>OU618552.1:7344958-9744958 GCA_914829495.1 Eilema sororculum | reverse complement strand
CCTTGCAAACAAACAATTATTTTGTTTGATTACCCGGGTAGCGCAAAGTATCAAGCGAGTTACGGGTTGCAGGATTGGATAGTTAGATTGGTAGTTAGTAGTAGTGCGTCTACTTATTGTTCTTGACTATTACGTCGATTTTCAGGGAATGTCTACTGTTTGACATCTCCAGGCTGAAACGAAGTTCTGCGACGAGGCTCTACCTCGTCCGTTATTCAGCAGATTTTACCAAAAGATCACGTCAAATAAATACCTGCAGATTTCTAACATGCCCGGGAAATGGTTAATACGCTGAAAACGTTTCATCTCCTTAGCTCTTTCCACAGAGACACTCATGTCGGTCCAATAAAAGTTCCAGGCCTCTTCTTCTGATACCTCTCGCATTCCAAATGCACTGGCCACCTTCCGTATTGACTCATAGCGGCAATTTGTAAGGCATATCGATATTTGCGATCTGATACGAAATGATGATGTTAATGATGTAATTCGATTTGAGCTAGAAGCTTCTAGACTTTTATATCAGTCCGTTTCTATCCAGAAGCAATTTATGGCTATTTGCACTGAGCAGGAATCGAACCCGTAACATCAAACGTAGCAGTTGAATTGTCTGCTGCCAAGGCACAAATGTCGTTAGCGATCATGATTGATTTTTTTTACTCTAGCCATAAAATATATCTATCTTTACGTACTAAATGTAACTAACAGGATTCTGATATTCGATTATAACGCCTATGCACTATGATACTTAATAATGTTTTCAGTGGAACACGCAATGCGTAAAGTGCGTGCGTGTTTGTCCGAAGACTGTCGTGGATTTTTTTGATTGGACGCAGTCGCCATTAGGTCGAAGACCCTCCCGCCCCCTCCCTTCCCAAGACATCATTAGATAAGAAATATTGCAGACATGTGTTGAAGCAGTTCTTTGATAGCTGGTAAATAAAAAATGTACCTCTTTCTTTTCTTTTTCTTGCGTGTGGCCTCTATAGGTATGATAGGCGCTGTTCGAGATGTTGGTTGTGACGTGTCATCTTCACCATAAAGTTTCATATCATAGTTGGACATTAGCAATGAAGCGATATTTTCTGCTTGTTCCTTTTCTTTAGCTTGATCACTTACTATTTTTTCATCTGTTCAATAACATGACATTTCAATTCCATTTCGAGGACGTGACCAAGCCACGAAGGCGGGCGAAACCTTAGTTTCTCAATGTATTTTATCAATTCTCGTCGTCACTTCGAATCCAAGGATAGGTGCTGGACGTTGAGTTGGTCATACACATGCTACAATTACGTACCTAAGCCCAGTGCCAAGCACAGGATAATATAGAAAAGATGTTACGTACGACGTATAACTACCGAACATTTGGGAAGAATTTCCGTATCTTCTGTAATTTAGTAATAAACAAATGCACATATTTTGAAAGCAAAAACAAAATTTTACTTCCATCAGGTTTCATAGTTGGAATGGTCGTAAATTCGATAGACTCGGCTCGAAAGGCTTCTCCAAATCACTACATAGTAAGTATAAAACAAAGTCGCTATCGCTGTCTATCCGTCCTTAAGTATGCTTGATTCTTTGAAACTACGCAACGGATTTGAAAATGATTTTTTTTTAAGAGGAAGGTATAAATGTATAATAGATGCTTAATTTAGTAGAGGGTGCAACGGAAATGGGATCTGACTTCACGCGGGCGGAAAAAAATTGACGGTACAAATTTCGCCGAGTCCTAGCTGATAAAGTCGACAATCTGACAATAGTTTATTCAGGGTAGGCAACGCGCGCCTGACATCCTTAACGTGCCCATTAGCTAAGGTTTGAATAGTTTTAATCAGGTGGGCCATATATATATGCTTGTTTGCCACATTAGTATAAAACGGAGCACAAAGTCTTAAGCAGAAGTATAAGTAAAGAAAAATAAAGTGGTGAAAGAATCACATGGAAGAGGAAACCTAATGAAAACTGATTTAATCTATGAATATAGCTCTGTTGTGTATGGAACAAGATATGCTTGAGCCTGAATATAGGGTCGGGTGTCTCACAATGAACCAGGCAGCTACATTTAACCACCTACTTATTTCGGAAATGCGACATTGCCAAACTGGGCTAATATGGGTAAAAGAGACGTATTTACCTTCCCTTTCTGCCCACTAGTTTGCGTGGCGATAGCGGGCGAAGAGGTTTTGTAAGAAGCATTTTTACGAAAATTGTCTCAAAAAGTTAGTTTTTTCTGCAAGTTTCTTTCTTTTTTCACGCTTTTGCTGTAAATGATATTGGTTTCTTTATATAAACTCTGTTTTACATAATAATCCAACATATAAATGCATAGTAATTCGTTACACTGCGATATTGTTTCCCAGTAAAATTATGAGGTTAATTATTAAAACGAGGTCTGTCCTACAATGAGCCACTTTTGGGTGGTACACTTTGAACCATGGTTTACTGTGTAACCCCAGTGGTTAAAATGAAGACTGAGACTGTAATTTATTTTGATTATTTTGTTTTGTGAGGCATAACGTACCTTCTTTAGGTTGTATAAGATTTTAGAGTTAAGTAGGTATTTTGAGACAAAAAATATTGTTCAGGTAGATAGTGTTAGTAGGTACTAATGAAGACTCATTACATTGTGAAACCATGAAGCTCTACAGGATGTATTTTTGAAACGGGGCAGTAGTAGACCTTAATCGTCGTAGTTACAGTAAAATGTTCTTAGGAGACCTTCCCTAATTCCCAATTTTGAACTGTATTCACAGATTTTGGAAAAAAATCGTACAATCAGCAAGAAAAATGCTCAAAGTCTAAAATTTTTTTTTGGTGCCAATCGATCCTATTTCATGTGGGGATCAAAAGACTATGGGACCATTTTAGCTTTGAGTACTAGGAAAGACAGAAATTGCCAAAAACGTTTCCCATACCAACATTTCAGCAAGAAAATCCCAATGTACAATGATTAAACTTCTTGTTTTGGATAGGAAGTGGGTAGGATTGGCTGAAAAGTAAATAAAAATAGATTTTACCAGTAAATTTCCAGTTTGATGCTAAGTTTTTTATTTTATTATAAAGTAATTTAAATGCAAATTAGTCTAAATATATCTGGCTAATAAGGTGGTTCAATGTGGAAAATACCCCGGTTAAATGTGTACATCCCGATGGACACATTGAACCAAATCTGGTTTTCCATAAATTCTTTCATTACTCTGAAACCAAAAGGAATTTAAACAATAAGTTATTGTATAATTGTAGCCAAATAAATTCACTAACAATACACCAAAAATTTAAGCCATTCATCGAAAAACGAGCACGCTACAAGACTTTGAAATTTACCCGGTTCACTGTGAGACACCCTACCCTACCTCTACTGATTAATCTGTGAATTGAAGCAAGAATAAAGCTTCATTGCCTTAAGGTTCCTGCTAGATTATTGACCAATAACTGGGATACAAATATTTGTGGTTCAAAACTCATAACATAATGATCATTTCCAGTTATGAACTTACTTATACCCTGGTTATGATATTTTTTATTAATAATAATAAATGGTTTAACAGTGTAGTGTAAAATATATAAGGATACATGCATTATAATATAGATAGAAGTTGGTTATAAGTACCTACTTATGGATATTTTATAAAATTGTAAGTAAGTGGATTATCTCACCCTGGCCTTTCTCATTTTTTCTTTTGTGTGCTACTGAATATGCTACTTTTGGGCTGCTGTTCAGTGACTGATCTTCATCACGCAAAAAAGTGTCTTGTAAATCCAGCTGAATAATTAAAAATTGAGGACATGCTTCTTTTAGAATGTTTTTGTACCTATATATTTTTACAAATAAAGATACATCTACGTCTACAATATATAATAATATTAGGTATAGTACCTCCATTTGTTGTTGCTACTAAATAGTGACAACCGAGCTAAACGCTCGTGTAAGTCATTCTACGACATGCAATAATATCGCTCAGTACATATAAAGGTATGAGCCGGCTAACTATCAAAACCTAAAACAAAAAAATGGTAATGCACTGAAAGAGAAGTGATAAAATTGCTGAGAAATAACTTTTCTGTTATAGTTTAGGTATAAAATACTTGTCTCACCGATCTTTATTATGTTATTACTTCATTAAAATTTTGCGAGAGACATCATTGAAAACTGTTTTTTGTTTTTGTTTCATGTCAGGCTTCAAGAAGTCAATCTAATCAAATACCTCATTTCCGTTTTCAGCAATTTTCCGGAAATGACTGAAAAGTTTCTATATAATCTCTATGGTAACTGCGAAGTTGAAATTACATTCGGATACATTCAACGAAATTGCTGTTGTTATAGACTCTGTGGACTTTTCCAACTATCTGTGCCTCAGCTGTCCGACTTCGTCATTATTTAAACTATAGACAAATAGTGAAGTGGCAACACTTAATGTCAATTGAGTTGAGTCCACCAAGGAAATCATAGCAAAAATTTGACTATTACCTATCTTCAGACGCGTTACGTGGGAATCAAACTAAACTCTATATCAGTAGAAATAAAAGTTATAGTGATTTAGATTGAACTATTTCAAGTGATAATTTACTCCCAAAGTGGGCTGTACCCTCGGCCGTCAATTCTAACACAATTCGTCAAATTCTACATTCTTGTACATTTATTTCTGCTTTTCCGCCAAAGTACAGAGTCATTCTAGATTTGCCAAAATGGCAGAGGGACAGGACGAACCCAAAAAAATTACTATTACAGTCAAAACACCAAAAGAAAAACAGCAAGTAGAGATTGACGAAGATGCTGACGTTAAAAAAGTGAGTACGGCACCTCCAGAAACCTAGCTCATGGCGTAATAACATAGATATTGCACACGCAATCACTAGCGACATGTATTTGGTCTTCGGCAACGTAAAAATTATTCCTCCTTTAATTTTAGCTCAAGGATGTGTTGTCCCCTAAATTCAGCTCGGAACCTGAACAGTTATGTCTCATATTTGCCGGGAAGATCTTGAATGATGCCGACACCCTGAAACAGCACAATATCAAAGATGGTTTGACAGTCCACCTCGTGATAAAAACGCCTCCTAGGCCGGAGCCTGAAGGCGGGACAAGACGCCCTCCAGGTAAACCCTACTTTCATATTTACTCAGTATAAACTATTGTCAAACAACACTAAACACTCAAGCTACTTAAATATTAGTTGTCTATAATTTGCTATTGATTAATTATCATTTATGTTTGTTGACATTTTATAGAATGTGCATAGAACTATAACTTGTTTGAGCCTTGCTTATAATAGAAATAGATAGAAGTATTCCAATCAGATCAAGGTAATAAATAAGACCAAGTATTACAAGCTCATCAAAAGCATAACCTAGGGGAATCACTACCTTAGTACACTTAGTATGTATCTGACATAGTTTTAGGAAGAAGAAGAAGACAGTTCATGACAGTTGGTGTTGTATCAGATGTCAACATGTTCTTGTGCATGCGGAAATTAATATGTGTTTTTTCTGCAAATAAGAATTTTGAATCATTATTTCCCTACCCTTCATGCAGTCGGACATATGGATGGATGGTTTTTATGACAATTGAGGACTTTACTATAATTTTTTTTTGACTTATATTTTGCTAAGTGTATAAAAGTTGTCATAAAACCATGATTTTACACCATGATAGTTTAAAAATAACATATGGATGGATGTTATCTGCTGATGTAATATCATCAACTCAGTGTGTGTGTAGTGTATTGTATTAGTAGTAGATTAAGAAGTAGTGGATTAATCCAAAACTTACACTTTGGAGCCTGGGCTGTCCTTGTCCTTCTTTTGACTTGGCTTTGTGCTTTACAATACCCAGAACCTGAGATGAAAGCCTTGGCCTAGAAGCTTACATATTAATCTTCAGTTGTATGTAGTATTAAGTGAAATTGCCTTTGACGCACAATAACTTACTTCATACAACCTGGAGAATTACATCATATACTTACCTAATATGATGTTTTATTTTATTTTCATAATATTAATTAATGTCATAAAATAAAAATACATTATTAAGTAAAAGAGAAATTCAAATAAAATAATACAATAAACAGTGGGCTTCAGTATGTCAAATTTGTGTCCGTTGTTTGAGATTTAATGGTTGTCGATAATATTATTTGTTCCCGAATAAGCTGGTGATCCATCAAATTAAATAAATCTTTATTTTTATGTTGTATGTGTAACTATTGGAATGAAAAGTAAAAAATTAATAGAAACATGATTTCACCATGTCTAATGTACATTGCATCATCTTACAAATTGTAACACTGTTCATACAGAATAACCAATTTGACTTGTAGAAATCTATTATTGGGATAAAAATAAATTCTGTACAATTCCATACTACGATCTATATCTGTGCCAAATTTCAGACAGATCTTATCAGTCCTGGTATAATATGTAGTATAAGTATTAGCACAGATTACCTATTAGTTGGAATAAGTATTAAACATTCATACCATATGACCAGTAAGATGATTAGGGAGACTTAAATTCCCTATTGTAATTAAAATAAACAGGGTTTTCCCATTTGACTTCATGAATTTTCGACACCCCAGATGTGGTCATGACCACCAACGGTGGTTGCACGTTCGATTCCCGCTCAGTGCAAATATTTGGGTGCATGAATGTCTATTTGTCTATTTGAATTGTTCTAGATGTTTTTAGGAATAATTAGCTGTTGCTCGCGGCTCCGCCCGCGTGGAATTCTGAACCCGTTCATCGCTGATAGTAGTGTGTCAATTATAAGCCTTCCAACGGCAAAAGTATTTTTAAAATTGATCCAATAGTTTTTGAGTTCAATTACATACAAAAATACAAATCTTTCCTCTTTATAATATTAGTATAGATTTAGATGGGTATGTGTTAAAAAATAATAAGTATCTACACTTTAGCATAGGTGGGTCGTGAGCTTGTCTGCCACCTAAGTGGTATATAAAAAAACCCACAAAAATTTATTAAGCTATGAATAGTTTGGGTCTAGATAGCGTTGAGTTGAAACTCACCGGAAAACTAAAATATTTAAAAAGTATCATTTCTAAAAGTAACAATAAATTGTTTCAGCTGATATTGGAGCTACACCTTTTGGCTTGAACTCATTGGGTGGTTTAGCAGGCCTCGAAAGCTTGGGTCTTGGTCAGAGCACTTTTATGGATTTGCAGGTAAAATTTAATTTTAAATATATTCTATACAAGGAAATTTATCTTTCAGAGTAAATCACTAAAATAGCCATTATCTGTAAGTGTAGTTCATGTTCATCTATCCCAAAACGCCAAAAAATAGCATACAAAATTTATTATTAAAAAGGAAAATCATCTTCATTAGGTTACAAATCCCATTTGCATCCAAAGTTGTACTTTGGGAGCCTGAGCTCCACTCTCCAGCTCTCACTTCCATTGGTTTCCTTCCTTTGGTTTGTATGGGAGTGATCAACATCTGAGTTCCCAACCCTGAGAGGAAGGCCTGCTCCAGAACCTCGTCCATTAATCAATAGGTATACTGGCATGCAGGCGAGGTTGACTTGGTTACTATAGATCTTAGTCGGGCCCTTAACACCCCTTTACTTACTACCAGCAACTTACTTAACTGCGTAAGTAAGTACTACCAGCTAGGGATGCTATTGACATGACGGGTGATCTGCCCTCCTGCATGGGCCATTTCACCCAATTCCATTATTCCTTATGGAGACTGAGAGGTGTCCTGCAATATACACACCCTTTTTGTACATATCTAATTATATCAGTTTCGCTTTTTTCTTCTATATCCTGTAACTATAAGGAAGCTGAAATTGCATGGTATATTACACTTATAGATTATAGAAATTATAATAGTTTCATAATGGTTTTCTGATAACAATCAATTTATTGAGGTCAAGGTACAATATGTAAATACAACATACAACTTCAAAACATAAAAGTGAATTGTGTAAATCATTGTGACGTAGGTAACTTAATTAATTCACTTAGAACATTACCATCGACCTTTTCTAAATAAATTTTAATGTATTAGTCGGTACTTTCTATTTGTTCCCCTGTTACTTGTTTGATGCCACATTTCTCTTGATTTGAAGGCCATGAATTTTATTAGAACACTAGCTGTGCCCGCGACTTCGTCCGCGTGGAATGTACTTAATAAAAAAAATCAGTTTTTTTTTTTTGCATTTTTTTTTTAGCCTAAGTTACTCCTTATTACATAAGCTATCTGCCAGTGAAAGTCCCGTCCAAATCGGTCCAGCCGTTCCAGAGATTAGCCAAAACAAACAGACAGACAGACAGACAGACAGACAGACAGACAGACAGACAAAAAATTTAAAAATATATATTTTGGTATGTGTACCGTATATACATTCATATGCATGTAGTAGAAAGCGGTTATTTTAATATTACAAACAGACACTCCAATTTTATTTATTTGTATTATTACAAACAGACACTCCAATTTTATTTATTTGTATTATTATTAGAACACTAGCTGTGCCCGCGACTTCGTCCGCGTGGAATGTACTTAATAAAAAAATCAGTTTTTTTTTTTTGCATTTTTTTTTTAGCCTGAGTTACTCCTTATTACATAAGCTATCTGCCAGTGAAAGTCCCGTCCAAATCGGTCCAGCCGTTCCAGAGATTAGCCAAAACAAACAGACAGACAGACAGACAGACAGACAGACAGACAGACAGACAGACAAAAAATTTAAAAATATATATTTTGGTATGTGTACCGTATATACATTCATATGCATGTAGTAGAAAGCGGTTATTTTAATATTACAAACAGACACTCCAATTTTATTTATTTGTATAGATAAAAAGGATTCTGTTAAAATTCGCGACTTCATTATATATCTTCTAACTATAATATATGTAATATTGCTTGTCTTGACTGATTCATAAACACAGATACACTACTGCTAAAGCTATAAACCTAAAATCTAGCAGTTGATGTCTTTTATAATGTACCTAAGGATCCACTAAGGAATATTCTTTCATCTTTAAAAGTTTATTGATTATGATACAAAAAAAATTTCATTGCGGAACTGGGACATGCCCCTGGATTTTTTATGCTAATCTTTAGGCTATGATTGAACTCCCTAAAGTCTTTCGAAAGACCAGTATAAAAAAAATTGCCTGAGAAGCGAGCTGTTGATGGTTCCATAGGTAGGTGTTGGTAGATGGCTGCACCGTCGCCCTTATAGACGGATATAAAGAGAAGGAAAATTTGAAATGAATCAGGTGTGGCTCAATAGCACAGTTGGAGGGCATTCCCCCTGTAAGGGAAAGGTCGTGAGTTCAAGCCTCACTTGAGCGTTTCATTTTTTCCGATGTTTTTCGAACTTAAAAGTTAGCATAATAAATGCCATAAAAAATTCATTAAAAAAAGGTTTACTGGAAAATAAATAAAGGTATGTGATCAGAGGCCATTTCATGACTTTTAGTTTCACACAGGCCATTAATACCCCAGCCGGGGTTCGGAAGGTCTGGATACATTTATCGATATTTACTTTGAAGAATGCGTAGCAAAAGTATAAAACCTGTTAATTTTTTGCAGGCTCGAATGCAACAAGAGCTCTTGTCAAATCCGGACATGTTGAGACAAGTTCTAGACAACCCACTGGTGCAGCAGATGATGAATGACCCCGAAAATATGCGCACACTCATTACATCAAACCCACAGATGCAAGATTTAATGGCAGTAAGTTTACTTTATATATGTGGGAAGCACCTCGGGTACCACTTGCACAGGCTCAAAAGATGTGTGGTTATGTCTGACAGGAGCCACCTAAAACTAGACGGTGTTTCGTAATGGTAGCCTGTTGCCGCGGATCCGGCGACAACTCCCTAGGAAATATTCGGAGTGGTACATATACAGGGTGGATGGAAGATTTGCATGCCCCCTGGAGGGAAACTACACTCCTTTATTTTTAAAGAGAAATAAAACTGCAGGGATTTCCTTTCATTTAATTTACCATGTTTGTTAGAGAGATGTGATCCTTATGATTGCCGCTATCGGTTTTCGAAATCTTTGAATGCAGTTTGGTTTCTTTTTAAAAATAAAGGAAGGTTTCCATTGAGTGAAATTCTCTATCTCCAGTAGTTCGAGTATTTCCCCTCCAGGGGGCATTAAAATCTTCCACCCTATTATGCTAGATTGCCGGCAATATCGACGCGGAAAATCGTTCGCTGCTGTGCCCGTTATTAGTCATTTGTATACAATCGTTCTGCACGCGTAAGATCTGCGGTGGCAATATGTAAGACAGTTTGAACGTCAAATTATGCAGACGTGTCCCAATTCGTTACAACGGTACAAGCTAACAAAATTAATATTAATGTGAATGGTAGCAGCTGTCCTCTCGTTCACAATAATATTAATTGTCAGTTGGTGCTGGAATTCCCGGAATTAAAGCAAACTTTAATAAATATCTACCTAAAACACAGAACAAATAATACATCCTACCCAATATCCATTTTGTTCAGAGAGCTGAAGTAATGTACTTTGCCCTCAGCTTATAAGACTTAGAAGCCTGCAGGTAGTCAAACAATATTTGTATCCAATAGCGCCCTTTACATGCACAGTCTTTCTCAAGGGAAAACAGCATTTGTTTGTGAAAGAGCGGGTCGCCACACGATTTGAAATAAGAGAATTCTGCTGCACAATCTTGATGCTTAAAAAACCATGATTGCGTTACATACCATGTAAAGAACGCTAATTATAGTTCCACGCTAAGTACAGTCCATGCAAAAATGCATGATATATGCTTTTATCTGCCTAAGGAACTCTGAGGACCCTGAGCTCCGAGGGCACCGTGACCTCGGATGCAATCAGGACTAACGACTTTATGTAGATGATGATGATCTTTCTAAGGAATACCTTCATATAAAATGCTATTCTTTTCCATAAAAATATGAAGCCAAGAATGATTTATCAATTTTCTGAGCCAAATAATAAGTTGACAAATGAGGCAAGCATTCAAAAGCAAGGAGAGACTAGCCTAGACAGTACACAGTAGTACAGCTGTTGGGTAATATAGCACCGTAACTTTGAAACTATACCAAAGAAATAAACTTATGGCTTTTTAATTTCTATAAGCTACTGCTTTCCCAGTCAGGCAGTCCGTGGTCCGTGTACAGCATACTTGTGCATGTATTCAGACGCCTATTTCGTGCACATGCTTTTCAACTTCGCAAAAAAGTTACAGCTCCGAAGCACCACTGATAGATGGGCCTGAGGACTTATTTTTAAAATCTATTAAGGATTAGTCCAGTCTTACTACTGGACATAAAACTTAACATTTTTATTAATTTTCATAAAATACCATGCTAAAGTAAACTCCAATAATGATTATGAGAACATATTTGTTGCTAGGCGCTATACTGACGACCGCTCAATTACAGCGGCCCCTATGTATGTATTCAATTGGATGACAGTGACGCATGTTGCTTGCATTTAGATCAATTTGCTCTGTTTATACATGCAAATCATATTTGAAACCCAAATTTAGTATCAGAGCTGTAACGGTTTTTGTCAGCCAGCCACAGTTTATGTAGACTCATGTATACTGAGAACGAGTATATGAAGATGTTTTTAATAGAGAACTAACGTACTTATCTCAGTTTCTTAGATAACCAAATGCAAACTTGGTTGACACATCGCGTTTCACAATGTCCAACTTAAAATTATGAGATAGTCAACCTCGCCATTATTACAATGTGTTGTACTTACCTACGAAAACCAGCGGCCATATGAGACAACAGCAACAACAGAACAAAAACTAGAGTTTTCTGTAAAGGAGAGTCGAGCGTCTAGTAATATTATACATTAAAAAAGTAGTCTTAAGTACTATTCTAATGACTGCATTCGATCTCTGTGCTAGATTTCATCCAAATCATTCCAATTTTCTCATTCACGAGTATGATAGTAAGCTTGCTAGTGAAGTAAAGCATTCAAAATATGTGCATTTATTTTTAGCGCAACCCCGAGATCAGTCACATGCTGAACAATCCAGAGCTATTGCGTCAAACAATGGAGCTAGCGCGCAACCCTGCCATGTTACAAGAGCTTATGCGCTCCCACGACCGTGCCCTCTCCAACCTTGAGAGCATACCAGGTATAACACAACACTGCAGTCTTCATATTTACAGTATCAATACAAGAGATTATTCCAGCAATCTTTCCAAGGCCCATATTAATTGTGCGTCTACTCTCACAATAACATTAGAACTGTCATCTAGAATAAAGTTTGTCCTAAGATCTAGTTATAAATCGAAGTTCAGGCCTATGTATCGTTCTCGAATAAGTATATCGAATTATCCAGATCTAGACTATCAAAACTGTCTCGAGATGTTATTATTTTATTATTCAATTTTTCAGGTGGTTACAACGCTTTACAGCGCATGTACAGAGACATTCAAGAACCCATGTTGAATGTCGCGAGCAGTATGGCGGGCAACCCTTTCTCTGGACTTGTGGATAATTCTGGTTAGTTGAGATAATAATATATTTACTTGTCCTGGTTAATGTTGTAAGGAAGGCATTAACAATTGAAATGGATGGCTACAAAGGGGAGAGGAAGACTTTAAAAGAGATGGATAGACAGTGTGAAAGATGATATGGTTTGGAAGAGAGTGAATGCTGAGATGATTGCCATCAGAGATGAATGGAAAAGCACACAGATGATGATATTTACTCAGAATCTGAAAATAGCTGAATGTAATTGCTTACTATATTATAACGACTTAACGTTTTATGATACGATAATTACTGAACTAAACTAAAACTTTTTAACGACTTACTGGGGAAAGTTCTTCCCCAAACCTTTCCACTGCTTTATCAACTTAAAAACAGCGCACCAATCTCGGTCAAAGAACTCGTTTTCCATGAAACGTACCTCCGAAATTTGGGGCGCGCACGAAATATGAACGAAAGACTTTAGAAACCATAAAGTTACTTGCGATTTCTTTCGGTAGGGTTTAAGGTCAACATGTCACATGCTGCCATTTTCGTCCACGGAATATGTGCGTGCGTTTTATGGGTACTACTTATCCGAAACTTCGGTTGTATGTTTCATGATGCGCGTACAGTGTCCCGAGCACGAAAAATATTCAAATTCGTAATTTAAGCTATCGAGAGAACGGAGTTTAGTGATTGGCCGCCTGTACCTGTTCGTGTGTGAAGCCGGCCAATCCCAAAACTCCATTACAAATTCGAATATTTTTCGCGCTTCCAGTGTGTGCATACTAACCGTTGTTCATATCTTGATAAGCAGATGGCACCAACCCCCAGCAAGGGTCCGAGAACCGCCAGCCGCTGCCCAACCCCTGGCAGCGTGGGGGTGGGGGAGGCACCACGGGGGCCCCGGGCGGGGGCACTGGCGGGGCGGGCGCGGCCAGTGCCACGGGCCCCGGCCTCATCAACACGCCGGGCATGCAGTCCCTCCTGCAGCAGATGTCTGAGAACCCCCGGCTCGTCCAGTCCATGCTGTCGGCTCCGTACACTAATACAATGCTGCAAGCGCTGGCGGCGGATCCCGATATGGCGTCGCAGCTTATTAATCAGGTATGATTTATACATGATGATAGTCACTCATCATCATCACTGAATAATTGAAACTGTAATCATAATCACAGTATGTCCGATCCAATAAAAAAATATGAAAATTTCAAAATCTTATTGAAAATGAATCAAACTATGAGTTATTCTGGAGGTTCAATAACCTCACAAAACGTGGATAGTTTATGTTTTGACAGACCTAACCACATGCTGTTATTTACGTCGAATCGAATAAAAAATTGAGTTCACGCGTTTTTCAGTCTATGTTATAACTAAATAAAATGCTTATTATACGAGTAACTTTACTTAAATTATTGCAATTCTATTTGAGCCGCGATCAACACGATATACATATTAATAGCTCATGTAGAGTAAAGAAGCCTCATTATGTTATTCAAGGACAAGTGTGATTTATCGTCGACACGCGATCAATATCGTACTCTAATAGTCGCTTTAATTATCTCAGTGATTGTTCTTACAAAAAAAAATTCTTTACAGAACCCGATGTTCGCGAACAACCCCCAACTGCAAGACCAGATACGCACTATGATGCCGCAAATGCTCGCGCAACTACAAAACCCTGAGATGCAACAAATGATGTCCAACCCTCAGGTTAGTACTGCTCGAAGAAAAGTAAATCTTTGTGGAGTCATACACTTTTATAAGAAGCTAAATAATGTAACGAGAATTAAAAAGGCTATGCTAAAGGTAATTAGTGCATTCTGGCAGTTGAATCTAATCAGATAATTCAGATATCCGCATGCAGTCAACTTCACCATGTGTTGTGTATACAGTTTGTATAGTGCAAATAGGTGTAATGAAGGCAAATGAGTGTAACGCCAATTTTCTCTGTTATGAACAAATTTCTGTGTGCGCGTTAGTGCAATGTACAGCAAACGACAACGAAGAGCTAAAGACAATATTATTGTGAACATGGACGATTATGATTACCATATTTAGCGCTGCATTCATTTTGATAATAAACAGGTCATTAACAGATGATGACTTCATAGAATTCAATTATTTTTTTATATGATTTTAAAGATCGACTTTCAAAGAAAATCGGAATACGGCTGTATGGCTACAAGTTCGTATAAATAACCAAAAAAGAAGGACTCAAGTGGGACTGGAACCCACGACTTTTCCCGTACAGGGGGAATGCTATTCCAACTGAGCTATTGAGTCACACCTGAATCACTTCAAATTTCCCTTCTCTTTAAATTTCCCTTCTCTTTATATCCCACTTGAGTCCTTCTTTTTCCCGATGTATTTCGAACTTAAAAGTTAAAAAAAATTCATTCTAACCAAATCTTCATTGACTCCAGGCTCTGAACGCCCTCCTTCAAATCCAACAAGGCCTAGAACAGTTACGGACTGCCGCGCCGAACCTGGCCGGTAACCTGGGCATGGGAGTCGGCGCCGCCACCGCCACGCCGCCCACGCAACCTCCGCCTGCCACGCAACCCACCAACCAGCCTCCACGACAACAGCAGAACTCCGAATTATTCACACAGGTATGTACAGACTGTTACAAAAGTTCAAATTAATTCTATTAGTACGATTAAACATGGTTACAGGTATATCTCGGGACACATATTTTGGATCTAAATTGCGAGGCAAACGCGGCTCTCGTAGGATTCGGATTATTCTGTAATAATCTATGTTTGGTGACTTTGAGCTCGCTCGTCGCCGTAGCACCCTGTGCCAAAAGACACACAAGGAACATGTACAGTATAAAGGCCCAAACCACAGCAGTTTGGTTGCGATAACCGACACCCACGCGGGCGAAACTGCGGGCAAAAGCTAGTACTTAATAACACCTTTAAATTTCCCCATAGGTGTAGGACACTTACGATGATGGTGAAAATAAAATGCGTATGTACATATAACAAATAGTACATTAACTACTTCAGCCAGGGTGTGGAGGAATATGTCAGAGGCTATATCACCCCCGGCAACTGATGGCCCGAGACGGTGTCGGTCGGTCGGTTCGAGTCCGACATAACCACCCCCGCTGGCTCTAGCGGAAAGTATCCGTGGAGAATTCCGCATGTAAAAAAAGTACATAACAGTGCCTCGAGCACGAATAATAATCGAATTCATAACGTATCAAAAGAACGAAGCGTTGCGATTGGTCGCATGCCTATTGTGAACCAATCGCAATCCTCCGTTCTTTTGATACGTTTTTCGTGCTCTGGACACAGTTGATTAATATAATTATAATACAGGGTTATATTAAACAGTGATTACAACACTAGTTATTAGTCTACTGCTTATAACTATACTGAAGTCACTAACATGATAGTAATACATTAGACATAACTTTTTCCCTGTATGTCCCGTCGGCGCTTCGGAAACGAGTGCACGCCGTGTCGCACTTATAACGGAATAACCTTTATAGTCACATTGGAGTGAGTTTATTACTCGAAGTAAATATTTAGCTATTAATTCTGTGTATGTTTCAGTCAAACCATCTATAGATTTGTGAGAATATAATAAGTAAAGTTGACACCATATTCATTTATAGAAGTTTAGAAACACTATCAATGCGACTCGTAACTTAATTCATTACTGGTAATTATATTTTTGATGTATTTTTAAATAAAATCTTTTTTTATCGTATGAACTTTAACATGTATTGCCAGTTACATCGTCATTACTTCTTGTTTAGTGAGGATGTTTATACTATAGCTTCGCACTCTTGAATTGAAGTGGGTAACTAATTTAAAAGTAGATTGAATAGAAGTATTTGAAGAATAATTTATAAAGAGTAAAGTATTCATTTTTTGTAATAATATTAAAATAAATAAAATAAAATATCTTTTATTTTGAACACAATGATTCATATTTTGTTAGTAACAATATACTTAGGACTATGTTAGTAACAGATTCATATTATGTTAGTAACAATATACTTAGGACTATGTTAGTAACAGATTCATATTATGTTAGTAACAATATACTTAGGATGTTAGTAAAACGACATTTAGAACTATTATAATATAGCCATTGTATTAATATTGCCTAGCAACATTTATTAATAGTTGAATTTATAGTACGCGTCTTATAACTGTATGTCATTCCACAGTTTATGCAGCGAATGATGTCAGCGATGTCCAACAACCAGACGAACACACAACAGCCCCCCGAGCAGCGCTACTCGCAGCAGTTGGAACAACTTACCGCCATGGGTTTTCTTAACCGGGAAGCAAACTTGCAAGGTGAGATTGAATATCAGTACCCTCTTTCTAAAACCGTAGCCGGACGACATATTTATAAAAGGCTTATCCGCACTGTTTTAATATTATGTGAGAACGTAACTCTTTCTGTTTGTCTTTACGCTTTTACGATCAAACCACTGAACCTATTTTAATGAAATTTGGTAAGTAGATTAGACCTTGAGAAAGGCTTTAAACTACGTTTGGTTGTTCACTACTGACATCCATGTTAGGAAATAAATAAGTAAGCTAAACGAATATTGTATTCATAAAATAATCATACGATCCTGGATGGGATAGGATGGGGATTCTTTTATCCGCACTTAGCCTCTCTCTTGGGCCATTGTGCGTAGAGAGTACTGGCAAGAGCTGCCAACCTAGCTCCGCCCAGAAACGCAGAAGCTTACGGGGGCTTCACAGGCTTCGTGGAGCGACCACACTGTGCCGAGGATTTGGGATCGTTGGTTGGCCACTGCCTCGCAGTCCAGTATTACGTGGGCTGCCGTTTCCTCGGCGTTGAAACACCCCCTGCAAAGGGGGCTATCTGTGACACTGGTGGTCTGTAGGTGCTTGTTGAGGGTACAGTGTCCCGCTATTGTCCCCGTATCGTACGATCCATTCAACTCAAATATAGTAATGTTCTCCGAGCTATTGTTGTTGCTTGAGCAGAATTAACTAAGTTTGGATCTATTTAATTGCAGCACTGGTCGCTACGTTTGGTGATGTGAATGCCGCTGTAGAAAGGCTACTAGCTCTGGGCCAGCTGTCCATGAGCTAACACTCCCGCGCCTAGCAATAAAGACGTCCACCACTTCGGCTATTATTTGCTTACACCATCAATACTGTTACTACTCTTCTGTTACAAACGAAAACTTGACTCGCGAAGCGAAAATCATGATAGCCGCCATTAAAATGGTACAGCTGATGTAGTTTGGGTATCATAAATTTAGCTACGTTTATAAATAAAATAGCGAACCATTATTTGTCTGTAAGGGACATGTAAGGGGTGAAAAAAACTAAAAAATACGGAAAATATTTTTATTTTGTATATTATGTTGCATTAAAAATTTACTACAAAAATTGAAAATAGAATTTAAAAAAATAAATAATAGAATGAACTATTGGAGTTATTTATTGTATTCACGTTCCTAAAATAAAAACCTGCAGTTACTTGAGATATACTTTCTTCTGATATGGTATCTCTGTCATTTAAGTCGTCAATATTATAATATGAAAAATGTTATTAAACAATTGATTGAATAGCGTCCATATTGTTTGTAACAAAACAGTAGATTTTACTTCACTTGCGTTCGGGTTTCGAGCAACTGTGTGAATAATTTATATGATATGTAAAAATGACGCTATTGAAATATGAATACATTAAGTATTGAAACTACAACCAATTTCCACGTCACATATTTATTAAATAGTAATTTCAATAGTTAATATTAAATTCGGTAATTAGGCAAACTAAATTATACCTACTTCAGGAGTTTTTGTGTTGTCGTGCTTTGTCTTCTGCACTGACGGCACAGAAACTCTGTTCTTACAGGGTCGGCAGCACGAGTGTGGACTCCCCTGGTGTTACACACTTCCTTAAGCCATGGTAACCACTTTCCATTAGGCCGTGTGCTTGTCTGCCACCTAAGTGGTATAAAAAAGTACAAATTTTGATAGCGTCATTTTAGAAAACACATTTATTGAATTGGTTTTTATGCAATGGTGTAAGTAAGGATAAGTTAGATACAACGATATAAACATCCTTCAACTAAAGCCCGTGTCTGTCGGTTTGCACGTCTCAAGAGTTTCATTTATGTAACTTATAAGTAAATTTCATTCCTTCTTTTTTTAGGCAATATGCTAAATTGTTGTTTATGCATTAAGTAATAAAACACTAATCTGTTTCACAATTTTATTACTGTAAAGAACAGTTGTGTTTCTGTAATTTAATTGAATGTGTTATTGTTATACCATGAGAACTCACTTGCTTAGCACTACGTAAAATAGGTTTATGTAAATAGTTTTGCTTTGAGAAAAATATAAAAGTAACACAATTTCATTAAATAAACCTTTATCTTTTCTAAGGACACGAAAATTATTATTTACATATAATTTTCATATCTTTTACATACTACTTTTAATTAGTCACAATTTATTGGGATAAATGTAAGGTTGACTGATTATTTCGCATTACGCTATTGTCAGTGTAGAAACTGTAGAACGGTTATTTGTTTGAATATGGACAAAAATATATCACTAAAAAGAAAGACAAGATTGGAAGTTTTTTTTTCCTATATGGTAAATAGTCCACCTTTTTGTCAGTAGCCATAAATTTGTTTTTATCTATTATGTTGTGGTGGTAAAATAATTTTATATTAAACTTTTCTTTTGTAGCCTATTGTAGAGGTTTTATAGGTAAATAAATTTAAGTTGTATAAAAAGTATGAGAGTACTATTGTTGCTCAGTTTTTTAGGAGAATGTGTTAAATTCCCAGAATTAACGCTTCACTTACGTGAATCGTTATCTTGTATAGAATATGAGGCATCGATTATAGTCACACCTTTTTTTGTAGGCAATAAATAAGTTCTTCAAATATTTATATATGGATTGGCTTTGAAGATTAAGTGGCTTTCGATATATTGTACAATACAAATGAATATCTCAAACTTTTCTTATTCATTTATACTGTCTTATTGTGTGACCAGCTTTACAGCTTTCGTCAGTTTATTTCCTAAATGATTACCGAATAAACTATTGACTTGAGCTTCTAAATTTATAGTGGAATTATCAAAATACGCGTGTGCTCTATGTGATGTATTCTAGACTGCTAGAATTGTCTAAAATCGTATGAATCTGGGTGTAACAATATTATAACGTGACAAAATGCAATTATTATAAATAAACTCTAAAAACAGTAGTTTTATTTCCACACATTCCTCTGTTGTATATTTCGAGTACTTCTTTCCTTTCAAATTGTCGCATTATCCCCTGTGCAATCCTAGAAACGGAAATGCCAAAATCCGAACATTCTAGTTTTTTCTGTTCTGTGGGAACATACGTATGATCGGAACGCTATAGATAAGTACAGGACGTCACGCCGTGTCCCTTCCAGAGTAAACAGGGACAATCCTGTTTCTCCTGTTGCCCTTATTCCTTGCAATATGTAATTTAAATCTACCTATCTGCCAAAAAGATGACCACTAATCTGGTTGTTCTCGTCTAGCCAACGGCGAATATTTGCATAGACACAACCAAGTAGCCAGGATTGTCCATCAGCAACTTGCTCTTAAATATAAACTTGTAGATTCGGAGGTGCCGTACCTATTACAGGTACGTGCCCGACCACGACCATCGTCAAGAACTCTTGACGATGGTCGTGTCACATTGTACTGGGATCGATCTATCATCACTGACAGGACTATTGTAGCCAATAAGCCTCTTAAAGTGGTGATAGATCGATTAGAGCGCCGCGCAATAATTATCGATGTCACCATTCCGCATGATGAGAATCTCGTGAAAGCCGAAAAAGATAAGCAAATAAAATATTTGGATCTGGCTCACGAGGTTGTCGACATGTGAAACGTTGATTCGGCGATTATTGTTCCGATAGTCGTGTCGGTTCACGGACTGATTCCCAAGAGCCTCGACCAACACCTCAAGAGGCTCACGTTAGACAGTTGGGTCAAGGGCCTGATGCAGAAGGCGGTAATCCTCGACACGGCACGCATTGTGAGGAGGTTCCTCTCCATGGAGCCCTAACCAACGGTAGCTTGGTCCCTGTACCCGATGCCGGTGGGGTACTATTTTTTATATTTTTAAATAGATGTTTTTTTATATGTATTTAAAAATATAATTTATAAGTTTTGTTAAATGATTAAAGAGGATATTAATAAAAATAATACAAAATAAGACATGGTATAAAGGCGTCGCATAAAGATCTTGTAACCAAGCGAGAAATATTAATTGAAAAGATCTGTCAATGTCAAGTCAATAATGTCAAATTGACATCAATGAATGATCCCATATAGGGATGTGACATTGCATATTAAAATCAATTTTTAAATAATCCATTTCTTTTTGGCTTGCAATATCGATTTAGAAATAATCGATTTTTCTTATAAAACTTATCAATTTTGAAATATGAATAGATTATTTCATTCATTAATTTGTGTTGATTTCTAGAAGCTTTCTATTTCTATAAGATTTCTAGTAACAGAAATAGTAAGTCTCTAGAAATGATCTAAGATTGATTTAATATTAATATTTATTTGAAAATAATTGGCTTCTCGAAATTAACACAAATTAATGTTTTAGAATAATTATTATTACATTAGGTTCAAATAAATCAAACTTTTTTCATCTCTCTGCTGGAGCCAAAATAGCCGGTACCAAAAGGTGCTTACACGCCGACACAATTGGGGACACGCTGGAGATAAACTCCCCTATTGCTTCTCCAAGGTTCAAAAGTGTCTTCTGTTAATTCTATTTTAGAGGTACAAGTTGCGGGCTATAGAAGACTAAATGTCGGAGGTTAGTAGTTTAAAAATTTATTATAATTGGGTTATGATTATCAAAAAATAATCGTTTGATAATTAAACGATTATTCATAATAATAATAACTGGAGCTAGGTAGTTAGCTAGCTAGCTCCAGCTAGCTCTGGAGCCTTGACCACCGGTAGCCTGGTCCCTGTAGTCTGTACTCGATGCCGGTGGGATACTATTCTTTATATTTTGTATTTTTTTAGGATATATTTAAAAATGTAATTTATATGTAATATACTTAAATAACGGCATAGTAATAAAATCGATTTATTGAGAAAATTACATAAAAAAACTTTTTTTTAATCATAATCGATTATTTTTTCACATCCCTAATTCAATGTTTGATTTTTTTTGCTATGCGGCGAATGCGGTATGAAATTCGTATTTAAATATTTTAAATAAGTGATAATGTTAAGCTGAACCAGAAACTAATTCAATTATGAATAAACGTAGTTGAGAGAGAGAAATATAAAAGGTAACAAATGTCCACAGTAATGTATTCTAGCATTCTAATATAGAATTATGTAGCTTGATTCTCTGTTGCAGATAAAAACATGTATTCACCACGGCAAAAGATTCTATGGTTTGCTTTTAGTTCAAGAATGATAATAATTATTCTACAAGCAATAAGTAACTTCATAATACCTGATCACAATGCAAATGTGTTCATAAGTCCAGAAGATCCGACGTTGCGCATCACATACGGCGATATAATCGTGAATAAAATATTAGGCGGTATGAAAAGGTGGGATGCTCAGTATTTTATACATATTGCCCAATTCGGATATACTTATGAAAACTGTTTACCATTTTTTCCACTATTTCCTTTAGCTGTTAGATATGTTGCCTATGGAGTAAATAGTTTATTTGGAACATTTTTGAATTTTCACAGTATCTTGTTGATATCTGCTACAGTTTTAAATATCGTAATGTTTATTAAGTCAGCTGATGTACTACATAGACTGAGTTTAAGAGTGTTACGTAGTGAATGTAGAGCATATAAATCAGTAATACTGTACTGCATCAATCCAGCAGGTATATTTTTCACAGCACCATATTCAGAATCATTATTCGCATGGATGACTTTTTATGCAATGTTCAAGTGCACAGAAAATGAAAGTATAAGATTCGCTAACATTGATATCACAAGTAGCTTACCCACGGGTCTCTCAATGATGACTCGATCAAATGGTTCCATAAATCTAGGGTTCATATTATACACTAGTTTCAAGAATGTTATAGAGAGAACTTTACCTGAAATTTTATACAAATATAGAACATTAAAAAACAAAATAATATTGCCTTTCTTGATGTTGCCATTGTTCACATCATTTGCATCACTAGTTTTAACTGTGATATTTGCAGTGTTGCCATTTCTTCTTGTTCAAACTTATAACTATGTTAAGTATTGTGTGCATAGTGATCACAATTTACCAGATTTTCTATCTAATAGTCAGCATGTTTTACCCGGTACTGCTGAAAGTCCTTGGTGTAACTATACTATACCAATGTCATATTCCTATGTACAAAGTCATTATTGGAATGTAGGCTTCTTAAAATATTACAAATGGAAACAGGTTCCTAATTTCATTCTCGCTGCACCAATTTTAATTATATTAATGTACCACAGCTTATCTTACATAATTTGTAATATTAGAATGTGTATGAGACTTGGGTTAAGAAACAATATATTTGGATACACAAATAGATTGGCTTATAGGCCGAAGCAATATTCTAAATGTTTTGGGGCCAATGATCCTGCATTGTTTGTTTATATTGTTCATATATTATTTCTTTGTATATTTTGTATACTTTTTGTGCATATTCAAGTGTCAACTAGACTTCTAGCATCTGCTAGTCCAGTGTTATATTGGATTTGTTCCAGTAAAATGAATGTTGGTCCTACACCAACTGCAGATCAAAATACTATTAATGAACATTTCCGTCGTATAGGTGTTGGGAAGCGAATTCCCTCCCATCATCTGTCTATAGCAAATTTAGAAGGTGTTGACAATATGTATAGCAAATGGAAGACTTTTATTATATCAAGAAGGATGCCAGACTTTCAATCGCGTATGATACAGTATTACTTTATAGGATATTGTGTTATAGGTACAATTTTATTTTCTAATTTTTATCCTTGGACATAAGTAAATATTTATATAGTTAGAGGCATATATGATGACTCCAATCACAATTATGTACTCTTAAGTGCAGTACACTTTTTTTGGGTCACTTGAAGAAAGCATGGGGTGCGATGCGGGGAAAGATAACATGGATAATATCAAACCTATCGCGCGCGCTAAGGTCTCGTTTCTCTCGCGTATTGGGGCCATCATGATGTGCCGGTAACTGTACTTCGTACGGAACATATCATTGACGTATCAGCTGGACTAGATTGGACTTTTATTAAATCTGTTTGCTTGTCTACATATCACTTATGAAGTTTTAATTACATTCTACATCAATAAAATATAATTAAATTTAATAATACATAATTGCCATTACTAGTTAAATATATTTACTAAATTGCCTTAAAAATATTAAAATTTTAACAAATCAATATTTATAAATAGTATTTAATAGCTTGGCTGCTTTAAAATTCAGAGTTATTTATATTCAAACCAGCTGTTGGTCTTATCTTTCCTTCTGTACATTTTGTACAACATACTTATTCTATATACATTGAGGTGTTTTATTACTACCATACTGTATTGCTAAAAGTACTTATTACTGCTTAAATAAGCAAATGTAAATAATCTAGTAACAGCAAGACTGCTAGAAGATATATTAAATCGGGACTTCTCTGGAAAGTGTTAAATGTTCTTGTAATTTCTGGTAGCAAATAAATGTTGTCCATGGGCGGCGGTGATCGCTTACCATCAGGCGATCCGTCTGCTCGTTTGCCTCCCTATTCCATAATTAAAAAATGTTGTGCGTGACTTGCCAGAAAACTATTAGTTATCGCGGATAGCGTAGTTTTCCACGAAATGATTTAATTATGGAATGGTAATCGGTAGGTATAGTAATTCCAGAGATTGCCCCCCTACAAACGAACAAATTTTACCCCTTGCAATATTAGTAGGTAGTGTCATAGTTCGATTCATTTATCTCGGACCTAAAATATACTGTATACGCGCATTTATGTACACGTTTCTGGGATGTATTTTGAATATAGCATGGAGTGATACTGCGGTAGACGAGCTCAAATTCACCAAGCACAAAATATTACCCGCTGGCCAGGCGGGTTGGCACAGTAGGCCCAAGCCTCCCAGCATTGGAAAAGGCCTATGTCCAGCAGTGGACTGCAATAGGCTAATGTATTGATTGATTGAAAGTATTGGAGCTTTTATATCTTGCGATTTAGGTCCAAGATATGTGAATCTAGCTATATAGATAAGGATCATCAATAATAATGAAATAAGCTATCTAGAATATATTGTAAGTAGATAATAAATAAATATTACTTAGTACTTACCTATGACCGCGGTGCCGTCCGCGAAAAATCGATCTGTTCCTCGACCCACAGGCACAGGTCTTTATTTGTCGGGGAAAAAATAATCTTAAGTCCTATTCTCAAAAGCACAGTGTGCAAAATAACAGCATTATTTACGTCCAGTCGTTCAAACATCTTTCGTATTTAAAACATTTTGTTATATTGAGAGAAATCATTGATTTTTCGACTGATAATGATTGTTCTATTCCCAAACCCTGTGTGCAAAATTACAGCATTATTTACGTCCAGTCGATCAAACATATCGCATTTATAAAATTTAGTATTGAGCCTAGTTACGAACTTACGATTATTTCATCGGTTTGTTGACTGTTTAATCATTCTAGTCATTTAATTTTTGTTTAATTGCATAATAAATGGTGAATTAGCTGACCATTTTATATCCATCAGGTGGGCCTGTGTGCTTGTCTGCCATCTAAGTGGTATAAAAAAAATCACCCATTTCACGCCGTTTTACACGGTAGGTACTTAATGTACTAAGATAACTTTATTGATGATAATGATGATTTATAAGGGTAAATCTATTTTTTTTCTTTTAGATCTCTCGTTTAGTCATCAGTGAGTGGGTAGGGTATTGTCTTCTAATCCCAATAAAATTAGATAGCTAAGTACAAATTATTTTTATTATGTATTTAATTATGATATTTTTAATTAATAAGTGTAATCATGTGATAAAAGCACAAAGAATAATGTTATGTATTAATTTCCATTTTCGCACATGTTATCTTCCATTTAACCTTTAGGTTTTCTATTGAGTAGTACCTGTAACTTGGTAGTAGATCGAATTGTACTATTAATCAACCTACTACAGTCCACTGTTGGACATAAGCTTCTCCCAATGTGCGTCCTTGCACCAAATTATTCAAACAGCTATTAAAATGTTGGAGATTTATTTCCTTCGGCCTAAACTCTAAATCCTCCCGAATGAAATTCGAACTACTGTCGCCGTCGGTATTGTTACTCTCATTAGGTTGTATTTTGCCTGCCCGCCAATGCAAGGCCATGGGCTATTGCGTGCGCGAACTAAGTGCAACCTTATTGTAATTAATACTAATGAGAGCGCGTGTGGTCCGTTGGTAACAAAGGCTGTTTCCTAGCTCTTTCCTTTAAAATTTTTCATATCACGTACGTGGCAGATAAGCACACGATCCACCTGACGGAAAGCTTGCCCTCTGCAGGTTCCGGCAACTTGTTTGGTTGCAGGCGATTTTGGGGTCAAAATTCGATTCGTGTGCTTGTTCGTGTGTTCTTGTGCTTATTTGCTACTTTAATAGCATAAACGAAGTTAACTCCGGCATCATTGAAGGCACAATATTTACCAAAAGTATGTGTTAAAAGGAGTTATGACAATTTTAATTTATAACATGACTTGCAAGTTGATCGTAAAATTATATGCCTGTTTCATGACAATCAATATTAGGAATTATAGATATGCTATTTAATGTATAAAATAATTTAGTGACGATCAAAATATGATCTTAAAATGGAATTGACTATAACACGAATTAGCTGTTAAGATTTATATATTAGCGTTATTATGAATATTGTAGCATGGGACCACTTTAAGAACATAATATCAGACAGCTGATTGACCCCCAGAAATTGTCGAATGATGCTACTTATTCCATCTTAATATTTCTCTAGATTCTCACTCAACATCTGCTTTGCCAATATGTATTAGACATAGCCAGCCGTCCATTTTAAAATAGTTCCATAATACTAAGTAAAACATTAGGATTCTTTAAATATTCCAGTTACCATATCCACGCCACGTTACGGTCGATTCATACTAGCGCGGAGTTGAAACGAAGCAAATTCTTCATAATAAAATACTACCCACCAATCAGTGTATAAAGTGCGGACGCCGAGCACGACCGAAGAATTTCGTACGTTGACCTCGTTCTGCCTATCTCTGTCACTCTCGCGTAAATATTTTGCATCTTAGTCGCACAGGAGGCGTGGCCGCTGTCGGCAAAAGGTGAATTTGCTATATATTTTCGCTTCGATGCGTTTCGACTTAGCGCTAATATGAATTGATCCTCAGGTCCATCCAGAGACTATATATCTAGTAGGCTTGTCTATAAAGAGTCCTAACAAAGCAATACATTTTTAACTTTAACAATAAGCTTTTACTAACGATTGGACTTACATTCGCTTTAAGCTCAAATACCTATTCACCAAACTTGTAACTGTAGTGTTGTAATATGAAGACAGATACGCATTTATAAATTATGTTTACGTTTTATTTCATGTGATTAATTGTATAAGTGGACCTACTTGGAAATCACCTTGTGTGAAATTAAACTAAAACCTCCACAACACGTAAATTTACTTTGGTATGGTTGTGAAAAATTATTTAAATTAGATAATATGCCTAAATTGCACTACATTCACCTTGTTGTATTATGAGATTATATTAAAATAAAAAATCACAATTTAAAAAATATTTATTATTTATTTATCACCTATCATAATCGGCGAAAACCTAAGGACATAAGTCAATATGCAATTAGAATACATTAGTCTGAAATCCACCTCCTGCCTATTCCCTTTAGTCTTACCAGTTGGACTACTGGGAATTTCCTTCCCAATAGATTTACTAGTAAGAACATTGAACATTTTGTGCCCAGTAGACTTACCAGTAAAACAATATTCCCAATGGACAATAAACACTCAAAAAAAACAATACTCGACATAGACTTAGGTTATTGATAGACAACCTACATAAATACGTATACAATCGAGGAAATTGAATGTTTGTTACTTTAATGACTCAGACACTGACATGACACACCAGAAGTGACAAATTCAATTCAATTTCCTCGACTGTACATTTTGTCACCTTTCATATTCTTACAGATTGATACACCGTGTGATGTTTTGGGGAAATTGCACGCATTTAGTTTAAAAAAAAAAATATTCATTTAAAATATTATATATATTTTAGTATTTTACGGACTCGACTGGATTCGTTTGTTATGAAGAAAAATGCATTTTATTTTCTTCTAGATTTAAGTATGTGTATGATGTAAGTATTCAAGTATGAGCTCTATGATTTAACAAAGTAAAACTAATAACTAGACGAACCTTGAACTAATGGATAGAGCTACTTGCTACTGAGTTACATTAAACACTGTATAAAACCTCCAAATTACTTGCCTGAACACCTTCAAACAAAAACATCCCAATCAATTACATTAAACTCTATGTAAAACCTTAACTACACTAACCCATCTGCGACATTACTAGGTCTATATTTTATAACGGTAAGACTAATGGGAAAAAATAATACCTGGTAAGTCTTACTATCGGTAAGTCTAATGGGATGAATATTCCCAGTAGTACTACTGGTAAGACTATACGGTAGTACTACTGGGAATAGGGGTGGTTATGCACTATAACCTAGTATGAATCCTTTAGGTTTATAATGACCACTTTCTTAAAATGACCACTTTCCGGAAATGCCCACTTTCCTTATACACCCCGCACTCCGAGGTGTGTCTTGGATGATCGGCACTAACGCGAAATTAATGATGAATGTATTCTTATTTTGCTCTTTGCTTGAAAATAATATAGTTATGTACATAATTATTGCATGCCATTGTATAAAATTACATCAATAAGGGTCAAATCATGCAAGCGCAGAGTCGAAGCTATCCACCAGTTCAATTCGCGCGCATATTTTTATCTAGAAATAATGAACTTTACGCTATTGATTTATGGATTAATTTGCCATTTTAATTTTTTTTTTATATTTCCCCTTAAATGCGCTTCCACTTTGCGTTAGTATGAATTGACTCTAAACATTTTACGACAGAATAACGAATTCGACAAAATAATGAAAAATATAAATTAAAGGTTGGAATTAAAGATTACATAGAAATAAATGCAGATAGGTACATTACTCGTCATGATTTCATATTACATGCAGTAACGTGCTTCATGCATACATGAAAACATTTTTGGTCAGAGTCAAATGTTAAAAGTTCACAACCGATTTCCAATCAGTTATTTCTCATTGCGAAATCACAATTTATAAACATTTCTGGATATTTAGTACGTAGGTATTTGGGTTATTTTACACTACATGTCAATGACACTGATTGCGACTAACGACTTATTTTTTTTTTAATTTATTTATTTAATTAAAAATACATAATAAAAACATTCTTATAAAAATGCCACATAAACTCATTAGAGTTTTTCTGTGCATTAGTGCCATCAATGTTCAGATAGTTTCGTATAATACTTAATTACTATACACAAGTTATACAAATATAAATATTAGGAGGTAGAATGCAAAAATAAGTAACGTTGTCGGCGACCTCACCGCCCGGTCCCATATCGCTGTGTCTCGGTGATAAAGTATTGCTAGACTACACAGGCTGCTCCAAAAAGAAACTAATTTATGTGGTTTTGTAGGTAATATTTTTTTAGTGTGTTTTTTATATTTCGAGTGGTTATGGAGTTCTCTACAGATTTAGGTAGTTTATTGATTAAGCATGGTATAATATACTTTAATGTTCTTTTTCCATATAGATTGGTGTATCTTGGCAATAATAACTTCGCATTTGTGACACTGCGGGTTACTATACCATGTCCATCAGACGATTTCACTTTTTTCAGATCTTCGTTAAAGTATTCCTCTATTAGTAATGTTAATTCTATTTTCTTATGTATAGGAATAATTTTGCAGAAAGCAAAAAGTTTGTGGTAATCGTCTTTAAATTTATCTTTAATATTGAATGGGACTATTTGTTTTAAAATCCTTAATTGTAAAGTATATATTTGGTCAATAGGCTATTTGACAATATTTTCTTTACTTTCGAAAAATTATGACTTTGTAATAATATGATGAACTGTAAAAGTAAAATGATGGTAAGACAAATAGTTTTTAAGATATTTGATTTTGAAATATTCAATTTGTCGCGCCGCCTGAAACCGCTCCATACAAAATCGTACGAAATTGTGACGTCACGCTTCCGTAGCGCGTAGTGCAAATGTATGGAGTGGAAGAAAATATCGTACTTATCTCGGTCTACGTTGCGTTTACACGTATATACCTAGTTCATAATAAAAGTTATTTAAAATTTAATGAGGAATCTAAAAAGTTAAATATTTGAATTGAGTTTGATTGTTATATTTTTATTTTTTTTGGGAATTTCAACTAATGAAAAGTCATCGTTTCAGTTAAGATATGCAATATTTTATTTTGCTAGGCATATTTTTTCAGAACAAGCTATCATATTAAGCAGTATTGGGAAGAATTGACGACCTAGGCAAATAGCCTATTGATCACAAAATTACCCCAAACAAATACCTAGTTATTATACAAACAAATACAGTCCACTACCACCATGACGTCATTTAAAAACTAATAAAATAGCAGCCTGTCCAATTTTTCTCAGGAAATATAATAAGTCAAGTTCTAATCTTTAGGATATCTTTATCGATTTCAAGAAAGAAAGAGATTCAATTAATGTTTTGCATAATACATCTTATAACTTCTTATTTCCTATACCTATTTCCTATATTAAAATACCTACTAAAGTAGGTTTGTAAAGCCAACGAGACGAGAGAAAAAAGGTAAGTAAAGGGACCGTTAGGATAGATAGGATAGGGGACTCTTTTATCCGCACTTAGCCTCTCCCTTGGGTTGTTGTGCGTTGCTGAGTTACATTGCGATACGTTGCGATAGCTAGCGAATATTTTCTCTGTCCTTGTCACACGTATGCATCAATGGCGTCCTGTCCTTGTCACTCGTTTCGTGGTACAGGAAAGCTGTCAGGTACCGCAGTTGTCAACCGTTATACACCATTTTGCATTCTGTGTACAAGTACATGCCTTTTTTTTTAACCGTGGGGGAAAATCCTTCATGGATGTTATGCCGGACTCCTACCGACTAAAAACCTCCACGGTAACGCCCAGAAGCCTATGGATGGGAGCCCCGGGTAAGCCCTCGGAAGGATGTCCCAGGACTCCCATCAGACCTACGGCTAAAATTGCGGCCTCGCCTTGGGGGTGGTTCGGGTGCTATCCCGCGTCTATGGGGGGGTTTTCAGGTGTTATCCCGCTTCTTAGTCGTGTGTGAATCCCTCACGTCACGCTGCCGTCATGGGCCTACTTCTGTAAAGACGGTGAGCAGCCAACTCACCGTCCTCAGGCCCCCGGTCATGGAGGCCGATGGTCTTCGGCGAAGACACGTCGGCGGCGCCCAAGCCGCCGACTGCGGAACTCGGGTGGGAGAGTTTTCTCCCGCTCTCGCCCCGCCGCCTCTTTCACCTGCCTGAAGAATATGTTCGAAGTGATACATATTTTTTCGTTTCTGTAATTGTTTTTTGTTAATATTAACCAGTTACTGTTAGTTTTCTTATTGATTTCTGCCATAAACATCAATCAGTCAATCATACGATAAAGTACCCGCTAGACGGCTATACGTGGGGCAGAAAATCCTAGTTGGTCAAATGTGGGAGTTAATACAGCTCTGCCTACCCCTTCTGGGATTTACAGGCGTGAGTATATTTGTCTAATACAGACGGAGACAATCTAAAATTGTATTTTATAATATTTCAAATAAAAATGTTTAGAACCCCTTAACTTTTGTTTGCATTCTTTCTCGCGCCTTGTTAGCCTTACTTTACAGTAAACGTTTCACAGAATGAAATACATACAATTAAAAGTTCTTTCACTGTAAATTGTTAAAATTAGCGTTATTGCAATAATTATTATAAACATATAAAACTAAAATTATGGAGAATCCAGTGGAATAGGGATATTGTTGCATTTTTTTTTTTAATTCCAATCCACACAAGAATATTTTGCCAGTAATTACACCTATTTTTACTTCAAGTGGTCTAAAATTTTAAAAAATTTTTAGTCATACAAAATACTGCTATACAATCCATTGAGATCCGGTTCTTAGCATTCCATGGATTCACCGTGCGGTCGCCGGGTCCATGGCGTGGTACAGAGAGGAACACTGCGACGGCGCCTGGGACTTGCGACCCAGGTGTAGGTTTAGGGTGGCCACCTTGTGATGCATCAGCGCTCACCTCCACCGTCAGTCGTGTTCCCCCCTCTACCTATCCAAATTTGGTAAGATCCTATCAACGCCGTTTTAGATATTCGTTTGAGTAAAGAGCTTACTGAAGCTCTTGGCAATCCGAGGTCTTTAAATAAGTTATACAGGGATTTAGCTGGAATTCCCCTTGCTCCCACTTCCACGGCGTAGAGTTTAACCACATAGCCATTTTTGGTTAACTCGTTGGTCAAGTCAAAGTATTTGTTTATTTTTATAGCGTGGTCTTTAGGTATGTTAGTTTCCCACGGTACTGTGAGTTCTACTAGTACTGCACGCTTTTGCTGTTTTGAAAATAGGAATATATCGGGTCTGGATGACGAGGCACAAACATCCTCCGGTATTTTATAGTGTTTCTCATACGAATCTGCGAGTAATGTCCAATCAGCGGCTGCTATCGAAATTGAGTACGGCTTTTGATTTGTCTTTTTTGAGCAGCCTTCCTTTACAAACGCGACGTCATTTCTTTGGTTTGTGGTTAAACCCTTTTTCGCTCTAGCTACCGCCAAACTTACCGCCTCACGTACGATTTCTAATACCTTATCATGTCGGCGCGAGTAATGACCCCGGTCTAATAGCGTCCTACAACCCACCAGTAGGTGCCTAGCAGTACCAATTGCTTCACCACATGAGTTACATGTTTTATCTGTGGCTTTTCCCCATCTGATAGCATATATATTATGACGTTTTATACAACCTACCCACTATTGCCTTCTGTATATTACTAGCGAGCTATTTAGAACAAAAAACGAGGACACAGTATCTGGGTGAAGCGGAAATGAATTTTGAACGAAATTGTAACGGAATGCAGAAATTAGATACGCTTTTTATCAGACAAAAAAAGGAGGAGGTTCTCAATTCGATCGGTATGTTTTTTTATTGTCGTTTGTATGACACTGTACCAAAAAGTTGCGTTATCATTATTATTATTAGTGAAACATTAGTAGTATTTTGCGATGCTATTTTTTTGTTCTATACAGTTTAGTAATATACCTACACATAAGTGATGTCACACTTAAATATACTTGCACTTATTCGATACAATCTGTGTTAAAATCAGTGGAGGCCGGTTTGGGCGAGGGTTCTGCGGAGTCCGAGAGTCGTGAGGAGACAGCTCGGTCGGCGACGGTCGGGCCGCCGCCGGCGTGGCCCTATGCCGTCGCCAAAGCGTCCTGTAGGCGTTGGCGGGCGCGCCGTACGCGCTCCTCCTGCCGTCTCACGTCATCCTTCGTGATAGTCACGGCCGCGATGAGCGGCTGCTCAGGGTTTAAGAAAACACCAGGGTTTTCTAGTATTGATTGCTTTAACCCATTTTGACCTGAAATTTGGATTAGCAGACATGAGTTAACTAGTTCGTAATACATATTTACAGCCCAACGGTGAATTGGGTGCTTAAACTTCTTGCACGATAAAGTAACCTTATCAATTTTTCTTTGTCAATTAAACTTAAACTACCCCCAGATTTGTAAATTTGCTTCCAGAAATGGTCAAAAGCCACTGCAGCCTGTTTTTTTAACCATAATCAGTTTCACAGGGCGCTGGAATACTTTACCTATTATTGTTATTGTACCTATCATCCCTCCTTTTTTAACTAACGTTTTGAAAGGTGACAATTTTTCCTCCATTATAATAAATAAATAAATATACCTGTAATAGGTTGAGATGACACATGCAGAGCTGTAGCCAGAGACTGAATAATAGTAGCGTCTGAATTGTAAGGCCCCAGTGGTTTGATATATCTAGGCAAAGAGGTAGTGCCTATAACACCATTCGCGTCACATGCAGTTAAGCCCTGAAATGAAAATGAAAACATATACATTTTTAGTAGCATATAACATCAAACGGGTATAGGAGGTTTTGTTTATTTCAGAATAAAGTCCTGCTAAGGCGGGAGTTTAATGTCTGTTGCTAGAAACAGTAGCCCCTCTGTTTCTGCATGTGTTCCTTTGATTGGCAAACGACGTAGAAACTGTGAGTGTGTTGGTTCGCCATCACTGGCTTCTATCTGAGTGTGGATATCAGACAAAACTCTTAATTTATAGGGTAGCGAGGTAGGAAGTTGGTCCCTTGGCGTTGGTAGAAGCACTTTGAATGAGACAACTTTTTCATAAAAGTGAAACTCAATCCACCATTAATGCCTTTTGGCAAATTAATAAATATTCTACAGAACCCTATGTAAACCACAAATAAGCATAGCTTAACTAGCTTATGTTAAGGGTACTAGAATGAAGAACATTTTCAATTCTAAACTTTCCTATGAACAGTTCAAAAACGTACCTCTAATCTTTTTTCCCAGAATAACTGTTTGGGTTTCTCCTGTGTGCCGTGTTTCAAATCAGTTTTGACTTTGCTCTCCTGTGTTTTATACACTGTGACTGGCTGCTTGAAAATTGACGCAGTCTGACGAATCGGCGGTACCAGAGAAGCATCTGAGCGAACACCCCTGCTTTAAAAAGAACATGTGTAAGAATTTATACAATGATATAGGTGAATATGTTATTACAAACAATATTATTACCATTGCTAAAGTAAAAATTAAAAATTACCTATTAAAAATTGTTTAGTAAAAAAAAATTGCTAATGTTAATTTATCTTTATGGTATCAGTTAAATTTATTATGATATTGTAAATAAACCAAATTCTTATACAACATCTTTTCAACAAATTACATGCTAACAAGAAATATTCTAACACACAAATTACATGCTACAGATTTAAAGCAAACAGACAAAATATACAATACATTTACTGCCACCACATTACACAGAAAGAACACTTTTCATTTGTCAATAAATGATGATGATGATGATTATTAGACTAAAGCTACATTGTGATCAATCACTTGATGAGTGTTATATTGTGAAGTACCTACACTTGCATAAGAGATTTAGCAAAATGAAAACAGTACACACAGTAAGGATGCATTTTTAATGGTAAGTGAGATGATAATGTGGGGTTTTGATAACCCAAAGATGCGATTTCACTTTTAAATTCGAAATACATTCGGGAAAAACTTGAGCGCTTCACTTTTCCCCGATGTATTTTGAATTTAAAAGTTAGCATAATAAATGCTATTAAAATTCATTCAAGTAATTTCACCTTATTAGTAGCATGATGTTAATACCCTAATAACTGAAGTTTATCAATATACAATGTACAGTCTGCCAAAACTATGGTCCACAATCAGTTATCAATTTTAAAACTCAACACATGACGTAGTTTTGAAGTAAATGATAAAATAAGCAAGTCACTTTCATAATATTTTATTGCGAAGGAAAATAGACCTTATTGAATTTGAAGCATCGGTAGCTTAGTGGTAGTTGATGGTAGATAACAGTTTGGCCGACTGTACACTGACATGACTCGAGGATTATCCAAATATGTAAAATGCTAGTGACAATGTATCTATATTTATAATCCTGATGAATACTGAGTAATTTAGACTTACCAACATACCAAGATAATGGAAAAGTTTTGTTCTAGTATAACATAAAACTAACATTTATGTTTCCTAATAGAAATACAAATATTTACTTAGCCACCGAAAATGCAGTGCTCCAAAGTTTAATAAATGTACAATGGACTAAGTTTCACTACTATACTGAATGTATTTACAGTTCAACACAAAGAAATAAATTCTTAATTATCCTAATATAGGTAAAAGCGGCAGTGGTAGTTTCTATAATGATATTATGCTATGAAATGTGATGTGATAAAGCACTAAGAAGGCTAAGCTAAAGCTTGTGTAGGGATTTAATTAATACTTGAACAGGTATTATCACTGGTTTGTGTCAAAAGCAGTGCATTTCTGGTGTAGTATAACTATCTACTACAATGATTATGTTTCAAAATCAAAGAAAAACAAAAACATAATCAATGTTCTCACACAACTAGGGCACATCTAAACCTAGCACACTTATTAAAGCTCTAATCAACAGCATTAAAAATACAGATGGGACACAAAGCAGGACTGCACTAATGAACACAACACAAGTGGAAGAAGTTATGACACTAATGGGAACCTGTAGTCAAACTGCGCTCGTGCTTTCTTGGCCTTGCACAGCAACATAGTGTTTATTTGGCCCTGCTGAAAGTCGAAACACGACAGGTCCGTACTATCCCCAAGATAACGAACTAGCTCGGCTTTACTGCGAAACTTTTTACCTGTTGGGCTACAGAAAATTTTATTGACACAATGGACTAGTCTGCCAAGAGCTGATATTGCAGTTAGCATTGGTTAATACCTGATTTAGTAATGGATGTGTGAATGTTGAGTTAGCCATGTTAAGACCAGTAAAAAATGTTTAGCTCATCATAGTAACAGTATAATGTAAAGTTTTCTTTGGTTTACCCTTACATGTGCATAACCATTTCAGTCAGTTAAAAATAAATAATCAAATGACCCGGATCAGGGCACTAAAAAATGCACAAACTGAGAAGGTATTTCAATCTGTTATCGGTTATTATATTGGCTGGATAATAAGTTTGCTCCAATCATATTAAGACCAATAGCTTTAATAGTATTTTATTCCCTATTTGGACAGTTAAAAGATTAAAATTAACTATGTATTAAAACTGGTGACTGAACTGTAAAGTTCGTGTAATAAGGTGTTTCTAAACCATTTTTTAACATAAGTATTTGTTTCTTCACATAAGACAATACAGTAAGAAATAAATATATCTTTACCTATAATAATAAACATCAACTTTGCCGGCAGACAAACCAGTTTTTCTTAGAACTTCTTCCCTCTGCCAACCCTTTGGTAAGGCAGTGCAGTCAGACCTTTTCTTTTCAATTGAAATATTCATGGTGCTCATTTTCGCCAAACCCTTTAGGCCCTTTTGCTCTCCTCTGGCCCTCGATATGCAATATTAAATAGATGAATTATCAATCTCTATATCTTCTTCTGACGAATCGATGGCGCTATTTAAAAAAATGTGATTATTATTTTACGAAAAGCAAGCAAATATAATTAATTTGTGACAACAGTCAATTGTCAACGAATGTGACAGTTACATTTTTTTTCTTTTAGTTCCTTTCGGAACAGGCTAAGGTACTATGACCATGCTGCCTTGTCATTAGTTTTATTTATTTTCTTAGAAATGATTGTTGATGATAATAATGATTATGAGTTGATGATGATGAAGATGATAACGGTGAATGATGATTGATGCCTTAGTAAAGTTGTGGGGACTTTACTAAAAGCTCCCTGGTGAGATTTGGATTTAACACGTAGAGTCACAATTCACTGTAATATGCCACTTTCCTACACGCGGGTGCGTTATCCAAGGCGTTATGGCTAAAAATCCACCATTTTTATACATAAAAACTCGAACTTACAACAATTTCGGAAAATAAAATATACCGCGATGCGTCCTCCTCTACGCTTTCGCGCCAAAACTCCTCATTGGTTCCTTTGGGAACCGGCTATGGTACTGTGACCATGCTGCCATATCACCAGTGTTATTATGTTCTTCATTGAAATGATTGTGGATCTAGTTTTTTCTGTTCTGTGTTGTGGATGATAATAATAATGATGATGAATTGATGAGTTGATGATGTTGATGATGATGATAAAGACGGTGAACAGAAATAGGCAGAGAGAGAGTGTGAATGGACGTCATGTCATGTCATGCCGCATGCAGCGAATGTCGCGAGTATCGGCAGAAAAATCTTAACGACGAAGTCTCAAAATGATCTTTAAACTCTCGTATTAATACAAAGTCCAAACCAAAGGACAAAGGTGTTGTATGGACCAATTATCAGAGCAATCAATCAACTGGAAGGGGGTAAAAAATTTGTTTGATGCTGACTGTACACTGCTACTGCTCCAGTGGGGAGGTCCGCACGAAAAAAAAAAAATGCTACACAGCGTTGTCGTCCATCTCCATTGCAGAACGAATAATGAAATGCGAACAACGCGGTTAATTTCGCGATGCGAGTGTGTGGATGCAACACCGATGAGCAACGCATGCGAGGAGCATTGGTTGGATGAGGGGGTTTTGACAGTATAGCTCATATGACATTTACTGTCATTCGAAGTCAAAAAAATATTATCATAGACATAGTAAACATAAAGACGTGAAGCTACTACGAAATTCATTCATAAAATCACAAGAGGAAAACGCCAATTCTCCATCTTGCTTTCCAACGTAGTGGGGATGTAGTAGCACGTGATTGGTCAAATAAAATTGCCAGTGATGCGGTGATAGAATTTTAATTATCGATATTTTCCCAAATATTTAAAGAACGAAGACCACTTTCCATACATAGTGAATGACTTTTGAAATGCCGTTGACTTTTTATTATTCTATCGCATAATGGTACTGGTATTACTGATGAATAAATACTAAAACATTTTTTACATCTATTAAACTACAAAATCAATATGATATAACTAGTTGAACAAGAAATTACTTCCATTTTTAAATTAAAAGTTAGTTACTCAAAGACTGTAAAGAATCTTTGTAGATTTTACGTCCTTCTGGGCGAATTATTCGAAACTCCGGTTATCACAAGGAAAGTCTGACAGAAAGCCCTAAGCACACTGCAACCTGAGAATACAAATAATCGGCATCTACTTAAGCTAACCACTTAATTTTTTCTTTCAAATGTATAAATTTTTAGTCTGTGCCCTTTTTATATCGATAAGCACTTATCGACAGTTTACTGGATTCCCTACTAGGCCGCCATACTGCTTTCCATTCATTCATAAAATCCAAGTTTAGGTATGCAGTTTTTTTTCGTAGGTATGGCACCTCTTGATACTCTAAGAATATTATTTACCCCGAATAAATGGAAATGTATTTTGATTTTGTATTGTTACACATAACTTTAAAACGAACCTTTTTGCAAGTTTACTGTAGAGTTCATTGCACTTTTATGTATGAAACATATTTCTCTTATCTTGAAAAAGCAATAGATAGTTTTTAAATAAACTGAATCAACGAAAATTCGTAATGTGCTTAGGCAACACTGAAAACGAATGTGAATGTGACTGTACTTTTGGCAACTTTATTTTAGAAAAAAGCGCGGGAAACGTCTCGGTAGCGGGAAGTGTTTTGAATTTAAATTTTTTATTATTATAATTTTAGTGATCAGTTGGGAATTGTAGTATATTGTATATATTATACTGTCATATATATTGGTCTGTATATATATAAATTTAGGTAAGTAGTTAGTAATAAGTTTTTTAATATGAATGAGCCACCTGACCCAGGGGGGGGATCTCTCCCTTTGGATGTGGGTGCCTATGTCACTATTTCTAACGAATCTGGTTTGGATTCGGATGCTTCATCCGCATCCAGAAGTAGAAAAAGGGTTAAAATAGCAAAAGTTTGCAAGATGTGCAACAAACGGCGAAAGAAAAATGCTCATGATACAGATTTAGCTAATGTATGTATTTGTAATAAAATTGCTGAGAGTTCTACACCCATTGCTCCTATGGACACTTCACCACCTATACATGAAGTTAAACCACAACAACCACGGCCTATTGGTATTGGTAGGCAACTCTATGAAAAACATGATTCAGCCCCTTTCATAGTTCATGTGCAAAAAACAACTACATCTCCAAATGATGGCACCACACTTCATCCAATCACCTTTGGCAACTTCCTAAAACACAATCAACAACAAAACATAGTCAATGGCAGTATTAAACGTATAGGTAGGAACCGTATCTCTGTTTCATTCACCACTTTTCAGTATGCTAATGATTTTGTAAATAATAAGAATTTAGAGTCAAATAATTTAATAGCATTCATTCCATCTTTTCATACCACCCGTATGGGTATTGTCCGTGGCATCCCTGCTGATTTAACCGAGGAAGAAATATTGTCAAATATTACTGTCCCAATTGGGTGTGGTGCAGTTATTAAGGTGAGACGATTAAACTACAAAGTTAAGGTAAATGATAGTGTTTCATGGAAGCCTACTGAGTCCATTGTCCTCACATTTGATGGACAAATATTACCTAAAAGAGTTTTTATGTTTTTTAATTCCCTTCCAGTAGATTTGTATATCTTTCCAACTATTCAGTGTTTCCATTGCTGCCGCTATGGGCACACCAAAGTACAATGCCGTTCTAAGCCAAGGTGCTTCAAATGTGGTCAAGACCATACTGCTGATTCATGTAGAATAGGTGAAGACAGCGCTAGCTGTATTAATTGTCAGGGTTATCATTTCGCAACAAACAAAATATGCCCTGAATTTGGTCGACAGAGAAGTATTAAAAAAGCAATGGCAGAGAACTGTATCTCTTATGCAGAAGCAGATAAATATTTCCCAAAGGTTTCCAAGTCATATGCTGAAGTAACTGTTTCCAATAATTCACCTGTCCATAACTCTTCATCAACTCCTCATATAGTATCACCTAAAACATCTTCATATAAGAAAACTGTCTTTTTGAAACCTAGAATTACGACAAAATCTCAACATGGTTACGATAAATCTTCTCATGAGGCTATTATTAATGAGCATAGGATGCCTGAACCAGCTAATGGATGTGCACTTAATAAACCCAACGATTTTGACTCCTCCACAAAGAACCAAAGCATTTTAGAAGTTATTACACAGTTACTACGATCATTATCTAAATCAAATATTTCACCGTCCCACGCTGCCCTTATAATAGATCACGCTGCGAAAATACTATATACTGACGATGGATCAGTCCGTTCTAATTCAATGGAATTGCCGGAGTGCAACCAGCAAAAAAAGTGAATTAATAAGTTTAATTAACACGTATAACCCCTTTTTAATCGCTATATCCGAAACATGGTTGAAACCGAATCAATTATTTAGACTCTCAAAATTTGTTTGTATACGGGAAGACAAAAGTGACGGACGCGGATTTGGTGGTGTTGCCATACTAGTGAATTATAATTTACCATATACAATAGTTTCAATTCCTCTTCATAGCGATGAATTTGAAATAGTTGCCGTTCAAATTCAACACATCTGTTTTGTCTCAATCTATATTCCTTACCCTTCGTCACCTATCTTACAGGAAATAAATAGTATTATCCAAACCCTTCCTCAACCTTTCATTCTTCTGGGCGATTTCAACTCGCATAACACGATATGGGGAAGTTGCAAAACTGATGGTAATGGAACCGAACTTTACAACATAATTAATCATAACAACCTATGCATCCTTAATACTGGAGTCGCTACTCGTAGATCTAAACCAGGGCAACGAGTTAGTGCAGTTGACTTGTCCATATGTTCGCCAACTTTATTTCCCTTATTATCTTGGCAGCCATTATCTTCTACTTTTGACAGTGATCATTTCCCTCTAATTATATCTGTTCCTTTATCGATAACCCTTCACAACAAACGCCGATCGCTATTAAAACACAAGATAACCCCGGATGCCGATTGGGACATATTTAAATTAGCTATAGAAAAAGAAATACACCGTCTTCCCAACATTCACATTGGAAATGAAATTGTTTGCACGGAAGCATTTTCAGACCTAATATTAAAAGTAGCTAACGCTACATTTCCCACTAAAGGGGATGGCCCCCACCGTATACCGTCTCCACCTTGGTGGGACAAAGAATGTACTGCTGCCATTCAGAAACGGAAAGAGGCTGAAACAAACTACAATCATTTCATGTCATGGGAAAACTATGAAATTTTATCTCAGGCCATCCGTGATACAAGGGAGTTATTTAAAAATAAGAAACAATCTTCCTGGCGGTCTTTCTGTTCCTCTCTCTGTCCTAATTCTAGTCCTTCAGTTGTTTGGAATAAAATTAGGCGATTCCGCTCAGCTTTTACACAACCATCTTTAAACACAATACCGTCTACGATAATTAATAATTTCTTAAATATTCTTGCTCCTCCTTCTGTTTCTGTAATGACCTATTTAAGTTCTCCTATGCCTAATTCTCCATCAATGGTATCTTCTCTCTTCTCTTTTCAAGAGTTAAAAACTGTGTTAAGCACACTAAAAGACTCCTCTCCAGGGAAAGATGGTATTCCTTACTCCTTTTTATGTAATCTTGGTGATGTAAGCTTACACTATTATCTGGATCTTATTAACTCTATCGTAATCTCAGGTATTATCCCTCCATCTTGGAAATCTCAGATTATTATTCCCATTTTAAAACAGGATAAAGATCCAAATGACCCATATTCTTATAGACCTATCGCTCTTTCGCCTGTGATTACAAAAATTGCTGAACATCTTGTTAAAAATAGGCTGGAGTGGATTGTAGAAAGCAGTGGTATTCTTTCAAATAGTCAGTTTGGCTTTAGGAAAGGTAGGTCCACCATGGATTGTCTTAGCATATTTATAACGGACATTCAACTTTCGTTTTCATCTAATCAATCGGTAGTTGCTTCTTTTCTAGACATCAAATCTGCATACGATAACGTTATTATTTCAATTCTTAAACAGAAACTGATTCTCTTAAACATTCCTGAACTATTAACGAACTTTATTTGTAATCTACTAGTAAATAGAACAATTGAAGTAACCCATGAAGATAACATTTTTTTGAGAGTTGTGGAAAAAGGACTTCCACAGGGATCTGTTCTAAGCCCCTTGTTGTACAATATTTACACCTATGATTTAGATAGATCTCTAGGAAATTCTGTTCATTTACTTCAATATGCCGACGACTTATTGTTATATTGTTCAGATCAGGACACTGAATTTGCTTGTGAGATGCTATCTGCATCTTTATCATCGTTAAAACAATGGTTTGATTCTAATGGCCTGGAGTTATCAACCTCTAAAAGTACCACAGTAGTATTTACGAGAAAAAGAGACATCCCTTCTGTTTGCGTGTATTATGATAACATGGCCCTACCGGTAGAACCTCACACCAAATACTTAGGTTTAATTCTTGATTCTCGGTTGAATGGATACGCTCATACTAAGTATATTGTTAAAAAATGTGAACGTCTTCTTAATATTATTAGATGTCTTTCTGGCGTATGGTGGGGCGCTCACCCTTTTTCGTTAAAATTAGTTTATAATGCCATTATTAGAAGTGTCCTAGATTATGGCACATATCTGCTCAGTCTGTGTAATAAATCCAGTCTTAAATTAATGGATAACATACAAGCTAAAGCTCTTCGAATTATTACTGGCGCTATGAAATCCAGTCCAATTAATGCTTTGCAAGTTGAAGTGTCGGAACCCCCACTAAATTTGAGAAGACAATTCCTTGCTGATAGATTTATTTTTAAAGCACTGCTTAACTCTAACCATCCTCTCCATTCAAAACTACATAGTCTTTCAGAGTATATAAACAATAGTTCATACTGGCGTCATAAAAGAAAACCGTATATTCTAGAAAGCTATTTAAAGTTCAAATCCTTTTCATCGCCTATTTTCCAGTCTCCTCTTTTACCTCTTTATAGTGTTAATTATGCAGCTTTAATGTTGTCTCCTAGCATCAAGGATATATTGAACTATACAGATTTTACAAACCAATCAAACTCACACCAGTTGTTTACTGATGCTTCCAAACATACATTCCCTAAACCAGTGGGAGTAGGTGTGTATCACATTAATTATAACATCGTCCAAAAAATTAAATTGCCCCCAGAGACCTCTATCTACAATGCGGAATGTTTCGCTCTTCTTAAGGCTTTGGAATATATTTTAATTGCAAAACTCAAAACCTCGATCATATTAACTGACGCTCTTGCTGTTCTGGAATCATTAAAAAAGAACCCTTTTAAAACATCAAATAATCCGATAATTTTTGGTATTAAAAACTTATTATATGAATGTCAATGTAAACAAATTGTGGTTGAATTTGCCTGGATTCCGAGTCATTCTGGCATTGTAGGAAATGAAATTGCCGACAAAATTGCTAAGGAAGCTGTTTCCTGTGGAGATATGGTTCCATATAAAATATTTGGTGAAGATGCTTATTGTGGTGCAAAACGCGATCTATACGACACATGGAATGAATCGTGGCAGTTTGGTAGTAGATCGAAGGGACTTTTTTACTATAATATTCAACCTAACATTCCCAATAAACCGTGGTTTGCTTTTTTAAACTTAAATAAAAGACTAACAACATCTATAATAAGGATGCGTTTGGGACATACATGCACTCCTGCACATCTTGCAAAAATAAAAATTAGAGATAGCCCTATCTGTGATTGCGGTGCAGAAGTGGGTGATCTAAATCACCTTTTTCTGGCTTGCCGTCAATTTAGTATTACATTTTTTGATCTTCTTCCTTCCTGTATTCCATTACCTACTCATGTTCCTTCGTTACTTACGTTTCCTTTTAATAAGCAAGTATTAGAAGCTATATATATATTTATAAAACATAATGATCTAAAATTGTAGTTTACATTTTTATATTCCTAAGTATGGTTTATTTATGGTTATTCAGTTCCTTATTTCTCTTCCTTTCTGATCCTTTCCTTGTATTTTCCTAAAAATTTCCCTAAATTAATAATTCCGTTCCGTTTTTCATTGTGTAATAAAAACGTTTCCTCGTTTTAACTTGACATTGGCATACATCTATTACTTGCCAAAAGGGGAAAAAAAAAAAAAAAAACTTTATTTTAGTTCGGTTTGGTCGGTCGTCAGAATTCTGAATTGCGGTGAATTTCGGTGTCTGTTTAGAGTTTATAGTAATGCAAGTCGAATTTGATTAATTTTTCGTAGTATTGTGGACAGTGTGTATATTGAAAATATCCAAATAATATCCAGAATCCTGCATAAGTAAGTATTCTTTCCATAGTTCACAAATAAGATGTTGGTTATTTTGCTGAATGATGTCAACTTTTGCTTTGATACTTTCACTTTGAAACATTTTACAAATTGATTATTTTGGGGTGTTATCTAAATAAGTTGAAACTAGTTTAGTAAGTAATTACACAACTGGATAGAGCAATAAACTTGATCACACTAAAGGGAACTGTTCATGTAGGTACTTCTCAAGAAAAAAGTTGATTGTAAATAATAACAAAAACAATTTAACATTTTATATTTTAATTTATCAAAATTGTATGAATAATTTGTCTTTAATAATAAAATCTAAGTTGCATGATAGACATGTTTATTAATTACAGAATAATTGGTGAGATCCAAGATAAGTGGTGATGTTCCACTCTTGAATAAAAACACTAGATATTATATTCAGTTTTATTCTTTTTAACTAGTAGAAGACTGTGCTGCCGACTCACATTAGGATAAAATTGTAGAATAGGATCTATAACCCGATTGCCTGTCTATTTTCCAGATCCAATTGTGAATATAAATATGAAGTTATTATTGAATTGCCTAAAGGTAAATAACTTTCGAAATACATTTTCTAGGCCTATGTCATAGGGGATAAATTTGAAAAAACAAATAGACAATGTACCATTGATGGTACTGTGGCAATTATAATAATGTGTAATGTAGATACACATATTATGACATTTGCATTTTTTTTTTCAATTTCCAATGTAATGAATACTTCAACTTTGAAAATGATAGACTTCTGGGCACACCACATTTGCCTCTAGGACTTTAAGACTCACTAGGGAAGTATTATGCTATTTCCTTCTTATTTAATACTATTGCAATTTTATTCCTGTCATGTATGCTAAACCACTCTATTCTAAATTGTTTGTTTACTATGAATGTTTTAAGTTAATTTGTAGTCAAAATGTAGTAATTGCATAATATTTGGCAAATAATAATGTATGCGGCTACCTGAATAATATTGCAGTTGCCTTGCCTTAGCTATACTAACTATCATAAAAACAAACTATATTTTAAACTACTTGGGTCACCAAATTGTGATTATGCTTATCTTATACCTTTAAATGAGCAATATAATTGGAATCCCGGAATTGGCTCCAACGATTTTCATGAAATTTAGTATACGGGGGGGTTTCGGGGGCGATAAATATATCTAACTAGGATTCATTTTTAGACACTTTATAAGAAAAAAAAAAAAAACAGATATTGTGTATTATATTATGACCAATATGTTTGGTATGGTATGGTATGGTATCACGGGCTGTTATCCGCAACTCCACGACAAGGCGCGGTTTTTGCGTGAGGGTGGGATTTTATTCGATCCACCCCAACTCGTTGAAGAACCCCAGCAGGTTATTCACACTGCTGGTGATCTCCCGGAGCGTACCTGTGTTTCTGAAGTACTTAGCCCTGTATGTGGCGGTTTCAGGACAGTGTAGGAGCACGTGTGCCGCAGTTTCGTCCTCGTTCATGCAGGCTCTGCAGAGAGGGCTGTCGGTGATACCTAAAATATAAAGGTGTTTATTGAAGGAACCATGCCCCGTGATGGCAGCCGTAGTCGTGCGTAGTTGCCGTTTGTTCAGTTGTCGAAGACGCCTGGTCAGTCTATTATCAAGCACAGGGATTGCCTCCCTGGCCTGTCTGCATACTTCCAGGTTTATCCATTCTCTGTTGTGTTGGTCTCTCGTTCGTTGGTTCACTATGGTTCGTAGGTATGCAAAGGGGATCGGTATTATGGGTTCAGGTCCCATTGCAACCATGTCTGATCCTCTCCTAGCAAGCTCGTCCGCGGCATCATTACCTCGCGAGCCGCTGTGGCCTTTGATCCATTGTAGAGTTATGTTGTTGGTGTGACCTATTTGATTTAATATAAGATGGCACTCCAGTATTAATCCTGAATTAATAGTATGGCAGTTTAATGCTTGTAGCACGGCCATGCTGTCTGACAGTATGCGTATTGAGTGACCTATCACTTTCCGGGCCATTACCGCTGAGGCTGCCAGAGTAATCCCCATACATTCCGCTTGGAATACTGTGTTATGGGTCCCCAGCGGTGTCGAAATTGATATATTAAGGTCCTCCGAGAAGATGCCGGCCCCGGTGCCAGTACTTGTTTTAGATCCATCTGTGAAGATACGCAATTCCGTTGGGCATAAGGCCTCACAGCGGTGGTCCTCGTGAAGCTGGATCTTGTATTTTTTGTCGAAAAGGTGTTGTTTAGGTACACGGTCATTGACTGCTCCTATCATAGGTATCTCCTTTGTGAGCTCAGTGAGCAATGAAGTGTGTCGTGTATTTCTCTCGCTCCATAGGTTGAGTGCCCTCAGGCGTATAGCCGCAGCTGTTGCTTCCTGGCGGATGAACAGATCCAAGGGTGGTAGTCCAAGCATGGCTTCCATTGCCGCGGTGGGGGTGGTTTTCATGCAGCCAGTGGTTGCCATGCAGGCTAATCTTTGGGTCTTTTGTAGTTTAGCCGATATTGTGCTGTTTTCAGTCCTCGGCCACCAGACAATAGCGCCATAGGCTATCATGGGACGGATCACTGTTTCGTAAAGCCACAGGATGATTTTCGGCGTTAGCCCCCATTTTTTGCCAATCATTCTTCTGCATTGCCAGAAGGTAATCCCGGCCTTTACTAATTTGTTTTCTAGGTGGCTATTCCATGTCAACTTGCTGTCGAGAACGACGCCTAGGTATTTAACCTCTTTTGACAGTTGGAGTTCCGTTTCAAAGAGTTTTGGTAATCGGTATTCGCCTAGTACCCTTTTGTTTGTGAACATAACTAATTCGGTTTTGTTCGGGTTCACTGATAGTTCGAATTCCCTGCACCATTTTTCTACAATGCGCAGGGCTTGTTGAGTTAGGTTACAGATCGTACCCGCTACCTTACCTGAGATAAGGATTGTTAGGTCATCAGCATAGCCTATTGTGTAGTCTCGGTTTTTGTTCAGCCTTGTGATTAGATCGTCTATCACTAGATTCCACAGGAGGGGGGAGATTACACCACCTTGTGGGCAGCCTTTGGCTATCAGGGCTGTCTGGTCTTCTTTCTCAAGGCGAACCACTCTTTTACTGAGCATGTTTGTTATCCAGTCTGTTAGTACCGGTTCCGCTCCATGTTTTGACAGGGCGGTCTTAATACTGGTGAAGCTGGTTTTGTCGAAAGCTCCTTCGATGTCGATGAACGTTCCTAGGCAGATGCCTTTTTGTTCTATCGCTTCCTCTATCCGGCTGACTACCAGGTGGAGGGCCGATTCCGTTGACTTACCGGAGCTGTATGCGTGCTGATTTGCGTGTAGGGGTATTTGTTTTAGTGCACCATCTCTCAGCTCCCTCTCGCATAAGCGCTCCATGGTTTTTAGCATGAAGGAGGTCAGACTGATTGGTCGATGTGCTTTGGGATTCGTGTAATCACCCTTTCCTGGCTTCGGGATGAAAATGACTCCCACTTCTCGCCATCCTTTCGGAACGTATCTGAGTGCCAGGCAGGCTTTAAAAATACGTTCCAGTCTGCTCGCAACCGGTAGGTTGCCCCACTGTAACATAGCAGGGATGATCCCGTCCGGGCCAGCTGCCTTGTAAGGGTGAAAACTACTGATGGCCCACTGGACTTTTTCCAGGGTGACCACTTTGTTTGCATATTGCCAGTCTCGGGCAGTAGGTGTTATGGTTTCATCTTGCCAGTTGATCTCTGTTGTAAAGACGCAGCCAGGGAAATGGGTTTCAATAAGTAGGCGTCTGGTTTCATCTGGCGACGATGTGAACGTGTTGTCCTGTTTTTTGAGGGTGGGCGGTGCAGTCAGCTTAGTCTGCGCTAGGACCTTCCTTACCCTGTTTGCTTGTTGGCATGATTCTATGTTCCCACAGAATTTACGCCACCCTTGTTTGCTCCGGTATCTGATGCATTTTTTGTAGCTAGATTTGGCGGAACGGTAGGCGTCCCAGTCTTCATCTGCACAAGTGTTCATAGCCCTGTTGAATGCCCTCCTAACCTGCTTTCGCTTGCGCTCTAGCTCTGGGCCCCACCATGGCTGTTTACCTGGTGTTTTAGGAGGTAGGGTTTCTGGGCATGCTATGTGGTAGCTGTCTATCATAGATTTCGTTAGGTGGTTTACCTGTTCCTCTATCTGTCTGTAGTCGTTGGGGGTCTGTGTTGAGCGTTGCTGAGCAAGTCTGTTTGCTAGGTGTTGCTCAAATTTGACCCTGTCAGTTTTTCTTGGGTTGCGTTTTGGCGGAAGTTGTAATGTTTCCGCCTGTAGATTGAAGCGAATCCATCTGTGGTCTGAGCAGGATGCCTCCTTGGAGACATGCCAGCCCGTGATGGCCTCCGCTACGCCTTCCGTAGCCAGTGTTAAATCGATAATAGTGCGGCTCCTTTTGGTGACGAAGGTTGGTTCGGAGCCGGTGTTTAGTAGGGTAAGGTTAGTTGTGAAAAGATATTCAACAAGGGACTTACCTCTGTCATTTTGTGTGCCCATGCCCCACAGCGTGTGGTGGGCATTAGTGTCTGCCCCAATTATGACCTCCATCCTTTCCTTCTCACAGTGGTCCACCAATCGGATGAGTTCTTGCGGAGGCAGCCCCTCCCCATCGGGCATGTAGGCTGAGGCGAGGATGACCACCTTGTCCTCGACATCCAGCTGTGTGTGCAGTCTTATTGTAGTGAGATCTCTGTAACAGAACTCTGTAAGGACCTGTGTTTTTAGGTTTTTGGTGACATATATACACGATCTGGGGTGATCGTGTCTATCGGTCACTATAAGCTTACCTCCTAAATTGGAGAGCCCCTGGATGTGACCTGCTCTGATCCACGGCTCTTGGATCAGTACGATGGCCGTTTGTTGAACCTCCAGCCATTTGCGCAACTGAGCCGTCCCATCTCGGCTGTGCTGGAGGTTCACTTGGAGGAGACTAATCTTCAACGAAGGGAACGCCATCACTGGACGTGCCCTCCTCGTCTCCCCCAAGTTTTAGCTCCGCGAACAGGTCCCCGGGCTCGATGTCACCCTCCAGGAGGTCGGAGATTGAGGACAGGACGTCCTCTGTCTCCCCTGTCTCCATGGGGGCGCCCTCATGTTCGACCTTGGCGGGGGCAGCTGGTGATGTCGGTGCTGGCATCTCCGCGCTTGGTTCGGGAGCGTTTGAAGGAGGCTCAGTCTCCTCTTTCGCTGGCGGATTTTTGAGCTCCTGTCTGATGGAGTTTGTGGCCGGGTCCCATCCCAGAGGGACGTCGGTAAACCTACCGGACCGACCCTGGAACTTGACGTATACCGCCCCCACTCCAAAAGCGAGACGGCGTCCGGCCTCCATTAGGGTCGGTACTTGGTCCTCTGGGATTCCGACCACCAGGAACCAGGCGGCGTTTTGTTTCGCCGCGTTGAAAAGGGTCCACTTCGCGACCTCCACCTCGGGGTTCTGGTAGGACAGGACTCGCCCAATATTGCGCGCATCCTCCAGAAGTCCCTGTGGGTCGGGGACCAGTATACCACAGCGTGCCTGCTGAGGAATGTCCGATTGGTTTTTCACGACCAACTTTACGTTGGACGTGAGAACCATCTCGTCCACGGCACGCTGTAGCCAAGTGCGTGTGAAGTCATCCTCACACCACAGTTTCAAAACCCCCTCCGTGTACAGCGGTTTGGCTTTGAACTTCGGGGGTTTGGGTTGAGTCCGAGCCAAGGCATCCCCGAAGATACGATTTTGTATCCCGGTGAGTACCTGCTCGGATACGTCCTTACTGATGCGCCCCGTTCGTGCGCAGGTAACTGCGACACTGAGGGGCGTGCAAGCAGCTTGGGCGTAGGTTGGCCTGGCGACCCTCTTGGTTTGGTCCAGCCTCTGCCTTTTGTGCTCCCCGCGAGGCGAAGACGTCTCGTTGAGAGCACGTTTGGCAGAGGATTGACCACTCCCTTTTGGGCGCTGTTTACCCTCCTTCGCTCTGTCACCGGTCGGCGGCATGTTCCTTCCACCGGCGGCGAAGTTGAGTGGGCCTCTGATCTCTGGCCTCGTTGCCGAGGTACAGGGTTGTGGGGAAGAGGGAAGGGACGAGGTTGCAGCATTGGCCATCCGCCTCTCCTTCTTCGTTTTTCTCGGCTTCCTCTTCTTAGGCTTCGGTTCGGCAGTTTCCTTACCTTTCGTGCCCAAGGGTTTGGTGTGTTTCTTGGTCTTGTTTGACCCCTTTCTCTTGGGCAGTTGCCAGCCTTCAGAGAAAGCGTCCTCCAGCTGGCCGCTAGTCCCTTCCTGCCCAAGGGCTGGACTGGACGAGCAAGAAGCCAACGGGCTGACGCTGCGGGGGCCTTCAGTTGGGGGAAGGTTGTGGGGCATAGAGGTTACCCTCTTGTGCGTGTGGTTACCTTCACGGGTACCCGTAGATGGAACCACTGAGCTTCCCGTGATGGTAGTTTTAATGCCCGCTCTGGTACCCGTAGATGAGACCACTGAGCTTCCAGATTGGGCTGAGGTTGTGAGTGACTGTTTAGTGTGCTTGCCTCCGCCGGTACCTGTAGCCGAGGCCACTGAGCTTCCGGTTTTGGCCAGATGTGCGCTGAGGGCGCGTGCTGTGTTGTTACCCTCCCTGGTACCCGTAGTTTGAACCACTGAGCTGCCAGTTTGGGCGGTGTGGTGTGTGATGTTGGTGCCCTTCCCGGTGCCTGCAGCCGAGGCCGCTGGTCTGCCGGTTTGGGCCGAGTGTACGCTGAGGGCGCGTGTGTAGTCGTTCCCTTGACTGGTACCCGTAGTCTGAGCCACTGAGCTTCCAGTTTTGGGATTTGTAAGGTTAGGTTTATTAATATTTGTTGGCCTATCCATGTTAAGTTGTTAGTATTTAATTCGTCTCTTTGGCTTCCCACCCTCCACGGAGCCCGCAACTGGGAGTACCTTACTCGACTTAATTCGAGGGGCACTAGGACTACCAAAGAGATATAGGAGTGCAGAGCTGGTTTACAGTGCGACATCGGAGGCTCGATCGGGTTGACGTTGGGGCATGAAAAAGGCCTACCCACAACGCCTGGTTAACCTTCACTTACCTCGTCAGCATGACCTTTACCTACCACTTACGTGGACCCTCCACTCCTCGCCGGTGACCCACAAGTGGGACACCCTGGCCTAATTTCCCCAACCATGGCTAGTGGTTGAGGCCACCGTTTAAGGCCAGGTAGGCCGCATTTTGAGTTTTTTAAAAGCATTTGAATCATAGGAAAAAGCGTTTTAAATTTCGAAAAAAAGACATATATTAGTTAAGGATCCAGTCTAGTCAAATTCGCATTCAGTTACCAGATCTGATGAACTTCACTCGATAGAAAAAAATCCCAAAGTTACCCCTTTTCGTAATTTTTTTTTGAATATTATGACTAAATTACTTATGCTTTCTATAAAATTTTTGTACTAAACTAAAGCCACTACATATGTCTAGACATTTTCGCAGATTTTGACTATATTATGAAATAATTTTTAAAGTTATATTTAAATACCTACTAAATTCGCGAGTGCTCGCGCCGCTGAGGCCCGAAAAGTTGCGCCAGTCGCGCGCTGGCGCTTACCGAAGTAGGACCTGTGTCAGTTTTTGCGCGACAGTTTCGTGCACCAATCAATCGGTTTTACGTATTTATAATAAATTGTTGCAAGTCATTCAATATGGGCAATAAACAACGCAAGCTAAAGAAGTCGTGCAAAGCCATAAACTAAATTTCTAACTCCGATTGGTAATTTAAAAAATTATCATACCTAAATATTACGCTCATAGCGCCATAGTATAAGAATATCAGTATTACTACTGAAGATGCTACTTACGATTTTCTATAATTCATATTTTATCTATATCAGTACAGGGGTACCTAGTACCTACAATATTCGTACATTGTATATAATTTGTGTGTGTGTAAATAAATATAAATTTAGTTTTAGTTTAGGATAGAATAATTTTAATATTTAGGTAGGTTAGTTTAATTATTGGCCTTTTTTATCGTGCGCAAAATCCTCGTGGATACCACCCCCACGGAGCCGGTGGAGGCGGTTATGTCGGACTCAAACCGACTAAAACGCACGCCGTCTTGGGTCCTTGGTTGCCGGAGGTGAGATTGCCGAAAGCATATCTCTCGCACCCCAGCAGACCCAGGAGAATTACTGGCCTTGGGTCAGCCGGGGTGCGAGGGATATTTCGATGACAACCTCACCTCAGGCCTAGCACCACGACCCACAGTCGGCGTGCCCACAGTCGGACTCGAACCGACTAAAAAGTCGGTTCGAGTCCGACATAACCTCCCCTTCCGGCTCCGGCAGGGGAGGTATTCGAGGGGATTTCCGCACGAAAAAAAGAAGGTACAGTGTAAATTTATATAAATACTTCATAAAAACTAGCACCACGACCCACAGTCGGCGTGCCTACAGTCGGACTCGAACCGACTAAAAAGTCGGTTCGAGTCCGACATAACCTCCCCTTCCGGCTCCGGCAGGGGAGGTATTCGAGGGGATTTCCGCACGAAAAAAAGAAGGTACAGTGTAAATTTATATAAATACTTCATAAAAACTAGCACCACGACCCACAGTCGGCGTGCCCACAGTCGGACTCGAACCGACTAAAAAGTCGGTTCGAGTCCGACATAACCTCCCCTTCCGGCTCCGGCAGGGGGGTATCCGAGGGGATTCCCGCACGAAAAAAGTTGTTAATATCGTTAACTTTAGGTATTTAACTGCCCTGTCGACGACGAACGGTGCGATTATATAAAGTAACCGTTAGCATCAATTCAAACAAATGTTTGTAAAATTACAAGCATTATTATTATTATAATGTAAGTTTTTTTCGCCCAAGCAACTAAACACATAGAACAAACAGTTCTCAAACTCATACAGTTTTTTTAATTTCGTATTTATTACTTACTTAATATAATCATATAACTAAATAAAGTTAAAAAAACTGCATTTAATTTTCTAAGTCAAATCAAGTTTTCCTACTGCATATTTCTATAGGTACTGTGACGCTGGCGGGGTCATCCCCGAGTTCACCGTCACTGCGTTCGCGCGTAATATTTTACGAGCGGCCGGGATCGCTATAAATGCCTACTTTTGCAGGAATAGAGGGCCTTAACCTGAAATCCAGGCCAAAGAGGGCGTGTTGCCTCGCGAACGCATAACCGCCAGCGTCGTTCGGCTCAACCCTCCAGGATCCCTTCATCCCTGCGTACGGCGCTCGACTGCGTAGGTCCATGACGCAGGTGACTTCCCAGCCACAGGGTTATTTTTTGTTTCAGGGTTTTCTTCCCCTATCCAGATTGTCCGGTTATGGCGCCGAAGGTTCGCCCTCGTGCTTCATATTTAGCTGCTACAGCTCCGAGGTAGGTGGATTGAGCGAGGCTCGTTGTGAACTGTAACATTGCCCGGAGGGGACGACCCACCTGGATGTATTTAGGCAGGCCCGACCCCAGCCCGCGGCGGCGGTCTGGGGGCGGCGAGGACGTATATGAAGCACTTGTCGGTGCGCGCCGAACAGCCTAGCTTCGCTCACCTAGGCGTACGCTGTTGTCATCTTAGCATTTATGGTTGAGGTAAATTCCCCTGGTAGAAGTTACCCCACTAAGGACTTAACACCGACCCCCCCCCCCAAACCAATATGTTTGAAAATCATCTGAAAAAATGATAGGCTCAAGTGAGACTTGAACTCACGACCTTTCCCTTACAGGGGGAATGCTCTTCCAACTGAGCTATTGAGCCACACTTGAATCATTAGCTAACTTAAAAGTTAGCATAATAAATAGTATAAAAAATTCATTCAAACCAATATATTTGTCATAAAATATGCAATGTACATGAAGGCTTCGTCACAAATGACTTAATATTGTCATGTTACTTAATATTGAAGAAACAAAATTCAAAATTCAAAATTCAAAAATAATTTATTTTGCATAGACCATTAAATCGGCACTTACAAAACGTCAACATAAAGTAAATATTAAATACTAACTAATACTAGTAAATGGACCACCGGTTCGAAACGCGGCCCAGACCTGAGAAGACTCCGGCAAGAAACTTAGCGGGCATTTTTTTTTTGTCTATTTACAAAACATTTACTTACTTAGCCTAAAACTTATGGTCTAGATACAATGTTTTGCTTGAGCAGCATAGCTGAGCGAACAGCTCATTTCCAAGCTTGTTTATCGTAGTGAGAACAACGTGCCCGTAGTCACGGAGGGTGAGCTAGGGGCGGCTGTACTGCGGCTTAAATCCCGCAGAAACACCGCCCCTGGACCCGACGGCATTCCAGGCCGAGCGTGGGTCCTGGCTCTTGAGGAGCTTGGGCCTCGACTTATAGGGCTCTTTAGCGCATGCCTCGAAAAAGGCCAGTTTCCCAAGGTCTGGAAGACAGGAAAACTGGTCTTGATCCGAAAGGCGGGGCGGCCGGCAAATTCTCCATCAGGGTACCGGCCGATCGTGTTGCTTGACGAGGTGTGCAAGCTCTTCGAGCGCATTATTGCACAACGCCTCGTCAGGCATCTCACACGCGTGGGGCCTGATCTGGCGGATAGCCAGTTTGGCTTCCGTCAGGGGCGCTCCGCGGTGGATGCGATCATGCGCATTAGAGGCCTGACGGAGGAAGCAGTCTCACAGGGTGAGGTGATAGTGGCGGTGTCTCTTGACATCGCCAACGCCTTCAACACCTTGCCCTGGAGCTGCGTTAGGGAGGCGCTTATCTACCATGGAGTGCCTCCCTACCTCCGTCGAATTGTCGGGGCCTATCTCTCCGAGAGGGCCATTACTTACCCGAGTTGGCTAGGGCCGGGTCGGCGGGATGTGTCGTGCGGTGTTCCGCAGGGATCGGTATTAGGGCCACTCCTGTGGAACATCGGTTACGATTGGGTGCTGCGTGGTCCGTTGCTCAGGGGGGTGAACGTAACGTGTTACGCCGACGACACCCTCGTTACGGCGCGGGGAGCAACGCACCGAGTCGCAGCACTAAAGGCCACGGCAGGGGTTGCTCAAGTCGTGGGTCGGATACGGCGGCTGGGTCTCGAGGTCGCCCTTCACAAGTCCGAGGCTCTGTGCTTCCACGGACCTCGGATGGGGCCACCTGCGGGATCCAGCCTACAGGTAGGGGGCGTCAGCATCGGCATCGAGCCCTCGATGAAGTATCTGGGGCTCGTACTCGATGGCCGGTGGAACTTCGGACATCACTTCCGAAGTTTGGTCCCAAAACTGAGGGGGGTGTCAGCTGCACTCGCACGGCTGATGCCCAACATCAGGGGACCCAACGCTCCCTGCAGGAGACTGTACCTGGGGATCGTGCGAAGTATGGCCCTATACGGGGCCCCCGTATGGGCGGAGACCCTGACGGCCAGTAATGTGGCTAGATTGCTGAGCCCACAGAGGGCGATGGCCGTCAGGGTGATAAGGGGATACCGCACGATCTCAGGTGAGGCGGCATGTCTCTTAGCCGGGACCCCTCCATGGGACCTGGAAGCGAGAGCCCTTGCGTCTCTATTTAAATGGCGCAAGGAGGCGCTGGAGCGGGGCCAATGGCCTGCGTCTCGAGAAATCGAGGCCCAGCGGTCCCAGCTCCACCAGGAAACCGTGGAGACATGGAAGGTGCGACTTGGGCAACCAAAGGGGGGATTCGCCACAATCGCGGCCGTCAGACCGGTCATGGACGAGTGGCTGGAGAGGAGACATGGTGCTCTCTCCTACCGGTTGTCACAGATGCTTACCGGGCACGGTAGCTTCGGTAGGTATCTGTGGCGAAGACACCGGGAAACCACGGCCGGTTGTCAGCACTGCGGGGACCGCAGCGATGACACAGCGCTCCACACGCTGATGGAGTGCACGGCGTGGGCGCAACAGCGCCAGGTCCTCGTGGTGGGTTTGGGCGTGGACACTCTCTCGCTCGAGACCATGGTGGGAGCCATGGTCTCCAGCGGGAGTAAGTGGGACTGCGCCGCCTCTTTCTGCGAGCAGGTCATGCTCGTGAAGGAGGCGGCGGGGCGGGAGCGGGAGAGAACTCTCCCACCCGAGTTCCGCAGTCGGCGGCTTGGGCGCCGCCGACGTGTCTTCGCCGAAGACCATCGGCCTCCATGACCGGGGGCCTGAGGACGGTGAGTTGGCTGCTCATCGTCCTTACAGAAGCAGGCCCATGACGGCAGCATGACGTGACGGACTCACGCACGCCTCCCCCCTCCTATGAAGCGGGATGATACCCGAAAACCCCCCATAGACGCGGGATAGCACCCGAACCACCCCCTAGACGAGGCCGCATTAAAGCCGTAGGTCTGTTGGGAGCCCTGGGACATCCTTCCGAGGGCTTACCCGGGGCTCCCAACTATAGGCTGCTGGGCGATACCGTGGGGGTTTTAGTCGGTAGGAGTCCGGCATAACATCCATGAAGGATTTACCCCACGGTCAAAAAAAAAAAAAAAAGCTTGTTTATCGTTTAAATATTCTTGGATTTTATAATAGCCTTTCTGGCATAGTTGGCTCTTTACTGTATTTTTGAATTTATTAATAGGTAAAGGTCTGATTTCATTAGGAAGCTTGTTGAACAAAACAAAAAACAAATTTGGCCTATCCTACTAAATTTAATTGCGCAAGATTTTTGTGGTGCCTTCTGTGTTATAGTGTAGTAATAGCCTGTTGGCCTCACACATTCGTTTTATAATCCAGTAACAAACCTATCACTGCAACAAAATTAGTACTACTGCCATTGCTCACACTCACTAAGTTTTTTTGGTTAATGACTTTATTTGTTTCTCATTCATCACTGCTGGGACTACCACCTATTGTGATGATGATGACCTTGATTATAAATAAACAATTAAAAAATTCTTTGATATTCTTTTACTACTTTATTAAGAAACAAAAAATTAACAGATTGCTGGTGTTACCTACAAGAGTGTCCACATTCCTTCTCTGTATAAAAAAAGCCTTTTTTTTCTAAACCAATTATAACCTTAAGTATTTATTGGTTGTTAAAAAATTATCCTACATTGGAAAAAATGAAATGCTCAAGTGAGACTCGAACTCACGACCTTTCGCTTACAGGGCGACTGCTCTGAGCAGCAGCTCTGAGAGAGAGCAGTCGCCCTGTAAGCGAAAGGTCGTGAGTTCGAGTCTCACTTGAGCATTTCATTTTTTCCAATGTTTTTCGAACTTAACAGTTAGCATAATAAATGCTATAAAAAATTCATTCAAATTATCCTACAGTTTTTTTGCATTGTATAATTTTTTTTTTTTTTTTATTTAATTTGAGATTAAATTGAGATATACCTATGAGCTTCCACTCTTATCTTTGTGCAAAACCAGAATATGTACCTATATTATGTTATTTTACATAATAACACTATGCAATAGTGTAAACTAGTTATAGGTCTATCGTATCACAATAACTTGCACATAATTACATAAATAAGTTATCAAACCGGTTTTTCAAATTAGCTTGTGCTTGTTTTTTAAATATTCACGATGTGATATGATTGCGATGCGACGACACCGGCGACGAAGCTACGGTGGTGGTGACTCGACGTGTCGCCGCGTCGGCTGCTGATTCTCTCACGTCCTTCGATCGTTAGCTCCTTCAAATATTCATATATCGAACAAATTGCCGGTATAACGTCTAGATTTTCATTGCAGCACAATTTTAAAGAATAAATATTGATGTCAATTCTGTGTTGTCCAAATTAACTAAAATACGCCAAAAGCCACACGCCAGATTGTATAGTTGTTTAATTAAAAAAAAAATTGGACACAGTTTCAATAGCAAAATCGGTAGGTGGCATGCTATGTGGGTCTCGAACCGACTACAAGGACTAATAAGAACAAAAAATCGATTTTCGACTTTGATAACAATTTCATAATTACATGTCATTTCGCATTAATAGATGCCACTGATTACGAATATAAGAAAAAAAGCTGTGCTATGTGATGTCATTAAGGTCTAAAATTGCTGGCACTAGTCGGTCGTCCGACTGCCTGCTAATTGTGTGTTCATTTCCCTCACGGCCATAGACTGTCCGGCAAAAATCTGTCAGCGCTGACTGGAATCGGCCACACCTATGATAATATTTTTCTACGAAACGACTATATACAATCTGGGTGTATAATACCATTTTAGAGATTTTCAGCGTATTTTAGTTAGTTTTGACAACACAGAATTGGCATCATTGTGCCTTTCGTTCTTTCATTATTCATGAGAAAACAGCACAGCGCTTAATATGTTTGCATTGAAAGTACAAAATTCAACACCAACAAATCACTGCCTGTGTGCCTGTGTGTGACTGTGCCTTTGATGATTAGATAGGCAAGGAAAATGCCCGTTTGACAGTTTACACTATACTATACTTGCGAATACTTAAAAATGGGATGCTTAGATGGATCGAACCCGTAGAAAAGACAGATGAAAGATAGATTTATACCGCCGCAATCAATTATCCCATTGTAGTCCCCTGTTGGACATAGGCCTCTCCTAATGTGCTCCATTGTTTCCCATCCTACGCTATCCACATCCAGTCTGTCCCAGCCACCTTTGGCTGGCTAAAGGGCGTTCCAACTTCCATTTCCCTTCTCACGCCGTCTCACGGTCTTCCTAGGACTCGTTTGTTACAAAGCACTACCACCAGTCCTTTGACAGATGTGGCCAGCCTACTACCACTTCAGCTTACGTACGTTAATCAATTCGATAACATTTTAAGGAAAAGCCACGTCAATAGTACTCGTAACAATAATGAAATGAAAATAATGTATTCCCTGCCCCGATGGGAAAGAATCGTGACTTTTGATGTAATCCTTGTTTTTTTGTACAATATATGTTTTTGTCGGAGGCGCCAACAACACGATTTTTGTGGATCGACATTATTATACGTGCGATCAAACAATATCGATTGTTCTGTACATACGCGTTGTACGAGCTTGTTAGCTGACAACATCCAATTGGTCAACAAACAAAGGAGGTTGTTTGAGTGGTTTAACTCGAATAGTATTTTCAATCGTAAAAGTTGGTAGATTTTTTAAATGATGATTTATCAGTTTCTTCAGTTGACGATCAAATTGTGGAATCTTATTATTATATCTCTCAGTTACTGTTCTGTATTCTGAGTAGTTCTGTACTCGTAGAGTTGGCAATGCGCACATGATACATTTGCCTTATCATAATCACCGTCACCGCAGTCTATCACTCGCTCTTTATCCGAACGCCAATCGCCAATTGACAGACAACACTTGGCGAAGGCTTTCCTTATGGAATTGGGTTGGGAGTTGAGGTGGCAATTTTTGCGTATATGCCAAAACAAATGAAATGGTGGTATTGTAGTAGTGGACCTGTGGTTCCTAAATGCAAGCTTTGGATCAAACGAAGCATCCAAAGCTTGCACTTAGGAACCCCAGGTCTCAACTCTCAATCCGATTCCAAAAGGATGACGCTGAAACTGGCAGCGGAAATTGTAGCAGCCAAAATCGGGAGCAAAATTCACAACCATTGTATAGCAGCTAAAATCAGGACCAAAACAGGCAACTAATAGCAGCCGAAATCGGGACCCGGAATTGGTAACTAAACTGTGTAGCAGCCGAAATCGGGACCCGGAATTGGTAACTAAACTGTATAGCAGTCGAAATCAGGAGCAAAATTGGCACTCAAAATGTATACCAGCTGAAATCGGAAGCCGAAACTGGCAAAAAGTTTCGTCTATCAATCAGAATGCAATAAGTTAAATTAAATATGCTGTTAATGCTGTTAGATTTATTAAATGCACGTGCTTTTATAACGGCCACGCACACGTGTGCGCAGGCATTGTATAGCCGTGATAAATTGGTATCGTTTTGTATTTTGCTGCCTATTATCTAATTACGATTTATTATTAAATAATGCCGATCATAGCTAATTGTAGCTTGGACGGTCACGGAAAAATAATAAAAGTAACTTGTATTATTTATACTGATAGATACCACAGTATGGTAATCTTAAGTCACAGAATAGATCTTAAGTTAAGTCTTATTTTTCTATACTGTCTCATTTTATTTCCAGGGATGCCTAAGACGGGCAAAGAGGAGTAAAAAATACCCCCGCGCTTTGAGGTGAAAGCCTCGAAAGCAACCGAAATAATGGCTAAATTGATGGTTCTTATTTTTCTACATATTGACCCACGAGACAGGTGTAAAGCGACGAATGACCTTAATCTAATATAATAAGTGCCTAATGCTCTCGAATACCCTGACCTTAATTTCAAAATTCTACCATTATTGTACCGGCAAAATATGTAGGTTCTAAGCTGCTATTTTTATGCTGCCATAATAGTTGTAGAACCGAGGTATTTGAAACTAAAGAAGTTATGGCAGTTGAGAAAATGGTATGCTTTTGTCATTATGAGTATTATGAAATCACGTCATGGTGGTTGGTGCACAATAATACCCCGATTTAAAATTATAAGACCCTAAATCTACCTTTTTTTTTTTTTTTTTTATACAGGACACGTCAATTTGACTTCACCTCGCCTGATGTTAAGCTAAAGGCAAAGTCTCGGAAAGAGGGTCACCATCGTAAACATTTACCATGTTAACAGTGGTGGCACTCAGCTTGACGGCCTCATTAGATGCCTTTTCACGCCCCGCTTAAAGGACCCAGGACTGTAGGAAGAAGGAAACACGTGAACTGGCAGGGAATTCCAGGCCTTAGTGGTGCGGCATAGGAATGAATCACTGAAACGCTTGGTTCTAGCAGGTACACTCTGCACCGTAAATGGATGACATCTTAGCCCTGCACGTGTCGTCCTGTGAAGGAAAGGGGAGGGTGGGACTAATTGGAAGAGCTCGTCAGAACATTCACCATGGTAGAGACGGTAGAAAACTGCCAAAGACGCAACATCTCTACGCATCTGCAAAGGCTCGAGGGTGTTCGTGACCTCAGGATCCCCAATAATGCGGACCGCACGTCGCTGCAACCTGTCGAGAGCATCTAATAAGTACTTTGCGGAGCCGTCCCAGAGATGTGAGCAGTATTCCACGCAGGAACGAATTTGGGTCTTATATAGAAGACACCGCTGCTCCGGCGTGAAAAAACGTCTCACTCTGTTCAGGACTCCGAGTTTACGCGAGGCTGATTTGATGATACTCTCGATATAGTTTTTGTTATTCAGTTTGCAGCGAACATCCATACCGAGGATAGTGAGGTGATCCTGCAGTGGCAGTGGTGTGGGTCATGTACGCCAGAAGATCACCCGTTGACCGTTTCGGTCTGAAAACGTATTGCCGGTCACTAAGCAAGGAGTGATCCTCTAGGTGGCGCATGAGCTGTGTGTTAATTATGTGCTCGAACACCTTGCACAGCACTGAGGTGACGGCTATGGGTCGATAGTTGGCTGGGTCCGAGCGATCCCCCTTCTTGGGGATCGGCTGGACATTCGCCTCCTTCCAAGCCGAAGGCACTGTACCCGAACTGTAGGACAGTCGGTACAGTCGCGTTAGCATAGGAGATAACTCCGCTGCACATTTTTTAAGTACGACCGCTGGAATACCATCAGGACCACTGGCTTTCCGGACATCGAGTGATTGCAGTACTGCACGGACATCGCGTTGCCTGATACGTATATCAGGCATTGCGTGGTCACCAGTGGGCATTGTCCGTGGTTGCATACCACAATCATCGACTCGGGAGTTGGCCGCGAAGAGATTGACCAGCAAATTTGCTTTCTCTTGCGGCTCATGGGCCAGAGATCCATCGGGATTGCTCAGCGGGGGCAGCGAGGGCTGGCAGAAGTTGGCTTGCACGGCTTTGGCCAGTTGCCAGTAGCCACGGCTACCCGTGGGATGCGCCACTAGCTCTTGGCCCAGCCGTGCTATGCGCTGGGCATCCGCTCTGACGCATGCCCTCTTGCAGACCTTTGTGGCTCTGTTGTACGCCGCCTTGAAGTGACCCACGTTGGGATCGCGCGTTGCGCGCGCCCGCACCCAGGCGCGGTACGCAAACTGTTTAAGCTCAACAGCCTCCGCGCACTCGCGCCCGAACCACGGACGCGCTCCGCGGACACCGGTGACATCGGTGTATGGGATATAGTATTCCATACCTAGACCGATCTCACCGGCGACGGCAGTAGCGCTCTCAGATGGGTTCTTACCCTCAAAGCAGCGTTCAACCCACGGGATGGACGCATAATAGTCGCGCAATCCATCCCAGTCCGCTGACGAGTAGTGCCATAGACGCCTCTTCCCCTGCACGGGTCGTGGGGGCGCTACAATGGGCACGGTGGAGCGGACCAGACAGTGGTCGGAGTTACCTAAAGCAGCACTCACCGAGACACTGTACTGGTCCGGGCGACTCGTCATCAGAAGGTCTAGCAGAGAGGGCTCTAGGCCGGACTCTCTTGGTATCCTCGTGACCTTGTGCACCAATTGAGTCAAGTCATGCGCCAGGGCAAATGCGTGAGTGGCTCTTCCCGCATGGTTTGTTATGGCGGAGCCCAACCAGATCTTGTGGTGGGCGTTAAAGTCCCCCAAAAACACCAATTCGGCGTTCGGAAACCGCTCCTGCGCATCATCTGCCGCCTGACTCAGGTATTCAAAGAGTCGAGTTACCTCTGCATCTCCCGTATGGGAGCGGTAAAGGCACACATAGATCTGACTCGCGGAGCCATGGTCTACGTGTACCCACAGGATGGAGAAGGATGGGTCCTCTAGACAGCGCAAACGGCGACAGCAAATATCCGCCCTAACAAACACGCACACCCCGGCTTTTGCTCGGAAATTTTCCTCGATAACATAGCCGGGGTAAAGCAGGTAGGTCGTGTCGTCAGGGCGGCGTATTTGTGTCTCCGTCAGAAACAGCATTGCTGGTTTCGCCGTCTCCAGGTGATGGTGGACGGCGTTGAGGTTTGTATGGAGCCCACAGATGTTCGTGGACTCCACCTCAAATAGTCGTGTTGTGGGAGACTCCTTAGCCGCTGTTCTGACTCTATCTTTTTGGTGCGCTGTCATGGTAAATGGAAAGGAATGGATGGGAAGGCGTGAAAAAGAGGTGATTGTCGCCGCAGCACCGTGTGACAATACATGGGACATTAGTTTTGTCTATGATTGTGACGGCATGACGAGAGCCGACGCGCCGAACGGAAGGGCCCCCGTACCCCCCCGAATATGGTCGCCGGGCTCCCATCCGGTCGCCAACCGGCACGACGAGCCATATCGGGATTATGCGCGACCTGGTGGGGCAGCCTTCCAGGGTGGTTAGTCACAGTTGGGCCCCTGTACTATGCCGCGGGCGGCCAGCGGCACCACCGTTTCTACAGGTCTCCCTGTTCGGCGCGGCGCCCCGCGTCACACCCCACTAGACTACGCCAAAACCCACCGGTCCCACTAGTGCTGCGACTACCATCACCTCGGCCTGGCTATGCACTTGCTGATCCCTGAACGCAATCCAACCGAAATTGGATTACTATGGAGGGTTTTTCGCACTTGTGCACGGTGGTACCAACCCGGTCGAAATTAGTGACAAATTTCTACCTAAATAAAATTGCTCTATCACACAAAATTACTGTTTTCGAATAGGGTCGGCAACACGAGTGTGACTCCCCTATGCCACAGTTTTTTTTATCGTGTAATAAATCCCCACGGATACCACCCCCACGGAGCCGGTGGAGGTGGTTATGTCGGACTCGAACCGACTAAAACGCACGCCGTCTTGGGTCCTTGGTTGCCGGAGGTGAGGTTGCCAAAAGCATATCTCTCGCACCCCGGCAGACCCAGGACCATCTCACCCCTATGAAACGGTAACCATTTTCCATCAGGTATAAAAATCTACAGTCAAATAAGTAGACGCTGGTTAGTTGGTACAATCAAAAAGATTTTTCCACAGAGCAGGCGAGTATTGCTAATAAACAATGATGGTGCATATTTTTCACCTGTTCCACTAGCTAGAGTAACTCAAAATATGAGAGTCATTTGAAAAATGATCACTAAAATGTTTTTAAATGTTTTTTTTTATAAATACACAAAATTTTGGTACTGTAATATATACTGTAGACTATTGAACAATTCTTTCTCACATTCTTCCTTCCTTCATCAAAACCTTTTTCCGGCTCAATTGGGGTTGTTTTTCCAGTGTAATCGTGACTAGTAATAAGTTTATGGGTGCGACTGACCTTTGATATTTTCCGTGAAGCGATTGCGATCTGACTTCCACGACCAATTGGCGATATCGAAGTTCTGTAGTTAGACTAGTCGAACTTAACGGAACGATTGCTATGAATATTCGTATAGCAACCGGGACCGACGAAGAATTCCTTTATCTCAAGCTAATTCTACGTATCGATTTAGGCGACCATATAGTCTGGCTGTATGGTCGCTGGATTCAGGTCATGCGCTTCATAAAAATGCATTGTCCACAGAGTTGAACGAACGTTTAAAGGATCAACTTTGTAGGATGAGCGGAAGTAAGTGGTATTACACTGTGCAAGACTTCTCCAATTTTTGCAAGTATATTATATTTACACCTTGTAAACAGAGTGGGTGCACCGTCAGAACAGCGCGAACTTAAAATGGCTTCGAATTTATTGTCTTGAGCCAATCGCACATCCATACTAATATTATAAATGCGAAAGTAACTCTGTCTGTCTCACTGTATGTTACGCTTTCACGCCCAAACCACTGAACCGATTTTGATGAAATTTGGTATAGGGGTAGATTAGACCTTGAGAAAGGACATAGGTTATGTTTGGTCGCGATAACCGACATCCACGCGGGCGGAGCCCTACCAGGAAACCGTGGAGACATGGAAGGTGCGACTTGAGCAACCAAAGGGGGGATTCGCCACAATTGCGGCCGTCAGACCGGTCACGGACGAGTGGCTGGAGAGGAGACACGGTGCTCTCTCCTACCGGTTGTCACAGATACTTGCCGGGCATGGTAGCTTCGGTAGGTATCTGTGGCGAAGACACCGGGAAACCACGGCCGAGTGTCAGCACTGCGAGGACCGCAGCGATGACACAGCGCTCCACACGCTGATGGAGTGCACGGCGTGGGCGCAACAGCGCCATGTCCTCGTGGTGGGTCTGGGCGTGGGCACCCTCTCGCTCGAGACCATGGTGCGAGCCATGGTCTCCAGCGGTAAGTGGGACTGCGCCGTCTCTTTCTGTGAGCAGGTCATGCTCGTGAAAGAGGCGGCGGGGCGAGAGCGGGAGAAAAGTCTCCCACCCGAGTTCCGCAGTCGGCGGCTTGGGCACCGCCGACGTGTCTTCGCCGAAGACCATCGGCCTCCATGACCGGGGGCCTGAGGACGGTGAGTTGGCTGCTCACCGTCTTTACAGAAGCAGGCCCATGACGGCAGCGTGACGTGAGGGATTCACGCACGCCCCCCCCCCCCCCCCCCCTAAGAAGCGGGATAACACCCGAAAACTCCCCCATAGACGCGGGATAGCACCCGAACCACCCCCGAGACGAGGCCGCAATTGTAGCCGTAGGTCTGATGGGAGTCCTGGGACATCCTACCCGGCTTACCCGGGGCTCCCATCCATAGGCTTCTGGGCGTTACCGTGGGGGTTTTTAGTCGGTAGGAGTCCGGCATAACATCCATGAAAGATTTCCCACACGGTTAAAAAAAAAATTAAAAAAAAATAAAAAAAAACTGGCAAAAGCTAGTACTCAATAATATTGACAATAAAATGCGTACCTACTGTTATAAATCGTGCGTATCCTTACACAATATTATTTGCTGTATCTATTGTATTTATTATCAATATTATGACGTGTATGCGTTGTCCTTAACACATGATTTATTTTTATACACAGTTGACATAGGCTTCGTTATTTCACCCACTCCACCTAAAGGTGCCAGACTTTTCCACGAGTAGGTTCATTTATTTGCATTCAATCATAACAGTTACAGGTTTACAAAGTTGAGCATGCATGTTTTGTCAGTGTGTAATAGCGCGCAAATATTACTTACAACCAACGCCTTTCTTCAAGAAATTCGTCAATGCTATAGAAGTTATCTTCACTTAACCATTTGCATAATTATTTTTTTGAATAATCTGGTGCTTAGTGCTTTGAGATACTATTTGTATTTTGTTAAAAATTCGTACACACATAGCAAGACAACTCTTACCTATTATATTTGGTGGACTTCGGTAGTTACATTACTTACATTGTAGTTATAACTACCAGTATCAGGATAATGAAAACCATTGCATATAAAATGACTGAGTAAAAAGCAACAAACGATGGTTGATACTATTTCGTGATCCGGTATCGATATCGGATCGTCCAGAATCGTGTTTGTACATCAATAATTGCCAGGATCGCGGGGTTCGCTATATAATAACGTTGATCGTATATTTTCCTTCTATTTCAAGACAGGTTACCAAATCACCCGCATGAGTAAATAATCGCAGATCATTAATAACATATTAAAACACAAATGAGTTTTAATTAAGAATGTGGGTCGTAGATCAGTTAAAATGATAACTGCCTGCCACTGCGATTCGTTTTTTTTAGACTGTCGTCATTATGTTCAAATGTATAACAACAGAAATATTTCCGACGTGAAGTAATTACCTATACGCCTTTGTCCAATTCTGTTAAATATATGTGCTAATGTTTAACTTATGTAAAAAATACAAAGAATACGTCATATTATTGCTCAGAACACAAATGTTAAAAACTTAGATTTTCACTGCGCGTCTAAAACATTATGAATATGAACCTGTTCGGTCTAAAACCAGAAGCAATGTTCAATAATTGACAACCAAATTAGAATATTATCATAGCAGTTACAATTGAACAACTCATTAATTCTCGATGAGCAAGTCGTAAAACGCGTTGCGTTATAAGGCCTTTGCATATGTACGGCATTTACTGACACGAATTCACCTAAGGGAGTAAAGACAAAGATGGCACTTTGACCAAAATTGACTATATTGATCCACATCAAGGGAGTCATTACAGGCACGACCAAATCTTTACCTACTCAAAACAGGACCGCCTGATTTCACAAGTGTCTGCATCTTATAGATAGAAAATCATCACAACAATAGGTTATCTGTTACGCGCTAAGTGGCGTCTATTGACTTTATTGTAGAACATTTTTTCGTAGCTAGTGCTAAAATAAGTAAGATTGACAACATGCACGTTCTACTAGTTAGTTGTTACCCTACCCGTGGCACTTTTGGTATGAATATTTGTTCCTGTGTCCATAGACCTCACTCAAAACAGTCAAGCGCACTCTCGTTTCTGTTTCCATAACTTTTTTATCTCGTTATGAATAAACATTCATAAAGTCTAATTGTGGGAAATACATAAACTCACTTGATGATAAGTGGTTACTGTAACAATTTTGATTTCAAATTATTATTTGTTAATAATCTTGGAAACATCGATTAAAACATAAAATTACTGATAAGCTAGATCGCTATTTAATCAAGTGGTGTCCCAATGTGAAACTGCATAGTGTTGCAAATGTTCAAAAGTATGAGTAGAAGTAATAAACCCTATCTGGAATCTGGTCCAGCAGTTCATCCCTCTGGGATAACAAGGCATGCAAACATGAGGTTCGCACTTACGCAACAACTACACTAGACGAGCCGAGCACGAACCTTCGCGGCCTCATGTATGGTCATAAACGAACCTATAACAATTACAGTCCTGGAGGATAGTTTTTGTTCGTAAAAAAACTGACATTGTATGTAGGTCAGTCGAGCAAAAACGCTCGAGAAAGAAACGCTTGAGGCGAACTCTTTCACACTTCACGAATCCCGTGCTAGGATGGCTAAGGTAGACGCAGTGTAGCTTGTAAATCCAGCACTCTACAAAACAAATACGTTGGGTTTCTGTTCGCTTGGTTATGTGTAGCAGTGGATTTCCCACATGACTGATTTTTATTTTATTCTAATTACAAACATAAACTCGTCCTTGTTCCTGACCTAAATATTCAATAACATAAGCGCAAAATATAAACGACATACATTTGACATCGTTAATGAATAAACCGACTAAAATAGCATTAGATAGTAGACACTATGTTTTGCATAATTATACGGGACCTTGGATTTTGAATTGTAAGTGCACATGGCATATGGGATACTCAATACTCATTGGACATGGTCCGTAGTATCGAAAAATTATAAAGCTAATATTGTTATTATTTCAATGATATAGCTATTATTAAAAGATGGACATTCTTAACAAACCAATAATGAATATGGTGTACCACAAGGTAGTGTTTTCGGACCACTGTATTTTTTATCTACATTTAATCAACGATTACGTACAGCATAGCCCCAGCTGGGTTTTAGGTAATCATATGAAATACAATAATATCCTGTCCAGGTACTACAGCAACCACATCTGAGGACCATAAACTGACGAAATATAAAATTCTTAATAAATATTAAGTTTCTGCGAATAAATAGGTTTCACGATGAGAATGATCGTAATTGTCCTAAATTCCTTCTATCTACCGCCAACTGAATTGTAAGATGTACTGAATAACATCTACTAATAAATACTACGCATACCGAAATGTCAAGGTAAGGCGCCGTCGTCGCAGAAGCGCGAGCAAATAACCCGCAAAAATTGTTAAAGCTATTAAGCTTTTTGGTTATCAGCAAGGTAGGGCTGCTTTGTTGCTTTATCCGAAAATGTCAGGCGTGGTTCATGACGTCATCAGGCTGTGAAATGGCGCGACATTTCGCGGTGCGCCCGCCACGCCCGTGCCCACCCTAATCTCTTGTCATACCAGGGTTGTCCGAGCAATCGTCCACGAAGTTCTAATTGAAGACTGGCCTTATTTTCGGCAAGCAATATTCTGATAGTTAATGCCATTGTTGTCCTAATTTGCTCACGGCAACCTTCTTAACTTATGTCACGAGTTTTGTGTATAATGCCAAAACCATCTCATCGTATATTAGGTAACTATATAAGCCACAATAAAGATTATCTAGCAGTGAAGGAAAATGCCATTAATATTTAATTGCACTACTTGTGGGTGTCATAAGCTGAATACATATAAAACTTAATGTTATAACTATAATCTTTATATCATCATTGGTTAGATAAAGTATAACTTCTAAACGGATCTAGGTGATTTATTATACACATGTATTGAACATGACAGTGGTTTGTTGTAGCTAGAAGACGATGCGTGGTGGAATTTCATTCCATAGATAGATATATAGTGCTGATCATTAGTGCTGCTCTAGTTCCAACAAAAATATTTAAATATCACATTTCTTATTTAAAGAATATATTTAAATAATTTATTTAAGTAAGTTTAAACATTTTCTTCAATGACTTAAATTGTGCCTACATGTCATTAAATCACAGGTTAGATTGTTAGAAAGTTGTTGAAAGGCACGGTAGAGAATCGTAAAACCTACTACCCCGAACACCTCACAGTTTTAAAGGAACCACTTTTATGAACTATATAGTTTCAATATAAAATACATAGTTATAATTTTTTCTACTTTTGATTTATTTGCATTTGGAAATTTTCGAATTATGTACATTACAACATTTTAAAGTTTCTGGTACCAAGAGCCTATTTATTAGCTTAAAAAATCTAAATACATGATAAGTGATACTGATAACAGTGGTTACGCTTAATGTTAATAACAATTTTCTTAAATGATAATAATGATTATACTTTTGTTGACAGGTAATCGTCATAGTAATAATGGCTGACTGCCTTTAAGACGTTGCTGTTTTGGCTTCTGGTGAGTTATTTAATATCATGTTACTTTTAGGTATAGTTTTAGTCGTATATGACGAAGCCCAGCCACATCACAACATATAATAAATAATAAATAAAGTTTATTTGGGAACGAGTCCATAGAGGTTGTTAGTACAATAAATTTTTCTGTTAAAAACTATTGTTAGTAAGGTACATAATTTCTAATTTTAATTTCGTTATTAATATCGGTGTGGAGCACTAGCCACCTTTTAAATAGGGGGAGTCTCACCGTACCGGTTAGATAACGCAGCCAGGACGCTGTTGACGCTGCTCCTCGTGCGGTCCAATAAGGATAAGGAAGCACAACGCTTTCTCATTATAGTTGCGAAGTCGTCGATACGTTCCCCCGCAACATACACTAATAAAAAAAACAGGGTGTTAACATCTGTTACGTCAAATTTTTGTATGGAAATGTTGTGTCCAGGGGTTTAACTGTTTGTGAACTGTCAGTCGGTGATATAAGATAGAAAGAAGAGAACTATTTACAGAACTCTCACTCTAGCCTTCTTGAAGTGACAAATCCAAAGCTAGCACTAATGTAGTAGAGTATTACTTTTACCAAATATGTAACAAATAAACAGAGCATGATGATTAATGATTATAGTTAATTGCCCTAATGTATGGTAAATGTTCCTATAGTTAGCACCTTTTAATCGTTTTCTTAACACCTATATTAAATTCCCATTATCGATGTCGCCCGTTCTTTGTCTGTATTTTCAAGGTAAAATCATTTACGTTATTAGATTTGTCATACTTATGGGAAAAAAGTGTATTCTATCTTTACTGCGTGTCTGTTTGTGGCTGAAACCCATTAAGAGTCACTAAATGGTACGAAACAATAAATTTTAAAGAATATTAGTAGCCGAAATTACTAGTATTCATTCCCCCCGCTGAGCCACATTGCTCGTAGTAGAAGTGGGCCACTTAATTCCATCTTTGGCAAAATGTTTAAAATGGCGAATCAATTTGTTCACTAAAGGTTACCTTGACTTGCCACAAGATTCCTTTCATTACATTATTTAATTGCTGGGCCTCATAAGGACATGGAATTGCTATTAACACTATAACCATGTACTTTCGTTCAGGTGAGTATGAGTACCTATGTAAAGTAGTCATAACTGTTTCAATGTTTTTTAAGAACATTTGTAAGATATGGACCTCATCATCGACATTTAGACGTCAATCCTGATTGCATCCGAGGCCACGGTGCCCTCGGAGCCCAGGGTCCGCTTTCCGGCTCCTACACTTCGCACGATCTGGGGCGTCCATGATGTGTGTGACCGGTTAATTATGGTGAAACTAAAAAATCAATACTAATAATTTGTACCTTTACATACATACTCACCCTCATCTCACCTAAGTACAAAAGTCATCACACCTAAAAGTCACAGACCACTTCTGGACATAGGCCTCTCCCAATGTTGGGAGGTTCTGGCCAACTGTTTACACGCTGGCTATACGGGTTGGTACAGGATTTTATTTCGAGTTTTCCTTCTCTCGCAGTGATATCGTCTGCGTTTTTCCGTTAGTCGCCTTTTACGACAGCCTTTGTATGAGTTGGGGTGGTGTTACTTATATTCTATCTCAGTCATCAGTTCATCACACGGATAGACCATAAAACTCATACAACTCAGAAATTGTCGATTTTAGTTGCCGTTAGCATTAGGTACCTACTTCGATCAACGTATTTAGGACACATCGCAATAGAATGGACTACTAGTGACACGCAACGCAACTGACTACATAAAAAAACAAATTTAATGTACCTAATCATATTAAGTGTTTAAACAGAATTAAGTATTCTTTTAGTGAATGAACATTAGTGGCAAAGTAATAAAATATTAGCAGAACACGTCATAACAACCTAACCTACCACAAAGAAGGTTTTCAATAGACACATGTGTAATTGTTTCGCACGCATCACATTGTGTCAACGATCAAAATACACATTTGCAGGTATTTGTAGTAAGAATTGATAGTCCCCAGGTGAACGCCATGGGTGTATTTTTCAATGACATCTATGAAAAGGGGGTGAGGCATTACGTGCGTCAGCCTAATGACATAGTTTTGTACTAGAAACGTAATAATTAAAATGTTGTTTTAATTATTCCCTTTCATGAAACTTCATTTGTGAAAGTTGAAGGTTGTTACGTTAAGTTTTGTCATTGAGATAGATGGATTATGACCAGCTGCCATGTCACTATGGTTTGTCACGTCATGACGGCAATATTAACTAAACTTTGGAACCGGAATTTTCTTTTTGCTGGTGAAAATGTCGATGTGTTGTAGCGACGCAAATGACCATTGTTTCAGCTGTCCGCGCTGATGGATGAATTCGCTTGCTTTTCGCCAAACGCGGCCTAAATGCGGAAGAAGGGTGTATTGTCTGTGAAGGCCTTTGCCTCGGAGGTGCGGTCGTTACTCGTCACGCGTCAATTTTGGCACGAAAATGTTTGGTCTTAATTAAAGATAGTGTTAAAGAAAAAAGCATTCTAATATTGTTGTTTATAGTTTATAGTGTTATAGTTTATAGTGTAGTCTTTATAAGTGTGGCTAAGCCCACGCCCAATCCATTTTCATCTGGTCATGTCAACGAGTTAGAGAATTAAAAATGCTAAATTCTTAGAAGCAATTAACTACAAAACTTAAGCAAGTCGATCAGACTTCCAATCTTCTTCCTATCATCCCAAATGAAGAGTCGGGCACTGTATTATGTACCTATTTACAGTTAATCTGTTGTCATAAAATATGAATAATGAATCACATTACAGCTTATATGAGCCGTTTATTCTCTGAAAAATATGGTAAAGGTTATTTCCTTCCTCTTAACCAGGTTATTAAAACACATGACTAGAGTGTTTTCTATTATCATATTCGTTTTCTGTCCGTCCAAAACAACGTAAATCAACTTGTACAATTTGTACTAATGGAACACAATAATATGGACCAAACTGTCGGGGCATCAGCTTTCAACCGTGGCATAAAATGGGTTATTACCAACCCAAATAGTTTCTAGTCACATAATCTGATTACTTAAGGGATGAACTCGATCAAACCCTATTTTACTCTATCAGTTAATCGATTCTGCGGACTGGTATAGTTATATTGGCAGTGAGTAACCGCATGAAGGCGCGATGGTTGCCACGCCTTGCTCAATCACGATCGAGCCTAAGCTTTAATGTTACTGAAAGTAGAACGCGGAAACGCGCCGTTTCAGGGCAAACTAGCTCTTCTTTGTCAGCAACAAGGGTCGTTGTTAAAGGTTTATCTATTGTATATGGGGTGACTTTGTTTACTGACCCTGCCGGCCTAATTTGATTCTGTTGACGGGAGTATATATTTATCTGCTTACATCGACACTTTGGCGCTAATGTTGTTTGATATATCTATTATTATTCGTCTGTTTTTATTAGGGTGTAAAGGTCAATCTGGCTATGCATTCTATATAACTAGTAATTCCAATTTTCCTTGTGAGAAACAAGGAAAATTGGACTGTTACAGCGTAATAGCGTATCGTATGTTGTGGCATTCGATGTAAGTACATAATATGCACAATGCTTTGACACGCACAACAAGAAAGCATTGAGCACCTTTCTCTTGTGAAGAGGGCCTTCTCGTTCCTGGGTATTCCATTCCTAGGTTCCGTCCGGAATTACAATAGCTTACAGCATATACAAGTCAGTTTACGAGCAGATCGTTCCCCGAGTCGTCAGGGGAATTCTCCAAAATGATTATTCACTTTTTTTTTAATAGACGGATATAAAGAGAAGGAAAATTTGGAATGATTCAAGTGTGGCTCAATAGCTCAGTTGGAAGAGCAGTCCCCCTGTAAGGGAAAGGTCGTGACTTCGAGTCTTACTTGAGCATTTCATTTTTTCCTATGTTTTTCGAATGATTATTCACATTAACTTAAACGTTTACAATACATCACGAGGTGATGTGTTCGTTGTTCGTGAATCGACCAATCTCAATAAAAACTTCCTAACAAGACAACATCATCCAAATAGCTCGATTCGTTTGTCAAGTTGCGTTTACTAATAATTGTAGCAATTCATTTAATTTAAATAGATTTCCAAGTTCCCACACATTCTATCACTTCAAACACTTAGGACGGTTTTCAAGTGTTTTGTGGAGAGTTAAATGAAAATTTAACTCTACATAAAAGTTTAATTTATGACCTTGACCCGAAATTCTATACAAGTCACGAATGACTTCGACACTTGTATAGAAATTCTTCAAATCTATACTGCACTACATAATTTAGCCTCTACTGCGTACCGTAAGTGATAAGAAAGTGGAAACGCTATAAAAAAACTCCCGTCACAAAAAAAATCTCTAAAAAGTTGAAAATAAATTTTGTAGGTTAGCCCTTTAATTTTGATAAAGGTATAGGTTTGATATAGGGTTTTGTTTGATCCACGCGTTGTCATGTCGGGGGACCCGATCTGGTAAATTTTATTTTCAACTTTTGCATTTTTTGTCACGGGTTTTTTTATTTAAATATATGGTGGCTGTCTTGGACGGATTTTCATTCAACATAGCTAAGAACACTCCCGACTAATACACCTTTCAAACACAAAAAGCTAAATCGTAAAACATCCATATTATAAAAATGGCTGTGGTCTCTGTTTACCCTGGAGGGAAATAGGCGTGAGCGTACGGATAGATTTGTTCGGAACCCTGCAAACCGACAGACCTGCTAATTTAAGGACGAAGCTCCAGATGCAACCAGGTACAACACTAAGATTGGATTGATTGGATAGGATTAGGTCAACCGAATTAAGTCTCATATATACCCTGGATCAACACACCAAACGCCCTCACCACTACTGCACCTATTACTTAGGTATATTTATTATCGTTCTAAGCACGATGTATTTTGATGTTCTCTTTTTACCCGACGACAAAGATGTTCCAAACGGAAGTCTATTCTCTTAGATTTTATGTCCCTAATAAGCTATAATTCAGGAATTCAGAACATCAGCAAAAAGTGTGTATTGGAGTGTTGCCAACTCTGCGACTGCTTCCACTGATTATTCATACATTTATTTTTAATTTTGAGCATATCAAAGATTAGTAGTGTCAGTAAACCACGTTTATTTACTAAATTTAGCTCTTACTATTGTCATTTTAACGTCGCGTCGCGTAAATTAGAGAGTAGTTGATACCCTTGGCTTCCCTCGCGTGCAATTCAGTGAGGTACCATTTCCGTTCTTCCTTGAAATTGTTCCATATTTTCTCACGGTTTAAACCTTCCAGGGACCACGACAAACATTTTAAAACCAAAACCTTCTCACAACATTAGACAGACAAACGAACAGCAGTAGATTTATATGAAAGAGAAGATAAGCACATGATCAGAATCGAATTTATACTTATATTTATACAGTATATTTGCAGAAATTAAAATAGATTTTTGATTTATTAATTATTTAAATTGATTAGTTCCATATATTCCAAGTTTAGTCGAATGCATGTGTGCGCTTTTGTTGCAAGTATGTAGTCACGAACGCGATAATGTTTACAAGATGTCTAGACGGCCCTCAAGTTGATCAAATTTTGCAACAGACACCTCTGTAGTCTCGTTTTATGATTCGTTTTTCATAACTACCAACTACTACTCTTGTTTTCTTTATATTTTTAGATTTCTTGCCAAAATTTTAATACTTAAGAGTTAGGGTTCATTATCAAATCAAATTGACCCCGTATTTATAAGCACTTTCAGATGCTTTCAGAGCGGTTTATTCATGAGAGGATATTTCACTGTTCGGCTTTTGTTTTGTAACTAACTAGTATCTAGCTTTGCAGGTAATGAAATCATATTAGGTCCCTATGGGTGTATGGAGCAATTCGCATGCTCTGATACGTAAAATTATACTCGACTAATCGACCTGGTATAAGTTTGCAGGCAAACGTGACCATGTATTATTTCCAATAAATCGACATTAGTTTTTATTTCAATCAATTCAAAATTAACCTACCAACATTTTGTAAAATAACACTTGTTAGAAACCAAGCTAAGGCTTTTAACTTTTAGCGCCTAGGTTATTATTAAATTCTCATTCTCTTTAAAGTTTAATAGTTCGAATACAGGTCAAGCAAAATAAATGCCAAAGACGACGTTGTCGATCGCACCGCTCGACCAGCACCTGCGATTTTTTTCGCAACAGAAACGGCATTGGACGTATAGTTGAACGAATAATACGATGGATGTAGCGTCGTACGCGAGCTTTAGTAGAGCTCCGAATCACCTTGAGGTTTGCTGTGTTACGTACGCTAAAATACACTATCAAAACAGTGCGTTTCGTTCATCGTTCGAAGTCACACGCTTGCCCGGCAGGCGCTCTGGCAATATCAGTATTATTGCTTCACAACATAAACCGTGGAGGTCTGACAGGATTTCAGTCGTGTTTTACCCTGTGCCTTAAACAATATTACTTTATAATGTTAGGATTTTGAGCAAGAACAAAACAATTGTTTTTGTAATGTGAATGTGCTGTGCTGTGTTTAAAGCGGACTCAGCGTCTCATTGGATTGTCTGAGATTCGTCTGGGCAAAACCTATATTTATGATGTAAGTCCAACCTGAATATATTTCTAAATAATAAATTTGTATAAAAAATTAATTATAAAAGTTGTAAAATAAATATAATAAAGATATTTATGCTAATATAATAATAAAAATGCCTTTTATCTATTAACATTTATCTAAAATAATGTGTAAACAAGGCATTGAATCTGAAATGAATATTTGACAAACTGTTTTAACATTCTTGTGTAATTCTTAACTCGTTTAATATTGCATGTTCGTTATGAATTTAAACTAAATATATTAAAACATTCACATTTATAGTAACTAATTAATTAAAAAAAAAAAAAAAAAAAAAAAAAAAAAATAGTAGAAAAAATATATAGATCGTGATTCTAACCAGTTAACCTCATTATGTTGCTAAAAGAATGAGAACGTTTAATTATTTGAAGCGTTTAGAAACATGATGGATAAATTAACTAAATAGCCTATTGTTTAATTTTATTTTAGTTATGCTCTTCTTGAATATAAAGACGAGCGCCAATAATGTTTGGTTTCAATGCAGCTCAAAGCTGTTCTTACGTTTTCGGCTGTTTTGTATAGCTTCGTCATTTATTTTTATGTTTGAATGACTTCTTTAATTTATTCACAACTCGTCATTATTCAAGATATAGAATATGAAAATACACTACCTTCATGGGTTTTAAGATTTTAGTTTTTGCTTCGAAGTTGGGACTCCGAACGTTAGAGTTTACTTTAGTTAGGGTTATAAAGTATTGATTAAACTTATTAAATTAAATATTAAGAAAAACGTAGTCCCCGTAACGTACCTACTTTCTAGTTAAATGTGATAATAAATTGTTCTAGCATCGATCTTTAATATCATTTGACAAAGAAAATTCGACCGCCTACACCTTACCTACATCTGATTGTGCTATAGTTAATGTTCCATCAATAACGAGTAGAATGAGGCCATTGGCAGAACCACCAGTCACTACCGTTTCTGACTGTTCATATTAACACCAACAGGAAATAAAAGGTAAAGAAACCGAGCCTACTATAAAGCTTGTATTGTTGTAAAGCAGGTCACAAATATTTTTAGTTCTGGTTAGTTTTTCACACAGTTAGTAGCTACTTATCTGACTACTGAATCGGAAAAAGTTTTATAATGCTTATTATAGTTAATACCCCTCCGTAGTTAAATCTTCGTTATCCATGTGGTTACGGTGAAAAAATAAAAGTATCACCACTCTATCTAATCCAAAGGCGTTAGTATGAGGCGACTAACAGAAAATACGCAGATGATACCGGAGCGCCAGAAAAGAAAAATTCTGCAAAAGAGACCTTTTGCGACCAGTGGACATTTTGAGCAATGGACATTCTGCGTCTGAGCCTTCGGAATAAAACCCTGTACAGACCCGGCTGGACTGCGATAGGCTTATTGTATGAATTAAATCTGTATAAGGTGTATTGTATTGTATTGTGTGTGTGTGTGTGTGCGCGTGTGTATTGATATTTTTGGTGTTGTTAATTTTACCCCTAAGAGGGTAAAAATAAATATTGTACTTACTAAAGGAACGAGCTTCTAGTATGATATGATCGGGTTTCTCATGCTTTATTTGCATGGGTATTAAGGACCTCATAACAGCTAAGAGTGATCTCTTATAATAACACTTCTTATCATCTTCATCTTAGTTCGTTGTGTCCCTATTGCCTACGAGTCCTGAGACAGCAAGTTTAGTACACTTATGTGTAAATGCAACCCATTAGACGTTAAATAATTATATTTTAAACATATTTAACTGTAACGGTAAATGTACATAAAGCAAACGAAGTGACATTGTTGCGGGGAAAAACCGTTGTTTAAGTACCGCCACCATTGCTCGCACCAAACCCTGTAACCTACTTCCAAGAAATATGGGCCCCGTATCTATAATGATGTGTTTGTTTATTGTACAAATACAATATTATAGCGAGTACGTTTTATTGTATTTTTATGCGATGTCAGTTTCTTGCGAATTTGGTTGTTTTTGGTGTTCATAGGAATATTGGTTTTAAATATTGGAACATATTGTCTAGATCCATATAATAAGTAAATAAATATTCAAGAAATGTACAGTCAGCATCAGAAGAATATTGACCACTAACTTGTTGTTATTCTTGTTAGTACTGACTGTACCTAAATAAAGACAAATTGTTGAGGCTAGACAATTTTTTACTGACACCACTGCGTGAGATTTTTTTGTACGATTGTATTTATTAGATTAAGTTTTTACTCTTTTTTTACTGTTCATTCTTTTTTTTTATTTATTACCCACTGATAACACAATTAACTATCACCTATTACAAATTCCAACCTACCTTGTTTGATAACTTGTTGGGTGTCATGGCAAAAGTAGCTTGCGTGCAATCGCGTGAGGTCATAAATTCTATTACCGGTCGAGCAGTGTTATTGTAAGTTTTTATGTAGTTTAATAACATAGTTATTCAGGCAAATACTATAATTAAAGGTGGATCTACTTAGGTGGAGAATCATAAACCGACATAATAGATAGGTACTATTTCTCATTTATTATTTTAGCAGAAGACTATAAATATCTACGTATGACATTTTGAATCACGTAAGTGTTCATGTCTAAATTATCGTTAAGAAAATTCTCATACAATTGAAAGAATAACAGGCTAGGATTGATTTTGACAATCATGAATATCATGATCCTCCTAGCGCGCATCCCGATTGGCATCCAAGGGTTTCATCCACGCAGAGCCAGGAATCCGCTTGTCGTCTTATCTTCGCCACTTCGCACGATCTTGGGCATCTCCGATATAATGAGATTCCTATGGCACCTATTTCATCCCTACGTCAAACCAGCACTTCTCCTACTGGACCCCGGCTAAAGTAGCAAGGAAAAGCCTTTTACTATCTGAGCGATATTATGTTTTACTATCTGAGCGTTATTATGTTAACAAATTCCTGTCAAGGAATCGTTACTGTTTTTTTTAAAGGCAAAGTCTCGGAAAGAGGGTCACCATCGTATACATGTACCATATTAACAGTGGTGGCACTCAGCTTGACGGCCTCATCAGATGCCTTTTCAAGCCCCGCTTAACACCTTGTGACAATTTAATAACCTTTATTAAAACGTAGCGTTTTCACTATCGCTGTATCTACCTTGATAGTGGACACGCCACTGTAACACATTTGTGTAGTTATTTTATATTATGATATATTGTTTATTATATTATATCTTGCGCAATCTTGTTTCACTATGTTACATGCACGCACATTGCTCTCTGGTTTCTATAAATTATATTTATTTTTTAACGGTAAATTTCAAATTCTGTTTTTCATTTCAAATGTGTTCTATTACAGACTATGACACCTCTGAGTTCTAACCGTCGAAATATATGTGTAGTCTATTAAGAAAAAAAAATGCATCCCCTTTAATTATATTGCAAATTACCTTCAAAGACTGCAATTTTGTCGTAGTTTCAGTAATATACGTACTACAAGTTTAGTGGTTCAGTTGAGTAATTTGTTCAGTCATTCCCACTCAAATATGAATTCAGGTTTGTTAAAAAAAATAATCCAATTAGGCATCGCAATTGTGATTTTTGAGCAGCATTATGAATATGAGTTATGGGCGAAGTATAATAGCCATGAAACAACGTCATCATCAGGATAATACAAATATTTTGTGTGAATGTGACCTTACTCGGTCAAGACGTACTGACGTTATGCTATAACAAACAGACGCTCCATTGATTATATTATCTATCTTGTACCTATCTATTTATATGAAAATCGATGTTGGTATATAACTTATTGATAAATTCTTTTCCGGTTAGCTTGAAAGTTAGCGTATCTAAGTATTTTTTCACAGATGTTTTTGTATACAATTTTTCCTTAACAAACAATTATTTATTAAAATAAATTGCGAGGCAATACGGACAGTGGCTAGGACAACCCAACTTGACAGATGCTAGACCTAAAACATTCTATCCTCGCAACTCTCAAAGTGCGGAACTGCGCATATATAAACTTTAAAAAAAACTTGTATTGTATACAAATAGGATGTGTACACACATCAAAAAAAGTTTGCGATCACTTTGAAAAACTGAAATCTTTTTTGTTATTGTAGATTATATTATGATTTTTTCTTCTTTTTAGATTCTTTATTTAAAAATAAAGAATTAGAACACAAAACAATGACACCGTTCAATTGTTTTTTCTTACAAAAAGGCTTTCAGTCCTAGCTTACGCTCATTCAGAAATCTGATTTAGTGAATTATAACCGATTCAAGATATTTTTCACGGAAAGTAGTGATTGAAAAAATGCCAAGAGGATTATCAGAGGTTTTACGAGCTAAAATAGTAACTTTGAGGGAAGAAGGATCACCACGAGAGTAGTAGCACGCAGACTTGCTATATCCCAATCCTGTGTCGTGGCTACGTTGCAGAGGTACCACGGAATGGAGAATTTAGCTGACCGACCCCGCAGCGGTCGCCCAACTGTTTTGACAGTTGCCCAAAAGCGCTATATTAGATTGCTGGCAGCCCGTGATCCCACAATCAACGCCACTAAAATAAAAGCAGAAGTCAGGGCCGCCTCTGGGCTTGAAGTTAGCACGCAGACCGTTCGCAATTGCTTGCACCAGGCTGGATTACTAGCACGGGGGTAATGGCGAGCTCCGCTCAATTCCCGGCAACGTCAACAACGAAGATTGCAGTGGGCTAGACTTCGGCAAAATGAAGAAGGTGAGGAAGAAAACATTTGGCAAAACTGTCTCTTCGTTGACGAATCCCGAATCTCCACTCATCCAGATAACCGACGTGTCCGTGTCTGGAGAAGACCAGGCGACCGTGAAAGACAAAGAACTGCCACTGGAACAGTTCAGCAAGGCGGAATATCGGTGTCTTTTTGGGGTGGCATTATGATTGGAGCTAGAACGCCTTTGATCCCGTATCGGGGCTTCATGACAGCAGACATGTACAAAGCAGTTGCTATTGATGATATCGTCAAACCATTCCGAGTAAACCATGGGCACCAATTTGTACTGGTCGATGATAATGCGCCCGCACATCGAGCTCAACAAGTCAATGCTGCTCTTCAAGAATACGATATCACACGATTAGACTGGCCTGCCGGCTCGCCCGACTTAAACCCAATAGAGCACGCGTGGGATGCTCTTAAACGAGCTGTATGGAACCGTGAGCCACATCCCCAGACCGTTCCAGAGCTCAGGGAAGCCGCTATTGAAGAATGGGATAGGTTACCCCAGGAAATGCTGGATAACATGATCCTCAGCATGCCCAGAAGGATCTCCGCATGTGTTCGAGCCAGGGGAGGAGTTATTTTATATTGAATTTACACCTTTTAATAATAAATTGTAGTTTAAGTTTAATTAAACAGTCTTTTTCTTTCTATGAAATTTCTATCACAATTGCATTATGATTAATGGCTCAATTTTTTTAAATAAATAATAAAAAATAGTTTTATATTTTAATTTCAAACAGGGTATTCCTATTTAAAGAAAGCATACAACATAGACTTTTTCTTGATAAAGTTAAATTTAAAGAATTCTAGGAGCTTATGCCATTGATCGCAAACTTTTTTTGATGTGGGTATGGTTTTTAAAGTTTGGTTATATTGCTTTATATTGGTATCAGTATATTAAAATGTAGACTCAGTATTTTCAAAATCTGACCTGAATAACAATGAAATGAAGAAAAAAAAAGGAGTTATTATCTAATACAGACTTTTGCTCTATATTATTGACTAGCTTTTGCCCGCGGCTCCGCCCGCGTGGATGTCGGTTCCCGGCAATTATTCGAAATTTCTCGCCTTTTAAACCTTCCCTAGACCTCCACGAACATTTTAAGACCAAGATAAGATAAATCCGTTTAGCCTTTCTCGAGTTTTAGAGAGACTAACGAACAGCAATTGATTTTTATATATATAGATGTATATTTTCTTCATCATAAGGAATCCTTTCGTATGAGGCACGAACCTATAGACCTATAGACACTACGTTTGAAACACACACCAGTTCAGTTTTGTGATAATAGTTTGGATCTACAACCTTGAGAATATTTTGAAGAACTCATATCCCCACAAACGTTTGGTTTAGTCTCCGTTAAAGGAATTTAAAATTGTATTTAGCTGCGTGCTTCATTTGATTGACTGAAACTACGAGTACATTTAAAAAGTAAACATTGTGAAGAGAAAAGACATTCTGACATGTTGATTTATGAAAGCGCTGTCCCTATTTCCATTAGTCAGTAAGCCTTCATAGATCCTTCATTGCGTTGACGGTCACGATCCAAACTTAACATAAATCTAATTGAATAACAACATCGATACAGTTTCCAGTTTTATATGGGTTATTGACATTTATGATATTCGCTAATAAACGAGCTCTGTCTTGTCTGTTATTTTACCCTTTAGGCCTACACAGACTTCTACTTTAACATCTGATTTATAAAGTCTCTCTCTTTGTATTAAACGGTAGGTACCTTTTGTAAGGCAAAGTCCTTTTGTAATTAAAACATTTAAATTCATGATAAAAGAAAGAAGCTCTCGAAACCGACCAGCTTGCATGTAGGGTTTGGTGACATTAGCTTCAGGAAGCACGTGAAGTATGTAAAGATAGTAGTAGATAACGGGTTGTTGTTTCTGCCTACCCCGGAGAGAAATGGGCGTGAGCACATCTTATAAATTTATATATGAAAGTCTACGGACTTGACCCCTTGACTAGAAGCAGACCCTTTGGAGAAGGAATCTAATATGGCTGAGTTCCTTGTGGTATTCTTAAAACGACTGCTGATGTAGGTACATTAGAGTCACACAGGAGGCACTGTGTAACTCCTAATACTTAAGTATGCTTATGTATGTATAAGTAGTATTATGTAAACAGGTGCACAATGTGCCATTATCCTTCTGAAATCGTGAAGGCTTCTTTGTAATAAGGTTATAAAAAAAAATCTTTCCTGTTAGTTTACCATGTGAAGTAATCAAAACGATGTGTAAGTCCGCTATTCAAGGTTTAGCCTGTAAAATGATGTCACCATCGGCCTACGGGCCCCATAGAGATACCTACCTACTATATTCTGAGTAAGTAGTAAGTACTTTATACGATTAAAGCCGTAAAGGTCATTTTTGTATGTTTGACAGTAATGGCTAAACTTTTGTAAGGTTTTTACTAAGAATCCATTAGATCTCAAAGGGAAGGTTCTAGTTTTAGTTTCTTACTTTTTTTTTCTAAAGCGAGCAAATGAGATAATAACTGATAATATAAGTATTCTGCAGTCAATCCGTAAAATATAGCTATCTAGACCCAAACTAAGCATGTAGTATCGGAGTATCGGTTCTAGAATCCTGTTGTTTTTTTAATACATAGTTAATATGACATAAATATTATTAGGAACGGCCATGTGAGCGGGAAACGTGTACCAATTTTTTAGATTCCTGTTCTATGAGACAGACCCTTTCGATTGCTTACCTACTCGGTACTTTTAGCTTAAGATTAGCTTGTAATAACATCGTTAATAATGCTGTCATAATACCATTTTGTGCTAATTACAAATCCAGAATAAAAATGGATAAGTCAGTTTGAAAAATAAAGGCATTTCTTATCTCTCGTGATTATTTATTTACAGTGAAAAGTCGCCACGTGTGACTTGCAGGTGAACACTGCTTATGGCCGTTCTATCCTAATATACGGGTATTTCTGTAGTTAATATTATACCTGTAAAGAAACTCGGGCCAAAGCAAATGTACATTATTCACGCGTAAAAAAATTGCACTGAAAGAGAATTGAACCAGCGACCTCCACTGGTAATCGGATGCTTTAACCAAGTAACAAAAATATACATAGGTAACCTCCTACAACTTCATTTATGATTATGATTGAAAATTGACGAAACGTCGGTGTTAAAACTGTTAACATAACACTACTTGCTCCTTTGGGCATAATATACAGCGGGATGTTTATATTATGTATGATGTATGTATAGTACTATGTATATATATCTTTAACATTTTAATACTTTGGAAGTTTCTAAAAAATACGTTCTTCTGTTGTGTGATGAATGATTTTAGTGCATGCCGTGTTATGCTAATAGTAGTGTATAAATCACCGATCGAGTTCTGTTGAAAATGGTCATTAACAACTACATATTTTCTATACCGTGTAATTGCTGTATTAATAATTGAAAATCAAGTTCGCTAACTTCTATAAAACTTAGGTAACGTCTGTCTGCACGCCCTAGTCCCCTAGTTATGTACCTATTTCTGGGTCTCAGATTGTCCAATAGTGGGGTAGTTTTGTATTAGGCAGAATGGGTTTATGAGACCCAGTAGTGGGGTAATTATCATTACAAGTATGAATAACTTAATAAGTAGTAGAACAAGTAATTTTTTAGTACACATTAAGTGGGATAGGTTGGTTGAGGTGAATTGGTGGAATAATTTTGCCTAGATATTTTTTTTAAAGATTTTGATTTTGAGACTATAAAAGAATGGGACGAACAAAATGGGAAAACTAACAACTACATTGCCTCCAGGTTTCCCTTTAGTTTTCAGGTAACACCGGTTTTCCTGGGGTTCTAGCTTAGGATGGCGTTACATTTAACTTATTTGGTTCTTACCATTTTCATTTATACCTATTAATCTGATTAAAACTAGGCCTGATTCTTATGAAAAGACAAAGATAAGTGCTGATTAGTTCAACCAGTTTATTATTATAGAAGTAACATATTTCATTACTAGCTGTTGCCCGCGGATCCGCCCACGTGGATGTTGGTTTATAGCCTGCATCTCAAAATCCTTTCTTAGGGGGTGTCTACGTCATAGTAACTTTATGCATGCAAAGTCTCAGCCCGATCGGCTTAAAATTGATAAAGTGTCATACAAACTTTCATCCCCTATTTTATCTCTTTGGGGGTAGAATTAATCAAAATCCTTTCTTGCGTATGCGTACGTCATAACATCAACCTGCATGCCAAATTTCAGCCCGATCCGTCGAGTGGTTTGGGCTGTGCGTTGATAGATCACTATGTCATGTCAGTCAGTCGGTTACCTTTGAGTTATTATATATTTAGACAGATGATAGATAGATGTTTTCAGAAATTAAATAAATAAATATTTGTTATAACTTTGTTAAACTGGACTTCATATTAAGAGCTTTGCGAAAAATACTTTGTAATAAACACAGGAAGATTGCATCCTGGATAAAACATACGTTTTTCGTTGTTCAGTGTCCAGTATGGTTTGTTTATATTCACACACATGTGTTTAGGTACCTACTTGGGTTCACGTTCAATTCATCATGTTAGAAGTTATGGAAATAATCTTATTTGTTCATTAAGCGTCCTTATGCCATTCATTGTTACATGAAGTAATAAAAATATAAAATTTAATTTACATTGCCTTATTACCTCGGTGAAGGCTACAACTCTCAGGAGTAAGACTAATAAAGTTATGGTATGGGTATAGCAAAGGAGTATTTCCTTTACAATTTCTGGATTACTTTTGTCTTCAAAATTAAAAATCTCTGCCAAATGACCAGCGTTGTTCTGTATAGTGTACGGCGTCTTGCAGTTCCTGGCCAGCTATTCTGCCCACTTCGTCCTTTGTGAGAAAGACGTGTGAAGTAGATCCTGAAATGTCTTCCAAAATTATACCGATTTGTTTGTACGAAATGCAGAAATAGCCATCCATTCACCAGTTAATCTCCATTCCCCTACTATCCTCTCTGCTAATATTAGAGGGTCGCGTAGTGATTAGTTTTAAATTTTCAACCCATTTTTAGTTACATGTACTTATGTCTAAATAGTGGGTTGTAGTAATTAAACCAAATTTCAGATATTCTTTTATAAGGGCTGATTATATTATGAAAAGACAACCGGCCAAGGTTTCCAACAAAGCCTGTTCTGTTTCGGTATAAATGTAATATCAGTTAATATAATATTATACGTTTCTAACACGCACCTAATTAAAGATGATGTTACGTGTTAGAGATGGAGCGTCGCATCTTCATTCTCCCAATAAAATTTAATAGTCATATAATTAACACTGGTTGGCGGTCTGTTTCTAGGGCGAAAAACATCTTGGATAACAATGTCGAATGACGTAGAAGTTCGTATATTATTGCTTGAGACATATATCTTGTGTTCTATACGTGCAGTAGGTACACGTTTCTTGGATGTATTTGACGATAGTATGGGGTGCTACAGATACTCGTAGCACGGGGTGCATCGGCGGTGGACGAGCTCAAATTCACCAAGCAAAGATTATTAGAAAAGAAATCCATGCGTTTTAAAAAGGCCCTAGTGCCTTTTATATCTCGCTTGAGTTGTGTTATTGAGAGTCAAGTGCATGTCTACCGTAGCAATAAATGCTCTGGCTTGCCTATTTACGTTGTAGGAAAGCTTTCAAATAAACGGCTACTTGTTGACGAAATTTGGTGGTTATTGTTAAATCACTCATTAATGTAGACTATCAAGCCTGATTAGTTTTTTTTTATCAGAAGTGTAGATTTTTTTAACATACTGAGAATTTGAGAATCGTTTTTTAGAATATTGTTGTACTCACATACGCTTGTTTATCCCCAAAGTGACAGTAGGTAGCTACTTTTTATGCTTTCACAGTAAAACCTACAACATGGACAACCTAACTTAACATTTTCTAGGAAGACAATACCGTGGTGAATACAGATGAGCTTAGTCTCCAACAAAAAATATTTTTTTCACAGTAGTTAAATGCCAATCACGTCAGTTAACCTTCATTTTGGGAATATCATGATCTTACGTAATATAACAACAAACAAGCGCATTGCGCAGTTTTGCACAATCAGAACAGTCAGATGTAAGCCGCGTCCAATATCGCCTTCGTTAGCAGCATTAGCAGAATATGTGCGGCAGTCAACAAGGGTTACATAGCTTAAAGGCTTATGAGTTATGACTGTGTACACAACAGTTATGATTTCATACATTGTTTTACAAGTGACATAAATCACTTCCGTGGACATTCTTGAAACTTAGTCACGACTGATAAAACTTCATTGACTCGATGAGATAATAGACGCAAAATAGTATTAGAAAAGAGAGTTCTCTTGATAAGATGCTTGGTAACAAAAAAAAAGGTGGTCGTTAGGTTAGTGAAGAACTCTTTGCTATCATTTCCTTCGCTACTTTGCCTTCTCTCTCGGCTAATCGTTCGTGTTTTTGGATTAGAAAACATGGACGCTAACCATTTAGTGATAAATATTTATTTATACACAGGATGTGGTGACGAGAATTGCATTATGGTGTCAAGTATTTGATATAAGGCTAATTTAAATACTTAAATGTAAATGAGCACCGGGCAGGTTGGAAGAGGTCGATCTCGTTGAGCATCCAACCAATGAATGGTGACGTTTTGGAAAAAGGGCAGGTCACAAGTTACATCTCTAATTGGCAGTCTTGGACAACAACAGGACAGGTTTTAAAATAAATAGTAGAGATAGTATGATTGTGTTGGTGTTGCTGCCTGCACCGGATACAAAAAAGCGTGAATATGTTTGTGTGCAGTTATTATTATAATTTTATGTGCAATAATAAAACCTAATAATTCTAATAATAAATGACATCACGTATACATTTATGGATTAGATAATCTATTTCCTTAAAACAGTACAAAAATTACTGTAACATTGTTCAATATCAGTAGATACCTACATAGAATACCAATGTTATTCAATGTTACCAGTCTAACAGCGGAGTTCAGCCAAATCCGTAGTTAGACTGTAGACTGGTAAAAGCCGACCCTAGACTCCAAGTTATTGGTATACAGAATTCTGAGACGTTGCATTTGTAGGAAGAGGTACCTATGTTATTACCTACGGAAAATTATATTCTAAGGTTTGTCGTGTCCTAATAACCTAGCTATCTAGTCTACACCTGCACTATTTCACACGGTAGCCCGGCAGGTACGGCGCCGAGTATGAAAGATTAAAATGCTAACTATCGGTTTAATGCAAATACATACAGACGTATTTCCATTAAACCGATAGTTAGCATTTTCGTTTTACCACGGATAATATTAAATATGCACTCTGTCAGCTCTTTGTGATTGTTCAATTCACGAATAATTTAGTGCTTTGCCGGTTAGTCTTTGTCAAGCAAAATGTACTGTTATAGGGATCGATGCGCTCCTAATAAGGCGATAGCACTTCGTATGTATGCGCTCTATATCAATATATAAAACGGGTCTTCAACGGCAGGATATACGTAAAGTACGTACAAATATAGCGAGATGAGCTAGATTCTCACAGACAAGTCGAGATAAAAAGGCATTGCTCTGTAGGAATATACGGAGTTGACAATGTTATATTCAAATCAATAACGATATTTTTAAATTCTTCACGAACTATTTCAAATATTTTTTTCTTTGTTTGTTACAGGAAGGCGTGCGGTGGCGGTGCACAGAATGCCGATCGCGCCGCGCGGCCCTCCGCCCGTCTCGACACCACCTTACCATCTGCTGCTCCGCAGGAGACCTAGCTTAACCCTCAAGTGTCCTTCTATAATATAACGTCTAACTTTTTGTACGCCTCTTTTATACCGACCTATAAGTATAAGTACGCAGTGTTTAAGTGTCGCGCGCAAGTGTGAGTGTGTATGTGTGTCGATGGTGCGGCCGACATGGGAAAGTCCTCGGCGAGAACACATGGCCAAGGTGAGTGTCTTCCCGCCCTCTATACACCTGTACTCAGGCCTCAAATTCACTACGCTGAATCATACCACCTATACGTACATAACTTAATAATTTTAAGTGTATCCTTGACATTTTCATGATATATAACTTAATGCTTTTATAAGACATTTTAAATTGGATGAGAGTGGTAAATATTCTATACAGCTAAAAGTGCATGTATTTTGTTAGCATGAAACCCTCCAAACATGCATGAACATTGTTAATAGAAGATTTTCTCTTGCACGCATTGGAAACTTTTCTTTTACTTTTAATTTTATTAGCAAAATTCGAATCAAAACTACTACGTCTTCTTTTTCTACCATTGCACAATGTTTGTTTCATATAATTATATCAGTTGAACTATTTACGTGCATAATATAAATAGCACGCGATATAGTCTTAGTAAAGCCGCCATGCGTCATAAAATGTCATGGCGCAACGCAAAGTGGTTTAGCAATTAATCAAGTATGACGGATGACGGGATGACGCAAAAAAGTTCAATTTACAAAAAATTACACATCTGTGACCACTACTGCACAGGAACCATAAATATTGGAGCATAAGAGTTAATGGATAGTAAAATAAACTTTATGATTTATAAGTTATAATGTCATCTAATGGATTCATATGAAAAAAGGGTTGAACATTAAACAAAACTGAAGGAAAATTAATGGGTCAAACTTGTTTCGTTCTTTTCAGCGGTAACTAGTTGGGTTTTGAATTTCTTATCATATTTTTTTTTGTAATATCGTCTGCATGGTAGTAACAAAAAGTGACTACGCTTTGTTGTGCGCTTCAATCGATAGCATAATTTTTGTTTCTTACAGCCAGTCTAGTAGTACAAGCGTAGAAACTACATACAATGTATCTATAATAAGATTTATTTTAATGAACCCGAAACCTACATCACGTAGACTTGAAGCCCGTTTCCTGGTGATACGGTCTTTTACGTTCTATAAATTAATGCGAGTTAAACGAACTTCTCTAAAAAGCAAATCCTAGAATGTAATATAGATAGGCCAAACTCATAATTATCGACTTTCTATAGTCTGTTTTTGTAAACATACGTCTATTTTGTGCGTCTATTTGGGAGTTACTCCACAAATTTAACGCTTATGGGATGTTGATCCGCTTGAAGACGCATATATTATGTACTTTAGAACCACGCATAGTTAACTATATGGTTTAGATTCGGTTAGTTAAAATAGCGGTTAACATAACTCTGAACTTCTATGGAGCCAAGTTGTGGGCCAAGTCCACCTCACTTACAAGCCGGTGGACCTGTTGATTGATGGATGAGGCTCTTCTGCTTACTGTTTTGCTTGTTTTTATACTCGCAAGGAATCAGTTAGTTCTCACCTTGTTCCCTTATGTGGGAAGTATGTGTTAGTTCAGTAAGTATCAGTGTTTTAAATTTTAGCTAGATCTAAACGTGACTTAGTAACAAACATCCAACTATTTTCACAAACTTTCACATCTACCTATGTATAATGCTAATAGAACTGGAGAGGATTTCTCGGAAAGAAGGTTTTCTAAACCTTGTAACGCTCTTGAATATCTGAAATCTGAACTAGACTTTACCGAAATGCCTTTGTTGTAATTTCTTGAATTCTTGAAACCTCAAATTACGGTGTATCGATCACTGGTACACTGGTAATATTGAATTTATAATTGCGCAAGTATACAAGTATCAGTACTTTATCATTACTTCAGGCTATTGCTCGTCATTACTTCGTTATTCATTGTACATAGTAGTTATAGGCTCAAAAGTTAGTAATTTCAATAGAGGTATTTATGTTCCACTTGAATATAACTATAATATACTGTACTAGCTTTTGCCCGCGACTCCGCTCGCGTGGATGTCGGCTATCGCGACTAATGTATGTCCTCTCTCAATTAAAATTGGTTCCGTGGTTTAGGCGTGAAAGCGTAAAATAGGTACAGACAGATAGACAGAGTTACTTTCGCATTTATAATATTAGTATGGATACTGTAATTCGGCGAAATATATGGTCCCTGTTGTTCCACTCCCCATTTTCAGTTTCATTGCTTAACCTATTGATATGTGGTACTAAAGCCAATAACCATATACAATATCTATCTTCTATCTATATATATAAAAATGAACCCCTATTTCCCTTGGTCACGACATCACGCGTGAAGGGCTGAACCGATTTCGCTAATTCTTTTTTTGTTGTGTTCGTTATTGTTAGGAGAAGGTTCTTATGAAAGAAAAAATTAAGAAAATTGCGCGGAAAATTAGAAAATTTAAGAATACATTACCACCATATAAAACAGCTGATCCGACATACGCCATGTCTAAATTTTGAATTTGGAATACGAATTGGAAAAAAATGTGTTTATTATTCTAATAACTGCTGAATGATATTCTTCTATGTTAGCTGACGTTTGATATAGAATTGACATAATGCGTGCAAATATCGTCAGAGGGTGATTAGTAGACATTCTTCTGAATTAACAAAATGCCCGTTGCTTGGGCCGCGAAAATATTTATGGTGGCTATTTTTTTATTAAGTCGAAAAATTGATGGTTTATGGTAGTATGAACGCCCTTGAGCGTAGAGGTATATGGTTGTATGGGTCCCACAGTTATATAGGCTCCGTGGGTGTAAGTACGGGCCCCGGTGACCTATAATAGTGTCAGGAGCTCCGTGGGCGTATGGGACCCGAATCGAAATGCTTTCCGTTCTCAAAATAATTAGGAGAATTTGATACAGCTAACTGATTCTCATTTCTAAGGCGAAACGAAGTTTTCCGGGACAGCTAGTAATATTATGAATGTTATTGATGGAAATTTTGTGCTTATTTAGGCGTAAAGAAAAATCATTCTTTCAGAAAAATATAATTTTCCAAAATCTTTGTTACTTGTGGGGCTTTTTTTTTTTTTTTTATAACCGTGTGGGAAAATCCTTCATGGATGTTATGCCGGACTCCTACCGACTAAAAACCCCCACGGTAACGCCCAGAAGCCTATGGATGGAAGCCCCGGGTAAGCCCTCGGAAGGATGTCCCAGGACTCCCATCAGACCTACGGCTACAATTGCGGCCTCGCCTTGGGGGTGGTTCGGATGCTGTCCCGCGTTGATGGGGGGGTTTTCGGGTGTTATCCCGCTTCTTAAGGGGGGGGGGGGGGGCGTGCGTGAATCCCTCACGTCACGCTGCCGTCATGGGCCTGCTTCTGTAAAGACGGTGAGCAACTCACCGTCCTCAGGCCCCCGGTCATGGAGGCCGATGGTCTTCGGCGAAGACACGTCGGCGGCGCCCAAGCCGCCGACTGCGGAACTCGGGTGGGAGAGTTTTCTCCCGCTCTCGCCCCGCCGCCTCTTTCACGAGCATGACCTGCTCACAGAAAGAGGCGGCGCAGTCCCACTTACTCCCGCTGGAGACCATGGCTCGCACCATGGTATCGAGCGAGAGAGTGCCCACGCCCAGACCCACCACGAGGACCTGGCGCTGTTGCGCCCACGCCGTGCACTCCACCAGCGTGTGGAGCGCTGTGTCGTTGCTGCGGTCCTCGCAGTGCTGACACTCGGCCGTGGTTTCCCGGTGTCTTCGCCACAGATACCTCCCGAAGCTACCATGCCCGGTAAGTATCTGTGACAACCGGTAGGAGAGAGCACCGTGTCTCCTCTCCAGCCACTCGTCCATGACCGGTCTGACGGCCGCAATTGTGGCGAATCCCCCCTTTGGTTGCTCAAGTCGCACCTTCCATGTCTCCACGGTTTCCTGGTAGAGCTGGGACCGCTGGGCCTCGATTTCTCGAGACGCAGGCCATTGGCCCCGCTCCAGCGCCTCCTTGCGCCATATAAATAGAGACGCAAGGGCTCTCGCTTCCAGGTCCCATGGAGGGGTCCCGGCTAGGAGGCATGCCGCCTCACCTGAGATCGTGCGGTATCCCCTTATCACCCTGACGGCCATCGCCCTCTGTGGGCTCAGCAATCTAGCCACATTACTGGCCGTCAGGTTCTCTGCCCATACGGGGGCCCCGTATAGGGCCATACTTCGCACGATCCCCAGGTACAGTCTCCTGCAGGGGGCGTTGGGTCCCCTGATATTGGGCATCAGCCGCGCGAGTGCGGCTGACGCCCCCCTCAGTTTTGGGACCAAACTTCGGAAGTGATGTCCGAAGTTCCACCGGCCATCGAGTACGAGCCCCAGATACTTCATCGAGGGCTCGATGCCGATGCTGACGCCCCCTACCTGTAGACTGGATCCCGCAGGTGGCCCCATCCGAGGTCCGTGGAAGCACAGAGCCTCGGACTTGTGAAGGGCGACCTCGAGACCCAGCCGCCGTATCCGACCCACAACTTGAGCAACCCCTGCCGTGGCCTTTAGTGCTGCGTCTCGGTGCGTTGCTCCCCGCGCCGTAACGAGGGTGTCATCGGCGTTACTTGTGGGGCTTGTCTTTTGGGATCGGGTTCGCATTCACAGATTCACCTAATCTACAGTTCCGATGAACTTTAGCCTGAATGTGTCTTTCTGAGTCGCAAAAGGACAGGCTCCTAAAATTTAAAGGATTTATATCATATCTACTTGAATACTTAACATCTCTAGGATTTATCTGTTTCACTTTTGGCATTGTTTTATTTTTTTATTTTAGAATAACAGCAGAACTAAACTTTATTGTACTTGAATACACATTTAATTACTTTTACGATTATGATTGTGTGCAAGATGATTGTTTAATCTTCACGATAATACGAATTAGCTAAGTATTCACCGTATAGTTCCCGGCATATATCTTGACACCAAAGCGCGACAATCTATTATTAGTTGATTTGAGTTCTTCTACCGCCGCGCCCTAGCACCTAATCCTATCCTAAGCCACCCAAAACGCTTATTGAGCAAAAGCACAGAACAGATAATAGTACTAGACAAAAGAGTTGTTTTTGTGACGTGACTAGTCAATATAATACGCCGGTAGCTTTACACAGCAGACTTACAAATGTATGATTTATATTCCAGTGCCAAACGAATTGGGATGCAAATTGTAACATTGGTGCATAATTTACGCCGCGCTATTCGGTTCCAAAGTCAAAATTATTATTGTTAAAAAAAAAATATGGACTAGCAATTAAAAAATATAATTTTAATTGTAGCAAAGTTCGGTAATTAATACGAAACCAAGAACAACGGAATGTGTAAGTAATTTAATGTATATGAGCGTAATTTAATGGTCAAGGAATCAATGATGGAAACGATATTTTTTCCCTTCTAAGAAAAGTAAAAAGGAAATCGCAGTAACAAATTTTAGTTAAAAGCTTGGTATTTTGGTCGGTGGATACTAGTTGTAGAATCGATAAAAAAAACGTTAAAACACTGCATAGCTTTTGTCGTCGTCCCCTTTCTTTTGACAAGTAAGGGGATCGATGACTGTCTCATTATCATTCTTGTGAACGGGCTATGTTTAAAAATAAATTAACAATACTAAATCCATTTTTTTTAATTCTTGGCTTTTTGTTCGTTATGATACAAACACTACCGGATTTAGTGTTAATTTATTTTGTTTGATTAGGTTAGAAAGATCACGATACTGCCATAAATGTATCTGTTCTGTAGTTCTGGTTAATCATCACAACTACATCGATTGTGATCTCGTTCCCACAACTCAAGGGATTCCACGTATAATAAGATTACTTACCTATGTGTTATTTCACACTATAATCTACCGGTCTATCCCTACACCAGTTTTCAGTCTTATCCGCATTCGTTTGAACGTGATTGAGTAACGCACATCCAAACATCTACAATACTTCTTTATAATATTAGTGGGATGTAAGCAGACATATAAATGGAGATACCGTGTATTGTACGCACATCAATCAAGACGAGGCTCTGGCGTAGGCTTTCCTCTCGGGGTTGCCATTGAACAATATTGCATGTACTCACATGTACTGGTTTTATAAAGAAGCCTTTACTCACTAGCAGAAAAACGAGCAAAACACAGGAACATCTAGACCAATACAATACACATATTCATGCCTACAGTTATATGTACTGAGCGAGGCATGTCACCACCTATGAAGTTAAAGCCACAATACTCAGTTCCTACTGTTTACAATGTCCTAAAATGTCATATCCGTCCATCTTTGGTTTATTTTCCCAAAAAAATACATTAACTAGAAAATTACTTATCTTTCCTGCTAGCTGTAAAACGAATGTACAATTTGTGAGGATATTTGTTATCTTTATTAATGTTGGTAAAACGTAATCTTATACATAATAATTCGGCAAAGTATCGTTATCTTATCGTAACTTATCGTTGTAGAGCGCAACACACGTGTAGTACCCCTAGCGTTGCCAACGTCCACAGATTGAGATAGCGCTTTTCAGCATAATGGGTCTACGAAACGAAAGGAGAGGCAATTCTGTTCTCTGGATAGTCTGTAATCTATATTACAGCGTATGTCTTCAAAAAGCCCTACTTGACCTACCCTTTCTTTCTTACATACAATATGACTCAACTGGCCTAATGACTATAACATAACATAAACTCGCGCCTATATACCCCGAAGGGGTAGGCAGAGGTGCTAGCACCCACATTTCGCCAGTTTATGTTTAGGTCCCAATGTAATAGGCGGCGAGCCTATTGCCATTAACCGGGCACTTATAAACCTGCGATAAATACACACATAACTTCGAAAAGCATCGAAAAGTCATTGGTGTGTACCATGGTAAACCTAGGATCGAACCCGAGACCTCGTCTCAGATGTCCTTTACGCATACCACTAGGCTACCGCAGATTTTCAGGTCATCAGTTACCATTGCAAAAATAAATAATGCAACATAGGCCCTCAGTTTGACAGCCGCATCCGATGGATTTTCACGCAATCCGGGGTTGAAGGAAGAAGGAAACTATGGGTTTAGTTAAACTTCAATTACATATACAATTTTCATAAATTACATCTTCTTACTTTTGGGTTGTGTAACGGTAAATATTTCCAAAATAATAAATTGAAGGTCAGGTTTTTCAATGTAAGTATAGCATAGACTTACACTTGTATGTTGTTATATAAAAATATTAATTACCGTCCATTATATTATGAAGTTATTATAATTATTAAGTAAGTGTACTCGGATTTGGTTTCTTTTAGTAAAAGTATTGTTCTTGGCCCCAATTATGATACTTAAGCCACAAAATTAACAACATTTATTTATTAACAAGATATATACACAAGCATGTAATATTTTGCACTTTCGATTAACTTTCCTAACCTTCGGATTGTTGTTTTGATTGCAAGTCCAAAATGTACGGCAGATCTGTATTTCGTAATTTTATTTCGATTGGTGGATAGTAAAAACAAAAGCAGTATCGAGTATACAATGGCAAGGCAACCCATAGGCAACGGCAACAGGGTATGATGATATAGGTACAGTGGCGATTGGCTATCGTGATGCGAAATCAGGTTGTCGTTAGTTTTTGAGCATGCATACCTCAAAGGAATCATAGCTTTCGCATGGTCCATCACTGACTGCTGTGTGCTGGGGTCGTAAACTGCGCTAGCATACACCTTCCCAACGTGTTTTTTTTTTCTAGCAATCTACCTAGGTGCCTGGCATTAAGGTACAGGTTATGAGATGTTGATAGGTCTTGAATGCAATTAGCCCAGGGACTTATCCATTTGTACTACCAAGACGCTGGTCGTTTTATCCATCAAGGTGCAGGCGATTGCATTAGGGTGAATTTGGATACGTTTTGCATAAGTCTTAAGTTTACTTTGTATCTCCTGTTTCACCATTGGTATATTCAGGTCTCGCTGGATATACCATTGGTGATCATAAACCATGGTGCGTTTGTTATCATACGTATGATTTTAGATTGAAAGCGTTGTAAAATTTTCAGATTTGAGAATAATCTCAAATCTGAATATAATATATAATTTGATAATATAATAATTTGAAACCTTTTTGGTCCTATAGAGTTGAACTGTGGGGAACTATATAAATAGTTCCCCACAGTTCAACTCTATAGGACCAAAAAGGTTTCAAAATGCATTCCCCACAGTTCAACTCTATAGGACCAAAAAGGTTTCAAAATGCATTTGTATAGAAGTAGTTAATTTTCCAGCGATAATTTTGATTTCGCTCTCATTAGCCATTACAGGTACATTTTCCTAAGTTTTCTTAATAACACTGGGACTACAGTGTTTTTCTTTTGTTGAAAATGTGATTTTTCCAAGTTAATCTTCTGTCCATGTGTATGCCGAAGTAAGTATCTTACTGTCTCGTTTCAGGGATTTGAATCTTGTTCAGTTCGACAGGAGAGCACGATCCGTGCCTAATTGTAAAAGTTACATGTGCAGATTTGGTTTCAGTCGATAAACGACATAGATATTTCGTTCAAGTTTATAGCAACATTTTGGATTGCCGGATTGTCATCCTCACCTATCTTGATATAAGAGTGGCATCGAGTCGAGTATGATTTTAAAATGATTTAAAAATACATAATTTTGGGAATGCCACTAAGCCTACATGATCTACCAGTGACTAAATATTAATTGCTACATAAATAATTAACCAAATGGTCATGCACCCTGGTAGCCAGTTTAGAGAGTGAGCCATGTTAACCATGAGCTGTACAAAACTCGAGGAATTGTTAACGTAAAATGAATATTCATTTAATTAATTTAAAGCTATTCCAGTAAGGTTATAGCTGACCCATATTCTGCCCAAAAATAGTTTGTAAACAAAAAAGCGTTTATTGGACCTTTTCCATTATCTGCGTTGGATCTCGCGTGTCAGAGGTACATATTTGGGTAGTACAGAATTGTTTAAAATGGAACAAGATTATTGAAGGACCTGTGTAAATAAATGGGTAGAAAAGCAAAGAACTATGATGGCTTATTTTAATCATGGGTATGTACGCTATTGATTAGGTTTCAGAATCAACTGTGACGTGTCCTATAATTAAAACTTCAACGGAATAAGAACGTGGGAATTCAAATGCAATTTGTCAGGTGCTGGTCGGATTGAGCTTTGGTTCGGGCTTCGATCGAGGCCTCAGACGATTAGACGCCAGCAATAAAATTGGTGATAATCATGTCCTTCAATATGTTTATACAAGTATTGAGACAAAATACAGCCTAAAAACGTGGATGTTTTTGGGGCCCTACCAAGATAAATATTTTTTATAAATAAATATTCCACAACATTCTACCCAACGCTATCTAGACCCATGGTGAGCATAGCTTAGCTGGGGTGCGAGGGATATGTCTTTGACAACCTCACCTCCGGCCTAGCACCAAGACCCACAGTCGGCGTGCGGTTTTAGTCGGTTCGAGTCCGACATAACCTCCCCTTCCGGCTCCGTATCCGTGGGGATTTCCGCACGAAAAAAAAAAAAAAAAAAAAAAAAAAAAAGATTGTGTTGTGGAATCTAGAATGCGGATATACATACTTACTTATATATTTTTTTTGTTGTTACATACATATTATATATGTATAGAAACATCCAAACCAATGCAAATACCTATATTCATGCATACAAATATTCGCACTGAGCTGGGATCAACCCGCGCCTTCTGCGTACCGGCCGCGTTCACTACCGCTACGCCACAGAGGCTGTTGCTGAGATCTTCGGTGTTCAAACCTAACCCTGCAGGTACTCTTACTAATTGACGGACTAAGCTAGTGCAGAGGTTTTCGTTGCGGGGTCCAGACGGCAGTCGTTCTGGCAAAAGCCAAGTAACCCAAATCAAAAGAAAAAGTGGGAGCGCGGACCCCAGGCTTCCAAGTACAAGATTTGAATGTCAGAACTAACGCTGCGATGATGATGACAGTTTAAAAACTTGAAACCTACATGAGTACTAACCTAAAAGTCTTACAAAAGCAGGTTAATAACGGTAGTGCAACCTATTTCATTAGCATTACACAGGCAGTACTTTACCAGAGATTTGTTTTATTATCCGTAATTAGACTCCTAACCAAAATGTGCGAACACCTCGCCAGCTCTACGGAAGTTTCTTTGCATAAGGAGTTTTGGAAATTCCAAAGCGAGCTCCACATAACGGCGTCGGCGTATCTATCACACATCAAATGATACATGAAAATAAAATTATTTATTAGTTATTTATTAGGTACCATATATGTATGTCTATGACATCATTTTGTTGCAATTACCTAAGTACATATATATCCCTTTATATCGCTTAGGTCTACTATGAATAGTAGCAAAGAACGTGTTAGCTCTGCTATGACTAATCATAGTCAACCATTTAGTTATACCTACTTACCATACTTAAATAAGAATGTAGCATGTAAATTGTAGGGCACTAAACTTTTGAGGTCAGTTACAGTAATTTCATCAGGGAAGACGTGTCTTAAGTAGTAAGTAGGTTAATTAATACATTAGTCGACCAGATACATGCACAAAGTAGTAAGTAAGTAATACATATACCGAGCTGAGTTTTCCTTTGTTACTACATAGTAATAAGGATAACTTCCAATACCTAGCAACTTTGTACGACTGACGACTCGATGCAATGCTAACTAGGTATATCTGTAGTCCGCGCAATTATTGAGCTGGATATTTTTCTGAAAAACTAGGTGTACATATAAGTAGATAATTAGAGATTACATTGAATTTATAATTAAAAGAATATCAAATTTACCGTTTATCTAGTTTAATTAGAAGCAAACGCCAAATGCCATGTGAAAACGGCAACACTGAAGCAGCGCGACGGCGTACTTGGCAGAAATGGTGGATGCGCGCGCCGGTTGGACGGCGCTAGTGTGTGCGGATACACGAGTCTCGGCCCTGCGACGGGTCAGAGCGCGCGTGCGGGTCGCGTGTCGCAACTGGCGAGTGGCGCGTGGTGAGTGGTGCGGGTCCGGAGCGCGGGCCGAACCGGCGGAGTGGCCGCGCGGAACGGCGCGCGTCATGGGGCGGCGGTAGCGGCGCGGATGTGCACGCGCTCGGAGGCGGTGGAGCTGGAGGTGCTGGGCGCGGACGGTGGCGAGCCTCGTGTGCCGCCGCGCCCCCTGCGCCTTTCCCTCCTCGAGCTGCTGGGCAAGCTGGTGCGCCGCGACCAGCCCGCCCCGTCGCACCGCCGCGTCAGACACAATCACCGTTTCCGCACTTTCGTCTCCTGCGGTCGGTACCAATCGATTCCCCCTCCTCACGAATGCTAGGATTGAACCGATAGCAAATCTCTTATTGAATTTTTATTTGAATCGTCGCTAAAATTCTGCGTCATCGTGTGTAGTACGTGCTCGGCAGCGTGAATTGCAAAGGCATGTCGTTTGCGTAACGTCATGCGATTCTACGCGAGCGACCCACGGTCGATGTAATGTTTTCATTTTGACCGGTTGTCACAAACGACTCCCCCGAGTAGTGATGACTGTATTTCAGGAATAGAGACGATATGCATTGTGGACAAGGTCGATGTCGGCGCGCCCCCGCACGGTCAACGGCCGGCCGGGCGTTTCAGCGCTTCGCTTATAACCAAGCGCTGTTGTTATCGATTACCCGCCAATGTTTCACTTCTCTAAATTTAATTAGGATGCATTTTCTTCAACATAAAAGCGATTTGCCTGCTCCAGGTGACTTTTGTATCCACATACCGTTGATAACGTTTACCTGTCTTTCATATTTTGACGGAGCTACCTGTTTACACCAATCTTTTTTGTTGATATAGGTAGTAAAAGCATAAATGTATGTTGTGTTCTGAGGTTGTGTTATAAAGTGCTAGATGAAATCTGAATTATTGTCATGAACAAGAGAGTAGGTATGCTATTTTCCTATCCGAAGGGTGACTTCTGAGGCTGGATCTTCTGTATCATGGTTTTTGACGTTTACAAGGTCAGTGTGAATATGAAGTTAGGATGATTTAAATTAGTTTTGAATTCATTCATGGTCATTTCGAGATATCCGTTAAGAATATAGTTCAATATAATTATGACCATTCCTGGTTATCCTGCGCATAAGGTTTGTAGAATTTCAGGAATGAACGAAGTAGATCTGAAAAAGTATATTTCATTTCTTACTCACAAGTTCATTAACTGTCAACATAGAACGAAATGAATGTATTCTTTCTATCGAACAGTACGACGACATTTCGTGGACGGCTATTGTATATCGAATTACATAACTCTATTCAATTTAGGTTCTAACTGATGCGAAGCGATATGCACATAAAAGGAAGTATTGTCATTTTAGTAAAAACTCTTTATAACAGGCCTATGGCTGAACATCCTGCGAACAAGAATTTTGAAGTACTTCACCCAGTTTTTAAATATAAGGCACTCTAATTACAACGTACAATTACTGTTTTAAATGTATATTTAGGTACCCTCAATGTAGTAATCCTTTCTAATTACCTACAAATGGTACTAAAATAAATAATAACGTTTCTAAACGGTTTTATCCCGACCATCGCGCTATATTAGGACAAGACTGCCGATAGAGAAAAAAAAAACAGAATACTGCTAACATAACATATTACCTGTGATATTACTGGCATATTGCAGAACTGTACAGCCCCTTTAGACAAGTGGTAAAACGTGCGTTTGTATTATTTTAAAAACGCACGTATTAGAATAGATTGATCTGAGAGGCCAGACAACTGGCAATTCGCTGGCCTGTATCGTAGAATAGAATGACGAGTGTATGGGATTTCACGCATATGACATTCGTTGAAGACTGTCATATACGTCAAATCCCATACATTTGTCATTCTATTCCACGACACGCCGGCCAGCGAATTGCTACTTGTCTAGAGGGACAGGTATAGTTATAGGATTGACATAGGTTGACGATTGTCATAAACGTCAAAATACTTGTCAATCCCAAACATACATCATTCTATTCTACGATACCCCGGCCAACGAATTGCCACTTGTCTAGGGGCTGGTTGGTTTTTTTAGAATACCCCTCCCTATATAGTTCTGCGATACATATTGATATTTTACCAGTACGAGTCTCGGCTATTTCTATATTTCTTAACGTCCGGTAACCTTTTGATTTACAAACAATCAAGTTCTAAATGGAACGTACGAATGCTGTATATTGAGACAAGTTTAAGAAATACCACTACAATGCGAAAGTTTAGATGAACGGATAAATATTTTTACTCAATCATCCATCAATACCGAATGCTTCTCTGAACGAAATTTGGCATAATGATTATAGTCTGGAATAGCACATATATTATTTTTATCCCAGGAATGCCCAGGATGCTGTGATCCTGCGTTTTGCTTGAACGGGATCAGTGTGTCACACTTTAAAACAACACAAACAATGAAAATCCATTATTTTTCCTCCTCCTTATCAGTCCTTGTTTAAAATTTAATAATATAATCTTTAAGTTGGATATTATCTTATCAGAATACACACCGATTGACCACAGATTGCTTAATAGTTAGTCCGTCACGAGTAAAAAATACTATTAAACCTGGAAAGTCATCCATGCCTACTGGCCTACTTGCTATGTGATTATGTTGCCGTGCGATTACCAGCTGATTATATCTAAAAGAAATAAAGATGTTGATATTGATACCGTCACTATATCAATGTTGATAGGTAACTAATTGGGAAACAATATTTTTGTGTACCTTGGCGCTTGCATAGAACCCTACAAATAACTCATCTTCATCATCATCATCATCACCGTTATCATTTTCTGAGCCTTTTCCCAACTTAGTTGGGCTTGGCTTTCCAAGATGGGGCTGAACTCCGATATTTTCCGGGAAATGACTGCCTTGATTGACTGTCATTCACAACCAATTGGCGATATCGAAGTTCTGATAATAACTGATCATCATCATCATCATAACGTTACTCCTGGGGTCCAATTCTCGTAATAAAAATCTGTTCAAAAAATTCCCGATCTTATCTCAAAACTGATCGTGGTGGCGATATTGATGTTATTGAAAATTTTGATACGAGAATAGCGTTTTTTATATTTGGGAATCTGCGGTAGCCTAGTGGTATGGGTAATGGACTGCTGAGACGAGGTCTCGGGTTCGATCCCAGGTTTACCATGGCACACACCAATGACCTTTGGATGCTTTTCGAAGTTATGTGTGTATTTATCGCAGGTTTATAAGTGCCCGGTTAATGGCAATAGGCTCACCACCTATTACATTGGGACCTAAACATAAACTGGCGAAATGTGGGTGCTAGCACCTCTGCCTACCCCTTTGGGGAATACAGGCGTGAGTTTATGTTATATGTATGTTATGGGATTATCTCCCTCCTATATACAATATCATGAGACTAAATTTTGAACAATTTTCTTTCGGGATTTTTGTTTCTGATTGTACCCCAAAGAGAGAGCTCGAGGTGGTTCACTTCCCAATCTTCCTCTATATTTGGCTTATCAGGAAGCATTTGCTGTCTTCCCGATCCCCAGAATAATGCCTGCGCCAAACTGGTTAGCAGGTGGGGTTGGCTGGGGTCTCGAAGATCTTGATGGGATCCGTGCCAACCTCTAACTGTTACGCGATACGATAATTAGAAATGACTTCAAGATTTTTTTTGCGTTTGGATAGCATTATTTTCGGGGGCCAAACCAACTTCACTTGTTAACCGGTACTGATAGTCATGAATATGCAACTCGAAATACTTAACGCTAAAATGATGAGTTACCTAACTACAGTCAAAGTTAATAATAACGTGCTAAAAAGGTAGAATTGGTACTATAATGAAATACAAGGAGGTTCTATATTTTACTCTGGGTTTTTCCTTACGGATGTAGTTTCATTTGTAGTAATTTATCAGATATTGTACATTATAATGTGTTACACACGGGTCCCGGGTGGGCGTTGTATCCTTCAATCATTGTTTTTAAAGTCGCCAAAATATACGAAAATGTCATAAATAGCAGTTAATGACAAGTAGTAATCTATAACGAGTTTAATAAACATATCAAAGTTAGTTAGGACAATATAGTTAAAGGAAGGATGAACATAATTAAATGGTCTGCTAAAATTAGCTGTATCGCGTTTACATCAAGATAGCTCCGTCCGCTACGATACATACTAATAACTAAACAGCGATTTGCATAAATAGAAATTATATTATCGTTTTCTGGAGATAATTTGGCTTTGGCAGCGAAATACTTGAAATAGGTACCTAGATCGCCTTATTTTGGTGACGAACCCACTGACCTTTAATTGATCTCTACAATGTGTAGAACAAAAATTGTGTCACGGTTCCGGGACGAAGTGGGAACGAATTTTGAATTTGGAACGGGAAGCTGAAACTAAATGAGTTATGTAATGAATTTTAAAACCTATCTGTACGTGCATAGACTGCATTTTTGTAAAGTTGTCTGTGTGATGTAAAAAGTGGCGCATTGTTTTTAGTCAAGTGTGTCTTAAATCGATATCATTTTTTGAATGAAATTTTTATAGTATTTATTATGCTAACTTTTCAATTCGAAATACATCGGGAAATAGAAGCGCTCAAGTGGGACTTGAAACCACGACCTCTCCCATACAGGGGGAATGCTCTTCCAACTGAGCTACTGATGCACACCTGATGATATCATTCTTTTTCATCCACTGGTATACACATAAATTTGAAGCCATTATTCTAATTAGACAAGAATGCAAGCTAACGAACTCTGTCAGCATTTTTACAAAAATGCCTTAAGTAATAAAAACGTTATTCTAAAAGAAAATATTCCCTTCTTTCTATTACATTTCTAAACGATCTCAATGAAAGACTTGTTATCTGCAAAAATATGGGTTTGGCACACTCAATCATAATTTCTTCAATTGACAATCGAACTGTGTACACACACATTGACATTTTGCGATTGATTGTTTTGCGTTTCTTATGGTAGTTAAAAGGTCAATGACTTCGTAAGTAACGGCAAGTATGGCCTAGTTATAACTGACAAGGAATAATGACAAATATATCAATGAGATGGTTAGATACACAACTAAGTGGGTGGGTAGACGTCGGACCCAAAGCAGTCTTCATTTTGACTAGCGTCCGCTATAATCGTAGGTCAACTTGACTCTTGTTATAGAAGAGTGTTCTATCTTTGACAACACTACCTTCTTACTAAACTCCACATCATCCTTGCGTTAATCCCGGTCGCATCCGAAGCTTTTTACCTCGGGAGTCCGGAGTCCGCTAGCTAAGCTACAACTCTAAACAGTCTAAACTAAAGCCCTTGCAGTGGTGGTTTCTTAGGCCCAGCGCACACACCGGTGGAAGCGCGGCGGCGCGCAGTTTAAAACAGCAATTTAATATAAACCTTAAGAGCCTTGATTTACGATCGAAAACTGTATATCACGGATGAGTGCGCGCGCGGCGCAAGGAGCTACCGCGAGAGAATGCGCGCGACTGTAATTTCGACCGTATATCAAGGTTATTAAGGTTTATATTAAATTGCTGTCTTAAACTGCGCGCCGCCGCGCTTCCACCGGTGTGCGCTGGGCCTTATTTCCATTTAATTTTGCTTATATATAGTGTGAATATGCAGTCTCATGCGGAATACTGTTAAACCTCCGTACTTCTAAGCTCATTACCATTTTAAAACATCTAATTCTTATTGTCAGTGAATGTAGTGCTTTGTGTAAGCTATTCATGAAATATAACTAGACTACATACTATAAAGAAGTTTATTATCTTCAAATTACATGATCTGCTAGCTGATGTGTAAGGGACCTAAACTACATCATGCATGACCTAAACGATTGAGAAATTACTGTACTTAAATAAAATATTCTGAGGGTATTTCTAAAAAAATATTGACTTATAGTGATTGTGGTGTTAAGTAATAATACTTGTTTATTTTTGATCGAACAATGTAACAGATTGAAACTTGGACGGATATTGTTATAAACGTTGACACCATTTCGACCTGTGCATATTTTTGCACTCCTATAATGCTTCATTTTATCCGTTTTTTCTTTCTCCATTCATCTGTTGCGATTGTTGACGAGACGGGGGCCAATGAAAAGGTAGTATTTACTTAATTTTACCTCTCAATGATATTCGCACTAATATGTCTGATTCAAAATAGTTTCCTGCTTGCTTATATTCACCCCGAAAATGTTCAATGTATGTGCATGAGATTGAATATAAGATTATTCTTGAAATAAAAACAACAACAAAATTATACAAAAATATAATTGTGCACCACTAATTTAAATGAGGCAGTCTTTTAAGGACTCCGATGACGAAGACAAACTACCTATTCGAACCCTGGTCCCCTCAATCATATTGTATTATATCGTAGTCGATTCCGTAACCACTAAGCATCCGAAGCTTTTCGTCTTCGTTCGTATTCGATGACGGTACTTGAGAGTTTTTGAAAATCAGCATCTTCAGTAAAAATCGCATTTTACTGTGTTCTTTTAATTTGATTAAGAGAATTAAAGATGCCGACAAACTAATATTAACCTTCCTACTTTTTGAAGTTAATAACCTCTATTATACAAATGTAATTTGTTACGTAAGTAGTACTATTATGTGTTCTGTCTGTGTCTTTGATTGGTTGTCCGGGAATTGATCAAACTAATCGATGCTTTTAAAACTTAATAACTTGTTAGACTGAACTGGACTTCGAAGAATTTCCTTTACTTATTACTTAAATACGCTATAGTGGATAATATGTTCATAAATATGTAAGTAATTAATAATAATAATAATAAATATTCCACAACATTCTACACAACGCTATCTAGACCCATGGTAAGCTTTTATAGCTTGTGTTATGGAATCTAGAATGCGGATAAACATACTTACATACTTTTTTTTTTGTAAATACATACATACATATTATTCATAGAAACACCCAGACCAATGCAAATAGCCATATTCATGCATACAAATATTTGCACTGAGCGGGGATCGAACCCGCGTCTCCTGCGTGGCAGTCGCGTGCACTACCGCCACGCCACAGAGGCTGTGTAACGTACTTTGTTCGTAAAATCTAATAGAATACTAACGCTTGCCCGCGGCTCTGCCCCCGTGGAATTATTATCGCATTCCCGCTAACTATGGGAACCAACGACCATACAATGTGTTTAATATCGAGAGCGAATCCCGAAAGTAATTAATGATCAAACGAACTTACCTGTACGTGAAGTTCGATCATAATTAATGGAAGGGATTCGCTCGAAGATATTAGCATCCCTCCCGCCCTTAGACTACTCTAGCCCAAATTGTGAAATGCCAATAATTCTTCTATCTCCAAACTTAATGACTGGATGCACCCACGGCGCCCGGCCGGCGCGACATAAGTACTTGAGTTTTTTTTGTTAATTTCTCCAAAATACAGTGCGATAAGGCGAGTCTGATGTGAAACTAAATGGTCGTTGATGGGAATCAATTTCGCGGAAAAAAAATTGGTACCCTTTTTGCCGTTTACAGTTAACTGTAGATCGCACCTCCAGATAAACAGTCTAGTTTGAAGTATCTGTGACTGCTGTTCCAATATTATATTACTATATATATATATATCTGGTTCATGGGCCCTAGAATCGATAGGCAGTAGGATTACAGATCAATGGTAGAAATATTGGGACACTAAAATCAGAGTTTGGTGACGTTTTCTATCTTTAGTACCCCGAAAGTGCCAGTAGAGTTATTGGGAAAGACCGTAAGTGTTATTCCAGACTATAATTTATCCCTGCACTTTCAATTTCAGTAAGATCCGTTCAGCCATTATATTAGAGCGTGATTGAATAACAGACATCTTCTCAAAATTTCACTTTCGTAATATTAGTAGGAAGTAGGATTATATGCTTAGCTGCATTGATACACATACATATATTATGTTTACGCATATTTACTGACACATAAGAATTCGAACACAATAATAATAAGAAACTCTCACTACTCACCTTGAAAAATTGACAACATCTTGAATCTGCTCCCCTCCGTCTAGTATTATAATGTAATTTTGCAGGGTTGTGTGAAGGGAATGCCCCTGAAAATGTTATTAGTCGTAATCTGAGACAAGAGATCGATAGCCGTCCCCTCGGCGCCCGTCGAGACGCTCCGTAACCGCTAAGATGACGAGCAAATGAACTGATCTGTCCCTCTAAACAAGTGGCAATTCGCTGGCCGACGATCCCATATATTTCTCTTATATAATGAGAAATATATGGGATTTGACGTATATGACAGTCGTCAATTACGCCGGTCAGCGAATTGCCATTTGTCTAGAGGGGCTGTTTAAATAAAACGTTGCTTTAGATGACTAAATACTAGAATAGAACCGTGACGTTATGAATCCCATTCACGGTAATGTTATTGAAATTATAATTATAGGCAAGGGTCATCTTATTGACACCTCGTTATGTATGTAGCAACAGTCAATAGGTTATGGTGAGAGTTTGCTATTGCAGTGCTTCCTTATAGCGACATTAAAACATACCTACCAGATTAAAAATCATTATGACATGATATGACGGTCGTTAACACATGTCATCAACGTCAAATCCCAAACATTCGTCATTCCATTCTACCAAATGCCGGCCAGCGAATTTCACTTGTCTAGAGGGGCATGTCAGTAGTTTAATAGCGTTGGTTGATTTAAAGCTTAAGCTTAACCCGGGACCTCTCCAACGTATAAAAAATGTCTAAATAATACTAAAAATAATACTAAAGATCAAAATTGCAAACTGCGACATGTGATTTTTGCCCCGTATTCTAGAATGACACTCATCCTGAATCACGATTTATCTGATGACAGATTGTATAGACAGAATGATAGTTTGACATGGGGCCTGTACAATATGTCCTCAGACAAATCGAGATTCAGGCTGAGTGTCATTCTAGAATACGGGTCCTAATCTGGTAGGTAAGTATGTTTTAATATCGCTGTAAGGTAACTCTGCAATAGGGAACTCACCATAACCTATTGACTGTTGCTATTGTTACTAAAGTAACAGCAATACTATCAGTCATGTCGTTTGTGGCTGACATAGTATCATCATCATAAATCGAAATATCTAACTCATAATAGTCATAATGTCTAATTAATTGATCATCAGTACTTAATGGCGCGATAAATTAATTAAGTCCTAAAAAGCTATTAAACATTATCACCACGCAATGTAACATGCATGTGATAATAATGATTATATTATTGCATATGAGCATGGTGCACGTCACAACTTACAAGTATTATATTAACATCTAGTTGTGAAATGAGTCTGGTTGTTTCAACTGACTGTACTGTCTTATTTCGATAGTTGTGGTATTTTAAGTAGCTGTGATGTTTTACAGAGATTGCAAATGGTTTATGCCCAAAATAACAGGTTAGTACGGTGTGATATTTGATGGTCAGTCTCATTTGCCGATTAAAATACAAGACTCGGGTGCAGGCTTCCCTTTCAAGATAGAAAATTAAATCATTTCAGTCCATACAGGTTATGAAGTAAAATACATACAGATTTGAAGAATGCTTATGAGAAAAGAGTACCTATATAAGCGACCATATATGCACCCTATGACACGATAAATGATATATATCATTTATCGTGTCATAGCATAGGCCTGTACATATACAGTATGGATACGACATATAGGCATTTACGGAAACAGTGAAGCGTCCTGGTCCATAGGAATGAAACAAAATTAAATTTAAACTCAAATTCGCAGATTTAAAAAAAACTAAATTTCCTAACAAAGTAATTATTAAAATAAATGTAGAAAATGTAACCACTTTTATAAGTCATTGATTCATTCACAAAAATACACACGCTTAGAATTTGCACAATACTTACTATAGGTACAGCTCAAAGCGGCAACGTGCCGCCAGCTGACGCGCGCTCGCGACCTACCTACTGAGGTAAGATTAGGCACCTATCACGAAAGTTCACTTAACTTTATAAACACCACTTTTTCACGGCAGTGCTTAAAAATGTGAATCTAAATTTTAGAAATGCCCGCCACTAACTTGAAAACATAAAATGATATCGCCAAACTAACTGTTCAACAGATTTCGGTTAGGTACCTACCTTGCTTTCAATTTATCAAATGCCTCAATAATACGGCTGCGAGTCACTTTCAGAGACACGTTAGGTACACTATACACTTCGTTGTTTTTTTCAAAAAAAGAATACGTAACAAAACTCGCACAACAAATTTACTAGGTAGGTATTTAGACTCATTTTCACCGTTAAAATTAAGGATAGAATAGCTAAACAAAAAATAAACACAATTCACAAACACAAAAAGAATAGATTAGTGTCAATTTCACTTTAAAAACAAATTAAAACGAGAAAATAAACCGAGAGGATCAAAGAACGACACGCACTGCCCAGTGACGTCGCGGTTACTGACAACATTCCAGAAATTAACGAAACATAAAATTGTACCTAGGTTAATAAGGTGAAAGCACCAATATCCATCTTTGAATATGTTTATTTTAGAATATTTTATTTATTATTAACCTGATTGATGAATAGTTGGAAGGTATTTATTGTCAATTTTCATGGTGTTCATTATCATGTCATCGTGCGTAGTTTTCCTGTCAGAGTTGGAGGGTAGCCTGGGGTAGCCCGGTAGTCGCTCCCACAAAAGCCAAGATAAACCAAATGAAAATAAAGATTAGGAAAGCAGCCCTCAGGCACCAAAGTACAAGATATGGATGCAACCGGGATTAACACTGAAATTATGAGCTTTAAATTCTTCATTACGTAGATATTAATACTCTTAGATATTGAATTTGTTATGGAAAAATTATAAAGAAATCAAATACAAAGTGTAAGTAATCAAAGTTAATCATTGATAAGTAGGTACCTACTTATCAAATCAAAAAGTTTTATGTGTAATCAAAACAACCATTATTCTCTGTACGAGTAACAGACTGCCGTTAATCAGAAATTTACCCTACCGGCGGCACCCTTTGAGGTATTATGTCTCTCTCATTACAATCGTATTTTTACGAAATTGATGAATGGAAAAATGAATGAATACACAGAACGGCAACGTCGCATCGTGCAATTTTAATAGTAATAAGGGTTTCCATCTGCAAAATCCGTAAACCAGGACAAGAAGTTTTTTTTATACTACTAAGGTGGCAGATAAGCATACGGCACACATGATGGAAAGTGGTTAACGTGGCCTATGGACGTATGCCACCCCAGGGCTGTTACAGTTGGGCTGCCGAGCCTGTAAAAACGTCGGACGCCAGTCATCTCCGGAAAAGTCAAAACCACCAGATACGATAAGAAATCGTATCCGGGATTTCGTGCATGCATACCCCACTTTCCCAAGAGGTTCGCTCGTTCACTAGTGTACCGGAACCGGACATGGCTAAAGAAGAACCAAGTAGGCAAGTGGAGGTAACGTGGAACATCGGCACGCCGTATGTACTTTCCAGGCGGACGGTGGCCGTGACGGCCGGCGGCTGTTACTCTAAGCTCATTGGGGACATCTACCTGGTGACGGTCTCACATGCACCACATGGGCAGGTCGGAGTGGGTATAGTGCTCTCGGGTGCTACGTGGCTACAAATCCGGGGAAACTCGGACGGATGGTAACCCTAATGGTAGTATTTTCGTGCAATTTAGAGTTCATTGATAACTGCGATTCTACGGAGTGTTTAAAGTTGTTCAAAATTTTATAATATTAAAACCCTAGTTTCTGCCCTTAATACTGGGCCGATTTTGTTCAAATTTTTCCTATTTGAAGCTATGGGGGTACCAAGTATATGGTTTCAATTAATGCCTATATGTCGTATCCATATTGTATATCATTAATAAGATAAATAAAGGTATTTCCAAATGTTTCACATACGTACTATCAGCAAAGTTGTAGGTCCTACAGTTTCCAAAAGTATTCGCTTGCAGCTTGCAAGCAGACCTCGCCCCGCCCATTATGCTGTTGAGACTCAAAACAAGTGTTCGAATTTTGAGACTAAAGCCCTTTTTTTACATACATCTTAAATTCAAACTTGTAAAATGATTATTTTATGAAACAGAGGTACTTACTTACATAATATAGTTACAGAACTGTAGATTATTTCAAATGTTTTTTATTCGAAACAAATAAACATAAACTAATCATTGGATATTTGTAAGCCTCATGAATAGAATAGGTGCCTAGCAAAAGCAATTATCCTCGTCACAGACGACAGGGCCACGTTTTCCTAACGGAGGGGATTGTATTTTATGTTGTTTCAAGTCCACTAGCTTCAATAAGAAATATTCAGAAGAAGCGCTGTATGCATAACATTTATGTTTATTGTAATTTAGATCAAATGCATGATCGTTTTCAGACATCATAAGTACTTTCATTCAGGACCAAGCGGTTCGGAACCTCGTTTATTTTCCGCGCCTTATAGATGGAATTCTAAAATTGGTATAGAATTCCGAGATGCGTTTACAATTTTTTATTTTATTTTGGGCTTCATTTAATTGAGGCTTCCGAGCGGCGAGCGACTATCTTGTAATAATAAATAAACAAAATATACATTTGAACATGTCAAATTAAACACAACAGAATCAATCAATCAATCAATTAGCCCACCGCAGTCCACTGCTGGACCGTCATAATTCGCTCCTAATGTGCGTCATTTAGTCCGAGCGTAAACATAAGTATTACATTTTTGCCATTGATGATTATACAAATAAAGTCGACAATACTATTACCGGTTTACCTTCGGCATATTATACTTGTTTATAATATAAATGGTTTATACTTTTTAAAAATAAAACATTAACTTTCATTGCATTCATTTTGCAAGGCTAACCTGTAGACTTAATTCTACAACGCGATCCATGTAAGATTAATAAGTTAATGTAATATGTTGTTATCTATATAAGATAAGACTAAAATTAGTTATTACAGAAATTCATTGATTTGCAAGACTGCATTTATTCTATAAGAACATATCTCAGTGCGCATAATAGCTCGCTATGCAATGTTTAGCCCGATTCATAATATCTTGGACCTAAAATGTGCTGAAAATGTGCTTTAGACGGGCAGCACATGTTTCTTGGATGTATTGTGACGTTTGCTACAGCGGTGAACTGGCTCAAATTTACCAAGTATAGATTATTACATAACAATCTCTACGCGCCAGAGCCTTTTATATCTCGCAATTTAGGTCTAAGATATATGAATCGAGCTATACCCCTCTCGACCACACATTTATTAATATTTACACCAGAAATGTGATTCCTAAAAGTTGCCTTGGAAAAGCTTTGTACCGCCCCATATCAAAGTAGCGATTTTCATCAAAGTTTCATGCGTTAGTTACTCAACTTTACAATGTCAACAATTTTCACGGCTTCATATTCATTAACTTTGGCTGTAAAGTTTCTTCACAAAGTTATCAGTTTTTATAGAATTTATTAGATACTAGTTTTTGCCCACGGCTCCGCCCGCGTGGATGACGGTTATCGCGACCAAACATAGCCTATGTCCTTTCTCATGGTCTAATCTACCACTGTACCAAATTTCATCAAAATCGGTTCAGTGGTTTAGGTGTGAAAGCGTAACATACAGACAGACAGACAGAGTTACTTTCGCATTTATAATATTAGTATGGATGTACTGACGTGAAATTCAAAAGGCAAAATCATGATTCTAATTATTAAAAAAGTCGTGCTGTTGAAGTAAGTAGGCTATGCCAAATGTATTTTTCTTGTCGCCCCAGACCTGCGTTCCTGGGGAACCTTTCTTAGCTGGGCCTCTCGATTTTACATTTTTGGTTTGCTTTCCATGTTTCGTTCTAAGCGTTTCATAGTTTAATCATTCTTGGTTAAATATCACTACATAGGATAAAGTAAAGTTGGTTTCCGCGTCTGGCCGTCCCTATGTATGCTTATATCTTAAAAACTAATTATGCTGTTAATTGATAGAGTAATTCAAGAAGAAAGTTGCATATAGTATAAAACATGCTTAATATAGTAGGTGCAGCGGGAACGGGATCGGACGCCACGCGGGCGGATAAAATAGCGGACCCGGTGAAGGTCGCCGGGTTAGCTAGTATGTAATACAAAACAATGTTGGTACAATATCAAAGTATAAATGTAGCAGCATTTTATAAACCTTGAATGTGCAATGTACAAACAAAAGACAGACACAAACAAGACTCAGTTACTATACCATTTTATACAAGAGTACACATTTTTATATCTTTATCATCTTTTATACTTATAATTAAAAGTGTCTATAAACTTCGTTGTATATTATGTGAACATTGTTTATAAACAACCATATTCTTTTTGTAGGGTAACAATAACACTCCACTCAACATGATGACGAGGATCCGGTGCAGTTTCTAACGACTTTACATTATGTACCTACATTGTTACATATTGTAGTGGTTACTCGAGGACCATCTGAAAGAAATACGGTGGCATATATAAGCCAACTTTGATTTCTTGTTGATAACCTAATATAAAAAAGAACTGACAGAACCAAAAACTGTTGTTCGTCTGGCTTCACCGCTATCTGCTTTTCGACAAGTCATCAAAGTCTGGTAGTGGTACCGGAGACAGCAATTAAATAGACCCCCTCCCCCCGTTTTCCCGTATTTCGGTTTGTTTTCGACATACCCATTTCAGCTATCGACCCAGCAAATAAAAGCCCGCGGTGGTATCCCACAGATCCGTGTCAAAAAAAATAAAGTTTAAAACTACAACCCGACTACCGAAAAATCACGTTCTAAAAAGTAACAAACAAGAAAATATCAAGGATATCCGTGGTCGTATGCCACTTTTCCCTAGCATATATTGTTTTGTTACGGTAAGTGGCATACGACCACGGCTATCCTTGATATTTTCTTGTTTGTTACTTTTTAGAACGTGATTTTTCGGTAGTCGGGTTGTAGTTTTAAACTTTATTTTTTATTTATATTATTTTCGGGCAAAGTAAAGCTAATAATTTATACATATTTGAAATGTGCTTATTAAGCCCTTTCATTTGATACCAAACACGGCATATTTATCTCAAATTTATTTTTTAACACAGTACCTTATGAACGCTAGAGGGCGCCTCGCAAGATTGAGTGACACGTTATATAGCCTATAACCATCGGACGATAAAGCCGCTTGTAACGATACCTCATTTAATTTTGTCCAGTTCTAGTAAGTAGTTGAGGAGCTATGAGGGAACAAATGAATATACATACATACATATATACATACATACATACATAGCCGGTCAAAATCATAACCCTCCTTTTGGCTTCGCCGTAGTCGGGTAAAAATGTCTGTGAATGCCAGTGTTACTAGCAAATTTTATTGAAAGTACTAGAAAAAGGTCAGGCTTCTTTTTCGGAGCGTAAATATCGGTCAGTCATTCCATTAAGCTAATTCCAGAATTGACCTAATTGATGTATTTCGTGTATTTCCGAACTAAAATCTTAACGTTTCGTACAGTAGTGGTGAGTCGAAGAGAGTGTTTCGTTCACTAGTAGTTGTTGCAGTAAAGAAGAACAGCATAGTTAGTGCAATATTTCCAATCGCGAGCTATGAAATCTGATTGGATCAGCGATGACGCTAAATTGGTGACATTTTTACCTAAACAATTGCTCAATGATGTGATTAAGTCATTTGAAGAATTTCGTCGAACTCGCTTATGTAAAAGAAACTAAATATCCACAGAGTTTACACAAAAGCGTGCTTCAATCTTTAATCTCTTCAACTTCTCTGGAAAAAGGATTTTGTACGGGTTGAGTTATTGAATTGATTATTTTTGCTAAACTTCAGATTGGTTTTAGGCTCCCAGGGTAGAATATTCGCCAAAATATAATTCCTCACACTTTGGCGAATATTCTACCCTGTAGCGACACTTCTTGAAATGAGGAAAAAACATCAAAATCTAAATTGCGTTTTGACTGACTACATATTTAACAATTAAGGAGATAGGAAACATATTTAACTGATAAGCCGTATTGTCGAATCAGAATATCCATACTAATATTATAAATGCGAAAGTAACTCTGTCTGTCTGTCTGTCTGTCTGTCTGTCTGTCTGTCTGTCTGTCTGTCTGTATGTTACGCTTTCACGCCTAAAGTACTGAACCGATTTTGATGAAATTTGGTATAGGGGTAGACTAGACCTTGAGAAAGGACATAGGCTATGTTTTGTCGCGATAACCAACATCCACGCGGGCGGAGCCGCGGGCAAAAGCTAGTCATTTTATATGTATACTTCTCTTTCTTACAGCTTGTATTCTCTAACACAATTACATTGACAGTAAATAACAATACTGAAGGACATAAGAGATACTAAGTATATGCACGATAAGAGATAGGCAAAAGTGTGTAATATTTGCCACGTAATAAACCACAAGCCTATTAAGTTATTAATATCGTCAATGGCGGATATTTTACTAGACTCTGAAACAAAAAAACTCCGATTACACTGACTCGGGAATCAAACTAGGGGATTTTAATTTAAATTTCTGTTTTATCTATTACTTCTGTACTATATTAAGAATTAAAGTGAGACATATTTTTGCAACTGTAATATTGTTCCATTGGATGAACACTGAGCACTATATTTTCAACCACATGTTGTTGAGTAAAAATATGGCTATGTGACATGACAAGGCCACATAATACTGTTATTTACACTTTAATTTAGTCACAGGTCTCTTGTTAGCAAAAATATTGCTTTGGCAAAATATATGCTAAAGATACAGATACTTACTTATTCAGCGAATAGGAACCGGCGCAAATTTTAGGACTAGGACAAAATTACACATAGGAAAGTATTACAGTACTGTTTGAAAAAAAAAACCTAGGATACGTGACAATTTAATGCGTTTAATTAAGCAGAAAAGAAGATACTTATAATAATATTCGTTGCAATAACTATTCTAATTTAAATGGACCATATAGAGGGAATATCCTTTCCCTATATGATTCATTCTATCTTAGTATGTAAACATGTAAGAGATATCTAAGAAATGCGTCACTGCGTAAACGTTTGTTTGTACTTACTTTACTAATGTGCATTTATTACTGATGGTGATGATTTACCTCATCAGAGCAAGTGGGTACAACACGTTGTAAACCAATATCGGAATCACGAGATGATGTGTGACAAAAGTTTCAATAATACTATACAAGTACCTATACATGATCGCAGTGGCGAGGATTCCTTACAACACGATTCCTGCCAACTGATTCTGTAAAGGGAAGTCGTAGTTGAGAGAGTTAAAAACATTTACAATATGTCAACCGGCAATAGATAGCATATATATCCATGTACCTACCCCGGTCCCAATGGGTAAGGACCCGTTGATCACTCGATTTTCATCTCCCGCACCCGTTTCATCTCCTCAAATATTTAAGGTACCCGTTGTATTTGGGGTCGGCGAAACATGTCATTCTCCTCGATACACCGGACAGGAAGTCAGATGTCATATCCGCAGTCACTATCACGCAGTCAATGCGTTAATTCGTAATATTAATTCAATTACATAGATCAAATTACATAGATAAATTCTACGATACGGTGCTCTAAAGAGCATGAAGACTCATAGCTTAGAGTAAAGGTCCTGGATTGTAGGTAAATAAAAACATATTTCGATACATTTCCTGTGTGTCTTTCTTTAGTTTCTTTAAGTATAAGTTTCCTTTAACAAAATATAGCCACCGTGGGAGGCAATACAGATGTGAACTATCGAAATTGGTATTTATTGAAGGAATTCACTATTACAAGTCAACCGAACTATGATTCCAGTTTTTGTGTCAACTTCCGTCAAATGTATCAATTTATCAACAGTAGTGTTATTACCAATTGATCAAAAATGCAGAAAGAATATATAGAAGAGAAGTATGAATATACCTTCATACTTAGAAGTTTCGTTACAGTATGTACCACTGGCCACATAAGTCACATTGGATATATATGTAGGCACATTATCATTGTCATCTGCCTGCTCTTCTCCTAATATTTTTTAGTCGGCGCAATGTCTCCTTCTTAATCAATAATTTTTACCATAACGTCATTGTTCTTAATCAATTTACTATAACATCATTGTTCTTAATCAATTTCTCCTTACCTTTATATGTGGCGTCATCTCCGTTAAATATGTTAAAAGTGATTCATACCCATATTGGCCAGATTATTAATTTCATAGAATAGTATCTGATGTTACAGGAGTTTTGTAGATATCTATGCAAGTACCTACAAATAATATTAGAAACGATACACATGCGAAATGTACTAAGAACACTTTAAACTTGTTCATCATTGTGTTTACTCTACAACAAGAATGGACGTCTGATAAACACAAACAAACCTTTTCCATTATTTAACTTGTTTTCACCTATATAAATTATGTTATGATATTTACATTTATAATAATTCTTGATAGTTCTGTATTTCAGTAGATTAGTGAAATTAATATGTGCTGTTTATTGTTACAGAGAACGAACGGCGAATCAAAGCGAACAACAGGGAATATAACGCGCAGTTCCGTTACGCTGTAAGTAACATTTTGTTATAAATAAGATATATCGTTTACTTTCATAATAGCCTGTGTCTGTACGTGGTTTATGAACTACTAGCTAGAAGTTCAGGTGCAGTACTGCGCTTGAAGATCTTGAGGCCCCAATAGCTACAATCTAAAAATGATTATTTTCTTAAAAGCTTTTGCTCATAGAGCGCGATTTGACAATGACTGTGAAAAAAATCTGCCATGTTCTACCATCTCTACATTACAGGACAGTGATTTTAAATGTGTCTTACATAAAACTTGCTTTACCCAACATTCTTCTTACGTTCTAATTAAGTATGGGTGGTATGGGCTATGGGTGATATTAGCGAGAAAAGTACCAAATAAAGGTCGTGGCATACGTTACGGAAAAATCACTGGACGGAACGTGGACATGACGGGCACGTAGTTAAATTTAATGTTGTCTTATGGTGATTCGGATTTCATTTCGAAAATTGGCTTCAATCTTAAACATCACGGCAACGAGATTTTTCCCGCCCCGCACGTGCTACGTTCCCGTCCTGTTCGTGTCACCGTGACATATGCACTTCCGCCACTTCCGCATACATTTTGTGTTTCAAAAACTTCCCGATCCGTCCCGTCCGTGCAAAGTCCCGTCATGTATGCAGCGGGCTTAAGTGATTTGCTTTCATAATTAATTATATGTACCTTCACTGTATGCTTAGGTCAATAAACTTTTCAGTAAAGACCACGCGTGTCGAAATCAAATAACATTTTATGAAGTTGACTCGCTAAAACACCAATAAAGTGTGATTCATGTCACTGACTTCATATTTTGTCAGTGATGTAAACATTTCTAACAATAATTAGGTGTAGGCCGGAATGACCAAATCGTGTAGAATAACAGTGCGCTAAAGTAATTATTACAATTATGACTTAGTTAGACTTCCTTGAAAACTCAGAATTGCACGAAATCATTGCCAAAAGTCTCAATAAATACAAGGTTAAACAATTACCGTCGTAACTGTCAAACCATATTACCTACTACTATGCTAAGATTACAGTCGTAAAATTGACCACAAATTGGTGATAACATTTATAGTCTAAAGGGACGGATTGTAAATTGAACAAAAGAATTACTGTCTTCCTTTACTGATGGATCAAAACCAATATTAAATACTAAATCGGAGTCGCTTTCTGAGAATCTCATAAAAAACACCACTGCTACTGCAGAATATATTCTGATAGGTATGGCTATAATGTAATTTCTAAGCTGCAATATAATCAAATTACGACAGGCAACAGTGTCTTATGAAGCAAGTGGAGCTACTAATGAACTGGCTCGAAGAGCTTTGACTCGGATATATTTCTGCCAGTTACGATAGCTTATTCGTGTTCATGTTACAACAATTAACTTAGCGTATTATTAAAATATCTCCTTTAATTTGTTGCAGAGTAACTTCATCAAAACATCGAAGTACAGTATTGTGACGTTTCTACCGCTAAACTTGCTGGAGCAGTTCCAGCGGCTAGCAAATTTTTACTTCCTGTGTTTACTGGTGCTGCAGCTTATTCCGGCCATCTCGTCGCTAACGCCTATCACTACTGCGATACCGCTCATAGGTGTACTAGCTCTCACTGCCGTCAAGGACGCGTACGACGATTTTGTAAGTCTTAACTTTCACTATGATGTTTTTGTATAGATTGGCAAAGTTGCCTCCCTTAAACACACTTCAAGAGCAGTAAATACGAATAGAATAATGTTACCACCACATGCAATAATACCATCACTCCTACTCATCCAGATAGAACCCCGTACGATTACGGTAGCTTACATTTAAATAAGTAGGACGTTGTTGTGACCTACTTTAACTGATACATAAACATCCTATGGAACCTCAATACCGCTACCACCGTTACTCAGGGTCGTTTACAAACAAAGACGATATATTTAGTTGTTTTTTATTTTCCATATAACCACGTACTTACTAATCACTCGTATACATTTACGATACATAAACTATCAATTATCTACGTTTGGCTGACATAGATACACACGGCTACAATTCTGAGTCACTATCGGTATTATCAATGTATGAATGAATCAATTTATTCTTAGTAAAGATAATACAAACATTCTTTAGGCTGAAAATTTCCTACAAAACAAACTACATTTACAGAGGAAAAAAATACATACATGGTATGTCATTAAACTATCCGTCTCTAAACTGATTTTATCTTTTTCAATGACATAATTGATACCCGTAGTACTTTAATTAAGAGTCCACGAAGTAAAGTGATTACCAGTTCCAACTTAATATTTCGTTACAGGATTTGTAAAGTATATTGCCTACCTAGTTTGTTCTTTGGTATACGTGTTTAGTATAAAACCTTAGAAATTGACTCTTTAAAAGAAACATGTTGATTGAAGTACTAATGAATGATTATGGGAATCGAATGGTAAACAGACATCAGGCTGTCCTTGTCTAATGGACAGTATTGCATATACTCAGTGACCTATTATGTCATCTATTGTAGATCAAGGACGACTGTACAATTAGTGAGGCGTATCAAAATGTGTTCTACTTGGCTAGAACGTTTTATAATAGGTATAGATCTGTCTAGTTGTTAACTAGGGTGAGGGTCATGACGGCTGGTTTGTGCGTTATACCCGTGAACTTGATAATTATAGTGACTCGTTACACTTTACATCATGATCCATGATCTTAGTATTCCTAACGTAGCAATATAGTTTCCTTATAGTTACCAATTTGGTTGCATAGATACGAAACTAAAATATAAGTACATTTATCTAAGCGGATAAGGAACTAAGATAATGATTAAAGCAGCAATAATATAATAGAGAAATTGCAAGTCTGTAGGCGCTTCTTCACCTAATCGTATGGCAGTGATTGAAGTGACCATGGTAATTTGGTATAGTAATACGTAGTACCTCGATCATCGATCTATGCCGGTGGATAGATATTGTAGAATAATTATTATCGTACCCGTTCGATAGTGTATCTAGTTGCGGCGATCGACAACACGCGATCGCTCTTATCGATCGACACAATAGTATAATGTGGGTATTGATTTTAGGTATCGATCGATTAGGTAGTCAAACACCTTGAGGGAACATACTGCATGCTGGTGGTAACAAAATGCTAGTAGGACATACGTGTTATTCAAGTTACTTATACTTACTTACGCTTACTTATAGGTTTGAATTTTATTTTAGCGTTATATCGGAATACATAGATTAATTAATTACTCGTAATTTTACCCGATCTGGCTCAGTGAAGCAAAAAAGTAAAGTTATTTATAACGACTTAAGTAGTCATAATATTCTGTATAATTGGAGTGAATTTAAAAGGTTCTATTTCCCGCAACCCTCATTCATGTTTATTTATTCAGTGTTTTTTTTGTAATTAATAATATGTAAATAAATTATAGCTTCCGTTATTTATATACAAATTATAATTACATTCATATAAATCGATTTAATTGTGCATAAATAGTATAGTTTCGAAATTGTAAGTTGCCAAGTTGTCAAACAAACCTGACCTCGTCTGGCTCCTATAATTTACGTAGCAAGTCCTTGTACATCTCACGTGCACAATTTTAATGATTTGATAGGTACATAATTTCAAATTTGTTCTATAATCCGACTTTTTCATTGCTTAGTCGCCAGATGTGTATTAACATACGTGGACATTGGACATTTTGCCAACCAGTGGGGTAGTCTCACCGGCGCGGCGCGGCGTGGTCTCACATAATAAGGCCGTGAGCCTTTTTGAGCTATATCTATCAAAAAGATATAGGTAACATACATACATACAATCACGCCTTTATTTATTACGCCCCGGAGGGTTAGGCAGAGGTGAATTAACACCCTCATTTCACCAATCATTGGATTCGGTCCCACGTAATAGGGGGTGAGGCTATTGCCGCATTCCGGGTACTATTGTTGACGCAAGCCGTGCATCCGAGGCTGAGCCTGGGCTGAGATATAGGTAACATTTTAAAAAGTAAAGCCCACAAAGATAAGAAGAGTGTAACAGCTGTCAGCAGCGAAGTACAAACTTGGGATTTTCGTGATCAGAAAATGGCCAGGATCTCGAGATCCGGAATCGAATTCCCTAAAAACTGGCCATTTTATTATTATTTTAACTTACTGATGTCTTATTGATTTGTATGTAATAGATACCTATATTAAAAAGAAATGTATTTTTTTCAGCAACGTCATCAGAACGATTCACAAGTAAACCACCGTCGCGCGAAAACATTGCGCAATGGCAAGCTTGTGGAGGAGAAGTGGGCGTCTGTTCAGGTGGGAGACGTCATCAGGCTGGAGAACGACCAGTTCGTCGCGGCGGACATCTTGCTCCTCAGCAGCTCGGAGCCCAACGGTCTCTGTTACATAGAGACTGCCGAGTTGGATGGGTCAGTAGTTTTTTTTTTAATATTATGATGAACCGATATTTTTATCTTTCCTCTTACTCCGCCAGCTAAGCTAAATTGCTCATATTAGGAGCAGGTTTACATCGGTAGACAGTACGGTAATGGCTAGAGATTTCTCACTCTTACGAGTGTCAAGGTGTTTGACTCCTTACCACTAACCACCGACAGGGTACGTTTAGGTTTTGGAAGTGTATTTCAAATGCGGCTGGAAAACTGCAAAATTAGACTGACGTTGTTTCTTTTCTTCACTTGGCTTCAGCAAGATGCTAACCATAGACAGAACCTATAGAACTAATAAGTAAAGCCACAGAAAGGAATACTAAAGTAGTGCTATCTTGTTCGCAATCATTGCGAGCACACACAAGTGCGAGCGAGATGACACACTTTTTGCGGCTTCAGTTGCTAGATACGTTCCGTCTATGTTATTCTTTCAGTCTGAGATGCTAACTAGGAGGCTAGGAATAGGAACGTGAAATAATCTCGTCGTGTCATGTCCATTTCCACTAAACGTTTATCTGCATCAATCAATTGTTATATTGAGATTTACAGCCTTAAGTGATCTTATATTCAATAAATACTTGGCTTAAACTCTTTATCACTCTCATAAGCGGATACGGACATGACGCATCAACAGAAAACCAATAAAAGAACTCGTGACTCAACGTTCCCGAAACGTCGGGTTGATAAACGTTTCTTTAACTTGGATACGTTATCTTAACCTTGAAAACGTCATACTTTTCTCCCAGTACTATGTCGGAGGAATGCCATCCTCTTAATTATTTCAATAAAGTCAATACTCAAAGTGTGATGCATTTCGTTTTGTTTCTCAAAATGGGGACGCCTTACTTGCTACCATTAGTTTTCCCTCCTCACCTCATACTTGTTTGCTACGTTAGTATATTCTGTAACTAACAATTTCACTTAAATACTACAGTTACTTCTCATGGTTTCGTTTTATATAAGTTTAGCGAAGTTAAAATAATTTAAATAGGGAACCCAACAAAAATTTGGTGAAGTTTATCAGTTACATTATTGTAGGTAGGTTCTGATAACGTATTAAAAAGTGAAATCATTGGAAATCATATTATATACAGGACCCATCGACACTGATATCTACTGAATCAGTATCATATCACTATTATCATTTAAGCCAAGGTTTTGAATTCCATTGCAAACTAGACCGGTCTTGCGTGACCTTAATTACGACTCTCTGTCACTGACATTTCGTCTGTTAATTTACTGATTTACGAGTATATTATTTAGCCATTTGGACTTCTGAGAGAGACGTACTCTAAAATTGGAGTATCTCTTTGAAGGCTATGGAAGTAGCCCGCCATACAGAAGACTAGCTTTTGCCCGCGGCTCCGCCCGCATGGATGTCGTGTTCGCGACCAAACATAGCCTGTCCTTTCTCAAGGTCTAATCTTTGATGAATTTTGATATGGGGATACCAAAATTCATCAAAACCGGTTCTGTGGTTTACGCGATAAAGCGAACATACAGACAGACAGAGAGACAGAGTTACTTTCGCATTTATAATATTAGTACGGAAGTATGGATGATAGCGGAAACATATCCCAAATAATTCATGAATAATTTGATAAGTCGAAAAGCTCGCTTTCCAGGGCAACCATTTTCGAGTTTAAATTTTATTATTAAATCTAATTTTACATTCTTTTAAATTTCATGTGAATTGTCACATAATACGAGAACATTATACAATTATTGTACTTGTTGTTATGCAAGTGCCTGAGTTAGATACACAACATTTTGTACAAGTTGACTTATTACCTACCTACTTAATTGTATTTTTTTCACTGTATGTAATATGTAATATTCTCAATGTCTGTTTAATTTCAGGGAGACGAATTTAAAATGTCGTCAGTGCCTGGAGCAGACGGCTGCAATGGGGCAGGACGACGCACAACTGGGTGCTTTCGACGGCGAAATCGTCTGCGAAACACCTAACAATTTACTTAATAAGTTTGAAGGTAAATATCGCACATGATTATAGCTCGGACCATATATATCTTGGACCTATAATGTGCTCAAAATGTGCTCTATTTGCGCATTACACGTTTCATGGATGAATTTTGAAAATAGGTGCTACGGGGCGGCGGTGGACGAGCTCAAATTCGCCAATTATAGATTACTAGCTTTTGTCCGCGGCTCCAACCGCGCGGATATCGGTTATCGCGACCAAACATAGCCTATGTCCTTTATCATGGTCTAATCTACCCCTTATAATAATTTTTTCTATATACAGACAAACAGACAGACAGAGTCACATTTATAATACTAGTATGGATTACAAAACAATACTTAAGTTTTATATTTCGCGATTAGGTCCAAGATATATGGTTCGAGCTATACAATACTTATACTACTAGTATTGTGTTATTGAGTACAATATTATCTTGTCCTTGCTCAAATAAAACGTAAGCTTATATGCCAGTATCCGTACAATTCATGAATAATTTGATAAGTCGAAAAAAATCGTCCTAGTTGACTTTCTACAATTTATTTAAGGCGTTTCCCAGAGTAAAAGACCTTGAGCATGTATTCTGTCTTTACTGCAATTAAATTACAAAATTTTAAAATTAATTTTAGATCACTTAGAAAATCGAGTTATCTATAAATGATATTTTGTATTTGTTTGCATTACTTGGTAATTGCATAATTTGGAAAATGTAGTTATGCTTTTTGCGATTATTTTTGTAACGAATTTAATAAATATTAATTTGAAAATAATTTGAATCGACTAATTTGAAGATTGTAATGGAAATATAGATTGTATGTATTGTTTTATATTTATAATTTTTCTATGCTACCTAAAGGAGTACAATTATGTACAGTACAATGCATAATACGCGTAACTCAACGTTTTACTCTATGTACGACGTACCATAAAAAACATGACTTACTAGATAACAAAGTTTCTTAGTAATTATATTTGGCTCTTCAATTAGTTCACATTGGCGGTAATTTGTGCTGATTATAGAGTTGCATTTCTTACGAAACAGTCTATGTAGGCAATCAGCGCACCACCAGTTCGTGTCATCGCTGTCGTGAAATAGTACGGAAATTGCTAGACAATTTATAAGTGCCGATTGCATTATCGTATCGCACTTTGAAATTGTGTCTGTGATTGTACAGTCGATGACAAAGTTAGCCTAAGTTATCTTACGAAAGATCGCCTTAGCTTTTAATTTATTTAACAAACTAATAGACAAAATAGATAAATGTATTCTTATGTGAAAAAAGTCCATGTATCTTTTGTAGTTGATTGTATACTTGTCATCAAAAGATTTTTAACATTCGTTGGTGCGACAATATTTAGTGAATAGTAATACTTTGAAAATTAATAATCATGTTCTATAACGGCGCGGCGGTAGCACCTAAGCAATTTTTTAGTACATATTTTTGAAATTGTGTGACTGATTCTACTACTAAGTTTTGCAGAAACGGGACTAAAATATTATAATTTATTTTTATGGGTGAAGTTGCAAACAAAAAACTTTATTCAACGGTGGGAGAATGAGGGTAATTTCTTGAGCTCTCGATAACTTGTTAATATGGCCTTATAACTCCTCTCAAAGTGATGTGGCTTAGTCAGAAACAGAGCTGACTTTATTATAATTTATCTTTATGGGCGAAGTTACGAGCAGCGATTGAGTTTTCTTATCATTACGTGTACGTGGAATAGCATTCATAATTTCAGAATAAATATAAATGTAGATATGGTTACTTGGTTTAATTATAAGTATTAAAATTGCAACTACGTACTATAGACTCAAGTTCACGTAATTAAACTAATCATTAATGTTTATTAAATTGTGATATTTCAAGATCTTTTTTTTTACAAAAAGCAACCCAAATTACTAATATTCTTTGAGGGGTCAAACTAAGCTTAGTTAATAAAGATTAGTTAAAGCTTACTTAGAAAACTAAGCTTAGTTAAAGCTTAAACTTACTTAGAAAACTAAGCTTAGTTAAAGCTTAGCCTAGCACAAGTAACTCAGCTGAATTACTTGTGCTAGGAGTGGGTTCACTTCGGTAGTGCAATGGCCAGGATTCAAATCCAGGACTTCTCGATCGTTAGGCCGACCTTAACCACAAAGCTATCGACGCGCATCCAAGGATCGCGAATTCAGCCTACAAACTAGTTTAAATAAAATAATTAGGTAGGTACTACGACTAGGATTATTAGCTACTGAATATAAATTTAAAATTGTATTGACTTATTGACTGCAAAAACAATCTCAGCAAAATCCTATTACGTGGGACCGAAAATGATAATTAACGAAATGTGGGTGTTAATACACCTCTCCCTACACCTTCGGGGATATAAAGGTGTGAGTTTATATACTTATGTATGTTATCGACTGCAAAACCACAAGTGTAAGTCAAGCGTCAACTAATGATTCATTGAAATATCATGTGGAAAAAACCTAGTTAAAGAATTCTCTTCTTTTCTATATTCATTTTCTAAACGACTATACCTATGTGTATTTTGAAATGTAGTCCCTTCCGGCTATCGACTCGTTTAAACAACGTTTCACAAGGTTCATTTTGTCGTATTTTTTAAAACGTTAAATAAACATCCAAGGACCTTTTCTCGAAAGTTTTCTTTAGTATTCTAACGTAATAACATAGTTTAAGTATATCAGTTCGATAATTGTAGTAATTAGGTTGCGTCATTCTGTAACGATTTGGTTTATAATTGTTTGACTCATGATTGCTTTTGAAGAAGAACATATTTATTGATATTTGAGTTATTCATAAAGCTATTAAGGCGTATCTTTATTATACTTAACCATTCAACTATTTGCTTATATGAAGAACACAGTATTAATAAGCCTTTCAACCAAATCGAATTGCCCTTAAAGCTTCGTTCTAACTCGAAATTTTAAATATACGATTTTTAGCTGTATTCGAATTAATGTTAATCTTCGACTGAAACAACCTACGGAATGCTACCCGATACTCAGATTACGCTTAAAACTCCTTGCCAAACATAATAATACCCATGTAACCTATTGAAATATCGAATTTCTGTTACCCGAATCTTAAAACCCCGAAAACGGTTGGTAGAACTTTTAAAAGACAGATGTAATGAAGGACAACTTTCTATAATTCCGTTTTTCATTTCCCAGATGAATCAATTTCCAGGTGCACTAAAACCAAATTTTCAAATAGTATTTTTTTGTTTTCCATAGTGTCATAATCCAAATATAGTTATACCAGATTCTCAGAATAGTTTTTTTTGTTTCCCATCGTACCATTTTCCAAATAAACTATTACCAAATTTTCTATTGCCAGTCAATAAATTTATTGTATTAGTTGCCTATTACAGATAGGTTTAAGTGTCAAATTCGACTCAGTAGGTTATGTTTGTTTGTTTGTCTGTCTTTGTGTTTGTTTATGTTTGTCTGGATATCAATAAACTGCATTTCAAAAATTTGTGTTTTAAAAATTTGGCTTTCGTGCATATGGATTACGGTCATCTGGATTTTGTGCATTTAGATTTCGTGTGTCTGGAATTCGTTCGTCTGGATTATAAAACGTCGTACAAATGAATAAATAGGAAAATGAAATTCGGAGTTGCGATTATATGGCAAATAAAACTTCGGAATTTGGAAAACCGGGATTATGAATAAATGGCCAAACGTTTTCTGGATTATGATATTCGGAATATTAAAATTCGGGATTAAGATAGGTAACCCCATGGTTGGCATGAAAATCATCCTCTAAGCCGCCAACCTCCAAGTGCCATCACTGTGATGCGAGCGAGGACACAGAGCTGCACACGCTGACCGAGTGCCCGGCGTGGGACACGCCGAGGCGGGTCCTAGTGGCGGCTCTAGGGGTGGGAGTCCTCACACTCGTCACATTGCTCACAGCGATGGTACGATGCGCAAACGCTTGGGGTGCGGCCGCCTCCTTCTGCGAGCAAGTAATGCTCGAGAAGGAGGCGGCCGGTCGGGTCCGGACCAGACTCCGGGCCCGGGAAGCCCGTGCAGAGCGAAGGCGAACCGGACGTCGGAGGTCGCAGAACGACCTCCGTCCTCCATGAGCGCTGGCCTGGGGGTGACCGGTGGAGCCGCCTGTCACCCTAGCAGAAGCAGGCCGCGGCGGCGGCGCAAAGTGCGCATCCCCGTAACCGGGGCTAGATGGGGACATTTTGGTCCCCACAACCCGAAGGGGGCCATCTCGAAAGAGATGGTCCTGGGTCTGTCGGGGTGCGAGGGATATGCTTTTGGCAATCTCACCTCCGGCAACCAAGGACCCAAGATGGCGTGCGTTTTAGTCGGTTCGAGTCCGACATAACCACCTCCACCGGCTCTGTGGGGGTGGTATCCGTGGGGATTTATCGCACGATAAAAAAAAAAAAAAAAAAAAAAAACCTCCAAGCGGAACGACTAAGCTAATTTTGTCAGAGAATCCCCCTTTTATAGGAGCAAATGTACATTACGTTCCCCCATATAACTATCACTGTATTTTAACCTAGAAATATGTATCTAGTACCTGACCTCCGTCCCCCATGAGCGCGGGCCTGGGGGTGACGGGTGAAGCCGCCTATCACCCCAGCAGAAGCAGGCCACGTCGACGGCGCGCTGAGAAGCGCGCCTCCCCATTCCGGGGGCGAGTCGGGGACACCGTTGTCCCCCCTCCCGAGGAGGGCTAGACCGTAAGAGATGGCCCTGGGTCCGTCATTCCGCGGACGCTCAAGCTGTAGAATAATCTTCCTACGGTATAACACTCCTGGTGTGGCACATGTTCTTAAGGCGTGTTATTGCCTACCACCTAAATGATATTTATTTATTTTTGTTGTCCATCAGGTACGTTAAGCTGGCGCAACGAGCACTATTCACTCGATAATGATAAGATATTACTACGGGGCTGCGTGCTGCGCAACACGTCGTGGTGCTACGGCGTCGTCGTGTTCGCAGGGAAGGACACCAAACTCATGCAGAACTCCGGCAAGACCAAATTTAAACGCACCAGCATAGATAGGCTACTTAATTTTCTTATTATAGGGGTAAGTGATTTAGCTTATAGTTATTTCTTTTAGATATAAAGGAGTTGACGAGTCTTTGATGCTTGATCGGTTTATGCTGGTAACCAAAATACCAGTGGTCACGTTTTTGCGCCACTCAATCCTGAGAGGAAAGTCTGTATAAAAATTCCACCCATCAATTTCAATCAGTAGGTGTACCGTCCCCCATGAGCGCGGGCCTTGGGGTGACGGGTGGAGCCGCCTGTCACCCCAGCAGGAGCAGGCCACGGCGACGGCGCACTCTCAGCGCGCCTCCCCATTCCGGGGGCGAGTCGGGGACACCGTGGTCCCCCCTCCCGAGGAGAGCCAGACCGTAAGGGATGGCCCTGGGTCAGCCGGGGTGCGAAGGATATATCGATGACAACCTCACCTCCGGCCTAGCACCACGACCCACAGTCGGCGTGCGGTTTTAGTCGGTTCGAGTCCGACATAACCTCCCCTTCCGGCTCCGGCAGGTATCCTAGGGAATTTCCGCACGAAAAAAATGTGTACCGGCGGCTCAATGGTCTTAGTGGGACTTCATACACCGATAGTTACGTATTCTGTAGACACTAAACATTCGTATTTCTCCCACAGATAGTCTGCTATCTGCTATCGTAGTGCGTAGTCTAAAGCTTATTATATACATGTGTGGTTGTCCCACAGATAGTATTCTTTTTGCTGTCGGTGTACGTATTCAATAGCTATTATACAAACATGTTTGTTCCACAAATAGTATCCTATCTACTACCGAAGGGCTTATTCTGCGGACAAACACGACTATGTTCGTGTTCGTTTCACAGATACTTTCTGCTATCGATGTGCGTATTCTGTAGCTACTTACTATACTATAGGTACGTGTGTGTCTCCCCCACAGATAGTATTATTTCTGCTATTGATGTGCGTATTCTGTAGCTACTAGGTGTGTGTTTCCCCCACAGATAGTATTCTTTCTGCTGTCGATGTGCGTATTCTGTAGCTACTAGGTGTGTGTTTCCCCCACAGATAGTATTCTTTCTGCTGTCGATGTGCGTATTCTGCACGGTGGCGTGCGGCGTGTGGGAGTGGATGGTGGGCCGCTACTTCCAGGTGTACCTGCCGTGGGACACGCTGGTGCCGGCCGAGCCCACGTGGGGCGCGCTCGTCATCGCGCTGCTCGTCTTCTTCTCCTACGCCATCGTCATGAACACAGTTGTGCCTATATCACTTTATGTTTCTGTTGAGGTTAGTACCATTACCACAGGTTACCCCACTACTAGTAAAGTAAAGCCAACGAAGCGGGTGAAAAAAGGTAAACAAAGTTTCAGCGGTTCCAAATATTTATCACTTCAAGTGCATTCCAGACAGGAATAAAATTGCTCATAAGATGGCGGATCTGACTGCTTAGAACCGCTGTGCTGACAGCTTTCTTGTACTACGAAACACGCAACGACAGCTGTCGCTCGGCCACGTTACGACAGCTGTCGCATACGTGTGACATTTGCGACAAGGACAGATAAAATAATCACTAGTTATCGCAACGTAACTCAGTAAAGGTCGCTTTGTTTACCTTTTTCTCTAGTCTCGTTTTACTTTCTTTAAGTGTTTAAAGAAGTCAAGTCAACTTTAAGTCTAGCTTAGCTTTACTTTAGTTACTTATTATCATCGTCATTTTACCGAAGAGTATGATTGTGGCCGCTATACCGCGCACTAGGAAAGCGCGGCGTGGCGGGGGACGAGGTAAAGAAAGAGACAGATAGAGCATCAGTCAAGACCGTGCGAGATAACGCCGTGAGCGTTGGCTGCGGACTGACCAAATCTGACAGGGCGATTGGTCGATACTCCCCCATCTCGCCTGGTTCATACCCTCGGAGCTAGTACAGCAGATACGGTCAATCTATACTAACTGCTGAATTATCATAATCGTTTCAGCGTAGTTCAAAATTGCATCCCAGGCTTTCACCTCGAAGCTTACTCGTTCAATTCCTTTTTATTTCGTTTATATCACTTCTATGGAAATATTAATATTACCGTCTGCCAATCCCGAGAGGAGAATCAGCATCAATGGGTGTACCGTTTTGAAGGTGATGTTGACTTGGCACGAAACCCTTTATGGAGCGTCGAATATGCTAGTACCAAACAAAAAAAATCTATTAAGTACATGTTTAACAACGTACCCAATTTGATGATTAGTTTAAAAAAGATAATAACTAATAGCAACAATAATTGTTTCATCAAATATTATATACAGCATTTTTTCCTTTCATAGACAAAAACAGGTAAATCTGTTTGCCTAGTTCGTTTTTATCAACACAATAACAAACGACTTTCCTGTTGTTCTAGGTTATAAGATTTGCCCAGAGTTTCCAAATAAACTGGGATGAAAAAATGTATTATGAAAAGACTGGTACTGCGGCAAAGGCGCGAACGACCACGTTAAACGAGGAACTTGGTAAGTATAATGTATAAGAAACTGAAATTTTGAATTGGACAAAAGGTCCCCTTGAACAATATCGTCATTGTGTTTTACAGGTCAAATCCAGTACATATTTTCAGATAAAACGGGCACTTTGACGCAAAATATAATGACATTCAATAAGTGCTCGATAGCAGGCGTCTCGTACGGTGACGTCGTAGATGAAACCACCGGTGAAACCATAGATGTTAATGAGGTATGTGCGCGCTCACTGGCCACAGACAATACAACATGACATTTTGAATTTTACTATTTGAGGAAGCACATTGCCATAGAAGATAGAAATCACAACAATGCATGTAGGTTTATGCATTTTTTGAACTATCACGAGCACTTGAGGAGACTCGCACGAAGTCCCACATCTCTATTATTTTGCATGCGTTTGATTTTTTGAGTTTGTATTTCCATTAAAGTATGTTTAAACGATTTCGTTAGGTATTGTAAATGACGATATATTTTGTCCACGTCAGCCCAGGCTTTCGGGTTACGGGAATGTTTGGATTTTACTGTTTGTCATCTACATGTTTGTGTTTGTATTCCAGTAAATTTATATCCACTATAGTGCCACTGATTATGTGTTTGCGTGAACAAAACACCTCACCACATCCACGAATCGTTCCACACTACACTCCGACACCAACCGATTTAATATACCCATAGATTGGCATCTCTTGCATGCTCACTCATCACAATATCGATACAGTAAACTTACACAACATCGTAGGAGCAACATTGACACAATTCATGCGTCTTATCAAAAATATCAAGTTAGATACTGAAATATTATACGAGTATTATGAAATGAGAGCAAGACAGGTTATCAATTAGGAAGGTAGGATAGTAAGCGTTCTTTGCACTCCATAGGGGGTAAGAGGAAACGATAATAACAGTCGGTATTTGAGTGAGTAAGTAGGTAGCGCGGCAAACTGTGATGTGTGTGTGGTACAGCGGCGGAGCGGCTCGACGGGGCAGGCGGGGGCGACGGGGTCGGCGGGGGCGACGGGGGCATCGGGGGCATCGGGGGCGACGGGGAGGGGCGCAGCGCGAGCGCGCCTGCTGGAGCTGGAGCACGAGGCGGGCCGCAGCACGCCCGGCGGCCGCCGCCCGCGTGTACGCACCACGAGCTATTCGCACGCCCGCTCGCTTGACATACGACACGCGACACACGACACGCGACTACCCCCCGTCACTTCTTTGTATACCAGACGAGCAGTTGAAAAGGACACAATTCCGGGGCGAAGCAGGAGTGGGTAGGGATCCTGACGCAGAGAATAGATGCAGTCCGCGTCCGAGCTCCGAAAAATTGCGCTGTGGAAAAACAAATAAAAAAATATGGACCCCGATCTTCAATGCAATAAGACTCTATCATTATTCTCATCCTAATATCCTGGGTCCTGGTTGTATCTAAAGTCTAGATTTGGAACTCGGGGTCTCCATTTCTTTATTTTTTCCTCAGCCCCCGATGCCGCGCGGACTGTATATGAGTTAATAGATTTTGTCAATTTTGACACCTATCTGACATAGCGCGCCTTCTTGTAATATCACCTGTATGACAGCTACAAAGATTTCTTTGTGGCCCTTTGCTCTGCCTTTTTTCAGCACAGCCAGTCTGATGTATACATAGAAGTTATTGCTTAGTACCGATGACCGCTCTGAACTTAGCGGTTTAATTTTCATCAATACAATTACAGTAAAGTTATTTCAATATGACTTAAAATACTTAGAAAAATTAATGCAATTGCATACGACATAATAATTTTGCACTCAACTATATAATATCATGCGTAAAATCCAATTCGAAGAATGTTCAGAGCGGTCATAAAGTTTGGCGAGAAGTAGGACCCAAATATGGCTAACCATATTGCAACGCATTGCCGAAAGCGAACTATGTCACCAGAGACCGGAATTGATACAGTTGTCCCAGTGTTACACTGTTTCGTTGTCGTTTCAACTTAGTGACCTTTCACTGAGTTGAATTGGATGCACCTTTTCCTCTCCACTGGCGCCTTGAAAGCGGTGGTAAATAAAAATATTATTGACGTCAATAAGAACCAATTGTATTGTTCAAGATTGAGACTAAATGACTGTGACTATCTTGCGTTAAAGTTAATTTAATATTGTAGTATCCAATATATTTAGAACTCTAAATCTAGGCTTACATGGTGATGCATTGCAATCTGTTCAAGTTATCATATTATTCTTTAGGACATATTTTTCGGGATACTTCCGATCCCACTTCTGTCTCGGTTTGTCGTATCTCAAGCGATTTGCGGACTCCTAGCGCTATAACCTTCCTTTATCTATCTACCCTCCCAAAGTTATCTATATTTTCTTCTATGGTATGATTTATATCTAATCGACATGAGTGATATAGGTCATTGCTCACATGACTACGTGGTCTAGAGTTTCGCACTTCTATACCGGTCGCTACGATTTACCTTCTATATTTGGGTTCTTTCTGTTCTTAAAGATTAATATACTCACGTACTTACCTGTAGTTTATTAATAAAATCGAAAATAATTGCATTATATTATTATAAATTATTGTATCTATTCTAATAAAAAATAATCTAATGACCAATATAAATACCGACTACGGTGTTACTAAACAATTAATTAAACGTTATTTAAAGAATTACACAAGTGATTACTTTTTTTAAGTTAAACGGTTTTATTGATTGAAATTATAATGTCATTCGAACTAAAAGTCTTTACCATATATCACATCAATCATTCACCAGGAATGAGCTAAAATTCAACACACCAACAAGCGGGCCCAAATAAAACCGTTTAAAAAATTAAACAATAATAATTATTAATTCAAATAAAGAACTGACGAATTCACATCACCGTGGTCGGAGGAACAATATTAAAAATATATAATTATAATACTCAGTCTGTATATCTACTTAATACCTCCCAATACTTCTTTGCTAACATTGTCAGTGTATGTGTCTGTAACTAATGGAATGGTATGGCTATTGACTGTTGTTTGCATGTTGCGCTTTGCATCGTTGTTTGTTGTTGACACTACTAGATAACACAATAATAACGTGGGTAGTTGTAAATTTAGACAAATCTACGTTCAACTTAACACTAATGTTTGTTGTAAAGACAAAATTGCAAAAAAAAACATGTTAGCCCCATATTTGTATTTATATGAAATGTTATGAAGACTTAAATATGATAAATAAATTTTAAAATTTTGACCTTGAACTCGTCCTTGTTAGACAAAATAGTATATTGAGAATTGAGATGTATAATCTCTAGCTTCATTTTCGTCCTAACTTAATTTTCTATCATCTTGATGATTATGTTTATCTAAAAAAAGTACCAATTTTATTTTGTTGTTAGAATATTAAAAAAAAAAATCTTTTAATTTTACTTACATTTGATAAATTCTTTAAAAAACATTGCAAATTAAAAATAAAACGTAGATTTGTCGCACATAACTCATGAATGAAACCTGACCATAGTTGTATCATATAACAGAGTTCAGAGCCGTTGGACTTCTCGTTCAACCCTGAGTACGAGCCGGAGTTCAAGTTCTTCGACTCGACGCTCCTGGAGGCCGTGAAGCGGGGCGATCAGCACGTGCACGATTTCTTTCGGTTGCTCGCGCTTTGCCACACTGTCATGCCGGATCAGAAGAATGGGAGGCTGGAATACCAGGTAACATTATTAATACCATCGTAATCAGCATTGTTTGATATTGCATCCGAGGGTTTCTATCCCGAACCGCTTACTCCTTGTCCTCTTTTGGTTTTTAAGGCTTTTATGGTTGTGACAGAGTCCATAAATCAGCCTGCTATCAGGTAAATTGGCTTGCTGATCTGATCTTATCTTAGATCTGATCTTAGAAAACATATTGGTGGGGCTATCCATCATATTATTATGCATTGAATCGCTTTTCTCAGATCCATTTTTTTTGTCATTAAATACCAATAGCTTCTGTGAAGTAGAAATCTTCAGTGAAGTAGTCTTAATGTGAAGCACATTTTTAATAACTCAATAATCTTACCTGTGTCTGCAATCTTATTGATGTATCACTGCAAGGCGAGCTACAAGCGCTTGTGTCATAATATATCTAATCATAAGCTATATGGAGAAATCGTTCCATTTCTTTTTAAATTAATATGATCGCTTATAGCACGTCATAGCAGGCTCACAGAATTTATTCTTCTGGAATACAATTAGTGATGTTTAATTATCATGTAATGTATTACAGGCGCAGTCGCCAGACGAGTCTGCCCTGGTATCAGCAGCTAGAAATTTTGGTTTCGTGTTCAGAGAACGCTCGCCTAATAGTATTACAATAGAAGTAATGGGTAGAACAGAGGTATAAACATTAAATACTATTGTTGTTATTGAACTTAAGAAGGTAATAAATTCTAATTTTCCTGTTGTCTTGTTTCAGGTGTATGAATTGTTATGTATATTAGATTTTAATAATGTTAGGAAAAGAATGTCCGTGATATTGAGGAAGGATGGTGAAATTAGGTTATATACAAAAGGTGCTGATAATGTAATATATGACAGATTAAAACGTAACCAAACGGAAGTGAGGTCAAGGACGCAGGAACATTTAAATGTAAGTTTATTCTGATATATTAATATTATTTACTTCTCATGAACAAATGTGGGGGCGGGGTTAAGTATCTGAGGGGATTTCCGCACTATAACAAAAAATGTTAAAGGAGACTGATTGAATAAGATAGGACATTTTTTATGAACGGGCAGGCGGTATTCGAACCGCCTTCTCCCACAGGGAGAAATCACTAAGCTACCAGACCCCACCCGGACTAATTCATATCTTTTTCCGTATATCCGTCTTTAGGGGGATGACGGTGGACCGACCAAATTTTTTTCCTATATCATTCATAGTTTAGCATACTATAGTTGCGGCACGTTACGATGGCCGTTTTGACATGACTGGTTTTGCTCGTTATCTCTTTTTTGGTGTGTGAAGTTTATTTTCTTTTGTGCCAGTCTCACAATATTTTTCTTTAATTATTCGTCTAACAGTTCGTTATCCAATTAATCACAGCAAATAAGGGAACACGAGCAAAAATCAGTTGTGTCAAAACGGCCATCATAACGTGCTGTAACTATAAATATACGGGCGTCGGAGGGCACTGACTGACCTCAGTCCCCCATGAGCGTGTGCCTGGAGGTGACGGGTGAAGCCGCCGCCCAGCCCAGCAGAAGCAGGCCATTGCGTCTCCCCATTCCGGGGGCGAGTCGGGGACACCGTTGTCCGTAAGGGATGGCCCTGGGTCAGCCGGGGTGCGAGGCATATGTCGAAGATAACCTCACCTCCGGCCTAGCACAGTCGGCGTGCGGTTTTAGTCGGTTCGAGTCCGACATAATTCCGGCTCCGGCAGGGGAGGTATCCGAGGGGATTTCCGCACGAAAGAAAAAGTAACTATAAATATACAAATTTCAAATTTCATACCAAAAGGAGAGCGAGTTAAAGTTGTGTGTGTGTGTGCGGTGCAGAAGTTCGCGGGCGAGGGCCTGCGCACGCTGGCGCTGGCGTGGCGGCCGCTGGGCGAGGCGGACTTCGTGGCGTGGAAGCGCCGCCACCACTCCGCCGCGCTGGCGCTGCACGACCGCGACGAGCAGCTCGACGCCATCTACGAGGAGATCGAGACCGACCTGCTGCTGCTCGGTACTGCCCTCCTCACCCCCCTCACCCTCCTACGGCTCCACCGCCATCTGAGGACTAGGGAGCTGAGAAAAAAAAGGCCATCCGGGCTCCAAAGCTAAACTTAGACGGATGACACACTGCGTAGCGCGATAGTTTCGCTATGTTTTCACGATAGAAAAAACTGCATGCGAATCCATCTCTAGTGTATTGCATTACGTATGTTTTCAATACAAAGGGAGCTACTTAGAAGTGTCTTACTACACATTCCCGCGCTACGCTACCTGATGCATGGCAGGCGGCTTAGATGCAACAAAGACCTACGGCAGGAATGAGGATAATGATGGTGTGTCGATCGATAGCGCTGCTTTGGAGTCCCCGATTCTTCGGAGCTCGCGCACGATATGTACTTCATTCAGTCCTCAATCCCGTTTGTGTACAAAGCTTCAGCAAATATTATAGAATCACATAACAGTTCAATTTTCAACTCTATCCATAGAAGCAAATTCGTAATCAGCACAGCTAAATATTAACTGCTTCCAACTAATATAGTAGTAGGTGTGCATTAAACGGCTTTTTATTTATAAATGTTACTTTTCTGCAGGAGTGACAGCGATAGAAGACAAATTACAAGACGGTGTGCCAGAAACTATAGCGAATCTCAGTATGGCCGGAATCAAAGTGTGGGTCCTAACCGGTGATAAACAAGGTGTGTTATCTGAAATATACGTTTATAATACTAAAGTAACAGCTTTTCTCGTATTATATGTATAACAGCATACCCAGCTTACCCGTATAGTTGGCGTAAAGCGTTCGACTGCTACTTCTGGGGTTTGATCCCCGGTCAGAGCTCTAGCCCTACTATGTTGCACATATTTGCCAAAAATGGTATTTAAATATTCATACATACAAAATATGTAGTGACTGGAAATCAAATCTGCAACCTATGACTTTGTAGTCAAATGTTCTATCGCTGCGTCACAGAGGTCTGTGGCGTGGTGGTAGTGGACGCGACTGCCACGCAGGAGGCGCGGGTTCGATTCCCGCTCAGTGCAAATATTTGTATGCATGAATATGGCTATTTGCACTGGTCTGGGTGTTTCTATGTATAATATGTATGTATTAACAAAAAAAAGTATCTATACCCGCATTCTAGATTCCGTAACACAAGCTAGTTAAGCTTACCATAGGTCAAGATAACGTTGTGCAGAGTGTTGTGGAATATTTATTATTATTTATTTATATCTTGATAGAATATTTATACAATTGTTTGTATACTTGCAGAAACGGCGATAAACATAGGGTATTCGTGTCAGCTGCTGACGGACGACATGGCCGAGGTGTTCGTGGTGGACGGCGCCTCGTACGACGACGTGGACAAGCAGCTCGACAAATGTAGGGACAGTATTAGAGTCGTCAACACGTTCTTGCCTCACGGTAAATACTAACCCCACAACAAACGGTGCACTCAAATAACTTGACACTTTCATGATATTTCCTATAGTTTAAGCGAATGTCAATCATTGAAAGCCGATAAAATCCGTTATAAAGTGATTTTATTTCGTTTATACTGGAGATTGATGACACCAATTCCCAAACACTACGATATTCACAATTCTCATGTGTGGGTAGTTCTAAAATTCGGTATACCAGAAAATTCGGTATTCAAATGCAATTTTATATACATAATGTATAATATATTAACCATTTGGAAATTATTAGGCCAAACTTACAATTATTTCCCACATTTTGGGGAAAAATTGTATACCAAATTTTAAAACTATCGTAAAACCCACACATGAAAAATGCAAATATCGTAGTGTTTGGTAATTGAAATATTCAAACAATTAATTGTAAACCTTTGAGAATGCCATAAGGCGAAACCAGTCGTGTTCAGAAATAAAAGTAAACTCTGTGGAAAAGTGCAAGTGTATTATTCAATATGATTTTATTTCAATGATTGACACTTTTTGGTTTTAAATTAAAGGAAAAAAAACAGTGCATCACAAAACTTGTTCAAGCGTGATTATATGTATGTAAAACAATTTATAAATAAATGATATTGATTCCTTTGTGCCTAAAGCCTCAAATTTAAACTCACTAATAACATCCCTTCCTGTGTCTTAGTCTTATTACGTTCACTCTACGACAAAACACTAAAATATTTGCAAACTTTCTTCATATTACATACAATACTTACATGTACTAATATTTGACTTATAAGTAGTTTTGTCGTGATATGAACGCTTTAAGAACATCAAAGATTTCCCCAAGACCTTAAATCAATTGAATTTTGATCTTCATAATCAGTAACATGCACATTTAATTTTCTTTTTCCAACCACTCAACTTCAAACACGAAAATAAAAATCTCCAGTCATGGGATCCTAAACTAATTGTATACCAGTCAATATCTATAAAGAACGATAAACATGTCGTTTAAATGATTCAAGGCTAGGTTGCAATGATTGTTGATGATGACGACGACAACGATCAACTATGATTACTACCTCAGTAAAATGATCGAAATTACTAATGGTTGCCTGGGAGATTAGTAACTAACTCGAAAAGTCGATATTAACTGATAATATACCACTTTTCTACTCTAGTGTGCGTAGTCTAGGACTCTTCTTCCTCTTAGCGTTAATCCCAGTTGCATCTAAAGCCTTCAGCTTCATTTATTTATTTTTATCGTGCGAAAAATCCCCACGGATACCGCCCCCACAGAGCCGGTGGAGGTGGTTATGTCGGACTCGAACCGACTAAAACGCACGCCATCTTGGGTCCTTGGTTGCCAGAGGTGAGATTGCCGAAAGCATATCTCTCGCACCCCGGCAGACCCAGGACCATCTCTTTCGAGATGGCCCCCTTCGGGTTGTGGGGACCACAGTGTCCCCATCTAGCCCCGGTTACGGGGAGGCGCATTTTGCGCCGACAAAGCTTTCAGCTTGGAGTCTGGGGTCCGTTATACCATTCTAACTGCGGATTTAGCTGGACTTCGATATGTTTGATGTTATTTCGGAAAATAAATATATATCTGCTTACAGGTAGTTCAGAGGCCAAGCACTCTAGTAGTAGAGTGAACGGGTGCGGCGGGCCGGACGGCCCCTCGCCCGGCCGCGCCGCCAACGTGAAGCTGAACGCGCCCGCTGTGTCCGTCGTCACATTTAGGTGGGAACTTAACTCACTAGCACTCGACAGGTAGAGAGACAAAGACACTTTACATCACCGCTACCTTCCGCCACCGCCTTGCGTGCCGTGCTCACATCTGTCCGTGTCTGTGTGCCTGTGTGCCTGTGTGCCGTCTTGTCTGTCGCCATACAATACTACAAACAAACTCAGACTAAAGCCTTAATCACACGCGCCAAGTGGAGTGGCGAGACAGTGCTCTCTGCCGAGTGCAATGTACGTCCAAAGTTCCGAGCATCGGCCGAGCCAATGTCTCGACACTCCACTCGGTGCGTGTGATCAAGGCATAAAAAACATATGTAACTAGAAAGTGAAGCCGCATAGATTAATACTAAATTAGTACCATCTTACTTGCACTCTCAGCTCGATTGAAATGTATATATTTTGGAAAAACTTACTTTTGCCGACATTTCGGGTGCGTTACAGCACCCGTGGTCACGACTTGACTAACCTGCGAGCGTCGCGCGGTGTGAGGGAAACATTATTTGTGCGCCTACCCTCCATTACTTTCACATTGAATGTAAGGCTGGTGCCACACCACACCCATTATGCCAGTTTTAGACGGCATCGGCACTATGTTCTTGGGTTTCACTATTTTGATCACTGGATTCCAGGTCCCGGATAATTTGAATCCATCTTCCCTATTGACATTTTTATATTTTTTAATTTCAATAGCTTCACGCACAATCCGTGGATAGTAGTGGCGATCAGTTTAGGGTTGATGAAGTTTTTCCAAAATATATCGCGTGAAGTCCCGAACTATTATAAACAACTAGCTTTTGCCCGCGGCTCCGCCCGCGCGGATGTCGGTTCCGGCAATTATTCGATTTTTTCTCTACGTACAGTCAGCATCAGAAAAATGTTGACGAGTAGAGTACTCAAAATAATCTTAAAACCAAAATTTCAATATTATATTGATAATTAGAGTACTCAAAAAGTTGTAAGCATCGAGAGTAGTCAAACTATCTTAACAATCGGTCTTCCAGAAACATTTAAGTAAGCAGAGTGTTCATTTTCATATACACAATCACGCTACTCAATGGTATCTAGTCAAACAAAGTGTTCAAAATATCTAGACAATGTCATTTAATCGCATTTTGCATCCCTTTTTTACTTATGTAGCCATCCTTTACACATGATGATGGGATGATGTGAGACAGGTGTATAAGTTAGAACAGGATAGAAAATTTGTCAAATTAATGACAATTTCTTTTGTATTTTTAATAGTTGCCAGTTGCTTAAGCCATAAACTATCCCCTTGCATTGGTGAGAAGAGAGTATGAATATAATAATTATAGACCCAAATTCATTCCTGCGTGGAATACTACTCACATCTCTGGGACGGCTCCGCAAAGCACTTACTAGATGCTCTCGACAGGTTGCAGCGACGTGCGGTCCGCATTATTGGGAATCCTGAGGTCACGAACACCCTCGAGCCTTTGCAGATGCGTAGAGATGTTGCGTCTTTGGCAGTTTTCTACCGTCTCTACCATGGTGATTGTTCTGACGAGCTCTTCCAATTAGTCCCACCCTCCCCTTTCCTTCACAGGACGACACGTGCAGGGCTAAGATGCCATTCATTTACGGTGCAGAGTATACCTGCTAGAACCAAGCGTTTCGGTGACTCATTCCTATGTCGCACCATTAAGACCTGGAACTCCCTGCCAGCTCACGTGTTTCCCTCTTCCTACAGTCCCGGGTCCTTTAAGCGGGGCGTGAAAAGGCATCTAATGAGGCCGTCAAGCTGAGTGCCACCACTGTTAACATGGTACATGTTTCCGATGGTGACCCTCTTTCCGAGACTTCGCCTTTAGCTTAACATCAGGCGAGGTGAAGTCAAATTGACGTGCCCTATATAAAAAAAAAAAAAAAGAATACGTAAGAAATAAATACTCGTATGATGTGTAAATTACTTGAAACCTACATATAATTCCACGCGGACTAAGTCGTAGGCACAGCTAGTATTAATATAAATCATAGTATGGAATAGGGTTTCGTATTTCTAAATTTTTCTGTCGATTGAATAATTATTAAAAATAAAAAACACTGCTCATGAAAAGACCGAAATAAATTTGATAGCAGGCGGAACCCATTGATTATATTATCATTGGATTTATGAATTACAAATTTTTTGTAATTTTTTGTATTTTATACTTTATTTAACTAAAAAAAATAACATAATCCATTAGATATAGCGCCAAAAATTCACGGTGTAGTATCGATTTATATTTCATCACTCATAAATACCTTTATTTGTGACCCATTTCATTGAAATCCTTTCAGCCTTAAGGTCTCTATTCGGGTAAAAAGTAAAAATAAAATAGGTTTAACTTTAATAAATATTTCAGAGAGAAAGAAAAAGAGAAAGAAGGCGAAAATTGCGGTTTATGACGTATTAAAAAAAACTTCTATTATAAATTATAATCTACTAGCTTTTGCCCGCAGCTCCGCCCGCGTGGATGTCGGTTATCGCGACAAAACATAGCCTATGTCCTAAGGTCTAATCTACCCCTGTAAAATCCCCCCCTGTAAAATCGGTTCAGTAGTTTAGGTGCGAAAGCGTAACATGCAGACAGACAGACAGAGTTACTTTCGCATTTATAATATTATATAAGTATGGATTATAAAAAAACACTCTATTATAATATGTTTGTACAATAGTTTCGTATCTAACTGTACCTCTTTTCAAAGAGTAGACATTTTGCGTTTATGTCATGTCGATGTAGTCATAATGCGTATTAGAGAATACGAGAAGTGGATTTTGAGTACCTACATAGGTGTATCTTGCGTTGCAGGACCCTTTATTTTTTACGTAAGTATTCATACTCTTTTCTCACCAATTCAAGTGGATAGTTTATGGCTTAAGCAACTGGCAACTATAAAAAATACAAAAGTAATTGTCATTAATTTGACACATTTTCTATCCTTTTCTAACTTATACATCTATCTCACACTATCCCATCATCATGTGTAAAGGATGGCTACATAAGTAAAAAAGGGATACAAAATGCGATTAAATGACATTGTCCAGATATTTTGAACACTTTGTTTGATTAGATACCATTGAGTAGCGTGATTGTGTATATGAAAATGAACACTCTGCTTACTAACATGTTTTTGGAAGACCGATTGTTAAGATAGTTTGACTACTCTGGATGCTTACAACTTTTTGAGTACTCTAATTATCAATATAATATTGAAATTTTGGTTTTAAGATTATTTTGAGTACTCTACTCGTCAACATTTTTCTGATGCTGACTGTACAAACCTTCCCTGGACTTCCACGAATAATTCAAGACCAAAATTAGCCAAATCGGTAAAGGCGTTGTTGAGTTATAAGTTATAACATTACAACGAAAAGTGGCATTGATTTTTATATATATAGATGAGTAAACGCCGCGATTGTTAAAAAAATACATTCGAGTGAAATGGTACTATTTTAGTATTACTTCATGTGGCATCACTCGCTAGTTCTAGACGTTCCGTTTACGTTAACCTTTTAGTCCGAGTGCTGTCATTATAAGCTATGATATAGCTATATAGCTATAATTTTGTTTCATACGATATACTTAGTGCTATAGAAGGTTATGAAAAGAGTTTAGTATGTACACTGGCAAAGGAAATAAATATACACGTTTAACATGTGATAGTGTATACCTATTTCCTTGGTCTAGTACACAAAAAGGGGACTTAATTTATGGATATTGTTTCGTTTGACTTTACTGATTCAGGTAATCAGGAGTTGTATATATATATATTTTATTGAAGGAGCTGTTAATAAAATTATGATAGGATATTATGATATTCCTGCTATCAAAAAATTGTACCAGGGATAAAAAGTAACCTATATGTTATTTCAGTCTATAATCTATTCCTGTACCAAATGTCAGTCAATTCTGTTTTGTCGTTTGAGCATGATTGAGTTACAAACATCCAAACATGTTCACAAACTTTCATATTATTTATAATAATTAGAGGAATTTAGGAAAGCTACACACACACATACTCTCGTTGACCTCCCATCTGAGTAGGCAAAAATCTCTACCTTTACTGTCATTTTATTTTCCTATACCTACTTCTATCTAATTGACATCTACTTTGCAGCATCCCCAATTTGTCAGCCGTTTATTTCTTTGAGTTCAACCCTCTCGTAGTCTATTGAAACATTCGTCGTATTTTGACAGAGTTTAAACCCGCCTTTTTTGTTAATAGTGCTTATAAATGGGAAATACCATCTAAAGCTTCTGTAAAAAAAAACATTATGTTGCCTACGCCTATCTTAGCTTTACTTTATGTTTAATATAATGGTATCGTCCTGAAATTGTATGGTTTGGGGAAAAAAGTGTAGCTACTTGTGTATATGTTCATATTTTATGTTTTCTGTAGTTAAAAACAATACTTTGATTTAATAATAATTAAAATATGTGTTCTTCCGATAGACATCTCAGCACAAAAGACCCTACTAACATAGATTATAGTATTTCCTTTACACTTTCGTTGACTTGTACACCAAATCCGAGTGATCTTTCTCTCTCTAACCTGTACCGTTCTCTTTAATCCGTCACCTAGACTAGAACTGTAGATATTATCACATTCTAATGTAGTTGTTATTAATTGAAAATATTACCTACCTATTGTACTCCTGCTTGATACATAAATATTATTACTTTTCGGAATGAACCTAAATTACTTATACTCCATTCAGATAAGTACTTGACTAAAGACTTATTTCTTCTTTTAAAAAGCTAAAAGATATCGTTCATAAAAACATAATATTAAACAAATAAATCAGGCTAACTAACTGACTACCTAGTGGTTCAATTTCGGTTTTTAATCTTTAAAATGAGTTTATAAACATAAAATAAAAAGAAATGAAAACATATGAATGAATAATAACAGTCTCTGTGGCGTGGCGGTAGTGAACACGACTGCTACGCAGGAGGCGCGGGTTTGTTCCCCGCTCTGTGCAAATATTTGTTTGCATGAATATGGGTATTTGCATTGGTCTGGGTATTTTCTGTGTATTATATGTATGTTTTTACAAAAAAGTATATAAGTGTGTTGATCCGCATTCTAGATTCCATAACACGAGCTAGTTACTACGCTTACCCTGGGTCTAGATAGCGTTGTGTAGAATGTAGTGGAATATTTAAAAAAAAGAGGCAGGATTGTTTACGTTTAGTCAAGTACGTAACCTAATGGAGTATAGTTAAATTAAGCATCTGTATAATAGGGATTACGTCACTATTAAAGATATCGGGATTAATAATATATATTTTTCGAGTTTCCGATATTTCGCCGTTATTGCAAGCAACCTCTATCGGATAATATCGGAAACTCGAAGCAATACCTGGTAAATATGCCGATGTCTCTAATAGTAATGTGAGGGATTACGTTAACTCCTCGTGGCGTGGTGATCAGTCTGTGGACATCCATTATGTTGTTTGTTCAGCTTGATGTATTGTTAGCTTTTTGTCGTCAATGGCGCTATTGCCAATATTATGCGGCCTGTATAAAAATCGCCAAGTAACAATATATATTCTATTATGTCTTTTTATTCGGTTCGAGTCCGACAACCACCTCCGCTGCCTCCGGCGGGGTGGAATCATAAAAAAGTGTTACTTGACGAGTTAAACAGGTCGTAATAGTCTTAAGAATTACTGGGTAAAAGTTGTTGGAATGCACTTGTACTGCCGACTTGATCGATTGCCTTGACACTTGCAATACCTACTTGAAGTAAAGATTATCGTAGCCTTGACGTTTGCAATACTATACAAGTTTTAAAAATGTAGTTTTGCAGTACAGTGCAAAGACCAAGATATTGCTGCATTTGAGAATTCTTATTCAAAGATTTATTGCAGTATGAAACTTTTTATAGAATGGACACTCTGAGTACCGACTCACCCATATTCTGGCAAATAAACTCATTTCATTTCAATAACATCGAAAGTTGTATCAAATGTAAAATTAAGTTACCATCAAAACATTCTCTTAATTAAAATTACTGTCCTTCAGTCTATTGAGCTCAGTAACGATCAATAAAAATCGAAGAGTAGTTTTATTGAGATCTTGTGTATATATATATATTCATGTTCTATTTTTTATTGCTATTAATGAGTATTCGTTTCATCACTATGAAAGTCACGAATCACGGTTATTTAAATTGATTGTAAATATAATGTGAAACATTTGCAAAACTGAAGGAAACTGTTGTTCTACAACTTTATATCGTGTGTGAAATCTCAGCCTTACAAACTTACAGGGTCGACAGAACGAGTGTGACACCCCTAGTGTTTCACACGTCCATAGGGCAGGGTACTTTCCATCACCCGGAGCGTGCGCTTGACTGCCACCTAAGTGAAAAAGAACCATATCTCCACATGAGATAAGAGCCATTTTTGTCCAATAGTAAAGTGTATATTGACCTCTCAATAGTATGTACCGTGCACTTGATAATGTAGCGTGTTACAGCAACGAGTACACGTCGGGCAGCGGGCCGTACTCTAGCGACACGCACGAGCACAACAATGACGACTCCAACGGGTTCGCCATCGTCATCAACGGGCATTCACTTGTGCACTGTTTGCACCCTAAGTTAGAAGAAAAGTAAGATATTATATCTATTATATGTTTGTAATTTTTATAATCCTGTCTTTTTTAGTACTCAAAGCTAAAATGGTCCCATAAAGTCTTTTGATCCCTACAAGAAATAGGATCAATCGGCACCAAACAATTTTTTTCGCCTTTTAGCATTTTTTTGATGACTGTACGATTTTTCCAAAATCTGTGAATGCAGTTCAAGATATCTCAAAAAGTTAGGGCAGGTCTCCTAAGAACATTTTGCTGTAACTACAACGGTTAAGGTTACTACTACAGGTATACTAATTTATTCCTGAAATGCCAAATTAAAATTTGGGTTCTGCACAAAGATCGCCAACAATAATGGAAATATCCGTGGGGATTTTTCGCACGATAAAAAAAGAAAAAAAAACAATGATGGAGAGATTGAAATTACATGTTTTTTATGTTTTCAGATTTTTAGATGTAGTTTTACAATGTCGATCTGTGATTTGTTGTCGAGTGACGCCGTTGCAAAAGGCAATGGTAGTGGAGCTCATTAAGAAAAGTCGAAAAGCCGTAACGTTGGCGATTGGAGATGGCGCCAATGATGTTTCTATGATAAAAGGTAATTATTGATTGAATATTAGCTAATGTCTGCGGCAATTCCATTGATAAAAGCCTGTGTATTATTCTCAACTAATAAACATCAACACGAACTTTCATATGCTTTCCTATTCTACCAGTATTATAAATATGAAAGTTTGTGAAGATGTTTATTCACACACAAGCATTCCACAATTATTTTCAGACAATTACTTTATAGTACAGGCTTTTCGCTTGTGGAATGCTTTGCCTGTATCCATAAAACAGCTCTTGAAAAAGTATGAGGAATAATTATTACTAGTCATTATGACTTTGTAAATTGTTGCTTATGGTATACAATAAAGAATACTATATAAACTATATACTATAATATAGTATACTATAGTAAACCAAGTCATTCTCTGAGACTTCAAAACTCAGTTGGGATGGGCTTTTTAGTCTAACTGTGATACTTCTGAACTTCGATACTCTCCGTAAAGCGACTGCCATCTGATTGTATTGTGAACCAAGTATAGTAATAGGCTTTTTTCTTCGTGTTATAGCGGCACACATAGGTGTTGGTATATCCGGCCAGGAGGGCATGCAAGCGGTACTCGCGTCGGACTACTCGATCGCACAGTTCCGCTTCCTACAGAGGCTACTACTGGTCCACGGCCGGTGGTCGTACTACCGAATGTGCAAGTTCCTCCGATACTTCTTCTACAAGAACTTTGCGTTTACCGTCTGCCATTTTTGGTTCGCGATGTTCTGTGGATTCAGCGCGCAGGTACTTACAGATTACACAGATTACAGATACTTAATATAAACTAGTTATAAAAACGAAGAGAAGATTTTTACACAAGGGTTGAACGTGTGGAAGAAGGCTGAATGGTCAATAGTTCAAGAGTTCAGCTTAGGTGAATACTACTCTTTTGATTTTGAATGGAAGGAAAGTAATAAAAACTTATACTATCCAAACCGACGTCTACCAAAACTATATTGTTCCTGTGACTTACTAAATTATAGTTAAATTAAAATAAAAACAATTGTATACAAAAATGAAGACGTTATGGTTTCAAACCCCACCCGTATACCATTTTTTTAACGTTAGCTGGATGGGTTACTGAGAACATCAGTAAAGTAATCCAAAATCCATGTTATGCAGTCTTCAAAGAAATTATATTATCGCTACTCTGGCACTATACAAATTACGATAAATTCAGTTACATTTAAAACTCATCACTTTTTTTGACGCGACAACGTCTTATAATTCGATAGAGCCGGCTGCACGCACGAAAAAACATGACGTCATGCGGCGTTACCTCGCTCTGAAGCGTTCCATCATTATAAAAAATAAAAATAAAAATTGACATAATTGTATTTATGCGTACAACTAAATGGCACTTGATCAATTTAATTGTGACTTCCATTTACCCCTTTCCCTATATCCATAAAAATATCTATCAAACAAATAACATTAAAATTTTCTATTGAAAAATGAAACCATTCAATCAGTATTTTCTTATGACGTCACGGTCAACTATCGTCAGTAAAACGATTTTACAGACAACCGATTTTTTTTTTTACTAAAACCGCAAGCTGACTGATGGTCGTAGTGCTAGGCCGGAGTTGAGGTTGTCCTCGACATATTATCCCTCGCACCCTGGCTGACCCAGGGCTATCCCTTAGGCCAGGCGCCCAGGCGTACAACGAGTGAACGCAGTGTTTCTTTTCTTAAAAATGGCGACAAATTAATGAAAAGTATGAAAACGTACGCGTGTGTTAGATTATATAAATATAAAAAGGAAAACACAATCTAACAGAAATATGTTAGATTAACATATATATGACAAGTAGTAAAGTGAATCTAACAGTGTATCAATTTGTCAATCTAACTATTATATATTAGAATATAGATATATAACCATTAGAATATATATCTATCGATAATATGATATGTCAGGATCTTGCGTAGCAACCACAAATACTTCATAGTGCTAGAGGTTCACTATGGTCCAGTTGTATATCCTAGAAACCAAGTTTAACTATTGATCTGTACTAGGTAAATACAAATATTATACAAAGGGTAATACTTAGTGGTGTTATAAAATGAATAAAACAACAATCAGGACTATATCGTTCTCTTTTATTCTTTTACACTACGTTAGTTCCCAAAAGGCTTTTATAGACAGGAAAGAACTAACAAGAAAACCTGTCTGCCTTCCAATCATGATAATTATAGTCTTTCTATAACAATTCATAATTACAATCTAGGCTTATAACCAAACATTACTATAATAGTTACACAATATAACAATATTAAACTCTTGTATCAAAGGTTATCAAGCTTGTAGCCAGTTAATACATAATAGATCTCATCGAGTAATATCATTACAGGGACTATATCCAACCATATCGATATCGTGAGGCACCTTGCATAATTACATCATACCCGTGAAGGGTATAATCCAGTAATCCATATTTGCATCTACTAGAAAGATAATATCTTTATCTGCAGATATTACCATTTACCAAATTATAACAACAATTATAGATCAAGTAAGTACATCTTACATAGCCAACACGATATGGTCAAATAGTTACAGCACAGCATAATAATATTACACAGTAAACAGTATAAACATATCAGAATTATATCGTACCTTACACTTCGACGCCTCGGGATAAACTGTCCCGATTTCATTCGGTGTCTCCTTTTTATATCATTTTTGATACGTCACATTGCATCGAATGATTTTCACCTACCCACTTATAAAAATAGTTTATAAAATGGTTCTAAAATTATTGAATAACATTTCATCGTAATATATTTATCTATAAATTGGTCACATAATCTATACATTATAATTAATATATCTATCACGACCATACTGATAAGAACTTCGCTCTCGAAGTTCAATTAATTGCAAATTGTGAATCGTCAATAAAATAAATATGTTCAACATATTATATAAATATCTATCACGGCCATACTGACAAGTACTTCGCTCTCGAAGTACAATTAATTGCAAATTGTGACTGTTAGTAAATATGCTCAACATATTATATAAATATCTATCACGGCCATACTGACCAAGTACTTCGCTCTCGAAGTACAATTAATTGCAAGATGTGACTGATAGTAAATATGCTCAACATATCATATAAATATCTATCACGGCCATACTGACCAAGTACTTCGCTCTCGAAGTACAATTAATTGCAAGATGTGACTGCCAATATCATATGCCCAAAATGTATCATATCAATATAATATAACACGGCCAAACTGACAGATACTAAGCTCACGAAGTACCATCAAACCAGTACTTTCTCTCAAAGTATCTACATACAAGTTGCAAGTTGTGACTACCGGTATCTCAAAGTCAAAAGTCGTCATTTCTATATTCTACCAACTTGCTACCCCGTGTCTAGTCCGCTCCACCCGCTGCAAATGGCAAGGACTGCACGAGCAAAAGGTCAAACAGCGGAAATATAGGTCTGTCATAAATCGGCAATATCTATGTATCCCCAAACTGCTCAATCGCATTGAAGCAAATGGCGGTCTACACAGTCTTTGCACTTCCACTATACCTCAGCAATCACACACTTACACTACGGCCTCCGATATACTCGCCACATAGGCCTCCGATATATTCGCCACATAGGCCTCCGATATATTCGCCACATAGGCCTCCGATATATTCGCCACATAGGCCTCCGATATATTCGCCACATAGGCCTCCGATATATTCGCCACATAGGCCTCCGATATATTCGCCACATAGGCCTCCGATATATTCGCCACATACATATTTATTCCTGTTACATATTGGCCTCCATATTAGCAATCACATTCTGCACCCTATATTTACATATCAATTATACGAGTATATTGTTAGAGTGAGTAGACCTCTAAGGTAAAAGAAGCATCGAAAGTACAATACTGAACAAGTTGAAAATAAATTAAAAAAACTGATTTTGAAATTATGATCACCACTGACGATTGATCGAAGTTCGCATGGGCCAATCCATATCGTTCACTCGCTGCTAATGAACCGGATCGGACACCCAAACTACGTCGCAGCATGTTACTTATTTGGGTCATCAACACTTCAAAACCAACACCCATAAAACAACAATGAACACTAGTGTTAAATGTTAAAGCAATAAGAAAAAGTAATTAGTACTTCCAACTCTTCAGTCACCTGTACCTGTATCATATTTACATTCAAGAACCGTTCGGTCAACCTGATACTCATCTGATACTATAGTATCATAATTTTGTCCACAACAAAACAATTCAGATGCCATTACTTTCAATTTATGTAGGTAGTATCTTTATAGTCCTAGTTCCGTTTCTAGTTAATAGTTTTTACGCATCTTATGATGTAAATCAAGTTCATAAAATTTGCGAAACTTTGCCAAATTACGTGTAAAGAAAGCAGAATTATTAGACAATATTCATCGTTCAGTTATTAACTTATTAACAATTTAATTGACTATTAAAATTGTTTTCACAATCTAGAATCATTACTTAATACGACTTAATCATTATTCCGAGTTTGAAAAATAGAAATAATTATAATGCAAGTAGGTACCCTCCATAAGGTAATGAAATTTATCTACTATCCAAACGGTACTTTGTTATTTAATTTGAATCCGAATGAATAAGCAAATCTGAACCATAGAACCGATTTAGTTCCCAAAACACTGGACCAGGAACTATTCAAACAAGTTAATTTGATCCCCCCTTTTTTGTATATTGTGAGGAAAAATTACTTGTTATACATTATTTAATTAAAATTTATCATTACTTTTAGGAACGAACGGAATGTACTCTTTGACGATCTGACCGTTTTTTATATGATTGAATTGGAGATCTTTTTGAATATTGTTTACTATTTTATTATATTTTTAAATGTGATGGTACCTACAGTACCCACTATAAATTTTGTAAGAGGTTGAAACCAAACCACATTAACATTCAAGAATGGAAGTTATTATCGGAATTATGGAAAGATACTTATCACCCGAACTTGAAAATGTAAATACTAATGTCAGGGGTTACAGTCTGGACTGAATTTTATCCTATTTAGATTCATAATCTTATTCACCCCAAAAAAAAAATTTAGTTAGTGGTTTCGTTGGACAACAAGTGCATTTTATAAACTGATCAGATAAAATACAGTGCACCTACCTAAAGTGAAAATCCACTAAAATCATTATTAACGAACTTGTCTGACAACACTAAAAGACTGAGACGACGATGCCTCCTTTCAGTTTATACAATTGTTAAAAAGACCTTTCTAAATCTTTCTCTTTACACCAATAAACAAAATATAGTCGGTTATCATCATAATGCCTATTAATTATCACATTTATCACAACATTACCATATGGTAAAAAAAGTCACAATACCGTCTTTTTGCACATTTTCTTGTATCACCGCAATCCTTGATATTCCTGAGGTAGGAAGCGAAAGGCGATCGCTTTGGTGGACACGGTGTGAACACTACGTAGCCTCGCCAGTTGCTACGGCAGCTGATTGCTCTGCAAACTGATGCTTGAGCTAGCTTCTTTACCCGATGATGAAGCCGGTATTCAATGGGCAAGCAATATTGTGCAAGGCTTGTGATAGCCTCGCAGAGGTAGATCCAAACTGAAACTTGTACAATATGTATTAGAATAAGATTCTTTATCCCACTTCTGATGTTAGATTATATAAATATAAAAAGGAAAACACAATCTAACAGAAATATGTTAGATTAACATATATATGACAAGTAGTAAAGTGAATCTAACAGTGTATCAATTTGTCAATCTAACTATTATATATTAGAATATAGATATATAACCATTAGAATATATATCTATCGATAATATGATATGTCAGGATCTTGCGTAGCAACCACAAATACTTCATAGTGCTAGAGGTTCACTATGGTCCAGTTGTATATCCTAGAAACCAAGTTTAACTATTGATCTGTACTAGGTAAATACAAATATTATACAAAGGGTAATACTTAGTGGTGTTATAAAATGAATAAAACAACAATCAGGACTATATCGTTCTCTTTTATTCTTTTACACTACGTTAGTTCCCAAAAGGCTTTTATAGACAGGAAAGAACTAACAAGAAAACCTGTCTGCCTTCCAATCATGATATAGTCTTTCTATAACAATTCATAATTACAATCTAGGCTTATAACCAAACATTACTATAATAGTTACACAATATAACAATATTAAACTCTTGTATCAAAGGTTATCAAGCTTGTAGCCAGTTAATACATAATAGATCTCATCGAGTAATATCATTACAGGGACTATATCCAACCATATCGATATCGTGAGGCACCTTGCATAATTACATCATACCCGTGACGGGTATAATCCAGTAATCCATATTTGCATCTACTAGAAAGATAATATCTTTATCTGCAGATATTACCATTTACCAAATTATAACAACAATTATAGATCAAGTAAGTACATCTTACATAGCCAACACGATATGGTCAAATAGTTACAGCACAGCATAATAATATTACACAGTAAACAGTATAAACATATCAGAATTATATCGTACCTTACACTTCGACGCCTCGGGATAAACTGTCCCGATTTCATTCGGTGTCTCCTTTTTATATCATTTTTGATACGTCACATTGCATCGAATGATTTTCACCTACCCACTTATAAAAATAGTTTATAAAATGGTTCTAAAATTATTGAATAACATTTCATCGTAATATATTTATCTATAAATTGGTCACATAATCTATACATTATAATTAATATATCTATCACGTGCAATACGCCTCGTGGATAGTGTTCAGTACGCTGGGCTGCACAAGCAACACATGGTATTTTGAAGCATCTATGAAACTACGCCTCCTTGGACAGAGGGCCTTACGGTCTGGCTCTCCTACCTCATCACAGGCACCCCTTGAGTAACAAATGGTCCTCGGCGCGTTGCAGACGGTGTTCGACGAGATGTTCATATCGGTGTACAACCTGTTCTACACGTCGCTGCCCGTGCTGGCGCTGGGCGTGTTCGAGCAGGACGTGTCGGACAGCACGTCGCTGCAGTTCCCCAAGCTGTACGCGCCCGGCCACACCAGCCAGCTCTTCAACAAGACCGAGTTCATCAAGTCCACGCTGCACGGCTGCTTCACCTCGCTCGTGCTCTTCCTAATACCTTATGGTGAGTATCCTATGTATCCATATCCAGGACGTGTCGGACAGCACGTCGCTGCAGTTCCCCAAGCTGTACGCGCCCGGCCACACCAGCCAGCTCTTCAACAAGACCGAGTTCATCAAGTCCACGCTGCACGGCTGCTTCACCTCGCTCGTGCTCTTCCTAATACCTTATGGTGAGTATCCTATGTATCCATATCCAGGACGTGTCGGACAGCACGTCGCTGCAGTTCCCCAAGCTGTAAGCGCCCGGCCACACCAGCCAGCTCTTCAACAAGACCGAGTTCATCAAGTCCACGCTGCACGGCTGCTTCACCTCGCTCGTGCTCTTCCTAATACCTTATGGTGAGTATCCTATGTATCAAATATATTCCACAACATTCTACACAACCTATGGTAAGCTTAACTAGCATGTGTTATGGAATCTAGAATGCGGATAAATATACTTAGATACTTTTTTTTTTAAACATAACATAACATAAACTCACGCCTGTATTCCCCGAAGCTAGCACCCACATTTAGCCAGTTTATGTTTAGGTCCCAATGTAATAGGTGGCGAGCCTATTGCCATTAACCAGGCACTTATAAACCTGCGATAAATACACACATAACTTCGAAAAGCATCGGAAAGTCATTGGTGTGTCCCATGGTAAACCTGGGATCGAACCCGAGACCTCGTCTCAGCAGTCCATTACCCATACCACTAGGTTACCACTTTTTTTTTTGAAAATACATACATATTATACATAGAAACACCCAGACCAATGCAAATAGCCATATAAATGCATTCAAATATTTGCATTGAGCGGGAATCGAACCCGCGCCTCCTGCGTGTCAGTGGCGTTCACTACCACCACGCCACAGAGGCTGTCAATTTAGACAATTAAGACCTGGAACTCCGTGCTAGCTCACGTGTTTCCTTCTTCCTACAGACCCCGGTCCTTTAAGCGGGGTGTGAACAGGTATCTGATGAGGCCGTCAAGTTGAGTGCCACCATTGTTAACGTGGTACATATCTATGATGGTGACCCTCTCAATATGGGTAGGTATAGTAGTAGTATAAAAGTAGTAAAACGAATAATACCTTCAAAATAAATCGTGTTGGTTAGCTCTTTCGCTTCGATATTTATGCCTATACTACATTTGGTTAGGTATTTAACTAAACGTAAACATTATTGAGTTTTTAATATGTTTTATTCAAAGACTCAGTTTAGGTACCTACTAATATTTCTGTTTAGAAACTCAAGACCGAAATTGAACCACTAGAAAGTCGCTAGAAAATTGTTTACCTTTAGTTAAGAACTTAATCCAATGGAGTATAGTAATATTTTGATTCAAGCGTTGTCGTGTCGGGGGCCTCTGATCGTTCCTATAATATTGGAGTGCTTTAGCAGCTAGGGAGTTTTAAAACAATACTTTTGTTGACAGTGTTCTTGTTCTCATTTTATATAATAAACTAGCTGTCCCGGCGAACTTCGTACCGCCAATTTTTTACTGCCCTCGTGGCGTCAGATCCCGTTCCCGCTGCACCATTTAGGGGGATGAAAAATAGATGTTGGCCGATTCTCAGACCTACTCAATATGCTCACAAAATTTCATGAGAATCGGTCAAGCCGTTTCGGAGGCGTACGGGAACGAACATTGTGACACGAGAATTTTATATATAAGATAATATATGGAACCTATTTGGTTTTTCAGGTACTTACAAAGATGGATTGGGACCCGATGGCAAAATATTATCAGATCACATGTTGCTAGGGAGTGTAGTAGCTACAATATTAATCATGGATAACACTACTCAGGTACGCATTTTACTACCTAATTAATATTTGGTTTATTGATCATTTTAAATTAACAAGAATCTAAAAAAAAAATTGTTTATCTAAATTACTTCAATCGACTGTATATTTACTTTCGTCTTCGCAACACATCCGGTTGAATCCGCGGTCATTACCTTGAAACTTGGCGTTTGCTGTCATTCTATTTTAATTTCTTGGCTTTTATGATTATATGTAGCGATCTCCCAACCAAAGGATAAAATAAAATAAAAACCAAAAAAAATAACCAAAGAAGCTTTTTAACTTTGCGAGTAGCTTCAAAAGTTGATCATCATACAGGCCGTTCAAAATAACTCGAAAATAAGCAAATAGGATGAGTATTGGTAGATGACTCCACGATCGCCTTAAAAACGGATAAATAGAGAAGGGCAATTTGAATTGATTCAGGTATGGCTTAGTAGCTCAGTCGGAAGAGCATTCCCCCTGTAAGTCGTGGGTTCAAGCCTCATCTGAGTAATTATTTTTTCCTGATGTAATCGAATTGTATAGTTAGCATAATAAATGCTATAAAATTTCATTCAAATTGTTTTTACTTTTGACGCTCTGTAGACACTTGCAACTTTGTCCATTTTGACATTTCAAAAATGATCATTGACTTTTGACGTTGGACTTGGACTGTACCCTGAAAAGCAGGAGTGTGAACGTACAATGATATATTTCAGATAGTCCTGGACACGACATACTGGACGGTGTTCAATCACATAACGGTGTGGGGCTCGCTGATCTCGTACTTCGTGCTGGACTACTTCTACAACTACGCGATAGGCGGGCCCTACGTCGGCTCGCTCACCGTCGCGCTCACGCAGGCCACCTTCTGGTTCACTGCGGTACTCGTAGTAAGTCGGCAGCGTACTCATTTTACACTGTCATGTTTTTTTGTAGTTGTCTATAGATACTTGTAATACTTGTGTCTGACAGGTCAAAACACTGCTTTTTGATAAATGCCATCAGATATTTACAGGCTGAGGTGCAGTATGTTTGTTTGATGGTATTTACCAAGGTCATCAATTTGTCTCTTTAGTAGCTCTTGCTCATTGCTTGCATCTATAATTGTGGCCTTCATTCTGTAGACTAAATTTACAGCATTTATAGGAGTGACGTAATAATGGCCATCATAATATTTAAAATAAAGTATTTTGAAAGTGTCCTATGGGTCCGTTAACTATCCCTCAACCTCAGTGTGACGACATAAACATATTTTTTTCGTTCCTCTTCGACTTGTTTTGTTAGGTGTCACGGTGAATGAGACCGTGAGATCTTCAGGTATTTTATTGGTCGAAACGAAAAGTTTGTCTGTGACGTCACACTGAGGCTTTATGAATGTATTGCGGCCGCAGATGATCATCCTGATGGTGCCGGTGGTGTCGTGGCGGCTGGCGTGCGCGTGGACGCGGCCCACGCTGGCGGAGCGCCTGCGCGTGCGGCAGCGCTGGCGCGCCATGGCGCCCGCGCCGCGCACGCCGTCCGCGCGCCGCGCGCGCCGCTCCGTGCGCTCGGGCTACGCCTTCGCGCACCAGGAGGGCTTCGGCCGCCTCATCACCTCCGGCAAGATCATGCGCCGCATCCCGCACGCCGACGCCGCGCTCTCCGCGCTCGCCTCCCTCCCGGGCAAGTTCCACGCGCGCGCGCCCGACCCTCCCCACACACCCCACGAGCCGCGCGCGCCCACGCAGAACCTCGCCACGCACGACTTATGAGCCCACGCGCCCCGCGGTACGGCACACGACGCCACGAACCAATCAAACTAGCACACCCCGGGCTTCGAATTATAAATTTGAACGCTTCGGGGATATTGCTACGAGAATTATGATGATGGAAAGTAGAACGAGGTACTCAATTTTGACGAAATGCGTACATTTTTGTAATAGCGTGTCACTTGCAAAGAGTTGCGGTTTCTTAATAGCTGAATAAATCGTTTGTTATATACGGCCAGTCTAGCATTACGTGGAAGTCATCGCTTGCGCCGTTATTATTTCTCCGGACATTTTGTTAGTGCCAAAAGAGAATACCGATTCTAGCCCCCCGTTGAACTTTGCAGATGTTTATCGCCGGCATATTTGTATAATTCACAAATTCTAAAATATACGCGTTGTAAGTACTAAATATGCGCCGTATATTACGGAGCGCAACTGAGTCCTAAACTTGTAAGATAAAATGGCTGTCGACGTTATGAAAATCGATTCTCAAAGTGGCGTACCTCGACTTTATGAATCGATTTATTTTAAATCACTAACTGGAAAGGAATGAGTTTAATTGTTTTTATGGAAAATGAGTGTAAAGTATGTAAAAATGTGGAAACCACTGCGAAACATGTAGCGTTTTAACTGCATGTGAATATTATTATCATCATTTGCTTTCGAATCAGTTTTTTAATAAAAAAATATTCTTATGATATTTTGTTTTATTCACCTCTAAATATATTTGAATACTGACTATTGAATCACAGCTACAATTCACAGTGTATTTGACGAATTCGGAAACTACTAAGTATGTGGTAAGTTCAGCCTAAACACACTGATCAACCGGATCAACGTCAATAAGATGTTTTGCACAAATAAAATAACACGAGTTAGGTACAACATTGACCGAGATATCAAACAGGCTGCTCAGTAGTCGTGAAAAAAACAATATTCATTTGCTCACCACAAGCCAGATCAGATAAAAAACCTGAATCAGAGGTCACCAGGCTCACACTATAAACATGAATTTACTGCTTTGGTATAAGGATAACAAAAACGAATTCGATAGTTCAGCCTGTCAAAAAATTAAATATCTACTGTTTTTTTGTACGTATTCAGGCATAAATACAATGCGGCAGGGGCGCGCTAGTGTTTTTGTGGGTTAACGTAATCAAATATTGGGAAATTATTTCCCACTCGACACTATCGTAAAATTTCTTTATAATTTCCCCCCTTTTTATAAAGAAAAGGAGTCCCTTTTCGTAATCTACAGAACCTACTTACCTAAAAACCGGGACCAGATTTCAATATTTGGGTAGTGTTTTTTTTTTTTTTTTACCGTGGGGGAAATCCTTCATGGATGTTATGCCGGACTCCTACCGACTAAAACCCCCACGGTATCGCCCAGCAGCCTATAGTTGGGAGCCCCGGGTAAGCCCTCGGAAGGATGTCCCAGGGCTCCCAACAGACCCACGGCTTCAATGCGGCCTCGTCTAGGGGTGGTTCGGGTGCTAATGGGTCTATGGGGGGTTTTCGGGTATCATCCCGCTTCATAGGAGGGGGGGGGGGGGGGGGGACACGTGCGTGAGTACCAAAATGGTACGGATCGACTCGTGAGATACAGAAAGTTCAGCGGCCATCTCTCTCAAACTTGAATGAGGATTTTCAGTCACTATTTCCTTCACTTTTGCGATGTTAACTTCAGTTGCAGACGTTGATGGCCTACCAGAACGAGGCAAATATTCCATCACATCTCGACCGCTTTTGAACGCTTTGTATCACTCATAAGCACGTGTTTTTGATAAAGTCGATTCACCGTAAGCCTTCTATAAGATTTTCAGTGTCTCCGAACATGAAATTCCATTGGCGATGCAAAATTTGACAAACTCTTTGTTCGATGTTTTTGTCCATTTTGAAATTCGCAATACACACTAGATATTATAAAACTAAAAACAGCACTGTTTTTAACATAAACGACAGATGCAACTCAAACTCCGCGCCAAAATGGAAAGCAGTTGAGCCAATCAAACAACAACAAAAAAACAAAAATTTGAATTTGGAACCATAAACAAAACATTCATTCCCGATACTTTGTTGACTGAATGTATTTTTATTTTTTCTTATTTCATTCTTACAGTAGTGAGTTATCCAGCAGTATCTAGCACATCTAATAATAAGGTTGTAATGTACCAAGGGCGGCTTTATAACATAACGTAAATTCTTCCAAGTAGGTAATAATTACGGCAATGGATGCAACCTTGGGAAATAATAGCTATAAATTACGACACCACTTGAATCACGAGTGTCACATCGATTTTTCTGACTATACAAAACAATAAGCCGACTACTACTGAAAAGATCAAAACACTTTGAATAGCAGACGGAACAGCGCCCATTTGCAAATCTTTTGAGTCTTTTGAGCAGTAGGGCACCTACATATCTACCTACAGTAAATTAGTGAAATGTAATACATCCATCATAAATTAAAATTAGTTAAAATTAAATATATTTCTTTCAGATTTTTTGAATAATTTTACAACTTGCAACAGCAATTCTGAGAGTGACTTCATGTCTAGTTCGCCCTTAACCGGGTTGCCCATTTACCCTCGCTTCATAAATGAACTTCAAACTTCTTTCGTGCAAACTCTTTATGCGTGCCCGGAGTATCTAGCTGCTAGATACTTCGGCCTGATTCTTCTCTATTTTGGCCACTGCACTGCAGAGTATAGGTACTTTAAAAATATTTTAACTAATTATCTCACAAATTACTTTATAGATACCAGTTTCTTTAGGTGCTACATTAAATACTTAAGTACTTAGATGTTTTTTTCAGCATCAGCTTCGAATACTCACCGTTAAGTTTTTACTTTATTGAAATCATAAATTTCGTGGTACTATATTTAAATAAATTCCTCCTTTAGGACTCAACAAAAATCTCAAGGGGTCAAACACCATCTTTAAACTGGTTTTCGGCGAAGGTTGCACACGAAACTTGGACAGCAGCTTGATTATACAAATGCGAGATTGAATTTTTGCCAATCGCAAACCTGTAATTAATGGTTTTTGCATTAGTTATGTATTTATTTAAGTCTATTTTTTATTGTTTTTTTTGTTGAGATGTTTGACGTCATCAATGTTGTTTTTGCAGTTAGCGTTGAGGTGAATGATTAACTTGACCATGTAGGTTTATGTCAAAAGGCCTGTTGTGTCTTTAACTAATTGATTAAGTAGTTGTAATGGATTTTTTTGATAATTTCTTGCATTTGATCGGTTCTTTCTATGTATATTATTATACCTACGATCACGATCGATCGGATCAATCTTGAAGACACAAGCCTCACCTGGCAGCCGGTAGGTACACGTGCTGATTTACAGACGAGGCACAAGAAAAAAAACGGCAGTCGCTCTCACGAAAGTCTAGATACTTGAGTCAAAAAGCAGAAGAGCGGACGGATACAGTCGAGACTATACTATACTAAATCCCCTGTAAGCCTGGAAATCCCCGACGGGATGAGCAGAGAGAGACAACTATATTTTCAGTGCCACTTAATAGAGAGCGGGCCTATTGCCGCCAAGCGGGCGGGCAAGCAGGACTAACGCTGTGATGCGCTAGATTTTTATTTTAGCGAACTTACCAATACAGTTCCTTGGGCCAGTTCCGAAGGGCAGATAAGCGCATGGGTGGCGTTCTCCAACCTTGTCCGCCGTAAATCTGTCCGGGTCGAACTTTTCGGGATCCGGGTAATATTTCTCATCGTAATGTATACCAAGTAGTGGTATGAGAACAGTTTGTCCTTTTTTTATAGTTACTTCTGTACCGGGAATTTTGTAATCAGATTTGGCATTCCTTTGCAATGGATCCACAATGGGGTACATTCTAAGTGTTTCATCTATCACTCTGTCCAAATAGTCCATCTCAGCCATCGAATCGTAAGTCAGCTGTCCGTTGTGTTTCTTGAGAACGGAATCTATTTCAGATATCAGTTTGTCCTGTATGTTCGGGTTCAGAGCTAGTTGGTATAACAGGAAGGCAGTTTCAGTAGAACTAGTTTCGTAACCGGCCGCATAAAATGAAAATGCTAGTGCCGCTATCTGTCCGTCCGTAACCTCCACCGTTATGTGCTGAGAAGCCTCGTGCTTTTCAGGCCCCTGTAATACTACTTCCTCTCTTATTTTTAATATTGAGTCCATGAAGTCATTTCTCTCTGAGGGTTTACCATTCCTTTTATCAATAGATTCTCTGACTAAAGCATGAAAAAAATTAGTTGCTGATTGCGGATATAGAGACTTATTCAGTTTTTTTAATATACCCGGATACATCATGTCTAGTTCGTAAGCGTAATTCATATCGAATAACATTTTATCAATTTTTTGTAAATCCTTTTTCATTTCGTTAGTAAAGGTATCCATGTCGAGGCCGAAGCAGCACGTTGCGATGGTGGCGACTGCGTACTGCTGCACGAGGGAGTGGACCTCCTGCTCGGTTCTGTCATTACTAACTCTGTCAACATATTCTATGAATTTATCTCCACGTTCGGTTATAAGTGGTATCATATTTTTCAACTTACTGGTAGTAAAAAGTGGCGAGAATCTACTTCGAAGCGCTCTCCAAGTATCACCATCAGAGTGAAATAAATTGACTCCCAGTCCTTCTTTGCTGAATTCAATACCGCGATCGACAAATATGTCGAAATCTTTGATCATAATATTTCTGATGACGTCCAAATCTTTTAACAAGAGACAAGGTGTAGTCATTCTGAACACCCCCACAACTTTTTCCTCGGGAAATCGTTCGTAGATATCTTTAAACACTGTAGCAATGTGTTTTTTTCGGGTCGTCGATTTCTTTAAATTACCAAAGAATGGTATTGGTTTCGGCCCAACCACATTTATGTTGCTCCAGTAATTAAACGTTCGCGTAAAGTATTTAAACAAGAAAAAAATTAGCATTAACGTTAGAGTAAAATAAATCACGAGCATGATTAGATATGTCTATCAGGTACGACACATCCACATATGAAAGAACCGCGGCACATAATGTTCAATTTGGCTGTGCTGTGTGATCTTATACCTATATGCATAAGTAGGTACCTACTTAAGTTACAATAAAAAATGCCGCTGTACTCTAATGTACAGTTGTGAACATAATTGACTAAAATATCAATATTATTATGCAAAGTAGTCGTGTCACTGTGTTCGGAATATACCTACTTACAGTAGGTACAGGCCATTATTTAAGGTGTTCATGGCCTTGATACTATGTATGTACAGTCAGCGTCAAAATTTGGTGTAAGTATGAAAATAGATGTTTACTAGTAGTATTTATGTAGAAAGTAATTATAATTATTACTTATTACTACAAAATATTGTAGTAAGTAAATATAGTAAATATCTACACGTTTCAAAAGTAAGTGATAAGTAATATATTGGGTAGGTACCTAGGTACTACTTGTACGTTCCTGTAGACAAAATTAATTTATTAAGGGCCTAGTCCGCGGAGCGCACGACTCAAAATCTGTCAAAATACAGACGCAGCCGTGCACGCACACATCACCGAGATGCACAGTGGGCTGCAAGACGCTCTTTACCAGTCAAAATAATGGTGAAAATTGTCTTACCAATGATGAAAAAACCATTTTATGCCTTGTGGTTAGAGTGCATTTTTGAGTAATATGATTTATTGTGACGTATTACGTCTGTCAATTACATTTCGTATCTCTTTTCTTCTTATACATTCATCCCTGTCATATTATGTTACGTGACGTCATTGACATGTCTTTTGTTTCAGTGTCATACATAGCATGTTAAACTTTTCACAGAGATTATGAGATTTCGAACAAAATAAGGCTGGGGCCATACCCACACCTAATTGTTGATATCTGAAGGTTGCTGGGAAGAACTGGATGGCGAAAACACTGTCCCGCCAACAGTGGAGGGAATTGGAAGAGACCTACACTCAGTATTGGGTGACTACGGGTTGAAGAAGAAGAATGTTGTACTGAATTTCATTATATCCCGCCGGGCAGTAATGTGATTCTCACTTCTCTTAGTTCTTATTGTTATGCATTTAAAGTCTAATTTCGTGAAAATCGCGCGGCGCGCGGCTGCTGCAGCTGCTGGTGGCCGACGGCGCGGCGAGGAGGTGGACGGCGGCGCGCGCCGCGCCTCATTTATTTGAAAATCGAACTTATTCGAAAATCGAGCTGGCCACGCCACACCAAGCCGAACGAAAAAAAATCAATACTTAAAACAAAAGCCGCGAGTATTTCAATACGGTGCAATCAGTATCAGACAAAACTGCAAAAGAAGATAGAATAAAACATTAAGAAACTGTCGAGTGACGAAATAGTATTTTAATAATTAAAATACTTTTTCTAGTAGCCCTGGTTTTTATTGTCTCGCAAAAGGAGAGAAAAGTAGAGTATACTCCTCAGGGATAAAACTGATTTTGCCTTGGGCGCGCTTAAATTCTTCACTGCTCTCAGGACTCCATTTTAATTCCCTCACTTCGCTCGGGAATCAACTCAAAACCCCCTCGCTACGCTCGGGAGTTAAATCTAGAGTCCTTCGTTACGCTCAGGATTCAATATCGCACCCGTGACATAATACAGTGCTTTATCCCCTTGGTGTACAATCTACTATTTCATCCCTTCTATTCGAAAAATGTCACTTTACTGTCACGGTAGCGGGCAGCAAAATAGCTCTTTTCTGTTCAGAGCCAAGCAGCGGGCCGGCAAAGTGATTTGAATTTGGAACATTAACATTCATAGAAATCGAACGCAAATTGCACGGATTACTGGCTAGTACGTGTTGGCTGCATAGCACGGGGTGATCTGTGCTAACTAAAAAAAAACAAAGAGCGCCAATTACCTCTCTGTTCTTGTAATTAGTACATACCTACTTATTTAAGTTGTATTTTGCAAATATGAGTTTTACGTCGAGGAAAGTGACAATGCAACTCCTGAAACAATTATTATAGAAGCTAACAACGCCGTACACAACTTGTTACCCACGAAATCTCGGGAGAAATATTTTCTCATAGAACGGAGATGAAAAGTAGAGTGTATAACTCGGGAGCTAATTATTTTTCTCTCGGGCGGTGTACTTTGAATTCCTCGCTGCGCTTAGGATTCTACGTTTCTCTATTCTACGTATTCTAGAATCCTTCGCTTCGCTCTTGATTCAAAGTACCTAGCGCGCTCGCCTTTAAAATACTACTTCGCTCCCTTGTAATACAATCTACTATTTTATTATGTCCGGCACTTTGATTATTTATATGTCTAGATGGAGTGTCAAATGCGTACAAACGTCTCAAAAAATATCAGCTTGTTCAATCTCATAATACTTACGCGCAGCTCAGTGACGTTCGCGTCGGCTCGGTGTCACAACGTAAAACCCGCGAAAAACATTAAATAAAATGGTGGCCCTTTCTTAACACTTTGCCTTTATCTTACCGTCAGGCGACGAGAAGTCAAATTGTCGTGCTCGGCTCCTATACATTTAGATTAATATGCGCGCTCTATACATAAAATATAAACTAATGTGATCTTCGGTATCTCGTAGTTTGATATTTCGTACAGGTTTGAACTTCGGAATTTTGTAATTCGGGCTTTTAAATATCGTTTCTTTTGTACGTAAGGCCGCGTCCTGGACGACGGCGGCTGGAGCGGGCGGCGCGGGCGACGGCACCCGCGTCTTTATCAAAGTCGTACATTTGTGTGAAGCTGTTCTCGATGACAGCGGTGCGGGCGGCGCGGCGTGGCGAAGGAAACCGCGCACACCGCCCGCACCGCCCGCTCCGCCCGCTCTAGCCGCCGTCGTCCAGGACGCGGCCTAACTGGCAGGTATGGTGTGTCTACGCGGTGGGCATATTAATTTTATGAGTATTTTCAGTATCCTCAGATATCAACAATTAGGTATAGGTATGTCCCCAGCCTTATTTTGTTCGAAATCTCATAATCTCTGTGAAAAGTTGAACATGCTATGTATGACACTGAAACAAAAGACATGCCAATGACGTCACGTAACATAATATGACAGGGATGAATGTATAAGAAGAAAAGAGATACGAAATGTAATTGACAGACGTAATACGTCACAATAAATCATATCATTCAAAAATGCACTCTAACCACAAGGCTTAAAATAGTTTTTTCATCATTGGTAAGACAATTTTCACCATTATTTTGACTGGTAAAGAGCGTCTTGCAGCCCACTGTGCATCTCGGTGACGTGTGCGTGCACGGCTGCGTCTGTATTTTGACAGATTTTGAGTCGTGCGCTCCGCGGACCCGGTCCTTAATATACGGTACCTAATGTTTATCATGTATGATAAAGGTGGCTTTTATAAAAGGTGAGGTATTAGAACCTTCTGGTTCGATACGCGACGATGGCAGACTGGATGGAATATCATTGGTGCCTTGGAAGATGGGAACTGGGAAGGCATTTGGTGTAAGATGCAACATAAGCTGACTCTCTCATTTTTCTGGTACTGCGGACTGTACCTGCGCTGCTGCTGCTTCAACAGAGACCCTCAAACGGCGCAAATATAGTAGTTTAAGTGGTAATTACATATTTGAGCCGTTTGCAGTCGAGACGCTGGTATTATGGGGTATAAATGAGTAACATTTTAATAGACACTACCCGTGACCAGAGGGCTGGTTTATTCATTGCGCAAACGTGGCAATGCCGCCAGCCTTCTGGCCTCCCCCCCGGTTGACGTCGATGGGGAGGAATTCTATAAAGCAATTCAATTCTTGTTGAATGGCTCTGTCCTTTGAGCATCAATTCCGCCAATGTCCCGTAGTAGGGCTATTAACGAAGGAAAAAAAGTGGACCAGAATGTGACCGGTTATTATACATTAAAGACTGACTTGACTGACAGGCAATGTCAATAATTCTAAGCCTAAAACTTAAAAGACTTGTATTGCGTGGATTGTGATTAGATAATAATCAATTGCAGTCAATTGCAGTCAAATTGCAGTCCACTGCCGGACCTTTGATTATATAATGTCTAGATAGAGCCTCGTCCTACTGTCAACGGAAATAAAACGAGTCAACCTGTGCAAACATGTGTGCGTGCGGCCCGTGTTTTACACGTTGTATTCGTGCTTCTGTGTGCGTAAATATGATACCAGCTACAAGGGAAATTTCCCAAAAAAATCACCTAGGTATAATTAAATTGTTTTTTTTGACAGCCTCTGTAGCGTGACAGTAGTAAATGAGAATGGTATGCAAGGGGCACGGGTTCAATTCGTACATGACTAATTTTCGTATATGACTAATTTGCATAGGTCTGGGTACTTTCCACGCGATTTCGATTTCGATTTCGGATTTCGGATTTCGGATTTCGGATTTCGGATTTCGGATTTCGGATTTCGGATTTCGGATTTCGGATTTCGGATTTCGGATTTCGGATTTCGGATTTCGGATTTCGGATTTCGGATTTCGGATTTCGGATTTCGGATTTCGGATTTCGGATTTCGGATTTCGGATTTCGGATTTCGGATTTCGGATTTCGGATTTCGGATTTCGGATTTCGGATTTCGGATTTCGGATTTCGGATTTCGGATTTCGGATTTCGGATTTCGGATTTCGGATTTCGGATTTCGGAAATAATGTTCGGATTTCGGATTTCGGATTTCGGATTTCGGAAATAATGTTCTAATCCAAATCAATAAAAAGGAGGGACATTGGCTCCCCCAATCGGTACAAGGCTCCTCCAATCGAACCAAACCATGAATTTAAAAAACTGGCAACACTTACAAATATGGCGCGTGATAAATGACATATTGTTGTGATGAAAAAAATAATTAATTTAACTTGTATTTTGGTTACTTTATTCATAAAAGGTAATGTGTGTAGTAGTATTTAGGCGTCCTTTTTAATTCCGGCAAACTTTGATAGTGCTAGTCGCCATATTTCGACAGTTTTTATTTAATGTTTTTCGCGGGTTTTACGTTGTGACACCGAGCCGACGCGAACGTCACTGAGCTGCGCGTAAGTATTATGAGATTGAACAAGCTGATATTTTTTGAGACGTTTGTACGCATTGGACACTCCATCTAGACATATAAATAATCAAAGTGCCGGACATAATAAAATAGTAGATTGTATTACAAGGGAGCGAAGTAGTATTTTAAAGGCGAGCGCGCTAGGTACTTTGAATCAAGAGCGAAGCGAAGGATTCTAGAATACGTAGAATAGAGAAACGTAGAATCCTAAGCGCAGCGAGGAATTCAAAGTACACCGCCCGAGAGAAAAATAATTAGCTCCCGAGTTATACACTCTACTTTTCATCTCCGTTCTATGAGAAAATATTTCTCCCGAGATTTCGTGGGTAACAAGTTGTGTACGGCGTTGTTAGCTTCTATAATAATTGTTTCAGGAGTTGCATTGTCACTTTCCTCGACGTAAAACTCATATTTGCAAAATACAACTTAAATAAGTAGGTATGTACTAATTACAAGAACAGAGAGGTAATTGGCGCTCTTTGTTTTTTTTTAGTTAGCACAGATCACCCCGTGCTATGCAGCCAACACGTACTAGCCAGTAATCCGTGCAATTTGCGTTCGATTTCTATGAATGTTAATGTTCCAAATTCAAATCACTTTGCCGGCCCGCTGCTTGGCTCTGAACAGAAAAGAGCTATTTTGCTGCCCGCTACCGTGACAGTAAAGTGACATTTTTCGAATAGAAGGGATGAAATAGTAGATTGTACACCAAGGGGATAAAGCACTGTATTATGTCACGGGTGCGATATTGAATCCTGAGCGTAACGAAGGACTCTAGATTTAACTCCCGAGCGTAGCGAGGGGGTTTTGAGTTGATTCCCGAGCGAAGTGAGGGAATTAAAATGGAGTCCTGAGAGCAGTGAAGAATTTAAGCGCGCCCAAGGCAAAATCAGTTTTATCCCTGAGGAGTATACTCTACTTTTCTCTCCTTTTGCAAGACAATAAAAACCAGGGCTACTAGAAAAAGTATTTTAATTATTAAAATACTATTTCGTCACTCGACAGTTTCTTAATGTTTTATTCTATCTTCTTTTGCAGTTTTGTCTGATACTGATTGCACCGTATTGAAATACTCGCGGCTTTTGTTTTAAGTATTGATTTTTTTTCGTTCGGCTTGGTGTGGCGTGGCCAGCTCGATTTTCGAATAAGTTCGATTTTCAAATAAATGAGGCGCGGCGCGCGCCGCCGTCCACCTCCTCGCCGCGCCGTCGGCCACCAGCAGCTGCAGCAGCCGCGCGCCGCGCGATTTTCACGAAATTAGACTTTAAATGCATAACAATAAGAACTAAGAGAAGTGAGAATCACATTACTGCCCGGCGGGATATAATGAAATTCAGTACAACATTCTTCTTCTTCAACCCGTAGTCACCCAATACTGAGTGTAGGTCTCTTCCAATTCCCTCCACTGTTGGCGGGACAGTGTTTTCGCCATCCAGTTCTTCCCAGCAACCTTCACTATGTCGTCGGTCCATCTAGCCGGCGGTCTGCCTACGTTGAGGCATTGTCGAGCAGGTAGTGTGAAAAATAATTTGTATTTCAACCTTAAAGTATCAAGAGCTGCCATACCTACGAAAAAAAACTGCCTACCTAAACTTGGATTTTGTGAATGAACCGAACGCAATATGGCGGCCTAGTAAGGAATCCAGTAAACTGTCGATAACTACTTATCGATATAAAAAGGGCACAGACTAAAAAATTATACATTTGAAAGAAAAATTACTTAATTAAGTCTTCGTCTAAGCTTAAGTGGATGCCGATTATTTGTGTTCTCTGGTTGCAGTGTGCTTAGGGCTTCGGAGTTAAATCAAAATCAAGGAGATTTGTATAAATCATACTTTTGATTTAAAAACGGAAGTAATTTCTTATTATCTAAATTTATATTTATCAATTTAATAGCTCTATCACCAGGCAATATTATTATCCTACTTATATTATAACGTGAAAGTTTGCAAGTATTGATGGATGGATGTATGTACGTTACTCTTTCACGTAAAAAGTACTGAATGGATTTTAATGAAATTTGGTATGGAGTTAACTGACTCCCTGGACTAACACATAGGCTGTTTGGTCACGATAACCGACATCCACCATTATTTTAAAAACGTGATTACAAATGAGACAAATCCTTAGTACCGAGTGAAATGTATTGCTGTACCGCATAACATCCCGTCCCGCACCACTCCCCTCTCCCCGCACGATTTCTCTGTCAAGACCACTTCGTTGATAAACTGTATGTAGTATGAATCGTTAGACTGTGGTATAGTACTTTAAGTACTCTAAGGCTGGCCTACCATTTTGTAGAAGGTGATATTCCAAATACACATTTTCTTGTTCAACTATTTATATCATATTGATTTTGTAGTTTTATAAATGTAAAAAATGTTTTAGTATCTATTCATCAGTAATACCAGTACCATTATGCGATAGAATAATAAAAAGTCCATGGCATTTCAAAAGTCATTCACTATGTATGGAAAGGGGTCTTCGTTCTTTAAATATTTGAGAAAATATCGATAATTAAAATTCTATCATCATCACTAGCAATTGTATTTGACCAATCAGGTGCTAACACGTCCCCACTACGTGCGAACGCAAGATGGAGGTTGGCGTGTTGCTCATATGATTTATGAATGAATTTCGTAGTAGCTTCAAGTCTTCTATATTTACTATGTCTATGAATTCAACAAGAAAAAATAACATAAATTAATTTGACAATTGACATTCTTGACAAGAATGACACTCTTGTCAGTTGTCAATGGTCTGTCAGTGACAAGTGACATAGAGTGAGGTTTGCGGTGAGCTTGTGCATCTGAGGCATTTTGAGGTTAATTTTGTATAATAATTGTTGATTTCACTTCATTTCATTTCATTATTGATTTTCAGTAACTATTATCATATCAGTATCTACACACATCTAACATATCAGTAAATAACAATGAGTAATTTTTGTCATATTGTGCCTTGGTATAATACAGAAGAATGGCAAAAAGTTTACTTGCAATTATCAGATTCATCTTCAAGCAAAGAAGATGCGCTTTACACATTGTTAGTGTGGAAAGCCAGATGTCCATCACTTCCATCTGGGATAGAATCCACATTGTCCTTACTGCAGGTTCACATTCAGGATATCAAACGTAATGAAGATGTAGCCGACGATCAGCTTCTTCGTTTAGCTTATTCTACTGCTATAATGCGATTTGTTAATCACATGCTCGATGCAGAGACAATAAAAGGCAGCAGTTTATATAAGGCTGCAAAAAATTTAGGTGTTCCCGATTGGATTATTGATTTACGGCATGATACCGCTCACAGTAATAATCTTCCAGTAATCACGTTACTTAGGGAGGCATGTACAATAAGTTTACAATGGCTCCAACAAAACTATTGGGACAAATACAAACTTAACATTCAAGATTATGTATCAAGTCAAAAAGACTTATATCGTTATGGAGATGTGAATAAAATTTCTGTGCTAATCAATCTATGTACCTCATTGAGCATATGTGCTCATCCAAGTTGTAAGATCAAAAAAATATCAGAAATACCAAATATAGAAATGAGTGAATCAATTGTAAATGATGTAAAAGATTTATTTGGAGATCTTATAGATGTGTCTAATTCAGAGAGTGTATCAATCATGTCATTAATTAATATTATATACAGTGAAAGTAAAACTCTACTTGAAATCCCAGATGTTGCTTCACATGTGAATGAAGCCTTACTAGGAGAAGATTCTTTATTTATGTCACGAGATCTATTATACTTCTTCAGCGCAAATGACTTTCAACGTAAAAGTAGATTGAATAATAGTTATATGCAATGTTTTGAGGTTCTGTTAACCTTCCTACATAAAAATGATTTATTACTTGAATTCATATTAGCACTTGTAGCAATAACACAAAATAGTAAGGATGAGCATTTTAAGGCTCGCCTGGCAGGATTATGGGTATCTGAAATATTACTGGCATTGAAGAGATCCCAGGAGTTTTCACAGAGATTCAAAAAGTATGTTATTCAATCACTTTTTTTAAATGTATGTAAGTAGATATAGTTAGTGTACCTATCTATTAATCTTTTTTTTTTCATTTCAGGCTGTCAGCTGAGCACAAGCTATCGAAGAAAAAGAAAGATTTGAAAAAACTATATCATGAATGGTATCCTAGTATCAAGGGAAATAATCTTCAGTTGGATCTTATGACACCTGTGCCTGAGCAGTTATTAAATATTAACTATATACAACCAATTATTGCTGCATATAATCCATACTTGATTTATTTCATAAAAAATCTTTTAAATCTGATAAATCCATCTATACCAACTTCAGTTGCAGAAAGAGTGTATAAATTAGCAGAAGTGATATCAACTCCTGAGAAGTTTCCATCACCAGTGTCCACTATATACACTGTAGACAACCTAAAACCAAATATTGACAATAATAATGATGATGATGATGATGATGATAGTATTGAAATTATTGTAGAACCTAGAGAAGCAGATGTGCCACCAACATGTGAACAAGATAAAGTCATAAATAGCATTTGGAAATTGGCACCAGCCACATATGACTGGTCTTTATGTCCTATTGGAGAACTTCCTTGGGAACAAGAGATTGTAATGATAAAGATAAATAATAAAAATCATAAATAAACAAATAAAACACATTTATCTCATTATTCTTTTTTTATTTTCATATTTTGTATACAGTATAATGTTTTGGTTACAATTCATTTATATTGACACATTATAGGATCCCTAAAAATAGTTGAACAATATACATGTTTATATGATACAAGATTCATTTATTGATTAACATGTAGGACAAAGTTCACAGTCAGACATACAGTTATATAAAACGACCATGTAAACAGTTTAGTATTGGTCCTTAACAGTAAATACAATTATAAGCTGAATAAACATGCCAGCTATCTGATTCTTCGGCAAAATATCCAACTAATATCTTATGATTTATAAAATCAGTACCATAACAGAGATAATAAGTAAAATGGACATTATTAACTATATAGTATGCAACAGCAAAAATAATAAAATGTGATGTTGCACACAACTGTTATATTATCATTTAATTTTTCTGCGATAATCAACAAATTTACTTAAATGCCAAACTACTATAAAATTTTAACAATCCAATGATATCTAATGCACCAATAGATAAATTTAAAATGAAAATAAAAACAGTATCTTTTGATAGGCACTTACAAATTAACGGCAGAGACCATGCACAGTTCTTAAGATAAAATAGTACCTTACTAAAACTTGTTAATAAATTATTTACATAATTCCTATGTGGAACTGGCAAATATCTACATACACTTCTAAAGTGTCAATAAATTCCTAGTCGTAGCCCATTGCACATTTATTAACTTTTATTTTGTGTAAAAAACAACTTACATATAATTATGAGTATGAGTATGTTTGCTGACGGGATGCCTGGGAAAACGACAACGTAATCGACGAGACCTAGCCACATCTATATAACTAAAACACTGTATAATGTGGGTAAGTTCTATATAAGAATACTAGTAAACCAATAACAATAGCTAGACTTTCAAGCTTAACATTCAGGTTACAAGTGGACTGCTGAAAGTAAACCAGTCAAAGGCACAGAAAACACTAGCTTACTGAGACACAACCCAAGACTGTCTGTACATTACATGCAGTATTTGTTCGGCACCTCCACGAGACAAGCGATTCCTCAATATTATAACTTTTTTAAAGTGCCCTTAGGCTATTGATATATTTCTTCATTGTTCATGTACCCCAGATATTATGTTACTATGTGAGATTCAAACCATTTGCATTGTTTCTTATGATATTATAAATGTGTTAACCTATAAGAATAAAAAGTTTATATTAATACAGTCCATCATAAATGTTGAGCTATAAAATATTTCCACAGACAGTAGGTAGAAGAAGCTTACAAACAATACAAGTTGTCACAGAGTAATTCGTTGTTTGTAAATTGCTACAGACTAATTAATAAAAAGCGGATAAAATATTTGTGACTAACAATAAATTCAATAGCTTATTTTTAGACAGTCTTTTAGAATATAAAAGCAAATAAAAGTTAGAGGCAAGGTACATAGTGCTTAGAATATTTTTGGATTACATTAAAATAAACCTTTCAATTCACAACTGTTTTGTCGGGAACTGGAAGAGGCCAGCAGTGAATATACATACGTAACCAATACCGTGCAAAAAAAAAAATCATTTTTAAAATATTTGGGTAAAATATATATTTAATGTTATAGGTACATTACGAACGCATGACGTGATAGTATATATATACATATTATTTATATTATACATATTAAAATAAGTACTTATCAATATTTTTCATTATGGTTTCATGTTGTTAAAATATATTGATGTCATTTACACTTCAATACATGAACTAATTAAATGTAAATTTGGTACGGAAACAAGCGTGTTTGTTGGAATTATTGAAATACAAAATTTTTATCATCACAAAATCAAAGCTCAAAGATCACAAAGTAAATCAAAGATCACAAGCATATACACCATAAGTCTTAAGTAAGATTGGCAAACGGGATATCAATAAGTGCTCAATGGCAATAAAAGCAATCTGTTTCGTTTCATAGCTATTCCTTATTATAAAACTTAAGTTACTCAGTTTGTAGACAGATCAAAAATAACTCTTCACTGGTTTTGGCTAATTACCGAATTGATAATAATCCGACAGCCCTAAATAAAATTAAATGGAATGGATGCCTGCATATTTATAACCTACTAACTAATAAACATAAAATGCAGCCGAATATATCCACAAGTCCAACAAAACATCTCCACCGACGGAACCAGCTACAATGTTATCATATAATAATTTTTAAAATCACCGTTAGACAAGATTTACATATTTACAGAGAAAATATATCATAAAATATGTCAGTGCAAAGATGAATGTAAACATTTTTACGTACGAAAAATACTTTTCATATACATAGATACATCACGTAGTCGGGCTGTCGCCGAGTATAGTGGTGGCGCCCGGTTAACTTATTGAAATAAGCTCATCACTACGTCTAAGTACAAGTCTACAAGAATATCTGCTGTTATATCGACTGCGCTAGCGCTCGCCTACTTCTACTTGTATATTCTTCTAAAACAGCCATCTAAATCGTGCACTATGTTTCAACTTTTATCTCAAAACTAATGTCACTCGGGGGCAGATACAGTACAGCGTCATCGTATATTCGTTTCATATAAAACCTTAACAGTAAAATCATCCCATAAACAAAAATGTAAAGGAACATGCAGAGGAACATTTCAGCTAATTTGTTTTTAATTTACGACACGAGGAATGTAAGAAATCTCACGATTCACTTATTGAATAAATTGATATTTTTAAAGTCCTAATATCATGGCAAATTGGACATTTCTGCATAAGAGGCCGCACTGAAAGAGCAGCGGTCAGTAGTGGCATTTAGAGGCAAAATGTTACAAGCCATATTTTATCTACGCAAGAAAAAACTTCATAATCTCGAACTTTCTAACGACTATGTCTTGCAACAAATTTTGGCTGCTGCTCTGTCAGTGGGGATGGACAATAAGGCCCGTATTCTAGAATAGTACTCATGCCGATAAACCGAAATTCAGGCCTGAGTGTCGTTCTAGATTATGGGCCTAAGTCTAGGTGGGCTAGACCATGATGGGGTCGTCGGAGGACAGCTGGCGGTGCAGCAGGCGCTGAGACCGCAAGGAGCCGGCGCCGCTGAGGTCATCAGTACTGCCTAACTCGCCGTCGTGGTCCGTAGTGGACAGCAAATCGTCGTCCGACGTAGCCCTGCACCATACATATAAACTTACTCTAACTAGGGTTATTATCTGCTGCCAGTAGTACCAGTATCCCTAGCACGAAAAAATATCGTAATCGTAACGTAAACGTCTCGAGAGAACGGAGCATTGCGATTGGCAGTAGGCAGGCGGCCAATCGCCTAAAAGCTTAATCAAAACCTTTTCGTGCTAGGGGCACAGTTTTATGGTAAACGGGGGCATAAGTCTTCTTCGATGCGCCTATCCCGGTTGCTTCGAGTTTGCACTCAAAGGGCTAATCATTCAGTATTGTTTATATTTGCCGATAAGCGCTGGTACTTCGGCGCCGGCTACCAGCTTTCTTTCTGTATACGGCCTTAGTGAGGCCCCAAGATAACTTCTTCGACCTTCCCTACCCAAAGATGATATCGAAACAATGCAGTTAGACTATTTAGGGCTCTAACAACCCGTAACGACTGCCACAGATGTTAGTATGGCAACCGGGACCACCGGTTTAATTTGCTCTCCAAGACACGATCAGAGCAGTACAAATACCCATATTCATGCACATAAATATTTGCACTGAGCGAGGAACGAACCCTTGCCTCCTGCGTAGCGGCCGCGTTCACTACCGCCACGCCACAGGCTGTATACGTCTAAGCAAGCAGATTGAAGAGTCAATTTAAATTCCAATCTGCTTGTTTTATGTAACTTTTACCCGAATTGCTGGTAGATCGGCGGCGGCTACCAGCTTTCCTTGTCTATACGGCCTTAGTGAGGCCCCAAGACAACTATGAGTTGATAATGTGAGTGGTTCATACCTGATGAGCGTGGGCAGCTGGTTGGTGAGTATGGCCTTCTCCTTCTGTATCTCGTGGATGTGCTGCGAGAGGATCTGCTCCTCGGGGCGCGGCGCCTGGCTGTGCGAGCGCAGGTCGGACAGGCGGCTGTTGGCCGTGTGGCACGCCGAGTCCAGCGTCGCGATGTCTTGCAGCATGCCACGCACCTGGGACCACGGTAATTATGAATTGGTATTCAGGAGAACGGAAAATGGGCGTTTCATCTCATACTGAAACCAATTACCAGTATTAACACGTCAGTCTGACCGTAAATATACAGGGCGTGTGGGAGTACATAGGGTGTGTGGAAGTTTATAGGTGTGTGGGCGTATACGACGTGCGTGGGAGTATATGAAGTGTGTGGGAGTATTTAGGGCGTGTGGGAGTATTTAGGGCGTGTGGGAGTATATAGGGCGTGTGGGAGTATATAGGGCGTGTGGGAGTATTTAGGGTGTGTGTGAGTATACAGGGCGTGTGGGAGTTTATAGGGTGTGTGGAAGTTCATAGGTGTGTGGGAGTATATGACGTGTGTGGGAGTATTTAGGGAGTGTGGGAGTATATAAGGCGTGTGGAAGTTTATAGAGCGTGTGGGCGTATATGAGGTGTGTGGGAGTATATGAAGTGTGTGGGAGTATTTAGGGTGTGTGTGAGTATACAGGGCGTGTGGGAGTTTATAGGGTGTGTGGGAGTATATGAGGTGTGTGGGAGTATATGAAGTGTGCGTGAGTATACAGGGCGTGTGGGAGTATATAGGGCGTGTGGAAGTTTATAGAGCGTGTGGGCGTATATGAAGTGTGTGGGAGTATTCAGGATATGTGTGAGTTTACAGGGCGTGTGGGAGTATATAGGGCGTGTGGAAGTTTATAGAGCGTGTGGGCGTATATGAAGTGTGTGGGAGTATTCAGGATGTGTGTGAGTTTACAGGGCGTGTGGGAGTATATAGGGCGTGTGGAAGTTTATAGTGTGTGGGCGTATATGAGGTGTATGGGAGTATTCAGGGTGTGTGTGTGTGGGAGTATATGAAGTGTGTGAGAGTATACACGGTGTGTGGGTGTCCTCACCGTGCGCAGCTTGTCGACGAGGATGGCCTCGAGGCAGGCGGTCTGGCGCGCGATGTCGTGCAGCGAGGCCTGCGCCGGCTGCACCTTGTGCGTGCGCAGGATGCACGGCGCGAACACGATGGCCAGCGCGTTCGGGCCCATCCTGAATACGCACCGATAGGTTACTTAGTTAGTTAGTTTACCTGGGCTGTTCCGCACTTAGCCTCTTGATTGGGCCATTGTGCGTACCATCTTACCTCTCATTCCAACCAACCCAGATCTTCCCAAAAAGCCGATAGGTTAATACTCAAGGTAAACATTATATGCACAGAAAACAATTCACTAATACATACAGTACATAGAATTTTAACACACACAATTTGCCAACTATGATTTTTGGTCTAACGCAATAGGGGGCTAGCCTATTGCCGTCATGCAGTCACTTAAGCCTATACCCCGTCCATCATATTATTGTATTTTAGACAGATGGAAGTAGTGATTGCAAGAAAATTTAAAATGTCGACAAAGTCAAAAAGCTCGATTAAAAAAATATTTATCGATAAATGAAAATATTATGGTAAATATATGATTTCATATGGAATTATTATCTATTATCTTTCTATACATAATAATAAATCAGTACTTAGATATTTCGTGTCTGTACAATTTACAAATATAATAGAAAACGATTGTGGGCCATAACGCATACGCTAATCTTCAAAACAAAACAACTGACTTCTAGAAGAATATTCCAACATGCTGATTTCCTGGTATTTATTGAAGAGTTCCGTGGCCTGTCTCTGAAACCCATCATCAGATCTTTATGCAAATTAAATGGGACCATTTTGGAATAAACCTCTTTCGAACAAAAAAGAATTTTGACAATCCGTCTACAAATGACCGAGTTACAAAAAACATGTTTCCGTAAAAATCATACAAATATAAAAAAATACAAACATCCGAATTGTTGTTTAGAAATCGGTTAAAAACAACTAGTTATGTATCATTAAAAAAAATATATTTTCTGTAGTTGATATCGATTATGGCATTTTCAAGTATTATAATGAAAATACATTCGATTGACTAACTACATCCCTAAAATTGCTTTCTGGCTGACGTGACGTTGTCAATGAAAAATGACGTATTGGCGCCCAATTTTTGTGAGGATTTTCAGGTGTTGACGTTAGAACAAAGTTATACCGACCACTGTCAGTGAGCTGTCTAAAATACAATAATATAATGGACGGAGTATAGTTCGAATTAGGCTAGTAATTTAAAAGAGTAGCGATTAATTTAGTATAGTAAATATGTAGGCTCGCCACCTATTACATTGGGACCTAAACATAAACTGGCGAAATGTGGGTGCTAGCACCTCTGCCTACCCCTTCGGGGAATACAGGCGTGAGTTTATGTTATGTTAGTAAATATGTGCGAACTACAAAAAAATTGTCGATAAATTTAGTAAATGTGTGTAATAGCGAGTAGTTTAGCCACTAAATTACACGCTACTCTACTAAATTAATTACAGTGCGAACTAGACTTTAGTCCTGGGCTTTATGTTTATTGTCGGATGGAGGACAGCCCTATCCTATAGTCGCCTTCTCCAGTACACACAGTGAAAAGAGTTGGGTTTGCTTTGTATTATGGTTGACTCTACACAACTCCAACACTTGGTTTGTTTGATATATATTGGTATAAAAGGTATTGGTAAAATAAGAGTAAGTTTAAGGAAAGTACTAGTAGTTTACACTAAAATGGTTTGTTATAATTGACTTATATTAATTAAGATAATGATTCTAATGGTTTGGATTTAATGGTTAATGGTTTTGGTTGCGAGTACGCGGTAGCTCCGTGAGGGCTTTGGACACGAACTGGCTACACATTAGCTATATCGACCAAATGTGCATAATTGCAAGCGATGCAATTACACGCATTTGTCGAGTGTTTGATTTACTCGAACACACAGTAAGAGATGGAGTAGCCCTATTCTACTCCACCGGGAACCAACACGACAATGGCAACAGCCTTAGATATTTGCGGATATCGATATCCAGTACATTACTAATCTATACTATGATCGTGTTAAATTCAGTAAAAATAATGTGTTTGTAATTTACCTGTTGTGGTTCTCTCGTAGTGCCACCCTCGCCAAATGAAATATTAACCTCTCGACGAGATCGAAATTGGGCTTCGGTAACTTTCTTAGTATTGTAAATATGGTTGATACCCGCTCCTGTAATCAAAGATTTACTTGTTGAATATTTTTATATAAGCTATTAATGTTATATATAGCTTTCTTATTATCGAGATTAAAAACAGTTAAATAAATAGGAAATGTAGGTGTTTCCTATTTTATTATCTGTTACTGGAAAGTCATGGTGCATTTATACATATAATAAATCTGTAAACGATCGATGTCTGTACATGGAAAGGAAATGAAAAAAATTATTATAGTGGGACTATATAAACGTAATAGAAGCCAAAACAATGTTTTTTGGAATTTTTGTCTGTTTGTCTGTTTATCTGTTTCTCTGTTTCTCTGTTTGTCTGTGAGTTTGTGCACGCTAATCTCAGAATCGGCTGAACGGATTTGGTTGCGGTTTTCACTAATATATTGTGGTAGGCTTCACTTAACATTTAGTGTTTGTTTTATTGAAATCGGTTCATAAATAAAAAAGTTATGTCAATAATAGCATATCACGGCTAGCAATTTGTGATTGTGTGAATAGATCGAACCAATAAAGAAGCAACAATGCTTACAAGAAGATATTATTTCGGTCATAGGAATCTGAAGAACTTCAAGAAGCCAGAGTTCTACATCTCAGCCATGTCAGGTCAGGTTAATATAGTATCTTCGGCACAGCAAGTGTCTCGATAGGATTCACATTGTTATCGAACGATTTTCTCTCGAATCCAACAAATTAGTAAGCAGCTGGTTCGGTAAAAAGACTCCTGGCTTTCATAATTAATATCATCACGCTATTATAATAAGGAACGGGACAGAATGTTTTTATGACATAATATCTAAACGTCTATTTCACACTATGACTTCATGGTAACTGTGGCTCAATACGTCTGCGGTGGACTTATAAATTAGCTGAGTCGCGTTCGAATCCATCTAAAATGTAATTTTACTTTTTTATGGTTTTTTATTTACTTTTGTTTAACTTTTTTATTTTATTGTGTATTTGTTGAATTTTATTATATTTATAGTTTTAATTGAAGTAAAATATAAAGTCTATGCTTAGTATTCTATAGGTAGTACATAAAACTAGGCTGTGTGACAGCAATAGTAGAACTTATTATATAACTAGCTGTCGCCCGCGGCTCCGCCCGCGTGGATGTCACGTATCGCTAAATTAAGATTTAAACTATCCTATCTCTCAAGTTGGATCGAACTGCACATGGTGTGCGAATTGTATTATAATCGGTTAAGTGGTTTAGGAGTCCATTGAGGACAAACATTGTGACACGAGATTTATATATATTAAGATAAGATAAAATAAGATATTCTTAGATCTATACAAAATTCTTCATTTCGGAGAATGAAATATAGTAGTGGTCCCACCCGCCTGAGAAGTCATAAAACTGAAACTGGTATCCGCCATTGATACCGATTCCACCACATCGGGGCAAGCGCAATATTGGAATCAAACCGATTAAAATTTAACAGAGGAATGGGGCATTGGGGGTATTCTGGGGTTAGGAACCCCAGTATACCTGCCTTGGTTACCTATCATAAATAGGCGGTCGTGAAGAGCAGGGATTGCTTCGGCTAGGGTAATGGGTAGACTAAGCTGTCACCATCAAAGCCGCGCTCATGGAGGAAGTAAATCGTTGCATCTTCTCTGAAGCACATTACGTATTCTGGGAGATAGTTGTCCCTATCGTATTACCGTCTCTATCATGGTGAATGTTCTGATGAGCTATTCCAATTAGTTCCACCCTCTCCTTTCCTACACAGGACAATGCATGCAAGGCTCAGATGTCATCCACATACGGATCAGAATATTCCATCAAGAACCAAGCGGTTTGGTGACCCATTCCTATGTCGCACCATCAAGACCTGAAATCCCTGCCAGCTCACGGTTTACTTCTTCCTACAGCCCCGGGTCCTTTAAAGGGGGCGTGAAAAGGTTTCTGATGATCCCATAAAGATGAGTGCCACCATTGTTAAGATGGCACACGTTTATAATGGTGACCCTATTTCCGAGTCTTTGCCTTTAGTTTAACATCAGTCGAGGTGAAGTTAAATTGACGTGTCCTATATAAAAAAAAACCCGGATCTTAAAAAGAAGAAAACACATGTGTGGACAGAGCAATACAGTTCTTAACCGCATGATAAAGAAATGAAGTTCCGAACAGCTTGGTTCGAGGTGGTATTATTTCTACCGTATGTGACTGACGGAAGGGAGGAGAGATTAGTAAAGTGAAAGAGTCTTTCAGACTCTTTCACTCGCCGTGGTGCGGTAGAAATGGTAAAATACAGCCAGAGAGTCAACGTCTTTATGCAACTGCAGAAATTATACAATGTCAGTGACCTGATGACTACCAACGCACACCACTGCGATATTATCGATTCCGTCTAATAAGTAGGTATCTAATAGTAAATACGTAAATCTATCCCAGAAATGATAACAGTACGCCAGGAGAAGCCATCCTATGTATTACTTAGGTATATAAAAGATACCGCTGCTCCTATTATATAAAAGAGACTGAATGTGGGCAGAGAAACACTCAGTTCCGGTAAATTTCATCAGACCAAAAAATCCGCCACGTGGACAACAACTCCAGTATCAATTTGGAAGTATCTACATCATCTGCTGGAAAAAAGCTTACCAATACAAGGAATATATAGCAAAACTAGCTTTTGCCCGCGGCGCCGTACGCGTAGATGTCGGTTCCCGGCAATTATTCGAATTTTTCTCTACGTACAAACCTTCCCTGGACTTTCACGAATAATTCAAGACCAAAATTAGCCAAATCAGTAAAGGCGTTGTTGAGTTATAACATTACAACGAAAAGTGGCATTGATTTTTATATATATCGATGAAGCTATATGACCCCATCCCAGTCTATGCTGTATTTGCTCTCTTGCCCACTGCGCCCCTCTTCTCTACCTGTGTGTAAAGCAATGAACAATGATGTGACTGTGGTCGATGGAATTTATCATAAAACTGGAACTACCCACCATTGGCTCGGCAAAGAAGAGAAACACTGCTCACTGCTTAGGGCGTGCAAGGCACCGGGTTTTCTTTAAACTATTTTGTGTGATACTTGATGTACTTATTTTAATTTGTTCAGTTCGTAAGTGGTAGCAGCATGTTTTAAGAATTTGGGAGGAAAGAAGAATATTTAAACCATTAAAACTGGTGAAGTCAAGCAAAATGTTGAATTTTTAAAATCCTTCCGCAATATTTGCCAAGTCCATAGAAGAAGTCTGTCAATTTTCGTAGTTTTCAGTAGTTTGGCCCTGTAAATTTATAAGTCAGTCACTTCTTCTTCTTCGTGTCAGCCAATTAAAAAGACTGTCTTCATGATATTTAATTTAAAAATACAAGGTGGAAGATGTCAAGCGAGTTTTCGAAATGATTTGAATACAGTTTTGTTTCTTTTTTAAAATAAAGAAATGTTTCCTTTGCATACAATTCACTATTTCCAGTATTTCGAGTACTTCCGTTCCAGTTGGGATGAAAATCTTCCACCATGTTTAATAATGAGTTTGAGCTATTCCGAACTAAACGTGGACGAAGTCGCGGGTAGCAGCTAGTATAACATAAAAAGAATCAACTGTCAAGTTTATAGCACCAGAACCAGAAATTCATGCCGTGTTTACGATCCGACCGTACACTGTCGACCACTTCTTTACTAAAGACTTCTTTTTTACGAATGACATTTCTTTAATAACGCAAATTTAGTAAATAATCTGGCTGGAAGGACCATGGAATCAATCAGGAAGTCATGTATAATCCAGTTAGCTACGCTATGCTAGAGGCCACTATACCACTATACACAGTATACCTGCGGGTCGGAGATCTGCGCGGCGAGGATGAAGTCGTCGTACAGGTCGAAGGTGAGCAGCGGCTCGGGCAGCTCGCGGAAGTACGCTACGCTAATGGCACAGTATACCTGCGGGTCGGAGATCTGCGCGGCGAGGATGAAGTCGTCGTACAGGTCGAAGGTGAGCAGCGGCTCGGGCAGTATACCTGCGGAAGTACGCTACGCTAGTGGCACAGTATACCTGCGGGTCGGAGATCTGCGCGGCGAGGATGAAGTTGTCGTACAGGTCGAAGGTGAGCAGCGGCTCGGGCAGCTCGCGGAAGTACGCTACGCTAGTGGCACAGTATACCTGCGGGTCGGAGATCTGCGCGGCGAGGATGAAGTCGTCGTACAGGTCGAAGGTGAGCAGCGGCTCGGGCAGCTCGCGGAAGTACGCTACGCTAGTGGCACAGTATACCTGCGGGTCGGAGATCTGCGCGGCGAGGATGAAGTCGTCGTACAGGTCGAAGGTGAGCAGCGGCTCGGGCAGTATACCTGCGGAAGTACGCTACGCTAGTGGCACAGTATACCTGCGGGTCGGAGATCTGCGCGGCGAGGATGAAGTTGTCGTACAGGTCGAAGGTGAGCAGCGGCTCGGGCAGCTCGCGGAAGTACGCTACGCTAGTGGCACAGTATACCTGCGGGTCGGAGATCTGCGCGGCGAGGATGAAGTCGTCGTACAGGTCGAAGGTGAGCAGCGGCTCGGGCAGCTCGCGGAAGTACGCTACGCTAGTGGCACAGTATACCTGCGGGTCGGAGATCTGCGCGGCGAGGATGAAGTCGTCGTACAGGTCGAAGGTGAGCAGCGGCTCGGGCAGCTCGCGGAAGTACGCTACGCTAGTGGCACAGTATACCTGCGGGTCGGAGATCTGCGCGGCGAGGATGAAGTCGTCGTACAGGTCGAAGGTGAGCAGCGGCTCGGGCAGCTCGCGGAAGTACGCTACGCTAGTGGCACAGTATACCTGCGGGTCGGAGATCTGCGCGGCGAGGATGAAGTCGTCGTACAGGTCGAAGGTGAGCAGCGGCTCGGGCAGCTCGCGGAAGTACGCTACGCTAGTGGCACAGTATACCTGCGGGTCGGAGATCTGCGCGGCGAGGATGAAGTCGTCGTACAGGTCGAAGGTGAGCAGCGGCTCGGGCAGCTCGCGGAAGTACGCTACGCTAGTGGCACAGTATACCTGCGGGTCGGAGATCTGCGCGGCGAGGATGAAGTCGTCGTACAGGTCGAAGGTGAGCAGCGGCTCGGGCAGTATACCTGCGGAAGTACGCTACGCTAGTGGCACAGTATACCTGCGGGTCGGAGATCTGCGCGGCGAGGATGAAGTTGTCGTACAGGTCGAAGGTGAGCAGCGGCTCGGGCAGCTCGCGGAAGTACGCTACGCTAGTGGCACAGTATACCTGCGGGTCGGAGATCTGCGCGGCGAGGATGAAGTCGTCGTACAGGTCGAAGGTGAGCAGCGGCTCGGGCAGCTCGCGGAAGTACGCTACGCTAGTGGCACAGTATACCTGCGGGTCGGAGATCTGCGCGGCGAGGATGAAGTCGTCGTACAGGTCGAAGGTGAGCAGCGGCTCGGGCAGCTCGCGGAAGTACGCTACGCTAGTGGCACAGTATACCTGCGGGTCGGAGATCTGCGCGGCGAGGATGAAGTCGTCGTACAGGTCGAAGGTGAGCAGCGGCTCGGGCAGCTCGCGGAAGTACGCTACGCTAGTGGCACAGTATACCTGCGGGTCGGAGATCTGCGCGGCGAGGATGAAGTCGTCGTACAGGTCGAAGGTGAGCAGCGGCTCGGGCAGCTCGCGGAAGTACGCTACGCTAGTGGCACAGTATACCTGCGGGTCGGAGATCTGCGCGGCGAGGATGAAGTCGTCGTACAGGTCGAAGGTGAGCAGCGGCTCGGGCAGCTCGCGGAAGAAGCCCTTGAGCACGGAGGCGCGCACGTGCACGGCGTACGTGTCCAGCCGCTCCGCGCCCTCCTCCGGCGCCTCGTCCAGCAGCCGCCGCAGCTCGCGCACCTGACGCACGGACACACATATGTACACCGGCGGAACTCAGGTGCCATCCAGCACACTCGGAAAACACTATTTGAGGGTCGAGGCGCCATTGCCCCGATTGAAGAAGATTAGGGACCCTATGCCTACTTTACGAGACCAGGTAGTAAAAATTGCGTAGCATATCGTGGGCAAAAATGGAATCGGTCAAGACAAAACCATTTAGATGAACTTTGAATGCGTTTCTTGTGCATATTTGTATCGCTTTATACGCGCATTTGAATCGATACAAATACTACTATCTGTTTTTTAGTCGACTACAACAACCCAAAATACACAAGATGATTGAAGATTCAACTTACCTTCGAACTAAGACCACTCTTTCTGTACAATCCTTCTGTATAAAGGCCCGTCATTTCTATTGTGGTCAGAAGCCTGTCTACTACAATGGGTATATTGCTCTCGCCAGTGGGTAAGTCAGTCAGTGGCATGCCGAATACCTGCAAAAAATAATAACGAACCAAATTAAAAACTGTTAGTAATATTAAAATTACATTTAGCAACACTTGCAATAATCGCCTTAACAAAATCGATCAATCGCGCGTTCGGGAGCGTCCATTATTGCGCGACGGAAGGCTCGTATGTATAATCGTGCGCGATTATATTTTTGTAGTTCAAAGTTACTAAAATATTTTACGCGGTATAGACCACACGAAATACAAGACGATCGCGATGCGATTGCGCGCGCTCGACAGTTCAGAGAAGCGCTGAGCGCGCGTTCTTTCTCTCTCCCAATACGCGTTTATGCGTGCGATGCTCCTAAGACTGCGCGACGTCTATACACGTTAACGTGTATTTTTTCAGCAGAAATAATTGTTTAACTCGACCTGGAATCAAACCCACGAGAGCCCGCTCCACCGTAGCAGGTACCCATTTAAATGTGCGGCTTACCTTTCCTCTCGTGACTACGCCCATTTGCTCCCGCCCTCCTGCGTCCACAGCGCCAACGATAGCAGCCGACGGCGTCACATTCTCTTTACGACACATCGTCGACACCTAAAGAACGTTCAAGGCTGTTAGTAGTAACTAGATACTAGATAGATATTACACCAGCTTTTTCTTCGCGTAGGCTACGTATTTTTTAGTTTTTGACGTGACAACGTCTTATAATTCGATGAAGCCGGCTGCACTCACGAAAATACATGACGTCATGCGGCGTTACCTCGCTCTGAGGCGTTCCATTTAAGGCTTGAAGTGCAAGCGAGAGCGCGGAACGAGCGACAAATCAAACAAATAAAATTTAAATATTCTTTTGAAAAATGAAACCATTCCATCAGTATTTTCTTATGACGTTGTCACGTTCAACTATCGTCAGTAAACCGACTTTACATTTTTTTTTTAGGTCCGAAACTTGACCTTCTCGCTGCATTACCGAGAACGTATAGAGGGGTACAGTTTTATTTGTTCAATAGTATGATGAAAATGTACGAACCTTAGTGTAACACTTCTTATGCGACGCGAGTCTACACGTCTGACAGATGAGCGATCGCTCGATGGGCCACATGAAGAAAGTCTTACAAATCTCGCATTCTGTCGGTATGTTGATCATGGATAGGATGAAAGTGTGTCCTTTGTATTGTATAGGGTCGTCAACCTGGAATTATTGGTCTTTATTATTTTCATGCCTTGGTCTACACTTCACATCTCAGATCTGTGAGCTCCGAGGGCACCGTGGCCTCTGATGCAATCAGGATAATACGTCATAATGTAGATGACTATTTATTAGAATACTATCTCTTACTTATGCACAGGCGATTCAAAGAGATATCTCGACAGGCCAATAACAAATAAACACATAAACCTGCACAACTATTTGTTTGTGTGTGTTTAACATAAACTTCAACACATTAAGTGTGATTGCCGAGATTATCAAAGATACACGCAATGAATGATAAAATTTAGGTAATGATATTTTATTAGCTAAAGCAATGCCAACTAAGTTATGAAAAACAATATTCCATGATTGCAATAGGCTCACTCTCTATTATTTGGGAGCAAATACTTTGACTAACCCTTCAGTGATGTCTGTTTCTTGTCTTACCTTCCGCTTTTTATCCTTTTTTCTTTTCGTTCTCGCCTTATCAGTGTCGTGTTGGCTCATAAACTCGTCCATGAACCCTCTGAACGCGTTGACTCCCATAGTGATAGACAGCGTGGACCCCTCCCGGGCACAAACCGTCTCCATCACGTGTAGGAAGTTCCCTATCAGATCTTTGTACTTGAGCGCCGACCCTCGCGTCTCCACGATGCTGTATGTCGCTACTAAATTATCTTTGAACTCTAATAATGCGTGTTTGAATACCCTGTCAACCTGTAAAGAGCACACAATTTTGTAATATCCTTAATACATGTGAAGGTTTATGAGAATGGGTAGCAGCAAATTACATATCAAAAATGGCAGAATGAATCTGGATAAGCTCTAGATAGATTTTAGTCCGAAATAGCCTGAAGGTTAATTTTTACACTGCGAATAGGTTCATATAGGTTGCAAAGAAAGGTATCAATATTTCAAGTGGGTAGCTAATATGGAGACACTAATTTACTATTAGTTATTTTAACATTTTAATATTTTTAAATTATATATATATATATTTTGCTCGTTTTAACTGTAAATTGATCCTATGCCATTGCTACTAAGCAATCACTACCTTTTCTAATAAGTAAACATTTACCTCAGACTGTTTTTTATTTTCATTCGATTCCATCTTATAGATCTTCTCAGTGATAAAGTTTTGCATAGCCTGCAGTTCATTCGCGTCAGATATTATCTTATCAGTTCTATCCATAAACTCTGAAGTGCCTGTTAGGTTGAAGTTCGAAGTGACGGAAGATTTATTGTGTTCTAGTAGTGCAGAATTGGAGTTTGAGATGTTTCTTTTCCTCGTAGCTTTGTATCGCCCCCTGGGTGCGGCTGTGACGGGACTCGTACAAGGCATCTTGATGACTCCTTTGTTTTGAATACATTTTGTGTGGTAAAGCTGTTTGCAGTCTATACACCGCTGGCCCTGAGTGACGAACGCGTCGATAGCTTGGTGGCAGTAAACGCATTTGTCTGCTTTCGCGAACCTGGTGCCTTTGCGAAACCTGCAAGCAATATGCATCAATTGACTTTTATATAAATTCAATACATATTTCATTATATATTTGAATGGATGAATTAGTAATTTGAATTTTGTGGAGTACCTACCTACCTACCTTTTTATGGGTAGTTTTACAAATGAGACAAAATTTACAAAGGTATTTTGCGAATTAGCTTTTCTAACCAAATACTAAAGCAAGTTTAGTAAAATGATATTTGTATTATAACTTTATAAGTAGTTTCTAAGTTAGACTTAAGAGGATGTATGGGACCCTACCAAGAAAGATTTTCGGGGTCCAAACCTATCCCACCTGCAATCGTTACATCTGCTTAACGAATTATCTTTCGGGGTAGTTCGGCGTTTGGATGACTGTCGCTCTCATAACGCCAAAAAAGCATAGACAAATCCCAAAAAAGCATAGAAAAACACTCCCGGGCTCTCAGAGTCCAAGAGCCTTAGATGTACCGGGAAAAATACTATGATGATGATGATGATGATGATGATGTTGATAAATAAATAAGTATAAATAAATATTTCACTCAACGCTATCTAGACTCATGGTAAGCATATCTTAACTAATTCGTGCGATGGAATCTTCAGTGCGTATAAACATATTTATGATACTTTATTTTTGTAAATACATACATATTATATAGAAACACCCAGACCAATACAAATATACATATTTATGCATACAAATATTTGCACTGAGCGGGGATCGAACCCGCGCCTCCTGCGTAGCGGCCGCATTCACTACCGCCACGCCACGGAGGCTGTCGAAGATAGATAGATAGATAATTCTTTATTGTACAATAATAGATTTACATTGGAACAAGTAGGTAGCATGATACAGTTTAATGACAATGGGCGGCCTTATCGCTGGAAGCGATTTCTTCCAGGCAACCTTGAAGTTGAAGATGATGGTGATGATGATGTTGATGATGATGCGTGTGGTGCGTGTACCTGTGGCCGGCGATGCGGAACAGGCCGTTGCCGGTCTGGCCGATGAAGTCAGTGGAGCGGGGGTCGAGCGGGCGCGCGTCGCCTGGCGCGGGGTCCGAGTTGCGTCGCCGTAGTGCTAGTGCGCTCAGCTGCTCCGCACCCACCCTGTATACCAACCACCAGCGAATATAGTTATCGGCAGGTTCTTTAGCCCGAGGAGGGCCAGACCGTAAGGGATGACCCTGGGTCAGCCGGGGTGCGAGGGATATGTCGATGACAGGCTGGAAATGAATCTCATCTCCGGCCTAGCACCATGACCCTCAGTCGGCGTGCGGTTTTAGTCGGTTCGAGTCCGACATAACCTCCCCTTCCGGCTCCGGTGGGGGAGGTATCCGAGGGGATATCCGCACGAAAAAAAAAGAACAAAAGGGGGTCCTTTAGTAGTTTAATCACAGACATGAGCACCCTTCTACCCCAAAATTGTGCACATTAAATTGAAAAGTCTTCTAAAAAGGAAGGAATTTCCGCACTTACAAAAAATGACCTCTCATAAGGTCAGGCTGCCTCCGCACCTGGCCAGTTCTCCCACCGCCGATGAGTAATCGAGTAACTATCGACTATTTTATCTTTCGAGAAACGTACAATAGATATAACATAGACAAGCATCGCTTTTAGACCAGCAACAAAATTATCGGAACTCAGTTTCTAGTTGCTAATTTTACTCGTTCATCGTCGGCGGTCGGACAAATGCAAAAGAAACGAGACCTTTTTTGGCTTGGATTGGTTTGATATAATCTAGGAATCTGGAGCATCTCCCGCACTTTCCTCAAAAGAGACACTTAAATCGCGTACTGTGCGTAAAATTAAATATGGATGCAAATGCACTTCTAGTAAGGCGAACTTAGTTTTAAGCAGAATTTGACGTCAAAAAGCTGTAGTAGTGCTATATAATTTTGAATAAATACTTTGAATTGAATTGAGTATTCACCTGTAACAGTACTTACCTCTTGATGTCATGGTCGTGTAATGAGATCGACGCGTCGACGATGATGTCGGGCGGGGGGCCGCGGGACGAGCGGCGAGGGGAACGCCTGGCGGTGCGGACGGGCGGCGCGGGCGCACTCGCCTCCGCCACCACTACCACACCCGGCTCCGGGACACGACCTGAATATGCAAGCAATACAATAAGTTATATATATACATATATAATAACCAAAGCATAGTTGCCTCTCAGGCCTCCTTTTGCGACAGCTTTATAAGACAACTAGCTTTTGCCTGCGGCTCCGCCCGCGTTGATGTCTGTTCCCGGCATTTATTCGAATTTTTCTCCCTTACCCTTTAAACCTTCCCTAGACCTCCACGAACATTTCAAGACCAAGATAAAATAAATCCGTTCAGCCGTTCTCGAGTTTTAGCGAGACTAACAAACAGGCAATTGATTTTTATTTAAATAGATAAATCTAAGATGTAAATGGAATTCTATAAGATCGCGTGAAATTCTGTTCCCTTTCCAGTGACACTTCTTTTTAAAACCTTCCGTGATTTCTTTGAAACTTATGAATAAATATTGTCGAATCAGTCGAGCCATTCTCGAGTTTTAAACTTAGCTACATTTATTTTATATAGAAGATTATTTACTTTTAAATTTACTTAATAAAAATTAAGCCATTTTCACATCCCGTTTTGAGGACCCGTGATTGCACGAAGAGGGGAATTACATGTAGTATGTAAAGTCAAGTAAAATAATTATAATTATAATAAAGCGTTCTTTATCGTACTTATTAACTTACTGTAGTAATAAACTATTTTCAAAACATTCAACACGTAACCAATCACTATCACCATCGCGGACACTCTCACTTTGTATATAAAAGACCAAATTAAATGATTCACAACTACAGGAGATCTCACAACGGCCATCATTATAACAAACACCAACATTTAATTATGTGTCTCTTTAGAGTGTAGAATAATGCTAACTTATTTAGAGAAGAGCTGAACTTTATTTAAACAAAGTTTGAAAACAAATCATTAAGCAATATGACATCTGAGATAAAGTGTTTACATTGAGCAAATTAACGCTAATCACATACTCAGAATTGCGATAAGTTGAAATGTATAACAGTTACGCGTTTGGGAAATATAACATCAATAAAAATACGTTAATATTGTCCTTATTACGGCCACATGGCGGGCCACAGATAGTGTATAATAAATGATTAGGACAGGGTAAAGATGATGCAATTGATGATGATTTTACATTATGTCCTAAATATCATTCAATTAGTTACCGCGTCTTTTAAGATCTGTTGGTGTAGTATATTCAGTTAGTTAAATATCGTCAGGTATATTCATGTATATGTGGGTATTGGTAAATAAATCAGTGTTGAACCAACTTACGTGTGTTTCACTAAATGGTGACAGCGGTGGGATACGAACCCACGCCCTTTCCGACTGGTGGCTTACGTGTGTTTACCTACAGTTCGTAAGCGCGGGCCGGGCTCATCAATCAACCAATCACGTACGCGCTGGCTTACGCCATTGGTGGAATAGTTCTTTTCTAAGCTTTTTGGCTATTACGTATAGTGCACAAGCAGTGCACCAAGCAAGAACTTTTTGACATTTGTTAACAACCTCCGTGGCGTCGCGGTAGTGAACGCGGCCGCTACGCAGGAGGCGCAGGTTCGATCCCCGCCCAATGCAAATATTTGTATGCTTAATATATGAGTATTTGCATTGGTCTGGTCGTGCCTCGGAGAGCACGTTATGCTGTCGGTCCCGGTTGCCATACAAATATGTATGGTAGTCGTTACAGGGGAAATGGGTGAAATGGCCCACATAGAAGGGCTGATCACCCGCCCGGTCAACGGTGTCCCCACTGGCAGTAGTAGTAGTAGACGTTTGTTAAAGTTGTTTGCCGGCTACGGTTACTTACTGTTGTCCGTTGGTACTATGGCGGGCGTTGCCACCGGCGGGGCGGGGGCAGGTACGGGGGGAGCGGGGGCAATCGCCCGCGGGTCCCGCCGTACTGGGGGCAGGGACTGCAGTGCCCGGGACTCCAAGGTCGCGCTAGACACGCTGCGCTGGTACATCGCGCCCGATGAGCGTCTGTAAGGGACCGGTGCGTTACTGATGTTGTAAATGGCTGGATGGATTGGTGGGTGGGCGGGTGGTTGGATGGAGAGATGGAGGGGTGGATGGATGGGATGGGTGGATGGATGAATGATTTTTTAATAGATGGAGGGGACGGATGGATGGATAGATTGATGTATGGATATATGGAGAGTGGATGAATAAATGTTGGGGTGAGTGGGTTGGTAGGACGGATTGATAGATGAAGGGTAGGATGAATGATTGCGGAGACAAATTAATATATGGATGGATATCTGGATGGAAGTTTGGTAGGATAAACGAAATTTTTCACAGAGACATATTATAATCTAAAAAATCATAAAAGGTTATGCCGGTAATATTATATTCCTGCGGAGACGGGATCTATATTTCATGTGGGTGTAACTTCGGACGATAGATAATCAATGATCATTAAAAAAAGGAAATTACCTCGTACTAGTTTTATTGTTTTCCGTGTTTTCTGACGAACTCCATTGCCTCAGGTATTCTTCACTACTACTAGTTATCGACTCTAACAAATCTGTTAACTCTTGTTCCCGTTTCTGAAAAGATATAAGGGTATCACGTTTTATCTAACAAAACGCCCAAAATCTACATTTTTTAAACCTACTAGAAACTCGGATCGTATCCAGTGGCGGAAGCTGAATATTTTAAAAGGAAGGTCGTTACGGTCTAGACGCAGTTTATCAATGAAATAATCATATTCATATTTCTGATATAATCATAAGCGAAGCCGGTGAAAATTGTATTATATGAACTCTCTGCCATAAAGTTACATTTACATTACATAAGTAACACTAACGAGTCTAGTCAAAGAATGTAAAAGAAAGCAACGAAGTCTTACACGATTTTCATGACGCATTGCATCTTACTTTGGATCTCGGGACCTGATTACTTTTAATTTTTTTAGTTTGGTATATACGATTTAACCAGGAAAGCAAAGTCTGTCCCAAAGTCTTGTTCGTTAATTAGCAGGTGTCCCGGCTAGCAGGTAAAGTTGGGTTCACCCCATAGGTCTTGGTTGTGCCTTATACCCCACACAATTACTACTCAAACTGACTGATCTTACATACAGTATCTACACAAGCCACTAGGTCAAAGAATTTTTCATAAAATCTTACATTATTCTGAGTGAACAAAAATCTTTGAATGAAATTTTTATTGCATTTATTACGCTTTTTAAGTTCGAAATACATATACAATATGAAAAATGTTCTCCTTTTCGCAATAGTCTAAGACAGAATGTTTTTTTAGTAATTTTTTTAAGAAGATTATTAGAACCAAAAATACTAATATTCCCTCTAACCCCTCCAACTAAGCTAAATTGCTTGTGCTAGGAGTGGGTTCACGTAGGTAGTGTAATGACCAGTATTCGAACCTGGGACCTCTCGATCGTAAGGCCGATTCCTTAACCACTAAGCTAAGATATTGTTTACGATGTTTATGTTTCTATAGTATTCTACCTTATTGCTTGCTTCTTTATCAGTCATTAGATAGTTCTGGTCTAGCCGTAGCCACAGCATCTCGTTGGCGAGGTCTTCCGGAGTGATTTTGTTAGGCAGCGTCACCGCCGCTTGCGGGTATTTGTTTGTATTTACATTCCAGTTATCTTCCGACGAAGACTCGCTTGTTTCTTTGAGGGCGAGGCTGAAAATTAAATAACAGTGAGATATTCGAACACACAGTCAAGTAAAAGTTGTCTGTAAAATCGTGACCACATTGTGGACTGTTTCATTTTATACAGAGGTCACTGAAGTACTGGGAATTTTGTAGTTTTTAGTAAGTCCTTGGACAAATTTGTTAATATTCTATTCTATGGTCTATCCTCCTGGTCCTAACCTCTTTATAGATAGTATAGCCACAACAGTGCGACCTCCTATCGGACCCTTTAGACAAAGTGATATTCTACTATTAGTAATATGATAATTTGTTCACGATAATATAAACGTTATTATATTTTACCTTGTACTCGTTTGTTTCATAGACGCCTCTGTTTTCGAAATTCTTTTCTTCACTTTCTGCGTAACCGAAGTATTTGATATTTCTAAATGTGGGTCTATGATCAAATTTTCGCGCTTCTTCTCCACTCTATAACAAAATTGATTAATGATGAAAATATGCCTCAATAAAATTAACTGGTGTTGTTAGAACATGCATGTATTGGCATGGGGTCACTGTACCTGGGTATTGGCAATGACTGGGTCGCTCTTAGCTGTCTTGAGTTTTCTTGGTGCAATCGTAGAATACATCTAAAATTTTGTTATTTTTTTTAGTTAAAAAAGCAAATATTACCAGTTTGAGTTATAAATCGTTTTGAGGTTACTGTTGAACACATCCACAAAAATACAAAAAATAGCTTAATTTAGTATTCATTACATTTCAAACACATACTAAACCACCCATAGACCAAATTGTTTGCCTAACTAGTTGTGCTATCGGGACATGCTTCGTTGGATTTGTCCCCGACGCATCATTTAATTTAATGTAAATATAATTTAAAGTAATTTTTTGAAGCTCTCCATAAAGGTTTCAAAATTGGTTGGTTTGAATTTTCTATAATTTAGAGTACCTAAAACAATCCTTAATATATTTTTAATATTTGATTTTATATCGATTGTTGACAATCACACACCTTCACTGATTCAATGAATCCACATAATGCTGTACGACACACGCGTACAGAAAGCTCCACCGATGTTAATCAAACATTGTTAGCGTGTCTCGGATATGTTATGTGTGAGTGATTCTATACATGAACACATACTTTTTGAAACTTACATGCAGTCTGTCAGATAAGCTGTGCATAGGCCTATACAGCACTTCAAGCGCCCGTTGTAATGCATTGGTCACACGCGACAAGTAGAGTAGCGAGACAGTGCTGTCGGTCGAGTGCGATGTACGTGCAAAATACTCGGCACTATGTTCACACGCACTGTTCGCTATTCCACTCGGGGCGTGTGATCAAGGCATAAAGGTGGCCTGTACTCTTACGATACTGTGTTGTTTTCTAAGCTACTTCACATTGTACTGTGTTTTCTATTCATTAAATTTGTAACTAGACACTAGAGCTAGATATAAAGGTTTGATACGAGGGATACTCACAGGGGATCTTTGATATAATTGCTATTTCGTTCGGTGGGTTTCGCGGTCGCCAGCCACTGCGATAGATTGTTCTCGGCGGGCGCTCGGCCGTCATGCTGCCAACACAACACGGACCACAACATAGTATGCCAGTGTGCACCATAACACTTTTGTACAACTCACATTAGTGACAACAATCTCACTTGGATTCGGTTAAGTGTTAATTCACATGAAAACGGATTGGATGCACATTTCTTACATTCCTTGATTGTAATTAGAGAATTTAATTGTGTGACCTTTTATTTGAAAACGCACCAAAAAATAATACAACTAGTAGTACTTATAAGAGTACATTGAATCTAATTATTTGTAAATGGATAAAGTATTTTTATTTAATAGTTCTTTTCAATTAGTGCCTTTTCGATAAAAGAATAGTGTTGGAAAATTTCGGGCCAAATTAACGGACACTGAAAGTGCAAATGGTTGGAAATATCTTCGGATTAATAGAGTTATATCATAAATCAATAAAATGCTATCAATTTCACGTATTTAATAGCAAAATGAATTTGTCAATTTCCCCGATAGTTTTTTTCTATAAGTCTTCATTTACACTGGAATCATTTAGGATGTGAATTTTGACGTTTGGTTAAATTTCGATTTCATATTGACAAAGTATTAATTGATCGTCATAGCAGTTAACGCTAAATTAAATTGAACATACTTTCGAAGAGCCAAAAAAAACTACAAAATAACTATTCATGTGTCCAGATATTTCCAACACGCGATGTACACGCGACCAAAGACTTACCTGGGCAGGTTACACTACGTACGTAAACCTGTACAGCCATTTCTTTGGTGGTGTGTACACTGTATGAACGACGTACCTCAGAGCGAGAGGCCCGAGCGAGAAGGAGACGGCGAAGCAGGTGGCCTCTTGCGGCGGCCTGGAAGTGTACCGCCGCGCCTCGCAACCGCACGTACCATCGGCGAACACGTGTACCTCTGAACCACGCTTGTACGCGGACCGCCGCTTCGTGCCGCGTAGTCAGCCACTGTCTGTACGCGAACGCGAACGGGTAAAGTAAAGAAAGTATTATGCGATCACTACTTTATGGATTAGGAATTTACTTTTGGTGTTGCTTACTATTGCTAGATGGCAATGGTTAGCAATATTAAAGGTAAACATCTGAATGTAACAAATTAATGTAAACCGTCCGTAGAATTGTGTTGCCGTAAAATCTTTTAAAAACTTTATACAAAATTACTATCAGTGAAAACTTGTAAATGGCCCTCACTTTGTTATATGAATTTACCTATTGTTATCTATTAGCTGTAAGTTTTCCTAAAATGATAAAATAAAATATAGCGTACAGCAGTAGCACTCGATTGTACGTTATATAACCGAATGTACGATATAATCTGACTATACGATTTCATATAAACCCTACATTTGTTAGAGTTCTTGTTATGCTCTTAACTTTTCCAAAAGCCATGATGAATTAAAGTGATTAAATCGTTCGAATGTTTTATGGTTAAATTCTTGTGCTCAATACTCAATTATAGTATAAACAGATACAAAAAGTACACTCAATGACCAAAGTAGCATAATAAATTATAATTTATTCATCCAACCTAACTCTAAAACCTATGAAATTAACTTTTTTTCTTGTCACACGTATTTCAATGTAAAAAAATGTTTTGTGAATATTTTACTGTTGATTAACCTTAGTTAATGACTAAAGTAAAGCCAACAAGATGAGAGAAAAAAGGTAAACAAAGCGACCATTACTGAGTTATGTTGCGATAACTAGCGATTATTTTCTCTGTCCTTGTCGCACATGTCATACGTACGCGATAATGGCCGAGCGACAGCTGTCGTTGCGTGTTTGGTAGAACAGGAAAGCTGTCAGCACAGCGGTTCTAAACTGTCAGCTCCGCCATCTTATGGGCAATTTCATTCCTGTCTGGAATGAGTTCGAAGTGATACGTAATAATTTTGAACCGCTTTGGAACCGTTGAAACTTTGTTTACCTTTTTTCTCTCGCTTCTTTGGCTTTACTTTATACATATTTATTAATAACAAGGAATTCAGCTCATGAATGTAGATTCTATAAAAAAGAATAATGTTCACGTACATACGTTATCAATACTTTTACAGAAAGTTTGCGTGGTACTATACCTGCAGAAGTACTGTAGTACGACGGAAGCCCGCCGAAGCGCTAGGAAGCGGCGCCTCTCAAGCACGGCGCGGAACCACCGTTGTATCGTGATGATGGACGCCATTATTTGCTGGTGTAGCCTATACTCGAGCTTCGTTTGCTCACTTTCACGCATAAATATTTTTGTAGCACCTGAATAAAATCAATACGCACAGTCAGTGCCGAAGGGTGAAATTTTCAAAAGGTATCTATTTAGTTTGACTGGACCCGTTGGAATGCCAGCAGGCATCAGGTTATAGGGAGCCCTCGCCACTACACACAAGGCTAGGTGTAAGGAAAGAAGCCAAGCGAAGGCCCTGTAGGTTCAGAGTACCCATAAACTGCAAGTTTGTGTGAAAATAAAAGAATATTAGAACCGATGTTACTAATATTCCCTCTAACCCCTCCAGCTAAGCTAAATTGCTTGTGTTAGGAGCGGGTTCACGTCGGTAGTGTAATGCCAGGATTCGAACCCGGGACCTCTCGATCGTAAGGCCGACTCCTTAACCACTAAGCTAACTCATTTGGTTTTATAGTTAGTGTCACTCAATTACATGAAATACTACGAAAACAATTGCCCCTTATACCTTCAGTAGAAGAACCGGAAGGAGTATACCAGTGGAAAGATGTCGTCTCTGACTACCTCAAGGTGAAGCGCGAGATTTCTGTATACTTAGACAATTTATTGAAACTATTGGATCTTTCCACAAACCATTTCCAGAACCTAAGCAAACGTCATTTGCAAGCCGGTAGCTTGCTGACTGACCAACAAGACTATGGCGCACGCTTTTCTCCCCGCATTGGAAGATCAAGGATGGTGGTTTTCATAAAATCCGAACCGTATAAATGAAATCAAAATGAGGAGAAAGAATAAACAAAGGCTTCGGGTTCCACTAGAAACAACGCTAAGATGATGGTGAACTGTAACTATGTAAACGAGTCGGGGACACCGTTGTCCCCCCTGCCGAGGAGGGCCAGACCGTAAGGGATGGCCCTGGGTCAGCCGGGGTGCGAGGATTATGTCGAAGACAACCTCACTTCCAGCCTAGCATCACGACCCTCAGTCGGCGTGCGGTTTTAGTCGGTTCGAGTCCGACATAACCTCCCCTTCCGGCTCTGGTGGGGGAGGTATCCGTGGGGATTTCCGCACGAAAAATAAAACTATGTAACGAACAAAATTCTGGAACTACTTACCAAGTTGATAATTATCCCTATCCAAGTTAAGGGTAGCAAGAAAGTGGCGAACATCCGCCTGCGAACTCAGCAGCCCCTTAGGCAGCAGTATCCTGTACAGTTGTATGAATTCCTCGTATGTCAGGCGCACGTTATATCCCGCCTGGCGTATGCGCACTGTTTCTAGCATGCCAGTGTACCGCAATTGTCTTTGGACGGTTTCATCGTCGAATACGTGAGGCACTTTCTCACCGTTTGATTTTATACACCTGGAAATTATCAGTAGGTAAGTATGGAGAAATGATTTTTTAAAAAAAAACATCATTGGGGGAGATAGAAGGAAAGAGAGGAAGAAGTAGGCCAAGAGGAACATTTATGGCACAGTTAAAGGAAAAGATACAAGTCACGCCGTATCAGGTGGTGAAAAGATTGGCGGAGCAGAGAGAAGAGTGGCGATTGCTCCATCGACAATAGACTTTTTATTTAATCCAAATTGCATTTTTTAACCCCCGACGCAAAAACGACGGGGTGTTATAAGTTTGACGTGTCTCTGTGTGTGTGTGTGTGTGTGTGTGTGTGTGTGTGTGTGTGTGTGTGAGTGTGTGTGTGTGTGTGTGTGTCTGTCTGTGGCATCGTAGCGCCCAAACGGATTAACCGATTTGGATTTGGTTTTTTTTGTTTGAAAGGTATATTAGTCGGGAGTGTTCTTAGCTATGTTTGAAAAAAATCGGTCCAAGATGGCCGCCGCCACAACATGTCGGAATACATATTTCTTCATAACTCCCTCAATATGGGTATCAAATGAAAGAGCTTTACTAGTAGATTTATTTAAAAAGTATAAAATAAAAATTAAATTAAAAATTTAAAAAACCCCCGTCACAAAAAACACTTCCAAAAAGTTGAAAATTCATTCAAAAAAAAAAAAAAAAAGTTGAAAATAAATTAATAACTTTTGATTCAACGGTTGCCATGTCGGGGGACCTTGAATTGTTCCAATAATATAACGGAAAGCTTAACCAGTTAGGGTCCCCCGACATGGCAACCGTTGAATCAAAATTTATTAATTTATTTTCAACTTTTTGGAAGTGTTTTTTGTGACGGGGGTTTTTTAAATTTTTATTATTTGTGTGTTTATGTGACTTAGAATTTCAGAATACCATGACCCCATCCTAGAATAAGAGACCAGTTGTTCAAATAAGACTTTGTGGCATTGAATAACACACTTGTAGATAAATAGATAGATAGATAGATAACTCTTTATTGTACACCAATAAATTTACAGTATTACAAGTAGGTAGCAAGTAAACAGTTCAATGTGCAATGGGCGGCCTTATCGCTGAAAGCGATTACTTCCACTGAGTTTATTTTAATTCTTACGGCATTCTCAAAGGTTTACATTGATGTTTTGTCACAAAAAACGGTTCAGAATTAAAATACAAGTACAATACAAGTGTGCTATTCAATATGTATAGCGGATTCCACCAAGTGCAATCAATCTCCAGTATAAACAGTTATGGTTGAATGTTTAGTAAGCCTTACCTAATGAAGAATGGGTTAGCTTGGTTCAAGGTATCCATGAGCGCAGAGAGCGAGTGTTGGAATTGTGCGGCGACGGTTTGCGGCTGTTTCCGTTTCCCGGCCGGTGCGGCCGTTCGTCCAGCTAGTGTCTTTACACTCTGAAGATTCTTTAGACCCTTTTTCGCACGCTCACGCGGCCTAAACGACTTGTTTTTCCTGGTAAATCAAATCAACAATAATAAGGAAATGAGTATTGAAACAAAATAAGATGGTGTAGTGTATTTTGTAAAAAAAAAGTGATCTCTAAGGCCAAGTCTTCGACGATAGCGGCGGGTATAGCAATAACGATTATGGATCGTTGTGTTCATACGAAATGATACAATATACATTCATTTCATATATAACCTCCACTTTGCCACCGCTGTCGCCCAAAACGCGGCCTGAGAGTGGTTCAACACCTGCCTGGTGATTCTGTGCAGTTTATTTACATACAAGCTAGTAAAAGTGTTGGACCAAATTTTTATAAACAATCTAGAACAAGCTGATAAAATGTTGAGCTATTGCGATTCAAAAGCCAATAATGTAGTATTTACTGTGATCTGAAACGTTTAAGTTGAGATGGTAATAAATAAAACACCTTAAAATAGTAATAATAGTAATAAAACTACAAAACTTGTTAACTACTTATAAGTTATAACCCACGGATTATAGCAACAGATAACAATTACAGCTTCTATAACTTTATTAGAATCCGATTTAAAATTATTACAATAGATGATGTAATTGTGTGTGCGCTTAGATAAAAGAATCAGCCGCATAGTATACCATAATAAATACTAATATAAATGTCATACATAAATACCAAACAATAAGACCACAGAAATAAGGCGACAATAATGCACGAAAATTAACACCCATAGCCATCACCGTGAAACAAAGAAAAGTGAGACAGACCCCAACCGAAACACGCATTACGCATCAAACAAATGCCAAAACAAATGAGAACAAAATACAACTTAATGAACATAAATATTAATAAACAAGATCGTTTCAAATTGGAACACTATTGAGTCAATTCGGTTACATCAGGAAAAATAAATGACTCAGGTGGGGCTTAAACTAACAGCCTTTCCCTTACAGGGGGAATGCTCTACTAACTGAGGTACTCGTTGTGGCACAGTAGCTCAGTTGGAAGAGCATTCCCCCTGTAAGGGTTTTTTTTTATCGTGCGATAAATCCCCACGGATACCACCCCCACGGAGCCGGTGGAGGTGGTTATGTCGGACTCGAACTTCGCTCTGCGCGGGCTTCCCGGGCCCGGAGTCTAGTCCGGACCCGACCGGCCGCCTCCTTCTCGAGCATTACTTGCTCGCAGGAGGCGGCCGCACCCCAAGCGTTCGCGCATCGTACCATCGCTGTGAGCAATGTGACGAGTGTGAGGACTCCCACCCCTAGAGCCGCCACTAGGACCCGCCTCGGCGTGTCCCACGCCGGGCACTCGGTCAGCGTGTGCAGCTCTGTGTCCTCGCTCGCATCACAGTGATGGCACTCGGACGTTGGCTCCTTCCGGATCCGACACAGCCCCCTGTAAGGGTGGTGGCATTAAGCCCCACCTGAGTAATTCATTTTAACTGATGTAATCGAATTGTATAGTTAGCATAATAAATGCTATAAAATTTCATTAAAGTATTGAGTCAATTTGAAGTTATTGGTAGGTTTGTTTGATGTGGTGGAAGTGCGAGAGAGTCAGAGACAGTGGTGGTGGCTCGGCGACGTACATGACGATCTGGCTGGCGCGCTGCATGACGTCGGTGTCGTCGAAGGGCCGCTCGTCGCGCTCGCGCTCTTGGCGGCGAGTGCGCGTCTCCGCCAGCCTGTAATGTTTAGTCCCTTTCCCACCGACCCGCGCGCCGCTCCCCGCCTCCGTTCTCGGTTTAGTATCGTTGCTCGCTCGTCCCGGCGTTTCGCGGACCTTACTCGCGGCCGCTCTGTGTGGCGTTCTTGGGTTTGATGTCGGGTGAGAAAGGTTTAGACGATTACAAAAATTAATGATACAAAAAAAAAATAAGTAAACCAATTAAATGTTCGGTGAGATGCATGCAAATTGCTCGTGTGACCGCGAGTGAGAATGAATAAATACCTATTAGAGAACTACGAAATGAGTACTAGTTGCTTTTGAACTAATAGCGAGTTGAGAGGTAGACACGAACTACATAAGTACTGTGGTCAGATTTCGTTTTATTGGACGCAAATTTGGCCACAGTCGCATATGTTTAAACGTAACAAAAAGGGGTTAAAGGTTGACTATAACTTGGACGTCCATGCGTTAGGTGCACATAGAACAAATAATAAGCATGCCGTAAATTCGGTGACTTACGCAATGCGGTTGATTGCAAGATTGATTGACGATACTGTCACCAGTTGGCTGAGCAACAAGACACATTTCATTACGTCACAAAACAGTTGCTTGCAAAAGCTATATTCTATATCGATATATATTATATTTTATACATAACAATAGTGTAAATCAAAGGTCGTGCTTCAAACGACAAGTGCTATATTTACAATCGATTAGTGCAAATATTTTGAATAATCAAACTGCTTCAGAGAGAATGATTTTAAGACGTGTGATAAAATAAGCATTTGCATTGAAAGCACAACCTGTTGTCATAACATTTTTGGATTTAAACTGCCAATTTCTTCCGTGTAATCTTCATGCCTTTAAGTTAATATGATATGGCAATAACTGCAGTTAGTTATTATTATGCGTTTCAACTTAGTATAGGTTCGTGCTTGCTAAAACTTCCGACGCAATTGTGTCAGAGTAAAACCTATTCTGCCGAGAGTGTGACGTGATTCCCGTGATGATTACGTGTGACGGTGACGATGACGCGAGTTTCATGATTTTAGTTAACCCAACATTTTCTTCGAAAACTGCCCAGCGTGCTTAGAGAACACTTTAACTTCAAAAACAACAGTTTTTGTCTTCAAATACCCTTTTCAAAGGTCTTGGAGTTAAAACGCAAAATGCTTAAAATGTTGTATATTACTCTTATACTTAATTGAAACGCATTGTATATTTATTCATCCAATTATATAAAAATAAATCTCAAGATACCAAATTTGTAAAATATCTTCAAATACAACAAATGCAGCGTCTGTAATTGAGCGCATCATTACACATTAATTTCGTAAACAAACAGTTTTACTACTATCAAGGAGTTAACCTTTATATTTTGACAGAATAAGAACTAGTAATTTCAACAAATATCTTCGACACAAACAATGCTCTAACAGTAAATTGACGAAAATGAGTGAAATTTGGTATCCTAATATTTTATATTTCAATGAGTTTATCAATAAAGCTGTATTGTTCTTGCGATGCAAGTAGACACAGTGATATTCCTGGTACTGAGCTCATGTTGTACTTACCTAATGAGACTATCGTTAGGCGCGTGTATGGACGCTCTTGGTACCCGGGACGCCCCGTCTACGCGATGGTTGCGATGACGTCTGCCGGCCTCCATGAAGGCAAAGTAACCTCTGCAGAAAAATATAAACGTTAATATACCTAAAAGGCACACGAAACGTCGGGATCAGTATAAATAATAACATAATGTAACACCAAATAAATCGCGATAAAATTCTTTGAGAATAGTTTTATTTCTAACCAAAAGGCTGATATTGTCGGACCATGGCCACTGAAAAGCAACCGAAACGTCGTGATCATTGTAAATAATAATAAAGGACCAAATAAATCGCGATACAGTCCGTTAAAAATAGTATTATATCAAAGCAAAATGCTATATTGTCCGCTGCTAAGTAGCAATCGAGACATGGGGGCTCAGTTTAAATATAAAAATAGTTTAATTACAAAGCAAATGGTTGTCATTGTCGGAACATGGGAAACAACAATTAATACAATATCAGAAAATGAAAATGAATACTTATTGAAATATTGTAAGAGATAGACATTTCTGGATAGGTGTTTGAGGCAATTTGAAAATTTGTCACATGCCTCTCCCATAAATATGTTAATACAAAAATAGAGGGTAGGTATTATTTTACAACCCAGTCTACTTTCTACCAGCTCTCGGACTATATACAGTACCTGAAGAACGCCCGCACTATAGCCCATCGGAAGACGGCTACAGGATCAACACCGACCAGCTCTCTCACAAACGCAAGTGACGAGTTTTTGAGCACGCTCACGATGTCCTGTCGCATTAGATCCAGATTCTTCTCTCGCATTGCTGTCACCTAGTACGAAGTCATAATAGTAGATTGTATTACAAGGGAGCAAAGTAGTATTTTTACGGCGAGGGCGCTACTTTGAATCAAGAGCAAAGCGAAGGATACTGATTCTAACGTAGAATCCTGAGCGCAGCGAGGGATTCAAAGTACACCGCCCGAGGGAAAAATAATTTGCTCCCGAGTTATACACTCTACTTTTCATCCCCTTTCTATGAGAAAATTTATTTCTCCCGAGAATTCGGGCGTAACAAGTTTTGTACGGCGTTGTTAGCTTCTATAATATCTAATTGTTTCAAGAGTTAATGCATTGTCACTTCCTTAACTCGAAGTAGAACTCATATTATTTTGCAAAATACAACTTAAATAGGTAATGTACTAATTACAAGAACAAAGAGATAATTGGCGCTCTTTGTTTTTTTTTTTTAGTTGGCACAGGTCACCCCGCGCTATGCAGCCAACACGTACAGTCACCTCTATAAATATGTATACACAGTAGGGTTCCAGAAACAAGTAACCGGGGTTAACTTCAAATTTTTGTTTACAAAATATATAGCAAAATAATGTAAACTCTTAATATTTCATAAAAATGTAACCATTACACGCCTCATAAAATATATCAACTAATGCTTGCAAAAATATATCCACAACTAACGGGTCAATTGAATGGAAACATGCTATAGTTCATATATATGTAAACACATACTTTCAAAATAATATAAAATATACTTTCAGTGAAGTTATGTAGTCTGTAGTCTAAAATATGTAGTTTTCTATAAAACCGAAACTTCAAATTCAATTCTAACTTAGATTCAGACGCGACTCTCAGACTCATACTCACTCACACTCAGACTCTGAGACTCATAATCTCAGACTCAGACTCTCTCTGACTTAGCCTCTAAGGCTCAGAATTTCAGACTCCAACTCTCAGACTCAGACTCGGACTCTCTCAGACTCTCAGATTCAGCCTCTCAGACTCAGACTCCCAGACTGAAACTCTCAAACTCAGGCTCTCAGACTCAAACTCTCACACTCAGACCCTCAGACTCAGACTCTCAGACTCAGACTCTCAGACTCTGACTCTCAGACTCTGACTCTCAGACTCACTCTCAGACACAAATTCAAAAGTCACACTTAAAATATTACGTTTGATCATAAGAGTATAGACGGAGATATGATTGAAAGTCACAATGGCCGACATCCACGCGAGCGGAGCCGTGGACATCACCTAGTTATTTATATTAGCGTGAGTTGGTGTGCCTTGAGAGAATAAAGAGACTAACTGAAATTATATTTTATATTATTTTGAAAGTACGTGTTTACATATATATGAACTATAGCATGTTTCCATTCAATTGACCCGTTAGTTGTGGATATATTTTTGCAAGCATTAGTTGATACATTTTATGAGGCGTGTAATGGTTACATTTTTATGAAATATTAAGAGTTTACATCATTTTGCTATATATTTTGTAAACAAAAATTTGAAGTTAACCCCGGTTACTTGTTTCTGGAACCCTACCGTGTATACATATTTATAGAGGTGACTGTACCAGCCAGTAATCCGTACAATTTGAGTTCGATTTCTATGAATGATAACGTTCCAAATTCAAATCACTTTCACGGCCCGCTGCTTGGGCTTGAACAGAAAAGAGCTATTTTGCGCCCCGCTACAGTGACAGTAAAGTGACATTTTTCGAATAGAAGGGATGAAAAAAAATATATTTTATGTACGTTTGTAGTATGTCCTGTGGTTTTCCCAAGCAACTACAATATAGGGGTTCTTCAAGTAAGGCATTAGAAGGTTTCTTCTTCGGCAGTTGGAATTGCATACGTCCATAGGCCAAGGTAACTTTCTATCACGTGGGCCATGTGTTTTTCTGCCGCCTAAGTGGTGTATAAAAAATAGAGAGCCTTGTTGGTTCCCGGTGGAGTAGAATCTTCTGAAGGGGACTAATTGATAGGTCCGAGAATCGGTCGTAAACTAAAGTAAAGCCAACGAAGCGAGATAAAAAAGGTAAACAAAGTTTCAGCGATTCTAAATATTTTTATTTGAAAATTATTACGTATCACATCAAGCGCATTTCAGACAAGAATGAAATTGCTCATAAGACGGCGGATCTGACAGTGTAGAATTGCTGTGCTGACAGATTTCCTGTACTACGAAACACGCAACGTCAGCTATCGCTCGGTTTTTGTCGCGTACATGTGACATGTGCGACAAGGACAGAGAAAATTAATCGCTAGTTATCGCAACGTAACTCAGTAATGGTCGCTTTGTTTACCTTTTTTCTCTCGTCTCGTTGGCGTTACTTTACAACAGTTTATCCCGGGAATAAATTGAACTTGTAACCTCATGCAAAGTTTAGAAATACCTTTAAAACGTACCTGATACTTAACGCGTCCAGCGTAATGTCGCACAACAAACGCAGGCTCGCGTCTCTGCGGCTTTTCATAGAACTGATTGTTCTCATGCACAGAGTTGAACTTCTGTAGTAGTGTCTCGTTTGTTGCCCAAGGGAAACTGGAACAACACAAGGAATGGGTTGACAAATGGAAGGTGGTATACAAGGAGACCTATCAACTAAGATCTTCACGGACAATCTCACCCGCAAGTTGGCACATCTGCAGATTGACAGACGAGACTCTGGTGCAAGCTTTCCTTTTAGGATTGGGAGGTCACATAGCAGTCCCATGCCGTAGTCTGAGGTGCAGTTGGGAACAACACTAAGATGATGATCATTTATTTTGAACTTTCTGAGAAATGATTCCTGGTTTACAGACGACATGCGATTCTGATCCGTATAATACTCCACATAAGTTATAGTTTCAGTTACTGTACTGTACTGGTAGATAATAGGGCTCTCACCTACCTCAGTGTGAGTGTATGTATGAAACTAAAACCAAATAAAACGACCACAACAGCTTTGAAACAGTATTACCACAAAAAAAAATCTACTTACTTGCACTGATCATCCAGTAAACAGAGTAACCCATTGACTTTCCCCTCAATAAGTTGCAAACACCCCGTATTGTCCGAGAAGCCTATATCAGTCCATGGGATGCCTTCCCGTTTGTACTCCTCCTGCTCGTATTTGAACACATGCTGGTTGAAGTAATGCTGGAGGTGCTCGTTCGCGTAATTGATGCACAGCTGCTCGAAGCTGTTGCTCAGACCAAAGTCCTCGAAGCCGAATATATCGAGAACGCCTGAAACGATAATGCAATTATGTAGATTATGAGTTATAGCATACAGTACTAGCGGCGGTACTATGACGATGATTCCGTTTTGATATCCACCCAGAATATAAACGTTAAATCTTCACTAGTATTAGTAACCGTATAATTACTAGATAAGCTATGTGGGCTGTGTTAGGTTCACGTTAGTAGTAATACTACGTAGTAATGGCCAGGATTCGAACCCGAGACATTTGGAAATACCAAAACTACGATGATGATGTGTTGTTATACAAATACGTTTTTGTGGTACGTTTTACTGGTTGCTAAAGTGCATAGTTCACGAAATTGCATAGACTTTATGATTTGCGAACCTTAGTCGAATCCAATCTGTGTAACTTTCAGAATAGACATAAATGAATTGCTAAACTTATGTATAATCCCTATATGTTCTATGTGCACCGTATCATTTAAATGTTAAAACAGTTAAAATGTTACAAAAACATACGATGCGATGGCTCATATATAATAAAACAACAGTCCCTAAATAAATAAAGACAAAAAGTTATGCATTTCGAAAATAAATAAACGGTAAAGATCGATTACTAGTGCGCATACACTACGTTTGTTAAAAACCCGCACAGACCATACTGTCATACATTATAAGTAGAGATGAAAAAAATTAGACCATTTCCACGAAAAGACATGTTTACAATTGACCATTATGACATCATAATAAGTGGTTTAACTTTCTACTAAGCTCAGACAACAGATTAGTCAGGTATGTCTTACCTATACTATGTCCCTGATGTTCTCTGAGAGTGTCCTTTTTAGAGAGCAACGCGTGATTAACCTGCATCACGATCCAGTCGAACAGAGCACCATACAAGCACTTGGCCATCGCATCACGAGTGGCTATCGCCTCGGGCAATCTGGAAGCATAGAAATGAAGAATAATAAGTAAATAATATAAACAAAACGCTATTTTTTCACATAACTTTTAATTCCTATATAACGTACATCCGAAAATGTTTCATACCATATCACATTATAAAGATCATTAACATTATTGATGTTCTACATACATACATATAATCACGCCTTTATCCGCAGAGGGTTAGGCAGAGGTGAATTAACAACCACATTTCACCAATCATTGTATTCGGTCCCAGGTAATAGGGTGTGAGACTATTCCCGCATTCCGGGCACTATTATTGACTCGAGCCATGTATCTGTGGCTGAGTCTGGGCTGTATATATCTGTCTGATGTTAAACAGGCCTCTATCCCTTAGTCGCCTTGTATGTACGACACCGCATAGGAAGAGATGGGGTGGACCAAATTCTACTCTGCCGGGAACCACGCGGCTTGAAAATTGATGTTCTGTTTGGTCTATATAGTACACAAGAGCGTACTAACCTACTTTTGTTCAAAAACATTGCCGATACTGATACTTAATACTAATGAACATTTAGCATCAAATCATTTCAATTTCGTAACAAGTTCATTACACGATCACTTAGTGAACATGTGCTAATAAGTGTTAACATACCTATAATTGATAACGAGTGTTTCTCCCGACGCCCTGGCGCGTTTCGACGTGAGAGCGGCAAGCAAAGTCTCCTGTTTAACCCGTAGCAATGAAGATATCAATGACACTACTTCGGGATTCTTCACACCTACTGCTTCGTCGTGATGGTAGGATTTCCTTTGTGGTTGGAACTCGACGTTGCCTGAAAGATTTAACATTATACTGTTGGTTATTAGCCTCTGTGGTGTGGTGGTAGTCATTTGAGGGTAACGCGCGTGGCGCGTGTTTGATTCCCGCTTATGTAGTGCAGGTAATTGTGATGAATGCAAGAATGTGTTTATTCGCATAAGGCATGACCTGGGTAATGACAATGACTGTATTTACATTCCAGTAAGAAAGCCTCTTAACTTATGAAGACTACGCGAGTATGTTCTAGAATATTATTAATTTCTGTATACCTTTTCTACTAAGAATTTAGAACCATGAACTTCGCATTAAATATTTCGTCAAGTGGTGAGTGGAATATCCGGATAACCTAATTTAAGTATCTATTGATATATCACTATAATGTTATTGTAAGAAATATGCGCAAAATCATCAAGAAAAGTAATAACATTATGGTGAGATCATAAGATAGGCAACCAAGTGCCAATGAAAACATTTATCTATTTCAATTTCAAAAGACTGATTTGTGACGCAGAATCGTAAATCTATGATTATCCAACTATTCCTATAGGTGTTCTCGAGTTAAGGCGATCGTGATCTGCTCATTGGCTAAAATAAAATATAATAAAACCCTCGAAATAGCATGTATTATGTATAACTGAAGCAAATCGCTACACAACTCTCATACGTGCAACTGCAACGCTACTGTGACGCGCTATATTTTGGGCCGATATCCAAGAGAGGGTTGGAGCTCTCTACTTAGAAGCTTCGAAACGGAACCGTTTTAAAAACCGTCATGGAGACCCTGCTTCTTCTTCGCGTTGCATCGCATCATTCACCCTGTCGTATTGCTCCGGGCATAATTTATATCTTGAACTTAAACTGTGCTCAAAATGCGCTATATACGCACAGTACACTATTCTTGGGTGTCTTTTGAGGATGGTACGGGGTGCTACTGCGGTGGACGAGATCAAATTCACCAAGCATAGATTATTACAAAGCAATCTGAGCGCAATAGGGCCTCATTTGTCTAGCGATTTAAGTCTAAGATGTGTGTCCTGATGTATAAGAGTCCTATGAGTCGTAGCGTCATAAATGGCCTATAACTTGAATCAACATGTACAGTCAGCGTCATAAATATCTTGACGACGAAGTCTCAAAATGTTTGAACTTTCATATTAAAAGCAAATCAAACTATTTTTGGGATTTATATGATATTATTGTCCGAATTAAAAGTGTGTACCAAATATCAGAACAATCGGTCAACTGGAAAGGGGTCAAAAAACGAAGTTAAGATCAATTTCAGCACTCTGTTCGTCAACATCTTTCTGATATTGACTGTACCTATTATCAGGATAAAAGTATCCTATATCAGTTCTAAATTATGCCCCTTCAGGCGTTTTTGCGCGAAAGAGTAATAAGTTAGTGGAATATATTAGGATAGAAGAGAAATATACATTATGAGATGTATGTAAAATGTACACAAATAAACCTAAAATCATTTTGTTATGTGGTGTTGACTTAGGAATGTTACAAGTATGTCATTATAAGGAACAGTTACACATTATGTACAGGAAAATTACATTAATTTCCTATTACACACACATATTATGAATATTATAATATAACACATTACAATAAAATCGTAGCCTAGTGGTATGGGTAATGGACTGCTGAGACGAGGTCTCGGGTTCGATCCCAGGTTTACCATGGCACACACCAATGACTTTTCGATGCTTTTCGAAGTTATGTGTGTATTTATCGCAGGTTTATAAGTGCCCGGTTAATGGCAATAGGCTCGCCACCTATTACATTGGGACCCAAACATAAACTGGCGAAATGTGGGTGCTAGCACCTCTGCCTACTCCTTCGGGGACACAGGCGCGAGTTTATGTTATGTTATGTCTGTTATGTTAATAAAATCGTACTGAGAAAAAAAATGTAAACTGGAATATTTTTTTAAAATATTTGCCATAATTTATGTTTTAGAAGTGATAGTGATGATCGCGCTGTAGCCAAAAGCAGTAAATACATAAAATCGCGAAAGTCCTCATTATGTATTTCTTCAAGAGATACTTGATTGGGCACGTAAATCTTTCATAATTAATAATCACGCTATTAATACTAAGGAATCTGACAGAAACCTTTATTTACATCATGTGGTAAAAGGTGTAAATAGTACATTGGATCTGCAAGGAGACTTCTATTTCACTTCCCTATTCGAATGCAAACAATTGCCTATTCCTTTTACTTGTTTCTTTCTAATTATATACCTACAGTTTGTTGATAACAAAACTTGATATGAGTTGAGGTCAGGTGCAGAAAGAAAAAATAACTTGACCTGTTTCGAAGTTAAGGCGGACGTAGTCGCCGGTAATAGCTAGTAGATAACATAACCGATAGCGAAATTATTTATAAAATGTTTGTTTTATTATGTTTGTGTACTCAAATATATTAAGTTCGTGATAATGACCTTTTATCTAGATAATTATGTTATCATTCTATCGATTTGACGTAAAGTTTACTAATCGTGTCTGGGTTTTACGATTTAGGACTCACCTAAGAGAAGCACGGCCGACAGCACAGCAAACAAACGTCTCTGCTTATCCATGGTGAAGCCCACCATCTCCATGGACTGTTTTAACCGCGAGAACTCATACTGTTCGTCAATACCCGGCACCTCACTACAACCAGTCCTTGATAGATAATTGTACTTGTCCACACTGAGCAAATGTAACTGTTCTTTCTCCTGTTCCGACGCACCAGCCAATAAATAATAAAACACATGATAATTCCTTTCGTTACGTCCCTGACTGCATATCCTCGATTTTTCCAGAAGATATTTCTGTACGACAGCTCCGTGCACCATGCCATTTTCCTTGTAATTCACTTGAATAAATTTGCCGAACCTACTCGAATTATTGTTATGTGCAGTTTTAGCGTTACCGAACGCCTCTAATACTGGGCCTGCACTTAATATAGTCTGCTCCACACCACTCCCATGAGATCCCTTTTGACTCAGCGCCGTCAAATGATGCAAAAGAAAGTTTGTACTCTCTGTCTTCCCTGAACCACTCTCTCCACTAATTACTATACACTGGTTGGTTCTCTCTCTCAGCATACAGTGATATGCGGCATCGGCAACAGCGAATATGTGAGGTGGAAGACTGGAACCTATCCGTTTGTTTTGATATAGTTTCACATACTTCGGATTGTAGATAGGGTAGAACTTGAACGGATTGAGTGCAATCAGTATGGACCCGACGTAAGTGTAAATATAACCGGCCGCGAACCTCGCCCTCAAGTTATCTAACAGTGTCTGTTCATTGAGCTCTGGCAACTGACACAAGTCGGGGTATTCGCGATCTTTTGGCTGATAAAGGAATCGTTGGAAGTAATCCTTTATCAGCTGCGGGTCCACTGAAAAGTTCTCCATCCATGGCTCGTCGGGGATTTTCTCTCGTAGGTAGAATCTGTAAATAAATTGAAATTGATATAAACAGTTTAAGAAATCAGCATGATAGTATGTCTACTAAGATTATAAAAATACTTTTGAGTCATAACGATGAGTTCTAAATATTTGCGTGTTGTGGTGCAATTTAAGAGGGCATGTTTGATCGACCGGCAATGTTTCAGTTTGATTGGCAGGATGGACACGCCGTTATCACGCGGCTGCCGCAGGAAGAGTGAGGCGTGAGTCACTCTCGGATATATCCCCAATCACTGTTACAGTCCCTCATTAAACAACTAAGTATTAGTTTTAACGACTTATTTTACGCCACTGGCCCATAATTGTCATTCTGTAGACTGTAGATGTAGACACATCGTAGAATACCGATTGTTGGATATTGGAATACATTTTTTATAAATAGGAAGTTAAAATTTGGATGGGTTTATGCATAACGATTCAGCAAAATTTTAAGACTGAATAAGAATACATAAGTTCCAATTACAATAGTCGTAGCGCGTAAAATAAATTAAAATGAGTCATAGCAAAAGAACATAGTATATCGGTGACAGGGCATTTAATGGACGCAAATATATATAAAGGTACAGATACATACAATGCAGGTGTTTAACACAAGGTTAGACGTATCTCTCATACTTAACACATAATTGCAGGAATAAGATAATTATATTGAGAAACCTGATTTGGCATTGTTGAACGTGCTTTTAGCTACTGTGTATATAAAGTGGTAAGACTTAAAATGCAAATTGGGTAGGTGTATAATGGTTTTTATTTATTTAAAAATAAATTATCAAATTCATGTAAAACAACACTATTGAAGCGGAAATATATAAATAATAGCAGACTATGTAGTAATAAAAATAATAATGTTGGTGTAATTGGGGTTTCAATTTTACCTGTTGTACTGTCCGGAGCCGGTGTTGTTCGGCCATAGTAACATGACGGCGACTGGCGACTCATTGGGGCCGAGTCGCCTCTCTTTACATTCGCCGCTGAGCATATCTCCAACCACCTATTATTCAACATTCAAACTTGAAATACCGAATGACGACAACGAACCCATAAAAATACCAAACTTCTTTCTCAAACTTAATTTTTTTCCCTAATTATAAATGCGAAAGTAAGTGTCTTGCAGTTACACTTCACGCCTAAACCACTGAACAGATTTTGATGAAAGTTGGTACAGGGGTAGATTAGAACTTTGGCAAGGTCATAGGCTATATTTGGTCGCGTTAACCGAGATCCACCGAGCGGAGCCGCGGTCAACAGCTAATATAATATAGTCACTCATGGTTTGGTAATGTTTATCTACAAATTAGATTTAGGTTAGCAAGACTCAATGTTTCACTTGATAATTGAAGTGAAAATAGAGTGAATGTTATCTCTTTAACACAACAAACTGTACTAAAAGAATTGTGCAAAAACATATCAGCTGTCCTATAGAGTCATGCTAGGAGTGTTTGAATGATGACCAAGCAAAGGAAGTAATTGTCTTCGAAACTGGTGACTCATTTGTAAGAAAAAAATGTATTGTACAAGTTAGTAGATGTTGATATTGCCATTACAACTGACATTTAATAAATTATGGTACAGAAGTTATAACAATATGTATAGTAATTAAAATATCTGCACAATATAATATGTGATAAGCACCATGAGTAGTATGTGCACAAAACACGAATGATTTCTATTAAATGAAATTTAAAAACAATTAATATGCAACCTTACAGAATTCTAATTATCTAAACACAATTGGTTCTTGGTGAAGTAGAATGCAAGGGCTATTCTATCTCTACTTAATAATGTCTTACATACAAGTAGCTGGGCTATAAAATGCAAGCTTGCTCTTCAGAGCCCAAGCCAATCTCACCTGCTAGCCAGAAAACTGACCAATGGATGCGCTTTTGAAAGGGCTATTCTCTCTGTTTTGTGAGGTCAGGCAGCTCGGATATTAACTAACTAAATCAAGAGAAGAGACAGGACCCTAGCGTCTGAAGTATAGCTTGGTCCAGGCTCTATAGTATAGCTCGTTTCAAACTTATGGCAGCCTGTAAGTCCGTACTTGTGCGACACTAGCAATAGCTCTCGTCTATCAAACATCAATTGGTCAGAACCTGTACTGTACCAATAATGATGACATTATTCTTAAAACACATAACATTTGGGAAACATACCTCAGCGAGTTCATATGGGCCACCAGATCCATTTGTAAGACCAAGTTTGTCAGTGATACAACAGACTATTTCTTCAGAGCTTGTCTGTTTTGAAGCCTCCACTGACAAGGCCTCGTAGTGTGGTGATAATGCACCCACATACACCTGTGTTAACATACAAAAGGTTTTAAAATATTCTTGTTATATGAAGCATTATTATTATCAAGAGAACATTTCCGATCAGATGGAAGATGTGCGGACCATTTCTCCTTTGTCGTCTCAGGAAATAATAATATTTGAAGCATGCAATTGCAAGCTATTAACAGCTACATTCAGTAGTTTTTGATTTCAGTTTACTTTCTCCCATTTTTAACGGACTTCAAAAAAGGAGGAGGTTCTCAATTTTACCGCTATAATTTTTATATTTTTATTTCCAATGCTACATAATCATTCACTGTTTAATTTTTAACCTCCAATGAAAAATTAGGAATTATAAGTTTGTTCTGTTTGTTTATTTTTGTAACTGTGATGCTATTAGGTCTTAAAGGCATGCTCATGTCCAACGGTGGGATTTCAATATGCTGATTTAATAATATTGTGTCATAATATTTTCTTTATTGAGAGCCTATAAACAACTCCTATAAGCTTTCCTTTATAGAATTATATAATGCAATAATTTAGGTACAATAGGGTACAGATAGTTATTTCTATCATAGAAAACAGATCTTAACACTGCTCTCTGCCTCATGCATGTACACTCATGCAGGTCCTGTTAGTTGCAAAAAATATTGACAGAATTTCATTGCATGCAATGCATTGTTAACCGCCCCTTGTGCATACCAGGCAGCAGTTAACAATACCCATTCTCCATTATTATTATTTTCATAGATATTTCATTTCAATTGTTTTTTTTTCCTCAAATTTCTCTTACCACTGCTTCATGCTCAACTTGGTATATTATTATAGTAGTTTAAAATTTGTAAACAGTATACTTTTAGGAATTCTAAAAGGTCAATTAAAATAATCGTACAATCGGAATATTATATTACACTGTGCAAAAACATACTATTTTCTACTTAATTTGCAAGAATGATTTATTGAACTTTATTATTATATTAAACACAAATTGTCCATATTTCGCATTCCACATATTGGGTGGTTCCTTTCTGCATAAATATGGAAAAATAGGATTTACTTGAGATGCTAGTTAAATAGTATGATACCTTGTTTATATGTTAGAATTGTACTGACCATAATGGAATAGTGGATTTTGGTTTACAATCTAAAATTTGTATAGTTATAGTCTTTAGTTAGCACAATAATACTCAAATACCCCCTGAATGTGTTAGGCAGAAGCATATTATACTCATCTTTTAGTACCATTTAAAAATTATGTATAGAATAACATAATTCCTGTAGATTATGTATAATAAAGCAATTAAGTAAATTTAACAGGTGCATAGTAGCATCCACCTGTGTAACATAATATGTTACCGTAATCACAGGTTTGCTGGGAGTGGTGAGATTAAAGCCCTCCATAATTGTTGTAGAATCCACACGTCAGTTGGACATGTGGCTGTGTCGAAGATTTGCTCTCATAAAATTGGTGACAAGTTTATTGGCATCTATTATTGTTCATCACCATTACATTACTGTATAAGGAAAACAATAGACGAGTTAATTTTAATAGGGAAATAAGTTAAAAGTATGGGAACACCCACACTTGTACAACATAAATATTCAATGTGGATAAATCTATCATCAATTTTCAGATTTATTATTTTTAGAATATGGAAAAGTAATGGCAAATACTGAAAGGTTTGTATGTTTATTTGTATGCTTTCCAAACATCATAGCTAATTACGATTGAGAGCAAGCAACATCTTAGTGATTAAAGGAAGTGCACACCATAGAACCCAATACTATTAGTAAACAGTACATAACATCAACATAAAAACAATGTTATCATTTTAAAGAATACACAAAAGATTGTGAAAGGAATAGTAGATAAGACAACAAGTTTTCATGGATCTATGTACACAAAAATAGAACAAATATGTTACTGACCTGTACAATATACCTGTGATTTTCAGAATGAGCCATTTTGCAACATTGTTCTACACTGTAATGCTCAATACAATCTCTACGACACTCACTTCAATAACTGCAATCTTCATTTTGATACAAAGCTTTCATCTAGCCTTATACTTTCTGGCGTGTTTACATGCATTTCAAATAAACACAGATCCGAGATATTTACTTTGACAGGACGCCAAAAATGCAATTGTTACTTTCAGCTGATTTATAGAATGTCGTGATTGGAATAGTTCAGACGGGACTTTTATAAAGTAGAGATTTTCACCGTACGACACCTGACCCCCTCTGAGTCGTACAGGTACTCAACCGTGACAAGTTCAGAAAATATCATGTCCTCATTGATGATAGCCGCCCGATCCAGCATTTATCAAATAGCTTGTTGATAGTACTTGGGACTTACTAAGTAAATACGAAGCCAATATTATAACACAAAGAAGAGAAATCTCAGATTTGGGTCACATGCTGATTGAATAGAACACTTGTCCAGCTTACTTCGCACTTATTTCTTGGCATTCTTCTATGACGACTTAGCGAAACATTGCAGTAAATAATCACTTAATATTTTTTTGATAATCGCTACTTCAGACCAGCTTTAAACAGTTAAAAAACAACACATCAGATACAAAACTTTAGCGAAATCGGTGTCTTCGACAACCTGTTATTTGTCAAACACAACTCTTGAGAATGCACCACGTAACCGCACCAGATATATTATATTAATGACAAAAAAATATAAAAAGTTTACTATTTATCAAACACTTCTATATTAGTTCTTGTGTTATTTCTATTAACAATTTGATCAGAGAAATCTAATCTATTGAACCACCATTTTTATTTGTGTCCGACTTGAATCGTGTATCAATGTAAAAATAGTCGATTTAAAATATGTTCAAAACTTAACAAATTTCATTACTCCAATGTGCTTCTTCATTATGCCGGATAATATCATAGACAACCACTGTCAAGAATAGACAACGGTATAACATTTTTGAATGAAGTTGTTTTTTTTTATTTTGCTCTTTCAGTGTTTGCAACACAGGCTTATAGCACACGATATTTATTCTGTGCTTATTTTCTTATTCTACCACGGAATATATTTTGTGGATTCGCAATCAAAGGCTTTATATAGCTAACTCGTAGCAGACAAGGTCACACTCCCGTGTCGCACTCACATAGAGCTCACACTCGCACTCGATATAGAGCGACCTCTTGTGTAAGCGTATTGTACTTGTACTACACCAAGCTTGTACTTACAAAGTAGGTAGCCGTAGTCAGACCAAATTTTAAATACCATATGGTAGGTACTTAAAATAACTGCCTGTATTGTGATTGAAATAATTTATATAATGGTAAATACTATTAAGTAATCGCTGATAATACCGAAATAGCTGTTATCCTTATCATATACCATACTGTCGCATAATGATGCAGATTCAATTTCAGTAAAAACCGAAAAATGGGTATTAATGAACGACAACAATATCTGTTCCACATTAGATACTATCAATATCGTAGATAATTATTTGGGTACGGCACTACGGCAGCCCCATCTTTCCCAAGAAAAGCCGCAGCCTCGGCCTGCTTCTGCTATGGTGACAGGCGGTTCCACCTGTCATCTCCAGGCAGAAGGGACCTAAGTCTCCTCCGGCCCCGCTCCCCACCTCCCTCGAGCTCACGCATTATTTGCTCACCGAAGGAGTCGACGGCAGCCCACGCGCTCGCGCTGTGCACCATCACTTGTACCATCACTGTGAGTAACGTGCTGAGCGATAGACCTCCCACCCCCAGGGCCACCACAAGAATCCGCTTCGGTGTCTCCCACGGCCGGGCATTAGTTCAGCGTGTGCAGCCCCGTATCCTCACTTGTATCACGGTAGATGACACTCTCGACGTTGGCTCGTTCCTTATCCAATGCAGGTAACTCCCGAAACATCCGTGTCCGATGATCACCTGTGTCAGCCAGTAGGAGAGGCCCCCGTGAGGCCTCTCTAGCCAGTCCTTCATGATGGGTCTTACCACCACTATCACGGCGTGCCCTGCGCGTGGTTGCCCAAGTCGTAGTTGCCACTCCTCTACCATGTTACTGTGGAGTTGGGACTTCACGGCCCGAATTTCTTCATCAATTTCTTCAACTAAAGTGGCCTGAAGGTGAAGTAGATCGTTCAATGGTTAAAGTTAAATGTCGCAGATTTTATTTCTGGTAAGTGAAAATATTTATTATAATATACTTATATATTCACATTGACCTGGGTGTTGTCTTTTTCGGAAGTAAGAAATTTGACTCTAGATTTAATATGATTAGCAGAATTTTAAAAGTAAATAATATAATTATAGTTTATTTTCCAGTTTTTTATTACCTACTTAGTGCTTGGTGCTTAGTATTATTAGACCTGCCAATCCTGCCATATTTAATACTTTTTAGCTAAGTTCTTTTAAAAGATTACATGAATTGCAGGTTCCTACTTGGTGTCCTCACAAACAAGATCTTCGAGGTCAAAACCAACCGCGTCTCCGGGAGCTTTCTACGTGTACCTCTGAAGTGCCCCAAAAGGGCACCCACAATGGGGAGCAGGTAAGGGTAGGGGATGACAGGTACGGCCGACTGTCATTCCAGCACAAGCATGCCTGTGCAACGGCGCGACGCTCTCTCTGGGTAGGAAGAGGACATCCCAAAATCTTACATGGCCCAGAGTCAACACGCCGGGGCGGGTCCTAGTGGCGGCTCTGAGGGTGGGAGTCCTCACAGCGATGGTACGATGCGCGAACGCTTGGGGTGCGGCCGCCTCCTTCTGCGAGCAAGTAATGCTCATGAAGGAGGCGGCCGGTTGGGTCCGGACTAAGCTCCTGGCCCGGGCAGCCAGCGAAAAGCGAAGGCGAATCGCAGGTCGCAGAACGACCTCCGTCCTCCATCCTCCGTCCTCCGGCCGCGGGCCTGGGGGTGATCGGTGGAGCCGCCTGTCACCCTAGCACAAGTAGGCCACGGCGGCGGCGCAAAGTATGCCTCCCCGAACCCGGGGCTAGATGGGGACACCGTGGTCTCTACAACCTGAAGGGGGGCCATCTCGAAAGAGACCAAAGACCCAAAGACCCACCTCTGACAAAAGTAAGGTATCTACTATGGTATGTACAAGCATGGTTTGTACACGGAGGTAACACGCTGTGTGATGCGGCTATTATCTAGATAACAAAAATAATGTCCCTATAATCGTCATGACCCCAACATTAGTCATTAAGTAAATACAAGTAAATAATATTGCTCCACTAGCTTTAACTTCCGTTTTCTGCGTCAGGGCTCAGGGCACTCAGGGCAAAACAGGAAAAGAGTTTCCTGCTTTCCGGAAATCACTTTGAGCATCGTTTAAATATGGAAATTCCTAAATACTTAAAGCTTAGTCATTAAATTCATTGATCTGTATCCTATCGGTATCCTAGCCTCGTGTAGCCTAGATCGGTAGCCTAGTGGTATGGGTAATGGACTGCTGAGACGAGGTCTCGGGTTCGATCCCAGGTTTACCATGGCACACACCAATGACTTGTCGATGCTTTTCGAAGTTATGTGTGTATTTATCGCAGGTTTATAAGTGCCCGGTTAATGGCAATAGGCTCTCCACCTATTACATTGGGACCTAAACATAAACTGGCGAAATGTGGGTGCTAGCACCTCTGCCTACCCCTTCGGGGAATACAGGCGTGAGTTTATGTTATGTATGTTATGTAATAAATTTTACGATCTAGAGCGACGGGTTCGAATTCTGGCCTGGGTGGTACTATAATACTACCGTCGTCGTGTCGTGAAGTCAAGCAAACACGTGTGCTGGTAAACTATTCTAAGACTTCATGGCGCAGCAATGGTCACCGAATCGCTTGGTTGGTTTGTGTGACATCGCACGTGTGGTCCTGTATAGGAAAGGATAGGGTGGGATTAATTGGTAGAGCTTATCGGAACATTCACCATGTTAGAGACGGTAAAAGACTGTCAAAGATGCAATATCTCTCTTCTCTTCAGGCTATATAATCCCGGTCGCATCCGAAGCTTTCCTTTTGGACACCCGCCACTTTTTCCAGTTTTACTGCCGGATTGGCTAAATTTCGATATTTCCGGTGAAGCTGGCAGTCGCTTCACGGACCTCCACTACCAATTGGCGATATCGAAGCATTGCAATTAGACCAGAACTTTTAAAGGCCGGTAACGACCGGTAACGACTTAGATGTTATTATACCGACGAGGCTCTATTGCAATGACATTAACACACACACACGAATACACACAAACACACACTAAATTTATCTACAGTCTACAGCTGTACAAGCTTTTCCTAACTTCGATTAGCGCTAATGGGGACGTAGCAGGTCGTAGCCGATGTAGCGTAGCGCTTTCAGGATAAGCGTCTAAGTAAAGCTCTACGTTTCGAAAAGTGAACATATTGAATTTTCAAGATCAAATAAAATATTATAAATAAAGATGGATACAAAAATAAATACTTATTTGGAAGTTTTTGGATTTTTCATAAAATTAAGTAAGCCATGTAACAGAAAAGTCCAAGTAATATCGAATACTTTAATAAATTCATTAATGGCAGTTTCATAGTTTATATTATGTACATACATACTTGCATAATAGTTAATTTACTTAATAGTTTACATATTATATGTTCGGGAATTTGACTATTTCGAATATAACTATTGCATTTCCGACCTACCAAAAGCAAGAGTAGGTATTTTGCATAGGTATGCACTAGGCAGATTAACAATGCGCGCGCAGGCAACTCGGGCGTCGGAGGGCACTGACTGACCTCCGTCCCCCATGAGCGCGGGCCTGGGGGTGACGGGTGGAGCCGCCTGTCACCCCAGCAGAAGCAGGCCACGGCGGCGGCGCGCTGAATAGTGCGCCTCCCCATTCCGGGGGCGAGTTGGGGACACCGTTGTCCCCCCTCCTGAGGAGGGCCAGACCGTAAGGGATGGCCCTGGGTCAGCCGGGGTGCGAGGGATATGTCTTTGACAACCTCACCTCCGGCCTAGCACCAAGACCCACAGTCGGCGTGCGGTTTTAGTCGGTTCGAGTCCGACATAACCTCCCCTTCCGGCTCCGGCAGGGGGGGTATCCGAGGGGATTTCCGCACGAAAAAAAAAAAAAAAAAAAAAAAGGCAGATTAACAATGTACCTACAACTAGCTGTTGCACACGGCCCCGCCTGCTTAAAATTTTTATTCCATTCCCATAACCAATGGGAATATTACGGAGATAAAAAGGAACCGATGCGTTATTCCAAATTTCAGCCAGATGCGATCTTCACAAACTTAAACATTTTATAATATTCATAGTATGTTCAACACTTATCAAGTCTTCACTCAATGTGATTAAATAGAGTTCATAACTATTTATTATTCATAATACATATTACTTTAATATAGGTAGGTACTATCTTTTATCAACTAGGTACTTATTGTAATGGGCAAATAAATTGTCCGTTAGCCCAACCATTTTATAATCTTTATGTCGTATCTATATACATTATACTTATTTACTAACATTTATTTCTACAAACAGTCGCGTTGTTCTTATAAATAAGTAACTTAATTTATTTCATCTCACTTAAAATTAATAATAATTTTAAGTAAGATGAGATTTTTGCTTAAACCTCTTTAGTTAAGTACATAACAATTAAATAACACTTCACAGGGTTCTTTTAAATTATACATATAAATATTCAAAACGTTACCTAAAAAACAACTGAAAAATCTTAACTTCAGTGCTCCTTAATTTCTAACAGAGAATGGCGACTAACTATTAAATTCTACTTATTTTATAATTATTTACAAGTAGATAAAAATTTCGTTGAAACACTGACTCATAAATTTAACGTCACTTTTTCAACTAACGTCTGTAAACAACATGCTTAAATCATAAAAGCAATATGCCTCTTGTAGATCTCCGATGCGTGTGCGCACTTAACGCGGTTCTCCTGGCCGCTGCAGCAGCGACAGCGGCCCTGCGCGCGTGAACACGACCGTGCTTGGCGAGGTGGTCAGACCGCGCGAACCTCTTTGCGCATTCGCCGCAGCGGTACGGCTTGTCTCCTGAGTGGCTCCGCCGGTGGCGCGCCAGCTCGTCCGAACGCGCGAACCGCCACGAGCATCCACTCCACGTACAACAGTATGGTTTCTCACCACTGTGACGTCGCAAGTGAGCCCGCACGTGGGATGCCTTTGCATACAATTTACCGCAATCCTCGACCGGACAGCGAAACGCATTCAGTTCCGTGCAAAACTTTGGCTCCCCCCAGGAACGAACTTTAACTTCACTTTTAACCGGTGTACACGGTTTATTCAGCCAGTTTTCTTGTAACGCAATGTAATCATGCGTTTGTAAGGCACACAAAGATTCGGTACTACTCCGTAACGAAATATCAGAACATGATTGTGAAATCGGAGAATCACAGGAGATGTCACTACTTAAAGCTTCCATGAGATATTCATCAATTATACTCTTATCGAAGTCAGCAATTTCAAAAACAGATCCGTTACCAATGTTCACGTCATCCTTACGTTGGTCACTAACACTAATATCACCAAAATCATCACTGTTGAACAAATCGGAAAGCTGCAAGTCACCGTCTGAATCCAGTGACGGAAGTTCAAAGTTTATAAGGCTCTCCGCCGGAGAGAATTCAAATAGCGGTTGATCGTTGAGAAGAACATCTTCTAGTATCGGCCAGTCGGAATACATTTTCTGAAATGAATAGAAGAACATTAATTAACAGTCTATTAATTAACTCCTTTATCAATCTTCTATTGTAGGTAATTCAATACTGGACATTACGTCTCCTAAATCCACTTGAATGAAAACACTTAAATAAGCGCAATGAGGACTTACGGGTTATTGTAAACTTTGTGACGCCAGTTTGTTTTTAATAGTTCGATTTAAAACCGGCAACGTGAGCGGGTATGTTATCAGGATGAGCTGCGGACAGCCGATTGTGTCGCGTCCAGGGAACAGAATGAGCAGAGTAGAGATCGAACGCCGGACACCGCGGCGGACACGCGATAACGCCGATCAGCGATTATTGGCGGATCCACGCACATGTCCGTCGTCGCCTCGCCGTCATCAACCATCACCGATGCCTGCAACGACATTTTTTACGTTTACGTTTAACAAGTGCTGTTATGAACCAGAGGCGCTACAATGTATGCACGAGTAGGTCATACGACATCAAGTATCAGCATTGTTTTTGTCTACATTTTAATACAATTTGCAGTTAAAGTGATAAAACATGTAGAAAAATATCAATTAACAAAGCAGTTTATTGAACATTATTGAGAATCGGATCATTCATTTTCCGTTGTTATCGGTAGTTTGCCCTATTTGCCCGTTAGTTCTTTTACCTAGGTTAATAATATTATAATAGCTAGCTAGTGCTTGATTTACGATTATTTCTCTCGGAGTATTTAACGAATTTTCCATTCATTTCATTTTATGTAGAAGATATAAATATCTCACAAATTAATTAATTTTAGATAAGTGATTTAATTTGAGTTTATTATAATATATTAACAACTCATGTTATGAATGTTATAAGTAGGTATTAAAAAAAGAAGTTAACATTACTTACAAGGTGTATCCAAATTGGCAAATTACTAATTTAACTTGAGGCAAAGAAACGGTGACGAAAATCTGAGCAACCGCATTCGTTGATCAAAGTTAGCGGTTTACCCGACTGTTTCGACAATACTACGAGAATCCCAGTTACTTGCTCATTGTGTATATTGTTTGTAATTGTTCGCTGCCGGTAACGATAACTCTATACAAATTTATTTAACGAAACAATATAAATAACATGCCCCTCGTGCGTTGTAATATTTGTAATGTTAATGTGTAAGTTGTATTGGGTATCTGATGCCTCATACTTTTTCATTCATAATATTTCATTCCATTCAAGGATCCTTATCCTTATCATCATTTTTCCGTTTTGAGAACTCGTAATGGTTATAAATAATAATGTCGCATAACAGAAATTAAATTGTTAGTAAAAAATATGTTCTCTGACGTTCTAAACCAACCAAATGGTATTTCGAATTGAAAATCTGAACCTGAAGTTAAGGGTGTTCGTTTTTACCTACATCTTCGGAGTCTAAATCAACCTCACCTGCGTACACCTGCTGATTAACGGTTAAGGTTCTGGTGTCGTTCCGATAAAGGTAATTGTCGAAGATCTAGTTGGAGGCCCACAGCCCCATATACCCAGCGTGGTATATCTTTAGTGGCAAATAGAGTTACCAGAGCTGCTTAAAAAAAGCATACGTGTCACCTGGCCATAAGAGGTTTATTGTGGCCTATGAGTATGACACCCAATTCTTTTATATCACTTTAGTGGCAGCCCGTCTAATGGAAAGCGATAAACGCGTACAAAAACAGGGTCATCACACTCGTCTAGGTAGGGTCTTCGACCATAATAAACATGGATGTATTAGGACTTAGGACTAAATGGGTCAAGCAAACCTATTTGTGCTGTGATAAACTCTATCAATACAATACAGTACGACAATCTTGGCTGAGAAATAGGTGAATGACATTTTCTAGACAACGAATCTAACTATTTGATCCTAAGAGCAAACAGTTTAACGATATCTTAACTCAATCATATCTAATTGCTGTTACAATTACCGTAACAAACAAGTCATAAAATTATTACCTGATTACTCATAGTACATACCAGTAGTTACAATGTGTTAGGGAAAATTATGAAGGTGTAACGCAGATGATGTTTTTTTGCGTTGCGTCATCGCCAGCGTCTAGCCAACGCTATCGGGCGCGGCGGCCGTGCCAGCCACCGCCAGCATATGGCGATCACCGATCGCTCTCCGTGTACATACGATCACGTTACTTGCTCGTATCACATAAAATGTTGTATTTTATATTAGTTGTAACTGTTAGAACAGTGGTTAAAGTATGAATGAGGGCTTTAGAAGCAGAGTTGGTTCCGAGAAATAATAGATAGAATGCGTGAAAGACGGTATTGTTAGGGAGAGATTGAGAACGTGATATCTGACAGGATCGTATAGAGGAGCGGGATATAGAAATGGTCGAAATGGATATTGGAAATAATTGGCCGTTCGACGTCTCTGGGCTTTGCTTTCATGTCCTTCGATGGCGGTAGACCCTGTGCAGTTTTAGTTGGTTGAAGTCCGACATACCCACTATTATTTTTAAAGAATATTAGAACCGAAGTTACTAATATTTCCTCTAACCCCTCCAACTAAGCTAAATTGCGTGTACTAGGAGTGGGTTCACGTCGGTATTGTGATAACCAGGATTCGAACCCGGGACCTCTCGATCGTAAGGCCGACTCCTTAACCACTAAGCTACCGACGCTTATATAATATCATTATATATATATCATTATTATCTGTGAGTCCGGTGATTTGCAACCAGATGTGGTGCCCACGCGTAAAAAAGATGGATGTTACATTGTTTTGTAACGCTTTTCTTACACTTACACTTTTCACTGTCATCAGGAAAAGAACTTAAAATCGAGAGGCATATTTTTCAATTTACCTACTTTCAATCAATCAATCTATTATTAGCCCACCGCATTGATTGATTACTTACCTAGTATATTGGGTACTAATTCTCCCTGCTATTTTTACTAATAATTTATTTTAACATAGAAGTGCACCCAACTGGCGATTGAAAATGAGTAACGGAGCTTGGCGCATCTAATAGCTCTTGCTCTAGTCTATTTCTTATTTCGGAATGTCGAATCGGACTAAAAGACTCCGTAGTCTGTTGATTTATAATCACCTGCATCATCAGACTACTGAGCCAAAAAAGTCTCAGTAGTTCGATCATCGGACTAATATGGACTCTGAATACTTATTGAATACTTATTTAATGTGATTTTTAAACTTGTGGTGTAAACTTGCGGTTCCAAAAATCTTATCGCGATAAGTCCCGATACAGTATAAGAAACTATATACTTATTTAATTATGTAAGTGGCACGTTATTATGAACCTAATTATTGTAATGATAGACGTTATAAGGAGCCTATCACCGTCAACCGTCCGACATAACCACCTCCACCGGCTCCGTGGGGGTGGTATCCATGGGAATTTATCGCACGATAAAAAAAATCACCGTCAACCAAGCATTATGGGATTGACAGGGTAAAAAACCGGTAGTTAATACCTTTTTTTTTTTTTTTTTTTGTGCGGAAATCCCCTCGGATACCCCCCTGCCGGAGCCGGAAGGGGAGGTTATGTCGGACTCGAACCGACTAAAACCGCACGCCGACTGTGGGTCTTGGTGCTAGGCCGGAGGTGAGGTTGTTATAGACATATCCCTCGCACCCCGGCTGACCCAGGGCCATCCCTTACGGTCTGGCCCTCCTCAGGAGGGGGGACAACGGTGTCCCCAACTCGTCCCCGGAATGGGGAGGCGCGCTAGTTAGCGCGCCGCCGCCGTGGGTAGTTAATACCTAAGTATGTTGAGTAAGTGGAGCATATTTTTATTTGACGAGAATGTAGTTGAGTGCAGATTAAACTTTGAACTTGTTTATTTAGCAAGCCACATGCTGTGTCTTATCTGTATTAACAATTTGTATTACCATAGAGTTATTTCCGTTAGTCACCCTGCTGCTCAGCGGTCCGGAAGTAAGACAAACAGGATACCCAGCTGCCTCGTTGATCATCGAGTGTCAGAACTGCACTTATATTTCGTGTTCATGCAATCGTTCGATCCTGGGTTTGATTCGAAGATTGCGTAAAATCTTATTCATTTATAATCAGCCGGTCTGAACTTAATCTGCAACAAGGGTAAGATCTGAGATGAGAGAGAGAAGACCCTATTGGTTAGTAATGAAATATATTCAAACTAGCTTTTGCCTGCGGCTCCACCCGCGTAGATGTCGGTTATCGCGACCAAACATAGCCTATATCCTTTCTCAAAGTCTAATCTACCCTTATTCCAAATTTCATCAAAATCGGTTCAGTGGTTTAGGCGTGAAAGCGTAACATACAGACAGATAGACACACAGACATGTATAGTTACTTTCGCATTAAAAATATTAGTATAGATAACATACCTATCCCTTTTTCAAAGAGCTCAATCTCAATATGTATTACAAAAATATTTATGAGTAAGTACGAGTGAGAGCCCAAAATGTTTCAGAGATGACTTTAGAGTCAGTGCTTTTTTTTTTCATTTCAATTAGTATTTTTATTAATGCACTATTTTACAAGTGCCTTAGTAACCAAGAGGTAAGTGGTGGACGTCCTACTGGCAAAAATAATCTCTAAACTTATGACCCTAGTTCGATCCTAACGGCTAATATCAAAATAGATACCAATTAATTAGCCTAATTGAGATAAAAGTGAGTCTTGTAATTCGATTTTATCAGTGAATATAAGTACTTAGGTATGTATTTTATTTGTTGAATATCGACATAATAACATACCTATAGGTAGGGGTATAGGTACTTATGTGACCAGATACGATAGCCGCCGGTGGCTGGCACTGCCACCATCTGTTTACATACACACTACGAACGTATATTTGTATTCATTGAAATCACTATTGGCTATGAAGACTCTTTGAAGGATAGAATTTAAGTAACGAGGTCATCTGACGCTGAACAGGCAGCACGAGTGTAGCGCCTCTGTTGTTGTATAAGTCGACGCCGCGGTAACCACGTTCCATCAGGTGGGCCGTGTGCTTGTCTGCGACCTAAGTAGTATAAAAAAACACACACACTGAACTGAAATTATCGACAACATAGCTCGCAGAGTAAGTAAGCTAAAGTGAAAGTGGGCTGAACTGATCGAGTCCTAGAGTGGAGACCGCGAGAAGGCAATCGGAAGGTGGGATGCCATGCCCCCTAGCCAGATGGACTGATGACCTGAAAAAGTTGGTTAAGATAGACTGTATGCGGAGGATTGGGAGCAACGGCGCACATTAAGAAAATGGAGGCCTATGGACTGCAATACTACTTGAGATAGTAGAAAACATAGATTGAAAAAAGAAACACCCCCGATACTCCCCATCTCCACTTTGAAACCCATTACTTGTAAACGTCTCAAGCGCTTTACATCAAATATGTCAAAGAACACTCGCAGATAAGTCACCTATAATACAAAAAAAAAAACTAAATTGGGTTCAGGAGCTATGATGGATACGTCAAACTTATAACACCCCTCTTTTTGCGTCGGAGTGGTGATACCTACGAGATCTACTTACTATGTTGTTCAGGTTTACACTTCTGCCGTCACTTCCGGAGTGCCATCATTTTTTTAATGTTCAGTCCCACGTGATTGCATACTTCTTCTGCCGAATTTTTGAAAAAAAAAAGACTAAGTACAAATTGCCAGATTCAAGAATCGAACACGGGACCTCGTACTTCGCGTTGCACTCTTAATCAAATTGAGAAAAATAAAACCTTATCTAGCAATATCTATATTTGTCAATAATAAACTAAATGTTAATCAAGGACTGCTGGTGTTTCCTGAACGTGTTAGATAAAAAAACCATTAACCATGTGGTGTGCTTTTTGTCAAGTCCGTTATGGCAAACTGGCAAACATCACGATTATCATCTTCGTATTGTATTACAGAAAACTATCACGATATTGATGAGTGACGTACCAAATTGTGTGGTTTTTCAGTTGAATTTGTTGTTTTTGGAATTGCCAGTGCGTATGTGCATGAATCATATACAGATTTGATTGTTTTGAAATGAGTAGATTGGATATTTTATCATTAGGTATCTTTTTAGGGTTCCATACCTCAAATAGAAAAACTAAACTCTTAAAGGAGCACTTCGTTGTCCGTCTGTCTGTCTGTTAAGAGACCTTTTCCTCAGGAATGTGTTAAAGTGTAGAGTTTTCTTCTTTTTTCTTTAAATTCAATTTTTTTACCAAAAAATAAAACTTCCTTCAACATGGCAAGATATTCCCGTTATGTAACAAATTAAGTACGCCCTTACTCCTCCAATTCAGTTTTGTAATAACTGAGAACCCTCGATGCACGAGACCGACTTGACCGATTGGCTGGTTTTTATTACCTACTTTTTTTGTAAATTTGTAACTTTTTACCCGACTGCTGAAGGAAGGAGGGTAATGTTTTTTTAATTACTTGTATGTTGAAAAAATAAAACATACATTATTATGCTGTTAACTAGCTACTAACAGTAGGTATGGGTAGGTACTAATCTAGCTACCGCGTGGGCTGCAAAATATATGGCTGTGAGCGGTCAGAGGGAAGACTAGCTCCATGTAAATTCCGAGGGAGCCCTAGCTACGTCACGCAGAGGACAAAAGTTGACAAATGTAGACTTGGAGCCAGCTATTCAGGTCGTAGTTTAAAGTGAGTCAGATATTTTATCAAGTCTTCTACGCACTTTGTTATGCGTGTTATGAGGTCACAGCGATAGATCAGATACTTCAGGCTAATAATCTTATGTAAATAATTGTTATGTATAGCTTAAAACTTAGTTTGATAGAATTTTTTGCCAAATCGCTACTGTCAAATACTCAAAAAGGAGAACGGGTAAAATATCCAGCCTCCGTGGCGTGGTGGTAGTGAACGCGACTGCTACGCAGCAGGCGCGGGTTCGATCCCCGCTCAATGCAAATATTTGTATGCATGAATATGGGTATTTGCATTGGTGCCTCTTAGAGCACGTTAAGCCGTCGGTCCCGGTTGCCATACGAACATCTATGGCAGTCGTTACGGGTAGTTGGAGCCCTAACCACCTATTTTTAACCTCTGTGGCGTGGCGGTAGTGAACACGACTGCTACGCAGGAGACGCGGGTTCGATCCCCGCTCAGTGCAAATATTTGTATGCATGAATATGGCTACTTGCATTGGACTGCGTGTTTCTATGTATAGTATGTACCTATGTATTTACAAAAAACAAGTGTCTATATGTATGTTTATCCGCATTGTAGATTCCATGACACAAGCTAGTTAAGCTATGCTTACCATGGGTCTAGATAGCGTTGTGTACAATTTTGTGGAATATTTATATTAAAAAAAATGAACCTAGATCTACCTACTCAACACCAACGCCATCCATGCTAAATAAAAAATCTTAGCCATCAATAACAAATGGTGAAAAAAGGGTTAGGGGCTGGCAATATTTAAAATAACCCGACTAATACCTGATTCTGAAAAGAAGGAAATAAGTTTGATATTAAAAAAATATTTTCATCCAGTTCATGATTTGCTATTGGGTACCTATACCTACCGCCTGGCTATCAAACTTATTTCGCTCTTTCAGTATCAGTAGGGTTTTTTTTTATTTTGAATACGTTTTATTTACAATATATTATCCATACTTCCATACTTCCATACTAAGTAAAATTATAAATGCGAAAGTAACTGTGTCTGTATGTTACGCTTTTACGCCTAAACCACTGAACCGATTTTGATGAAATTTAGTTCGCTGGTTGATTCGCGATAACCAACATCCACGCGGGCGGAGCCGCGGGTAAAAGCTGGTAATATTATAAATGCGAAAGTAACTCTGTCTGTCTGTCTGTATGTTACGCTTTCACGCCTAAACCACTGAACCGATTTTGATGAAATTTGGTATATGGGTAGATTAGACCTTGGAAAGGATAATGTCCTTTCCAAGGTCTAATCTACCCATATACCAGCGACCAATTATGGCCTATGGGCCATAATTGGTCGCGAAAAAGGGGGGTTAAAGAGGGGAAATAGGGGTTGAAAGTTTGTGTGAAAGTTTGTCATTTTTGAAGATAGCGTGATGAAATTTGGTACAGAGGTGAATTGCAGCTTGAGTACGGATATAGGCTACGTTTTATCGCAAAGAAGGGTAAAAGGGGGGGGGGGGGGGGTATGAAAGTTCATAATTTTTGAAGTAATCCTAATCCTAATGAAATTTGGTACAAAGATGTATACTTCCATATCCATACTAATATTATAAATGCTAAAGTAACTCTGTCTGTCTTTTGCTTCACGCTTTCACGCCTAAACAACTGAACCGATTTTGATGAAATTTGGTAGTAGATTAGACCTTGAGAAAGGACATACCTATGTACTCTATGTTTCGTCGCGATAACCGACATCCACGCGGGCGGAGCCGCGGGCAAAAGCTAGTGTGTTATATATTTTTTGTAATCTCCTTTTAATTACCTTCATTTTGATACCCTACTCGATAAGTTCGAGTGAAAATATTTTTTGACAACATACATTATGGCGCCAAAAGTTCATCACATAGCTCTTTTTTCACATTTCATGTACCTATCCAAGAATACTTGGGCGATGAATACCTACCTTTAATTTGAGAAATTTGTTATGGAAATCCGTGCAGTGGTTCCTATCATATCTGACTGTGCGTACTGTTTCAAATCGCATCGTGTTAGGATGGATTTGCTACACAGAGGCGAGAGGTGCTATGATAGAATGAAGCCGTGGGCATTTTGTCGAAAAATTCATCTGAATACCTACACACCATTGTGCAGGTGGTAAAACACGCACAGCGATGCAGTCTCTCCCGGGGTAGAGCGGCTTCACATCGCCCGCCAGTGTGTACGGGATTGTTAACTATCCTCAGTGCCCGTCGTTGCAATCACGTCACGTTATGTCTCGAGCGAGGCTGAGGAGGGTCAGCAGAACATAAAATGCAACGGGGACGGGATCTGAGTGCGTGGTTCGGAACCTTCATACGATGCACCCTGGACAACGGAGGCAGCCTCTCACCAAGGGGAGGCGCTACCGCTTACGGCTAATACCGGCCACAACGGGAGCTCTGTAGAGGGCTATTCGAAGGCTACCCTGACTATCAGTGGGCAGGCAGCTCGCCAATTGCAACACCATCCTTTTCACTCCTGAGGGGGCCATCTTAACCCCATGTACCCGGCACCTGAAGGCCTGAGACGGTATGTGGTTTAAGTCGAGCCGACGGGGGTGGTATCCGAGGGAACTTTCACACGTTGCGCACGAAAAAAAGTTGGAATGGAATATGAATTATACACAGGTGGAACCGCGGGGAACAGCTAGCCGATAATATATCGATTAAGATGGCAGAATTTTTATTTAGTTGACACACAAAGAAGAAGAAGTCGATAATATAAACAGTCGCACTTGTTTCGGGAATTCAAGCCAATCCCCCTCTCTCCTCCAAAACCCTGAGGAACTATTGAAAATTGTCTGTAAATTCTATACCAATGAAAATAAAGTCTTCTAATTCACAGACGAGACCTACAAATAATATGCGAGCATACATAAAAATAAAGTATAAGAAATTTAATGCCCTTTTCATTTATGTATATAGCTTGTTGGTGTGGATTAGGTAGACCGATGTGCCCATTCTCCTTTCTTTGGTCAAAACCACAGTGAGTGTTTAGCACATAGAATTTTAAATAATGAGATTGTCTTAGGCCTGTATTCCAGAACGATACTGTCCTGAATCTCGATGTATTACCTAATATTCTAAGAACAGATTAGATTCTAAATGACAGTTTTAACCAGTTCTACATATCTTCTTCTTTTTTTCGTGTCAACGATTCACTTATAAATGCCTACACTATTCGGGAATAAAATTCTGCCATCTTAATCGCGCTGTCAGTGGCTTTATTTAGGTCGTCTTTATTGCATGAAGTCGCTCGTGTGTCGAAGTGGCTCGTGTCCCTTACGTTAGTTTAAAGGCATTTAAACTATCATGAACACTGACATTGTGTTATTAGAGATGTCGAGATATTTACCATGTATTGTTTCGAGTGTCCGATATTTCGGCTGAACTCGCAATAGGCATGCTGGATCTGGATCTAATAGAGGGTATTCAGGATCGTGGTACAATAAAAGTAAGTCATATACGGGTTGCGCATATCTTTTCTTTAATACGAGCATTTTACAACAATATTGAAACGAAATCATCATTTTGAGATCTGCTGCCAACATACACTACGGGCGCTCAACAAATAAACATAAATCGCGCACACTAATCTATATAAACAAGTCGCATAAGTACATACAGGCTTCCCGATATATTCTATACATACACTAAAGCTATATCACCACTTGCCACTCCACGTTACTAGAACGTTCGTCACTCACTAATCGTCCACAGACACTAGTTGATCTATTTTGTTCGCTTGTTGCACTGTTTGTCTGTCCGTATCACTAGTAGATCACTTCGTACACTGTGGCCTTCTTGTCGCCGGAGCCCGTCACTATGTATTTGTCGTCTGACGAGATGTCACAACTGAGCACCGATGAAGATTCTTTTGACTGTGAACAAATGAAAATATTGTTTTAGTAATTTTATCCTAATGAAGTCAACATCCTCTAGGTGTATTAGCGGTTTCGCATTACGGCATTCTCAAAGGTTTACATTTACCAAAGGTTTTGGATGTTCTCAAAATCAATAAGTGTAACAATGAATTCCACCAAGTGCCATCAATCAACAGTATAAATAATATACATCCATACTAATATTATAAATGCGAAAGTAACTCTGTCTGTCCGTCTGTATGTTACGCTTTCACGCCTAAACCACTGAACCGATTTTGATGAAATTTGGTATAGGGATAGATTAGACCATGAGGAAGGACATAGGCTATGTTTGGTCGCGATAACCGACATCTACGCGGGCGGAGCCGCGGGCAAAAGCTAGTTTATTATATTTTTATTTAGATGGGCCATGTGTTAAAACACCGTTGCCGTTGATTTGATTTTGCTATCGAAATTACGCCCGAAGTCTATCACTCCGAAACCACTATAAAATCAACCAGCATATGCTAGTCAGTAGGAATTTCAGATAAATAGATCTATGAATTCCCAAGTCATAGAGATACATAAGTAGGTATATTATGCTAATGGCTACATGGTTTTAAACACATTATTCTCCTACAAACATCAATCAGCCTGACCAGCAGCTACAATAAAAAAGAAAATCAACAGAACATTAAATTCTCATTACTTCCATTTGACCTACTGCGACAGACATTTTTTGCTTATTCTAAGCTAAGTAACTCCTATTTAGTTTTAAAATAAGTAAAAAACCACCCAAACAAAACATTGTCATTTCATTTGTTGTGGGTTAGAAAGTGTCTAGGTTCTTAAATATTGTCAAGTTTCACTGAGGACCTTTATTTTCATCTCAGCCTGTTCAATCATGTCCGACAGGGTGACAAAGTTTCAGTGAGTTACACTTATAATTTTTCAGTCACCTTGTCCGGCCCTATCTAGCTCTTCGAGGCACAAGACAGTATCATCTGCAAGCCCGTTACACTTGTTTGATTGATAGCCGAAGTTCTAGCGTAGTTTATACTGTCTGGGTTAGTTCCCATAAAATCCATACAAGCCAAACCAAATGGAAGAGACCATTCTCCAAAGTGAGGGTCTCGGATACAACCGCGAACAATACTAAGAGGAATAGCCCCTCTCCCTCCCCTCGACAAGTAACAAATTCGAATAATGATCTCAACATAATGTCATATATTTTCATAAAGACGTGTTGTTATCCTATAGCTAAAATAAATTATCTAACTGACCTTAAATTAAGAATGGTAAAAGAGCGCTAAAATTGCTTCGGTTCTTATTTCATACTGTTTATTTATTTTTAATCATCCACCTGTATCTGATTTGAACATTAAATTTTATATACTATAATGTAATATAATATATTTTTATTTCAGAATTTCTTCCATAAATTTGTTAGTAAATAACTTACAACTAATGTTAGTAGTTAATAAAACAAAACAATGGAAAATTTAAACAGTTTGGGGGCACCACCCCGAATCGTCGACGTCTGACGTATGACGTCACTAAATCTTTATTCATACAAGTTTATCGTTTTGACTAATTTAACTAATCAGTAGAATACCCAAGTATGTTTGACATATATGTTGACGACTATCATCGTTCTATTCTACAATACATTTGTCTAGGGGTCAGAAATAACATATAAAGGTTGTTTCCTCACCTGGAATATACTGGCTCCGTAGGGCGTGCGCCAGGCGTTGAGCAGGTTGTCCTTGCCGGTGGACACGAACCACTTGCCGCACGACGCGAACCGCAGCGACAGCACGCACGACTCGTGCAGGTGCAGCTGGTACTTGTCCGGCTTCACCGCGTGCAGCACCTCCACGTTGCTGTTCTCCATGCCGACCGCAAGCCACTCGCCTGCGAGATAATAAAACGTTTATATATCAAAAAAATTTTATGGACATTTTTACATTTTTTTTGTGTACAGTGCGAGCACGTGTACTGTGGTAGGGGCGACGCGCGTAATAAACGAGTACGGAAGAGGGTAGACAGATACGGTCTGTACACACTGGCTCGGTGGTCGTCAGTACACCGTGATCATGGCGATTGAAACAGCGCCATAATATCGGTTACCCAAAATAAATTTAAACATGATAAATATCCTGGTGAGTGTTACACTATGAAAGATAACCATGTGTAAGAGGAGGGGGCAGTTACAAAAAACAAGATATAATCTTTGGGATACACTTTGATGGCATAAGGGACCACTATACTGTGTAAAATGATAAAGTAGGGTTAACACATTACAAGGTCAAGCAATACTAGGCACGTTAATCTTAGGTTGGAAGATAGTTTTTGGAACGTTCTCCCTTCGTGTGGTCGGTATTGGTTTCATTGCCATAAGAAAATCTGAGACATTGATTACGGGTAGTTGGTTGCCGTAATATAGTACCTATATCGTCAGTTGTTTGTAGAGGTTAAATGGCAGGCGCTGCACGGAAAATAATATAGAAAATAGAAGCCAACCATAACTGAGTTGACTCAGGAGAGTGAAACATAAAATGCCTAATAATATTGAGGAAGAAAGTGATAATATTACCTGTCGGACAGTATCCTAATGAGAAGATCTGTGAACTGAAGTCGTGTTGTTGCAATTGTCTGCCTTCACGCAAATCCCAAGACCTGGAAAAGAAACAAAAAAACAAATATGAATTTACATCACAATTCATTTTATTACTACGGCTTGCGGTTCCACTCGTATGTCTTTCTCCTCCCGCTCCTTTAACGCATTGGAATATATTTCAGACTATAATCTATCTATGTACCAAATTTTCTGCCAAATCAGTTCAGGCGTTCAAGCGTATACCTATAAAATAGTTATCAACCAGTCTATCGACTTTTTCGTATTTGAATTCATAGGAAAAGTTCCAAAAATGATAAATAAACCAATGTTACTGTACTACCTTGTAATCATCAATCAATCATCTATGCCTGACACAGAGCTATTACGGTACTACACAGATACTGAGATAGTATTGAATACCAGCAGCTTTATTCAGAATAACTTGATAATTGGAATCAAGGTGAGAATAGCATTCTATCGCGTGGACACTTCATATTTATTCAGATAATACCAGATGTCATACAGATGTCGAGATATAATTGATTAATCGTGTTTGTTGATAAAATAGTCGAGTATATACTTGATGTTATCTCGATAAGCTACACACAATACTTCAGAAGTAATTTTCTCAAGTATTATCTCCCGCTCGGATCCGTTTTGCATATTTATATTTATCTCAATGTACGATATATTTATCAAGACCAGTGGCAAATACATACACCTACTGATTAAGCGATGAAGGCTCTCTCTGGTAAAGGCTCTCCTTATAAGGTGAAACGGCATTCGCTACCATAAAAACAAAAAAGAAAACCAAGTATGTAGAAATCCTCGGACTCCGATAATGTGGCGAAGAGTTCTTAGGACATGGTTTACTACTTGAATATTTTTGAGATAAAAACTTCTTTAGGCGCGTTGGAAATATTTCGTAGAACATTTTTGAGACAGGATGAACCTATGAACTCGACACCGTTACCGACAGACACCTCTTTTGACAAAGTGTGACACTAAAATCGACACTCTCGAATACATTTTTTACCTTCGAAATACATCAGGAAAAATAAGAACTCAAGTGGGACTTACCCACGACCTATCCCTTACAGGGGGAATGCTCTTCTAACTGACCTATTGAGTTACACCTGAATCACTTCAAATTTCCCTTCTCTTTATATCCGTCTTTAAGTATACAGTTTTTTTTTCAATATTACTACTAGTGATTAGCTTAGTACAGGTACATACCTCACTGTATTGTCAAGCCCGCCAGTCCACAGCTTGGTCCCATCGGCGGAGATGTCAATACATGACGCTCCGTCGGTGTGCCCCTGGAACTGCCGCACTAACGTCTGATTGTGAAGGTCCCACACTGCGATGTTGCCATCAGAACAACAACTGAAGCATACCTGGAATATATGAAAAAAAAAAGTGTTATAAACGTATTAGTACAATAGGCTTAGCATGAAACGTATACACGGTCAAGGAAGTATGTATAAACCTTTATTATATAATACTAGCTTTTGTCCGCGGCTCCGCCTGTGTGGACGTCGGCAAGCGCGACCAAACATAGTCTATGTGTTAATCCAGGGTGTCAGCTAACTATACCAAATTTTATTAAAATCGCTCCAGTCGTTTAGGCGTGAAAGAGTAACAAACATACATCCTTTCATATTTGCAAACTTTTTAATATTAGGAGGATACAGATACACGCTTACCACGCGTAAAGGTGTATACTTATTTTCTTGGCCATGCATACATCTGTACTTGGAGACTGATGTTTCAGAATTAGTATCATAGTATTGTGCATGTGACACTTTGTTTGACCAAGTACAGTCAGCATCAAAAAGATGTTGGCGAACAGAGTACTTAAAACCATCTTAATTTCGTTTTTTGACCGCCTTCCAGTTGGCCAATTTTTCTGATATTCGGTACATACCTCTAGTTTGGACAATAACACCATATAAATCAATAAAACTGTTTGATTTTCTCATAATACTAGAGTTTCAAGATCATTTTGAAACTTTGTTGTCATATTTATGACGCTGACTGTACACTACCGCTACCAAAAGAATCCGAACTTCATCTTATTATGTCTAGTAATACAAAGTGATACCTACTTTATATTACTAAACCTTGTGTTTACGTTTCGATCGAAGATAGTGCATAAGTAGGCCAATCTCAATCGAAACAGCTAATTAGAAGTAACCTATCGCTGACTTCCGGGACTAAAAAGATGTACCGAATCATATCATAGATTAGATATTAATCAATGGTACTTCATTTAGCCGTGAATTCGACAAATCGATAAAATCTATTTATCAAATGGATATCGAATGGATAAAATCTATTTATCGAATGGATATCAGATTATCAGATCTTTCTTTAGAATGTAATTTTAATTGGGACTTTTGGACCAATCAGTTCGAATAAAAACGCCGCTTCAGTCAAAACTAAAGATAGTAAAATTACGTTTCAAATTGAATAATATTCTATTTATTCTTTGCATTAGGGATACAAAAGAAACATTTTGAATTCTAGAAATAATGTTGTGTTCAAAGAGCGTGGACAATGGCCCAATCAAAGATTCAGAAGTGTAACTTTCATAATTACCAAGAATGTTTTTACAAAAAAATAATTAAAAAACTTTATTTTTTTAAGTACAATATAAAAGTAACAGACTTAACCAAGAATTAGTAACTGCGAATTTTTGTATTTATTTATTTATTAAAAAATATTATTAATATAACATTGACGGTTAAGACTCTGATGCAATTTTTCCTCTTGGGGCGTGGAGAGAGTATGGAAGGTTTGGGTAAAATCATTGATATACAAAAAGCCCCTGCTTTTTCTCATATCAATGGGTAAAATGCACGGAAGACGGAATATGATTTCTCCATGGTACGCTATGCCTTCTGGTCGTTATGACACTTGTACGTTTTAACTTACGGTCTTTATAAAAACTGGATATTAAGTCTTCTTTCACATTATGTCGCTTGGCCCAACATACCCCATACTCAAAACGGTAGTTGCAACCCTAAACGCTTACCAAACACAATATTGGAAAGAAGGGAAAAGATAGCAGACCCCGGGTCCCAAAATAGTCATTCAGAAGAATAGATTAGAAGGGAATAAAGCAGGTGAAACGACTTCAAATTACCTTTGAATCTGGACTAATAGCGAGGGCGTAGCAGGCAGGTGCAGAAGACGTCAGCTCGGCCTTGATCCGTGGCGTTGGTGAGGCGAGGTCCCATATCGACAGGTTCGACGCCTCACCGCCGACGATCAAAGTGCGCCCGTCTGGTAGTAACTTCACTGATCTTATGTAGTTGTCTCTTTGCTGGAAAAAGGAATGCACTAGTTCTTACAAAACTGGAGTAACATGTCATGTAGTAAAACCATTGATACATCCGTATTAAAAAGTTACAGGGCCCGAAATCTAAGTGTCACATCTTGGTATTGCAATCGTCTAAGCTTACAATGAACACTATCAAGGAGTCGTATAATGTCTATAAGTCAATATTATCGAGTCAAAATGTATTTAAAACAGAAATTATTATTTGTTATGCTGTTGATCTTAGAATTAGAAAAACATCTTAACAGCTTGTTAGTAGCGCTTAAGTTCAAGTTAATTCTTACTTGAAGAAAATTCAAAACATTAAATTAGAAGGAACTTTGAAGGCATTTGAATTACATAGACAGGTACAGACGTTTACATGATTATTTTGGAATTTGTATTCATATTTTATCATTAATAAAACCAAAGTAATGCCAAATATGAGTCGCCGACAGTTACCCACTCACCAAACAATCCAGTTGGCTGACGGGCGCCTTGCTGGGCTGGCTGATGTCCCACACCTTGACGCAGCCCTTGCCGCCGGTGTACACGTACTTCGTGGGGGATGACACAGTGACCGCACAGACGACTTCGCCGTGGGCCAGTGCGGAGACTTGACGCGCGTGACGGGGTATCCCAGGGCCCATCAGCGCGTCAGGGGGAAAGGGCACCGGTTGCATCTGGCCCTCCGCCGACACGTGGAACGAGTACGCCCTAAAATAGAAGTTTTGGCACATGAGTTTAACCATAAAAAGTTTAGCAAACTACTGTCTGAGTGTCTTGATGTAAGGTAAAATTTAAAAATACAAATCGCTCTTCCAATAAAACCCTAATAGATTAATGATAGGTTTCAAAAAAGTTATCTCAAATTGTTCGTAAAATCATAAATCATTCATAATTATTTGTGAATAGAGTTCTATTTTTAGTATATAATTTATTCAAAGGAGCTAAAGGAGACATCTTGGCACAATCTAAATAGAATGACGTCAAAACACGTAGTACACGTAGCAAACCAAGCATCAATAATGTAAACAAGCAAGTGACGGAACTCAAAAAACAACCAACCAATTTCATGCGTTTTCAACATTAAAAAATAAACTTAAAAGTTAGCATAATAAATGCTATAAAAATTCATTCAAATTAAAAAATAAAGTTTATTTTTGATAATGAAAACTCACACGTATAACATAATTTGATAAAGCAAATAGATATTCATGCGTCGATGTTATCAATTTAAAAAAAAAACATAATTGTTTCGTTGGATGAGTGAAATGTACTGCCACACATTTCGCTCGCTCGCTTCTAAAGAAATATCCAACTAAATTATAGCTCTAAATTCAAACTAAGGTTTTCTAAAATATAAGTGTGGACACAAATAGCCGTATTGAAAATTGCAGCTGCCGCGATTTGAAGTACCTGCATACTGACTGCAATTCTAAATGATTCGTACTGATGACGTGAGAAGTTTGCAGTCAGCGTGCAGATGTACTCTGTCGGTGCGAACCATACATCTAACTACGGTTGAAACTTACGGCTTGCCACTGGGTATCGGTGCCAGCGCTGCGGGTCCGATGGGTGGGCGCAACGGTTCGTATGCCAGGGCGGCCCGCGCCGAGTACCCGGCCAGGCCGTACGCGTCATGCGCCCCGTTGCCAAGGTACGGGTACTGCAGTGACGGAGGCTTCACGGCAGCCTTCAATGGAGCCCCCGCAGAACCCGCGCCGCTCGCACCCGATGTTGGCGTTACCGGCTTCGAAATTGGTGTACTAGGTTTCTCGTCAAGCTTTTTCGCTGAAGGCGTTGATGCGTTGCTTGACGTGCCCGATCTGAGTTTAAAATTATAGAGTCAATCAAATAGATAATGTTTATTTGTGGATTCCACGGTGACAAGTGCGAAACGATTGGATAGTCGTAAATATTGAAATATTGTTGCTACCTTTAATATAACCGACATATCTATAGTTAGCAGTACAAACACACAAAAGTTGACAAGACTGTACCCACTATACTATTGTAATTGTACCCACATTAAGTAGAACTATATAACTCTTTTGCTAATCTTCAGAATATAAAATTTTGTAACTTTGCACTCGAGTAGTAGTTCTAACTTAATGAGTCCATCCACGCTTTATTTAAACGTAATTAAGTTAAGTGACTTTTGTTGCTCAGTAAACAAAATTTGGAATTAACTCGTATTAAAATAATCCTCATAGTTTTTACTGTAGATAATATATGCGTGCTTTGAACTGAAGGTGAGTTATTTCTGTTAATAGAAAAAATGTTGTTTACCCTTATCGTGACCAGTGAGTCTATATATACTGCTTTATGAATTATTTACGATGCTTTATGAAATATGGAACAAAGCTAGTACCTATGTAACACTTGCCAGTCTCTAGTTTCTAAGAATGTTATATTAGCATTTGATCTGAATATGGTTAGCCGCTTGATACGGCGTAGTGACCTGAAGCAGGTTACAAAATACCTATGTCAAGCACTTGAGAGGTATTTAGGAAACTAGATTAAACAATACACAAAACAAATAGCATTTAATCCTCGTAAATCTTCCTTAGTTAATTGCCCAAAACATCGATTGCCTTGTATACGATAAGCACTGTTCAATTAATGTACTTATTGACGAGACTGTCACGTAGGTACTTGTTCAAATATTAGTAAACCACTTATAACCACGTCACCTTTTCAAGAATATCTACTCCAGTACTCTATACTTACTATTGATAATAAAAGTAATCAAATATGTTAATACTGCAAGCATTAATACCATGTTAACAAGTAATGGAATATATCTGAGTGCTACAAATTAGTTTACAGAAGTGGTAACATTATTATAGAGTCGTAGTGTTCTAGAAAGTGTTTGCTAAATCAATCTATCCAGAAGTTTTTGTGCAGATAACGCTATCCATCAAGGCGTCTAATCTTATTACTGCTAATGGGAGACGGAGCGAACCTCGGCGTGTATTCGTAATTGATTCAGTGCGGAGGCGGCTTAACTTTAGACTCGAACAAGTTGTCTTGGCTCGTTCGATGACCTTACATGGGTAGCAAGTAGTTTTCTCACTAGGGCTTCTGTTAAACGGATAGAGCGATTATCGGGAATTAACGCGCGGCCGGTAAGCGGTAAGCGCGTTCGATGGAAAACGCTACAGGGCGTGCGGCTTTGTCGTGTCAATAATTATGTACTTAGTTACGTATAATTATTGAGGAAACTAGCTAGCGGTGTATTCATTACAAGGCTTGTATAGTAATATAAAGTGAGTCATGTTTCAGTATTTAGTTGTTTGTTTAGTGTAATAGCGGAGTTTGGATCTTACCTAGGGCTGTGTGGAGGGTGTTCCTTCTTAGGTTGCAGTTTGTCGAGGCCGTTCTCTCGAGGGGAAGGTGCTCCGTTGTGCGGTGACGTAGGCTCTTCGCTTGCATCATCGACTACCAGTTCCTGAAAAATATAATTTCTTACTGAATATTAAATGTTCTAACCCCATTGGAATAAATAATGGTGTGGTGGTTATCCTCAATATTCTACACTATTTGGAGAAAATCCTAAAATATCAAATAATAATTTGGTATCTTTTTTCTTGTCCCAACGATCTAATTTGCGTATCTTCTCTACAAAATGATCCCTAGTTCAAGTTCTATAGTTGAATAGAGCAGAGTAGCAAAATGTCTGAGTAATATTGTAATTTCGGGTTAAAAAACGACTTACATGGCCCATGTCCTTCTCCTCTTTCTTTAATTTCTTGTGATCAGGTTCTGCTGGACTCCGCGTCCTATATTTTTCCCTTTCGCCAGGTGATATAGAATTTCTCTGAAACAATAGAAACATTTTTATGAAAACAAATCGCAAGACCATTTAATATCAGTAGGTAATGTCGGTGTGTGGGTTCAACAAATATGAGAAGGTAAACATAATCAAAACGTTTACGACGAGCTTACGTACCTACGGCAATCAATCGATCATTGTTTGCAAATAAATCGGCGCGCAGCGAGGCGAACGCTACAGTCAATATCAATATCAAAACACGCTGAGGCAGAACAAACTGACCGCATGATTAGCTCCGGGAGTGGTCATCGCCCCCTTCGTGGGTGGGGCGGGTGGGGACACCGCAACATTTGGATGAGCGCACAAATACGAACTAATGAAATAATCATATACGTGACGAACGACCCCCCGCGTGCCACTGATTCCGCTCCGTGTTGACACTACGTTCTGTGTGGCACAGCAACTGATATCAATATACAATAGGAGCCCACGTTTACAAAATACTGTTTTATGAATTTATGAACGACTACAACTATCCACACAAGGGGAAAAGCCATGCTATATGATTATATGATTGTCTTTTTATGCTACAAGTAAAAAAGAAAATATTTTCACATTGTACACAAATAAACTGTTTGTATTTCTAGGCAACAACTGTATCATAAATTCATTGTCACTCGTTCGAATATCATAGTTTTGTAGTGTCTAAGTGGCGTTCGTTCGAACTTAATCCAATGTCCTCGGAGAGCCTAGCATCTCGACTCGAAGTTGCCTGGAGGGATCTCTAACGGGGTCTAATTTTACGAGGCACTAAGTTAGAGGCGAGTGGCAAGCGGCTGTTAATTTGCTCGGCACGCGGCGCACGCCCGGCCTGTCGCCGCCCGCTGTGACTTACTGCCCTCTCGGCACTCACACTGACAATAACGCCTCAAGAAGTCCAGATTCACATCTATTTAGTCGATAAATACAACTTACTATTGTTTTCTTTAATTAACACCTAAACGATATTTTTATACCTGTTGTTCCGATCCGATTTTTACGACTACGAAACTAGATAATATTTGGACCAATCGTGTAAGATAAACAATTCTACATAGGTTATTGCGGTCCCCGTTATTGGATATTTGATAGGCAATATGTAACCGATAAACTTTTATTATTGGCACAAGTCGCGCGGAACCGGCGGTACGAACTATAAAAAGCTCACGAAAGTGTACTGACGCGAGATGGTGTTGAGTGGACTGTAGATAAGATACAGGTGTACATTAAGTAAGCACATAACGACAAGCACACAGGTGAAGAGGTGCAGTGGGATCGAGCGTGTACTTGAAGCCCTAATTTTACGATCACCATCTCCACAGAACTCGACATCGAATTTCAAGTGAGGCTATTTCGAGAGACCCACGATGCCGTAATGTGACGTGTCGGATTCGATTGGATGGATTTTATGTTACCCATACGAGTCATTCACTCGAGGGTAGACCGTTTGTGGTTAATCGTTAATTTAATAGATTGAATTTGTGGTTGGCTGACGAATAGTTGGACGTGGGCGTATGTGGATATATTTACGTTGTGTATACCTACTATATGTGTATTAATAATTCCTTTAAAAAACATCAGTAGGCATCAAGCTGCAAGCATCATACATTAACAATATATACTTTCAGAAATTGGCATCTTGCGTACAAAGGTTCATGAAAGTTTTATACGACAAATATATTATGATATTTACTTATACTTACAATATATTATGTTTATGGGGGAGCGTACAACAAAGAGGATTAAGTTAGCACGATTCGTTTCGTTATCTCCTTAGTCCTTACTCAAACAAAAACACTCAATAACAAGTAGCCCTTTGCAACCATTTCTATTTTCAAGAGAAAAACGAACAGAGCTAATCTCTACTTTATCCTATTACGTGGGTCGACCTCAAGAAAAAGGCAATTGAGCTCGGGACGAAGGGCTGGGAGGAGAGGAGAGGAGTAACTACGACGCTAAACAAGTAGGTACTAGTGGCACTACAAGCTCCGTCAATACGACTTATCGGCTACCGTGCGATGTCGTGTCGCGGCGCACACATGTGCCGAGCTCGCTAGGGGCTAGGGGCAGATGGCCGAGAGGGCGCGCAGGGGTGTAGGGTTCACTGGTGCTGTGACGTAACATATAAAGTGGCAACACACAGGCGCGCTGTTAACGCCGCCCGGGCTTATTGTCTGCGGTCACGCGACGAGCCGTTTAGCCGCGCGCGCCTCGCCGCCGCCGCCCGGTTAACCGGAAGGGGGGCGGTTAACCGGACGCTCTGGGGCGGAAGCGGGGGAAATAGATAAATAGACCGCCCGGCGCTCGGAAATGTACGGATTGAGTTCGGACTATATTTCAGGCATAATAGTTTTGAAAGTTACGTGATTTACACGCGACGTTTTCAGTTTTTATCGAGACTACCAATTTATACGACTTCGTTTTATGATACTGTCGTCGAAAAGTTTTATTGGGCACATTTTATTTTAAGTTCCATTACGATGTCAAGTTTATGACATACAATATCGTGAGCTCCACGTTGCCTTGCAATAAAATGGCCCTACATTGAATCGACTCATTCATAAGTATGAACGCTTTATTAAACCGGTCGCTACTGAGACCTCCGTAAAAACGTAAACGATAATCAGTCCAAAACGAGAATTAACGGACGTCGGCGGCCTGTGCGCAAAAAAAAAATGCAAAAAATTAATCGTCAGTGAGCGCATAAACCGCGGGGTGCTGTGCGACTTTAAAATTAACTTTACCGGTTCATTCGTATACATAAATAATGGAGGAATTTCTGAATACACATTAAACTCCTATAAAGAATACATTAGCATAAATTTATGGTAGCGAGTCGGCGTTTCGAGCGCGTTTTTACGTGACTCGTAAAGTTTATAGTCGCCAGTGGAGGATTGCGTTTACTGCGCTCGCTATCGCTTTATGGTCGACCCCAAATAACCAAATTGCCTGGTGCTCGTTGTCGGGCTGACGTGCCCACCGCCGCACACGCCCCGCACTCACAATCTGGCCGCGGCCGTTGCCCATTATGCCACTCTGCCTCTCGCGTTACGAGCGCTCCTTGTAGAAACTCTGCCGTGCTCAGCTCCACTTACAAATACACTTGGAAACTTGCCCAATACAATGATGTTCATTACCGTACTGTTTGTTCAACTTGCAGTTAACCAAGCGTGTGACGACTGTGCCGACGGCTCCGCCGTGTCTAATATGAAGCGCCAATTCATAACAGTAGCACCGAGTGTGTGTAAACTATGACACATCGAAACCTTTCACTACGAAAGTAGCGCCTACAAATTATATCAAATTAACGCCTGAGTTGGGCTGTATCACACAAAATAAATGCCGGGGAAGCCATCGATAAGCAATCTCTCCTCGCCCCCTTGCTCTGTTACAGGAGTAATTAGCACAATTAACAGGAGCAGGCGTGAGGGGCGCGCAGGGAGAACGATCGCTTTCACGCACGCAAACAAATGTCACGTGGCACGACGCCTTAATTAAAACGATAATTGAGTTGACTTGCGAAATTCATCCGCCATTTCGACATTCCGAGAGAAATTTCACAGAAACTCCCCTCGAAACTACGGAGCCCTTAAGTGTCGACGACTTTAATTTTGTGTTTGCGTCTACTTTGCGGTTTCGAGGCAAATTTTAATACGGTGTACGCGGCTTCGCTTTGTAAAATTACTTAAATAAATTACCTGAAATCGAGTTTCGTCTCCATGCTAAAAGACAACTCGTTTGGAAAATTGGCGTCAACGAAATAAAAGTACTTTTACAAGATTACACAATTTGTAGCGAAAAAAGGTACGTACCTTCATAATAAATGTAATTTACTCTAATATGGTAATAAAATACATTGCGTCAGTGATTTGTAGTGACGAAGGCAACCCTCTTAATTTGTGGTCCGTATGTTTAAATCAAGTAGGGTGCAATACAAAAAGCCCGACATGGCCGTGAGGAGGTTTCTCAAACCTTGTCTGTAATACGTGCGTCGGCACTCCCGCCATTTCTTAATACTGGCTATAAACAATTCGTTCCACCTTAACGAACGATTCGATTTGATAGCGTGATTTAAGCAGTAAAAAATAATTTGAAATACAGAAAAAAGAACGACATATTTTATGGTAATGCTTCTTGAAAGTTGTAAGCCTCAGGCGCCGGTGTTACGCACCTTGTTCAATAAAAACATTACTTAACATATAATTATGAAGCCGGAACTTTTTTGTGACTTGCTGATTAATTTTAATAGGTGGACAGATAGCAACTCTTTGAACGTGCCCATGCTTCCTTGTCAAGTTGTATAATGAGTATAAAAGTTGACATGGAAGCGTGGACAATTGATCGCGTTTGTAGCGATCAACACAAGTGGAGTGGAGGGTGCGCGTGCGAAAGGGCCGTAGCCGCGCGGTTATTTAAATGAGAGCTCCCTAGCCACCCGTCAATAAAACATTAAACACGTAACAAGTTTATGCGCAGCGACAACCCTAGCGGATTCCGCCACTTCGTTAATCCGGGGCGGGGGCAGCCCTAAATTAGGGTCGAGACAAGCCGTAATCCCCCGCTCGGCGCGACGGGGGATTTATATTGTTATTGCTCCGCGTCCGGAATTATACGAGGGTTGAGGGACTAATGAAAGGGGAAATTTAATTCCTAATGATTCTCGTCTTAGTCCGTAACGAGGAAACTCGAAAAAGGGCTGCGACCCGCGCTCTTTTTATGATTAATCGTTTTAAGCGAACCGAAGATTATTCGATCCGATTACCTTTGTTTGTTTTCATGTGCTTAGTGTGTTTGTTTTTATTCGAACGAAACCACGTCGACGTGTTTGTTGAGTCAGAAGTTAACGACCAAATTGGATTACAAATTTATTCATGAAACATTTTCGATGCTCGTACACGGCAGTGAGCGAGCGAAGCATATGTAAATGTGTGATAAGCACGAAGGGGACTCGCAGAGACTGGCGTCTAGTGCACGACACGGCAGTACTAAATACTAACACGAGCTTGTCGCCGCCACACGCTGCCCGGCAACACGCCGCACGCCGCAATGTTAAACACGCCGTTAGACAACACCCGCTGTTAGCCCTCCATTTATTTATGTACACTTCTATAACGGCTATAATAAGTCAATTCATGAAAGTAACACCGTCTGTAGTAACGTTGCTTTAACTCCCCTTTTAGTACTATTTTATGATAGCAGTTAAAATTATTTGAAATCCGTAATCTTCTCAGCGATTAATGAGTTACTTCCAATGAAATACAGTAAGGATAAAAATGAGCTGTCAAAGTTTAGACGGTGCGCCGTGTTGGTGCAAGCGGGCGCACAGTAGCACGCCGCCCTTCCGTTCATTACGCGCACACTAATTGAGATAAATTATGAAGACGTGCACCGAGCCGCGAGCTATCGCACCACTACCTACCTGCTAATTACATGCAGCGATTTCAATTAACCCGCCGCTCTAGCGTGTTTTTTGCCTTAACAAACGCGACCGCATTCGGTTTTATTAACTTTATCCGCTATTGAACATCGTCCGAAGCGATTAAATCACAATTAACACACGTAATAGCATGTTGTAAACATGTTATAGTAATATGGATGCAATTATATTTTAGTGGTTATATGGTATCGTAAAATGTTGAAGAAACGTATGCAATAAAAGTAATAAATGAATGTGTAGGGTGTTGGTGCCAGTAGCGGGTTTACGGGCAGCGCCACACACGTCGAGAGGAGGTGGTTGCTACGAAGTGTGGTTGGTGATAGTGAATCGACCACAACAGAGGAACGTGTGTGGTGACCGCAGTCGGGAGCTACCGGCCGTACCGGCTGTACGATGTGCTCTGTAGTTTCGTCAGCTCTGCGGTTACACGATACTCATGGACTGTATGCTACAGTTCTGCCTTGACACATACGTACCTACGCCTACCGAATTTAATTTCTATAATTTCAATGAAATACAATTAATATTGAACATGCCGTGGGTTCATCAATGTGTTTATTGGATATTTTTAATACAAATCGGCAATTTTCAGTTATGGTAGCATAACTACATATTTCAATTATATTAAAAGAATGTGCAGCGACAGGCAAGCCAGGTATTGTTATGAAGGAGGGTGGGTAGCCGGGGGCAGGCGCGATTCGATCAAGCTTGCATAAATCGATGCGATACGCCCGGATCGTGAACAAAGCCGCAAAGCCGCTTCGAGACGCGGGTACCTTTACCCTCCTAGAAACATCAATACATTTATTGAATGATCGTCAAACTGCTAAAATTCTAAAAAATAATCTTTCCTAGTTTTTGCTTACAGCGTGTAGGTACAGGGGTATTACGACCGTCTCGGTTTCAGTTAACAACAGGTAGTTATGTGTCTCCACAAAAGGACTGGTAATAGTGGAGACTTTCTTAGAAATTAAAGTTTTATCACGAACTTTAGAAGCACTTTGCAGTTACTTTATAAGGCGGAATTTACACGCTTTTTGTTTTTTCATTTTTATTATAATTAATACGTTTAAAAAGCTAATTTCTTCTATAATATTTTATTTGCAAAAGTGAACAGGACCTAATAGGATCTGATATCGTATTGATTTCAATGAAAACAACGTGTAAGACCTTCCGAATATATATTATGGCATATATATAGAATATTATGGCAATAGGCTCACCCCCTATTACATGGGACCGACTACAATTATAGGTGAAATGTGGGTGTTAATTCACTTTTGCCTAACCCTCCGGGGATAAAGGCGTGATTATATTATTATGTATGTATGTATGTATGTATACATGTATGTATTTATGTCTAAGACCTTCTCTACGGAGAACAGTTCAAATGTAAATAATGTCTATAACAGCTCTATGAATTCATAGAAACATTTCAATGAAACTTTGAAATCTAAACATTTCCCGAGAATCTCTCTCGTTCTTTCTGAATTTCGAGCGTAAAATGTTGTTTGATTAATACTCAAATCAGAATATTCTACTCTATATAAATTTTAATCCTAATGAATATAAATTCACTCAAATCAACAACCATTCCACAAATGAGCTTGCATAGTACTAAAAACTTAATTACATTTCCTCCGAACACACCAGTCGTGAAGTACGATACTTATAACTTGTTCACGCGTTTTCCAACTCTGTTATAATAAATTAATTCCCCATACAGGATTATAAATTCACGTTGAGGGTGACTGCACGACACGATAGATAATCCGCGTGGAATAATGTGGATGCAGCGACACAATCTATGTGTTATTCCCTATCAAGAGACAGAGACTGTAAGAAGATTAACTACACGTCTACAGGAACGTTGGAGACATTAGACTGGATTCAGGGCGCATTGAGCTGAACAGAAGCTGTGTACCGGATTATAGCGATATTGTGCCGTGCCAAATATTATAACAATACGTTCTGAATAGAATTGTTAAGTATGTCGAGTGCGTGGGATAATACCTCGTTGGTAAAGTAATTAAATAGCAGTACCACCATCATAAAGTCATAATGTCATATTGTGGTTATACACGGAATAATTAACTTAAATGACTTATGTTACTCGACGTTGGCAGATTAAAATCGCGTGCGGTGGGTTCGTTTGAACTCGTATAGTTCCTAGCAATCGAAAATTTCAAGAATGCTGCTTGAGCAACAGGGCACAGAGGTCGACCCGACTACTTGCGGGCCTCCTGCTTTGTTATAATCCTTAGGTCGATACCATCGCACTGCTTTTGAACTTGCTTCTTATCTGTTCGATCTTGATAAAGTTAGTTCTTGTGTGTTTGTAGATACTAATAGTTGAACAAAAAGTGTACCTACCTTGAAATCCATAGAGAAGTTCAAGAAAGAAATTAATTTTGTGTATTATCTACTACATTACAATGAAATTCGGAAAGGATTTTCATGTCCAGTAAACGCCGGATCAGGTTGGGTTTTAAATGGAAGCGAATAAAACCTGTACTTAGTAATTTATGTATTCTCTTCAATAAGCGCAATTTACGAAAATCGTTTAAAAATAAACATACGAGTGGAATAAAAATATTCCCAAAGCGTACAAAGCAATATAAATTACGCTAAACACGGCTTTTAGCAGCGCTAAGTTTTATTTTTCAATAAACAAGTCAAAGTAGATAGAGCATTGTGTAAAAGTAAAATAAAAAAGCGACTACCGCGCAATCTGTTTCACTTTAGGGCGTCTTAATAATTACAAGTGGCCATTCTTTCCAATTAAGAAAAGTCTCGTGCTATAAATTGTGAGGGCTGTCGCGGGCGCGAAGCGAGCGAGCGTTGTTCCACAGCGCGTAAACATGCCGCTAGGGCTGCCACTGCCACCCACCGACTCTAAAGAAAAATCTCCCATTTTTGTTTTAACGGTTTAATAAAGTACCCGGTCCCCGCCTGTATTTATGTAAGTCATTTATACTCGCCGTTTCTACCTTAATTAAAGGAGCGCATCTTTAAAACACAACGACCCCAGTATATCGAAGAACAAACGCAAATTTATTCTGACCGGAGTTTTTTTTTTCGGTATCTATTAAATAAAGAAGTCGAGGAGAATGCTAAACAAGGTTGAGCGGCCCTCGCTGCGAGTTTTCCACTTGAAGTGGTGTGCGGGTGCTAGGGTGACGCGAGGGGTGGGCTAGGGTGTGTTATTCAGAGTGGCTTAGATAAGGTAAGGAGGATGAAGAGGCGAGATGCGCGGCGTAATGAACCGGCTCCGAGCAGTTTTTGTGTGGTTCGGGCGCCCAAATTGAATATTAGGCGCGATTTGAGAGCGAATGAGCGGGCGGCGGAAATAAATCCGCGGTTATTATGTTACTCAAATGAGATTGTGGAAGGGCTCGCTCTGTTAGGCTTACAGCGGCTGCTCAATTTTGCGTCGGTGTAAATTGCCAGTCGTAAACTCTGTTATTCTGTGGGAAATTAAGCACCTTCCCAGAAAATAAATTTATGTTTAAATGAACAATTATACGGTCTGACCTCCACCAGGTGATAATTGCTGGTAAATGTGGTGGAAATTATACATCTTTGTAACTCAAGTATAGAATTATCGATGCTTGTTTAAAAATAGTTTAACAATATCAGAGAACACGAAGTAATTTAATACTTCGATTGAGCGAGTGCATCGATATTCATGTTAAAACGTAAATAGAATTCAGAGTGAAGCGATATCGAAATGAAAAGTTTCCCTACAATGTAATGTAAACATGAGTCCGATGTATCGGAAAATCAAATATACGGCGCGCTATGTTTGCAAATAAACAACACCGGCTGCAACTGTGTAGCACCTTTGTGATTCGCAATAAAAACATTCCGTGGACAAACGGGCGATGGCGGGCTGGCGGTACAGTTGGTACAGTCGACGAGTGAAACCTGACGCCCCCGCGCACCGCGTACAACCGCAGCCAAGACGCGCTCGGTTTATGTAAACTTTATTACAGAGTGCAGTTCTCCCTGCCCCCCTGGGCTCCCTCGTTTCAAATTGTAAGGCGCGTCCGTGCATTACTTAGTTCGCCGCGTGTTTGCACAGATCGACGGTTCCGTGAGCGGACTGCCAACACGCCCGCGCCGTATCGGGGTCACGCTGCAAGATAAACTCTTCACGTGCTGTCGTCGAGTTATAAACTCGCTCACCTCACCAAAGTTTTCCAACAAACTTGTTAAAGTATGCTCTACGAGTTGATATGCGGTAATGTGATAGCTACGTGACTGATTATGTTTTTCTTACCCAGAGTGAATTCGTCGGGAGTGCACGGATAGCAAACAGCTGCTGCCGTTGTTTGTTATTCGAGGTAATTACAACGAGCTTTATGTTTTCGTTTAACAAACAATGTTAGTAGTGTCATAAATTATACAGATTATGAGTAGGTAGGTAAATATTAATAACAGTAGCGAGTGCAATCGCTACTTATGAGGTGACACAAGTTTGGTCCCGGTTATTTATATTTTCTTTAAGGAGTCAAAAAAAAGTGCCAAGCTGAAGACAGTAATGGCTTGCTCCCATTACGACATGTCTAAAATATAGTTAAAAGTATAGGTACGTAGGTGTTAATACACTTCTGCCTATCCCCTTTTATACATATTATTTATATTTAGTATTCATATTTCTCTCCGAAACCACCCCATTGACTTATAATCACCGAAACACAGGTAGCGAACTAACAAGGAGCCATTGTCAAAAGTTGTTAGTTTGTTGTGTGAAGTAGGTTAGTACAACAAAGACAATGTTATAAAGTAGGTGCGGCGATATCGATTCGCATGCATTTCGCTTGCAGAGAGCGGTAGCAGTGGCATCTGTGCGGTGCGCCGCTGCGTTCAGACAAGCACAGCCCCCACTGCCACCCACCCCACACGTACCGCACTACCACGATAGCCGACATTCGCAACACCTCGCCAACGACGCACTCGCCACCGAGCTCACTTCACTACAGGGTTGGCTCTTGACAACGACACTTCACTATTCATAATTTTTTCAGATCTAGGTACTTACTTCAAGATGCGATTACGAGTCCTCGTCAAAACATAAGAGAAATTTCATACCTAAATACCGCGTATAGGGATAGAGTTAGCGGAAGTCACGGGAAAACTTATCATAATGGAACAATATTACCGATTACAGACCGACACATAAAAATGTGTCAAATAACATTTGTATGCATCAAGCACTCGAGTTAATATCGGATGTATCGGCTACGTGACTAGTTTTTACGATTAAACATGCATGTATTACAATGTTACTTTTAATGCAAATCGATAGGATGCGTGATTCGTATCGTATTACAGCTTTAGAAGTAGCCCGTTATAATATAATCCACTGTACTTTGAATGTTTAAAGTCATTAAAGACGTCGAGAACCCGTTAAGTAACAAGACATGAGTGGAACATAGACAATTTGCACGTTTGAATTTTGATGTTCGAGTAAGTATGTTGGCACCCCTGAGGCGCGGGGTGTGCCACTTGCACCACCCACTTGTTTCAGTCAGGGCCGTGTTATGAAATCAACGTGTTCGAGCGCAACACTTCTCTCTACGTTCGCATTCCCAAATGGAAAAGGCAGTACGTACGCTTGTTGGGGAATTTTTCAAAGCAAAATTTTGCCGTCGGAATTTTAACAACCCCAGCGAAATTGGAAAAAGTTATTCTATACTCACATGTCTCTCCTCTGCTGAACTGATACCTGCAACCAAGTGGGACACATGTTAGAGTGGTTTGTTTGAGTTACGTTATATGTAACAAAGTTTATCTAAACTAATATCACAAAGCTGAGAAAGGAGATACCCCATTTTGGGCCCGATTGCACAGACATCAAACCTACCTCAAAAAATTCGTCTATTTTGTGTTATAATTTTGTTAAGATTTCATTACAATCAGCAATGGCCAAGTGCGACAAAAGTTTAAAAATGTGATTTTCATTAATCAACAAGCTTCGTAAACGTTGAATGTAATACTTAATCCGATCTTCGTAAATGCGCTATGATTATACTTGCTTTATCGATTCGATTATGAAATCGAATCGATAACTAATAACTATGAATTTAAAATTCGTGGCTTTATTAAATAATTTCAAAATATCTATGTAGCATCTTTATTTTCGTTATTCAGTTCACTAATCAGAAAGACACCTGTCTCCTTCATAATGAAAGTCAAAATATCGATTGTAAATAATCGTAGTGTATTGAAAGTCTATGTAAATAATCGATCATTTAGAATTCATAATAATCTGTAACATCATATGTCATTTTCACTGATTTTCATTCCTGTCATTGAAAATGTCGCATTCGCTTTGAGATCATTGTGTTTTGCTGCTTTTACTCTGTGAATTGTATATGATTTTCGAACTAATTGACCCTTGCTTGATTACCGGACACCGTTATTTGATACACTTGTTGACCTTGGCTTTAAAACTGGACTAGACTTTACCACATCGGCTGAAAGCTATCACGGATCGGTGCAATATTATAGGCAGACATTTATTGAACGATGCAGTGATACTAGCTTGTATACGTGAATGGGTCGCACCACAAATAGTAAGTACAGTAAGCTTCAGAGAAAAGGAACCCCCCTTGAGGATAAAACTATTATCAAGGGGGGTTCCTTTTCTCTGAAGCTTACTATACCTTTTCGTTATTTCTCGCTCTTTTGAAATTGTTATTATAATTAACGTGAACAAGCTGTGTGATAGCTGCTATAGAATAGAAATTACTACGAGTCTACCTAATCCCGTAGAAAATTATGTCAACTTTTGTATATGACAATGTATTTTGACTGATATGTGTAACGTTCATGAAGAACTAGCCTATATGACTAATGGAATATTCAGTGCTTATAACATGATCTCTGTTTAAGGTGAATGCAATCATTTGCGAATCTTGCTGGATTCAAGCTCAATGTGCATGTTTGGATGAACAGACCAGCACAATCACCAGTGGGGCACAGACAAGTGTGTATTCTGTATGTCATTGAAGTGTGCAGAGAGGTGGATAGAGACCTCCTACAAGAACTGTCAATATCTCAAACGACTTGGTTATTAAGAGGAAAAATAAAGTCCAGGAATATAAGTAGTAGAACTTATTACGTATATATATTAGTTGACAGTTCTTTGAGCGGTAGGAATGCTATATTACAGCATTGCTGTAATTGTATTGTAGGTAAGAGAACAGTCGGGTGCTGTGCCCACATAATGAGTGTAATATGGTATCACGGTTGGGCACGGTTTCAGGCAATATAACACCTCCTGCACAGTTTCAGACAATATTTTAATAAACTATGATGATGCTTAAAAAGGGGAGGAAAGCCTAAGTCCTAGTGAAAGCATTTCTAAAGCCAAATAGGGAGATACCCGGGATAGAGATTAAAATACTTTTTTTAAATATAGTAATCTTTAAAATAATGTTGTTTTATTTTATTACCTACTTATATAATGAATTCTATATTACTACAGCAAACAAGTATGTACACAGCCTTGTGGAAAGTGGTAACCGTAGCAAAAGGATGTCACTCAGATGTTGCCGTCTGAAGTGAGGGTAGGGAAGGATTGCTTTACCACCTTTAGAGTAAATGTCAGTTGCATATCATAAAACTATAAGGTTTAACATCGGGCAACAATAAAGTAGCTAAAGCATGTCTTTGCTTTGACATATCAGTTTTATTATTTAGCATATATAGTTGACCATTCCACATTAATGACTAAAAATATTAATGACCTGCCCTTTTCTATACTAATAAAACCTGCTAACCTACTTACAAATAAAAGTATAAGGTTTAACATCGTGCAACAATAAAGTAGCTAAAGCATGTCTTTGCTTTGACATATCAGTTTTATTATTTAGCATATATAGTTGACCATTCCACATTAATGACTAAAAATATTAATGACCTGCCCTTTTCTATACTAATAAAACCTGCTAACCTACTTACAAATAAAAGCGATACGCGAATAACTTGTGTAGCTATCACACACAACACAACATAAGACGCTGTTTGACCGCATTATGTATTACAACATAACCTAAAAACCTATGAACAATGCTCGATTTAACAAACTTGGCCATTGTGAATCGTCGTGAAAATTAGGCAAACAAAATGTCCTTAGATGGTCTAAATATTGCCTAATTTTCAACCCTGTACATGCGGGCCCAAGATTGTATGAGAGTTAGGGGTTGTCCTTTAGTTCCAACGCGCCATTTCAGGAAGAACCGGCGTGTATTGAACATTTCTTTTTGAGTTAGACTGCTTATTGAAAATGGTTATAGACCGCTCTATGAGTTTCGAGCAGACTTCAAATCTAGAATATAGCACATTTTGTATTACGTTTAGGTTTAAACCAGATTTACTGGAATACATTCGCTAGTGGTTTTTTTGTGCTATATGAATTCAATTTGTAATGTTTCGTTTTAATAAAAAACGAATTACTTAAAAGAAAAAAATAATGTCTTACATTTTACGTATTGTTTAATTTATGTCAGTAATCAGTTTCTATAAATGTTGGTTTAACGCAATCTAAATCTATCTGGTGGGGAGTACGAGTATGTCGGATGGTGGTGGATCAGACGAGCGGTGTAAAGTGGTTGATGAATATTGCAGAGGCTGTCGGCGCGATCGCGTCACTCTCACGCCAACTGATATTTTAATGCCTTTACACTTTATATAAATACATGCATCTTTGTTTAGACATATTTCACCACAATTATAAGGGTGAATGTTTGAGTTACGTTGGTTTAATACCATGAAACTAACGTAAACAATACTTTTCTCTTGTATATGTAAGTGTACTTAGTATTAAAATATTGACTACTAATAATATATTTTGGACGTTTATATAATATCAATTAACACTTCCTACTTAAAAATAAAATTCTTGATGAATAAAATCAAAATTTCCTATCTACAATCAAAATTACCCGGTTTGTCTCCCCTTCTATCAAAATTAATTCTGATTCCTATCAATTGAGATTATTATCTGTCTGCAATCAAAATTATCGGAGGCTACAATCAGATCCTCAGACAACGCATCATGAGGACTGTGGCATAACTTGGGTTGAATAAGATTGGGAAATAAACAAGAACATGTGCAAACATTTGATGTTATCTCACTCTGTCGCGTAGATAAATGTCGCTACGTGAACTTCGCAACCTTAGGTAGGTACACCTTTACACGTTATCATATATAGTTATATGTAAAGTTAACTGTAGGTATATATCTATAGTCAACTGTTAGTACGTAGTCATCAACCCTACCGAAACGTGGGCGTGACGACGTTGCAATTGCATAGCATAAATCGAATTAGCTCGAGTATCAAAGCTTCAATCCAAACTGGATATTTGTAGACATAATTAAATGAAGAAGCTACGAATTGTTGAATTTATACGAAGCACTAATACAGTATACGGGAAATATAAATTAAGTAAACTTTTTAAACTGTTTTATTAAGTTTGGCCTGCTTGTAGGGTCAAATATAGTAACTAATTAAAATTTTACCCCTTTCATACGGTTAATGATACAATTTCAAGCAATAAAACCGTACAACTTGATTTTTTTTAAGTATTACTTATTGGGTTCTGCACTTGATTCCCGTGTCGAGCACAGTGTCATTTGATTTTCTATTAGAAAATCCTTAGTAACTTGTGAACAGGAAGAAATTTACGAATACGGTTATAGGCTCGCTTCCGAATACCCAAAACAATAGGCGACATTGGTAAATATTCTGCACGTCGATCCTCAGGGAGCTTACTCCTTATCTGGGCGGGGTTATCTTTTATTTAGACGTAAATCGATCATGAATCTTTGTTACCAATCGCAGTAGAACACACAACGGTAGCTCTTCGTTACGTCACGATATAGACCCGATATCTCCTTAATTTTGTACCTAAATCTAATCTATCTTCGTCATCACCATCAGAAATATAGGTATAGTTTAATCATAACATCAAATCTCCCCAACATTACGTATGTATGTATCTTGGTTATTGAGTACTGCATACATCAAAGGCATTATCTGCGTAGCTTGATTCGCCTCAAGTTTGTGAGCAATTGCAGCCAATCCTATTACTATTCACGTGCTCTACATATGTACGTACATAGTGATGTCAAGCACCGTATTAGCACTGTATGTATTGCTACAATTAATTTAAACGCAATAGCCTCAATTATTGCCCGGTTATACGCCTACGCATGCCCACTACGCTTGAGTGCTTAGAGCACATTCAAAACAATGCAATTAAGTTATAAATAATGGATAATTTAGAAGTTCGGGTTCTATTCCATTTGGACATTTAACCGATTACGTACTCACTGAATACTTGTTATAATTCTGACATCGCAAATTCTGTTGTTATTAGTTCTAATGTGCAACATATATTCGGTTAAAGTGCGGCTTACGTGTGGGTCCGCGACCGCACACACTCAAGTCAGCCGCAAAATTACGTTACTAATTGACTAAAACACGCGACGCTCACACCAGCAAGGAATAATTAATTGAGCTCGGGCAAGGTGCGGGGCTAGGTGTGGGAGCGGAGGGGGCCATCTGCGCGGTAACTCTTACATCAGTACACCGATAATGGCACAAATTAGCCAGGGAAGTGGCAGGCGGTGGGTCGGGGTGGCCGGGGGGCGCTAAGCCGGAACATCCCGGAGCGCAGATTACCGCTTGCTTTTGTAATTAACCGGAGCGACGGGCGGCTTCCAAATCCATTTCTGTGTTACATTTTCATTTGTGGCGCGCTCGTCCCCGCCGCGCCGGGATTACTCGCGCTACCGTGAAAACTGGAAACATTGAAACGCTCCCTGTTGTTTGATATGAATAATACTCAACGATGCCTGCGAATTATAAATCGCCTACTCGTTTGATGTACCCGGCCGCGAAACACGAAAAATGTTTTCCACCAATCTGTTTCACGTTCTGTTTACATATTCTGTACAAACACACGCGTAGATGGGTACCGGTTCGAAGAATTGACTTATTCATACTTAAAGTAATATCGAGCGAGCCGTAGCCGTCAGCGATCCGAAAACACGCAAACAGTGAGTTCAAAAAGCCACTCGAAGATTGTAAATATTGAAACAGAAGTGGGATCGGAGACGTCTGCCGCGGCGGAGGGCGGTGCGGTGAGGGATGCGGGCAAAGGGAAATACAGGCGGCGCGGGGCAAAATCAAAATCAAAATCAAAAATAATTTATTTTGCATAGACCATTAAATCGGCACTTACAAAACGTCAACATAAAGTAAATATTAAATACTAACTAATACTAGTAAATGGACCACCGGTTCGAAACGCGGCCCAGACCTGAGAAGACTCCGGCAAGAAACTCAGCGGGCTTTTTTTTTTTTGGTCTATTTACAAAACATTTACTTAGCCTAAAACTTATGGTCTAGATACAATGTTTTGCTTGAGTAGCACAGCAGAGCGAACAGCTCATTTCCAAGCTTGTTTATCATTTAAATATTCTTGGATTTTATAATAGCCTTTCTGGCACAGTTTGCTCTTTACTGTATTTTTAAATTTATTAACAGGTAAATCTCTGATTTCATTAGGAAGCTTGTTAAAAAAGCGAATACAGTTGCCCTGGAAAGAATTACTTATTTTATGGAGTCTGCTATGACAAACTACAAGATTGCTTTTATTTCTAGTATTTATATTGTGCCTGTCACAAAGTCTTGGAAATTTTGCAATATTTTTCCTGACATACATTAAGTTTTCGAAAATGTATTGTGACACTACGGTTAGAATATTCATCTCTTTAAACTTATCTCGGAGGGAGACTCTTGGGCCCAAATTATAAATAGCTCGCACAGCCCGCTTTTGCAAGACAAATATCGTGTTTAAATCTGCGGAATTACCCCAAAGGAGAATTCCGTAGCTCATAATACTATGAAAATAGCTGAAATAAACTATTCTAGCCGTATCCACATCTGTTAAAGTCCTAATCTTTTTTACAGCATAGGAAGCTGAGCTTAATCTACTAGCTATTTTTTCTATATGTGAACCCCACTGAAGTTTAGCGTCAATACTCAAACCTAAGAACACTGTCGATTCCGCAAGGCTCAACAATTGTCCATTGAGTTGTACATTGGTTTCTACCTGTGCAACATTAGGCAGAGTAAATTTAATACATTTAGTTTTATTCTCATTAAGGCAAAGATTATTTATATTAAACCAATGGACCACTCTTTTGATTGCACCATTCACTTCGTCATAATTATCGTGTTGCCTTTTAATTTTGAAAATTAACGAAGTATCGTCAGCAAATAAAATAATACTATTATTGTCCCTTACATAGTAGGGAAGGTCATTTATGTAAATTAGAAATAAAAATGGTCCAAGTATCGAACCCTGCGGAACGCCCAACGAAACCACAGATCCTGCTGAACATGTACCGTTAACATCGACCCTCTGAATTCTATTGTTCAAATATGAAGTCAGAAGCTCGAGAGCCTTGTTCCTTATTCCGTAATGTTCTAATTTCCTGATTAATGTGTCATGGTGAACGCAATCGAAGGCCTTGGATAGATCACAGAAGACACCTAGAGCATCATGCTTATCCTCCCAGGCTTCGTAAATACAATTTAACAGTTCTACACCAGCATCCGTAGTCGAACGTCCCTTAGTAAACCCAAACTGTTTATCATGAAACAATTTGTTTTCACCAAAATGGGTCAGCAACTGTCCTAGAATTAGTTTCTCAAATACTTTACTCAAGGTCGGCAACAAAGAAACGGGTCGGAAATTCGAAGGATCTGTGGCGCTGCCGGCCTTGAACAAAGGTATGACTTTGCTATATTTCATTAAATCAGGAAATGTACCACTGTTGACACAGTCATTAAACACAGTTGCTAGATGGGGAGCAATGACATCAATTATACTTGCCACAGTTTTGACTGATAATCCCCATAGATCCGCGGTCTTTTTAACATCAATTGTTTTAAACGCTTTAACGATGTCCTTGCTATTAACAACCGTGAATACGAACGTGTTCTGACACCTGTTTGTTGATTCTACAAGCAATGCCTCAGCGGAAATGGAAGACGACTGAAGAGTTTTGGTTGTAGTGGAAGTTATATTTGCGAAGAAATGTTCAAACTCTGTCGCAACCTCCAAATCCTCCGTGACATGGCGATCTTCTATTTTTAAATGGAAATCTCTTACAGTTGATGAAGATTTCCCACATTCGGAATTTATTATATTCCAAGTAGTCTTAATTTTATTAACAGAATTGGTTATTTTCTTCCTAATGAAGTTTGATTTCGCAAAGGAACAGGCTCGCTTAAATACTTTTGAGTAATTTTTAACATAGTTCTGAAAAGCAGGGTTGAAATTGTATGACTTTTCAGAATACAGCTCATACAATCTCCTCCTGCTCCTATAAATCCCCGATGTTGCCCAGTCACTGAATACAGGGCGGCCGCCAACCGATAATGTTTTTGAGGTAAAAATTCTCCCAAACTCAGTATCGATCAGGTTGGTTAGTTCTGCGTAAGATTCTTCTACACAAGTGTACAAGGGCAAATCAGGTATTTTACTCACAATACTTGCCCTGAAAGCGTCTAAACGGTACTGGTTAATCGGTACAAATTTAATTTCTTTTTTAACATTTTTACAATTATTTCTTTCAATGGTTATTAATTGGCCACGGTGATCCGAGTGTACAGCATCCACAAGACATTTGTTGATTGGATTAATATTCGTGTAAATATTATCAATACCAGTGGCACTATGTGCAGTTATTCGAGTAGCTTCTGAAAACATATTAATAAGATTAAAGGACTTGAACAGATTTAACATTTTTTTTCTCTCTGCTGGCACTTTGGTGTTTTCTAAAATATTTACATTGAAATCTCCACAAACTATTATTGCCTTATTGGAGGAACGGCATTTAAAAAGCGCTTCTTCCATCGTTTCTTCAAATCTTGCAAAGGGCGCAGCCGGGGGACTGTATACGCTTAATACAATGAACTGCTCAAACTCAATACTAGCTATCTCAATAACTCGCTCAATAGAGAGGCTTACTAAGTCTTTACGCTCTTTAAATTTTATATTCTTATTAATAATAATTAGGGAGCCTCCACGATCCAAATTTTTTCTACTGAACGAGCTAGCCACCTGGTGATTTTTGAAGTTGAACATGACCTGATGGTCTTTCAACCAATGTTCAGTTACACAGAAAATATCAATATTATTCAGGGTCATGTGCAACTCCAATTCCAATTCTTTACCATTTATCAATCCTTCCACATTTTGATGCACCAGGTTTAATCTACTAGTTTTAGAATTTAAATTACATATAGGAGACTGAACTGTCTCAAAAGCCGTATGGCTATGGCCGCTAAAGTCGGACATAGTGTGAGAAACTTTGCTAGATTTATTATCTGTTGTCGAATGTTTTAGTTTTTTTTTTGGATAACATTATCCACTGTGTCAGTAATGTCAGTATTGTTCAACTCAATAAGAGTTTTGTTAATAGCCAGTTTGGCTAATGTATTATTTAAAAAGTTTCCTAATAGGAGCGCAACCTGTCGTTGCAAATATTTTGATAGTGAAAAACTATCTATTGTCAAAATAAAATTGTTCTGTAATACAAAATTACAGTCAAATAAATCTATGGTCCTACTGTATGTAGTCAAGGTATGTAATTTTCTATTTATATTATATCTAATGTTGTTTTCACTAGCTGTGAATGATTTACTGTAAGGTAATGCACAAAATATTACCTGTTTAATTTGTAACTTTGTTAATTGATTGTAAAAGTGTATGAAATTATTTATATTTGCATTAGCTCTTCTACCAATAAGAAACACTAGTGTAGATTGTGGACAGTGTGTACTACATAGTGCTCTATTAATTATTTGAGAATAGGAGGCCCCAGGAAATGAATGAGTTATGACCGAGTGACCCAATTCATTAATTAAATGACAACCCAAACCCTTACCAATTTCATCACAGTACACAAATGTTTTCCCTGAATTTAAAGCTTGCGTTACTGTTGTTACAGGGACATCATTCATGGACATACTTGGTTTTGTAAAATTATCACTGCCCACAGAGTCAACTGATAGAGGGGTCGACCCTTCCCGAGATGTTATGGACAGGGTGGAGCACGGCAAGGATGTTACCCAGTCAGAAGTACTGGTACAGCCTGAGAGAGCCGGTATGGTGTCATTGACAGGGGGGATGGAACATGGCAAGGAATTTTCACAATCTTCAAATCTTTGTCTGTATAGATTTTCAAGTGAATAGTATCTTGCCTCATTGCTATGACATGAGTCCACTAGACTATTTAATGCCTCAATGTACTCACCTATCTCCTTTTGTGATGTTTGATATTTTAATGTAACAGAATTTAAGGAGTCATTCAAACGTGAGATTTCTAACTGGAGTTCATATAGATCAGACTCATATTGGTCTGTCTGTGTTTTACCTACCTCTACTAACTTTCTCAATTCTATATTAGAGCTACAGGCTCTACGACATTTGTTAATGCCCATTTTGAGATATCTGATCTGTTTCTGTGACTTTCTAATAAATTTATTTAGTTTAACATATTTTTTAAACTTATTTCTGCCACTACTAACTAATCTTACTGAGGAATTTAATAACAATTTATCATCACAGGCTATAACCGTTGATGCAACTGGGATATCAGGTATTGTGATATCTATCAGGTCTGCAGTGATGCATGGCTCCAGACAAATCAGGTCAGGTTCCCCTGCCACCAGCTCATTATAGAGGCTGTTGGAGAAAGCAGCCTCATCTGCCAACCTGATAGATTCCATGTGAGTAATGGTATTGTGCACGTCACTCAGTTCACACTCCAGAAAGCTAATTCGTTTCAATGCCTGTTCATGGGTGTTGCTGCATTCCTCTAGGCCTGTCAGTGTTGCCTGGAGGTGATCTCGTTGGAGTGTGAGCTCCATGACCTCAGTATGTAGGCCAGCCAACTCTTTTTTGAGTTTGGTATTTTTCTCAACAACATTAAGCACCTCCTTTTCACTCTCTTCCCGCTCCTCTATCAGCTGCTTATTGAGTGTATTGCTGATTTCAAGCTCCCTTAAGGTGAGGTTTAACTTTTGTTGCAATTCACGGGATGCAGCGCTGCGGGTCATCATTGTTTGTTTCATGTTTCCTTTTATTTCAAAAATTATTTGGTGGTACTGAAATGAAAGAATGTGGTAAGTAACTGAATGTGATAATAGCTGTAAGTAATAAGGAACGATAAATTGGGAAAATAAAGTAACTTTACTCCAAATAAATTATTAACTAAGAAGGGAGGGTAAAAAACAATAAGAATTGTAGATTTTTAAGTAAGTTTTAAAGTAGAATTAATATTAATATTATGTAGCTATTTGTTAAACTGAAATATAAATTAGTGGTTAATTTAACAAGTTAAGAAAACATACATAAGTTAGAAAAGTTGAACTACTTTAGAGAAGTAGGTAGGCAAAGAACAGAATGTATGCAAGAATTACCAAAAAACTGAGAGAAATATGTTAGTGTATGTATTGGTGAGTGTGTTAAATTTGTCTGAGGCTATTTTGCTGGCGTCTTCAAGCTGGCTTCCACAAATTGTCAAGGCAACTGAGACTAGCAGAGCCTGCTGTGTGGATGGACGTTGCTCACAGTTATGTGAGCGTTTGTATAGTTTGTAGTGTGTGAGAAAAAGGTATAAGGAATAAGTGTAACACCAAATACTTCCCCTGATTTCACACGTAGCTAGCGTAGACGCAGGTTTCAGAGACAAATCCAATCAAAATTTCGTTTCACCGGTTCTTGTTCACTTAATGGATGATTTCACAGCAATTGAGGTAGCATACACAATACATATATCGTACTTTAACTTTTGTATTACTATATATACACTGGACACTTGATTACAATGTTTTATTCAATTAATTTCTTAAAATTACACGGAGCTACAAAATTTCACAGCTGTTCGTGCCTGTGTTGCCAGACCAAAAGGGGCGGCACTAATAGTCTCCAGTGGCACACTGCAAACAAGACGTATACACAAATACGCGACAGCCTCTTAAAATATTCATCTTTGTATCGAACCGTTACTTACACAGTTGGTTAGCGAGAACTTCTTTGTGAAAGAATTTAAGTCGTAGCAACACAAACCAGGAGTGAGTGTTACAAGTTGTACTACAAACATATAACTTACCATTGCCTTTTTCGTCTGGTCGATGGAGGTCAGGGGGCTTAGCAAGTACGGAGAGAGGATGATGTGGCACACCCAGGCCTAGAAGGCCAGCGGGAGGAAGGCCACCCTGTCCTAAAATGGGCAGCGGTGGCGCTCCGTGCGCTGGAAGGTGTGCTGCATGCATCTGCTGCAGAAGCCGCGGTAGGTCTGGCCTTTGTTGCTGCAACAATAAAAAGTAGTTTTAGCACATGATAAAGTTTATTCTAGAGACATTCTTAGAGACTGTTATGCGGTCTAAAATAATATACCAGGTGAATATCAATTTTGCCGTTAGTCTATTCTTCTTCAGGCATCAAAAGTTTATTATTTATTCTGCTCCGAGGTGTGTTTGAGGATCAATGTGCCTTTAGACACTCGTTCACATCCCGGGTGACCGATAAAATGTTAAGTACTAGTTTATAGAGAAGCTATACCTATACATAACAAAAAAATTCAACCCAATGGGCTGTATGCTAGTATTTAAATATTCATCTATAGTCATCGCTCAGTGTGTCCACAGAAACAAGCCGCGTTTATAACGTACCTACTGTATAAAGCAAAGTTAAAAACGTATAACGCAATACACTCTAGTTCAGAGTGTCAACAATCGAAGTGGATTGGTGTGTCACCGCAGAACTCCGTGCATTTTTAAACCGAAGCCAAGGCAAATTAAAAAGTTCTCTACGGGATCCCCTCCGTGCCGCGATATTTTAAATTTTAAATGAGAGTTTCACCGGCGGCGGCGACTGAGCCAAATTGATTACTCCTTCTCCATTATTCCCCTTTTCCCAGTTTTCCCGCAATTCCCGTTCCCATCTCATCTCACTTAATATTATTATTCGTATACTTTGCGGAGGGTTCACGTCGCTTACCAAGCGCGACGATGTGTGTTGTTTCATCGCTTATCGCCGTGTCCATTCTCTATGTTTATCGCATCTTTTGCCGTGATAACTTTATTACATAGAAATTGTTCGGTTCCCGCGCCCGCTGTCGTTTATGATTGCTCGCCACTCGCCTATAACATGAACACAACGTGCAAGCTTTTTCCGCTCGGGCGGGCAGGTTCTTTTTTTAACAGCCGAAAATTAATTGGATTTTCGCCGAGGGTGGAACATATTTTTTATTGGCCGCTCACTGGCTGTGATTTATTGTGTGTCAAAAGGTGGCGAGCGCCACTTAGTTGGGAGTGCTTTTTTACAAAAGGGAGATTTTGAAATTTAAATTATTTCCATTTGGCGTTTACACGTTTTGTATTAGAATTATTCAAATAAATAGATTTAGCTTTTCATTTTTCTCGTGGCTTATTTGTTTGTCAATATTTTGCAGTAAGATGCCTGTACATGCTACTAGTTTTTTTTTTAAATGTTAGACAGAGGGTATTTATGTTATAAGAACTACGTGACTTTCAAATGTTGATCGCGCGATTACAAGGACAAATATTATTGGAAATGTATTTGGGCAAAAAATTATTGAACATGAAGCATATTTATTAGCACTTTCGGCCAATAGCGTTATGTTGAGAAACTTGACAAAGAATACATAAATATAATTTACAAAAGATAATGAATAGTTCGTAAAACAATGACTTGGTAATCGAGAGGTTTCGGATAATTAGGGTAGTTGAATGTTCAACCAACATTACTGGTAGGTACTGTTCACAAAAAAGGTACATCATTATAAATTCATACTATCAGTTAAACATAATACGCATGTTCATCGGACATCCTTTGTTGAAAACATTTAATTATCTGTGAACAATCGCGGCAGTCGCCCGTCTGTCAATTAACACTTAATAAAACACCACAGTACAAACTGCACATGGTAATTATTACAAAGCATGATTAATGGGAGCTAGTTAGGTTAATAATAAACCAGTTGGTTCCTGGTGAAGTAGGGGATACAATATATATATATATATATATATATACATAATACACTGAAAAGGCAAGAGACTTAAGGCACAATCAAGACAAAACCGTATATAGGCGATCGCACAGTAAAATCGTGTTAATTTGGAAAGTACTTTACAAAAGTTACTCGTTCACAGTAACTTTTGTAACAAAACAACTAAAACGGTAAGTTCAAATTTCAATATTAACCGGAGTTCGAAAAATAGAATTTACAAGAATCCATTTAATAATTTCTATAATGTTGAACATGAATCTCAACAAACTGCATACTGTTAATAAAATGTTTCCGCTTCGTTTATAAAGAATAATAGAATGTCACATTTTAGGGTAAAGGCAACGTAATTATTATGCATAACAAAGCGCGCAAAAGGGTAGGTTAATTTGCAGGTTCATCATTTAATTTGCAATTCTCAAAACAAATTAGTATTGACTGACGTCTACGGTATGTCTACGGTCTACGCCGTAGACATCACCACTACTCCACAAACAACAAACTTATTTAGATAAAAGTAATTTGTCAACGTGAGCGAGCTTTAAACTATTTTACTTCCACCATTCTATTCTTTAACGTGCGGTCGGAGTTTTAATTAGATATTCGTCCCTCGCTAGTTGGAGACATACCTGTACAAACATTTCGCTCGAGCTAACTGTTCCCTCGTTACGGTGCGGTGACGTGATCCCGCAGCTATCGCTATCGAGTGCTCAACTCGCACGCCTCACACCTCGCGCCACCGCACCCCTCAATACCCGACGCCACCACCCTCCCACTTGCCTGTTATGAATGACAATAACGTGGCTTCATATCTCACCGCGATTTTTTCCATCGTACATATTTAGACGTGATTAAATAGCGTCGATACGGCCTCCCTGGATTAAAACTCGTTTCCCTAACGACTTTTCCATCCATTTACTTATCTCCCGACAAACTTTGGTGTTTATATTATCGACCGAATTAAAGTTTGATTAAGTTTCCCTCGGGCGACAAGGGGAGACTTGTCAGTTTTTTTAGCATAATTTCAGCAGTCTCGCTTTTGGGTGGTAATGAAATATTCAAAACTGAACGTAAATGATACGAGAATAATTTATTGAGAATATAAAGTCACGATGTGAAACCGGATATATCTTTACACATTTAATATTGAATAGCATATCTGTAGTATGCAAGTCGTATGTTTCTGCAAACATTACAATATTATACACCGCGGTAAATGATTACAAAACCTCAAACGATGCAAATACAAATAATATGCCAGGTAGCTACTTGATTTAGGACGAATACAAAAATGTAAGAAAGATAAACCTTTTTCTATGTAGATAATATTTGAGTAGGATATATGATACACAAAAGTGTATGTAATTTTGCGTGTGTTGTTATGTGTGGGGCGACAAACGTGGGCTGTCTCTAAAGCTTTTGTCATGAGAAAAATGCTTCGGCGCGTTCGGGTTTTCACGGCACATTTACCACGCTATGTGCGCCCGGGATTATTCTTCATTTATAAATGGATAGCGCACGCCAACCGCAGATTTCCACATATAAATATCTTGCTGGCTTTAACAAGTATTATTTTTTTCTAGCAAAGTCCCGCTTTAGCGCGGTTAGTACCTGAATATATTCACGTGCAAAAAGTTTCATTGTATTTAAAATTAAAAATATATTAATTTAATGGTTATAAAACTGAAGAGTTTGTATGTTTCAACATGCAATGTCGGAATCTGTCTGTATGATTTGAAAAAAATATTTTAGTATTTAATATCCCAGTTCTTAGGGATAATAAAATTATAGGCTGCTTACAAAACTTTGCCTGGCAAGAAAAAAAAACGCAGAATCTAGAACCAACGGCAGGTACAACTGCAAATCAAATCGTTTTGAATTATGTCGTCTCAATTTGTACATTTCAAAGTACCATTTAATAATCGTAGACCATTTTGTGAGCCATTAAGAATTGAGATCAACCGCAAATTATAAGTTCTTAATAGGTATAATCAAGAAGGCAATTAATATGTAGCAGGAGCATTTAAAAATAATTACTGTTTACACAATTATCTATGGTCTGAAGAGGTAGCAATAAACACGTAAGTGGACGTTAAAATGTAATTAGTTCGTTTTTAATAGAAGCTATTGAGATTAAAATTTTCCAGACTAGGGTTGTTATTCATAAGAGTTACACTGTTATACATAGTTTGTGTAGAAAATGTATTAACGTAATTAATTATGATTACATCTATCTTCAAAACATATGCTCCATACATTTGTTTTGAAGATAAATACCAAAATAGTCAGTTCAGAGGTCAGTTAAAAATACGATACGGTAGTTTTCGTCGCAATCTTAGCGCCTTCTCAGTTTTACTGCGAAAAATAATATCAGAAACGGATATTATTACTGTAACACACACCAGCCCTATTGTAACATACTTAAATAATTAAGAGTCAGTTAGTTCGCGGGGCGAGACGCATTAGGGCTGTAACAGACACTCACGGCCTCTCCCTCCTCCCATTGCGAGCTTCGGATTAAATCCAAAAGTGATCCCACAGTCATCATAACTATATCGCTTTAATTTAAATTAAACATTTTATTCGTTGAGCAATCAGGGAAACGGTTTCAGTTTTTAATTTTGATTTGAGGCCAAATGAAATAACCGCAATTCGTCCAAATTAAGTGTTGATTACGTTTTACATTATTCCATTATTAATTAACCGATTCACAACTTTTATTGTATTTTGAAACGTTTAAAACTTGATAATGAATTGACTTGTTACAAAGTGTGGCGCAACAACGAAGACCCAGTTAAGCAGGACTTAATATTTGTATCAGTAAGTACCCACTTAAAAAGTACAATATGAATGACAAGAACTCACTTTAACGATCTATAAAACAAAGCAAATTTAAAGCTATAAGTACATTCTAATATTCTAAAGGTGACCATTAACAGCCATTGTCTGGAACGCGCCGAGAAAAACAAGAAGAATATACGACCCGTCATACAACGATCATTTGCCGTAGAACGACGCAACTTAATGTAGGTACGCCACTTTGCACACTTGAACATTAAAACATCGTAAATTTGCAACACACTAGTAACGTTTCACATGCTAAGTATCTGTCAGAGCGAACTTGAGATCAACGCGGAATATTTATACGACATGAACAGACAATGCCTACTTAAGGACAGTTAATTACTTGTTATTTTATGCACGCAAGGTATTTTGTTACAAAATGCATTGGGCGGGTGTCGACATACGGCATGAAAGGGGTAGTTTATCGAGACTATGTTTAGGGGGTCGCAGACGGGAGGCGAGGGGGCTCACGCACCATTAGACAGGAAGCCTCGAGGCGGGTCGACACGCGACGCCGACACGTGTTACACTTTCAACATAATTGCTTCTAATCACATATATTATACCTAAATACATGTTGTGTAGACATTAGAGACATACACCAACTGAATTATCAGGTAAAAGTGTAAACATTGTAAATATCTTGCTCAAATATTGTACGACACATTTTAAGGTAACTATTCGGGCTCGATTTATCAGAACGCCCAATCATTTTATTGATGTTATCGAAGCTAGTATTAAATATCGATATCCTGCTTCAAAGCTAGATTAGAATATATATATTGGGTACACCAAGTTTCGGCGACAAAATTACATAGTGTTGTAAAAGGAAAGAACATAACATAATAACAAAAACTCGCGACTCTCGTGGGCCGGATGAGTCGTAAACCTGATTACATAATTTCATTGGAAGCGACGACAGAACGGGCCCTAACTCACTTTCCCGCGTTGAAAAACAAGGAGTCTCGCCTAAGCGACAGGGGAAAAGTTAATGCGACTCGTCGGGTGAGCGCGTCGCGCGACTCACAAGAAACACCGAGGCTGCCGAGGGTCTGCAATGCAATATTTATCACCCGCCGCGAACGTGCCTGGGAAAAAATGACAAATTCATGTTTCCTCGCCCGACGCCCGGCCTCGACGCTTCTCGCCCCGATTTATTCTTGTCGTAATTTTTATCAGAGGGCGCGGGTCCCGGCGTAAACTAGATAGAAATGTTTTCACGACTCGCTTGTTTATAAAGCCATCGACGGGGAAACAGATACGCTCTATTTACACGGCTCGAGCGCTCGTGTTTGCACATCTATCTCTCGAGATAATGTTGCATAAACGTTGTACGCATAATATACTTGTTTATTTCGCTCACTTGTGAGTGTTCGGCTTTTCAATCGAGGCCGTGGAGAAGTAACACATAAAAATGTGCTATATAACGAACATAGCTGAATGTATATTATACATATATGTATATATACAAGACGAGGTCGCACGTTTGTATCGATCTGTATGAGTTACGTGAATATTGTTTCAATGTGAACTTTCGTGTCATGTATAGGTGAGCATAAGTGGGAGTCCTCGTATCTCGAAGCTATTACCTCTGCGGAGGTCGGGGACCTCCCCTCGAGCCCGGTGGAGCGGAATGAAATCAGAACGAGAAATGATTTACCCGTCGATAACGCACCGACGGCGACGACAGACACCCCGTGCCGATGTCTCCCCGCTTATTGTCGAGTTCACGCACATTGCTCCAACACAATGCTGAATCGTTCAACCTACCCTACACTTATTATGCCTTGATTCTATAACTAAACTACTATATTTAGTCAGGTGGAAATCTTCACACAGAATCTATATGCGGTAGTGCACGCGACTGCCACGCAGGAGGCGCGGGTTCGATTCCTGCTCAGTGCAAATATTTGTATGCATGAATACGGCTATTTGCATTGGTCTGGGTGTTTCTATATATTATTTGTATGTATTTACAAAAAAAAGTATATAAGTATGTTTATCCGTATTCTAGACTCCATAATATAAGCTATAAAAGCTTACCATGGGTCTAGATAGCGTTGTGTAGAATGTTGTGGAATATTTATTTATTTTATTTATTTATATTTTATTGATTTGGAGCGCTTGTGTAGTAAAAATAAATAAGAATATGTATTGCACTAAATGTAAATAAATTATTGGACAATTAATTTACCTTATCTTAAAATCCCAAATTAAAATGTAACGCAAAACAGCAACACCCTTTGAGTACCAAAAGTATTTAATAACAAGAACTGCTTTGTAAGTAGAAAACGAAGCACTCGAAATTGTAAGTGATTTTAATAGGCAAGCGACTCCCCCAATTTGAGGAGTATTCCCTGTTCACAAATCGGCGCTCCTCGAATGCTCGCAAATCAGACGAGGCAGAGCGGCGCGGCCACTCTCAGGGGAGAGCCCCTTTGATCCCTCGCTGACCCGAAAATAAAAAAGGTACGTAATAAAAAAGGCCCGACATACGGAAGGTGGCGCCGCTTTTTTATTTAAATTAGAGTGTTTTATGGGGGGAGAGCGATATTGCGTTTTGCCAGTGTCTCGAAGACTGTTCGGTAAGCTATACTCGTACGTGTAGGTAAATCCTCCCGGTCCGGACTCCGGGGGCGACGAACCCTCCGCAAATACTTCTTAAGGTATTTTCTTTCCACGTATTTCGATCATAGTCACCGAACGGAGAACGCCTATTTCCAAGTTGAGTAATGATTTACGTGACACCTGCGATACACGAACAAAATTCAGATATTTTGTATATCGTGTCAGTTTGAATGCATGCCATGAAATAGATATATTATATCGTTGTCAATACAAACACAAAATGTTTGGTAAGCGGCCAAAACATTATGACAGTAGGTATTAATGTAGATAATTTTTAAAGCGACTCGTTCGTTTACGTTCTATTAAGTTGGATTGTCTTTGGGAATGGGCGCGGGGGCGAGGCTGCTACATTGTGATCGAGTTGGCGGCTCGCCAGCGCTCTCTCGTCCGCAACACTCTATCAGCCACAGACGGATGAGCGACGACTGAGTTCCACCACTTTATTTTCGCCCTCATTATCATTTAAGTGATTTATTTTCGTCGAGGTACATCTATTCACGCTTCTTGAACGCCGAACGCTAACACATAGAGAGAATAGGTCACACTAACGACTTGGCACCCGACTGCGAGCGAGCCTATCAATATTATAGACAATGAAGTCCTCACGACGACGCTCTCGAGCTAAAGAGTATAATTAGAGTCTTGTGAAATTAGTTAGAGCTACACTTTGTAAATAGACACTAACTCACGGCAAGGTATGTATGCGTTGTCAACATCGTGTACGTAAATTGGAATACCTCTAAGAGCTAATCATTTTAAATGGTCGTTACACTCTGGCACTGAAGTCGTCAGCAATACTCCGCGTGTCGCGCCCACACCGATGACAAATAGCCACTCGGAATTATATATATCAACATACTAATTCGTGCAGACGCTTCGGCTTTATAAAATAACTTTCTATCTAATGGCGGTTGTTTGTAGTAATTTTATCAATACCTTGTAGTTGGATCGTAGCCAACGTCTTCCAGGCTTAGAGCGTTTAATTAACGACCGTCGAACTTTACACCTGTTGAAAGCTGTGCTTTTAGAAAATTAACTATACACGGAAGTACCATGTTTTTAGCACTTAAGTATTTTCGTTTAGCGTCTGGGCAATAATAATAACAGTTAAAGTGTTTACGAGAAATTATCATCCGCCAGAAATGAGTAAACCTATAATGTTTCTTTAGACAGGAAAATTGATTTAGTTTAATAGCTTTCAACATGTCTGCGTCTTCACAAAGAGCGTATAAAATACTGTAATTTAGCCAAAAGGTATGATGTATGCACGGTTATTATAATAACATCGACCTTCTCGTCGTGAAGTGTTTGCAACAAGCGAATAACTAAGTAATGACATGGACGTGGAGTCGCAAATGTTTGGACAGATGCCACACATTCGCCAGTCGCCATCAGCGCGAGCTGCCGGTATGAGCGTTCTAAACATTCCACGTCTCATTTACAATTACAACCAACGTGCTTCTGAACAAACATCTCACATGTTATTTGTATCGGTTTCGTCTAAAATATTACTTGCTCACGAAATTAATTTCGTTACTAGGCAGTTAATCATCCGAGAATTTTACAATTAATCCATTAGTCATGGTTAAAACGGTAGGTTATTATTAGTAGTCGGTATTATCATGTTTTCATATAACATCTAGTTTTTGTTATACAGATGTTCGTGAAAAAATGTAATCATCTTGTTTTCTTTGATCGCAGACGTGAAGAATTCGGCGGAAGGTATGAAATGAAGAGGGAGGTACTCACCCCAATAATGGCGTTCAGTTCTGTCATAGTAACTTGTTTCGCTCTTTCTACGGCCGAAGCCACTTGCTGTTGATGTTCCTGGGACAGGAACGGTAATATTTGTGCTATTATTGCATTCAACCTTTTTGCTATCTCCGTCTGAAATAAATAAAGTCCATTAATCATTATGTAAATGAATGATACATACACACGCTAATAAATAATATAATCAATGTAGGTATTTCTTCGAATTAACTCTGTAGATAATAAATTAAGTTGGCTATAAACGATCGACCACATAGATATTTAATAACTGTATTTAACTTTACATATGAATATGCCACCAAAATGTTTCCACACACCGAATCAGATTATTCAATAATAACATTAATATAATTAGTTGTTAACCCGCTCAGGGAGTAGGGAGTAACAAATGAAATTAACACGATAAACAATAATGCACCCGGTGCGGTATGAAATGATAAATCGCCGCGTTACCGACCACCACTATTTATTGGCTTTGTTCGTATTTCCCGTTTAAATGCACATTAATTTTATTCGCAGATTCGCAGTGAATCGGCGACGAATTAACATAATTGAGTGTATTATTATATCAGCCCTCGTCGACTCGTGTAAACAATGACTTGTTTTCGACACTTGTTTTTATTTGGTCGTCATCGGTTGACCGTAAAGTTCAGTAGCATGGTTATCTGCCGACGAGTTTATTAATATCACGAATACATTAATTACCATCGAAACGGAGACATTATCGTTGACGTTTATAATGAATATCAAAATACTTGGTCGGAAATGTCGGCACATTTCTATGGGAGAGTAAATTACGACCTATCAACTGTACGACTACGGCTGTCTCGGCTACGCTCCATTACTGGCACAAAGCTGTGCCCACACACAACATCTAACATAATATGTCGCATAATTGCATGTCTAAAATACGATTTCGAATTTTTGCCAAGACAAAATCGCTTTTATTTTGCCCTGAGACATTCCCGCATCTGTCAGTCAGCGTTTGACAGCTGTTGTGTTGCCTTGACAGAAAAACAAGAGAAAAAATAAAAGCATATTATTACAAGGATATCTGCACTTCAGATCGATTTTACAACATGATTAAAGCAATAACCTGAATTACCTGCTAATATTATCGGTGTACTTGCGCTGATTACGGATCGGCAAGTCACGCGATAATGTATTCCGAAGTTCCAAGAATCCGGTCGACACATGGGCAAAGAAACGTGAATAAGGCTGTTAAGGAAGGTAGGCAGGTATATAAATTACATTTCACTTTTAAAATATATTCTTTTAATTTGTTTTTTTTTCTGAGCCTACTGTGAACTTTATAAAATGTCGAGAATAAAGGTTATTCATCCATTTATTTACACGCCATGTTAAAGCCGCGTTGAGGTTTGAGGTTAACGGATCCTCATTTATTTTGATAACTGCTAACCATCGTATCAATAACAAATATATTATATCGTGTGAACGTGACCTCAATCAGTCAAGTTGCTCAAAAGTTACACGATAGTCGGATTTATCAATGATTCTATACCTACCTAATATGTATAAACATTTATTAAGTTCGTGATGTTGTACAGATTTACATATGCCTTCATATTTAAAGAACTTCCAAGAAACCAGTAAGAATATTAGCATCAAACAGTTCGAAAAAAATACAATTTGCTTGTTAGGCACATTTTTTTTATACCACATGTGGCAGACAAGCACACGGCCCACCATATGGAAAGTGGTTACCGTGGCCTATGGACGTATGCAACCCCAAGGGCTACTTTTAGCTCACTCGATTACTTAAGATAATATCTCTCATTGTTTAACTATATGTTTACCTGCCGAATTGTTCGTAATAACTAGGGCATTTTGTATAAATAGATACTAAAACGGTTTTGTAGATAGGTGGTTAAACGTAGTGTATGCACATGTAGCTACGAGCGTTCGACGCGCGGTGGACCACAGCGCGGCCTCGCCACCGCAAATTGTACTTTCATTCCGCCTCGCTAAATGGACTGTTTGTAACATCCGACTGGCAACGCGACGCGAATTTACTTTACCTCCACAAACACAATGTTTGTTTTCCAACAAAAGATTTATGCTTTAACCAATCGCTTTTAATCGACTGAAAACAAATAGAAGTCTTTTGCTTACTCAGTAACAAGACAAATGTTAACAATAGGAGAGCATACAATGTTGAACGAATGTATAAATTGTCTGTTTACAACAGTAACTGACAGCAAATTAAATAATTTACCTATAATATATGTTTACAACATGAACTTCAAAACTTTTTAGCAAAAAAACACCAAAAAGTTGAAAATAAATGAATAAATTTTAATTCAACGGTTGCCATGTCGGGGGACCGTAACCGGTTAAGTACTCCTTTATATCGTAAGGTCCCCCGACATGGCAACCGTTGAATTAAAATTTATTCATTTATTTTCAACTTTTTGGTGTTTTTTGTGACGGGGGTTTTTTAAATTTTTAATTTAATTTTTATTTTATACTTTTTAAATTGATCTACTAGTCAAGCTCTTTCATTTGATACCCATATTGAGGGAATTCTAAAGAAATTTATATTCCAACATGTTGTGGCGGCGGCCATCTTGGACCGATTTTTTTCAAACATAGCTAAGAACACTCCCGACTAATATACCTTTCAAACAAAAAAAACTAAATCCAAATCGGTTCATCCGTTTGGGTGCTACGATGCCACAGACAGACACACACACACACACACACACACACACACAGACACGTCAAACTTATAACACCCCGTCGTTTTTGCGTCGGGGGTTAAAAATAGGTTGAATCACTACATTGAAAACTGCTGAACCGTAAATTTACATTTAGATTACAGCTTTTGTAAACAAGCGATAAACGTTTCCGATAAATTTACATTACATCTAAACTCGCGTTAATATTTGAAGAATCAAATGTTTTATTTCCAAGAGTATTAACAAACATTAAATAATCCACATATATTTTTACTTAAAGCTAAGACAACAACAAGATTCGTCCATTTGGTGGATAAACATCCGGCTATAATGGACAAACTATTGAATTTTTATTCCGCATTTCAAAATTCCTAAAGCGATATAGTGACTACGGGTGCTCATCGTGTAGTGGAAACTATTTTGATGCGATAGTCAGCTCCAGGCCCAAGAAGTCCTGGTTTGACGTCGTGGAGAATGACATGCCTATCAGCGTACTACTATGGGCCCCAAGATCGTGAGGAAGTGGAGGACGAGCCAGAAGGCGGACTCTGAGCTCAGAGGATGACGGATGGGTCTCTATGAGGATGAAGAGTCAGGTCCAGGGAAGAGTGAACTATTCCTAATAAACACGGTGACTACGTGATGCCTTGGATATCGGTTCGTCATCATCAGTCAGTTGTTATAATCGTGGCAGTCGTTACAGTTATAGTTTTACTTTGGGTAACTAGAAGATGATATGAAATGACAGTTTTACAAAACTGACGCGACGTTCGCATTTAGGTACTACTAAGACGAGACACTGACCTCAATACTAGTATCAAGCTAAATATAGGGCTTTCCTATAGACTTTCACATTTCTGTCCAATAGCTAAAGCAATTACAACTAAGTTGTCGCTCCATTAAAAGGGTTTGGAATTGATTGAAGTGAACCCGTTCCATTAGCCAACATTTACACATCCAATACTTATGTATGAAGAATAAATATGTTAACTGTTATCTCTATTTGTAGTTGAGCTGGTGTTTGTGTTAGACACGAATACCTAACCTGTTATTGTATTTACTATCAGCATTTTCAGTTTCCTTCCTGTAATTCTGCGAACACATTAGTGGTAGTTCGTTCGTCAAATGTTTGATCAAATCAAATAAGTTTGCTCGAAGTGTGTGTTCAAGATTTTTTGTTGATTACGAGTCACAATAAACCTGTAAAATCGATGGACGACTCAAATGTAATATTTGTTCTCATGTGACGTTTGAGAGACGTTTCTAAACTTTTCTTTGCGGAAGATGTCTGTAATTTGATATTGTAAGGAATTTCAAATTTGATTGTTATTACAGCGCTTTAACCTGAGTGTTATAATTATAACATTGTTTGACAAACATTAGAGACCCTAAAATCTTAAGTAAGTACTTTAAGGCAAACTCTAATATTTAAGTAAAGTAAGTGACTTTTGTACAGCCGGTTTCATATAAGTTTTCAGCTTGACTTAGCTCGATTATCAATCAATCAAGAAAGTACACACAATTAATTAAGGAGTTATTTCTGAAACAACGTAAAATTAACGCATAGTAAGCAATTGCGTGATGTTGACATCGGCGAATGACGCTCGCTGACACGAGTAGTGAGTGAGGCGGACAAGCCGCAGCACCGCACCGCGCGGTCGCGCGTCCCCGCGGCTGCGATCACCGCAATGCTCCCGAATTACCGCAAATTACATTTTCATTCGCCGCTGCCCGCACACTGCCACCCGCTGCAAGGTTATTGTGAAAATTTTCCTAGTAAACTGGAAAATACCCAGCTCTAAATTTAACGCTTTTTATGGTAAACGACTTTCGTTCTTCCACCGCAAGCGGCGACACCGAATATTAATTTGAATCCTAACAGACCGTGAATTGCAGAGAATTGTAGTGAGAGTTTGTTATATCTTTGTTTCTCAGCAAATCGCACATTCCTTAGTGCTCATACAGACATGCCGCATGAGTCAAATTACACCTTGCTAACGCGACACTGACTCGACGCAGTGAAAACTCGATGAATGTAAAATTACTTAAAGTGAGTAATTAATTGTAATTCCAGACGTAGACGTGTGAATATTTCTAACAGGTATGTTTTAATTGTTCGAGCGTATATAATAGTGAAATGAGCGTTATATAAACATCATAGGTAATTCGAAACAGTTAAGCTGAGTCATGTGTGGTGATGAAATTGGCGGAAGTTAAAACTGAAATATGCAAGAGAGTATAAATATTTAACGAGTCTTTTTTTTGCTCAGTTTCTCTAAATAGGAACATTGTCATCATGACAGCTTAATGCTAGTTTACAGAGTATTATGTCAAGTGTCCATATTTCGCTTAGAGGACTGTGATTTGGTAGAAGCTCGTCCTTTTCATCCAAGCGTAGTCTTTCAGAATGAAAGGCTACGCTTGGGAACTTGGTCTCTCAGGATGAAAGGATTAAAGAATATAAGTTTAATAGAACGGGTTGACCAAAATAATGAAGAGTAAGTCTATCAAGTAGGTACTCTGGAAGTAAGTAAAGTCTATCAATACGGTTACTTTTCCTAAACCTTGATGAAGATATTTAAAATTTTAAGCTGTCACAAATTTCTTAATATCTTCGCTAGAAAACTTGAGAATTTGCATACGTTTTCAGAATATCTGTAAGCTCTGATAAAATAGATAGATTTATTAGATAAAAATACGCCGTAGTAACCCACGAATGTTAGAAATATTAAAAGTCATACCTTTCAATTACGTATTGTATAAAGTACACTATTTTTAAGAACGATATTAAACATGCCACTATTATTAATATGGAGATTAAACATTCTGCGCGTCCGTGGGAGCTAATCCAAGGAAACCGATTAGTACCGTAGTACGCAACCAATTTTATTCTTGAGCGCGAGGTGTAGTATAATTAATTACATCTGTAGTAAAAGCATGTTGTATTATTCATTATTAGTTCTAATACAGAGAGATAATATTAGATCAAATATTTGTTCTTCAACACATGTTTGAAGTTGTTTCTGAGACCATTTACAGTAAAATCTTGTCAGATATTCATTCCCAACCTACTTCTGGTCACTTGGGTATCTTTAAGACCTTTAGGCGTCTAGCTCCTAACTATTACAGATATGGCGAAATTTGTTAGCTACAATATGAAATCTGTGCAATTGATAATTCCGTACATTCTTTAATACTTCAGCTCAATAGTTCAAATAGTCTGTTGTAGCGTGAGTTCACCGCATTCCTACTTCGCAATATCGAAATTCAATCAGAGAATAGCGCCATTGAACACAAAATATCGACAAAGGGTTTCAGATTAAAGCAGTTTTTCTTATTGTCGTTACGATCCGAACAATCCCCGTCCCATCTGCACCTCGTATAACTGTACAACAGTAGCTACGAGTACGAACGGTGGAATAAAAAGCGAACGTACAAAAGGGCCACAAAATACGTACTTTTGCGAGCTCTCCACAAAAGATATAGTACGGTTTGTCATTAAGGAGTTCATCCCCGCGCGAGAAATAAAAGAGGAACGTCGGGTTTCAGGGTGAGCGGGGGTGCCAGGGGGTGGGCGGAGTGCGGAGGCGAGGAGGTGCACTAATGGCTCCGACACTCATCCGCTAATGCCGCGGGTGACTCCTCTTTTTGCGCGATTTTCACGTGGTTTAGTCGGTGAAGCTTTTAATCTGAGGCCGCCTTGCCAACAGTGCTCTATTTGTTTCACTGTCATTTATTGTTATCTCACAAATCACACCTAAATGTATAATAATAATCATTCACCAAATAGATTCAACAAGATTTAGAAATCCGCTATTAGATTAACATCTCATACATGAGTTGCGCAATTTTGATTCATCCACTAATTTAAATTAATATACCACATTTGTATGCAAAATATTTTTCAAATCGATGTCACGGTTTCATCACTAATTGATTTAAAAAATAACAGTATGTTTACATTCCATAAGCAATCTGACAGAAAAAATATTTAAGTTGTTGAAAAACACCATCACAGTTTGAACAAATATTGTTATGACGCCTGACGGTAAATTATAGTTCAGAGAAGTGTCGGGTGAAGATGTCCTTATGTGGATACGGTAACGGAATAAGGCACATGAGCGGTAATTTGGAACATAAATCACGATTGTGTACGGCTCCTATGAATCGCAAGTCGCGTCCCGAATGCGGGTCGCGGTCGCACGCCGCACCGCAATTTATTGTCTCCGTGATGGTAGGACGCGCACGCTGCGCCCGCTCATCGTGACCGACACAGCAACGACACGAATACTAAAATATACCTTGAACTTACTTGTACATTTCAAAGTTACATTAAGAATATTAATTAACTTAGCACCCGTTTTTGGACAGAAAGTTTTGTATATTCATTATTAAAATACATATTTATTATAGAGGAAGAGAGGTTAAATGGTAAACCGTTTAGTTATAAGTTGGGTGGCGGTGCATCCGACCACGCGGTTCCTGTGTAGAGAGAAACTTTTACTGCTTTTACCACGATTTTGTTTTGCGGAATAAACTGAACGGAGCAAGCACTTCCACTGCGGTTTCGGCCTTCATTAATGACGAACTCTTTTATGAATTATTTATGCACGCCGCATTCTGCTTATCTCGCCCACGGCGCTCTCGCCAAGTTTCCACTTTATTAAACAAAACAGTTACCAATCGAAAAGGCACGCTATTGTATTGAAAGCGACGTCGCTCTTATGGCTTGGTAATAAATAATTCCTCCAACGAAATGGCAGTCAAGTCGATAAATGGGCTATTATTGCTGCAGACAGAGGCCAACATTATCATCGATTCGTATCGCATTCGTGGAGCAATAATTGTTTAAACATAGCTTGCCGTGGAACATTAGTGGCTGGCACATCGATAATGCAGAATGTCGCCCGCCAACCGATGTCGCCACTAAACTTCTTGTTAACTTTCTAATTGCCTGCTCGCTTTGTGATCCTACATTTGTGCTACGTGAACTTTTACACGAGTTGTAAAACAACAAAAACAAGAATTTAGGGTAGGATTACATCTCAAATATTTAAACATACTCCAATTATGTACGCATTCGAGTGAAGTGCTCGTGAACGACAAAATAATTGCCTTTACTTAAAATAATTGCTACCTGAGCGTCGATACTTACTATAAACAGAATGGTCTGTGGGGAAGGCAAGTCATTAATATTCATTATAAACAAATGGATATAATTACTTGGCAAGAACAAGTTGATTCGAGAGCCGTCGAGTGGGTGTGTAGTGCGGGACACGTCGTTATCTCGATATCGAGTCGAGTCTGCCGCCGCGCTCCAGTGTCACCTCGTAATCAGATTGTAATTGCGCGATCAAGAACCAGCTACGGTCGCATACTCAGCTGTCAATTTGTACGACTTTCAATATTAAATTTAATATCAACAGACCACTGACATATTTGTAAGTGAATGCCAAGACACAGACTTTAACATAGTTAATGATGCTTTCAAGTTAAGTGATTATGTTATGTATGAATATAAATATCAATATACTCTTATTATTATTTAAACCAATGTTTTAAAAGGGTACAATATCGATTTAACTTGGCCGCGTAGGCAATGAGAGCAGTTATAATTTATCATAACTGAAGTGGAGCAATTGAACGATTCTGATTGACGTATTAGTAGGGACATGTGACAAGGGCCGCGACCGACCGACAAGGCAGGGACAGTTTCATAATAGGCGGGGAGGCGAATGAGCGCCTCTGTTGACTCGCATGTTTCTCGCCAAACAAAGCGCCAGCTTCCTAGCTACCCTTGTTTGTTTAGGTCCACGCCAAACGTTTATTGCCCTTTGTGTATCTTGCCTCTCGGTAAAGCGTGAAGCCTTTTTGACTCGGCACTTTTCACGAGAGCGCTTATAAAACGTGCGGTTTACTTGAGGCTCGAAAAACAACACATTCAGATATTTATACTTGAGTGAAAGATTGAGTCGAGTGTATCTTATAATATAAAAATGAATCGCAAAATGTGTTGGTAAGCGCATAACTCACCAACGGCTGGACCGATTTCACTAATTCTTTTTTTGTTGTGTTTGTTAGTATCGGGAGAAGGTTCTTACGAAAAAAAAAAATAAAACAGTTGTACAGAAAATTTCAGAAAGTAACTTTTCTTTTTCTCATACAAACTTTTTCTATTATGTGAGAGAAGTTTATGTTTACGTTACGGGTTTAGTATTTAGTAGTAGTAGGTAGTAGTAGGAATGGGAATGGGAATGGGAATGGGAATGGGAATGGGAATAGGAATGGGAATAGTAATGGGAATGGGAACGGGAACAGGAATGGGAACGGAATTGCACGCGGGTGGAAAATATGGCGGTACGAAGTTCGCCGAGACAGCTAGTATTTAAATGAAAAGGTGTATAATAAATATAAGCAGAGTTAAATATGTCATACTGCTTAATGAATGACAGTAAGGTGAAATCGTATGGGTACTTAGACGATCATAAAGAAACACAAACAAGTTTCTCGACTCACATGAATTGACCAATTTGTAGACGCTAGATGGTTTCACAAGCGCCTTCTATACTTAATACAGTATAGACAAATCAATCATTGCGACGCATGAGGCTTTTTTGCCGAGTCTCACTGTAATGACTGTGCTTCTGGCGCCTATGTATACAGTGTTTCGAACATTATGATACCAGATACAACAAAGGCGTTTACTAGTGTTGTATTCACAAGCGCTATATTATGCTGTTATAGTAAATTAGGACTGTTAACACAATTCTAATTTATGCAACGCGCAACGGTGTCTGCTTTAATATTCGTGCTCGCATCAACGATTTCGGCCCGCTATCGCAGATTGACAACGCATCAAATCGACTTGTTCTGAATAACACAGATAACTCCATCCAAAAATTCGATCGCTATCATCGTAGTACCGTTTATCGGATCGGTATTATCTAGTATGATTTTTTATACTCAGCTGTCTTGCTTTCGTTCGGACACGATAACGAGTTTTATCTATATCAGGGATTTTGTACTAAAATTGATTAGGTTGATTATGCCAGGTTTTGTGATAAAGTAAGTGTATCAGTATTATTTTTTTGTATGATCAGTAAAGTAGGCGATAAAGGTATCTAATGAAGACTATGTTAAACTGTGATAAACATTCATATCTGTAAACATATCAGCCGATCTGGGCTAGTTAATCGCTTTCCTAAAAGTGATAAATCACATATAAGACAGTGTTGTCAGTGAATAACGATACTGATACCAAGCTGATACCGTTCAAACAAGGTAGACGTTACATGATAACTTGAAAAAATATAACTTATTCCCGATTCTAAAAATAAACCTACAAAAGGTTGCAATTTCTTCCTACTTATATCATAGTACTATTATTTATTCTGTCCTTATATTATAAATGTTAAAATAAACTAACTATAAGGCACATAAACCTTATATATTTTTAGTATTTACTTACAACAATGGCAATATTTTATCATAGTTTGGTGAAATAGGGTGTGTATACACTGTACAGCTGCAGAGCACAAACGACGTCGTGTTACGATGGAAGCGTGCTATTTACGGAGACCGTTTGCACTGCACTGTTTACTATCTCGATGTGCCTGCCGAGTGCTGACTACTTGCTATTGCTATACAGTATACACCACAACAAGGTACTCTAAATTTAGAATTCGTAATCAAAGAATGAAGGACACAGATTTCGTACAAAACTACAAATCATATATCTGAAGATTTTTTATCATTCACGTAGGTACATTGAAACTTACGAGAATGTGAAACGCGTGGAATGGATGATAATGAATTTATTGTACCTAGTTTTTACTTTTTACAAAAAAATGGTAGGTTTGTATTGTCTTGGAAAATCGCCTTTTACTTTCAGTTATTTAACTGGGTGAGTCTTTTTAGTTATTATAAATTTTTTTGCCTTATCAACATTTACTTTAAGGATACTAAGGAGAAATAAAATGTTAAATATAACTAGCTGATATTTCTGCGTATAGTCGGAGCGGACATGGAGCAGGGTGAGCCGAGGCGAGGAGGGCCCGAGTTTGCGAGTTTACACAGCATGTGTTTACTTAGCGTGTTTGCAAGCCCGATGCTTATTGTGAGCCGTCTGTCCGTACCCGTACAGCGGTCACGGAATACTATTTAATTTGTCACATGCGTCGAGTGGTTCACGACCGTTCGTCAGTTACAAAGTTCGTAAGGAAGATTTCACGCTTCTTGGAAACGGGCCGCGTTCATAGAATACCTCTGTTAATATTTGGAAGGTCTTTGTGAAAGTTGTAAACATTGTTCGTTTGTTTGCACTAGTTAGCGACTTTGCACACTTGTTCCAGAAATATGCATATTAGTAAACGTTCGCACTGTGTGGTCTGGTCACATGTTTGCGTTGATATTGATGGGTTGGATGAAACATGAAGTCTAATTTGATATAAGTTACTTCAAAACTTTTATCTAACCCAGTTGTTTCTTTAATTATCCTCATACAATTCGGATGTACAGAGATAAACAAAACAAAGTAGGTATATTTGAATTAATGCGGGTGTAGGGAGCGTGCGGCTCGGCGGGCTTGGTCCGCCGACCGCGCGGCGCACCGGTCCGCCGACCGCGCGGCGCACCGCAGCCGCAGCGTCGCGGTTAACCACAGCCGCACACCCGCGCCGCGCCACCCACCTCACTCCAGTGAGTTCCTATCCTAATGCTAACCTGGACATGCCTCTACGCTTCATATCTCGACCAAAATTGTTGAGGATTTTGATTAAAATATTTACCGTGTAATATTTGCATGACAACCGCTTTGAAAAGCTTGTACGATGTTTTGACTACGTAATTGTTTCTTATTTAATTACGAAATGTGAGCGTTCTGTTGAGTTTGTTTGAGGAATTTGTGATTGGTGTAATTAGTGTGCAATAAAACGGAAAAAGGAAATAAGTTGCGTGTAGCATAACACAGCGATGATGCATTACGAGAATGATACATCGTTTAAGTATACACAAGATTTTTAATTACCGCATTAATCGTAAGTTACGAGCGATAATAAAGACGGTATGGTATTATAATATGGCACAAAAGGGGCAATATGTTCATGAATCGTTTTAACTAATAAATTGTTATTACCTAGCTATTGGCAGGTACAGTAAACACGAGAGTTTACATTACAGTATTGGTAGTACATTCAATATTATTAATCCATCTAATCTTTAAATGAAGTAGAGTTTAAGGAATGTTGTTAGTCGCAGATAACACGTTTAGTTTATATATTTCGATTGTTATCAAATCAGTTGACGAACGTGAGAGAAAATGCGTTAGACAATGCGTTAAATATTAATAATTTGCACTGGTTTATAATATTGATAACTTATAAGAGTTAAATTAAACTAAACATATAGTCATCGATTAATTAATACTATAGTATAATAGTATAAAACAAATTGTTTACTAAATCACACGATTTGTGTTCTAATAGATTATCCAAGTAGACAGTATTTGGCACATAATAATGTTGGCAATTATTATTGTATGCATAATTTTGTACTAATCACAACAGACTATTCATGCTAGTGTGAACAACATAGTAATAACTTGTGATATAACATAGATATCATGTGTTTGTGAGCTGTAATTAGCTGATTACCTATTTGTTGATGATTTAAAAGACAATGATATTTGCAGGCATACAAATGAATCTCTATTTGCATTGAGGCTACGTAATATCTGTTTACATTTAGATTATAATTACGGTTTGTTTGTTTAGTGGCGCTATGAAGCAAGTACCTACGTAAAAGCTGTAAAAAGTTAAGACTAGATTGTATAATTTCCTTGTGTTAAATAATAATAGGTATGTCTATACACATTATATGCATTTCTTCTTATTATAAAATCCTACTAATACCTACAAAGTTAGTGAAAATGGATGGATGTGTGTGTAAATAGTGTTTACTTTTCACGCAAAAACGGTTGTTGAGATGATTTATTTGGTTTACGAAATTCCTACATACATATATACTGTTTTTTTTTCGTGCGTGAATCCCCTCGGATACCTCCCCTGCTGGAGCCGAAAGAGGAGGTTATGTCGAACTCGAACCGACTAAAACCGCACGCCGAATGTGGGTCGTGGTGCTAGGCCGGAGGTGAGGTTGTCTTCGATAGTTCCCTCGCACCCCGGCTGACCCATTAATATATTAAACAAATGACAAAAGGCAAGTAGGTCATTTAATTTTCTTCACAATCAATTTTATAATAGTTATAAAGAATCGACTTTTGTTGTGAATTTTTAGTGTAGCAAGCACCTGGGAGCCTGCGACAGAGTTCGCGTTTACCGCGGCCGATAATGATCCACCTTCAACCGCGAACATCGCATTGCGAAACCTTAGAACATCAAGTGGATGCCGGCAAGCATCCGATAACTAACGCTACTCATTATGCAAATACGTAATAGGGTTGTCGACACTTCCTACGAAAGTTTAGAATATGTTTATAATTTTTTTTTTTTTAATACTGAGATCACTGATCAAGTAATAGTTAAGCAACTTTTATCGTAGCACATAGGGGTATTTGGGCCTAAAAGTTGGCCAAAATAGGAAAGAGACAAAACATGAAATTCTAAGAATCTTTTACGCTCGTTAGTTTATGCGTATGTTGAGGAAAAATTACCCTCATTTTATTTTGTAATTGCGTTGCATTTCATTGAAACGCAGTCGTCATTTGTGTGCTCTGTCGAATATACGTGAAACATACAGTGAAATTGAAAATAAAAAATATTTTCTTAAAATATTTTTTTCTCAATACTCATTCAATTTTTTATCTAGTTATGTCTTTAGGAGAAAACAGTGTACCAGGTATGTGCATTCCACATAATAAAACAATGTAAAAAATTTAAGACACATACAAAATATTGTTATTTACGAACTACTATAAACGACTTTTGATTTAGTTATTTATATTATCTTTTGTTACACATAAGTGACAACTCGGGCATTCCCCGGCTGATCTTTTTATTAGGCTTGATAGAACTGTTCTTTCGTATCCTAACCACGATAAAACTAGGTGCCGAAAAGTGCCGGTACTCAAGATATATATTTTTTTATAAAAAAGTGATTTCACCAAACAAACTTATTTGTGCAGTCAAGCTTTTTAATTTATGGTTTTGTTTTGAATAGGTCCTTCTGGAGTCTAAATAATTACACGGGAAGCCGTATATTTACTGACCAAGGACTGTAGTGAGATGGATTTTACTAACATATTGGATGTAGTGGAAAATCAAATTATTAACACAGTGACGTTTGATGTGCAACGAAAAGATGAATTTCTTAGCAAGTTTTCTAGAATAAAATCGGAAATGAGGAATAGATGGAAAGCTGTAACTCGAACTGAGAAAAAATTTTAAAAGAACAATCAGACGTGGTTACAGAGGACATTAGAAATTCCTCTCAGTCGCGGGAGTAGTAACGATGGTAATACGAGCAGGAGATTTTTCATTAATTCCGAAGTATCATCTAGAATTACGGGCATCGACCTGAATTTAATTGAAAGATTCACTACCGTTCTTGAAGTCATATCCAGTGGTCATAAAATTGATTTCAATAAGTTTGAATCTTATTGTGATGACACAGCAAAGCTCTTTGTTGAGCTTTACCCCTGGTAACCAATGACGCCTACTGTACATAAAATTCTGGCACATGGCCCTACTGTTATAAAGAGAGCTCTGTTACCTATAGGAACCTTATCAGAAGAGGCATCAGAGGCGAGAAACAAACATTTCAGAGCCTTCAGGCAGAATTTTTCTAGAAATTTTTCAAGGGAAGAATGCAACATGGATGTTTTAAACAGACTACATCTAACTTCCGACCCACTTTTGAGTAGCATAAGTCCCAAACCACCCAAAACATTCAAACCTTTTAGCTTAGCTGCTTGAGAAATGATGCTTCCACCTGACATTAACAATGACGAGGCCAGTGCTGATGTCGCTGAGGAAACGTCGGATTTGGAGGTAGATGTTGTTTCCTCTGATGAAGAAGGGTGGGATGCGTCATCTGAATGATAATTTTGACAAGTTTTATCAGAGTGCTATAAGTATAATTAATAGAGTAAATAAATTAAGTATTTTTTAAGCATTTTTCATATTTTATTTAAAAGTTGGGGGTGGAAAGGTCCATAAATGTCCGTTATAAACTTTGTTTTATTGTTATTTTTAAACATCCGTATCTACATGACCAAAAAGTAACAAAATAATTTTGGCCAAGTTTTATGCCCAAATACCCCTATGTGCGTAGGTACATTTTGTAGTTACTGACTTTTCATACCTTCCAATATTTGTATGAAATAGTTTATTATTTAAAGGGCCGCGAAAAAAAATGTGTACGCAATTTTATTTCGCTTCATTAATATCATAATTGTGATGTATCCATACTGATATGTTAAATGTGAAAGAACTCTGTTTGTTATGCTTTCAAGCCTAAACCACTGAACCGATTTTGATACAATTTGGCAAAGGCCACGCGGGCGGAGCCACAGGCGAAAGCTAGTAATTTATTAAGCGCGAAAATACGTTGGTTCGGATAACCTTATGGTTCCATCCAATCCATCTACTTCATTCATTCATTAGTCACGAGTGTCACGACCACAAGTGTTAGATATTTTTATTTATTACGGAATAACGACTGACATGAATATCTTAATGTTATAATACGATAGTAATGTAAATAATGTCAGTTTAAATGCATATGAATATTTTAAAATGTTAAATTTTATTACCTGTCAACAAAAAATAAAAGTATACAGCAGTTTTTCATCAGGAATTTTAGTTCCACCTATACAAAGGTCACCAGACCAATTAACATTTTTTGGCGCATTTAATTCGAGCCAAAACATTAATAAGACATTTGTACCAAACAGTTGTGTAAACCAGTAGCTAAAGTAATCTATTAATAATTAAAATGCTAAATATATAATATAATTTATAGGTTACATTTCTGTCAGACGTTTGTGTAACGTATGTGTCCATTAGACAGAATCTCATTAATTATTCAACAAGATATCCTACATGCAATTAATATATCGATGTATATATTATTACTGTTAAATATTCATAAAAAGCATAAATAAAAGGCGTCATTAGAACGTCGTTTGACCACGATGTTAATAACACCGCTCGACTTACTTTGATGGCCTCGTAAATTTATATCTGTGGGTACTTGAAAATGCTTTATTAAGACCAATGTAGACGAGGGAAGCACTCGAACAGAAATTCTCAATGGATGATATCTATTCGTGTCTCTTATTGTTTTCTTAACTTTAATCTGTGGGTACTTGGAAATGTTTTATTAAGGCCAGAGTAGACGACGGAGAAAATCAAACAGAAATTCTAAATCGATGATTTATTCGTCACTCATTGTTTTCTTTACTCTATTGTATATTATAATTCATACTCATATCATTTGTTATACCTTTATTTCTACATTTGACGTTTCAATGAAGTGGGTATACCGGGGTGCAGTTTTGACCAATTTTTATTTTCATAGAGCAACTTGTTTGGCATTTTGTATCATCGTCATATCGAAAGGGGTGGCGATATTGTATTTTAATGAATCTAATTGTCAAGTGTGGGAACATTCATGAGAATTTATATTGGGAAGAGCCCCGAAGTAAAAATGCAACTTCATTACTTTGCCAACAACTAGTACATGTGCTTTTTTAAATCGGTCCTAGTATAACAATCATTCGTTCAATACATTACGACAGACTACGAACGAAATACGTTTCATTAGCGTTAATATGACGTGTTTATGATGTTTACCATACAGTTGTTTGTTAATACATCCAGCAGTACAACCCGTGATAATTAACTAAAATTAACATAACCTGTAAGTATTTATGTTGGCGTCTCACTTTCAGGCAGGTTTCTCTTCTGAAGTTCAAGAATATAGTGTTACCAGTATTAACGTTTATGATTTCCCATCGTTTTCGTTTTTATTACTAGTAAATAGCAGATAAGATAGCGCAGTATTTGTATGTAATTTCTGTATTACATCTACTCATGTATACGATAGTGACCATAAGATTAATGGTATTATGTTTTAATGTTTTGATTGAAGGTACCAAACAGTAATACTAATAAAGTGCACTTAAACACAAATCCTGCAAGTGTATTGTAGGGTAACTGTCAGATTGCGAGGGATCCAAGTCAATAGCACCGAGGGTCGCCACCCCCTTGTTTGTTCTTACCCCTTTGGCCTGTTTGCATTGTTTCACCGTATTTGAATAGAGCACCAGCGGACTCCCTACAACTGTTACCGTTTTCATGATAATGTAAGCGAGATTTAATGATACAATCTTTATGAATAACGCACCACAGAATGTATACACTTAAATATATTATGTGGTGTATGGAAATTCTCTCTACGGTTTACTTAGTATGCTAAGTCAAAAGGCCGCCACTTAAAATTCTTACAACGGTCGAGCTGCAGTTTTACGGGTTATTACATTGAATGGGAAATGAGTGAGTCATAGGCGTGTAGTTTACGAGTCGAATAGAAATCGTCTGTTTTAAATGAAAACTCAAGGAGCGAACAAGGCGTCCATTATTCATGAGAGCCGTTTCACGCCCGACCACCGTCGCACCGCAGCGAGCAGTCGCCATACGCTTCGAACACCGTACGTACAACTACTTACGATCTTGTCTTCTCAGAAGCTATCCCAATTTCGCCACCACAATACTCCTCTTAGATTTAGAGGGTATTTTCGTTTTAAGGAATTCTACAACATAAGAGGTATAACGTAACTAGTGTTAAAATTATGGCAGTGGTTGGCGCGTATCCTACAGTTTAAGATGAAAAATTAACTCATCAACAGAGCCTACCAATATCTACACAGATTGTAGTCTAATCAGTTAAATTAATTAAACGCAGGAAAACAACTGACATTCTGGTATTCAATCACTAAAAAGGCAGGAAACAAATAATTTAAGGGTGGCAACACTGCTTCTTTACTATTTAGAATCAATATCCGTGTCTCAATCAGTGTAATTAAGGAGGTCCGTGGTACAGGGGGTATTCAGTGTAATTAGTTTGACGCCGTCGTCGCTGGCGGCGAGAGGGGGCGATAAATAACGAGCAGAAATACTTACGGGTTCTCTAGGAACATTAAATGTGCCGACTCGGAGCTTACCGCCTGTAGCACGCTGTATAAACAGCTTGTTCCTTATTGTATTGTATGCTTTACATATTTTGAGCTGTGTAATAAATGTTTAAGTAACTAAGGACTGCTTTTAATTAAGTTTGTGAAGCTTCGAAATGTATGAACTGATTTACGAAGAGAGACAATTTTTAGTTGGTCGGTAGCTTATTAATAAAGATATCTCAAAAAAGTTATTTAGTTACCTACCCAGGTAAGTAGATAAAAACTAACAGTCTTTTAGGGTAGTTCTACAGTGGCATCAAATACCTTAATACAGAAACTAAGCTATCTTCTTTTAGTTACTCAATTACTGGTAAAAGAAACTCTTATTAAAGAACACGCTGTACTATAAAGACCGAATTTAATAAAGCAACGAGGGTGCGTACGCCCTATTTTTTCACATGGTACAGAATATCACGTCGCCGGTATTATAGGGGTCGAATTTGAAAACACAATTAGACTTAATACAGAGGTGATTGTTGGCGGGCGAGGGTCGCCGGCGAGGGGTTACGGCAAATCCTTTAATTTGGCTCCCCGATCAAATAATAAAGCGGACGGAGGGGCAGCAAGCGGCGATATCGCGTTTAGTGGTTTTATTGCAAGCGCCATCTGCCGCGCGACGCACCCTGTAGATGGAGAGATAATTTCGCTTTTAAAGTGAGGGGGACGTGATCAGGGTTACCAGATGGAAGATTGAAATGTTTTAACAAAAGTGTGATTCAAATGAAACAGTTCTAACGGTTTCAAGCATGAAACTTACGCACCCAATGACTTTTTAATTAATTTCGTCTAAAATCTTGATATCATAAGTCCGAGATAGAAAAATATTTTTGCTGTAAAATTTTGTTGTACAGAAATCAACTCACATCATTAAATATTTGGTATTCTGACATAAATTAAATAAACGCGAAATAATCTACAAAATAAATAGTAGTTCTCCAACAAGGATTTTTTAAATATTATGTAGTAGAATTCGATTTAAATATATGTAATATAAAGCAAGTTAGTGTCAGTAGAAATCTTACAGGTGACTTGACAAGTGACAACCCTAGCCTGAGCGTTCACTGTGAGTTGTGTTCGTTGAGACAATTCATAGTGCTGTATCCGCATGTAGATGTACGAGATAGCGCTCCTATTATGCGGGGACCCTTAACGACTACCTGCATGTTGATGTGAACACTCAACGGCTATAATTTGATAATGCATGCCCGCTACGTCGATCCATTGTTTATAAGTTTATTCTATACTTTTATTATACTACGCCTTTTATGAATCAACAGAAGGTTAAACCCACGGAGGACAGAATATGATTAAGTAACGGAGATGCGCCATTGATATTTCTCCTAATAAAAACGCGCGCCGAATGCGGGTGGGACGAGAGACGCGCGGGGTGTCAAAAGTCGAAGGACTTCAGGTATAACGTTCCTACTGAATGAGTCCATTTTGACGTTTGGATGGCACGCGACTCGATTGCCTTGCAACAACTCCGCTATCATTTTCTTCTCCATGGTTAAACCACATGGTCTTACGTTTTATTATAAAAATATAACAATGTTACGTGCGTTGATAATCAAATTACAGCTTATGGAGAAGCATTAAGTATTAAAATGATCACATTGATAAGCGGCAATAATCTAAATTAGCTATCGAAATGTTCTGCGTTGGATTAAATCGTATCCCGTTAACTATAATTACGATATGAATCATTAATCAATGGTATTAATATTTGATAATGTTGGCATGAAACCGGTTTAAGGCTAAGTACTTTTATGCCATATTTGTATCTGAAGCGAGCAAACAAAGTGTTGGAATCGGACAGCGCTCATATCCCCCGGCTATTATTATAGCAGTAGGAAAGCTATGGCACGTGCAGTGTTTTTATCAATGAGAGAGTACGTCACAGTCACAGGGCGCAGAGTAAGGGCATCCAGTGAGGGCGCGCCCTAATGCAGGGGCAAACAATGCTCCGGGCCGCGCATGAATAATTTGAGCGCATCGGCCCACCCCCGCACAACGGAATGGATGGAATCGCAATAACCCGGAGATTATTAAATTATACGGACACGTTCAGCTACGAAAGTATTGAAATGGATTTTTCGCTAGAATGCTTTACTGATGGAATGAGTTTTACTCGCTTGGACAACTTAATTGGATTTATGTTTATGCATCGTGTGAAGTCGTGTGAAAAGTATTTTTTGGAATATTTTAATGAAAGTTATTTAAATACTGATATTTTAATTAACTGACTAATAAAATATTTTGCTTTGCTGCGCATTAGTTCGTTTACTTATAAGGAAAAGCAAAGAATAATGATGCCTAAGTACTATATTTTATGCAGCATCAGGGTGCGCATAATCTTTTGTCAATCACAATCTCCTTATTACAATTTACTATTTATGTCAAAATACATTCAGTACCTAATAAAGCAAAGCAGCTTTGCCATTAAATCAGATGCAATAACAGTTATTTTATTGTCAGTAAAAAACTAACAAAGCCAACGACAGTTGGGGTTGTGGTGTAGCACATTGCAAAGCAACGAGTCGCTTGATATATCATAACGTTCATAACAACGCGGGCGAGGGTGGCGACATGTGCACCCCTCAGGGGTGTCGCTCGTAAACCTCGACAAAGTATTTTATCGACATCCCGCCAAACGCCGGAGTTGAGTACAACCCTATTGTCTCTTTCAACTTTCGACACACATACATAGAAGCACTCTTCTGTAAATATACGTTGTGGGATGTGGGTACTCAATAGCCGAATAAATGCATCAATCTATGCTAATAAAGGATCTGCGTCATCCAACGATTCTAAGTAAGGAAACCGGTGCGATAATCGATAGCGTGAAAGTCAGTCCGAGCGTGAATAATAGCTCGAAGCACAGAACAATAAGTCTCCGTGTCGATACAGCCTCACAAAGACGAAACAATCAATTCACAGCGTAAGTAGGTGTGATTCGGCACGGTCGCACTACGGTCCGGCCCCGCGACTAACAAAAGAAAATCTAAGCAATTAGTCGTCGTCAGAAAGAGCGGAAAACGCGTGTTAGTCGCGGTCACGCCGACGAGCGCGACTCGGTCACGACGACGCGCGGGAAACTACGGACAAGTTATGCGACAAAGCCCAGCTCACACACTCGCAACTATTTGTATTGTATAATGATATTTACAGTAAGTAATATTCATCATTATGCAATTTCATAACATTCTAAATTGTGCTAAATAACGTGTGCGCGGGGTGTTACAAAGCTCACGAATAAATTATTTTTAATGACACAATATAAAAAATTAATGGGCCATACTATAGTGCTGTATAGTTGTTGATAAAGTCTTATTATAAACAGGGGATCTTCATGACAAACCATTTCGGTTGAAAAAGTTTAAAACGTAAATTACCTTGAAACGTAAGAAGAATCAAGCCCAACCGTGTCCAAATTTTGGAGATTAGAGTTTTTTTATTGGGTTTAATTTGAGGCGACCGTCATGCGGCGTTACGACAAAAACCAAACAAGATATTGAATAAAAAAGGAAAACATTACTTGTTATTGTATAAAATGTTCGCATGCAGCACATAAAAGCTTAACAAAGTCGACGGGGTGCATTCTGGTTCTCGCTCTACTGAGCGTGTTAAGTGCTAATGTAATAATCCATTACAATGCAGCCCGGCACTGTACGCTAAATAGCGCATTCAAGCATTGAACTAGTGGATGGAGGCCGCCATCTGTCCGCCGTGGCACCAAACAATGCGACCCTTCGTAATCACCCCTCGTTTGCTAGTTTGCCAGAACCTAAACAAATATCTCTTACCGACGGATTTACAGGTTTTCTTTGAATCCATGATCTTTCAGTTTACGAGTATCATCATTAGAACTTTAATACTCTGTACTCTATCATTAGCAACTTTTCACGTGAACCATTTAGTCTTTCTAGAAACTTGAATAAAAGATAATAGCCTTAACAGCTAACACATGTCTTCTTCACTTGAACTACGTGTGAATATTAATTGTGTGAAATGAACGAATGTTTTAGATTACTCACGTAGCCGTCCGTTGTAGGAAATTGATTGTGATAGCTTTTATAAAACGTGTTAGAATACACGGTGTTATTAATAAAAGCAGGGTTCGAGACAGGCTGGTGAGCGTAAAATCAACAGATTACCATGAAGCCCCCCGTGGCGCGGCACCCTAGGGTTCGGCTGTGTGGCACCCCTAAGTGTACGTACCTATTTGTTACGATAGCTATTGTTAAGGCGCTCTTGGTTCGGTCAGGGTTGTCGTAAACAGTCGGATTATTATATTTTGAGCAAATATTTTTTTGGATACCCTTTTTTAAAGATCTAAGTAGATATGTATATAGATAGTCGTAAGTACCAGAATCTTATCATATGTACACATATTGAATAATATTTTTACGAAGGTTTTGTATTTTAATCTCTGAATAAAGAAATCGTAAGTTGAGAGAAAATAAAATTGATTTTCTTTTAATATTTTATATGTAGGCAACCCTACAAGGGTCCCCTTTTTGTGAATTCTGCTAAGCGTCTAATTCATAGATATAGTTTCTCTGCTTTAGTTACGCACATTAGGGGAGCTTGTACAACTTTCGCTCCCTTCTCCGACAATATTTCGATAATAACGTGTTGTATTGAAGTGAAACCCCGTTGTCATAACGTTAAATATTAATTTCACCGGGTGAACAAGCTGTGATTACGGTTTTATAGATATTTACATGTACAGAATATAAAAACTTGTAAAATTCCTTGAAATATACAAAATTCCGAATGGATAAGCAATAAAATAGCGAAAGTACGGTGCAAATTAAAAACCGAAATGTCAACAAAGTGGCTTGACCAGGCGGCGATGCCCCCCCAGCCCTCCTACTCCCGACGAGCACCTCGCGCTATGCCCGCGAGGCTCGCTGTCAAACAACGTTTATCCAACAAACAGGCGCAGCGTAATAACACGTTTTTTTTGCTTTTACAACATTTCCCTGTGCGCCAATTCTCCCGACCGCCCTTGTTAAAATATAGCCATATTTTGCCCTTCATCTTGCTTTTACATTATTCTAATGTTAACCTACATCAGTATCTGTTTTCGGCGTAATGGAAACAAACTGGTTTTTGCATTTATAGCCAACTTAATTTCAGACATACAATAAGAGTAGATAAAAGGGTACATACCTGCTTATGCATTTCCACATTGAGACCGTACGACATTTCATAGTACTGAAACATAAATAACACGCTTTAGTCGAATCGATTACAATTTATGCGCGTAAATGTAACTGGCGAACAGTGACACGGTGCGCTTTTGGCACAGATTAGCTTCCTCAAATTATAGGAGTCGAGTGACTAAACATCCGCACTGGTACAGTTTGGACACCGGCCAGAAGTGTTTCCGACACATAAAAATTCTCGCGAAAATTTCCTCTTGAGCGCATTAAAATAAATTGCAAGCGATTTGGCAACACTTAATCGTGATTCATATCTGAATGGAACAAACACGCTGAGATTAAGGCATGCTATAATATATCTATTCGTACATTTGTACGAGTAAATTATCTTCTTTTTAAACAGCTACTAATATCTACACAAGCTTGACAGATCGGTTCATCGTTTTTATGATTGATACGATGCCTTATCATAATATTTAGATAATATTTCGTTACATGTACGATTGGACCATTGCATGTTCTTCTTGACTATGAGGTTTAGGATGTCTTAGTAATGCCAGACGTAAAAATAAAAACAAAAGTTACAATGAAATCAATAATATCCAACAAATATCAAACTTCCAAACAGGCACTTTATAAAGATGATAATACAGAAAGTCTACAATTATTGCAGTTACATCCACATCACAATTGAGACAGTTGAGTGTATAAAAAGTTATTTTGTACAGATAATTATCTTGATAGTAGGGTGTACTCGGCCCAATCAAATAAAATTCTTGTCATTGTGACATGCGGGCGTTGAACAAAGCAACACATTTATTGATTTCACACGCCATTACAACTGTTACATGTGATAAACATCTCTATTCAACTGTTAAATAAGCTGTCCTTTTGAATTAAAACATGTAATTTTGATATGACATACGTTTTATAATGCATTGCTTTTGTTATGTGATTAAATGTACTTTTTTAAAGCATTGTACTGTTTCAAAGATAAGTAAAAATAAAAAGAAAAACAGCAATTTAGATTTACGTCGTACAACAAATTTACTGTTTGAATTTATTGCAGATTATATACAGTGATGTCAGCAGCTTACATAAATGTTAAAATGAAAAGCTTAAAACAAATGCAGGAATGCGAGGTAACAAAAATATTTTACTCACCATAACATAATGCCTTTGTATTTCAATTTTTTCACTAGCCAACTTCTCGCATTCTAATTTTAAACTGAAACAAAAGAGAAAATATGATTCAACACGATCTTATAGTTGAGAATGTTTATTTTTTAATTTTATAGCTGTGAGTTTATGACTTTGAAATAGTTGTTTTTCAGACAGCAAAATATCTCTGCTTTTGATCTATTTATTCTCGAAGTGTGTAGTAGCTATCGAAATACTTAAAGATTCGGTTACTCATTAAAGATATTTTTTGAATGGCTGTTATTAAATTGTTTTATCTTTGTTTGCGATAAACTCATCGAAATAGGTCACAAGTATTTATACCTTTAGTCATAGGCCGTAACTACAAAGCAGAGTTAAGTGAAACAGTCAAGTGTAAAAGCAAATCTAACACTTGAGAATATATTTAAAGAGTGTAACAATATTAAGATAAGAAAATATATAAATGAAAAGCCTGTTTTAAAGCTGTTATCGACTGCATAGTGGGTCAGACCTGTTATGGTTATAGTTTTTTATCGTTATTTAACTACACTACTCAATTTCAATTCTAGATTATTACCTACATACTTACCGATTACTGAAAACGTACCTCGATAAGAGTTTTATAACATAATAACATTGAAGTTAAGTAGGTAATAGGTACGATCAACGCGTGAGAAAACATTAATTTACATATTGCTTTACATAAATATACTTATGCATTTTTTGTTAAACAGTTAATGTCGCATTGTTTACGGGGGAGTCGTGTTACATGTAGGTAATGGTGTGTACCTACCGTCGAGTTAATGTCTTTTTGAAGAACAACTCATTATCATTCATTTATGACGTGAACAATGCTTAATTACAATGGAATTTGAATAACCGTATGTGAACTGCGATGTTAGAAACGTTAATCAGTAACGTAAAACGTGAAAACTCAGTTTAGATGAATAGGTTTCCCGTGGTGAAATGCAGCCTAATTTAGTTAACCTGCAATGTAGTATTATTTGTTTTAATTTCGTATCACAAGTGGAAAACGTTATTATTATATCGAAATCGAAACTCAAAAGCATGCTTTTTAATGAATTTTTACAGCATTAAGTATGCTAACTATACAAATCGAATACACAGGGAAAAAGAAGAAACAACTCGGGCGGGACTCGAACCCGCAGTCTTTCCCTTACAGGGGCACAGTCGCCTTAAGACGTATAAGATGGGAAATTTGAATCACGATTTGAGTCCCGCCCGAGATGATTCTTCTTTTTCCCTATGTATTCGATCAAAAGCGTGCTGCATTATTCTACTGAACAAGAGATTTTAACATTCAGGAAATAATAAATGTCTTCTTATCGATGTTGATGTGTTTTGTTTGGAGATTAAAAGAGCTAAGCAACGGAATCTAGCTCGTTTTCAGGCACTCATGAACATCGGTACCTGACAACCAGGTAAAGCCCTGTAAAGATATTTTGTTTGTCTAGTCTCCGTTAGGGAACTTGGGTGTTTGGGGCCTTATTGTCATCTTCGGGGGGCCGGCAAATGTCAACTGGCAGTTGTACCAATAATAGCCAAAATAAATTAAACAAAAATGGATAGAAGAGAAAAATGATTCCCGCACTTTGAAGAGAAAGCCTCGGGGGAGTGTGATGCAACCGGGATCGTTGCTAAAATGATGATGATTATGTCAGTAATTATGTAGTCTCCATTATTATTTCCATATTTTAAAATGTCAAAATTCTGTTGATTATTTTGTTATTATCACGAAAACAAACCGTTTTTAAGGTGGTTAACATTATCTCGTAAATTATTGTGGTCAATATTTTTGAACTTGTCAATTATTCTGGTAAATATTTTTGTCAAAGTAAATGTTTACGCATAGCACGGTGTGACTATCTTCTAAGTTACGGACATAAAATGAAAGTAAAGACATACTTCTTGATAATATTGTTAATAAATTAAATTATTGTTAGAATGAAACGTTATTGTTTTTGAAATATTTTTTATTCTGACAGCTGAGATACAGTTCACATTTTTTGGTTAGATATTTTTGTAACTACGCAAAATTACAGATTACCTAGTTGTCCTACTAAAACAATTCCAGATTTGTAGAATCAAGAGCTTTTACCTTACAGTTTACAGTCTAACAAAAGGAACTGAAAAACAACATTTTCAACACAAACGTTTTAAAATAAACAAACTCTACGTATTTCTCTACGTGTATCCAATTGACCGGTTGAATCCACTTCAGTGTGGCTCCGATTGCGATAGTTCGCCGTTTTATCTCTCAACTTTAAAAGACTTGTGTAAATAAAACCCATTGTATCTTTTTTTTTTTCATCGATGACAATGCGCGTCGCAAAAAGCCTTGTAAGGGCTGTTCTCAAAGGGACAGGTACGGGTTGATTCCACTGATACCCGGTGACAGGGGATCCCGGATGATCCCAATTTACTTGTTTTATTTTTGTTATAGTAAAGCCCCCAGCCCGGGGCATTGATTCATCGCTGTCTTTTAGATCAGGCACTGATATAGAATACATTTTTGGAGACAGGGATGTTTTTTTTATACCAATACACTACTAAGTAGTTTTAAGTATGCTATTAGTTGTGTTATACTTACTTATGATATTGGGCTTGTAGAAAGTTGAATTCCTCCTTAATCCTGTCACAGGATTCTCCAACCGTGAACTTGATTGGTTGTCCGGGCTGTGGAGGGCCCTGGGGACAAAACAAGGCTTCGTTAATGACGTAACACATAAATTACAACCAATAAAACACTTTTCACGGTATTAAATATTTAAGTACAGTCTAAACTCTAAATATTCATTTACAATAGCTTGTTCGACACGCAACGTAAGAAAACTTAGACGCATAGTATTAACCACTAACATAACTCATCAATCTCAGTCTCGGAACAAAAACATTTCTATCACGAAACAAAAATTACACGCATCCTAAATTACCATAATACAAATTATCCTTTAATGACCATAATTCGGTGTGAGCCACGATTAATAAAAAAAAAACAAAGTCGAACGCTCGCCTCTTAACACAAAAATAAAGTAACGCGAACACGCGAGCACGTAATAATAAAGTAAAAAAACGAACTCCATAATAAGAAGCACGAAAATAAAAATAAAGCGAGGGACACAACAACACACGGTCGCCGGGAGGCCGACGGCAAAAAATAAATAACCACCGCTCGGAGCCGGCGCGAGGAACAAACGGACTTTAAAAATAATAAAAGGAGCGTAAATAAAAGCGTAAAAGGAACTGGCGCGGCGTGTAGACGTTGTAAATGGAGCTGCGGACAATCGGGCTCGGGAAAAATGTGGCCGGGAATTTGGTGAATGTAACCACCGGCACCGGGGAGACGAGCTTGCGGTTGCGCGCCTCCGCGCCGCACGCCGCCGTCTCACGCTCCGCCTAATGGGTGATCGCACTTAATAACGTAATAAGTAACATCGTGGATAACCTAACCGCAACATCTAGGCACTGTTCGCAACATTCTGACTTCATTTATGCACCGCAATTCGTGCTTATTTACAACGCTAATTTATAACTGAGATTGTCTAATGCTTGCTATTATGACGGGACAAATGCAATTCAATTTTGACTTTTGACATTCGTTTTCATGATACCTAATTGCTTTATTGAATGTACAATTATTTATTAAACTGGGATATGCATAGCGATTGCGATTTGCGATGCAGTTACTTAAACATGTCCATATCCTTGAGTCAGAAAACAAAAAAGGTATTGGAAGTTACGAGCTAACACAAGGTATGTCGGGAACAAAAACAAAACAATATCGACGGTAGCTGTGTGAAGCTCGCGTGGGGCGTTGTAAGTTGGTGTGGCTTGATAGTGGGGACTGCATGCTCGTTACACACGTGAATCATTGCATGGGATAATTCTGCAGTGCGATTACATTTCTTACTGGCTATGATTAAGTAAGTAATTTTATTCAATAACATTACTCAAGTATAAAACAATTGTATTGTAGCAAATAAATTATAATAATTGTTATCCAAGTGCGAGCTTTTTATTAATGCTGTCAGTTATTAGTTAAAACGTAAAGAAAAATCATTCTTTTTTTTCATTAGTTTCGTAACCATACAAGATACACTATTATAGGCAATGTTTTCACATTATCGTGTCACTTTAAAATGTTGTGTTTATGAAAAACATTTCTTATTTACGTTAATTTTTTTCTCGAAGTCAATATAAAAATTTTCGTCTCCGCTTCCGCTCCATGCTATCAGTTTTTTATGCGCTGCTTTTGTAGCCCAACATATTGATCACGTTCAGTTAATCTAATCTATACCCTACTATCACAGTATAACGAGGGATCTTACAGTAGTTCATCGCGTTTGATGTTTGCGGAAATGCCGCCTTTTGCAGTTTTGTCAGGGTTGTCACTTCAGTTTTTATTTACCTATAATTAATTTTTCTGTAACATTTTATATATTAACCCCTATTTTGATCTCTTTGTCTGTCAAGGCACATCAACTCACGCTAATATAAATTGCTAGCTGATGCCTGCGGCTCCGCTCGCATGGATGTCGGCTATTGCGACTTTTGCTTATATCTCCGGTTCTACTCGACCAATTATGATCAAGCAAATGTAATATTTTAACTCGTGAGTTTTTGGATTTCGATTTCGGTTTCGGTTTCAATTTCGGTTTCGGTTTCGGTTTCGGTTTTCGGTTTCGATTTGAATTTCAATTTTTAATTCGGGTTCAGGTTTGGGATCGCTAAATTGATGATATATTCTTAAGAAGCCTATCCACGATCAGTCCGCCTGCAGTTTCAGAGCATATCGGGCGGCCTGTAGTCCTAAATTGAAAGCACCCACACACGAAAGCGATTTTGGCCTGCCGGCCATTCCCTGCTATCAGTTTTGCGGCTACACACGATCAGTTGGAAGTCGACAGTTTCCCACCGAATGATTACCTGCCGGCAATTGTCTGATATTTTAACGACGATCAAAGATGTTGGACTTGAAACTAAAAAAGAAGTCTTAAGTTTTCGGGGTAACTAATAATAAAATCCATTTAGTGATCCAAGATGGCGGACTTGAAATTTTCCAAAAAAGTACGAGGTTTTCTGGATTGCTAATTATGAATATATCACCCATCCAGTTATCTTGAATCGCTACATGAATAATATATTCGTAATCAGCAACCCGAATACCTTGAAAACGATACCCATATCGATTTTAGTGAAAATTTCGAGTCCGCCATCTTGGATCGCTAAATTGATGATAAATTCGTAATCAGCGACCCCAAAAACCTTCCAAACGATACCCATATCGATTTTGGTGAAAATTTCGAGTCCGCCATCTTGGATCGCTAAATTGATGGTAAATTCGTAATCAGCGACCCGAAAAACCTTGAAGGCGATACCCATATCGATTTTGGTGAAAATTTCGAGTCCGCCATCTTGGATTGCTAAATTGATGACATATTCGTAATTAGCGACCCCAAAAACCGTGAAAACGATACCCATATCGATTTTGGTGAAAATTTCGGGTCCGCCATCTTGGATCGCGAAATGGATGTTATATTCACAATCAGCGACACCAAAAACCCTGAAAGCGATACCCATATCCATTTTGGTGAAAATTTCGAGTCCGCCATCTTGGATAGCGAAATGGATGATAAATTCACAATCAGCGACCCCAAAAACCCCGAAAGCGATACCCATATCGATTTTGGTGAAAATTTCGGGTCCGCCATCTTGGATCGCGAAATGGATGATAAATTCACAATCAGCGACCCCAAAAACCCCAAAAGCGATACCCTTATCGATTTTTGTGAAAATGTCGTGTCCGCCATCTTGGATAGCTAAATATAGAAAACGAAAAAAATAACAATTTTAACAAACAAAACGACTCATGAAAAAAAATTATCACGTGATTAGTGTGATTACAAATGAGACAGCCCTGAATCCTTAGTACCGAGTAAAATGTATGGGCGTACCGAGTAATACCCCGTCCCCCACCACCCCTCTCCCCCCGCACGATTGCTCTGTCTAGACGGCTTCGTTGACTGACTGTATGTAGTATGAATCGTTAGACTGTGCTACTATTATAAGACATAAATAAATATTTTATTTGGAAGGGTTAAAACCTGTTATTATTAGGTATATTCTTTAACTAATTGTGAGTGAGGATTTATAATTTTTATACTAAGTATTATCTACGCGCCAGCTAAACCATATCGCACCGCACACATTATTGTTTCGATAAATCAATGAAACATACACTACGATGTCAATGACGCAAAACTAAAATTTGTATTCATGTTAACTTCCCACGGTGCGTAAACACACCCCATCGATACTATAATCCTCAAAACCCGTGGCTCCAAACTTTAAACTGATGTGATGATTACAAAAAGAACTCAAATAATCTTCCGCAATAATAGACTGGGTAAGCGTTCCCCTCTTCACAAAAAAGATATTCCCATAAATTATCACCGAAAAGGTCAAATTAAAATACAATGAACAGTTTTTGAGTGGCAGTATTGTGTAGGGTCCGGATGAAAGGCCCGCATCCACCGGCCGTTCACAAAAACAAAACTAAACAAAATGCGTTTAAACGGATATAAAAAGAAATATGTACGTGTTCTTATTTCAAATTATTGAATACGTCTGCCCACGTCTACCTGCTGTACGCTTCGAAGAGTATTTTCTTTTTATTGGATTTGAAATTCGAATTCCAGAGCGGCTGAATGAATTCTTCCCGAACGTGAAATTGAAATAACATTTTTTATTATTGTGTATTGGTTATAAATATTAACGGTAACGTATTTCGAGGAAAACTTCGAGAAGTGGATCGCTGTCAACTGTTTATTAGTAATATTAGAAGCTCGACCGCTCTTAACTCACACAAGTTCAGCGGCACGGTAAACATCTAAACACCATTCGCACTTACAAACCAAACAAGTATAGACAAATATTTGAACATTGAGATTGACTTTGTAACGTAACGCCTCAACGTAGAAATACGGTGAGCAAATTTCTGCTCTATTTTCTTCACTTTAGAGCTCATAAAAATCGAAGTTACGGTTGGATCTATTACTCTTTGTACTGGAAAATAAAAAAAGAACTAGTAAACTAATATGGTAGCTCGGGGATCAGAAAGCTGATTTTATTTTTTCAGAAACATAACACCGTCTGCCTCACGAAGTGAACGGTGGGGGTTGGCCGATTTATAAATTTGATATCGATTATTCTACGTATATTCATGCTCCATGCACTAACACAAATGAATGCAGATATAAATTTAATTAAAATAACACGGCGAGAATCTATGTCTTCTCCTTCATCAAGCTGTCTAAATTAGTTTAAATCAAAATCGAGAAAATGTTTCCAATTCCTAAATGTATCTTCACTAGGCGAATGATAGCAGATAGCAGCAAATAAATGTATGTCAGTTCTCCATTCTCGCGTAGCTAATGTTTGATGGAATCTTGATTGTTTGCGTACTCCAAATGCCGTGTTTGTGCAAGCTGATATCACCTTATCTATCTACAAATATCAAGCATTATTGTGGGTGATCATTGACTCAAGACACTCCACTTATCACTATGATAATCCTGACATGGCGTTTCCGTTGATAACTCATCTCGACACAATATTAAAGTAATCGTCATTGACACAGATTTATCGTTTCTAGAACTCAAAGTTATGTATATTTGAAGAAAACTTGGAATATTTGCAGAGACGCCATCTCATTTGTTCGTAGCGGTAATTCTGTCAGTCAAATATTGACTGAGTAGGACGCGACACGGATTTTAAGCAAATAGACAAATAGGCATTTACATTAACACTCTGCGCCCCCCGAGCCTCACATTGCTCCCCGCTACGCTATAGGACGAATGACGATCTTTATAAAATACTTACAAATGAACTGATTTTATATTGCTGTTATGCTTGAATTTATCCCTTTTCGAGCCAAATACGAAATTAGTGCTTCCCTTTATTAAAAAAAATCTTTAAATTAACCCGCGTACCTATATATGTTGTCGCGAAACACCAATTTACGCCCTGTGGGAAGAAAAGATCGAGTCGTATGCAGTAACGGCAAACGGCATGACGCTATCTTATGCCGTCATGCGATGTCACACGCACGCCATTTCGATGTTTCACATCTGCCGGATTCCCAAGACGGTCACTTATTTTTTTAAATTTTAAAACATCACGTGATATTGCTGAAGTTCAATGTCAAATCATACATACATATCCACATTTAGATCAATTGAAAACACTCAATAAAGATATGATCTGAAGTGAAGCTACTTATCAATGACATAAAAGGTGATTACATTGAAAATGAATTGCATGCATCAATTAGGCGACAAGCGTCGCACGACTTCCTACATGTGAGCCAGTTGAACCAGATCCTGATATTTATGGACATTTCTTGTGATGTAAGGACATTATAAACGGAGGGAGCCATTTTATAATGGTCGATATTAATTGTAAAAGCGATGCGTGCGCGCGTGGGAATGCATCGACTAATAGCTACGGTATTGTGTCATTGCTTATTATCTGAACAAAATACGTGCAATTACTTTGAGGAAAAAAGTAATGGTTAAGGTAATTGGTTAAAACATCTGTACCAAAATTAGTGCAATCATTGCTTTACAATGCCATTAAAAAAATGTTACTAATATTAAAAAAATATATTCCTTTGTTTTATACAGTATTTTGAGAAACAAGATGATAATTAGGTAATATCAAAAACAATTGTTATTTTAATTCTCACGTCCTTTAAAAAAGCAATTTAAATTGCAGTATGGTTGTAGTAACTCGTAAGGCTTCAACTTCAACACTAAAGGCATTAATACACAGTTAGGTCTTGACACAGACGTCAAATATCAATCAATACAAATATATGGACAGCTGTGTTTTTATTAGCATACAAAATTTAAAAAACCTGTCACAAAAGCCGTGGCGTTTGATATGGACACGTCAATAAAAATCTGATGCAGTCGACCGTTACGGAGGTCTATGGCAGTTAAAGTTTAGTGTAATCTCTCCCTAAGTTTATTTTTATGGAGGCGTTTCATTATGTGTTTGTCCAACATTCAATAAATTTGGAGGTGTTAGGTGTAGATTGACGCTATAAACAATATTGTGTACTTATACTACTTACCGCTGAATAAGTCATCAAGTCATCATTCTGTTTTCGTAACTACGAGTTTCATTGAAAGTGATCTTTGCCCATTGACCGATGAATGAATAATCGTATAGAAATGTTTTATTAACCTGATTGAAGCTATATTGAAAGGAAACTTATATGTGTAATTAATATTCGTTTACATTGTGGTTAGTTTTCCATTAGCCAACCGCACAGGTTGGTCGTTATGTCAATGTGTTTAGCTTTTAATCTGGCGGGAAAAAAAATTAAAAATTGTGCCTAATTTACCTAAATAAAAAACCTGCAGTGCTAAAAACTCTTCTAACTAAGAAATAAACCGGAGGAACCGCATTTAGACGGTCTATATAAATCCTGATAGGTACACAATTGCCTGATTAAGTGATTATCTAATAATTTTGTCAGAAATCAGAAAATTGAGTAAATCGGAAATGATACACACGGATCAATAAAAAAGCGTTCATAAATAGTTCCCACGAGATAACCATCGGAATAAATTTCGTCATTTGACATTTTGTTAACCATGAATCGAAAAGAATTAATGCAGCGGATTTTTATCTTATCGGGACAATCGACATGTTTATTACAATGTTATTGATGTAAAATGTTTATGTTAGGTAGGTAGATAGGTACTTGTCGAGCGCCCAATTTTAAGCGGTCATAAAAATATTATCAATAAAATAATCTTTCTGTTGAAAAGCTCAATAAGTACAGGTATGTTATCTGGATTTATGATTTAGATATTAGGGCATAGTCAAGTAATAATTTATTTACTTATTATTTTAACAACCATAATAGTTATTAAGACATGTGATTCAGAAACTGATGGCTAATATTGGATAGGTAGGACTTTTAACTTCTGACTTCGAGGCAATGTAGGTACCTAGTAAATGTTCCTTCTTTTATTTTTTCTACTGAAGCCATTGACGTAGAAGCTGAGACACTAGTTTTATTTTTGTTAATTAGGCATATACGTAAGTAATACTACAACCTATTATACCTAGTCATAGTCAGTTTAGAATAAAGGGTGCCATATAGGCAACTTCACCTATTGTGTACCTACACACAAAGGCTGTATAAGTACGTAATTTATGCCAAGTGCTGGAAACAGTGTGACAAAAAGGTCTGAGAAAGCTTTGTTAATTTGTCGCTTAAATTTCCGAGTATGATAAAATCCTTTGCAGACAATTTCACGGGTAATTGAGCGTCTGACAATGATCGCCATCCGGCGCCCCTCACCGCGCGGCGGGGATTCTGGGGTCCGCACCTCAGTTGTAAGCTGAGGAAACTGTTATGTCTTCAAACTTTACGTGCACAAATAAAATTATACAATTCGTTTCTGAATTTTGTCGGACGTGTAGTTCTATGGACATAATTATTAATCTGACGTTCTTCCTAATTTTCTATTACAAAAGATACCTATCATTGAATGAAAGCTTCGACTGCCTCGACTCGTGGCAATACTGGCAATAATGACCACATAACCTGTCAAGGTTGCAGCACTGAATGCTACGTTTTTTCAGTAACTTTTGGACTTCCACTTAATGGTTTTTTTCTGAACTACTATCATGACGGATAAGTTTAGACTTTACAAGGTAAATTCCCATTAGCGTAATCTCTTACCGGATGCCTAGCGGCCGCCACGGCAGCGGCGGCGGCGGCGGCGTTCATTGCGCCCGCGCTCGGATACATCCCCACGTCAAACACACGCGGTCATGGTCAAAAAAACACTATGGTAAAACAGGACACAGCACACACTCCACTCGGGACACACAACAACACAGGATGCACGCACGTACTACGTACTCCGCGCGGTCGTTAGTCGTCACACGCGACACACCGTTGTTGAAAAGCGAGCGACACACATCCACTACGCACGACTGCTGCAAACGAACTGGCGCGCTGCGCGAGGGGGGCCCCCACCGCCGCGACCTCCCGCCCCCAGTTCGACCCTCGCCTCGCATGCCGATTGCCGCGCTGCCATACATATTTTCTCCACTCGAATTTTTCGTCGACTATCTTCATGTTTGAGGAATACTTTAGCCGAATCGGAGATATACGCTCTAATAGATACGTATTATCTGGGGATTTTCTGTGAGGGGTGGTGGGTGTCGGTGTTACGGTTTGGTGGTTCGCGTTGCGGTTGACTTGGCCGATGTTATTTTGGCAAACAATATTGCATTGCAATTCTGTCTGAGCTCGCCAGCCTTATTCTCTTGATACCTAATCACTGGCTATTTGAGTAGGTCAGCTGACAGAGTATTAAAGACTCCTAGCATAATATCTAACATAGTAGATAGAAGACCTAGAACTTAATATTTTACTGTATACTTAGGTTCTTTTAGTCAAGTACCTGCATAGGTAGGTAGGTACCTATTTTGTCTAGTACTAATTTAAGGGGCCAGATCGTGAAAATCACCGAAAAGAGTGTTACGATTTTTCATATTTAACCTATTTAGATATGATTGATATCAATGATAATTTGTATATATTATAATCAAAGACCAAAAAATTTTGTGGTGATTATATAACATCTTAAAACCTAATAGTTGTTATGTAATAAACGTCAACAAACGCACAAAATTGAGAAAAAATGCAAAAACATGGCTTCGTATTTTTCAGATTTAACCCAATAAATCAACACAAATTGATAAAAAGAACCACTTTTTGAACACTGAAGAAACTAATAAAACATAGTATGTACTTTTTTTGTACCTTTACAAACAAAGACTTCCTCTTTTAAAGCCCTAAAATCTAGATATATTTTACGTAAATTCTCCATAGAAAAATGTATGAAAAATCACGCGCATTCCGATATTACGAATTAGTACTCCGCGTCGCCACTAATCGCCAGTGCGTTTTTGTATTTCAAGGTGACACCACGCGTGTCGGATGCGCCAGCAAAATTACGTGTTGTGAATTTGTGATTTTTGTGAAAAACTGTAAGTATAACATTTTTATAACTAATTTACTTTCAGTAAGTAGAAAGTACCGATATAATGAATGTCTGAAAGAAAACCATGATGGAACTAGATATAAATCGCAAAAAATACAAAATTATTTAGATACTTTGAATAGTTTATTTTATGAACCTTGTAAAGTAGGTATCAATTCAGGCTTGAAACAATCAAAGCCCTGCCCACTTTATTTTCTCGAGATAGGAACTGGCGGGGTATGACTAAAGAAAGAAAGAAAGAAAGAAAGAAATTTATTGTTTGACTGGGTATGACTTTCAATCATCTAGTTCTCTGTACGACATACATAGATTTTTCAACATGATAAAACCAATATCATAACGTACCAAGTCGGTAATCGAGGGTTTTTTTCACAGGACTGATTGAATTTGAATTTGCTGAGTGCCATGCCAGGGAAAAGAAAGTTTAGTACGCATTATCAAAATATGAAAGCCAAAAGATCTCGGAATAAAATGTAAGTTCCTCCCTATTTATTTATCTGCCCACTTTACTACGTCTTGTCCTAAATACCTAGAAAAAAATTACGAGATTTGTGTGAAAATGTCATGTAAAAATCCTAGTTTCATTTGTGTGCTTATTATGTCTAAGTAGTAATCCATACTAATATTATAAATGCGAACGTAACACTGTCTGTCTGTCTGTATGTTACGCTTTCGAGCCTAAACCACTGAACCGATTTTGATGAAATTAGTAGATTAGACCTAGAGAAAGGACATAGGCTATGTTTGGTCGCGATAACCGACATCCACGCGAGCGGAGCCGCGGGCAAAAGCTAGTAATAATATAATTTATTTGCATTTGAACAGGGTACATTACAAAGCTAATACAATATGTCATATGATTTAGATCACCTGATTCAGACATTGTATTATACTCGTAAGTAGGTAATAAAGTCAATTTCTATAGGAACTATTTTCATAATAATAGTTTTTATTACATAATATACCTAGTATTCGTTTTTATGTTCATCATATTGTCTAAATATCAGATTGTGGAAGTAGGTATGTTTCCTATCTGCAATAGCACGGGCGCGCGTCTTTGTCGACATACTTACCGCCTAAGAGGCGCGACGCGCCTAGGGTCTGGCTTAGGGTTGTGCACAAATTACAAAATAAATAAAAAGTGGTTATTATTGATGAATAATATTTCCAGTATTGAAAATAAAGAAAACCTTCAGGCCGAGACTCCGAGCAACTCTGCTACGTGCTGTATAGAGGTAAGTTGTTATACGTAATTCTTGTAGACTTGTTACATAAATAAACAAACTACCTAGTTAGTGATGGGCGAAGACGAAATCTCAGTACCTATAGATTTTTTTCTTGCAATATTTATTATTTTCATTGAGAGGCCCTTAGTACCTAAATACTTCTCAATTACTTTCTCAAAAGAAAATTCACGTTTAAATCCCGTATTTTACCAGAATCAAGTTTTTTTTTTCGTACAATATTACCTTTTACGTGACTACCCAAAAAAAAGAAGTATACCTATTGCGTTCAGGGTGTACGTATGTATTGTACGAGTATGTATAAAAGTAATATTTCTCTGTGACACGATGAGTTCAAAATTATTGAACCGATTTTGATGTTTTTAGTGTCATTAGAATTGTCTTCTAAGCCCGAGTGACATAGAATAGGTGACGCCATTAAAAACTAATACCTATAGCGTAAAGGAAATTTATAATTTCTGTTCATCGGGAACCTAATATTGTATGAATTCTTTTGCACTTTTATACTTTGTCTTCGTCAGTTATGAATATAAATAAATAAATAAAAATTTAAAAATCGACAGATAAAAAAATGAATTGAACTATGTAACGTTACCTGTTGGTACAATTCACGAAGGTCCCCCAAAAAGACTATCTACTTTTTAGACGAAACGATACTAACTACTACTCGCATAAGGTCTAACTCGCCTTCTGCCTAACTCGTTTTCGGTCTAACTCGCCTTCTGCCTAATTCGTTTTCGGTCTAACTCGCCTTTTGCCTAACTCGTTTTTGGTCTTACTCGCGTTTGGCCAAACTAGCGTTTGGTCTAGGCATAACGCGATTTAGGCTCAAAGCGAATTAGGCACACAAAGATAAAAGGAAAATAAACCTTACAACACCATTGTAATATAGCGTATTTAGCAGTCGGGGCCTATTTCTAAAGGAATATTTAGCTAGTCAGAAATATCTTCGAGCCTGTGACGATTTCAATGGGTCTCGACTGTTGAATTCGATTTATTACATAACATAACATAATTCAAAACCTCAGACTTGTTTTCTTTTTATCTTTTGAGTTTTTAAGTAGTCAGTTTTATGTATTTATTTTTTGACGTGATAACGTCTTATAAATCGATGAACACCGGCAACACGCACGAAAAAGTGTCCCATTATGTCACGTTCTCACGTTAGGGTCAAGCGAGAGCGCAGAACAAGCGATGGAGAATAATATTATGACGTTATCCCGTAAAATTATTATCCTAAACCGACTTAACAAACAACCAGTTTTTTATTACGTTTATTTATATAAAACGTTCAAGATTTAGATCTAGTGTTATGTGTTTCAAAGATGTATTCTAAGGGAATTCTTAGCTATGTTTGAAAAAATGGGCCCTTTCTTTTTGACTTATTTTTTATAAAAAACAATCAAGCTATTTTCTTTCTTCACAGGAACTACTTATTGAAAAGAGTCAAGAGGGAAAGGTGGATGAAGTGGAAGTTGGGCGTAGAGTAATGGATATTTCTTTTTTTTTTAAAGCTCTTCAGGCCATAGGGGACCACGGTCCAATGGATTGCAAGTTAAGTTACCTCAGTATAATAGGTGAAGTAAAAGTTGGTCTGGACTCAAAACTCATCATGAAATGTAGTATGTGTAGTATGAAATTTACTGTGTGTTTGGTTGAAAAGAAAGAAGATAGCATGGAAGTGAATCATCAAACTGTATCTGGTATCATATCATCTGGTGGGAGCTACTCTCAGTTAAAAACATTAACTGCCGCAGTAGCCCTACCAATCATGTCACCTTCATTATACAATGATATTAATAATACGGTTTGCGATTAGTGGGAAAAGACAGCAGCACATTCCATGGCAGAAGCTGTCAAGGAAGAAGCAGAGTACGCAGTGTCTATAGACAGTGTTGATAAAAATGGTACACCATTAATATCTGTTGCTGTTGACGGTTGTTGGAGCAAGAGATCTTATGGTAAGAATTATTCCGCCTTATCCGGCGCAGCTGCGATAATTGGCATTAAAACTAATAAAGTATTGTTTTTTGGAGTTAAAAATAAATACTGCGTAGTCTGTGCACGAGCCGCAAAGAACAACAGTCAGCCCCCGGAACACCATTGTTTCAAGAATTATTCAGGATCATCTACCGGGATGGAATCGACCATAATAGTTGAGGAGTTTAAACGTTCCATTGTTGATCACGGTGTAATTTATAATAAATTTGTAGCAGACGGCGATTCCAGTACTTATAAAAAAATATTAGATTCGCGTCCGTACGATAATTTAATAGTAGAGAAAATTGAATGCAAAAATCATCTTTTACGAAACTACTGCAATAGCTTGGAGAAACTGTCGAAAGACACTAAGTATCCTTGCGAATTGCGGAAATTCCTAAAAGAAAGGTATTTGCGTTTAAGAACGGGTGTAAAATGCGCTATTAAATATTGGGGGGATCAAAATCAGTTCCTCGAAGAAAAAATAAAAAACCTTAGTGAAGATATCCTAAATGGTCCACAACACGTATTTTGTAATCACCAACATTGCAAGGAGTATTTCTGTAGACCTGTAGTGCAATTCACTAAGCGAGCACAACGATGCGAGTCGCAACGTTGTGCTCGATAGAGATTGTCATTGGTCGGATTGTATCACGTCACTGGAGATCGACCAATGACAATCTCTATCGAGCACAGAGCACAGTGCTCGCTTAGTGAATTGCAGTGCTGATACTCGTCGAATAGAACCTGTTGGGTTACTTCCAGCAATTGTTGGATGCGGATTAATGGACGCGGTAGAAATTTTAAGTAAAAGACTGTCATATCATTCTAGAAGTTTAATTCATAATTGTACAAGTAATATAGTTGAAAGTTTTAACGCAGTAATTGCCAAATTAGTTGGGGGTAAGCGTGTAAATTATTCTTCCCGTGGTTCTTATGCGGGCCGATGCGCAGCTGCTGTTGTGTCTTTTAATACGGGATCGATTCATAGTAAAACTCATGAAGTCATATTTAAATCTAGTCCGAATCCTTTGATCGCGAAAGTGGAAAATTGTAATCGTAGAAACCGTTTAATTGCCAAACCTAAATTAAGACTGAAAAAAAGCCACAGCGCTGTATCGAAAGACGCTCACTATGGACCAAACTGTGAAAAACCTGATCTGAGTCCAGAATTATATGAGAAAGCCAAGTCATCTTTTTTAGCCGATTTAAAGTTGTCTTGTGCTGAAAGAGAGGAGCTTGAAAGGTCGACCCATTTGCAAAGAAGTAGTGCTGAGTGGATGAGTACAAGGAGAAAATTACTAACCTCATCATCATTCGGGGAAGTTTGTAAAAAACGAGAGAGCACCAGTTGTGCTGCTCTTGTTTGTAAAATCGTTTATGGTAGTAATATCTCCAGTTTGCCTGCTGTACGGTACGGTATCGAAAACGAAGAAACCGCAATTAGACAGTTAGAAATTCAAGAGAATATTAGTATACAAGGTTGCGGTTTGTTCGTCGACGATCAATTTGAATTTCTTGGTACTACACCAGATGGCATTTTTGCAAACGGTTTAATTGAAATTAAGTGCCCACATTCTTTAGCTGGCATGACTCTTGATGAAGCAATGGCCAAACATACCTTTTGGGTTAAGGACAAGGCTTCCAAGGGTTATGTCATAAATAAAAATCATAACTGGTATTTCCAAATTCAGGGACAGCTACATATTACTACAAGAAACGTTTGCATGCTTGGCATCTGGTTTGGTGCTACTGTACCTATGAAAGTTTTTTATTAAAGTATTATAGAAAAGGACGAAAAATTTTGGAAGGAGAAAATGGAGATGAAATTAGTTCGGTTTTATTACGATTGCCTACTTCCAGAATTAGTTGATCCTCGGCAGTCACGAAGCATGCCCATTCGTGACGCGCCCAGTATCATAGAGGCTATGAGAGAGAGGAAAGAAAGAACTTCACGTGTTTTGAAAGAGAAGAACGCCTAATGATTTTGAAAGAGACTGAGGTAACTTAACTACCCAGCCGGTCGATTCACGTAAACACGGCAGTCCAAAAGTCGTTTTAACTTAGAAACTTAGAAATCGCCTTTTGGTTTTCTGTTTCAAACGCACTTACTTATCTAGTCTTGGATTGTCATAAATCTTCCAATAGCTCAATTACTATACAATTCCTATACGATTTTGAAGAGTTACCTGGTGTAAAGAATTATCAAAATCGGTTCAAAAATACAGCGAATTGAGAATCTTCTTCTTTTTTAAGTCGGTTAAAAGGGCTTAATTTGCAAAAAACGAAGTGACATTTTTAAGTCCCTACGCTACGGTTTTTATTACGTGAATCGGGCAGCTGGTAACATTTTCATTCTGATAGGTTTTGCAATAGCAATTGATTTTATATTCAAATTAGCAGAAATCAGAATTTGATCAGAAATCGTTAAAATGAAAAAAACACATTAGAATTTTGAACTCATATTTTGTTATTGTTTACTTACTTTTAATTGGTATATTAATAATTTATAAACTTGTGTTTCATTTATTAACTAATTTTTGTACAACCCTAGCACGCTTTTTGGATGGCGACTCATATTTGTTATTGTTTACTTACTTTTAAATTATATGAATCATTTTTATACTTGTGTTTCATTTATTGACATTTTTTTTGTAAAACCTTAGGAGATTTTTTAGATACCGAGGTGATCGGAAACAAAAAGTAGGTAAGTATTTGAGTTTACGCAATGGGCACATTTCCTTGCGTAGAGATAAACACTAGCGAGGAAAGGCTCGATGTTATTTCGACCGTACTTCCTACTGAATTTGCAATTATTTTATTGAATGAATATTTTACGAAATAAGAATAAACTTTGGTAGTAAAATTACAAATAAATACATAGTTGGAATTTTAGGTAAGTAGAATACAAAAAGGTCAGTCCGGACCTGCTCTTGATTGTTTATTATAAATAGAAAAACATAAAAATTGTGTCTCAACTACTCCTATTAATCTAGTAATTACGATCATTTTATAACGAAAAACTACTCTTAGAATATTTTACAGTCGTTATTTATTTCCAATAATTCAACATTTTTGTTATGCTGTAAATATTCAACTTCAATAACAATTTAATAATAATAACTCAACGTGGAACGTTTGTCGCAAAACATTTTGAAAATCGCGCTCCCTCTGGTCATTCACCCGCCCCGTCGGTTGTTTCAGTAAACAGTAGCGCTGCGGTCGCTCGAAATCGATGTCGCGTCTACGCAATCTGGGCCCTTAATGTTGTCCCACATCGGCCACTTCATGGAAAGCTTTTTCAGAGCCCTTGGTGCCCTTGGCCCAGTATAAGTTTCAGTACCCGGTCAAGTTCAGTGACCACAGCAACAAAAGTGGCAGCAGACGAAGTGTTCACTCATAACATTATCCTATTGTTGTACCTACTATCAGACTCAATAAGTAAAGGTTGTAATAGTGTTGGCGAACTGTACAGTCCGTCAAATTAATAACATATCTAATAATATAGGCTATTAGATGGAAAGAATTGCCCGCACGCGTGTTCTTCTATAGAGGAGCGGGATAGCCTGCAGTGGTGAAAAAATGGTTTGTAAGCCGCCACCTGGTCCAATATTTGATTCTAAATATAGCAGTATAGTCTTTTTATTTCCTTAGTACGTTTAACAGATAAACTCATAGATATCTACGGTAATCCGTACGACTACTGTATCGACGATTTTATCACAAGTGGGCACCTAATCATAACAAATAACATTTGGAACGACAAAATAGATAAAGATTGATAAGTTGCCTGCTAGAAAACTGCGAATATGTGAATGTGTGTCATTCAATTCTACGCCGTAATGTTTAAATTTCGATAATGAAAGAATGAAATAATAACTTACGTCTTACTATATTAAAACGCTCGTACCTACTTGAAGTATTGAATCAACGAATAGATTGCACAAAACAGGAAGAACACACATCTTAGCGTCTTCCCCGGTTACATCCTTATCCAAAGCAAAAGAGTTTTACTTCGTCGAAGGTTGCATCCAATGTTTTCACCTTGAAGCCCACGGTTACTCCTTGTCCTCCTTTGGTCTGACTTATATGATTATTACGGGAGCTATTGCTGTTTGATATCTCAATTTCAAGAAGAAAACCTAGCCCAGAAGATAGGCAGAACGAGTCCTAGAAATTACTCCTAACCTCTTTTAGCATGTGTAGAGTACGACGCACAATTACAAAGTTATCCATTGCTTAATAAAACAGTAAATGTACAACAAATTATTTAACACTATCCGTATTATACAAGACCTGTGGATCTACTGAATATATTTACCACCAAAATAGATCGTACAGCACAATTTTACGCACATATGTGGTCATAGCTTAAAATATTAATGTGGGTGGTGTATTCGGTAATCCGCAGAGGGGCAGGTAATTGATACAGATAGGTTAATGCAGCAGGGCCATGTTTTCAGTATTCTGTGCCAAATATCAGTCAAATCCGTTCAGCTGTTTGAGCTTTGAGCGTGATTGAGTAATACCTATATATACCTAAACATTTTCACAAACTTTCACATTCATAATCATCAACTACAACATAAGTAAGCAAAGTCGCTTTCTGCGTCCGTATGTCCCTATGCAGGCATGCTTATATCCAAAACTACGCTACAGATTTTGATACGGTTTCTTTTAATGGATAGAGTAATTCAAGAAGAAGGTTTATATGTAATAATCTGCGGTAGCCTAGTGGTATGGGTAATGGACTGCTGAGACGAGGTCTCGGGTTCGATCCCAGGTTTACCGTGGCACACACCAATGACTTTTCGATGCTTTTCGAAGTTATGTGTGTATTTATTGCAGGTTTATAAGTGCCCTATTACATTGGGACCTAAACATAAACTGGCGAAATGTGGGTGCTAGCACCTCTGCCTACCCCTTCGGGGAATACAGGTGTGAGTTTATGTTATGTTATGTTATTTATGCATAATATAGTAGAGGGTGCAGCGGGAACGGAATCAGACGCCATGCGGGCGGTAAAAATTGGCGGTACGAAGTTCGCCGGGTCAGCTAGTATTTGTATAATGTATTGTAGATTTGTACCTAATTTGTTTATCTGAGGATTCTCGATGACCTAGATTAATTTATCATTACTTTCTGTCATAAAATGTTGGGAGTTAGTCGAAATTAGAGGGGTTTGACAAACTGATTTAGAGCGTGTCCCTCCTTAATTATTATTTCACAGTGGTTTTCAGCCAGGTTAAGTAATATTTAATTTGTTAATCAGACAAAATTTTCAAACAATTAGGCCTGAGTGCTATGACGCTGCCAAACGCCTAGAAGAAAAAAAATACTAACCTAAGTAGGTATCTACTTAGTTATTTTGTTCGCCCTGTCTTGAGTACCTAGTATTTATATTAGAGAGTTCTACCAAGATTACCAAGAAGTCTTATCTACTGTACTACCTGAAAAGCGAAATTTATAGATTCATCATGTCTGTCTGTCTGTCTGTCTGTCCGTCCGTATGACCCAGCCACTTTCCTCCGAAACTATAGGGCCTATTCTGCTGAAACTTGGTAAGTACGTAAACGGCTATTTTCGCCTTTCATTCAATAAACTCAAAAATAATAATAAAAAATGATTATCTTACTTGCTGCTACGGCACCCTTCATGGGCGAGTCCGACTCGCACTTGGCCGGTTTATGTAGGATTGCGGTCGTTTGATTATAAAAATAATCTTCTAGCCACGGTAGCGGCTACAGACCATAGTAAAAAAATATTATAATATTGATTCAATACCGGTCCTGTTTGATTACCAACTGAGAATAACTGTGTCAAAGTCTTGATATGAGTCACGCGTGGAAGGTTTTTAATATACAAATACAATATAAGTATTATCGAGTCGTGAATGCGTGATACTTGGATTAATATGTAATTTTGCAACAATTTAGCTATACACGAAATCAGTAACCGTTATCTACTTACATTAATAAATACCGCCGTTCCCAATAACATACTGACAGTTAAAGATAGATCGCATCTGCGTCTACGGATAAAGTGCTCGGCTGTTTAAATTCAGAACATAGTAACTTCTATTTTACACCAATTTCGGAAAATAAAATTATACCGCGATGCGCTTTCCCGCAAAAAAATCGGTTACCATGTTTTGAATCTAAACAGCCGATACGTCAAATTTGACTGTTGCGATCTATCTTTAACTGTAAGTATGTTATTGGGAACGGCCGTTAATCTAGCTAGAAGAACATGGGAGAACACATATTGTTTGATTGTTGGTTCCCGGTGAAGTAAAATAGGGCCACCTCATCTCTTTCTGTGGTTATAGTAGAAGGCGAGTGAGAATAGGGCTGTTCCTCACCAGACAGTAAACATAATGCCCGATAAATTGCCTGTTTGATAGCAATGCGCTCAACCCCTATTACTCGAAAACCGATCTTTGGTGTCGGTAGCGTAATGGTTAAGGAGTCGGCCTTACGATCGAGAGGTCACGAATTCGAATCCTGGCCATTACACTACCGACGTGAACCCACTCCTAGCACAAGCAATTTAGCTTAGTTGGAGGGGTTAGAGGGAATATTAGTGACTTCGTTTCTAATATTCTTTTTTTAACTCTCTTATTATTAAGAAGTATCTGCGGTAGCCTAGTTGTATGGGTAATGGATTGCTGAGACGAGGTCTCGGGTTCGATCCCAGGTTTACCATGGCACACACCAATGACTTTTCGATGCTTTACGAAGTTATGTGTGTATTTATCGCAGGTTTATAAGTACCCGGTTAATGGCAATATGCTCGCCACCTATTACATTGGGACCCAAACATAAACTGGCGAAATGTGAGTGCTAGCACCTCCGCCTACCCCTTCGGGGACTCAGGCGTGAGTTTATGTTATGTTATGTATTAATACAGGTAGGGAAGGAAAAACAAACCCTATCACATTTAGTTTCTGGTGGTTTCTACCAACGACCGAAGCACCCCTCGGCAGCCGTGTTCAATCTATTTACCCACTTGTACACCGGTATTTGTACTCTGTACATGCTGCCAATCAGCCAATGTAAGGTGAATTGAGGGCAATATTTTATTTTATTTGGAAAACAAACAGCATTAAAACTATGTAACATAAACACTTACATCACTAAAGACCATTCATAAGTTTTCACACATAAGTAACAAGTAGACACTAAAAGGTTTTATGTTACAATGTTGAAAATAATTTAGAAAATAAAAATTGGGAAGTTCAACACAAGACACCTAGAGAACCAATTCGAAACAGAGATTACCGACTATACGTTTGTAATTAGCAGGACTTGTGTTAAATAAATCTAATTCCGGATATTCGGAAGCTTTGTTTTGCGTTTTGCGTACTACAACCTTTTTACCCGACTGCGCGACGCAAAGGAGGGTTATGTGTTTATCAGTCTATGTATGTATGTATGTATGTATGTATGTTTGTTTCTATGTGGCGTTCTAGAGACCAAATGCGTGGGCCGATTTTGATAATTCTTACGTCAATCGATTCGTCTTAACCTTGCGAGTGTCACTAAAGACATGACAGTAATCAAAATTCACCACAGCGACAACCAGACGCCATATTGTCAAAATGAAAAAATAAAAAGTTGATGAACTATGTCAAGTGGGGTGTCGTTGAATAGGTATTTTAAAATCATCTTTAGGTTCCTTTTATCATTTTTCATTTTAAACAATAGTTTAGGATATATAACGGTTTCAAGTTGTTTAACAAAACAATCATTCTCGCTAATTTTCTTACTTATTGAATTAAGTTTTTATTTCAAGTATAAACGATATGAAGGAAATTGCATTCATAACTAAAAAGTATAAAATAAAACAAATGATTAAAAAATAAAAAAACCCGACTGCCACTGAAAAGACTGAAATAAGTTTGATAGCAGGCGGTACCCATATGCCAATCATAAACCGAAAAAAATTAATGGGTACCGCCTGCTATCAAACTTATTATTGATACTTCTTCAATATTTATAGAAGAAGTATAGTACGATTCATATATTTTAGACCTAAAATGTGCTCTATACGCTCAGTAACACGTTTCTTGGATGTATTTTGAATATAGTATGGTGTGCTACTGCGGTGGACGATCTCAATTTTCACTAAGTATAGATATTACCTATAAAACATTTGGCGTGCGTCAGGGCCTTTTATATCTCGGGATTCAGGTCCAAGATATATGATTCGGGCTATGTCAATAAAAAGGTCGTGTAGTATTCATATTTTAAACATGGCCATCGATATTTTCTCTTCTTAATTTCATGTAAAATAAAAAGGCTTTCGAATGAACCTCGTTAAGTTCATCGATGTCAAATTAAAAGCCGAATGACTCCAATGAGGTAATAAAACTAATAAAAAATTATATTATAGATCATATTCATTATGAAGTCTTAACCTTCAGTAGCTAGCTATCTTAGGATGTTCGAATCAAAAAGAAGGGAGCATTCTTAAATATTATTTTATATTCAAGATAAATTACTTTCATGAAAGACAAAGAATACTAAGTGATATAAGACTAAACGTTATGATATAAACTAAGTAGGTACTTATATGATATAAACAGAACAAGAAGTCGAAACATCCTATGAAAAAGAGCCAAGCTTAAAATTTTATTATTATACTTATAATAACTCATAACAGAACTCAATAAAGTGAAGCAAAAGAAAGAAACGCTTACTACTCGGCAAGGGGAAACTTAAACCTCACGACGTATAACAAAAATGTTATCGCCATGAGCCCATAACCAAAGAATTTAGGGTCTAAAATTCCATGGATTTCCGTGTGGGGTTGTCGTAACTAATGGGCTAATAAGAGCAGTTAATACACGTCACAGAGACCCTTGTATAAGTGCCTTTACCGCGTAAATACGACAATCAGTCATAAAAACGACGATAAGGCTATAATTAACAATAATATTAAAACAAGCGGTCGATTCACGAGCTCTCGCGATGTGTGGCGTGAAATTGATAAACTGTGATAAACTGTTCTGATGAACATCTTTATTGTAATCGAGGTATAACTTTATTACTGAGAGGCTTCAATGATGTTTTTTTTTATTTTTAGATTGTATTTTTTGCAAATTTCCAATATCTCTAACTGTAAATAAGCAATTAAGAGCACTCATTTTCGTTGTTATTGTAACAAGTCTTTGCATTCGGAAAGCAACCTGTAAGTAAGTCAGACTTATCAGCCAGCTTCTGGACTTAGGTATCGCCTAGGCCTACCTGCCTACCTACAATAAATGATACTAATTATGTCCCGATAATCTATCCTATGTTTTTCCCCGACTACCAAGAAGGGTTATGTTTTTACTTTTCAGTGTAGTGTTTTAGAGTTGGCAGTGATACAAAGTACCTAATAAATAACTAAAATAACAGTTTTAAATTACTAACTACCTATCTCACGACTTAACGGGATTTTTGTGTACTTATATTGTTAGATGTTACAACACTTAGGTACAACTGTAACAAGTTATATTTTAATTGTAACAAAGAACTTCTCAATTCGCTAAATGTTTTTTTTGTGTGTAAGTATTATTAAACGATAGCAATACAGTATATACAAGTACATTTGCCGATAATGAACCAATTTCAGTTTACTTTTTATTGAATAGGCTGTACTCGAGGGTGGTCATATTTCAATCTGAAAACCAGTGGGCTGCTAAAAAATGTCTGAGCCTTTTAACGAGCAAACGGTCGTGCAATCTTTTTTTATTCTTGTTATATTATAGTTCGTGATATGTATTAGAATGCAATGTCATGTCAAATTGCTAAACATATTTTCGTGTCGACGGGTATTTTGATAGATTTTTCGCCAATGAATGAAAAAGTGTGAACACGGTCGAGATTTCATTTCTATTTCACAAAGTGAAATTATCATAGTACGTAGATAGTAATAGAAAAGAAATAACATTGTACGAGTCATTCATCAACTCGCGGGCAATAAACTTGCGGGAAACCGCGAGTTGGCAACTTTCAATTTTTCGCGCGATTGTCAAAATTGACGTATTTGTGTACAGTCAGTTACGAAAACTTTGTAATAAATTTAATACAATTTGGTACCTATTTAAAATGTAGGTACTTTATAAGATATTTTAGGCTATGTTATAGAATATAGTATAATAGATAAAGTTTGTAAGTGGTATCAAGGAATGAAAAAAGAAAAGCTATGGTATGGACATACTACGAAAAAGGATCGAAGTAATATCACAGAATAGAAGCTCACACCCCCGCGTACAGAATGGAAGCTCACACCTCCGCGCAGATTTCATTTCCTCACCCCGCACGTTCGGATCAGAAAAATCCATCTTTAATTATTATGTAATCGATTAGAGTAAGTAATAGATCAGTTACAAAGTTTTGCAGAGTAGGTACCATTTTTTGATCGATTTGCACATTTTCAAATGTTAGTTCAATATAATAACATTACAGTCAACGTTCGATCTTGAAAAGTGTGTAACGAGAATACCATTGTAGACATTTGGGAGATTAGATCGTGATTAGATTTTGAACAGATTTTTGTTACGAGAATTACCTTTCAACTAATAACAATAAAAATTCTCTCAAAATCAACTAAGTCACTTTACTTAGCAAACAAATAGAATATCAGCTGACAGATTGACAAAATTTCCAAAACACCTATTTTTTATAGTATCTTGTATACGTAGTGATTTATAGGTATTATAAATCCGAAAGTAACTCTGTCTATCCGTCTGTCGGCTTTACACTTCCAGTTAAAAAGCTATTATTTTAACGTTATAAACAGACACTCCAATTTTATTTATTTGTATAGGTATTATAACTAAGCAAAATGTAAAATAATTATAAACATATTCTATCAGGTAGGCCCTGCGCTTCGACCGGGCTCGGTTGGCGAGAGATGTCGTGCGGTGTTCCGCAGGGATCGGTCCTGGGACCGCCACTGTGGAACATTGGTTACGCTGGGTGCTTCGCGGTGAGCTCGCGGACGATGCCGCCGTCACGTGTTATGCGGACGACACGCTGGTGATGGCGTGCGGGGCTTCATACCGTGAAGTGACCCTGAAGGCCACGACCGCGGTTGCCCAAGTCGTGGGCGGATCCGGCAGCTGGGTCTCGAGGTGGCTCTGCGTAAAACCGAGGCCATGTTCTTTCATGGGCTTCGGAGCATGCCACCGGAGGATTCTAGCCTCATAGTGGGAAACATTTCCATCGGCATCAAGCCCCAGATGAAATACCTGGGGCTCGTGCTCGACGGCCTGTGGATCTCCGGGGAGCATTTCCGATGACTGGCCCCCAAATTGAAGAACACAGCTGACGCTTTGGGGCGGCTGCTGCACAACATGAGGGGGCCGGATGACTCCTAAAGGAGACTATGCGGGAGTCATGCGGTCCATGGCCCTATATGGGTGCCCGATATGGGTGGAGACCCTGACAGTCTACAATGTGCGTCTGCTGGGTGGGCTGCAGCGTGCAATGGCCAGCAGGACCATTAGGGGGTACCGCACGATATCCTTGGAGTCGGCGAGTCTCCTTGCCGGATCCCTACCGTGGAACCTGGATGCGAAAGCCCTTTCAATGCTATATCGGTATCGAAAGGAGGCGCGGGAACAGGGACGGGAACCCGAGCCTGAAGAAATTCAACCGTGAGGTCCCAGCTCCACCGGGATATGGTAGCTGAGTGGGAGCTACGACTTGGGCGACCAAGCGCAGGGCATGCCGTAATATCGGCGATAAGACCCATCATAGAGGAATGGCTAGAGAGGCCACACGGCAGCTTCTTGTACCGGCTGACGCAGGTGATTAACGGAGTTACCTGTGTCGGATCCGGAAGGAGCCAACGTCCGAGTGCCATCACAGTGATGCGAGCGAGGACACAGAGCTGCACACGCTGACCGAGTACCCGGCGTGGGACACACCGAGGCGGGTCCTAGTGGCAACTCTGGGGGTGGGAGTCCTCACACTCACCACATTGTTCACAGCGATGGTACGATGTGCGAACGCTTGGGGTGCGGCCGCCTCCTTCTGCGAGCAAGTAATGCTCGAGAAGGAGGTGGTCGGTCGGGTCCGGACTAGACTCCGGCCCCGGGAAGCCCGCGAAGAGCGAAGGCGAACCGGACGTCGGAGGTCGCATAACGATTTCCGTCCTCCATGAACGCTGGCCTGGGGGTGACCGGTGAAGCTGCCTGTCACCCTAGCAGAAGCAGGCCACGGCAGTGGCACAAAGTGCACCTCCCCGTACACGGGGCCAGATGGGGACACTAAGGTCCCCACAACCCGAAGGGGGCCATCTCGAATGAGATAGTCTTGTGTCTGCCGGGGTGCGAGAGATATGTTTTCGGCAATCTCACCTCAGGCAACCAAGGACCCAAGACGGCGTGCGTTTTGGTCGGTTCGAGTTCGACATAACCACCTCCACCGGCTCCGTGGGGATTTTTCGCACGATAAAAAAAGGCCCTGCGCTTGTCTGCCACTGTGATATAAGAAATATATACTTATCTCCACAATACATAAAAACACAAAAAAACTTCCACATTTTTACTAGACGAAATCTTAAATGTATTAAAAAATTAACTGCACTATTACTTTTTACCCCTAGTTTTATCCTGTTTTGGTCTTATCAATATTTAAGCTTATTTTTCATTAACCTAAAATGTACTTTGTCTTATCCTACAATAAAATTTAATCAACACAAGAAAAGGGCGATATTCCTACAACGTTTCATTCATATGATATCGTTGTCATAACCATAACAAATAGCAAGTTTTATGCATCATTGGCCGTCTCCCCCTCACCTCATTTTGCACGTCTATATCGAAATCTAAGATAAATTAATATAGAAATAGTAAACAGTTACTTTAACCAATGTGGGGTATAAATGCGCGAGTATAAAAGTTGGTTTTATATTAAATTTTTAGTTTCGATACATTTTTCTGACTGTACTTTAATATTCACGCGAGTTGACGACAGCAAAATAAAATAAAATTCAAAAATGCCAAGTCGCGGTTTCCCGCAAGTTTATTGCCCGCGAGTTGATGAATGACCCCATTGTACATGGCAAATATTCTACCGATATGGGAAACTAGGGAAGACTACTGGGTGGCAAGACCTTATCACAATACCCATAATCTAACTAAATGAATGCAAATTTTGTAAACTTTCTACAAAGTACCTATTTGATAAGGTATCCTCATACAAGACTAATATAAGTAATATAAGCTTACGCTTACTTATATTACTCTTGTATGAGGATACCTTATCAAATAGGTACTTTATAGCTTACGCATGTTTGACCATACCATTGAACTACTGGCCTTAGTTAATCATCATGTGGTAATTGGACTAACAGAATAGGTGTAAAAACTCCACCCTACGAAGTAAGTCGCGGTTTTTCAGCAGCCAGTAAAAAAAACTAGGTAGGTACCTTTGTGTTCACGTTGCTTTGGACTTTATACATGTAAGGCGTATTTAACGATGTTTTATGTTTATTCATAGGGCACCGCGTGTTCTATGCGGTTTTTACCGCAAAGACCGCCACGATAGTTACGTCGCTACCTGGCTGCCTTATTATTTTGCACACAACACACGTTTGCAATACTGACGGTGTGCGTACATTGTCTGAGTCATTTCGATGTGCGGCACTTTCGAACTGTTTTTGGCGCGATTTAAATTTATTTTTATAGTTGGAGCACAGAATACTGAGGCGAGAAGTAATCTAGAAAATTTGATAACAAAATAGAGTGATACAGTTTGCCGACACTGCAATTACATATTACTGTGAAACTGCAAAAAAAAGATTGCTCAGCAAAAAACCTCAGCCAAACAACAGTGTTTGCATAGTGTTGTGTTCCAGCTGCTGAGTAGGGTCGACAGAGCTCTTTACGAAGGAGGATAAGGTTACCAATGACAAAGTGACACCTATAGTATACCTATCTACTATGAAGGGAAACAGATTTTATCCATCCATATGTTCACTCTGTAAATCACTGAAGGGGTAGGCAGAGACTAATTAGCATCCACGTTTTGCCAATTATGATTAGGAGGCGAACCTATTGCCGTCTAACGGGCCCTTTGTCTTGGGCTGTATGTTTACTTTGGAATGGAGTACAGCCCTATCCCTCATTGCAGTCGCCTTTTACAACACGCTGGGGTGGTCCTATTCTACTCCAAAACAATTTTTAGTGCCACGTGATAAAGGGCGAGCCTATTTGCCAGCAATCAGTTATGCCGAGATTTATAGATATTTAGAACAGGAGAACTGGGAGGACTGGGAGTACCTAGTTAGGTATTTGTAAATACTGTATCGCTACTGTACTTATATCGCTTATACGAAAGAATTCATTATGACTAAAATGTGTAAAGTCAACAAAATATTACACCTACATTCTTCCTTTTATAAGTTTTGTTATTGAGGTTTGCACTCACACACACGTTGAACTATTGTTTGTTACTTGAGATTTCTGTTTTCCTCATAGTCAAGGAATGAGTAATGGCGACGGTAAACTTTCTTATAACTATTTTATTATTTACTCAGCGTACGATGTGTTGAATAATATTGAACTACTGGCGGTGAAAGCTAAACATAAATTGAAAAGGAATTCGATGAAACGTATTGACAATATTGATCAATCAATTAACCTGTTGCCAATCCTCTAATGGAAATAAGAATCCCCCACTGTGTGCCAGAGCACTGGATCCCCGCTTCCCTCATGCTGTCTATCCCAGCTACCTCTTTCAATCTGGCGACGGGACATCGTAGCCTTACGTTTACTGGTTAACAGTCTCTTCAGAAAACGACTGTTCCAACGGCCATCCTTCAGAAGGAGGTCAATGTCATTTCAGTGCGCATTCTGAGAAATTAGATACTTTATAATATCTAAGTATTTACATCAATCAATCAATTTGCGATAGGCTAAATCCAATATTGGGGTGATTTTCAACAAGTGATTTTTTTGTATCATTTCGGTGAGATTTTTCTATTACAATGTCTTGTTAATATATTTTGTAACGAAAATAAACTTCAATCTTATTTGTAACATATGCGTGAGTGGACATCATGTAACATCAAAACTTACTGAAATATTTCAGATTGAATTTTTGGGAGCCCACAGAAATGAAAAGTGTCCACTGAAATGATAAATCGTCCACCGAAATGACTAGACTGTGCACCGGAATGAAATTAGCCCACTGAAATGATACAGCCAAGGACATCATTTATTTTTAGGAGGATTCCGTAGATTGTCTGAAACGAATCTAAATAAATTCCATAGAGATATCACTAGACTGTAATTTGTGATATTTATTAAATATAAGATCAAACTATTATATTAGAGAAAAAAAGTTATTTTTTTTGCGGAACGAGTGTTGTGTTCTTACCCGACTGCGCGACGCAAAGGAGGATAATGTGATGGTTCATTTTTCATTTAAAATAATAGTTTAGGATATATAACGATTTAAAGTTATTTAACAAAACAGTCGCTAATTTTCTTAGTTATTGATTTTAAGTTATTATTAAGTTATAAGTTTTTATTTCAAGTATATATGATATGAAGGAAATTAAAAGGAGATAACAAAAAGATATACAAGTCATATCATAACTAAAAAGTATAAAATAAAACAAATTATTATAAAATAAAAAAACCCGACTGCCACTGAAAATACCGAAATAAGTTTGATAGCAGGCGGTACCCATTTGCCAATCATAAACCGAAAGAAAATTAATGGGTACCGACTGCTATCAAACTTATTTCAGTCTTTTCAGTGGCAGTCGGGTTTTTTTAATTACTGGTAATAATAATAGTGTTTTGTATGTAAAACTTCAAAATGTACTAAATCAACTCTTATATTTTTACGACACAATGATTTAATAAGAAAAATTATAAAAATAATGTAAGTATGTTCAAAAGAGCTAAACACTTCATCTTAAACATAACAAAAAAAAATTAGATCACGTTATCGTAAATTATTGCAAACAGTTTGGCTATATAATCCGATTATGTACTTATGCGAAAATAATGAAAATAGCGCAATCACTAGTCACTATTGCAACAGAATGAATGAATTTAATGAATCGATCCTGCTTCTTTTTTTCTAGCATATCTCTCCCTGTCTTTTCTAAGAAACTCTTGCTCGACGTCATTGCTCTTAATTCTCTCTTTTCTTCTTCTTTCATATAACCTTCTTTTTTCTAACCTTTCCTTTCTGGTCTGTAGCTTAGGTCGCGGCATCCTAAAATCCAAATCATAATTTTTAAACATTGAACATCACATTATCGTTGAGAATACACATTGTCTAAAAGTAAGTACATCTATTATCCATTTTAAAACAAGATATTTTAAACGGTTTTTTTTGTATTGTGATAAATAAAAGAAAAAAAAACAAATATTAACACATCAAATTAATCCCAAATATCGAACCTACAATATCTAGAATTATCTTACCAAATTTTTATGATTCAATCTTAGACCCAAGGATCTCTAAAACGTATGATTTTTTCATTTCTAAGTTAAATTTCATTTAAGTGGACTGTTGTCGGTATTACAGTCCACCGAATCCACTGAAATGATAACACCGAGGTGATAAAATAAATAAGTTTTACATTTAACTCCGATATTAGAATTAATATTAAAATGTCAACACTGCTGTAACAAAACATATCTTACGGCGAATTTAAAACACAATTTTGAAATAAATTGAATGAACCTAACACGAGCTATAACGGCCACAGAAATGACACTATTTTTGTCCCCATATCACTGAAATGATATACTTACTTTTCGGTGGGAATCCACGATGATTTTGTGACGCGTTCGTGCGCTCCAACGAATGGAGGTGGCCTGATTCGAAGTAAGGAAAGGCACGGGGGGCGCAAAAACGCTATGTTGACGAAGTTACTCAACTAAAACTTACTGTCCACCAAAATGATAACTTTTTACAGGACAAAAGTAGACTGTTTAATACAATGTATAAGAAATAAGATAAACAAACAATATTAGTTTTTTTCTATGGGTCATATTATAATTTATTCATACAAAATTAGATTTTAGTCCAAATGTTAAATACAACTGCAGGGCAAGATATTTTACGAGTGAAATTCGATTCAGGACAGGTCACCGAAATGATAAAATGACACTTTGTAATTAATTTTTTTTATGTAATAGAGGACATTACTCAACAATTTTTTTTGCCATGGTAGATAAGTACCTATTATACTATGAAAAGTAATCAAAATCGTAAAACCAACACATTGCACTACCGTTCTCAGGCTTGCCGTGTATTTTTTTTGCTTTTGATATTCACCCATTGGCATTCTTCTTTCAATGTGCGTACAACGTGATTCACGTGATTCTCCGCCTTCCTCATCCAGTTTATACCGGGCACCCTTTTCAGGAAGGTAGTTAGTCCGTCCACCTTCTGCTTACTGAATCGCAGTATCCACTCCAGAAATAGTTTCATCCATAAGCTATACTATAGGTATAGGACCTAGTGTCCCTAGGTACTTAATCATGAATTAAATAGTTCGATAATATCACCACATCGTCATAATCATATTTTGATGACAGTGAGGTAAGCGCTTTATCCTCAATCGTTGCTCACGAATCTCATGATAGTCAAGACTCTTGAGCATGATTCATGTTTCACTGTGCATGACAAACAAGTATAAATTTGGGCGCGCATGCTGCCAGTTGCTGCAAACCACATTACATTTTATTGCTTAGTAGCAAAAGCAGTTATTTATTCAAATGGCCTTGAGAGAGTGAGCATTCTGGAAGGAGTTATTTATTTAATTATTTTCTTTTATGTCGCTTTGAGGTAATGGGATAAATAGGTGCTGCTACTAAAGCAAGAGTTCACAGAAACTATACCGCAAGAATTGACGTACTTTATAGACCAATTAAGTAGGTTAATATAACCGCAATGGTTGGTGAAGAATTGCTCTTCGCAATTATTTAGTTACGGCTCGGACCGATGACTTCATGTTTTGTTTACCTAGGTACCTTTTTATGTTAGTTATAATGTCTAAGGTCAGTTTTTTTTCCCAAATCGAGGTTCATTATCATGTCCTTGCCTTTCGGTGATGACAGAGAATTACTTCAAATATGTATTTGGAACCTATGCCTCATAAAGGATTCAGGCGTAGATAGGGTTACCATTTAGGAATTTGAAAAGTCCTGACAAAAAGCCGGACATGTCGATGAAAGTCCGGACACTTACTTGCAATGGCATGGTATTACTCGGGACATATATCTTGGACCTAATGTGCCCTAAACGTGCATAACACGTTTCTTGGGTGTCTTTTGGGAATAGCACGGGGTGCTACTGTGGTGGATAAGTTCAAATTCCCCAAACATAGGTCGATTATCACACCATCGACATCGACATCGGCGATTTAGGTCCAAGATACGTGTCCCGGTTAAGGTCCAAGGTATATCATGCCTAAGGCATGATATACCTTGGACCTTAATTGCGAGACAGATGAGGCCCTGGCACCAGCAGATTATTTAGTAATAATAAATCTATGCTTGGTGAATTTGAGCTCGTCCATAGCAGTAGCACTCCATGTTATCCTCAAAAGACACCCAAGAACCATGTACCGCGCGTATAGAGCACATTTTAGGTAGGGAGAGACCCTGGGTCAGGTGGCTCATTTATATTAAATTCATCATCCTAAATTTATATATGCAGTTCATTATATATGACAGTATTATACAATATATTACAACTAAAATAAATTTATTATAAAAAATCATTGCTAATGATTAATGATTAAATACAACCAAAAAAATATGAGTTGCGAAGATTTCTACAAGACAACTTTAAATGAACCTTTTTTTTTACGTGTTGGAATGCGTTTAAGCACTTCGCTCACCTCCCACGGGGGCAGGGGGCGGGCTTCGTGTGGGACTCCTAGCCTCCGAAAGAGGCCAGACTACCCACTAAACCACCACGGTGTCCGTCGTCACCACATATCGCCGATGACGGGAACAACATCTTCCGCCATCGTCGTGTGGGTCGCCCGCCACTTTATCGGCGGCAGGCCCGTCTCTGGTGCGGCAGAAGAGGAGTCCTTCTGCCACCCGCCTAGGCAAGGCACACGCGACACGACGTGCGCCTTCAACCTCGAGGCCTATGTAAGGGCAGCAGACGCCCCCGCGTCTACTGCCCGGCCCGGTTAGGGGGGGAGGAGTTGGTGGTACCGCCTCCTCCGAGCCCCGGTTCTCTTGCGGCGCTGTGGGAGGGAAAGTGGGTCACATTCCTTCTCCCTCTCCGCCGCCTTTTTCTGCGAGATAACTGTCTCGCAGAAGGTCTGAACCGCTGCCCACGCCTCATCGCCGCCGTCGACCATCGTCATCATCGCCGCCACAGTGGTGGCACCCACTGGTCGGCTCCCGTCCCATCCGGCACAGGTAGCTTCCGAAACATCGATGCCCCGAAAGGACCTGCGCCATGCGGAACGTTACCGACCCCAGTGATCTGTCCATCCAATCTCTGAGGACCGGACGGGTCGCCTCGACGGTCCTTCTGCCAGCCGTAGGATTGGCCAGCCACCGCTCCCACTCCACGAGCATGGACCGTCTCACCTGGAGCCTCCGCTCTCCCACCTCCGAAGGTGCCGGGAACTCGCCCCGGCTCCGGGCCTCCTCGCGCCAATGATACACTAACGCGAGGACCCCGGCATCCAGCTCCCACGGAGGAGAGCCCGCCATTGCGCAGGCCGCCTCGAATGAGTTGGTGCGGTATCCTCTTACCGCCCCGACGGCCATCACCCTCTGTGGACGTCCCAAGAGGGCGATGTTGCGTACCGTCAGGGCGTCGACTTACACAGGGGCCCCATATAGGGCCATCGACCGCACCACTCCCAAATACAGGAGGAAAACTTTAAATGAACCTAAACTACACTTTTTTTTTTACGTGGTGGAATGCGTTTAAGCACTTCGCTCACCCCCCACGGGGGCAGGGAACGGGCTTCGTGTGGGACTCCTAGCCTCCGAAAGAGGCCAGACTACCCACTAAACCACCACGGTGTCCGTCGTCACCACATATCGACGATGGCGGGAACAACATCTTCCGCCATCGTCGTATGGGTCGCCCGCCACTGATCAGCGGCAGGCCCGTCTCTGGTGCGGCAGAAGAGGAGTCCTTCTGCCACCCGCATAGGCAAGGCACACGCGACACGACGTGCGCCTTCAACCTCGAGGCCTATGTACTATGTAAGGGCAGCAGACGCCCCCGCGTCTACTTCCCGGCCCGGTTACGGGGGGAGGAGTTGGTTGGTCCCGCATCCTCCGAGCCCCGGTTCTCTTGCGGCGCTGTGGGAGGGAAAATGGGTCACATTCCCTCTCCCTCTCCGCCACTAACCTAAACTACCCTAACCTAACTCAGTAAAGTATTTAGTGTTGTAAAGTATAAAAAATAATATACCTACTTACCGAAAACTTGCGTTAAGTTTGATTTTTTTTTCAAGAAAGTTTTTTATACTTTGACTAGATTTTTTATACATACCTAGATACTTATTCATTCAATCTGCGGTAGCCTAGTGGTATGGGTAATGGACTGCTGAGACGAGGTCTCGGGTTCGATCCCAGGTTTACCATGACACACACCAGTGACTTTTCGATGCTTTTCGAAGTTATGTGTGTATTTATCGCAGGTTTATAAGTGCCGGGTTAATGGCAATAGGCTCGCCACCTATTACATTGGGACCTAAACATAAACTGGCGAAATGTGGGTGCTAGCACCTTTGCCTACCCCTTCGGGGAATATAGGCGTGAGTTTATGTAGGTTATGTTTATAATTTGATTTTGGACGAATGACAGGTTAATAAAGATTAAAGACGTATTTGATATTACATAGTATGTAGTTTTATTACTCATTTTCCATCTAATTGAAAAAAGTCCGGACAAATTAAGAAGCCGGACAAAGTCCGGACAAATGTCGAAAAGTCCGGACATGTCCGGATTAATCCGGACGGATGGTAACCCTAGGCGTAGATATTATATTTAGTCCGGGTAGATTATTGAGTATTGTAGAGCTGTAGAGCCACAGTATATAGCTTTGTACAGCACATTGTTTTGTGCCCCACCGGTCTAATTTGAATGCAATTTTTTAGCATTTATTATGCTGACTTTTTAAATTCGAAATACTCAACTCGTGGGTTCAAGTTCCACTTGAGCGCTTCTTTTTGTAGATGTATTTCGCACTGGTCTAATTATATTGAATAGGTAAGGTTTATTCAGTAACATCAAATTAAATTGTTAGGGATGTCAGGGCTACATAAAAAAGTCTCCTGAAAAAGTTCATTAGGTATTTAATTAAAAAAATGTTCTCATTTCGAATTCAACACAACGTGAACATAGCATAACAATACCAACTACTTAAGTAAGTATTACCTATTTAGGTGGTGCTCGAATGTCACATGCCTTAATTTACAAATGCATATATGTTTTGTACGAGTACGCACAACCTACCTATATTTGTAGTCGCATTTGTAACTCGTTACCAGTTAGCGTGTCGTCTTTAATTCAAACCTCAAGTACTGTCACTACACCGTCTTCGCGCAGTAATTTACTCAGCTCGAGCACAAGTAACGAACCGCGACAAAAAAAAATGAGTGTACCGACATAACAGCTTGCACTCGTTTTAGGGCCCACCACAACGAGTGCTCTTGTCATTTTTTGGCAACATTATTTCCCGTCAGTTGAGTTGCTGTTCCAAATTCGAATTTCCTAGAAATTAATGTAGTTATACTCCATTTGTTTAGGTATTTAAAAAAAGGTAAACAAATCGTAAAAAGGGTTCTTTTGTAGGGGCATTTTTCGTTCCGAAATAAAAAGAGACCAATATAAAATCATTTTAGAACTTAAAATCCATTTCTTCTCTTATATTTTTCTATATTTAACTACTTTGTTTAATATTAAGTTGCAATTATTATTCCCTAAGCTGAAAAACTATAATAATTATATTATTTAGAATGATTTTTAAAACTATTGCACTGTGCCTACCATAAAGAAACTAAAAAGACAGATATTCAAAACAGTTTTCTCCAGATCGCGCCATACGTGCGTGACTGTCAAAGTCTATTCGCAGTTTGTATATTGTCATTGTTCGGTACCTTATTGAGCCGCGAAGAGCATGTACTGAAAGAAGTGGAGCCCTAGATAAGATTATTGACGAAAAAAGTCTTTTTGTAATTAGTGTTGGTGATAGTTCTTCGGACTTAGACTAAAATTTTATTCAGTGATTGAATTTGAAATCACTTTGATTGTTATTATAATTTGTGAATGTGTTGAACGTGTCAGTTTAATATTATAAATTTTAAAATTATTTAATAAGGTAAATATAGTCTTTATGTTGCCCATAATCATGCACAAAAATACTTTTGTCATTGAAGGTTGACAATCTCTGAAATCCACCATTTTTCTTGTTTACCTTTTTTTAATTACCTAAACAAATGGAGTATAGGTTGGTACTAGAATTTCAAGCTGAGCTTGAATATACCAAAGTTTTGTTAATAATATTTTGATACGTTATGGATAAACCCTATATTGGTTTTCTATGCTAAATTATTCAATAACTAGTCCTATATTTATGCTTTTTTAGCAAAACATTGCAAAAGATACATGTTCAGTGAAATTTCAATTCAGCAACTCGTTTAATAATTGTAAAAACATATACCTACCTACTTATCTATGATATAGTATGATAGGCCGTCACGAATCTTGAGCACAGAAATGTATTTTTTTTTCTATTTTCACTACTTAAACTTACCTATTACATATTTATAGTTAAACATTTCAACCAGTTAATAAAACATGTATATGAAATGATCATAAATAATTAAATGGAGCATTATAGCCGAGGCATATATTTTATGCTGAAAAGTGGTTCTTAGTCATTTTAATTTTGTGAAAGCTTGTAGAATTAGTATTTATTAGGGTTCGAATTTCATCAATAACTGTAATTGCTATTAAGTCGGTCTGTGGTCGAGCTAAACTACATTATCACATTTTATTCAATGAATTTCATTGAGTGAAACGTGAGAAACCAGTTTAGTTTCTAAGCGCCAATATCCGACCCTACACACTTTTAGAACACTGAGGGGGTAATTTTTTTGGGCTATTCTGACAAAAGACAGACAGGTATAATAGATAGCTAAATAACTAAGGCAGAATTGAATGACTAATATTGAAAAAAAAAAGTTCTGGACAAAGAACATTTTTTTTCTGAAATCATAGTAAAAAAGAAATTTCTTAACTTTTTTGTACTTAGTTTATTTATGATTATATGGTAATTTCTCCTTTTATAACGCTTGTGTAAATATTGAGTCGTTTTATTTGAATACCCATAAAAACTAATTTAATGAAATAACTCACGGAATTTATAGTAACACCGCTGCTAAAACCAATCGAGAATGAACGAAATAAGAGAACTATTTAACAAGCTGAAACTTTCAATTAGTGTTATGTGTGGATACAAAATAGAAAGGGCTGTAAAACCAATAACTAGATTTGACTAAGCTCACAAGTGGAGTTAATTAAATAAAGGATGGTACGACCGTACCGAACCCCTCATTTACGAGCCACAAACCCCTGGCAGTTTATTTTTAATTCTTATTTGGAATCGGTCGTTTTGTCCGACGACGACCACATGTTGTGTCACTGATGCATACGACAGTTTTTATAGGATGCGGTATTTTTAACGAATATCAAGAAAGTACCTATTAATAGAAAGTTACAGGCATTTACGAACATAACATTTCACATTAAATTCGGTACCTAATATAAAAATTCTATGTCGTGTCTTATACTCATACTCGTACATTCTAATTTGTGTAAGGCTGTTTCTCTTCTCGTACAGCTTTTCTCATTTTTACTTTTAATGGCGGGGATATATGTATACAAATAACCCTACTAGCCCCCCAAATTCATTGAGAAACATACTTATAGTGAGCTCTATCTGGGTAAGACTCGATATCAATTTCCATTATTGGAAAATAACACTTCATACTGATTTTGGTTCGAGATTCTGCACAGCCACCATGAAGTATAAAACACCATACCCACCAATCACTGAGCATTCTATTATTGATCTACGGATAGACGGACTTGTGAAATGAAATTGATTTTGAGGAGGGAGGAGAATACTTATGAATATTGTAGGACATTCTGCACAGCGCTATGCGCCTAATGAATTGTAAAGAAAAGAGGTCCTAAATTAGACAGATGGTGTGGTGTGATTAAGAAAACAGGTAGGCAGGTAAGTGATGGCTGACATAGGCTATTTTGGATCCAATACTTACCTAGAAAAGGTGATTTCAGTTGTCGTCGACAAAATTTCATATAGGTATAACAATATTTTGTTTTTAAAGACGGATATAAAGAGAAGGGAAATTTGAAGTGATTCAGGTGTGGCTCTATAGCTCAGTTGGAAGAGCATTCCCCCTGTAAGGGAAAGGTCAAAAGGTTCAAGTCCCACTTGAGTGCTTCTTTTTCCCGATGTATTTCGAACAATATTTATTTTTTGTAAAAAATAAATATTCTGTGACATTTATAAAAACAAAGTAATTAATGTTAAGTATGAATATATTTAGAGGTAATTACTTAAAAAAGCACAAATCGCAGGTACCGGTCTATAGCTTGTAAGAACCCTGTACATATTTATTCCAGTTCATTTGTTTTCATTCACTGAATGCAGAATGGTAATTCAATTCTTTATAAAGGGCTCCATTTTTGTCATAAAAAAACTGCTCCCGCCGACTTCCGCTTAGATAACACTCATAGGGAACTCCGTCTTAGAATGGCTAAGCACGTGAGCACGCTTGGAATTCTGATAATAAAATCGAGTACAGTATACCTTCGTATTATTGGTAGGTTGCAACCCAATAATACGAAGCATAGAACCCAACGCTATAGTAAGAATTTTTCATTATGTAAGGATCAACTGGATCAAGTAGGTATACATGGGACATGTATGGGAAATGTTTTCCGACAATGTTTTTTTTATGGAATAGGGAGGCAAACGAGCAGACGGTTTGCCTGATGGTAAGCGATCACCGCGAAGAAAGCGAACCGAAAGGAAGAAAAAAATGTAATCTTAGAGGTTGACCTTTTTAAAGAAATAAACAGCACTATCTAGATTCTAGCATAACCTTTTTCAGCTTCTCTTCAAAATAAAGTAGCTACTAAACCAATCTCACAATCACAACGCTTGCGCACTCCGGTGTATAAATCAGTTTTAGTCAAGCTCTTGACAGATCAATAACCCCACTATATTAAGCCTGAGAACCGTTTCACCATGTCCACTTAAAATAATATTCAAATTAATTGATATCGCCTTTCTATATCAACCTACAAATTGTCTAATGACTTTATATGACAGCTAAAACAAACTGCGACACTTCATTACACCGACAAATAAAGGTCTTCTGTATCGTGTAATAAAAGTAAGGCGTGGTTATTTATTTAGTAGTGTCGGCTTTCGAGATGAGGCGATACAGGCGGGCTCGGGCTCCCGCGCAGGCGGCCGATCGTCGATCGTCGATAACGGATAAATAACAATCAAGCGGTATCGCGCGACATCGCCGCGACAAGATCGCGTCGCCCCCGCACCGCCATTGTACCGCACCCGCACCGCTCCGTCCCGACTCCCCTTATCTCCTTACCTGACTCAAACAAAATTTTTACGATCCCATTGCGCTGATCGCATCGGCCCCTCCAAGATAAGCTTTAATTAATTAGGTAGGCCCGCTTAATCGACCCGTTATTTTCTTGTCCATTTAATTTACACACTTGATGACTGTAATAAACACCTACAATCGAGATTGTTTAACCCTAATTCGAAAGTTTTAAACTGCTATGGAACTTTGGAAACATGTAGTGCAGGTTGTTTTGTAGTAAACGGCCATAAAAAGAGCGTAACGCCTACGTATTTGAGCTTTTTAAAATACGTAATGGAAGTGACTTTCCAGTTTTGGTAAATTAAGTGGCTTACCTTATATTTAAGTTGTACTATAAACTTTTACTTTAGTGTGGGGTGCCCTGCGACTAGATGGAGCGACGATGTACGCAGAGTGGCTGGTGGGGAGTGGAGGAGGACAGCCGAAGAACGGGCTAAGTGGCGAGTCATGGGAGAGCAGTGGACTGCCGCGGGCTGATGATGATGATGATAAACTTTTACATATTCTGTGGTTACAATTATATTCAGTAGGTATTTACCTACTTATATACTTACATAGCTTTAATTTTTTTTATTATTTGATTTGAAACGACTACATAGGTATGTAGTCGTTTTAAATCATCTTTTTTTGTTAGAATAGAGTCCCATTCTCATTATAACTCTTTAATGAGAATGGGACTCTTGCAGGAAACTCAATTTGTAATGTAGGTACTTCTTTACCTAACCTAGACTTCAATTTACTTATTGTGACATTACTCATAGAGTAGATAAAACTGTTTTAAATATTCCTATCCGGGTGCTGTCCTGGTGAATATTAATACAACAATGATGTTAGTTCGTTCTGAGAACAAAATATATTCTGAGGATAAGCTGTTGTTTACCTGGCGGTAAGCTAGATAGTGGCTGCTTTACAATAATTAGGTATCTGATTAATGAAAAAAATGTATTTGCTATTGGAGGAACCTACTGCGCTTTTGTTTGTAATTCTTTCGCGGATGCTTTCTAACGAAAAAGAACCTTCATACCTTTATGAAGCATCGGTAGCTTAGTGGTTAAGTAGTCGGCCTTACTATCAGAGGTCCCGGGTTTACCTACGGGAACCCACTCCTAACACAAGCAATTTAGCTTAGCTGAAGGGGTTAGACTGTTAGAGTGAATATTAGTAATTCTAATATTCTTTAAAAAAAAAACTACAAACAAAAAATGCAGACCAAACTTAGTGACTCTCATCACATCACATTAACGTAACGTTAAGTATTTACTTACTATGGTGCAACCAGTTTGTATCATCCGTTATCTAATGGTTATAAAACCTCAGTAAATGAAAAACTAGGTTAACTAACTATTTAGTGACTTATTTACTTCGCATAAAAAATAGTACAATACAATGTTATACCCACGTATATAATTAATTTATGTATGATTGGCAACCTTAAAACCGGGTGGCAGAAAAAAAAACAGAACTTACTTCTGGAAAAATTATATTTTTTTCCAAAAAACTAGTTTTCTTGTGCCTCTATTTTTTTTAAGTGCAAAACGATCTTATGGATGTACTTGCAACTCTATCTGCTTTATTTTCCTTTTTTCTCAGCTCAACAAAACGGAGCTCCCCATAAAAAAAATTATTGTGAATCTACTAACTTTACCTGTGCTGGCAGTATCGGAAGTAGTTTATTTAATCCGTGAACGACTATGTGCGGTACAATATATTCGGACTCGAGTGTTATTGTATTTCACTATTTCCTTTCCCAGTCACTGTCTTGGAGCGAAACACGCGGACTAAATCTAGTATTTTATCTAATGGTTGCAAGGCGCCATCCGGGGTATTGTACAAACAATGATCGCCCCGTACTACAGACAGAGATATACTTAGTGACGTATACGTTGACCCGAGTGACGTCACAAAATGGAGGTAGGTTACCTTCTTTATCTTTTGAGGATAGCACGGGGGCGGTGAAGAAGCTCAAATTCACCAGTTAGATTTAGAAGAGACTAGCTTTTGCCCGCGGCTCCACCCGCGTTGATGTCGGTTCCCGGCAATTATTCGAATTTTTCTCGCCGTAAAAACCTTCCCTGGACTTCCACGAATAATTCAAGACCAAAATTAGCCAAATCGGTAAAGGCGTTCTGGAGTTATATCAAGGAAAACCCGACTTATTTTTATATAGTAGATTAGATCAAACCAATTCTCGGGCGCCAGGGCATCGTTTCTTCCGCGACTCGAGGTTAAGTAAGACAATAATGTGCTGGTAAAGAGTTTACGCGTATGATATTACCAAACGTTTATCTCGTTACCAGGACAATATAAATTAGAAGAGATTAATTGGCTAGTTAGTGGTGGCTGCAAGCATCGTGTATTATCTGCATCGTATTATATGTGCGGCGGGACACTGTGCGGCCGCACGGCGAGGTGCGCCAACAAACAAACCCAACAAAACCAGCTGCATAATTAACCGGCGCGAACAATTAGTTGTATAACCGGCCATTGTGTCGCGTAAAAGCGACTTTTTTTTAAAAGCCGTCTCGTTTCCCAGAAGGCTCGGATTCTGCCGTCCTCGCTCGACCGCCGGCTAACTTTTTTGCTCGTGAATTAATATTTAATGGCTGCAGTTGGAATTGCATGCGATCGGGTCTTTAGATATCTCAGTTTATTTACTTTTGCGTGCAGTGTGGTGGTGTGAATCATGGTGTATTAAACACTGACGTAAAAGGGGATCTGATAACTGATAGCGCACGTCTGCGGTTCGTTCGTTTATAGATTAGGGTTGTGACTTTTTATACTTAAGTATCGTAATAAAGAATTTAAGTCTAGTTAATGACGTTAATCACTATAAAAGCTATAAGTCAAGCAAATGTGTATTATTTTTACCTATAACCCTAAAAATATATTGCTAGAATCTACCTCTGGCCATACTAAATGAATAAACAAAATTAAAAATATGTCCAAATATTTGTCGAAAAAGACCCAAACACAAAGAAAATAAGAAAATTTAGAAAAAAAGGGGTTATTACAAAAAAAAACAATGTAAACAAAAACAGTGAATAAAATTAGTGTAAGTAATATAATATAGAACTTTACGTTGGCAACCCTAAAGCGGATAGGTAGGTACCTACTCATAACAGGATCCTCGAGACTTACAATAGCGATCTTTTATGAAAACAAAATCTTTTGTGAGAGCAGATAGAAAGGTTAATTGTTATTAAACGTAGACACAGCTTTACCATCAGCGCTGTAACAAGATAAACACTTTTAAAAATATTTTCTTCAATAGTTGAACAAAAGCTTGTGTACTAAGACGCGTCGCCAACAGTTTTATTTTATTACCGTACACTTTTATATAAACTTCACTTGTCACTTGCACTATTATTTCATTTTGGCGGCAATAAATTGACGTTTCTGTAGTTCGACGTTTGTTTTTTTTCTGCCAAGTAACACACATTAGGAGATTTTGGCGGGAAAGCGTAGAGGACTCACGTAAGCGTAGAGGTATTATTTTATTTTCCGAAATTGGTGTGAATTCGATTTTTTATGTATAAAAATGGTGGATTTTTTGCCATAACGTCTTGGACAATGCACACACGTGTAGAAAAGTGGCATATTACCGTGAATTGTGACTCTACGTGTTCAATGCAAATCTCCCCAGGGAGCGTTTAGTAAAGTCCCCACAACTTTACTAAGGCATCAATTATCATTCACCGTCATCATCATCACCAACATCATCAACTCATCATCATTGATATCATCCACAATCATTTCAAAGAAGAAAATAATTATAACTGATGACAAGGCAGCATGGTCATAGTACCTTAGCCTGTTCCGAAAGGAGCTAAAGAAGGAAAAAAAAGTAACACATTACGCAAAGATAGGTATCTATCTCGAGAAATCATTAAAGATAAAGGTGGATGGGCCGAAGGAGTCGTTTCATCGGAAGAATTCCCTCTCCATATGGTATTGTATAAGGTATCTATTCGATGGGTTATTTCAACAAACTGCTTCACCATTTTTATCCAGAAATCTTTCTATTAACAGGAGCAGCACGTAGCTACCTACCGCACGTACCTACTCCCATCCGAGCTCGTAATATGAGCGCCTCATTTCGCAGTAGTCTGGTCTAGATTATACTTTGTGTGGAGGCGAAACATGTGCCACGCCATCAGAGGAGATAGCACAGGGCGAGGTTTCTATGTATAATAGAGTTACCTATTTTATTTGCTAATAAGCGTTTAGAATTCCTGATGTCAGAGAAAAGGGCGGGAAAAAAGAAGAATGGGATGAAAGGGAAATTGGCCACCGATACTCTCATATATTGTACGAAATTTATACATAGACAGCTTGATCTATTATACAGTTGTGTAAGTGCCGCTTACCTATGTTGAAACATTGAGAGTCTACTAATGAATGAGTCATATTTTAGATGTTTTTGATAATAGCTAATGCTTTCAAAATGATGATAATTAATTCATTAATAATTACAACTTAATAGTCTATCATTAATCAAATTTTAGTTGTTTTAAATCAAGGTGAAGTAGCTAAAATAAACGTTTGTTTGAATTCGAATATTGATGAATAATATAATTTGTACCTATTAATGGAAAATTAGTGGGATAACAAATTAATTTCATGATCTGCACAATACATAAAATATTTAGTCATTCTACAAAATACTACATTATTATCTACAGTCTAGATCTAAAATAGCTTAACTAGCTTACACTTATTTCACTATCAGTGAAGGTAAAAATCTACTTGATACTTAATTAATGTTGGCGTAGTTGCAAAGTATGTGATAATATTAAATCGCTCACTCTTAACTCAAGTGGCGAATTGACAATAAAATAAAATGTTCATTACTATATAACATTACACAATCAGTAATAAGTGCTTAATTAGGAGTGCTTCAAACTACTTGTTAACATTGTAATATGACTATGGCGTAAGGTAACATGAGACAATTTTTATTGGACTGACGATAGGGATATCAAATTTATAACTACCTACTCAACTATCTAAGGTGACAAGGTCGACGACCTTAGAATGAAAAACAAATCTATTGGGTATTTTCCTGTATTTATAATAAATTATTTAACCGAGCTTATTAAATTAAGAATGGTAAAAGTTGCGTCGGTTCTTATTTTATAATTGTTCGGATTGATCCCCGCCGCCTCTTTCCGCCATCGTACCACGCGACAGCAGTTCCACACTCACCATCTGGACAGCTGGCGCATGGCGGTCCACAACTGTGCGTTTCTCGAGAAACTTTCTGCCTCGCACAACTAAACTGTGGAATGAACTGCCACCAGCGATATTTCCGATCCATTACGACCTTCAAACCTTCAAGAAAAGAGCGTACTCTTTTTTAAAAGGAAGGCAACGCACTTGTGACTCCTCTGGTGTTGCGGGTGTCCATGGGCGGCGGTGATCGCTTACCATCCGTCTGCTCGTTTGCCTCCCTAATCCATAAAAAAACATAGTAGGAATATAATTATATATTCTAGTAATTACTTAGAGTGTTATACCTAATTGATTACGATAGCCACTATTAGGTAATCTGTGGTCACGGTCCCAGTTTTGAAAGATCCACTACAACTCATTGCATAGACAGGACACAAGAAGTTGGCATATTGAACCAGCATTCGTCCAATAACGTACTTCAACTACACACACTCTTCCGAAAAACTTCGACAGAACCCTTACATACCTCAGTAGTTTCACGGATATCTACTTACATATTTGTTGGGAAATACCTTCGACAATATTAATTCACATACCAAGATAATTAATTTTAACCACGTAAATGGTGTGAATATTTCTAATTAGATATTCAGCTGGACCGTCCAGCGACGCAGATGTAGAACAGGTGAACAGGATCCATAGGTCAAACAGTAATAGCAATAGGGTAGTTGAGTATCTACTACGGCCTCTGTGTAGGTACTATTTATTTATTCTGTGGCGTAGCGGTAGAAAGTTCGACTGCTGCGCACGGGGCGCGGGTTTTATTCCCGCTCTTTGCAAATTTTTGTATGCATGAATATATACATTTGCATTGATCTGAGTGAGAAAACACCCAGACCCGCGAAAACAGTATCAAAGACATTCTAGATTCCATAACATAACCTATATTTATTGAATAGGTACATAGGGAAAAATAAAACTTCTCGGGCGGGACTCGAACCCGCGATCTATCCCTTACATGGGGAATGCCTTGAATTGGTTTGAATTTAGCAGGCTTTAAATTATTTATTCAAACTTTTCACTAGTCTAGTCTAGAGGTGAGTGGCGTTTCCACCCGTTGCGATTCGACCCGTTACCGTCTCCACCTAAATCGTTTTTGCCAGTAGGTACAGTCAGGAACATAAATAATTTATTGGTTAATAATTTTTTATTTGAAATAAAAAAAATCTATAAAAAGGTAAATCACAGTACTTTAATTAGTCTAAATTAGGATTCCCTTTGCAGAAAAAGTAGATATAAGTACCTATCACAATAACCAACTGTTCTCGTCCGTGTGAAGTAGGTACCGATTCCGATTCCGTAATCCATAGGGATCTTTATTCTTAGGATAAAAAGTAGCCTATTTTTATTTCTAGACTATATTCTCTCTCTGTGAGAAATATCATGCAGATCCGTCCGATTGTTCTGGCATGATTTATCAACAAACATCTATTCATACCTAATTGATAAATCAAGCTGATGACGAATTATCAGACAAATATGTGGAGAAACATTATCTACCTACACAGGGTTAGGTACCTACCTAATGAGTATTTTAATAGGCAACTTATTTTTTAAATACGCACAGGTAAAAAGCAAACGGCCCTTGATAACAAGTGGTCAATGACTCACCGATCCTTCGCACGTAGATAGGTATCAAAGTGAATGTCAAATCAACATCTAATTCTAAACAGGTTTACCATCTAAAGCTTCAAATAAAAAGTAAAACGCTAATAGCCTATATTTCCGTCAGCAATAAAATTAAATAAATGGTTTCTTCATATTCTATGATATTGATATTCATGTCAAATTAACTTTATGGCTCGCAATTATCAACCCACGGTCTAGTTGGAAAGAGATAGCCGTAAAATGGATTGATTTGTAATTGATGTCGATTTGATGCTTTTAGAAGAGGGTTATGTTTGAAGGGTGTCGTAAAAAACTGTGTGTTGGTATATATTGGACATATTAGCAGGAGCTCAATGGCTAAGCCGCTGGGCTTGCATCCGATAGATTGCTGATGTGAACCCTTCACAATGGTTGGTATGATGGGATGTTACCTACAATAATCCATTCGCAACACAATGATTTTAGCTACTTGGACGACCTAACGGATATCATATTGGTGATTTTTAACAAATTAAACGTCTGCAAAGGAAGAAATGGTAAGATGACCCACCCGTAATGTTGTAACAGAATGATTTAGACTACTTTAGCGGAAATATTAATGATTCAAAAAAAATGTCAGCAAAGATATCAATCTAAGAAGAGACACAAAAATCCAAGACTGTAGATGAAAATATAAGTATACCTACTTATGGTTGTACCATTTGATTTTGTTTGATAAAATGCTATTATAAAACATATAAGTACATTTTCAGGGGGAAATCAAGATTAACCTCTACATCTGAAGGGTTGATCGAAAAAGACGTAGGGCAATGGTTGTGATTTTGTGTACAACATATGTCTTTGTGAGATTGCCCTGCCTTAATGTAGATACCTTTTTTTTCCGTGCGGAAATCCCCTCGGATACCCCCCTGCCGGAGCCGGAAGGGGAGGCTATGTCGGACTCGAACCGACTAAAACCGCACGCCGACTGTGGGTCGTGGTGCTAGGCCAGAGGTGAGGTTATCATCGACATATCCCTCGCACCCCGGCTGACCCAGGGCCATCCCTTACGGTCTAGCCCTCCTCGGGAGGGGGATCAACGGTGTCCCCGACTCGCCCCCGGAATGGCGAGGCACGCTTCTCAGCGCGCCGTCGCCGTGGCCTGCTTCTGCTGGGGTGACAGGCGGCTTCACGTGTCACCCCCAGGCCCGCGCCTACCTACCAGATACCTACCTAAACAGAAGACATTATAACTAAAATTCACAGCAAATCTAGGGGCACGATAGTGCTCCCGCCATCGCGCCATAACGAAACGGAATGTAGGTACTTATCTGTCTTTATTTGGTTGGGGCTTGGAGCTATAGGGGTAATTTTTACTCAATAATAATAATATGTATTACACTGTGAAATTGGTAATGTCTATAAAACACGAATGCTGCCTTAATCACTCAGTGTAGTGTTAAAAAAAATGCTATAAGAAAAATATCAAATGAAGAAATATAAGACCTACTTACCCATACAATTCTTTGGTTATTTAGTTCAAAACAAAATTCTTATTCAATAATCTTATGTAACTATGTATTACATAATATAAAATATATCGTATATATTATCAGTCTGTTCTATGATAAACCTGAAATTACTCTAATTATATGAATTAAACATATTAGGAAGGTTTATTATCAAATTAAAATCAATTGAGAAACAGTAGGTGAGTAGAATCCAATAAACATATTTTTTATATTACAGACGAATAAATAAATATGTTATCTTAGAATTAGAATATAAAAAAGTTCTAATACCGGGTTATTTTCACGAAGAGATAATAGTTATCTTCATAATTTGTATTTTAATGATAAACCTAAGACTAAATTCTACGTATTAAATAACTTGAATTATTTAATCAAAGATTAATTAATACCTATTACTAGATACGCTGTTTAGAAAAAAAAAACAAAACAAATATTGTGTCATAATTCCGGATGAGACGGGACGGGAGTGAAAGATGTATACGAGGCGCAGAGACTTGGCAAACAGACAATAAGATAAAGTGTTGATTATTGGTTTAATTACTTTGTTATTTGTTCAGTTGATATTGAAATATCCTAAATCCTGGTCAATCCTTAGTCATTATTTTTGGCAAATTAGTCTGTATTTATAATAAAAACATTATTAAAATAATATCTTTTGGCGCGCAATTAGCTATGTTAATAAATGTTAATTATACAATTAACAAACCACACAGGTAATTAAAAAACAAATTAACCACATTAGAATCGAAAAAGAAACTGGATAAAATAGCACCTAAAAGATAAAAAAAAATGGTATTCAGCGTTCGTGAGTTGCGGTAGCTTGGCGCCTTTTTTTATTAAAAGAAAAACTAATCTGATAAAACATCGATTACGGAACGAACCTTTCACATCAGCAGTAAGTACCAAGTCGTTACGTTCTGAAATTTGAAAGTACTTATGTGGATGAAAAAAAAAGAACTCAAAAATTCAAATGCACATTATTTTCTTGATTCAGACACTATAAGGAATTGAAATATACTTATCCGCGCTGCTAGTTGCAGACCAGAAATGGGACGGATATAAGTGAACTTAATGAAGCACCTATAGGGCTATTTAACGTTGCAGGTTGGTAATTAATGCTTGAACTGTCATTGACGGATCTATTCTGGCGCAGTTTCCTCTCTGGATGGGACACCAGAGGGCAGTCTCTACCAAAAAGTAAACCTAACTGAATATTGTGCATATAAAATGTTTTTTTAACAACGACGCTGTTAATTTACTTTCTAAGCTTTATAGGTACCTATTTTAGCAGATTTTCACGATTACATCAGGAAAAACTGAATCGCTCAGGTGGGACTTGAACCCGCTACCTTTCCCTTTCCTCTTAAAATTGTAGATCTTGTTCTCTTCTGACAGATCACATCACAGTGAAGTAGGTATTCAAGTAGTGTAGTAGTATGTCAATCAATCAATTAGCCCACCGTAGTCCACTGCTGGACATATGCCTCTCCCAATGTACGCCATTTCATCCGATCCTTAATAATACGAACGATCCAGTAATACGAACGGATAAATAGAAGGGAAATTTGAATCACATCGGGCGTGTCTCGGTAGCCGAATTGGTTAAGGCATGCCCCTGTAAGGGAAAGACTGCGGGTTCGTGTCCCGCCCGAGAAGATTTATTTTCCCTATGTATTTGATTTGTATAGTTAGCATACTTAATGCTGTAAAATTCATTCAAAAATACGATGTAGTCTATCAGGCGATAATGACTATTAACGACAGGGCCTTTGCCAAGTTGTAATAGTTCTCTTTAGATTCCCATGATGCGATGGTTACGCAATAGATATTAGTGCCAAACGCAGCCAGCGTGCGGGCGTCTGTACGAATTTAAATCAGTGTCCGTCTGCATAATGGCGGAGACTCGTAAAACCGTCACTTGCCAACAATGGACGTAAATATCGTTGTTACATGCCGACTGCGAGAATTAGCCAGCTTGACAGCGAGATGATTGACCCGAGTGGCGAATGCCAGAGGTTTAGGGATCTAAATGAACGTATTTTGTACTTTATGCTTCCTATTTATTTCAAACGAATAACAATAATTTAGTTGTTGTTTTTTTGTTATCGTGCGCAAAATCCCCACTGATACCACCCCCACGGAGCCGGTGGAGGTGGTTATGTCGGACTCGAACCGACTAAAACGCACGCCGTCTTGGCTCCTTGGTTGCCGGAGGTGAGACTGCCGAAAGCATATCTCTCGCACCCCGGCAATAATTTAGTTGATGTTGTTTTTTTTTTCCAAACCGATGTTACTATTTGCATGTTCTGACATCTTAAAATGTTGTGCATTAAATTTAATGTTATGGTAGCATATTTCAGATGTACCTAAGTGATAATGTAACAACTACCTGGTTGTCCAAATAAATAAAAAAAAATCTCTATTAAGGGGCCAGATCGTGAAAATCACCGAAAAGAGTGTTACAATTTTTCATATTTAACCTATTTAGATATGATTGATATCAATGATACTTTGTATATATTACAATCAAAGACCAAAAATTATGGCATGCTTATATTAAACTCTTAAAACCTAATAGTTGTTATTTATTAAACGTCAACAAACGCACAAAATTGAGAAAAAATGCAAAAACATGCCTTCGTATTTTTCAGATTTAACCCAATAAATCAACACAAATTGATAAAAAGAAACACTTTATGAACACTGAAGAAACCAATAAAATATATCGTGTACGTTTTTTGTACCTTTACAGACAAGGACTTCCTCTTTTAAAGCCCTAAAATCTAGATATGTTTTACGTAAATTCTCCATACAGGCTAAGTGAAATAGGCTCCAGTTTTTAAGTAAATTCATATTGAAAATGAGTGATTTTAGCAATGAACCGGTATACATTTGAAAGTCAAAGACTTCTTGATAGGGAAGACAAAACTTATTTGATGATACATTTAGTAATCAATCTAAAAAATCACTTCAAAGTTACTGAAAAACGCGTAAAATAGTGTCTTTTTTCTGCCATATTTTTTCTCATCGCCCGTCAGTCGCCCACGGGCCTTCGAAGCAGGAGCACGTCTCTTTGGCGCGTGATGACAGTTCATGCATACACAAATAGGCCTACCAAGAAATATATGAAATGAAAAATGGCGCCACCGTCTTCATTAATCATTTGGACGGCAATAAACTAGTATGCATTTTACAGTGACAACCATAGTTCCGATTTTAGCCGTTTCACACTTTCGTTGGTACATTTATAGCATAATGTTTCAGATTTTGACATACTTGCTTTAAGGTTTGAACTGTAAAGTTGGGGATATACCTAGTTAAAATATTTTTTGTAGAAACAATATTTTTAGGTTCTATTGTAATGAAATTATAATTAGATACTAACTTCATGGTCTATTTTATATGATTGTATAGGTAAATATATATGTATATTGTAAAGTAGCTGTTTCCGTACATATTAGTAATAAAAAAAGTTTCGTTGGCTTATGTTATATTAAAGCATCACTAGAGTCGCAGGAGTCGCGGGTATCAGTTAGTGCGACCACCAGTAGACCTGGTGCACTGGATTAGAAGCCTTATGTATCGCAATGTCGCAGATACGCAAGAGAGCCGCCTTCGTGGGTACGATCACGTCAATCTGCGTCTGATCGATAAGGAGCGAACGTCCGAGTGCCATCACTGCGACGCGAGCGACGTCACGGGAGCACACGCTCACCGAGTGGCCGGCAAGGTGGGAGCTCGTGGCGGCCCTGGGAGTGAGAGTTCTCATCCTCGCCACCTTGCTCACGGCGATGGTCCACTGTGCGGACGCGTGGGTGGCCAGTGTCTCCTTCTGCGTCCTCCTTTTTTTTCTTTCTAATGGTCGTGAAGGAGATGGCGGAACGGGAGTGGCGGCGTGAGAGAGAGAGACTTACAGATCACACCACCCGCGTGCGCAGGCAACTCGGGCGTCAGAGGGCACAGACTGACCTCAGTGCCTCATGAGCGCGGGCCTGGGGCTGACGGATAGAGCCGCCTGTCACCCCAGCAGAAGCAGGCGACGGTGGCGGCGTGCTAAGAAGCGCGCCTCCCCACTCTAGGGCGAGTCCTGGTTGTCCTCCTCCCGAAGAGAGCCAGACGCAAGGGATGGCCCTGATGGTTAGCCGGGGTGCGAGGGATATGCCTAAGACAACCTCACCTCCGGCCTAGCACCACGACCCTCAGTCGGCGTGCGGTTTTAGTCGGTTCAAGTCCGACATAACCTCCCCACCCGGCTCCAGCCGGGGAGGAAATGTAGGAAGAAGAGCTGCAAGACGGACCCTGAAACTGTGCAATTGGGTTGCTAGGTGCCTGCAGGAGCGCCGTATCGTGTCCTCTCTCCCCATAACTCTCTTTCTTCAGCTTTCATTGCTATGCAGATGATAGCACCTTACACGAGAGTTATCACGGAAATCCTGCGGCTACACAGTCTGATATCGATGAAAAAGGGTAGTTTCTTGTCACTGAGATTGTCCGGATCGTGGATCACATTTTGCAATGCCGCTCTGAGAACTTGGTGAAGTTCAATGCTAAGAAGATGCAGGCACAGCAAAGGTATTTTCTTTTCTTACACCATTCCACTCTTCAGAGCACGCCACTACCACTAAACGACAATCGGATCGGCATCTAGTAAGGTCGTCAAGCTGAGTGCCACTATTGTTAAATAAGTACGTGTTTGTAATGGTGGCCCTTTCTTGACACTTTGCCTTTATCTTATCTCGGCTCCTATACATTTTGATTAATATGCGCGCTCTATACATAAAATATAAACTAATGTGATCTTCGGTATCTCGTACTTTGATATTTCGTACAGGTTTGAACTTCGGAATTTTGTGATTCGGGCTTTTAAATATCGTTTCTTTTGTACTTAACTGGCAGGTATGGTCTGTCTACGCGGTGGGCATTTTAATTTTAAGAGTATTTTCAGTATCCTCAGATATCAACAATTAGGTGTAGGTATGTCCCCAGCCTTATTTTGTTCGAAATCTCATAATCTCTGTGAAAAGTTTAATATGCTATGTATGACACTGAAACAAAAGACATGCCAATGACGTCACGTAACATAATATGACAGGGATGAATGTATAAGAAGAAAAGAGATACGAAATGTAATTGACTGACGTAATACGTCACAATAAATCATATTACTCAATAATGCACTCTAACACAAGGCTTAAAATAGTTTTTTCATCATTGGTAAGACAATTTTCACCATAATTTTGACTGGTAAAGAGCGTCTTGCAGCCCACTGTGCATCTCGGTGATGTGTGCGTGCACGGCTACGTCTGTATTTTGACAGATTTTGAGTCGTGCGCTCCGCGGACCCGGTCCTTAAGGTAACAAATCATGAGTATCATGGGAGCATTTTAACCAGAGACAACATTTCCATCGTTAACTTCTATAATTTCATAGCTTCCTTTGCTGTCGTTACTGACATAAAACTTTTTGAGTAATCTCGCACATGTTGTCTGATACTTCTGGTTCTTAAATTATCACCAACCTAGCGGTTCCGATTAAATCCAAGGCTGTAGACGGATCCGCTCTTTATATTTTCTCCTCTCGATATATCTATTTTTGCCTTCTGCAGGATCCATTTCTGTTCATCGTTCACCTCCTAAAGACCCCTTCGAAGTAAATACAGGCTTTCAGTATATAAAACAACCAGTTGGCCCAGCGAACTTCGTACCGGCAATTTGTTTTACGACCGCGTAGCGTTAGATCCCCTTCCCGCTGCACCCTCTACTATATTTAGCATGTATTATACATATAAACCTTCCTCTTGAGTTACTCTATCTATTAAAAGAAACCGCATCGAAATTCGTAGCGTAGTTTTAAAGATATAAGCATATATAGGGACGCACAGAAAGCGACTTTGCTGTACCCTATGTATGTATATAGATATTAAATAAATTGTTAAGGTTCAAGTTCGACACTAAAAGAGAACTTTGATTCGTCGAGTGAAAATTCACTGTACTTAATGGCTAATAACACAGTAGATTCGTTTAGTTCAGGCTTTATTGCTTCGGCTATTACCTGTTAATTAGTAGCAAAAGCATAGCAATCTCCGACTCGCTTTGATAGCTCTCCATTGATATGATCGCGCGATGTAATTAAATAGCATCTCGATTCTCGATTGAATGCCAATGGACCTCTCTAATTATACCGAGAATAGGCGTAGTGAGCTCGTAGAAACGGTTCTTAGTCGGAATTCGCGCGATACGTACTTTTTGTGTGTTATGTTGCAGGCATATTGACAAGTATTTTGGTGAAAAGCAGTTGTGCCTTTAAGTTCTGAATTGGTCAGTGTTAATAGGTTTTTCGTAGTTGCCTACTAGAGGAGAAAGAGAAGAAAATGCATTTATATTTCATAGAGAAATGTTACAAAATAACAGCTTAAATAAATAATGACGACAAAATAAAAATAATAAAATAAATGATAGTTTTTTTATAACGGCAATTTTTTTTGTATTATACGTAGGTAAGTACCTACCATACATAGAAACACCCAGGCCAATGCAAATATCCATAGGTATTCATGCATACAAATATTTGCACAGCCTGAAGTGAGATTGCCAAGGGCATATCCATCGCACCCCGGCCTACACATACTTATATAGCAGTAAGTATGCTGCAATTTACCACTTTTCTATTTGATAGTTTTCATAACCATCACTAGGTGCACCTAACTAGGTATCTATACAGTCAGCGTCATTAATATCTTGACGACCAAATCCCAAATTGATCTTAAAACTATCGAATTAAGAGTAAATCAAAATGTGTTATTGATGTATATGGTACTAGCTTTTGCCCGCGGCTCCGCCCGCGTGGATGTCGGTTATCGCGACAAAACATAGCCTATGTCCTTTCTCAAGGTCTAATCTACCCCTATACCAAATTTCATCAAAATCGGTTCAGTGGTTTAGGCGTGAAAGCGTAACATACAGACAGACAGACAGGCAGACCGACAGACAGAGTTACTTTCGCATTTATAATATTAGTATGGATTATTGTCCGAACTAAAGGTGTATACCAAATATCAGAACAATCTGTCAACTGGAAGGAGTAAAAAAAATAATTTAAGATCATTTTGAGTACTTTGTTCGTCAACATCTTTCTGATGCTGACTGAACTGCTATGTATGCTACTGTACACGGGACTGCTTTAGTGGCAACGCGAGCATGACAACATTGACAAAACAACCCTAAAGACAAAGATGCCATCCATATACGTTGCAGAGTATACCTGCTAGAACCAAGCGTTTCAGTGACTCATTCCTATGCCGTACCATTAAGACCTGGAACTCCCTGCCAGCTCACGTGTTTCTTTCTCCCTACAGTCCCGGGTCCTTTAAGCGGGGCGTGAAAAGGCATCTAATGAGGCCGTCAAGCCGAGTACCCCCACTGTTAACATGGTACATATTTCCGATGGTGACCCTCTTTCCAAGACTTTGCCTTTGCGAGGTGAAGTCAAACTGATGTGTCCTATATAAAAAAAGAAAAGAAAGTGAAGCAATATTTTTTTTTTATAGAATCTATAAACGTTTAAGTTTATTTTATGGAGATGTTGTATTCTCAGTTAAATACCTGTATTCAAGTATTCATACGGGTTACACAGTGTTACCTGCGTTTCTTACGTTACCACTAATAACATTGTTAAAAAATGGCGCCCAAAGTAAAGAACCACCTCTTTTTGGAGTCAGTTAAAAACAAGTAATAAATGTATAAAAAAGTTCTGAATATCATTTAAATAGCTATTGTAATACCTACATTTAATAGCTACTTATAACATTTATTGTTTTCGTTAAAGTATTTTTAATTGCAGGCTAAAGAGGGGCGACACTAAAATAACCTTTTTGTGTCAAGCTTTGGTTAATAGGGCAGGGGCAGGTAATATGGAACTATTCAATAGATATTGAATTATTCATAGGTACTTAGTAGGTATTACACAATGTTTGATTGTGATGTTATTTCCCTGGCTAGACAATGTTCAGGGTAAATAGTTTCACCTTTGGGTATTCAGTGTTACGAAACAAAGGTTATATTTTAATAAATTATCATACGTTGCACATCACAATGGACAGTTAAATATAAATAATAATTAAAGGAATTATTTAAGTAATACCCAAATAATGTGAACGTCTGAGTAGGTATGTAAGATATGTTAGACAAGGTATTTGAAATTGTATCAGGGTTATTGAGTGATTGGCAATGAATTGAATTGATACTGTGAAGTTGTTTGTAATAATCCATACTAATTAAAAATGCGAAAGTAACTCTGTCTGTCTGTCTGTATGTTACGCTTTCAGGCCTAAACCACTGAACCGATGTTACCCAACCCATAGGACCAACCAAGCCACCAGCTAATTATTGAGTTCTAACCCACAGAACTAATTATATTTAGAAACAAAATCAGAACGAAAAAAAAAAAAATATTTAAAAAACATAGCGCACATTTTTAAAGTATTTAGATACTATACTTACATTCAAATTCTGCCGGGGTGTGAGAGATATGCTTTTGGCAAGCTCACCTCCGGCAACCAAGGACCCAAGACGGCGTGCGTTTTAGTCGGTTCGAGTCCGACATAACCACCTCCACCGGCTCCGTGGGGGTGGTATCCGTGGGGATTAATCGCACGATAAAAAAATACTTACATTTTTATTTACATTTTTTAATAATAATATAATAAAAATGGAATTCAAATTAAATATTGTTTTTTTTTTCTTTCCTGACCATAGACGAAACGATTTTGTTTTCGAATTTGTTGTCTATGGTCACCGCGCCTGCCTAGCTTACCTAAAAAGATACCTAATAAGAGTATACTTATATTACCTCATATTATTCTGTGGTAAGTGGTAATACCTATGTAGTCTATCTAGTAGTATGACTTGCGAGACAATAAATTCCCGTGTGATTTTTGATGTCCAACTTTCTTTTTATGTAAGAAAGGTAATCGGTGAAAAGGGTTTTGAAATATCTTATTCCGTGGCCTACCCAGGGGAATAAGATATTCCGCAGCCGTGTTCTTATATTGTATCTAAGTACATATAACTTAAAAGAATATCCCCTGTTATTGTAAACGTACGGAATATTAGATATTTAAGTAAATAATTAAGTAGCTGTTATTATTATTTGTTTCATTTATTACCCACATAGATATGTAATAGTTATGTAAACAGAACAGTGCTTCGGTAAATAGGTAGATATTACTATCTAGTCTAGTAGATATCTAAGTATTTACTTACCGGCCGATGGTAAATATTTGTAAGTATTTTCATTAGATTTACGAAACTTTACTAGGAATAATAGATAAGATATTAGGTTTACAGATGTCAGTTACTTCCCCATTATTAAGGTGATACGTTACATACAATATTTAGTTTTATTTTTTACATCAATTTCAATGTTCTATGAGTACAATATCCAGTATTACCTAGGTAGGTAAACTAAACATCCATACTATTATTATAAATGCTAAAGTAACTCTATCTGTCTGTCTGTATGTTACAGATTCGCAACAAAACCGATTTTGATGAAATTATATTATAGGTGTAAATTAGACCTTGAGAAGGGAGATAGGCTATGTTTGGTCGCGATAACCAACATCTACGCGAGCGGAGCCGTGGGCAAAAGGTGGTAGATACTAAAAAAAACATTCTTACTAGAATGATTAGCTAGAGCTACTGCTCTAGAGACCACTACCGATATCTTCGTGTTAGGTTACTTTTATGATAATATTGTTAATGCACTAAGAAGTAGGTATTATAACCTACTAGCTGTCCCGGCGAACTTCGTACCGCCAATTTTTTCCCGCCCCGCGATTCGCGTCAGATCCCGTTCCTGCTGCACCATTTAGGGGGATGAAAAATAAATGTTGGCCGATTCTCATAGATACCGGATAAGCACAAAAAATTTCATCAAAATCGGTCAAGCCGTTTCGGAGGAGTATGGCAACGAAAACTGTGACACGAGAATTTTATATATTAGATGTAGGTAGGTATACGTCATACCAGGTAGATCTATCTATTTTAATATGATATTTTATCGTCAAACCTTATTATTTTGGCTTATGACCGATTTCCCCAAAAAAACATTTGTTTTGGTGATAGATAAATTACACTTTTTTATATTTGGTCCGTCAATTTGATGCACCCCGCTAGATGGTAATAAAGCTGACGTGCAGTCCAGAAGATACAGACCATCATTCTCGATGCTATTGGACGTAAAATGGTGGTCCCTATCTTGACGGCCTTGATGGTTGCCTTTTCACGCCCCGCTTGAAGAACCCGGGACTGTAAAAGGAGGGAAACACGTATGCGGGCAGAGCATTCCAGCTCTGTATCTTGCGGCAGGGGAAAGAGCCCTCAAACCGTTTAGTGCGAGATGATTTCTAACATTTATTCATTAAATGTTAGAAATCAGGGCATATTAAACATGCCATCTGGCAACCCTAACCTGGTCTAAAAACCTAAGTACCCTAGGTAAACCTAAGTGCACACATGGTGCACCCTATAACCGAAAACGGAAGTAACCGCCATACTTATTTTCTTTGGCGGAGGCGGTTCTCCTTCCGGCATGCCTCGCCGAGGCGGGATTGGCCCACGTTTTGAATTACTGGCTTTTACTTAGCGCCTAATCAGCGAGAATAATGTATGTAGTTTTGAGCTGTTAATAAGAGCAAGCTTTTTTAATCGGATGTTAAATAATTGATAAAAAATTTTTGCTTGATTTTATTGATAAGGAAAAAATTACGTAAATACTTACCTACCTTTTTTTTAGTAGTACTTACCTATGTAGTAATTTCTTTCTTAGATACCTACCTAATTTTTATTAGAAATTATAAAGGACAACAGGCAACAGGTACTTACAGGGGGTATTCTATGCTTGTAGTAATTTACCTGCACGATAACCCAAAAAAATATTTCCAGGATACAGGATTTAGTTTCTTTATGCCACAATAACTTTTAAATGCCTTATCAGAACACATTTAGATGTAGGGTCATCCCGAGTAACAAAAAGGATTAATATATTAATCTATATCTATTATTTAGATACATTAATGTCATAATCATAACATAAGGTAATTTAAAAAAAATAAAAAAAATTAACCACATAACAAAGCCCTAACTTTAAATAATACCTTTCACACTAAGCTATTACCTACGTGACTAATAGTGGCCTAGGTACCGGCACTAGTACCTGAATCATAATTCAAGTGCCAATAACGGTGTCGTTTACCTTAACGTGTCGTAGGCCAATACCTACAAAGTACGACGTAATTATTTTTTTCTCGCGCTTGTTTCGCTCCCGGCTACCGGACAAGCTCGCCTTATCGGATGGAGTCGGGCGCGCCTCGCCTCGCGCCGCCAGTGTGTCCGCAGCCTACAGTCCGCGTTGAGACTTGTCGCCTGACATCGTTTCACCGGACCTTTTTGTTGAATACCAATTAGGTAGGTAGTAACTTACTATACTGGACAGTTTAAACAATGACCATTATTGTATAGGTGCTGATTTATGTTCTAAGGAGCTATATTCAAGTTTATATTTAAATTAAGTAATTCAACAATGACTAAAGAAATTCGGTGAAACTTATAACGCGTGCAACACGTGTTTATTTACCTAAGTAGTTAAGTAAGCTATTAGTCAACAAAGGATCATTTCTCATCATAAACTCATTGAGATTGAAAACTAGAAACTCGATAATACAAGACAATCACTTAAACTATTACGCTACCGTAATCGTAGCTGAAAATAGAGCAAGCGACGGAATTTCTCTAAACACTGGTCATTTGTATGCTCCATTAGTGTCACGGATGCGCAGCCAGTCGCTCACTCGCAAGTCGCATTGGTCATCTTATCGATGAAGATAGTCGTCGTTAGTTGACGTCTGATGGTCGATGTCTGGGGTCTGGGGCAGGAAGCTGTGCGCGCGGCCGGCACCGTCGCGCCATTAGCGCCGCGCATTCAATAATAATGAACGAGCCGCACCGAAATATCCCCTGTTTACACCCACTCGCTCGCTCGCTCGCCGCACCGACCGACCGCATTTTATTTTTTCGCTGTCGCACATTTCGCCGTCATAGCTATTTCCACTCGAGGCATTATACGCGCGTCGATGTGTGCGCAGTCCACGTGGACCGCTTCGTCGACGGTGAGCACGACGAGCCGAATCCTCCACTCCCATTGGCCTATACGCCCGCATCGCTTATTAAAGGCGGGGTTACACGCGTTTCGCCACCGCGGTTGGTTTAAGAGTCATTCGCTGCGCTCGCTATTGGTGGAGTAGATTTTTATAAGAGCGACAGTCCACGTGGACTCGTTTATCTATTCAGACGCCGGCGGCGTGGTCGCGGGGGGAGGCCGGGGGGTATACGGGCAATCAGTAAAGGCGGGAGGAATACGGCCATATTTATAAGAGCTGCGGGGATGCAATCACGAAGCGGCGCGGGGGTCGGCGGGCGCTGGCGCGGGGCGGGGGGAGGCGGCGGCCATTTTGAGGGCAGCTCTTTTTATTCGTTTTTCGCGCGGGGTGCGTCGTCGTCGGGAGCGCGGCGTGCGCTAATTGCGGGGGTAATGAGGGCGCTCGACTCGACTCGCTCACTCTATTAAACTTGCTCGCTATCGGCTGCCTTATTGATTTGCCCTTAATCGAGGCGGTGCGGAGTGGCAGGCTGTCGGCCGCTGCTCGCTGTAATGTAAACAAAGCGGTCGGCGCGGGGCAGACGTCCGCACAAATTGAATTAGAATGATTACAGCTGGCGACACAGCACTGACCCACTCGCCACCGCGCCCCGTGGGCGAGCGGAGCCATCTAGCGTCCGAAAGAACATCGCTACATGGTGTAGATTCTCGTAGATAAATTACCTGTGTAGCGCTGCGGTAGAACATTCGACCGCTATGTCAGAGGTCGTGGGTTCCATTCCTGCTCAGTGTGAATATTTATATAATCAGCTAGGGATGATACTATCTCTTTATTATTTAGGAACAACACTTAGGTACACAAAATAAATGTTTAGGTAGGGATGTTTATTGACATTCTAGAAGCGTTGCTTATGTAGTAAGTACCATAGGTCTACATGTGGTAAATAAGGCCTAGATAATTATTTTTATTCACTAACATTAGACAGATATGTAGGCAGACATAATAAATACCTAACGAGTCATCTCACTGACTAAATCCGCTTTATTATTTCTATTAAATCAGCCGCCCACTAAAGTCGATCCAACTTCTAAAATTACTCCCTCTCTGATATTTTATACTCGACTGTTAGTGACCTGGTGTATTCTCAAACACTTGATGAAATTTAACACCGTAGGCGAAATAATATCTAACGTTAGTAAAAGTAGACAAAAAAGTAGACACAAAACAGACCATTTTAGTATTCATTTCGTATCGGTCATCGTACAATTACATTATTAATATTTAAATTGGTAGATTAGACATAAACGGGTTGGGGTGTATGAAGTCTATTATTACAGAAATTAAAAACAGTTGTTGGTAAGTAGGTACTTAGATTTGTTCAAGTGATACAAAAAAATTGACAGGTCTACCTAAAAGTTTTTTTTTTAGTTATAGAACACGTCACCACCATTGTTAACAGTATATAATAATGGTGACCCCTTTCCGTGACTTTGCCTATAGCTTACTATCAGGCGAGGTGAAGTCAAATTAACGTATCATTTTATATAAAAAAATACGCTCATGCTTATTTTCCTACGGGGTAGGCAGAGACAGTCAACAGCCCGCCATTTGATGAGGATAGCCTTACATACATCACGAGATTCCTCCACTGTCACACTTACTGTATATATTATTACATACATACATATATTCACGCCTGTAAACACTTCGGCCTAGAACCAACCTCACCTCCGGCCTAGCACCACGACCCTCAGTCAGCGTGCGGTTTTAGTCGGTTTGAGTCCGACATAACCCTCCCCCCCCCTTCCGGCTCCGGCGGGGGAGGTATCCGTGGGGATTTCCGCATGAAAAAACAAAGGATATGTTGTGTATCTACTTATGTAGGTAATATTGTCATAAACGACTATCAGTTACGGGCAATAACAGCTTATCAGTAATAACAACATACTATTTAATAGATATAATAGCGTATTTTTATACTTCTTGTTTAATTACCACAAAAAATAGCATTAACTAGCAATAAAAAACAGGTAGGTAGGTATTATAAATTCTTAGGTACGTGCCTACAGTTAGTGTTAGAAATATCTTGACAGCAAGCTCTCAAAATGATCTTAAAATAAAGGTAGGCAGGTAGAGCAAATCATCCATACTAATATTATAAATGCGAAAGTAACTCTGTCTGTATGTTACGCTTTCACGTCTAAACCACTGCACCGATTTTGATGAAATTTGGTATAGGGGTAGATTAGACTATGAGAAAGGACATAGGCTATGTTTGGTCGCGATAACCGACATCCACGCGGGCGGAGCCGCGGGCAAAAGCTAGTATCATATAGATCAATCAAACAATTTTATTTGTCCTTAATACGAGAGTTTCAAGATCATTTTGAGACTTTGTTATCAAGATATTTGTGACGCTGTAGGTACACCTCATTTGGTTGGGCGTGTGTACATGCTCTGCCGTGCAGTGTACGGTACACACCGTACACACGTGACGAATAGCGCATAATAGCAACAACAGCGCATTTGTTTACGCGTCCGACATCTGTTACATGGTGTTATAAGTCGACTACTTTGGTCCAGATGCGTCGTGCAACCTTTTTGTTTAAAACAACTTTTTTTTTTTAATTTTGTCCCGTCTCGTGTTAAATCTAAAGAGGATGGACTATATTTAACAGAATTCTTAATACAGATAGCTGGTATTATAAGGCGTAAAAATAGTAGGTATATTTTTAATTTTGAACTTTAAATACATATATGATCAGAGTCTGTCAGCATGACTGTAACGCCCCTGGTGCTGATGTGTCTATAGGCCACGGTAACAACCTTGGCCTATAGACACATCACCTTGGCCTATAGGCTGTGTGCTTGTCTGCCACCTAAGTGATTAAAAAAAAAACTAGTAAAATTCCCGCGCTCTGTGGAAATCGTTACCTTTTAATCATTATCTACGTATATTCGTACCGCTTCGTTTAATTACTTTACATAAAAACTGCACAGTCGATCTGAAATTACATATTCATTACTTTTTATAACTACTGCTAATAGTGCAAAGTACTTACTATAATCTACCTACTAGTAAGTTTAGTTGATGGCAAAAACAGGGGCTTCTTTCAATTCAAATGTACAGCGTGGAGGGTCCTTTTATGAAAAAAAAAACGCCTTTTATTACCGGCAATACAAACTTTTAATGGAATTAAAGATACAGGCACAAGACACAATGAACGGCTTTAAAAACAGACTTATACTTAATTGAATGGAATGTGAATGCTTGTAAACTGTAATAAACTACGCGCTTTTTTTAGTTCTACATAAATGTGGAAGCGATATCTTGTAAATGAATTTTAATTAGGTATTATATTATTTATCCCACCATCTCGGAAAGAGTATTTTTAATCTTCAATATATCTGAGTGGAAAAGCCGTTTTTATTCTCTAGAGGATAAAGTAAATTGAATTTAGAACATCGTGTGCACTAAGTTTGTGAATTAAAAAAAACATTAAACCTATTTACTGCTACCTCTATGGTGCCGAATATATCATACAACTTTTTTTTAATTTGTTAAAAACTCAGACTCGGAACCTTCTTGGTGTTCTTTTTTTCTTTTTTCTTTTGGAATAAAAGTGTAGGTACCTATCTTGTGATTGTAAACGTTTTTTTTTTTGCATCTAGTCATTTCCTCGCTGAGGTGGAATGAAAAGTTACGTGTTGCACTCGAGTGCAAAGATTTTTCACCTCGTGCTCTTTTGATTCCCTCGCTAACGCTCAGGATTCTAATTTTGTAAATTTTAGAATCCTTCGCTTGCTCGGTCATCAAAATTGAACACGCGGTTATAAGCAAACTCAAACTCAAACTCAAACTCATTTATTGCGAAAATGGGTAATTTATAGGTAACATTCAGTAAATAAAGTATCTCCATAATCCACCTGACGGCATGCAATTTTACAGGTATTTCTAAATTAATAGCGCTAGTAATAATCATATAGAATTAAAAAAAAAATAATACAGTAATTAGTCCATCAAAAAGAATAATATTATGTTAAAAAATTTTCCTATCCTTGGTACAAGTCAATAAGTATACATGTCAAATAAAATTAAAATTTAAAATAAGTCAATAAATAATGTCACACAATATGTCATTTCTGGTAATTTTGCATGTCATTTATAAATTCGGTTACACTGTAATAGGCTTTTTCTACGAGAAATTGTCTTACTTTTCGTTTAAATACATCAATGTTTATGCTGTCTAATAATTTCTTCGGCAAGTGATTATAAACCCTAGGCGCCATACACAGTACACTATTTGTCATCAATGCACTTTTGTGTTGAGGACAGCTAACTTTTAGACAGTGGCGTTTGCTTTTATAATGTTCGTACATCGTTAAGTTAGACCTGACAAATAACACCAACTCATACATGTATAGACACGGTACTGTCAATATTTTCAGGTTTCTGAACCATAATCTACAGCTGTCTGTTCGATTGATCTTGCAAATTGCCCTTATGCATTTTTTTTGTGCTATAAATATTCGTTCTTTTTCTGTACAGTTTCCCCAGAATATGATTCCGTATCTTAACATACTTTCAACGTTACCATAATATGCTGTCAGTACTGCGGTCTGGTTGAGTTTTTTTGTGAGCATATACAATGCGTATGACTGAGTACTCAGTTTTGAGCAAAGGATCTCTGCAGCAACTTTGCACTCTTGTATAACAAATAACTATTACCGACTACAAACACTAAGCAATGATAGAGTGGTATTGTTTTAATTAGATATTATTAATTAACAGGAAAAACTGAAGTTTGCTTAGTACGATTGTGAATAATTCGATATGTGGTATATGTGTATATTTCCGATAGTAATAACAGGAACTTCCGCTATAAAACGAATTATTATGCACTGGGTAAGTTAATAGTTGGGTGCACAGTTTAATTAATATAACTAACTATTACACATGTAAGTACAGTCAGCATCAGAAATATGTTGACGAACAAAGTGCTCAAAATGATCTAAATTTTGTTTCTTTTACCCCTAGTTGACCGATTGAGATCAGAACGATTTCTGATATTTGGTAATTTTAATTCGGGCAATAATACCATATAAATCAATAAAACAGTATGATTTGTTGTAGTATATTTTAAGATCATTTTGATACTTCGTCGTCAAGATAATATTTATGACGCTGACTGTACCTACTTGCGGCGTATATGGGAGTCCAAGTCAACCAAACAAAAAAAAATAAAGTGGTCCTCTGACGATTACATAAATAAATTTATACATCACTAGGTACTTACATTATTTATTTACTAGCTTTTGCCCGCGGCTCTGCCGGTATGGATGTCGGTTATCGCGACCAAACATAGCCTATGTCCTTTCTCATGGTCTAATCTACCCCTATACCAAATTTCATCAAAATCGGTTCAGTGGTTTAGGCGTGAAAGCGTAACAAACAGACAGACAGACAGACCGAATTACTTTCGCATTTATAATATTAGTATGAATTTATTTCTTGTTCAACTTCTGAGGGCGATAGTAGGCAGGTATACGTATGTACTTATTTATAAGATCAGGCAGGCTGGCAGGTGGCCAGACTTTTATTAATTAATACAGACTCCTACTAGTACTACCAAGATACCAATCAACAAAATGCCTTTGCCCCTATTACATGACATTAAAAGAAATTCATCGCTGATAAAAGGTTTAAAAATATTTTTTATACCTTTTAATTAACTGTCAAAGAAAGCTTTTCAATTAGTACCTAATTGAGGTAATTTAAATTCATAGTTCAAGCTGCAATTCAAGTCAATCATACATAGGGGGCTATAGCCTTAAAGGATAATTGCACGAATTATGTCGCGCTGAATGTGTAGGTTCCCACATTTAACTAAACTAGGTAGGTATAACTGCTACCTGCTCTTTTTGTCGTCGATTTGCGCAATTGCACAGGTATTTTATTTGCGTGCGAATTGACAACTGCTACTTCATTGTAAGAAGTCTATGGTTTTTTTTTTTTAACCGTGGGGGAAAATCCTTCATGGATGTTATGCCGGAGTCCTACCGACTAAAAACCCCCACGGTAACGCCCAGAAGCCTATGGATGGGAGCCCCGGGTAAGCCCTCGGAAGGATGTCCCAGGACTCAAGAAGTCTATGGTAAGCAGCTATTTTAGCACATGAATAGAGAGAAGTGATTCAGGTGTGACTCAGTAGTTCAGTTGGAAGAGCATTCCCCCTGTAAGGGTCGTGGGTTCAAGCCTCATCTGAGCAATTATATTTTTCCTGATATACCTAATCGAATTGTATAGTTACCATAATAAATGCTATAAAAAATTCATTTAAACATTTGAATTTGATTGAGTAACAAACTTCCAAACACTTTTCCAATCCGAAATACATCGGAAAAATGAAGCGCTCAAGTAAGAAAGCAAGGTTGTGGGTTCAAGTCCCACTTGAGCGCTTAATTTTTCCCGATGTATCGAATTTAAAATTTAGCTTGATAAATGCTATAAAAATTTCAATCAAACTTTTTATTTGTAATATGAGTAGGATAGGTTGTGACATTTTACTAAATTGTATTGCGAATCGACAAATAAAATCCAATTTGAAATGAAGTTGCAGATTTATACATTTAACGGGTGTCCATTCATGCGAATTGCATTCTAATAATAAAATCGCAGTTTTATTTTTAAAATTCATTCATTTTTCTGAGTTGAATGCTTGTCAGTCTGTTCTCGTTGGCAGTGTACTATTGAGCGGATTCCAAACATTCTACAGGTGAGTAAATACAGTTGTCACGAATATATCGATAAATGTAAACAAGAAGGACAAATATCCTGTATTTCTTACTACAAAAAATAAATAAAAAAAGAACCGACTTCAAAAATCGAGTGGAAACTGAAAAGTTAAAAATAACTGAATGAGTTATCCATACTAATATTATAAAACCGACTTTGATGAAATTTGGTATAGGGGTAGATTAGACCAAGAGAACGGACATAGGCTATGTTTGGTCGCGATAACCGACATCCACGCGGGCGGAGCCGCGGGCAAAAACTAGTGTATAATATAACCTAATAATTTTCTGTTGAAGTCGGTGCTAAACCTAAAAGGATCTGTAGTCAGATAATAACAGATGATAAAGCTTAGAGTCTACTTTTTTGCATCTTTCTAAAACAACCCTTTTTACAACTTGAAAGTTTAAAAACCAAGAGAGCTGAATCCTAAACGAAATATGACGTCAGCAATCTTCCCTATAAATGTTTCACAAACCGAAAATATAAGACAGCCGAACCTATTTCTTTTGTATAAATTCAAAGCACCGTGTTTTAAAAACACTGAACCATTTGGATGAACACCATTCAACATCTGACCCACTGTCCGTCTGAGAACTTCCTAAATCGACAATCAGCAACGTTTCTCAGAAACATCAACTATTTTAGTCTATTGTTTGCGACATTCTTTCAGTATTAATTTTGACTCAGGTAAACGTTCCTTGAGTAATATTTCGAGGAACACTAACGTAATATCTTTGTCGTTTTATATCCACTCAAGTATTATAATAAACCCGACTAATTCGTTTTAATTTTATTCTAGATAAGTATCTGTATTTTATAGAATATTTAAAGCGTATTTATAGTGTAGGTATCCAATTTAATACTTTGGCACTTCCTTTTAGATAAACATCGCGTATACTTCAATCAATGAACAAGTTAAGCATGTGACTATTATCATTTATCTTTACATGGATTATAAGAAGCATTCTTGCTACTGATTACTTAAAAATAAACAACTCATTATGGTATAATGCGTCATACGTAATCTTGTAATTTTCGTTAATAATCGGCTTAAGTATCCTACCTAAATATACATAGGTACCTACGTACTAAATCTATTTTTAATTTTTATGTACTTACCTACAAAACGGCAGTTTTATGAAATATACTGCTTAGGTACTCACCTACTTATATTTACACTAGAACTGAATTGGTAATTGGTATTCCTCATTTCTTTAGTTTAGTTATAATACCACAGATTACATAATAGCAGTGATTAGTGATAGGAATGCAACTTAAAAATGCTGTTATACTCCTAAATTTAGTGCATCAAATTGAGAATTAGGTCTGGATTAACTGGAGGCTGTCCTAATAAATAAAACAGCCTGTCGAATCCGGCATCTCACGGACATCAGTCAGTATCTACTTAATAACTTAGATCACTAAATTCGTTGTAGGTATTTCCCAGGTTGAAAGAGGCACGCTCCGAATGAAGTAGTCAATTAATAGGCAGTACATGTTTACAGAACACTCTCATTGTACCGCGCTATCCGAACAGACACGATATTCCAGAACGGTACGATAGACAGATACTGCCAACTGTTTCACTAATATAATCTTTATACTTATACTAGCAGTCCCCGCGACTTCGTTCGGATGGACATAGAATATGTGTTATTTTAATTTTGCTTGAAATTGTTCCTTTTCTCTGCTCGGCTCTTTTCTTCCCTCTATTTCTTATTTTAATATATTAAAAGCCAAGTTATGCCTTATGAGTTATGACATTAGCAGCATAATCCCGTTAGTCTTCGGTCTTGGCCTAGCTATACCGGAGATTGCCTCGAATAAACAGACAGAAAGACATGTTGCAGTTGCACACAATGCAGTTTAACCCCATTACCCCAACTCCGAGGCGTTTCGGCAACCAGAGTCCCGTTGGTTAATCTGGAGGTGTACCTACCGGTTAAACTTGCAGAAGAGGTCTGAGGTTGGCTTGGACTTCAAAGATCTTGGAGGTAGGTACACTCCCAAGTATCATCTTCATTAAGACGTATTATCCTGATTGCATCCGAGGCCAAGGTGCCCTCGGCAAGGGGCTCTTCCTCCTCCACTTCGCACTATCATAGGCGTTCATGATAGTGAGACCATTCAAATCAAATCAAATCAGTTTCTTCGCATAAGACCGGTACATAAAGGTGGTTTCGTTTATAATAATGTGCAAGTGCTCTGCTTATTACCTTGAAAGGTGTGCAAATTTTATTTTTAGAAGATACATTGCCAAGTATTAAAGAAATTTTTACATCGGTAATGAGTAATAGGTATCGAATAATTAATAAATAAGCTCATTGTGTACAGTTAAGTACATTGGCACGCATCATCCTCCACGACGCGACGTGAAAAGTTAGTACTTCTTGGGCCTACCCCTTCTATTTAGACATTTGTTACCAATGTAGCCTGGCACACCCAAGTGTAACTCAAACAAGTTCAGAATTAAAAAGTACAGCAACTAGAACAGTTGTTATACTTGGATATTATGTATGACAGAGCGGTATGAGGTATGACAATTGACAACACAACTGTGTCAATAAGACACATTGTGACGCAACACTTTCACACACCATCTTCTCTATAGCGACTATGTACACACTGTACACAATGGGTGTGTAGTTATGTACCCACCCACACATATATAAACATAATTACGAACTTATGTACACATTACAATGCTTATAATGTGTCTCTGTGTACAATGAATTTTAATTGTCAACTTTTTTATGAGAATGATTTATCGTAGATAGAAGTCACTATTATTAAAAAATAAGTTATAATCCAGGACTCCACTGTAGAGACCTTCGTGATCCAAGACACCGAGCAGCCTCATCACTGATTAGTGGATGAGACTCTAGCTAGCGCAAGCTTTCCTGTCATGATTGGGGATTATCAGCTCAACTTGTCAACAGAAAGAGGGTAAATTTTTGGTACCAACCTACTTGTCCCCTAAAATTAGTACCCTTTACCCACTGGTCTCCTACTATTTGAGGCTCCTACTCATTTAATTATGTACGGAATTTGACCTAAACAAAAACAAATAGGTTAAGCTAAATAGCACACTTTAAAAATGAATCCATATTTGCTAGGTAATCTTGACGCTAATGTCTGCTACTGTGTCCGTGTGGATAGGGTTTCTTAGAGTCTAGCTCCTTCCCCGAATCTCTGGCTACCTCATAATCAAGTCCCATTACGATCGATCAGAGATCTAAGATCGTTAAGTCGACAAGACAAACAAGTTTAACAAATTGACTGGCCGTGTTACTTTCGCGTTTTTATTACGTGTTTCCTTCTTTTTACAATTCCGGGTCCTTTTGGCAGGATGTGAAAAAGTATCTATCGACCCAGTCAAGTTAGCATCTGGGATAATGGACCGTACCTTCTGGACTTCACCCTAGCTTCTTACTATCCAGCGGGAACAATCAATTGGCGGACTGACGGGTAGGCAGAAGTGCATTAACACCTTCATTTTGCCAAATATGATATTTTTGGTACCACTTTATAGGGCACGAGCCTATTGCAATTAAGTAGGCTGTTTTTATGGGCTTTATGATTACTATCAGATGGAAAACAACCCTATCCCTTCCTTAATTGCCTTCTACTGACGAGAAAGCTTAGGTTGACTATTTTATTCTATAATAACTGCATTCGTAAACAATAAACACTCAGACATACTGGTAGTAGAGAGACTTGTCTAAAAAGCTCATTCACGACATACGACTAAGTACAGTGTTGTTACACAATATTGTAATACTTACAGAATGTGGTTACAATGAGGGTGTAACAGGTGCAGTGCCACGAGCGTGGATGCTACTCAGCAATTAAGTACCAAGTACTGTCGGGTACAAGACTGTAATTTTGAGGAGTGAAATGATAATGTCTTTGTATTGCTGTCAGGAGGTCAGTCTGTTGAAATCAACGGCTTTACGTATAGGTAGCAATGAAGGTAGCTTGTCACATTTACAATTTACGGAATGCTTTACATCCATTCAACCTTTGCTGATTACAAACATATGAACTTAAAGATGTTCGCGTACCCCATAGGAGCTCAGGATGTCAGGAGGAATTCAGTAAATGTATTTTCTATGTGCCAATTTCGATCCACTACAAATCTTCACAAACTATTTAATTAGGATTTCAATGTGATTTAAGTATTTGTAAATTTGAAGAGACCTATTGACTAATGGTCGCGTTAGAAAAGTCAAATATTTCCCTGATTAACGCAAAATTTTAGAATCAAAAGTCTAATAGGCCTTAAGTCAACGGTAAATACGTAGTAGCCGTGGCAGTAGGAAAATGATTCAATGACTATGACACTTACTTGTGAAAGTACATGACTACAGCAAGCCGAGAGCATTGAAACTTCACAAAGGCACAGCCATAGCCTGTGGCACTTTTAGAATGACAAAACCAATTTTTAACCCACGACTTCCTGATAACCGACACCAAAATCAATCATCTGAATCAATCAATCTCTAGGCAGATATTTTAGACAATCGATAAGGTAGGTAGGCAGATATCGTAATGTCATACGTCTATTACACCTCGTTAAATGAACAGGGGGCCTAGACAATGTTACATTCTATTATCTACTTCGTCAGTCGATAGTTCATAAATGTATGGAAGTGACATTGGCTTTCGACCTGTCACGTGATCCGCAGTTATCGAACACAAATTTGCTAGACAATGTTTTAATCACACGATTCCATGATTCGAAACATCATTCGATCGTCGTTATCTATACTTTTTGGTTGCTACTTCAATTAAAATGCGTAGCCAAGTCACACATTTTGACTGGTCCTATCGCTCGTTTTCGAATTTCTTGATGGCTACCGCAGCGAAAGCCCGACCCCTGTCGCAAGCGCTATATAATGTCGATGTGTGTCATATGTGTAGCAAGTAGGTAAGTGTGAGTGCCGAAATACGAGACCGTCACTACCCGACTGCCGAAAGAAGGAGGGTAATGTTTTTTTATTCAGTTATTTTGAGTATTGAAATTGTAATTATTATTAACTTTATAATTACATTGAAAACGCATATGCTGCGCTTACTATGGGCAGCGCATAATGAAAATGTTTGGCAGAGACGCCAAAGACGATATATTTCCCGGCGGGACTTGGAAAAAGTTGATGAGATGCCGGAAACATTATTTATAGAGCATTTTCGACTAACGTTTATAGACCTTTGTGCAGAGTTAAGAGTTTTTAGTGCATTAAGGGGATCTCGGGAGAAACCTTGGAAATAAAGGTAAGACAGTGAAGAATTGTACAATATCACTTGTTAAGTTTTATTGTTTTGCTTTATACTTAATTATCTTATTTCAGGTGCTATGTGCCCTTAGTTTTTTTGCCACCGGCTCGTACCAAAGGATCGTGGGTGTTACGTAGCACATGACGCAAAGAACTACGAGTCGGTGCATTAAACAAGTGGTTGAGGCCCTTAATCAAAACTCCATCACGGGGAAAATGTATAGTTTTCCTTCTTATTCAAGTTTATATTGTCCTGCAAATGAATTATATTTCTTTAATTTACAGATTTGCAACCACAAATTTGAAATCCTTATTGTTAACTCTAAGTTTGGCGGAGCCACCCATGATTCCTATAGGTATATATGGCCCACAAGCAAGGTCGAGCCATACATGAGGAGTCTGTGTGAGTGGAGAATGTGTCTGGTTACTGGGTAAGACAAGACATTAAATTTGTTTATAAACTTGTTAGGCTCAATACTATTACCCTATTTGTACTTACAAGGATATATTCATACTAATATTATTAATGCGAAAGCCAGTACAATATTTATCCTAAGCTAAGTGGTTGTTTCAGGTGACTCCGGGTATCCACAGCGGCCATGGCTGATGATCCCGACATTAGATGCTGCAACCGGGTCTTAAGCAGCCATGTACCTATACATCGAGCCATGTGCAGGCTCGTAACATCATAGAGCGATGCTTTGGCTTGGCTGACATTGGAGATGCCTATTGAAACACAGAGTACTGCATTATCATCCCGAACAGTCTATAGCAGGATAACGCTTGCATGCTGTGTATTGCACAATATTGCTATTAAGGCTGCATTACCAGCCATAAGCGATATCCAAGCTGTGGCTGTGAATGATAATAATGCAGATTATTACTCAGAACCTGCACCCTCCGATGGAAGCCAGAATGAGCTAATTCAAGGAAGAGCAATGCTCGATCATTTGATTAGCAGGCTTTAATTCAAGTAAATAATATAATGTTATGTTATCCATTTCATTTGCATACTCGTTTAGCAATGTTATACTATAGGTATGTTGCGAAATAAAAAAACATTAATTAAAGTGAAAAACACGATTTATTTTACAAATAACCATACACAAAATCAGACGTTGCTCGACGGTCACAAACTCGCTTGTTGCCCGTTCGAAAGGAGTTGATTCTGTCTGTCTTCGCCGCGCACCCCGAGGCCTGCGCTGCGGCATGGAAACTGGGGACATAAGTGGCCTTTTTTTTTTCTCGCCCAGCTGGAGTAGTCACAGGTGTGGTCAGTCGTGGTGGTGGTAGTACTGCTATCGGTTGTGGACTAGTGGACGGGCGATATAAAATTGATGGTATTGGTGTTGGCGAAGGTGTTGGTGATGGCACTGATGGCAGACGCTGTGGTTCTGTCGTTATTATGTCTGCAAACAAAAATAGCAATAAGTATTGGTTTTTGTTATACTCGTAGTGGCTTTATTGAAATCAATAAGTGATATTTAAGTATTTATTTTACACTAGCTTTTGCCCGCGGCTCCGCCCGCGTGGATGTCGGTTATCGCGACCAAACATAGCCTATGTCCTTTCTCATGGTCTAATCTACCCCTATACCAAATTTCATTAAAATCGGTTCAGTGGCTTAGGTGTGAAAGCGTAACATACAGACAGACAGACAGACAGACAGACAGACAGACAGACAGACAGACAGACAGACAGACAGACAGACAGACAGACAGACAGACAGACAGAGTTACTTTCGCATTTATAATATTAGTATGGATATGGATACCATAATGAACAAAAATGTCCTGATCTGCAACATGAGATGGTGCAGCTGATGGTATCTGAAAGAATAAAAAGATAGATAAAAATACTACAAAATAATATTATACAAAGAATGTATTGTTAAATTCCTATTATAGAAACATGATTTATATTCATCTTTTAACCTCCTCCGCCGGAGTCGGGAGGAGAGGTTATGTCGGACTCGAACCAACTAAAACTGCACGCCGTCTGTGGGTCACAGTGCTAGGCCGGAGGTGAGGTTCACCCCGTGTTATCTTCAAAATACATCTAACAAACCTTTCATGTCCAAGATATATGATTCGACCTATACCTACTTAAAAAAAAATTGCTGGCAGACAATGATAGTGCACATTTTTTTATTATTGTTTGCATAACATACAAACATACAATCACGCATACATCACTGGAGGGTTAGGCAGAGGTGACTTAACACCCATATTTCACCATTTCAATGTAGGTATTTGGTTCCACGTAATAGTGTCTGAGCCTAAGCATTTGTTGACTTGAGCCCTGCATTTGAGGCTGAGTCTGGGCCGTGTATATCGGGCTGATGTTAAACAGCCCTAACCCTAAATCGCCGTGTAATATATAATATCACCACATGGGAAGAGATGGGGTGACCCAAATGACCAAGTGACATTATATAATAGTTTCATATTTCATCTGCGGTAGCCTAGTGGTATGGGTAATGGACTGCTGAGACGAGGTCTCGGGTTCGATCCCAGGTTTACCATGGCATACACCAATGACTTTTTGATGCTTTTCGAAGTTGTGTGTATTTATCGCAGGTTTATAAGGAATACAGGCGTGAGTTTATGTTATGTTATGTTCTGTCCATATTTCAAATATTTTAGTTTGACTGAAAAAAACACTTCACGGTAGAATCTTCTATCATCATAATCATTATTACACCGTGCAAATAATTAGTATGTAAATTATAAATGGAAAATAATAAAACAACTCACATTAAATCCCTGTTCCTGGATGTCGGGGTGGCCCGCTACGGCTAGCGTGCCCATTAGTGCCAGCACCCTCGTCTCGAGTCTTGTTAGGGTATTACTGCTGTGAGGCCCACCACCAGTGCCACCAGCATGCTGACGTATGGTCAAAGCTTTTTTATTGTCTTCGACTTCCAGTCACACCTTAAAATGATAAATATATGGAACTGTACAATATTATACTGAAAATTTTAAATAACATTGTGATTATTCTTAGAAGCATTCATAAACAAGCCTACATTATAAGTTAATACATAATAGGATACATCAAAACAAGTTGTATGTGGCCTAGTTTCAGTATGGTACATACCTTTTTCCACTTTGTGGCGGCTTATTAACATCACTACCAACCGAATTCCAGGTGGTTGCCAAGTCTTGCCATAGCTGGTCTACCTTTAGATGCCCTTTATTTCAAGTAATATTGTATATTTCTCTGATTACTGCACCTTTCCATAAACTCCAATAGAATTTCTGAAAATGAAGGAAAGATTAAATTCTTCCTATGGGATATGTTTATTTAGGTATAACACATATTCACAAACTTTCATATTTGTAATATTAATAGAATAACACTTACTTAATCTCACTTCCAAAGCTCTATAACTAATTTTAAAAAACTTTAAATTTATAGATTTTGAGCCTCCCGCTTCGAAATAAGACTTGACGTTTGTCACTCTTGACAGTGATGATCGACAGACCGTAGGAATCGTCCACATAAAAACGAAAGATCATAGACAAAGTCGACCCTACGAATCGCTTAAAAGAACACGAAATGTGATTAACATTGTCTACCAATTGAGGTTCGTTATCGTCAGAGCGGTAGCGAATGTCGTAGTGGAATCGTCCCGGAACGATGGCATGTTGTCTAGGCCCCCAGGGGGCCTAGACAATGTTACATTCTATTATCTACTTCGTCAGTCGAAAGTTGACAAATGTATGGAAGTGACATTGGCTTTCGACCTGTCACGTGATCCGCAGATAACGAACACAAATTTGCTAGACAATGTTTTAATCACACGATTCCATGATTCGAAACATCATTCGATCGTCGTTATCTATACTTTTTGGTTGCTACTTCAATTAAAATGCGTAGCCAAGTCACACATTTTGACTGGTCCTATCGCTCGTTTTCGAATTTCTTGATGGCTACCGCAGCGAAAGCCCGACCCCTGTCGCAAGCGCTATATAATGTCGATGTGTGTCATATGTGTAGCAAGTAGGTAAGTGTGAGTGCCGAAATACGAGACCGTCACTACCCGACTGCCGAAAGAAGGAGTGTAATGTTTTTTTATTCAGTTATTTTGAGTATTGAAATTCTAATCATTATTAACTTTATAATTACATTGAAAACGCATATGCTGAGCTTACTATGGGCAGCGCATAATGAAAATGTTTGGCAGAGACGCCAAAGACGATATATTTCCCGGCGGGACTTGGAAAAAGTTGATGAGATGCCGGAAACATTATTTATAGAGCATTTTCGACTAACGTTTATAGACCTTTGTGCAGAGTTAAGAGTTTTTAGTGCATTAAGGGGATCTCGGGAGAAACCTTGGAAATAAAGGTAAGACAGTGAAGAATTGTACAATATCACTTGTTAAGTTTTATTGTTTTGCTTTATACTTAATTATCTTATTTCAGGTGCTATGTGCCCTTAGTTTTTTTGCCACCGGCTCGTACCAAAGGATCGTGGGTGTTACGTAGCACATGACGCAAAGAACTACGAGTCGGTGCATTAAACAAGTGGTTGAGGCCCTTAATCAAAACTCCATCACGGGGAAAATGTATAGTTTTCCTTCTTATTCAAGTTTATATTGTTCTGCAAATGAATTATATTTCTTTAATTTACAGATTTGCAACCACAAATTTGAAATCCTTATTGTTAACTCTAAGTTTGGCGGAGCCACCCATGATTCCTATAGGTATATATGGCCCACAAGCAAGGTCGAGCCATACATGAGGAGTCTGTGTGAGTGGAGAATGTGTCTGGTTACTGGGTAAGACAAGACATTAAATTTGTTTTTAAACTTGTTAGGCTCAATACTATTACCCTATTTGTACTTACAAGGATATATTCATACTAATATTATTAATGCGAAAGCCAGTACAATATTTATCCTAAGCTAAGTGGTTGTTTCAGGTGACTCCGGATATCCACAGCGGCCATGGCTGATGATCCCGACATTAGATGCTGCAACCGGGTCTTAAGCAGCCATGTACCTATACATCGAGCCATGTGCAGGCTCGTAACATCATAGAGCGATGCTTTGGCTTGGCTGACGTTGGAGATGCCTATTGAAACACAGAGTACTGCATTATCATCCCGAACAGTCTATAGCAGGATAACGCTTGCATGCTGTGTATTGCACAACATTGCTATTAAGGCTGCATTACCAGCCATAAGCGATATCCAAGCTGTGGCTGTGAATGATAATAATGCAGATTATTACTCAGAACCTGCACCCTCCGATGGAAGCCAGAATGAGCTAATTCAAGGAAGAGCAATGCTCAATCATTTGATTAGCAGGCTTTAATTCAAGTAAATAATATAATGTTATGTTATCCATTTCATTTGCATACTCGTTTAGCAATGTTATACTATGTTGCGAAATAAAAAAACATTAATTAAAGTGAAAAAAACGATTTATTTTACAAATAACCATACACAAAATCAGACCCGACGTTGCTCGACGGTCACAAACTCGCTTGTTGCCCGTTCGAAAGGAGTTGCTTGTGTCTGTCTTCGCCGCGCACCCCGAGGCCTGCGCTGCGGCATGGAAACTGGGGACATAAGTGGCCTTTTTTTTTCTCGCCCAGCTGGAGTAGTCACAGGTGTGGTCAGTTGTGGTGATGGCAGTACTGCTATCGGTTGTTGACTAGTGGACGGGCGATATAAAATTGATGGTATTGGTGTTGGCGAAGGTGTTGGTGATGGCACTGATGGCAGACGCTGTGGTTCTGTCGTTATTATGTCTGCAAACAAAAATAGCAATAAGTATTGGTTTTTGTTATACTCGTAGTGGATTTATTGAAATCAATAAGTGATATTTAAGTATTTATTTTACACTAGCTTTTGCCCGCGGCTCCGCCCGCGTGGATGTCGGTTATCGCGACCAAACATAGCCTATGTCCTTTCTCATGGTCTAATCTACCCCTATACCAAATTTCATTAAAATCGGTTCAGTGGCTTAGGCGTGAAAGCGTAACATACAGACAGACAGACAGACAGACAGAGTTACTTTCGCATTTATAATATTAGTATGGATATGGATACCATAATGAACAAAAATGTCCTGATCTGCAACATGAGATGGTGCAGCTGATGGTATCTGAAAGAATAAAAAGATAGATAAAAATACTACAAAATAATACCTATTATACAAAGAATGTATTGTTAAATTCCTATTATAGAAACATGATTTATATTCATCTTTTAACCTCCTCCGCCGGAGTCGGGAGGAGAGGTTATGTCGGACTCGAACCAACTAAAACTGCACGCCGTCTGTGGGTCACAGTGCTAGGCCGGAGGTGAGGTTCACACCGTGTTGTCTTCAAAATACATCTAAGAAACCTTTCATGTCCAAGATATATGATTCGAACTATACCTACTTAAAAAAAAATTGCTGGCAGACAATGATAGTGCACATTTTTTTATTATTGTTTGCGTAACATACAAACATACAATCACGCATACATCACTGGAGGGTTAGGCAGAGGTGACTTAACACCCATATTTCACCATTTCAATGTAGGTATTTGGTTCCACGTAATAGTGTCTGAGCCTAAGCATTTGTTGACTTGAGCCCTGCATTTGAGGCTGAGTCTGGGCCGTATATATCGGGCTGATGTTAAACAGCCCTAACCCTAAATCGCCGTGTAATATATAATATCACCACATGGGAAGAGATGGGGTGACCCAAATGACCAAGTGACATTATATAATAGTTTCATATTTCATCTGCGGTAGCCTAGTGGTATGGGTAATGGACTGCTGAGACGAGGTCTCGGGTTCGATCCCAGGTTTACCATGGCATACACCAATGACATTTTGATGCTTTTCGAAGTTGTGTGTATTTATCGCAGGTTTATAAGGAATACAGGCGTGAGTTTATGTTATGTTATGTTCTGTCCATATTTCAAATATTTTAGTTTGACTGAAAAAAACACTTCACGGTAGAATCTTCTATCATCATAATCATTATTATACCGTGCAAATAATTAGTATGTAAATTATAAATGGAAAATAATAAAACAACTCACATTAAATCCCTGTTCCTGGATGTCGGGGTGGCCCGCTACGGCTAGCGTGCCCATTAGTGCCAGCACCCTCGTCTCGAGTCTTGTTAGAGTATTACTGCTGTGAGGCCCACCACCAGTGCCACCAGCATGCTGACGTATGGTCAAAGCTTTTTTATTGTCTTCGACTTCCAGTCACACCTTAAAATGATAAATATATGGAACTGTACAATATTATACTGAAAATTTTAAATAACATTGTGATTATTCTTAGAAGCATTCATAAACAAGCCTACATTATAAGTTAATACATAATAGGATACATCAAAACAAGTTGTATGTGGCCTAGTTTCAGTATGGTACATACCTTTTTCCACTTTGTGGCGGCTTATTAACATCACTACCAACCGAATTCCAGGTGGTTGCCAAGTCTTGCCATAGCTGGTCTATCTTTAGATGCCCTTTATTTCAAGTAATATTGTATATTTCTCTGATTACTGCACCTTTCCATAAACTCCAATAGAATTTCTGAAAATGAAGGAAAGATTAAATTCTTCCTATGGGATATGTTTATTAAGGTATAACACATATTCACAAACTTTCATATTTGTAATATTAATAGAATAACACTTACTTAATCTCACTTCCAAAGTTCTATAACTAATTTTAAAAAACTTTAAATTTATAGATTTTGAGCCTCCCGCTTCGAAATAAGACTTGACGTTTGTCACTCTTGACAGTGATGATCGACAGACCGTAGGAATCGTCCACATAAAAACGAAAGATCATAGACAAAGTCGACCCTACGATTCGCTTAAAAGAACACGAAATGTGATTAACATTGTCTACCAATAGATGTTCGTTATCGTCAGAGCGGTAGCGAATGTCGTAGTGGAATCGTCCCGGAACGATGGCATGTTGTCTAGGCCCCCAGGGGGCCTAGACAACATGCCATCGTTCCGGGACGATTCCACTACGACATTCGCTACCGCTCTGACGATAACGAACCTCAATTGGTAGACAATGTTAATCACATTTCGTGTTCTTTTAAGCGATTCGTAGGGTCGACTTTGTCTATGATCTTTCGTTTTTATGTGGACGATTCCTACGGTCTGTCGATCATCACTGTCAAGAGTGACAAACGTCAAGTCTTATTTCGAAGCGGGAGGCTCAAAATCTATAAACATAAAGTTTTTTAAAATTAGTTATAGAGCTTTGGAAGTGAGATTAAGTAAGTGTTATTCTATTAATATTACAAATATGAAAGTTTGTGAATATGTGTTATACCTAAATAAACATATTCCATAGGAAGAATTTAATCTTTCCTTCATTTTCAGAAATTCTATTGGAGTTTATGGAAAGGTGCAGTAATCAGAGAAATATACAATATTACTTGAAATAAAGGGCATCTAAAGGTAGACCAGCTATGGCAAGACTTGGCAATCACCTGGAATTCGGTTGGTAGTGATGTTAATAAGCCGCCACAAAGTGGAAAAAGGTATGTACCATACTGACACTAGGCCACATACAACTTGTTTTGATGTATCCTATTATGTATTAACTTATAATGTAGGCTTGTTTATGAATGCTTCTAAGATTAATCACAATGTTATTTAAAATTTTCAGTATAATATTGTACAGTTCCATATATTTATCATTTTAAGGTGTGACTGGAAGTCGAAGACAATAAAAAAGCTTTGACCATACGTCAGCATGCTGGTGGCACTGGTGGTGGGCCTCACAGCAGTAATACTCTAACAAGACTCGAGACGAGGGTGCTGGCACTAATGGGCACGCTAGCCGTAGCGGGCCACCCCGACATCCAGGAACAGGGATTTAATGTGAGTTGTTTTATTATTTTCCATTTATAATTTACATACTAATTATTTGCATGGTGTAATAATGATTATGATGATAGAAGATTATACCGTGAAGTGTTTTTTTCAGTCAAACTAAAATATTTGAAATATGGACAGAACATAACATAACATAAACTCACGCCTGTATTCCTTATAAACCTGCGATAAATACACACAACTTCGAAAAGCATCAAAAAGTCATTGGTGTATGCCATGGTAAACCTGTGATCGAACCCGAGACCTCGTCTCAGCAGTCCATTACCCATACCACTAGGCTACCGCAGATGAAATATGAAACTATTATATAATGTCACTTGGTCATTTGGGTCACCCCATCTCTTCCCATGTGGTGATATTATATATTACACGGCGATTTAGGGTTAGGGCTGTTTAACATCAGCCCGATATATACGGCCCAGACTCAGCCTCAAATGCAGGGCTCAAGTCAACAAATGCTTAGGCTCAGACACTATTACGTGGAACCAAATACCTACTTTGAAATGGTGAAATATGGGTGTTAAGTCACCTCTGCCTAACCCTCCAGTGATGTGTGCGTGATTGTATGTTTGTATGTTATGCAAACAATAATAAAAAAATGTGCACTATCATTGTCTGGCAGCAATTTTTTTTTAAGTAGGTATAGGTCGAATCATATATCTTGGACATGAAAGGTTTCTTAGATGTATTTTGAAGATAACACGGGGTGAACCTCACCTCCGGCCTAGCACTGCGACCCACAGACGGCGTGCAGTTTTAGTTGGTTCGAGTCCGACATAACCTCTCCTCCCGACTCCGGCGGAGGAGGTTAAATGATGAATATAAATCAAATAGTTTCTATAATAGGAATTTAACAATGTAGTATATTTATCTATCTTTTTATTCTTTCAGATACCATCAGCTGCACCATCTCATGTTGCAGATCAGGACATTTTTGTTCATTTATGGTATCCATATCCATACTAATATTATAAATGCGAAAGTAACTCTGTCTGTCTGTCTGTCTGTCTGTCTGTCTGTCTGTCTGTCTGTCTGTCTGTCTGTCTGTATGTTACGCTTTCACGCCTAAGCCACTGAACCGATTTTAATGAAATTTGGTATAGGGGTAGATTAGACCATGAGAAAGGACATAGGCTATGTTTGGTCGCGATAACCGACATCCACGCGGGCGGAGCCGCGGGTAAAAGCTAGTGTAAAATAAATACTTAAATATCACTTATTGATTTCAATAAAGCCACTACGAGTATAACAAAAACCAATACTTATTGCTATTTTTGTTTGCAGACATAATAACGACAGAACCACAGGGTCTGCCATCAGTGCCATCACCAACACCTTCGCCAACACCAATACCATCAATTTTATATCGCCCGTCCACTAGTCAACAACCGATAGCAGTACCACCACCACCACAACTGACCACACCTGTGACTACTCCAGCTGGGCGAGAAAAAAAAAGGCCACTTATGTCCCCAGTTTCCATGCCGCAGCGCAGGCCTCGGGGTGCGCGGCGAAGACAGACACAAGCAACTCCTTTCGAACGGGCAACAAGCGAGTTTGTGACCGTCGAGCAACGTCGGGTCTGATTTTGTGTATGGTTATTTGTAAAATAAATCGTGTTTTTCACTTTAATTAATGTTTTTTTATTTCGCAACATAGTATAACATTGCTAAACGAGTATGCAAATGAAATGGATAACATAACATTATATTATTTACTTGAATTAAAGCCTGCTAATCAAATGATCGAGCATTGCTCTTGCTTGAATTAGCTCATTCTGGCTTCCATCGGAGGGTGCAGGTTCTGAGTAATAATCTGCATTATTATCATTCACAGCCACAGCTTGGATATCGCTTATGGCTGGTAATGCAGCCTTAATAGCAATGTTGTGCAATACACAGCATGCAAGCGTTATCCTGCTATAGACTGTTCGGGATGATAATGCAGTACTCTGTACTCTTTCAATAGGCATCTCCAACGTCAGCCAAGCCAAAGCATCGCTCTATGATGTTACGAGCCTGCACATGGCTCGATGTATAGGTACATGGCTGCTTAAGACCCGGTTGCAGCATCTAATGTCGGGATCATCAGCCATGGCCGCTGTGGATACCCGGAGTCACCTGAAACAACCACTTAGCTTAGGATAAATATTGTACTGGCTTTCGCATTAATAATATTAGTATGAATATATCCTTGTAAGTACAAATAGGGTAATAGTATTGAGCCTAACAAGTTTAAAAACAAATTTAATGTCTTGTCTTACCCAGTAACCAGACACATTCTCCACTCACACAGACTCCTCATGTATGGCTCGACCTTGCTTGTGGGCCATATATACCTATAGGAATCATGGGTGGCTCCGCCAAACTTAGAGTTAACAATAAGGATTTCAAATTTGTGGTTGCAAATCTGTAAATTAAAGAAATATAATTCATTTGCAGGACAATATAAACTTGAATAAGAAGGAAAACTATACATTTTCCCCGTGATGGAGTTTTTATTAAGGGCCTCAACCACTTGTTTAATGCACCGACTCGTAGTTCTTTGCGTCATGTCGTACCAAAGGATCGTGGGTGTTACGTATAACACCCACGATCCTTTGGTACGAGCCGGTGGCAAAAAAACTAAGGGCACATAGCACCTGAAATAAGATAATTAAGTATAAAGCAAAACAATAAAACTTAACAAGTGATATTGTACAATTCTTCACTGTCTTACCTTTATTTCCAAGGTTTCTCCCGAGATCCCCTTAATGCACTAAAAACTCTTAACTCTGCACAAAGGTCTATTAACGTTAGTCGAAAATGATCTATAAATAATGTTTCCGGCATCTCATCAACTTTTTCCAAGTCCCGCCGGGAAATATATCGTCTTTGGCGTCTCTGCCAAACATTTTCATTATGCGCTGCCCATAGTAAGCGCAGCATATGCGTTTTCAATGTAATTATAAAGTTAATAATGATTAGAATTTCAATACTCAAAATAACTGAATAAAAAAACATTACCCTCCTTCTTTCGGCAGTCGGGTAGTGACGGTCTCGTATTTCGGCACTCACACTTACCTACTTGCTACACATATGACACACATCGACATTATATAGCGCTTGCGACAGGGGTCGGGCTTTCGCTGCGGTAGCCATCAAGAAATTCGAAAACGAGCGATAGGACCAGTCAAAATGTGTGACTTGGCTACGCATTTTAATTGAAGTAGCAACCAAAAAGTATAGATAACGACGATCGAATGATGTTTCGAATCATGGAATCGTGTGATTAAAACATTGTCTAGCAAATTTGTGTTCGATAACTGCGGATCACGTGACAGGTCGAAAGCCAATGTCACTTCCATACATTTGTCAACTTTCGACTGACGAAGTAGTTATTAGAATGTAACATTGTCTAGGCCCCCAGGAGTACCTACGAGCACAAAACACTGGTAACCGATTACATGAGAACAATTGCGTGCTCGATCACACTTGTAAAACGATCGCGACACCGCACTCGTTTGTGATTAGATGCTATTCATCAATTAGCACGTGTATTACAAGCGTTATTATATGTATGGGTATTCTATGAGCCTTACTTTCGGTTGGGTTTTCTGTGATGCGTCTGTTCTGTTATTTTCTGTAAAGCTACTGCCATCTGTCTGATTTGCATAATCAATTGGTGATATTGTAAATAAATAAATATTTCACAACATTCTACACAACGCTATCTAGACCCATGGTATGCTTAACTAGCTTGTGTTATGGAATCTAGAATGCTGATAAACATACTTAGATACTTTTTTTTGTAAATACATACATATTATACATAGAAACACCCAGACCAATGCAAATAGCGGATAGACAAATATTTGCACTGAGCGGGATCAAACCCGCGCCTCCTGTGTTTTAGTCGGACTTTTTAGGGCTCCAACTACCTACCCACAAGTCTGCCATAGATGTCGTATTATTCAGATGACAACCGGGATCGTAAACGGCTTAAGGTATGGGTAATTAAACCATGCATCCATCCATATACTCACGTCAGTAATTTTTTTTTTAAAGGAATATTAGAACCGAAGTTACTAATATTCCCTCTAACCCCTCCAACTAAGCTAAATTGCTTGTGCTAGGAGTGGGTTCACGTCGGTAGTGTAATGGCCAGGATCTATCGATCGTAAGGCCGACTCCTTGACGATTACCTGAAGGGGTAGGCAAAGGTGTATTAGCACTCACGTTTGGTCAAATAAGATTTTCAGTCCCACGACCGAACGACGGGACCTTTGCCTTGGACTGTATGTTATTACTGTCGGATTTCACAGGGACACCTGGGGTGGTCCTATTCTACTTCATCGGGAACCAACGCGGCAAAATTAACAGGACTAGAATATGAGCTCTACAATAACGTCACACTGTGAGGTGACCTATCATGAGATAAGTTTAGAAAGCTTCTACTGGCTGTACCGCTGTACTGCTGCAGCACAGTAGCAGTAGTTGAAAGCTGTTAATCCGTTGGGCTACTGCTGGAAAGCTTATAGTTTTTACTGATATAGTAGGCATTTTATGCCTATGTAAACCCTTCAGACTACGACACATTGACGTGCAGGCATGTTAGATTCGAACAGAATAAAAAAATTAAAATCAATTTTCTTTCTTTCTTTCTAAAACCACCCGGTATTTCTCATATAGTCCATGTGGCTGGGGGACCAGATGTGCCTTATAAAACATAACCTTGAAACCCCGACCGGCCTTGGCCATTGACATATGGTTACCTTGATATGTTGTTGGGGGATCAAGATCTTCCCTCCCCTATGGGAAATATAGAGAAGCGTACGCGAAAACACGACATCACACTGGGGGCTTCTGTTTGAACGACGGCTAGCCCCAAATGTCACCTCCAGGACATCTAAAAATTCACGGTAGATTATTCCTCGGGGTTATTTTGTTCTTATAGTCTAGTAGGTATAGCTTCCATAATAACTTTTAAACTATCGCCTTCCACGATATACAATAATGTTAACGGGAATTAACGCGATCCTGTGACCACGGTCAGTGTAACCTGGTCGAAACGTCAGGCAAATCAAAGTTATGTAGGTACCTATACCATGATCGCGTTAATTTTCGTTAATATTGTTGTATACTTATAGCTTCCATAGTTTATTATAACATTAGTTGTCAAAGTGTGGACCTAAATTACTATTTGCTCAGTTTATGACGCGAGGTTACACTGCTAGTAAACATATGCATGCATAAAAATACATATTTTAATGGATTTGCACCTGTAATGTACCTAGTAGTCGAGTGCTCTCAAGCACGCTACATAGCGCTCATTGAATTTAAATCTCTTGTTGAGCAAAAATCAAGAAAATCCAATCAACAAAAAGGATTAAATACAAGGCTTTTTTTTAAATATGAAATTAAAACTAAATTAGTGAACTAAAATATTGACAAGAATATAAAAGAAGCCGGAAAGGTTCCTCCCCATCGATGTCGAAAAAAAAAATGAAAAAAAAATTTAAGAAATACAATTATTTAGAATATTGAATTATCAACAGGAAAATGATGACAGTTGAACCCGACTCCCGAAGTGCGAGCTTTGAATGCAAAGGGTTAGAGGCTGGAGATCAATCGTAAATGTTTATACTATACTTACCTACATATCTATTCTAATTCAATACCTAGTATCTAACTCAAACGTGGATAAGGCAAGTTAATAGCTCAACTACGATGCGTAAATTAGCAGTTAACATTACAGTCAACAGTTATCAATTTACGTAGCAATGTCAGCAAATAGACGCTGTCTAAAATGAGTGGACGGTTCTTAACAAGCGGGAATTTGCATGCCAAAGGCTACTGATTAATATTCAATATTACGTTTTGAATTGTGACTATTTATGACACCCAGTTTATGGCCAACTTATTTCAATTCAATAATGTCTATTATGAGTATAGCCTGACCCATATATCTTGGAGCGCGCGGATTGTTTTGTTATCTACTATATAAAAATAAGTCGGGTTTTCCTTCCTGACGATATAATTCCAGAACGCCTTTACCGATTTGGCTAATTTTGGTCTTGAATTATTTGTGGAAGTCCAGGGAAGGTTTGAGAAAAAATCGAATAATTGCCGGAAACCGACATCCACGCGAGCGGAGCCGCGAGCAAAAGCTAGTACCTAGTTAATGTATGCTTGGTGAATTTAAGCTTGTCCACCGCAGTAGCACCCCGTGCTATCTTCAAAATACTTCCAAGAAACCCGTACTGCGTGTACCTATAGAGCACATTTTGATCACATTTTAGTTCCATGATAAGAGTATATGAATCAAGCTATACTTATCGTAATCATTGGACGCATGTTGCCGTCGTGATTATGATTTATCCGCGTGATGACGGAGAAAGAATAGACGTATCTCCATCTCATCCAAAGAGGGTCGTAACAGGCGACTAACGGAAAAAAACGCAGACGATAGTGAGCGAGAGAAGGAAAACTCGAAATAAAACCCTGTACCAACCCGTCTGGCCAGCGTGGAAACTGTAGGCCAAAGTCTTCCAACATTGGGAGAGGCCTGTGTCCAGCAGTGGACTGCGATAGGCTGATAGATTGATAAGTATTTATACAAAAACTAGCTTTTGCCTGGGCTCCGCTCGCGTGGATGTCGGTTATCGCTAGATCTTGCGTCTAGATTCTCATGGTCTTATCTACCCCAATACCATCAATTCATCAAAATCGGTTCGGTGGTTTAGGCGTAAAATCGTAGCATACAAACAGACAGACAGAGTCACTTTCGCATTTATAATAGTAGTATGGAAGTATGGATGCAGCTGGTTTAACTTTTAGGACGGTTTACATCGATACTGTAACAGCGGGGATTCGAATCCGGGCTCTAAAGAGGTAAGAAATAAGAAAGGGTGAAGCGTTCAGATGGTAAGTGGAGTGAAGCGTTTTACTTACCTACTATCTCAGACTACTACTTACCTGCCCACATCAACAAGATTAATATGTTTTTAAAATATTCCACAACATTCTACACAACACTATCCAGACCCATGGTAAGTAACTAGCTTGTGTTATGGAATCTAGAATGCGGATAAACATACTTAGATACTCTTTTTTGTAAATACTTACATATTATACATAGAAAATAGACCAATACAAATAGTCATATTCATGCATACAAATATTTGCACTGAGCGGGGATCGAACCCGCGCCTGATGCGTAGCAGTCGCGTTCACTACCGCCACGCCACAGAGGTTTAATATCATTTTGTTAGCTACATGTAACTGAAAAGCTTTAACACACACGCTCACACGTACATAGCGACATTTTTTTAGACTAACAGCATCGCCACAAACGTAGGTATTGCAATATAATGTAACCACACAATAAGCAACAAGGGTGCAGTCTAATTACGCACATCGCACACCGAACGATCGACTCGACGAACGCCGATGAAAAACACTTATTGCTTTACATAATCTTTATTGCTATCAGCATGCGAACACGAAATGTATAGCGAGGCGATACGCGTCAGTGGACACGCAGCCTTACTATTTTTTTTACTATTAAATTAGTTACCGTGTATGATTTATTATATTGCCTGATGGCCGATGCGTAAGGCGCTACTTTACTTAGAGCCTAAGTTGTTATTAAGTAACCTGTTAGCTATTTATTAAGTTAATAGCAAAAGATTGGTCCGGTTGGCCTTGGACCAATGATCTGTTATTAAAAGAGATACGGCAAAAACAATGACTCAAAACTAGGCTAATCCGTTCCTATTACGAAAAACACGTGTAGGATTTAGGCACGATTTGGGTGTCACCAGGGTCTCCCGCCTATAGTTTGACATTGGTATCGAATAAGAGGATAAGAAAGAATGACAGCCTCCGTCGCGTAGTGAACTCGGCCATAACACAGGAGGCGCGGGTTCGATCCCTACTCAGTGGAAATATTTGTATGCATGGATATGGGTATTTGCATTTGTCTGGTCGTGCCTCGGAGAGCGCGTTTAGCCGTCTGTTTCGGTTGCCATAAGAACATCTATGGCAGTCATTACGGGTAGTTAAAGCTCTCAAAAGTCCAACAACTGGTTTAACTGCAATGCTTCGATATCGCCTTTGGGTTGTGGAGGTCATATGGCAGTCGCTTCACGGAAAATATCGTAGTTAAGCCAAATCCGCAGTTAGACTGGTAAAGCGGACCCCAGACTCCAAGCTGAAAGCTTCGGATGCGGCTGCGATTAACGCTAAGATGAAAAAGCAGAAGAGAATAAGAATGAATCTCGAACCCCGGGTTAAAAGTGCAATGTTTTGATGCAACCCGAATTGACGGTCGGATGATGATGACTGTTGCCTATAAAGCAGGACAGTAAAATAAATACAGATAATCTAACGATAAATCACCATCTGAGAGAGTAAACAAAAATTTACGGCTATTTAAAATCCCATAAGTCCATCATCCACTCGTTTTTAGGCCAGCACGTTTTCCACACACTGTCAAACAACAATAAAGTAGACATAGACGAACTCATTAGTGACAGTGGAGTGTAACAAGCCAGTAGTTTGAATGGATCAGCGATGTGCATCAACAATGGAACGAAACGCGGCGGGAACGATATGAAATTTCATTAACGAGGGTCGGCGCGCCACTCCACAAGACGGCGGGCAAACAGCGCGCGTGAACCCACGAATAATTCACACGCGAGCCCTACAAATAACACCCCGCCGACCGCCCCGCGTATCGCGCCCGTTCGCCCCCTCCGGCCGCAAACTGAGTTATTTATCGCCCCCGCGTCTCCCCAGTCGAGGCTGTCGCGGGGACAGGAAATACCCGCACGTATTTTTACTGCCGGCTGAAGACCGCCGATCCCTAGTGACACCTCGCGCAGCCACACCGCTCCAGCGAGCCACAGGCTGCCATCGCACTTGACGCGAACATCTTTTAAAATAAATTCCCTTGATTCCAGCTGCTAGCTTTTCTAGATTTGTTTAGAACAATTTTCAAATGTATTTAAATTTTTGCTAACATGTAATACCTAAATGTTGTAAGTATCTAATTTATACGATATTAATAATAATAAAAACCAAAATTTAATAAGACATGTTATTTAATCACGCACAGTGATGTCTTTAAAAATTGTGTATGACAAGTCTATTAAATCAATTTCCTTTGCGCTAATATCGAGTGCCTAATAAATGTATTCGAGTTTATTCATGTAGCAATTAACTAATTTGTGCCTCGCTCCCGTGTAAACAGGTAAGTGCTCAACTAATTAGTAGTAAACAGAATACATGCAAGCTTAGGTTTTCCGAGTACAATTTAAATTTAAACACGTTTTATCAATACAGGGAAGGAAATCTTAAAGTGGAATTTACAATACAGCTCGATAATGACACAATGTGAGTCATTGTTTGGCACTGAAGCTCCAATATCTCCGTATTTGCGGTCTCTATGGGTTGTTTGTGAGTCAATTAGTGGCTTGCGCCGTCGTCGCCGGCTCTACCACCGGATATATGCTTTGGAGTTTTATGGGTTCTAGGTTCTAGCTATACCTAAACACGTAGGTACTCACCGCAGTTGGCGCAGTTACTTATGATCACGCACGCACTGTGACTCTGTGACACGATATTTTTTCTTTATTATTCTTTTATTTCCTCAATCGGCTCCAGTTGGCATCGAATCGTGGTCCTATTGAAGCGGAATCATAAAAAAATAAAAATGAAATCCGTGCAGCGCCGCCCGGCACGGTGCGGTGCGGCTCACCCCCTATTTTTTGCGGGTAGGTAACGTGCTCGGTGACACCTCGAGCGGGTCAAGTGCGGGGGCCGGGGCGAGGGGCGCGGGGGGGGGCCGCTAATTCCGAGCGCGTGACCGCACCGCCCCGCCGCGAGCCCCTCAGCGCCCTCTCTCGCCTAACGCCGTTTTCCCGCCGGATTTGCGTTCATATAGTAAAATAAAAAGGGCGATTTGGCGCCCTCCATCGACACGGCCCGATTAGCGGCGCCCGGGGAAATTAAAAGTATTTTATTCCAGCATTTATTCCCTTTTTTGTTTGTGTTGAGTAATGTGAGCGTGTCGTGCGGCGTGTCGGACCTGCGTCGGAGAGCCCGCACCACAGCACACACACACACACTTACACACGCATACACACACGGGCTACACCACTCACTTGGCATTATAAATGACAGATTACGCGATACGGCGATAGCAATAGGCACTGTTAATTAATACTACTTACTGTGCATACTAATTGAGCAAATGGCAGGTAAGTAGGTAGGTACAAACAAGGGAAGGGCATAACGAAAAAAGAAAAGAAATCTGAGAGTGCTTCTCTCTTAATTCTTGTTTAATCAATCTTCAATACTTTTAAGTACCAGTTCATTTTTTTTATACCACTTGGGTGGCAGACTAGCACTCGGCCCACCTGATGGTAATTGATTACCGTGGCCTATGGCCCGTGGCGTATGTATGCATCAGGGGCGTCACACTCGTGCTACCGACCGCGAAGAAACCTGCAAGAACAGAAAAAGAAAACCAATTTTAGAAAGAAAGAAACGGAAAGCCAAGTTTCCTTACCTACGTGTTGGATTTCATCATTTCTATTTCAATATGACTACTCTAAAATACCCACCCACCTATGCTTACCTAGGTATTATATTTATTCATTTATTTGTGCAATAAAGATAGAAAACATATTTTCCAATATTTACAACATTTTGCACTCTTTACGCGCCATAATTTTGTCCAACCCTTATCTCAATGCCCTACTTATTCAAGACGTCCTTTGTGGTTCGAAACTATTAACATAAGTCACGGGTCATAAATAAAAACAAATACACAAAAGCATTCACACTCCGAATAGTTGGTTCAGTTGGCGAGACAAAAACGTATTCCGCAGCTTTTTTCGAGAAGGGGCGGACGGGGCTAATAACTTCGTCTATAAATCAAATATTAGCTCAAATAAAGCGGGAGCGTTTTGTCCACACTGCGATACTGTTTTCTCTCGAAGGTACATAATTTATAAAGAGCTTCCGATGTGGAACGCGTCGGCAGCCATTACTCGACGCGCTTAAGTGTTTCAAGAAAAGTCTCGTAAGTAACAAAAAAAACTACGCGTCTTATACAAGTTGTATGAAGCATTGCAGCGCTGCGAGGCGTTGGATATTGTTCAATCAATTTATAAGAATGGACCAATTGACGCGTAACCGCATCGGTCATAATTTGCCTCTCTACGTTAATAAAAAATATCAGCTCATTCGCGTTTATCAACTAAATTTATCTTGTCGTGTCTATGTAACGATTATTTTTTATTGCAACAGGATGTAGTCTATGTTGATACACTTACCACCTATTTTAATTAGCTACCATTTGAATTTATATCTACATAATTTATTTTTAAACCGGTCTACCTATTTAATTAAATAAAAGTGCATAATTGATCTTTAAAAGCGGTAGTTAACTTTTTGTTTATTCGTTCGTATGGGTTGGTGTAGCAGTGATATAATAGCATAGATTACTAAATGATAATTGTCAGTGGGTGTAGGAGTATAGTCTACTTATTGTGAAAGTTTATAGCCAGGTTATTAGTTTTATTATTCTTTTTTTGCCAGTCTTTCGCAACAGCCTGTAGATAGGCAGAACAATATCTAGGAATAAAGAAATTAATTTTCGAGCGATTCTTGCGAGGGGTGAACGGACCCGCCACATCTGAGAGTAGATAATATTTCCGGCGTGTCTTTACAAAGATCCCCTTCCATCAAATTTGTATAAAAGTAATCGTAAGAGCTTTTACAGACTCGATTTGTTTTCATCAACGAATTTTGATTTGAATCTCATTATACATTTAGTAAGTAATAAGCCCACGTGGTTTACGATAAATCATCTTTTGTGTCCGTCTGTTTTATGTGTGATGTGATGATAATGGATGCCTTTAGGAATTCTTGGGTAGGTACTTCTGATAGTATTCGTAACTATTATATTTAGAACTATTCTAACGTGAAAATATCAACATTTCTAACGTAGAATTGTCAACAATTCTAACGTGGTAATGTCAACATTTCTTACATGGAAATGTCAACATTTCTAACATGGAAATATCAACATTTCTAACGTGGTAATGTCAACATTTCTAACATGGAAATGTCAACATTTCTAACATGGAAATCTCAACATTTCTAACGTGGTAATGTCAAAATCTCAACATTTCTAATGTGGTAATGTCAACATTTCTAACATGGAAATCTCAACATTTCTAACGTGGTAATGTCAACATTTCTAACATGAAAATGTTAACTTTTCTAACGTAGAAATGTCGACATTTCTAACGTGGTAATTTCCTCATATTTAACGTAGAGATGTCAAGAATTCTAGACTTGTTATTATTTTATCCGTAGTTACTCTCTTGGAAGCAATGAAACAAGAAAACATAAGTCATTACTTGGGATAAGTACTCAACATGTGTATTTTTCTCCCTAAACTCTTTGTTCAGTTGGTCAAACAGACGGCACATGAAAAATAAAAAAGTAGGTAACATATTGCAAAATATTGCTCATTGCTCGCGTTGAGTGCAGACTGCAATGTGCAGGCACCGGCTGCATGCATCTCTCCCTGAGTTATGAAAACGTCGTGGCTCAGCACAACAGTTGACTCTGAGCAGACGTACACACACACAGCTCATACACTGAACCTACAATACGCGGCGGGAGAGCTCCGGGGTGGGCCGGGGGGCGCTGTGACGATGCAGTTTGCACCGCGGCCTCCTCCAACCTTCACCAAGTTGCGCCCGTGTTCTTGGGAATCGTTTTAAATTCAAGAACCGCAGAACACTCACCGTACGACTACACACCTTACAGTCACACAAATATGACTGAAAATCATAACATCACAATTTCATAAGTCATTTCGGAAATGGAATACCCTGTCACCGCAACACAAGATTTAAAACTCTAATGGAACGTTATACAGTTTAGAATCGTATAAATAATGTAAAAATGGCAGCCGTCCTTGGTGTGAGTGCGGAGGTGAGAAATACATTAGCGGTACCGTTTTCTATTGGTCGTTGCTCCTGTGTTGATATTAAGCAGTCCACGTGGACTGCTCGGTGGTCGCTTGTCTCGTTTTTTTCAGCGGGTAGGTCGCTATCCGTCCCGTTCTAATCTACAGCGAAACGTGGAATGTCATGTCCGGAGTTGTTCAGAAAGTCGTGAGCGTGCATCGTGCTTCCAACTTCATCCTTGTACCGAAACAGTACAAGTTGATACTACCTCTGTTTTAAATTGAGCTTTTACGGTATTCAATTAAAGTTTAGTTTGTTATCGAGTTTGTTGTGTTGTAAAGTTTTTATTGCTGAGTTATATTGATAAGCATTTTTAAGTCAATTAAGGTTGTAAGCTAAAAGCGGTTGTTGCTACATTTAAATTATCGGCCGGCATTCAAATAACGCCATTTTTTTCGTGTCGGCACGAATTTATTTAATAGTTAGATGTATATGTATGTTATGTTGGGTGTATAATAACGTGGCGTGGGCTGGTGTGGTACCTACGTGTCGAGGCAGATACGGCGAGGCATTCATTCACTTAGTCACGGATATCGGCTTAGTAATGAACAATATTGATAACTTTTATTGAATATCTCAACGTAGTTCATTTACCGGTTGGATCTACGGATATTACCTAGTGGGTATAATGACCTATGTATGTCCTAATGTACCTACTTAGACTTACCTAGTTATGTTATGTTCGAGTACCTACCTATCTAACTTTACAAATTAGGTACACAGCGCTATTTAGACCCAAATTAAGGGTAGTTTGAACCCATATTTATTCTAAAATATACATATTTTTATTTCGGTTAATACACAGGTATTAAGTATGCTTACGTAGAAACTATATCATTGGAAATAGATACACACGCATACAATTATTTGCACTGAGCGGGAATCGAGCTCGCTACTTCCATCCCGGCAGTCTAACGCTCTACCGGAGCGCCACACGCCACAGATATAGAATACTTACCTAAGATGAGTAGATACCTTTAGCTAAAATATTTAATACCGGTGGCAATGAATGGTGACTGTTGGTACTTAATTATGTACTTACTTATTTAATTTGTTGGTTCTCGGACCACGTCACGTCCTCGTGACGTCACATTATCGTATCGTCGCTAATCTTGAACCCTGAGAACAAATTTAACTTATCTAAGTAATGTTTAATTTAAGTTATTGCATATTTATGATGAAATATCGCAAAGATACGATCGAAACATTAAAAAAACACGTTTTTGCGGAAACATATTCTAGTAAAATGACATTGAGGCTGAATTCACTAGGGAAAATCCGTTTAATTTAACTGAGATCTGACATTAAATAAAGAACATAGTAACCGAAATATCTACTAATGAATATTATTTTCCCTAAACCCCACTAGTATACTTAACTTGCAGAAGTGGATTCACGTTAGTAGAGTACCTAGATAAGACCAGAATTCGAACTCGAGACCTCTCGATCAAAAACGCTTCAAAGTTTCTGACGTTTCATTCAAAAACTTCATATCGAAGTTTCAATTGAAATAAACGTGCTTATTCATTCGAGAACTCGAGCCTAATAGCATTAAAATAAAAAGCAAGCTATTATAAACCAAATAAGATATAATAAAATACAACATAAATTTATTTTTTATGATTCGGTATCTCACCGAACAAGTTACATTGAAAACTTACCCCTAAGGTACCTGCGTGCTTTCTCCCCACACGGAGGGGTGAGCAGATGTTCTGACGTCAGCCAACCCTATTAAACCCCTTGCTAAGTCATAGAATATTATTACAGATCACATGGCAACATTTGTAGCATTATAAACAGTCACGGAATTATAATAGAGAGCCATTACATAAAAAAGTGTAATGGAAATAGATAATTTTATCGATAATTGCTCAATGGACCATTACGGAGAGCAATCGATTAATATTTGAAGATTTGGTTGGTGGATAGTGGGTAGATAGATGGCTTTTAGTTTTTTTTACGGTAATTTGTGTGATGTATCGCTGTCTACGTAGATTTTTGGTGGTAGGTACTTTACAAATGTAATAAGAGTCACTTTATTTCTGTGCTTTATTGAATTATGATTTCCAACTGAATAAGTAGGTACCTACTAATTAATGAAATGAATACTATCAAAAATATCTATAAAACTGACTGTGTCATGGTTTTACCTGACCCGACGAAGGTAGTTAGATAGTAGGCTCCACCGGTTACATACCCCGCCCGCTGCTCCGTTTCAAAGGGTCATAGCGTGATGATATGTCTTGGACCTTCCCTAGGAATTAGGCTATTAAATGTAGAAATATTATGTTCTGCGGATTAGCGTGTTCAAAATACTTCAAACCATCATGGTTTCCAACAAACTTGCACAGTCTAATGAACTTTTTATACTATAATCTGTAATCTGTGCTTAACGCGCCATCTGTTGCCATATTCATGCAAAATACATTACCCTTCTTTCTTCGGCAGTCGGGTGAAAACACAGCAGTTTGCTCTCGAAAGGCGATGTCAGTACCATCTATCGGCATTTTTATCAACTTGTTCGTGTAGAGTTTTTACTGACTCTTTGAGTTTTCAAACTAAATGTATAGATGGCGTATAGGGCAAAATGGTATTGTTGAACTTGAACTTCGAAAATACTGAGAGCATAGTCACGTATAGTCCAATACATTTTTCAATATCAATTTTTTCATGTTTTTCCATGGAAACATAGCTTTTACAGTTCAGAAATCAATACTCACTATATAAAACCACGGAGGACAGAATATAAAACGTAGACATAACTTTGACAGCAGTCAATAAGAATTGACATTAGATTGACACATGACAGCTGTCTATCAGGGTTTGTTTTGTTACTTTTGTTTAAGTCAGCGTTGCCAGATTGTAACTTTTGTTACAATTTTCGTAACTTTTGACCCCCTTATGTAACATCTCCGTAACATGACTCAAAATGTAACTTTATTGTAACTTTTGTCGTATTAGTTCGGATCAACATCAGTCAGAATAATTCAATATTATTCAATTCACTATCCATATCACCAGTAATACCAACCTTGGTATTGTTAGAGAAATCGTTTTTCCCAGTAATACAGTTTACTTCTGTTCGAACAACTATCAATCAAATCATAATCAAATAATAATATAATATTTTCAAATCATTCATTCATTTTCATTCACTAGTGTGGTAGAAAACAATACATATTATATTATATGAATTTACTGTGGAAGAGCAATTCTCATAATTTAAAAACACTTTGTCTTGATTCGATTCGAACATTTCAATCAGAAAGTACCTATTTATAAAAGAAATTGAAGGTTAAAAAATATTTATCTAATTTACCAAATAATTATATTACCTGACACTGGCAATTACTCAAAGAGTGAGCCATAGAAAAGTTTTGGCACGAACACTGAAGAGAACGCAACTTGGTATTATTATATTTTCCAAAATTGGTGTCAATCCGAGTTTTTATGTATAAAAATGGTGGATTTTTAGAAATAAAATCTTGGACAATGCACACACGTGTAGGAAATTGGCATATTACAGTGAATCGTGACTCTTCGGGTTAATTCCAACTCTCCCTAGTAAGCTTTTAGAAAAGTCCCCACAACTTTACTGAAGCCGCAATCATCTCATTCATCGTCATCATCATCATCATCATCATCATCATTTTAACCAAAGTAATATAATATAAAATAAGACTTGATATAAAGGTCTACCTACCATTGTAATAAAATCTTAAAAAAGGAGCCATAGCCAATATATTACCGTCAACTTGTGAGCAGCTTTATATCCAGTAGGTAAATACTTTATTACTTTATTCGTAAAATCAATTATCTAAGTCTCAGTGAACTGTCAATGTTTCAAATGTGATCAAAATCAAAATATTGCTTGGATAGCAGTCATTATACTCGCCATTTGTGGTGCTATCAGCGGTATATAGGTACATAAAAAAATCTAACAATTGCTGAATTTCCTTTGAAACTTAATGACTTAATGGGAATGAAAACATATTAGATTAAGGTGTAATAAAGTGTTATTTATACTGCTGATTGATGGCACTTGATGGAATTCATTGTTACACATATTGAGAACACTTGTACTTTTTCCACTGTATTTATTCTGATACACCTGACTGGTTTCGCCTTACGGAATTCTCAAAGGTTTACATTTACCAAAGGTTTTGTATGTTCTAATTTATAACTACTAACCGAAGAGTCACAATTCACTGTAATAATGTTCTAAGTTTTAGGAATTAGACCATACAAAACCTTTGGTAAATGTAAACCTTTGAGAATGCCGCAAGGCGAAACCGGTCAGGTGTAACAGAATAAATACAGTGGAAAAAGTACAAGTGTTCTCAGTATGTGTAATAAAGTGCCTTAATAACGCTTGTATTGAAGTTTTCTTCGTGAAATAAGGTAACGTTAGTATCGTAACTTTTACCCCGAAAATGTAACTTTTTAAGCAGACCTGTGTAACATTTGACAACATTCCAGTGGCAACACTGGTTTAAGTCGAAGTTCGGTACTACAGTATTACCGTAATACTGTTGTAGTATTTGCCCTATTTTATAATATTATGAACCTATCTCTATCGCGAGGCCAAGGGGTACTTAGTACTCGCTAGTCTCTAGACTCGTTACTCGTTGGTTGATTCTCATCGGTTGATGCACGCAGCCGTTTCCTTACTGTACTTGTAACGGTAACTGGTTCGTTATACGTTGCTTGACTTACATTAACATGATTCTGGAACTGACGTGTGTATTATACTTGGTAAGTTCATTGAACTTGAAACTCCTCAAATGGGATATTTGATCAGAAATTGAGTTCGGGATTCTCGTCCTACTTTTGGTTAAGTGTCCTGTGATATATCACAGGACACTTAACCAAAAGTAGGACGAGAATTTGTTAGACTCAATTAGACTTGAAAGTTCTGTTAATTCGATTTTGGTCAACTATGCTCAACGGAATAGCCCCATTCCTTACCAAACCCTTTAGGGAGATATAACTCAACCCTGTATTAAATTTTAGCCAGATGTCTGGTTGTGATTGTGTAACAGACATCCTTACAAACTTTCACATTTTATATTATAGTAGGATTAACTCTAGATGGCTATAATGACACAATAGAGTAAATCATCTGTAGAGTCATAGTTGTCTTCATTGGGAATAATAATAACAGTGTTCCTTACTCCTTATTCTCTCTAATTTTATATTAACTAACTAACCATAATTAACATTATTTGTATTCTCTCTTTTCAGACAGCAGCAAAGAGAAGACGCTGAAACTATAATGCAATTGCCTTTTAAGTAGAGAGCTTTATGAACAATCAAATTTACTTTCTACTGAACATCTAAAGAATCATCTGTACAATGCCACAGATTATATTATTATTCAGCGGAAAGAGGAAATCTGGCAAGGATTTTCTTACCAATCACTTACAAAAATTGTAAGTTTTAACCACTATTTTATGTGTATAGGGCTCACCAAATCTTTCAGGGCAAGACCCATCTCACCTATGGCCTGTACCACTGCTGATTGATGAACTAGACTTAGGCACAGGCTCTCACGCTTTCATCTCAGCGTCATGGTACAGTTGCTTCCAAGAAAGCTGTAAAAGCCATTTCAATATAAGGAGAAGTAGTAAAATGAGCCCAAGCACCTAGGATGCAGCAATGCTGAGATAATAGATAGATAGATAAGATAAATAATACCATATTATAAACCTTTAGATTTACAGTAGAGACAAGTAGGTAGCATGTGTACCTACAGTTGAATGTACAATGGGTGGATATAATAATGATTTATTAGTGTGTAAAGACAGAAACAGATGGTGGGCTGTAGTAGTTGCCTATCCCCAGAAAGAAGTCATAAGTTATGTATGTTCAGCCCTTCAACCATGCATACATATAACCATATGTATATACATACATACCTACATCCATCCTCACAAACAAACATACATACAGATACTCATGTCTGGAAATCCCTGAATATGATTTTCGGTCACGCGTAATAGGGGGCGAGCCCATTGCCGTCAAGCGGACACTTATACTCCGTCCATTTGTTTATTTTCTTTTTGACAGTTTGAGACAATTTGAAATTAGTGACACCTGCGTATGGTACCGTTTCGATTTGAAATAATTATCGATTTTACTTAAGAACATTTTTCAATCGATTTTTTAATAAGATATAAATATTAATTATTTGTTTATCAAGTTTTTTTAAATTACAAATAAAGGTGATATGACACCTGAAAACTGGGTGACTGTCATGTAGAGGACAAGAAAAATAAATATGTCTGATTGGGATCGAGACGTTGTAATTTACAATATAATGGATCAATAATTGATTATTCAAGCAACATAGGTCTCAACTGACGAGTCTAGTGTAAATTATGAAGAATAGTCTGATAAATCATTGTAATAAATAATATTAACAAAATCGATTTGTAGACAATTGATCGAATTATTATATTTCAAGATTTACTTTATAGTCTGTGCCTGTTTGTTATGCGCAGGGCACTTCACTAAGTGGGCGTTACCCGTCAATAAAGTATGACATTACTGTAGTACATTATTCCGTAAATAAAAACAGTAATTCATATGCGTAAGCTGTCAAAAAGAAAATAAACGAATGGACAGAGAGTAATCAACCGTTTGTATGGAAGAATTTTACACTTGTACTTTCACGCGTTATTTCGATCAGTATATAAAAACTGAGTCGTTGGCGGAATCAATGGGAACGCCATAGAAGAAAAAAAAAAAAAAAAAAAAAAAAAGACAGAGAGTAGTCATAGGTTATAATATATGTTTAATGTCAGATGGAGAACAGCCAGCACTATCTATCCCATAGTCGCCTTCTACGACCCTATTCTACTGCTACGCTTTCGCCGCGGCGCTGCCCGCGTGAATGTCGCTTACCGCAACTTTTCGTCATATTATTTTCGGTTTTCCTAAATTACTTGCGATTAAACAACGTACGATTCAATACCGAGACCTATCAAATAACAAAATTAGCATTGAAATCAGTTTCATAGTTTTTGCGCCCATAACAAAGGGACAAGAATGAAAAAATATATATTTTCATCAGATATTAGTAGAATTACATTACAGTAACTAAAAAAATCTTTTACAGGCTCGGCGACAGATGCGAGATACTAAAAATATCACAACCAATAAAAAGTCATTGGGCCAAAGAGAAAAATTTGAATCTGAATGAACTACTAGGCGACAGTGAATACAAGGAACAATACCGACTCGATATGATCAACTGGAGCGACGAGATGCGTGCGCGAGATTATGGATACTTCTGTAAACTAGCTTGTCAAGATGGTAAGCTTATTTACATATAATTGCCGACATATATTTTGAACCCAATCACGTCAAAGCTTTTAGGCGCACATTCTAGAACGAAACTAGTTATTCATTTCAATTTATCTGACACATTGTAATAATAGTATGACTTTACAAGCTCTCCTCAGATAAACTAGGATGAAGGACTGAGCACCATTCTAGAATATGTATCTTTATAGTACACATTCATTAGGTGTCTTGTAGATAGCATGGGGTGCCAACTCCACCAATCATATAAACCGATCGACGCGTGCCAAGGTCTTGTTTCTCTCGCGACTTACGGCCAAGATATAAGTCCACAACAATACATTCAATTCAATTTCTTTATTTCTCAAAATAGTGCAATGCAATTACGTCTTTTTGTCTTCAAATTCTGCTTAAAACTAAATATAGGCACATATAATATAAGGACCAATAATGCACTTAGTTGATCTGTATTTATATTTCTTTCAAATGTTTACCAGCCCTCATATATAAAATCGCACCAATCAATGGTGAATATCTAAAAAATAACATGATTTTATTATTTTCCAGCTCCTGAAAAACCCATTTGGATAGTGAGCGACATCAGACGAAAGACAGACATTCGATGGTTCAAAGAAACAAATGGGGACCTCATTAGAACTATTAGGATAACAGCAGATGAAGATACGAGGAAGCAAAGAGGTTTTATATTTAAACCTGGTGTGGATGACGTGGCTTCAGAGTGCGATTTAGATGATTATGCAGAATGGGATCTTGTGATTGACAATGGTAATGGAAAACAAAAGTTAGAAGAACAGATGGGTTTAATATTAGGTTTATTATCTAAATTATGATTAGAATTATATTGTACTAGGTTATGCTTACTTGGTCTCAAGTCTTAAGCGAACAGGGGCATTATTCTGAATGACATTGAGTTTCAAACAAATTCCATATGTGAGAAGACGGTAGATTTCAATTGGTTAGTATAAAAGTTAGCATTGGCGGAAAGTTAGCATAAAAGATAGGCCAACTTAAATTTGTCAGCTATTACGAACGTGCGTATTTTACTTTGTCACTCAGGATAAGGGGTCAGGTTGGTTGGATTCAGGGCTTCCTGGTAAGGCGATTGGCACACTGCAACGCTTGACGCGGCGTCGTTCATCGACGCGCGTCGACGCGGGAGAGCTAGTATAGTCCGAGAGATATTAGAATTTTTTTGGTCAGTAGGTGTGTGAAATAATCTAAAATTTTGAGAAAAGTAAAGTAAAGCCATCCGACCATTAGCTCGATAGCCCAAACTATATTAAGAACGCTAGAGATGAAGAGAAAATGATTAGAAGTGCAAGCTATTTAGTAACTAATTTTTTTTCTTATATTCGTGATCAGCGTCATCTTTTAACGCGAAAAGAGACGTAACTAAGAAAATGCCATTTAGGTTGAAAGTCGCTTGCAGTCTCTGCGTGTTCCGATAACGGGCCAAACAGTGGTGTCGGCTCCAATACCCGATATTGGGCATCGATATTTGACTTTCTCCGATCTCGGATGTCGGATATTGGATATCGGACGTCAGTTGATGTGAAAGTGCTCTAAATTTGACGTATATAGTCATGTTGCATTGCAAAAATATTAATTTAAAATTCGTTTCAAATACCTACACAGAAATTTCTAACAGCTCTCGGACTAAAACTCCCTCGAAAATCACGCGCGTGATTGCAGATTTCAGTGTGCCATACCTCGCGTTTTCTGCTTGTACGCGCGTATTCTGCGGCAACGCGCGTGATTGCGTTGTCAGTGTGTGGGACCCCGCGTTTTTCTATACAAAATGAGCTCCGTAGAGGCGACGAGCGCGACGCCGCGTCGACGCAACAACGCTCGACGCCGCGTCGCGCGTCGCAGTGTGCCAATCGCCTAAGTGGTAACTATTTATCGAATATGTGCTATGGGTAATACTATGTCACCAACCCTGTAAGAAGCTTGTAGTCTTGAATACTATTACAGGAAATTAATTACGTAATTTAAACATCCGTTACGATTAAAAAGTACGGTGTTTCTACCACACAGCTAAGTTATTTATTATTTAAAATTATAAAAATATGTTAATTATTAGATAAGTAAATGATCGTAAAAAATAATATGAATAAAGTGAAATAATATATTTTTATAATAAAAGGAATTTATGAATAAGTACAATTTTTTATTTCTCAATCGTAAACGCAATAATATTGCATTGGGGCGCCTGCCGATTTAGGCACTTAATCGAAGGTCCTCCACCGCAGGGAAATCACCAAAGCGTAAAGCGATTTTGATCTCGAATCTTGGTAATGTGAAATGATCTCCCTGCTGTAGTTTTTCCAAGTGACTACAATATGGGGTGCTTCAAGAAGGACATTAGAAGGTTCCTACAGGGTCGGCAGCGCGACGCCCCTAGTGTTCCCCACTTCCATAGGTTCCGGTAACCACTTTCCATCAGGTGGACCGTGTGCTTGTCTCAGTTGTCTGCCACTGAAGTAGCTTAAAAAACTAAAGTGTCGAAATGCAATAAAGTAACATTGTTCTTGGATATTTAGTGCAGCGACATCTATTGGTAACTGATTGAAGAAGCTGTGTTCTCTGTCTGAAAACGGCATCAGTGTGTTCTGTGGAACAGGTCCGTCCTTTTTACAGTGAGGGTTCAAAAAATGACCACACGAGGTGCTGTATGTGTATGAAACATGAATATTCTTGTTGAAAGAAACGAATCAGATACATACAAAAGGTATTTTAAATTTCAAATTTAGAACTAAATACATTCGACCTTATCCTCATCTCTAGGTGTATGAGGCCCCTCATACATGAGTGGCCTTATATACCTTGAATGAGGATGAGGTTGAGTCAATCAAGATCTTTAGGGCCCAAGCTAACCCCAGCCGCTGGTCGTATAGACTGCTGGTCTAATTTGACGTTTACAGGAATGGCTTTCGTCTGAACCCCAACCCCCAACCCCTGCACTAGGTTGACGGACTGTGGGATTGTGCCGTACTGTCTTGTGTGTGGGGTTAGCTTGGGCCCCAGAGGGTTTGACACATCCTATATACTTACAATACACCCAAATCCCACCATAAACCACTCGTTTTCGCTCGTGTGGAACCGGCCTCCTACCTATTTATCCGAGCCGGGTATTCATAGTAGACAGTTGGTCTGCCAGCAACGAACTGACAATAGGTACCTATTGTAATGGACTTTTTGGCAAGACACCAAGTCTTGAATTACTTTAGAACTGGGAGGTTTAAATTATTAACTGCATTTTTATTTATCACAGATACTCTACGCTAGGAATGTCTTAGTGGTATTGTGATATCGATTGCAACTCTTTGATTGAGGTTCTGGGTTTGATTATGGGACTCCTTTTCAGTGTTAAAAGCTACGGTTATATTGCCTGGAGGTTTAACCATCTTAAGTCTGACCTGGATTGGTATTGGTGAACCTTGCTAAGTGTTAATCTGCTCGGTGACCATTTAACTAAGCGGCCCTCGTTTGTACTCCTTTAAATTAAAATGCGTTCCAAGTTTGTCATTATATAACTGGCATAAATAGAAAAAATATTGAAAAAAAAACTGTGATTATAATAAAATTCTCAGAATAAAATAATGTAATTGGTTCACTTGAAAGCACTAATGCGTCATGTCGTCATGCCTCACACAAGTCAATAAACTCCACAGTTGATAATATCTACTGACAAATTACTGCACTCACTACTAGCCATTACAATTGGGTATTATTCTATATTTAAAATAAATTGTCTAACCGAGCTTATTAAATTAAGAATGGTAAAAGAGCGGTAAACGTTGCGTCAGTTCTTATTTTATAGTTTTTATTTATTTTTAATCAACCACCCAACTTATAATAGTAACTGATTTGAGTATGAATTTTATGACGTCATTAAATCTTTTTTCATACATGTTAACTTATCGTTTTGACGTTTAGTAATAGTACATTATGATATAAGTGCGGTAAGTTGAAAATTACAGCCGAGGCGATATTACTAGCCCGAGCCTTCGGCGAGGGCTATAAGGAAGCAGAGGCTGTAATTTTCAAAGCGCACGTATGTCATACGACGTTTTATAACATATTTACGAGGAAATTAATAATTAATACAGCGAAAAGAAAAAGCGCGCGGCATTATTTTTACTTGTCCACAAATAAGCGATGCGCGCGCATCAACTTTTTTTTTAGGCAAAGGTACAAAAACAGCCATTACTAATAAAGTAAATTAATATTTTAGTTACAGATAAATGGTTGTAATTTATTGTCAAAATTAATTAAATTAAAGAATTAAATGTTTATTTGTTATATTTTAATTCCCAAAGTTAATTTTATTCATAAAATATTGACCACTTTCTTGACATAAAACTTCTTTGCTAAGATTTTTAAAAGTATCGTTCACGGAGTATCTTAAAACTTTATTAAAAAAGAAACACGTGCCTTTTACATTACATTATCGCACAAGTACGTAATGAGATACATTACGATATTGAAATTGGTGTAATTACAACCACTTTACGAGCAAATATGTTATAAAATGTAATTAATTTGACTAGTCAGTAGAATATCCAAATATTGCCTCTCCTGCTTTTATGAATTTACACAGGGCCTCATTTTTTGATTTTTCAGGATATTTATTACCTGTGGTCTCCAACTGCAATGTCCAACTGATTTTACTAAAAGAGACATTCTCACCGGTATCGTTGGACCAACCGTTGGACTAAATAAATATTGTTTAATGGTTAAGGTGTCTGTCTACAAGCGAGGGGATCCGGGAACGAATCGTGGGGATTACCTACACCACGGATGTGAACCCACTCCTAACACAAGCAATTTACTTTACTGAAATGTAATCTGGTATACAAATAATTTCGATTACTAATTCTAGTCCCAACTAACTTTTACCCGCGACTCCGCCCGCGTGGATGTCGGTTATTGTGACCAAACATAGCCTATGTCCTTTCTCATGCTCTCATCTACCTCTATAGCAAATTTCATCAAAATCCGGTTAGTGGTTCAGGCGTGAAAACGTAACATACAGACAGACAGCTAGACAGAGTTACTTTGGCATTTATAATATTATAGTATGGAAGTATAAGGTTGGATATATAGAAGGGGATATATATAGTTCGTGAAAAAACATAGGTATTAAATGAGTAGGTACAATCACTTTTGTCAACTCAACTGAAAACATCGGAATGTTGGCTAGAATAGTTTAAATATTTTTTAAATGAAACGAATTAAAAATCTCGAACATAAATCTCTCGAACCTGTAATCAAAATAAACACGCTATTACCGAACAATATTACGTTAATTGCACGACGGGGCACGTTTCATTCCGAATGCCTCATTTAAAGGACGGAGTGAAACCATTCATGAAATTGTATACTTGATCTGTGACCACAATGCGATGGAACTGTGCTCTGACAGCTTTGAGATAACTATAGTATTCACCTTTCAATAGTGGGTAGGTAGAGACACGATACAGTATTATACGAGTACATAGAACGTACATAGGTATACATAGTGTTCACAATACATGCTGAATTTTAAGTCGAAGTCGCGAAAGCGCGATGGATCTGTCATCGACCTCGCTTTTCAAAGGTTGTGGACTATATCACTTATTTTAGTATTGACGTCAACCGATCTCTTTCGTAAATAGCTTTTACCCACGGCGAAACACTTTGAATTATCTTGGGAATAAATAATATCAAAAATATTTCTTGTTAACAAAAGTTGTAACAAGGAATGCAATAACTGAACTGAATTTACAACAAAAAGTAGTCGTTAGTACTACATATAAGTTCTTCTGCGATACTGTTAATGATCCTTTGTTCAAATTTATTTTCTAGGACAGCTAGTTATAGTTGGCGCAGACACTACTCGTTCGATAGTCATGGAAGTCCATAAGCAGGTCACGTACGAACGACCTTCAGTCGCGGCGTTCCCAGAAGTGCCAACTTTAGTATTGGAAACATCCTCGACAACCCGCAAATATAAAGCCCCTTTTACACAATTAACTAAACGCTATACCAGATCAAATTTTTACTGTAATATAGCGAAGCATTAGTCCAATTTTGTGTCATTCATGTTGAGGCCAATAGGGAATTGTAAATGAAATAACACTATACGAATGGACACCGAAACTTATTTGTTAAGTGGTGTCTCATTATCTAAGTATGCCTTGTACGAACCTCTGAATAATTCTGAACGTACGTCGCGTCCGGCGGTATCAATTAAGTTCGCCTACTACGCGCGTTACGTCCAGGATTGAGTGGTGTCTCCGGTGTAATGTCAATTGCGGATGAATTGGTCGGGCGGCGCTGCGGCGCGCGGGTAGATGGCGGCGCGCTATCGATGCGGGTGCGCGCGCACGTCCTTCCCCCGTTCGATTTTCCCTGGCGGGGCGACGGTGGCGGCGCGTTGCATAACTGTGTAGCGGCACTCCGCGCGCGACCCCGCTCCGAGCGCCCGCCGCGAGCGCGCTACACGCGCTGATACGCGCAACGTCGCGCCCTTTACGTAACGCGCGACCACCGCGCGCGCTCTCGCGACTTCTCACCGCCCGCACGGGATTACTTAGTGTTGCGCTGTTTGTGTGGCAGGATAAGCGTCGGTGCATACGAGGACGAGCGGCCGGGCGACCGCCGGTGGCTGGTAGGTGTCGCCGCAGTGCGCGCGCTCTTTGTCCGGGCGCGTGGTGGTGGCGGTGGCGTGCTGAATAATTGACGCGGAGGCTGTCCGCTGGCCTATCGACCTCGCTCGCGTGACTGGCGCGTATTACCCGCGGCAAGGACGCCGCGCTGGCTGCCGCACTACGCCGCCGTTGCTGGCGCCGCTGCCGCCACCGCCACCAGCCTGCCAAGTCTCTGCTTTCACTATTGTGCTCCACGCTATTGTACCTTCACTAATTTTTAATTCAAAAATTCGAATCATTATTTACATGACATTTGAGTCACGCGGAAGACTGGTAAGCTGTCATAAGAACAGCCTACTTCCTGATGAGACTAAGAGATTTTTTTGACTAAGAAAGCTTATTCTGGATAAAATGTTTTAACGAAAATCTGGTATTGATAAATATTTATGTGACAATAATTTTATCAAACAATAACCTTTCTTAGTTAACGTAACTATGATACTCGTAATAATTATTAATTGTCACTGTTAATAACTGTATATCGAAGTCTGTTATTTGACTTAAAAGTCAAACGTTTGCAGTAACTTCTGTTATCCTTACCCAGCTCAGCTGGTTACGTAAAGGGATGTTTGCACTCCATTCAACTTTCCATGTTTAAACAGCATCGGCTGTTATAAACACGCTTGAAACTGACAATTGTCTTTCATAAATCGAAAACCAATGGGATATTATACCTACCTCTAATTACGGATACGGCTACGCGCTACGGGTTACGTAGCAGTCTCGTAGACGTGCTACACGCATTGCCTAGTATTCTTTACAGGGTGTTACATAAAATATATTTTATTTTATTTATGTAATATTTATATACTAGACAGTTGCATAAATACACTATGTCGTAGTACTACATAATTTAGATATTTATGGCTTTAAAACTTTTTCTAAAACATCGATATCTTCACCGTGGTTCATTAATTTAAAACAAAGTTGCTTATTGCTTGTTTATTTATTCAATAAGTATGCTTTATATGTGCTACTAGAATATAAAGCAAGAAATTGAAGGTAAGACTAGAATAATAACTTTTTAATTCATAAATCTGCGGTAGCCTAGTGGTATGGGTAATGGACTGCTGAGACGAGGTCTCGGGTTCGATCCCAGGTTTACCATGGCACACACCAATGACTTTTCGATGCTTTTCGAAGTTAAGTGTGTATTTATCGCAGGTTTATAAGTGCCCGGTTGATGGCAATAGGCTCGCCACCTATTACATTGGGACCTAAACATAAACTGGCGAAATGTGGGTGCTAGCACCTCTGCCTACCCCTTCGGGGAATACAGGCGTGAGTTTATGCTATGTTATATATGTTATAATTCATAAATAAGAAAGATACATTAAGAAACATACATTCACAGTTGAGTCTTTGTTGAAGAAGGGTATAAGTACGTTTTTATTTAAAATACCTTTTTTTTTTTTTTTCGTGCGGAAATCCCCACGGATACCCCCCCTGCCGGAGCCGGAAGGGGAGGTTATGTCGGACTCGAACCGACTAAAACCGCACGCCGACTGTGGGTCTTGGTGCTAGGCCGGAGGTGAGGTTGTCAAAGACATATCCCTCGCACCCCGGCTGACCCAGGGCCATCCCTTACGGTCTGGCCCTCCTCAGGAGGGGGGACAACGGTGTCCCCAACTCGTCCCCGGAATGGGGAGGCGCACTATTCAGCGCGCCGCCGCCGTGGCCTGCTTCTGCTGGGGTGACAGGCGGCTCCACCCGTCACCCCCAGGCCCGCGCTCATGGGGGACGGAGGTCAGTCAGTGCCCTATTATTTAAAATACCAGAAAATAACGCTATTGTTTAATTACTTTATTGTTTAGTGTCTGATTGGCCTTAAGCAATAAAGTTAGCCTATTGTTTATTGTGTCTATGTAACCAGATGCGATACTACGTTAAAATATTCTTGATTGTACATACATAATATACTCATACCTGTATGGTTGCATGAGCTCCACCGTCATACTTGGAGCCAAATTGCTGCTGGACGTACGAGTCTTTCTCATGGGGTTGAGGAGTCAGCCGTCAGTTGCTCTCGTAAAAGCCAAGATATCGTAAGAGTGCTGATGATGATATTCACTCCTGTATATCCCTGAAAGGCAGAGCTGTATTGTTCATACTAATATTATAAATGCGAAAGTAACTCTGTCTGTCTGTCTGTATGTTACGCTTTCACTCCTAAACCACTAAACCGATTTTGATGAAATTTGGTATAGGGATAGGTTAGACCGTGAGAAAGGACATAGGCTATGTTTGGTCGCGATAACCGACATCCACGCGGGTGGAGCCGGGGGCAAAAGCTAGTTAACCATATTCTACATTGGAGTACCTATTGCTGTCAATCGGGTAGGTCAATTTACGAACAGCTATATAGGAAGTGTAGAGGACCGAACCTGCGAGTGAAATATAAAGAACAAGCTTTGAATGTGACCATGATTGAAACAGAAATGATAGAGGAAAAGATGGGATGGACCCTTATATTTATTCACCGAGAACCGGGAACTAAGCGTTTCAAGCGTAAATATTTTGAAACCTATCATTGTCACGTGAAGACTGTCTCAAACAACAAATAAATAGCGAAACCGTTTAAATTTGATTTCAATTTGTAATATTCGCATAATTTAAGTACTATATCGTTAACGGGAATTAACGTGATGGTATAGGTGGGATGATCTGCTTCAAACCTTTGATATACCTTACCTTTCGACTACATAGGTTACACCGGATGTGGTCACAGGCTGACCTGACTGGAGGACTGAGAAAATAAAAACTAATATCGCATAAACTGCCAGCAATATCAAAAATGTTTGGATATGAAATTCTATAAATTACATATCTTCACTACATAGTATAAAGCAAAGTCGCTTTCCGCGTCCCTATGATCCTATGTATGCTTATATCTACAAAACTACGCTACAGATTTTGATGCGGTTTCTTTTAATAGATAGAGTAATTCAAGAAGAAGGTTTATATGTATAATACTTGCTTAATATGGTAGAGGGTGCAGCGGGAACGGAAACAGACGCCACGCGGGCGGAAAAAAATTGGCGGTACGAAGTTCACCGGGTCATCTATTTATTAATAAAATATACAAAAAAGTATAGTGATGTAATAAATGTGAACATCCTATATATGAAAACCGACCGATCGAGTTTATTGATCTACACCTTATCGTACTAATGTAAAAGTTGAGTTGTTTGTTGCTTTGCTTAGGACCGGCCAAACGCGAGTATAGTTTATTCCTAGAATAAATAGCCAATATGTGACTGATATTACCCGATTATTCCGGGAATAAACTTTACTCTCGTTTGGTCAAATATACTATTAGTCACACAAAAGTGGTTGGTGGATATTGGTTGGATACTTTTTATTACCGCTAGTCCTATTTTGAAAATTAAATTTACGAAAGTTACGGGTAACAAATTTTCTCAAACCAGATATAGTTAGATAATAAATAATGAATAAATAAATATTCCATAACCATCTACACAGCGCTATCTAGACCCATGATGAGCTTAACTAGCTTGTGTTATGGAATCTAGTAGATATAGTAGTCCGAAGTAGTTTATTATGCTGGTTATGCATACTGTTCTTAGCTAGATTGTGCCAACCTGACCCCTTTTCATTTTCCTTTCGATATTCGACATAGATGACTATATACGGAATTTTCAAATGGACTTGTTTTATGAAAAAAGAAAGATCGATTTAACATTGTTTATTACTACGGTTACCTTGATGATTACCCTAAAATCTTTTAACCATTTAATTTTTTTGTGGAGCTATTTTTAGCTCCATCACGTCTACTAAAATTCGGCCAACTAAAAATAAAACTACCCAACTGAATATGGCCCTATGCATACCGTAATCGATCTGTCAGATCGTTAGGATATAAAAACTATTAGGTTATAGAACAACATCATAACCCAAGACCTCGTAAATCAACTGGGACGACCAGCCATGGGTACACGGCTTTTGGTTTACGACTTCTGAACTCATAAAAAAGATAGCAACATCGTGTACAGTTTCTTGAAACATCTAGAAAAGGACAGGTACTTATTATTTTTAACTAGTCTATGCCCGCGGCTCCACACGCGTGCGAGTCGATTATCGAGCTTTTTGTTCATATCTTTGTCACTTCACCTCGCCTGATGTTAAGCTAAAGGCAAAGTCTCGAAAAGAGTGTCACCATGGTAAACATGTACCATGTTAAAAGTGGTGGCACTAAGCTTGACGGCCTCATCAGATGCCTTTTCACGCCCCGCTTAAAGGACCCAGGACTATAGGAAGAAGGAAACATGTGAGCTGGCAGGGATTTCCAGGTCTTAATGGTGCGGCATGGAAATGAGTCTCTGAAACGCTTGGTTCTAGCAGGTCAGGCATATCTCTGGTTCTACCTACTCAACTAATTGCAATCGGGATATGCTCCATCGTAAACCCGATCGAACAAACTGAAAATTTACTCAAGCCTATTACTAATCAATCAAATCAATCAATAAGCCCACCGCAGCCCACGGCTGGACATAGGTCTCTCTTAATACTAATCCTACTTTCTAATTTCCTACCAATATTATAAAGGTGAAAGCTTGTGCACATGTTCGAATATTTAGATATTTGTTAGGTATTGTATATAACGCAGTCGGAGTATGCTGAACGGATCTGGTTAAAATTTGGTACAGGTATAGTCTGGAATAACACAGGCTACTTTTTATCTTGCAAATATGTTCCTATAGGTACCGGGAACTGGATCAAAATTTCACGCAAACAGATTACAGTAGCTACCATTTAATAATAGTTTGTCCTTAGTACGAACATAGAAGTCTTTGTATGAGCTATTAAAAAGCAAACAGGGCGTGATCTCGCTCAAAGCTCGGGATTAAACGGTAAAATACAATAGCTATTTGAACAACCACTTTGTAATAGCTTCGTAGATACTCCTATCATTGGATTTGTGCCGAGGTCAGGCCCTCGATTCTGCTGAAGCTAAACCATTGTGGTGCCATAACATGACATTTTAAACTTTATTTCTATAAATGTAAAGTCCAAAATGAAATGAAAAAAGTTTCATTACACTTTTTCATTCACTCTGCAAAAAGTCATTTAATTTTAAACTTTAAAAACATTAGCTTAAAGTCTATTATTTAATGTCATTTTTTGCAGTTGCTGCGGCGCGACTATGGTTTGGCTTTAGTAGAATCGAGGCCCAGGGTTTATATCCAACAAAAATTTGCGTTGAGTTTTTGCAGACAGTACAATCATGTAATTACCGAAGATACAGAGTGCTATTTTATCACCGCTAACGTTACCAGGCAAGCTTCCAAACATTGGTTTCTTGCATGATTACTGTAAGAGAAAGGTCGTGGGTTCAAGTCCCATTTGAGCATTTCATTTTCCTGATGTATTTGAGTACTGTTATCATATTGAAAGTTTTATTATGTATTTTCTTACTAGAGTTTGCTCACGACCATGTCTGTGTAAAATTCAGAATTGTGTGATGGTCAAGGAAATGTAAACATTTCAGAGCAATCTTGTTTTCTTGTGTTGCTCAAACATCGATAACCAATAGAAAATAAATTGGCTTCAATTTCACTCCTAGAATACATCAATTACATAATTGTCTATACTATTATATAATTGCAAAGTAGTCGTGTCTGTACATTGGTCATATTGAAAAAACTTGGATTATGTTAGATTTATAGAATCTGAGCACAAAATAATATGTTTTTTTAATTCTTTTCTATTTGTCCGCAATGAACGTAAAAAGTACTGAACGGATTTTATTGGAGTTTTTTTTATTAGAAAGGTCTTAGTCACACCAATGGTTATAACGGTTGAAAACGTTTTAAACCAAATGCGCCGTTTTTAAAACTGGCAAAAGTGAATGAACCAACTACTAAACGAAAACATGAGTCGTACGGTCGTACCTATTACAGTATAAGGTATTGGTTCGACTAATCCATACTAGTGTTACAAAGGGGGTTAAATGGCAAAAATGGGGGGCAAATTTCATCTTCAAAAATGACGTACTTTCATACAAATTTTCATCTCCTATATCGGGGGATTTTGTCTTTTAACCCCCTTTATAATATTAGTATGGGTATGGACTATAATATGGATATGGATTTTGACTCATCCAATCACATTTTTTATAATTATACCGTTTTTTACCATCTCTAACTATATATACTAGCGGTTATTTTCGTAAGTAAGTTAAGTAAGTTGATCGCAACTAGTTGAGTAGAACCCGATATATGAGCAAAAGCCGCAGTAATCGAATCCGGGTGGTGTCACGGGCTTAGGCTAGTTTGAAAACATAAGTTGTAAGTGCAATTTTTCCTTGTTGCGATATTAAAGGTATGATTTCGAAGGCATACGTCAACTGTAGACGCACGCAGCACATATTCGTAATTCATTGCGGCTACTCGAAGGTCGCCTTTATCCGAATCGAAGTTTAACAAGTAATGTATTTGCTGCATTCGTCGGCAGTTGTCGTATGTGATCGGCTTACACATATTCGTAATTCATTGCGGCTACTCAATGGTCGCCTTTATCTGAATCATAAATAAATAAATGCTGCATTCGTCGGCAGTTGTCGTATGTGATCGGCTTACACATATTCGTAATTCATTGCGGCTACTCAATGGTCGCCTTTATCTGAATCGAAGTTTAACAAGTAATGTATTTGCTGCATTCGTCGGCAGTTGTCGTATGTGATCGGCTTACACATATTCGTAATTCATTGCGGCTACTCAATGGTCGCCTTTATCTGAATCGAAGTTTAACAAGTAATGTATTTGCTGCATTCGTCGGCAGTTGTCGTATGTGATCGGCTTACACATATTCGTAATTCATTGCGGCTACTCAATGGTCGCCTTTATCTGAATCGAAGTTTAACAAGTAATGTATTTGCTGCATTCGTCGGCAGTTGTCGTATGTGATCGGCTTACACATAATCCTAATTCATTGAGGCTACTCAATGGTCCCCTTTATTCGAATGGAAGTTTAACAAGTAATGTATGCGCTGCATTCGTCGGCAGTTGTCGTATGTGATCGGCTTACACATATTCGTAATTCATTGCGGCTGCTCAATGGTCCCCTTTATTCGAATCGAAGTTTGACAAGTAATGTATGTGCTGCATTCGTCGGCAGTTGTCGTACGTGGTCGGCTTCGGAATCATACCTTTATTCTCTTGTTTTATTTTCCATTGTTCTATCAATGTAGGTTGAGCTTGGCATGTGGCTGGATTTTATTGTGGTGCTTGACAGCATTAAAAACTGAAAAGCTTGTGTCAAAAGTAGGTTTACGGTCGTGGACGGTGAAAAACGCCTTTAGCATTTACGAAACTGTCACTTGATAGTAAAGTTTTAGTATTATAATTTTCTAAACAGTCAGTGTCATAAATATCTTGACGAAGAAGTCACAAAATGATTTTTAAACTTTCATATTAAGACAAAATCAAATGGTTTATTAATTTATATAGTATTATAGTCTGAAATAAAGGTGTGTACCAAATATCAGACCAATCGGTCAGCTGGAAGGGTGTAAAAAAACCAAATTAAGATCATTTTTATCTTTCTGATGAAGACAATACTAGAATCCACTATTTTATATGAAAGAAAGAAAGAAAGAAAGAATTTATTTTTTATAATTATACCGTTTTTTACCATCTCTAACTATATATACTAGCGGTTATTTTCGTAAGTAAGTTAAGTAAGTTGATCGCAACTAGTTGAGTAGAACCCGATATATGAGCAAAAGCCGCAGTAATCGAATCCGGGTGGTGTCACGGGCTTAGGCTAGTTTGAAAACATAAGTTGTAAGTGCAATTTTTCCTTGTTGCGATATTAAAGGAATGATTTCGAAGGCATACGTCAACTGTAGACGCACGCAGCACATATTCGTAATTCATTGCGGCTACTCGAAGGTCGCCTTTATCCGAATCGAAGTTTAACAAGTAATGTATTTGCTGCATTCGTCGGCAGTTGTCGTATGTGATCGGCTTACACATATTCGTAATTCATTGCGGCTACTCAATGGTCGCCTTTATCTGAATCATAAATAAATAAATGCTGCATTCGTCGGCAGTTGTCGTATGTGATCGGCTTACACATATTCGTAATTCATTGCGGCTACTCAATGGTCGCCTTTATCTGAATCGAAGTTTAACAAGTAATGTATTTGCTGCATTCGTCGGCAGTTGTCGTATGTGATCGGCTTACACATATTCGTAATTCATTGCGGCTACTCAATGGTCGCCTTTATCTGAATCGAAGTTTAACAAGTAATGTATTTGCTGCATTCGTCGGCAGTTGTCGTATGTGATCGGCTTACACATATTCGTAATTCATTGCGGCTACTCAATGGTCGCCTTTATCTCCACTATTTTATATGACATACGCAGATTCATTGATATACCTATATTGTTACTAAAATAACAGTGTGCAGATCAATGTAAATAGACATATTCCATCATACAAATATCTACACTGAGTGGGAATCAAACCCTAGATCTCCAGCAGGCGGCGTAGCAGGCGAATCCTCTATCACTACGCCACAGAGGTAGTAAAATACTGTAAAATAACTTCCAATTTTATGTTTGGGTATGCTAACTATACAAATCGAATACATAGGGAAAAATGAAACTTTTTGGGCGGGACTCGAACCCGCGATCTTTCCCTTACAGGGAGAATGCCTTGACCAACTCAGCTACCGAGACACACCCGATGTGATTCAAATTTCCCTTCTATTTATCCGTCTTTTTTCCCTATGTATCAAATATCTACATATTTATATATTAAAAGCAAACACTGATTATGTTACCACACCAGTGTAACATGAGTGACGATAATAAATTCATGAGGTAGGTACATTTGACGTTGACATATTTCTAATAGCCTTTACTTGGTAAATAAATCGATTTCATAATAATAGGGCGTCATGTTGCTACCCCTTGACGAAATCCATCACTGATTTTGGATATTTCGAAGTATAGGCTGGCGACGTAACTTCCTTTCAATTAATAAAAACCAAAAGGCAGCCTTAAAGCACAGCATTGTAATTTGTGATGACAAAGTCAAAGTCATCACTATTACCTACAAGAATCCTGCTAATATTATAAATGGATGGACGTTTTTTTTATAAAGAATATTAGAACCGAAGTTACTAATATTCCCTCTAACCCCTCCAACTAAGCTAAATCGCTTGTGCTAGGAGTGGGTTCACGGGTGCACGTCGGTAGTGTAATGGCCAGGATTTGAACCCGGGACCTTTCGATCGTAAGGCCGTCTCCTTAACCACTATGGATGGATTTTTGTTACTATTGTACGTAAGAACTACCAAATGGATATTCATGAAACTTTACAATAATATAGCTTATACATCAGAATAACACATTGGCTATCACCACGCTACTACTCAAGAAAACGGAGCAGTGATTATTAATGTGAACAAATTCAGCCGCATCGGCATATACGCAGAAGTGACAGTGTGGTTACTTCTGTTACTGTTTATAAATACTAATCCTGCGCAGACGAAGTCGCGGGCACCAGCTAGTGTATTTATTTCAATCCGAAGCTTGCCTGGAAGGGATCGCTTTTAGCGATAAGGCCCATCCATTGTACATGCAACTTATAGTACGGTGATTTGCTGATACATGCTACTTTATCATCATAACTATTGTTGGTGTACAATAAAAACTTATCTATCTATCAAGTGGGTATACACAGGTTTTAGTTTCTATCGAATTGCTTACTTTCCTACACTTGATGTGACTTATTTTACCACCTGCGGACCCAAGTTGGCCGCTGCAGGGAAAACATGGTGAAATGGAGTTTTATCGACTGGTCGCAAGAGCCCTGCGATTGTGGGGCCCAATGCATGCCACATCTGCTCTCCTGCTCCTTGTGTCTCTTCTCCTGTACTTCAGACAACCTTTGTGGAGCAACAGATAACGCTGTTGCTGTAGCCAAGTTTTGGGCCGATAAAATTTAAATATGCCAGAGCTAACCATTGATTCGAAGAAGTGGTTCTTCACTTTGGTATAAACGGTAGCGTCCATTATTTGATATTCAACTTAAAAAAAAGCAATCAAAGTAAAAAATCATTCATTCTGTATAGACCATTAAATCGGAACTTAGAAAACGTCAATCTATACAAATAAATAAAATTGGAGTGTCTGTTTGTAATATTAAAATAACCGCTTTCTACTACATGCATATGAATGTATATACGGTACACATACCAAAATATATATTTTTAAATTTTTTGTCTGTCTGTCTGTCTGTCTGTCTGTCTGTCTGTCTGTCTGTTTGTTTTGGCTAATCTCTGGAACGGCTGGACCGATTTGGACGGGACTTTCACTGGCAGATAGCTTATGTAATAAGGAGTAACTTAGGCTAAAAAAAAAAAAAGCCAAAAACAAAAAAAAAAAAAATGATTTTTTTTATTAAGTACATTCCACGCGGACGAAGTCGCGGGCACAGCTAGTATAAAATAAATATTACTTAAATACTAGTTTAGCAAATGGATCACCCGTTCGGAACGCAACCCAGAACTAGAAGACTCCGGCAAGAAACTTAGCGGGCATATTTTTTTTGGTCTATTTACAAACATTCACTTAGCACGTAAAGCACTGTTAGATACAGTGCCATAAGTATTAGATACTTATGGCACTGTATCTAACAGTCCTTTGCTTGAATAGCATAACTGAGCGAACAAGCCTACTTCAATGCTTCACAAGTAGCCCGGTGTTTATGTACTCTTTCACAACTGTTTAGGTGGCCTAGGGACCTGCGCCAGAGCCTCGTAGATAAACCAGCATGTGTAAGGCCGCGCAGGCGAGGTTAGTCTGGGCTTGGAAGACCTTGGGATTGATACCACCTTGTGATTCCAACTGATTGTTACACCGAATTGAAAGAAAACAAGGTTTCTCAACTGTTGAGAGTAATTTGCATTTATAAAGAATGTAAACATCTTTGTTTACATATAAAACAGCAGCCTTTTAAATTAAAAACGTTTAGCAAACGAGAAATAAGAGGCCTCAGTTAATAACTTTGAATAATTTCTACTCGTCACAAAGAATATTGTTTCTTAAAATTATCTTCTTCATCATGATAAAATGGTTTGCTTCTTATTGTAATATTTTATAAAAGAGCTCTGGTATGATTTAAACTTAATCTTAAATCTTATAAGAGATGGCTTGCAGTCATCCAGAAATGGTCTAATATTAATTTATCGACTATTGTGATGGTATGAACTAGTTATAAAAACTTTTTTGGATACCGATAACAGTTGATAGTTGGTTAGGCCTTGCGATCAACGATCAGAATCATTAATTATTTTAATCATTCAAATTTCACCAATCATTGTATTCGGTCCCACGTATTAGGGGGTGAGCCTGTTGACGTATTCCGGGAACTAATATTGACTCAAGTCATGCATCTGAGCTTGAGTCTGCGCTGTATAAATATCTGTCAGATGTTAAACAGCCCCATCCCTTAGTTGCCTTGTACGACAACGCATGGGAAGAGATAGGGTGGTAGGAATACTACTCCATTGGGAACCCGGCCGTGTTTCGCTTCATCAAATAATCCAAAATGTGAAGAAATATACTAAACCGATAAACAGTACGTTCATATTTCAGCAACGATATGATTTATCTTAATGTTGAACCACAAATTCCAAAGTTAATCGCTTTGTAATTATATTGAAATACCAGTTTCCGTCAGTCATTAACACCCTTTTTTTTTCTTTAATGATATTTCACTGAACTTCACAGTACTGAACTCTTTTTTAACTAATCAATAGAATGTAGGTATGATTTGAGATTGACATGGTCATTTAAATTAATAGTGAAACACTTGCTGGGATTTTACACTATAACTAGCTGTCCCGGCGAACTTCGTACCGCCAATTTTTTAGATCCCGTTCCCGCTGCACCATTTATTGGGATGAAAAATAGATGTTGGCCGATTCTCAGACCTACTCAATATGCTCACAAAATTTCATGAGAATCGGTCAAGCCGTTTCGGAGGAGTATGGCAACGAAAACTGTGACACGAGAATTTTATATATTAGATTAAAAAACATGGTAAATACCCCGGTGAATATTTTACTATTAATAAATAGAACATCCTTCGGGAGATCTTCATTGAACTTACTGAGATGGAACTGGTATCTAGATAAAGTATACGTGTTATCTCAAAGTGTAGAGTGTGTAAAGTGTTTAGTGTAGAGTATAATTGTTTGGGAATCGCCCGTGATTCCCAGACGGTCCGCGATGAGTGCGAAGCTAAAAAGGGGTACGGCCACTTACCTAGCTGACTCGTCCGTCTTGTGGTTCAGAACCCTGTGTTATGTTTATGTGACCTAGTTAGATAAATGTGTTGGTATCGATATATATATATATATAGGATGGCCCTGGATCAGCCGGGGTGCGAGGGATATGTCGATGACAACCTCACCTCCGGCCTAGCACCACGACCCACAGTCGGCGTGCGGTTTTAGTCGGTTCGAGTCCGACATAACCTCCCCTTCCGGCTATCCGAGGAGGCACAAAAAAAAGGTATCGACATATATATATCTAATATATAAAATTCTCGTGTCACAGTTTTCGTTGCCATACTCCTCCGAAACGGCTTGACCGATTTTGATGAAATTTTGTGAGCATATTGAGTAGGTCTGAGAATCGGCCAACATCTATTTTTCATCCCCCTAAATGGTGCAGCGGGAACGGGATCTGACGCCACGAGGGTAGGAAAAAATTGGCGGTACGAAGTTCGCCGGGACGGCTATAAACTTATATAATAAACTATGTTACCGGTGTAGTGTAGTCCCACCCTTTGATTACCGCAACCAGGACCTGGGGCTCCACTGGTCGCGGCCGCATTCCTCCCGTAGAGCAGTAGGACAAAACACTGAATCTGACCCGATTCGATCCGACTGGTACACCGCAATTACAATGCGAGCGCGTGCGCGACCGATCCGTACAATTGCTTACGTCCGAATGAGTCAAAATCGTCGACCGTGCGATGCGGTTGCGAACACCTACCCGCATCTCATCGTATTATTACTGAACAATAATATTATGACGTATGAGGTTATCACATACACCGGTAATCATATTTCAATCAATCCATTAGCTTATTACATTCCACTGCTGGACATAATGTCTCTGCAAATGTTAGGAGGCTTTGGCCTACTGTATCCACGCTGGCCAGACGGGTTGGTGCAGGGTTATATTTGGTGTTTTCCTTCCTGTTTCTTCTGTATACAGACGATATCTCATATCGTCTGCGTTTTTCCGTTGCTCGCCATTGAAACCCTTCCGATGAGATGGGGTGGTGAATTAGTGATACTTGTATATTTTCTCCGTTACCCCACGGTCATTTGATGTATAGAAAACATTCCTGTAACATTGCTTAGGAGCTTTGATTTTTTATTTATTTTCATTAACAATTTACATTGTGTTTGAACAATTAAACTTGTATACTAGGTACACAATTTGAAATATAAGAACTATCAACGCACGCACTCATGTTATATTGCAGTAAAAAAAAAATAGATAGATACAAAAATGTCATGCAGAAATTGGTCATTTGATTAGTTTTTTTTTTAAATTACATGTCTATGTCAGAAAAATTTAAATATCTTAAAAAAGGTGCCTAAATTATATCAAAGCAGTAACATCTATAGGTCAGCTATACTATAAAGATATTTGTCCAACAAGAATGCTTTCAATTGAGATTTGAACTACCTACACACATCAAAAAAAGTTTGCGATCAATGGCATAAGCTCCTAGAATTCTTTAAATTTTACTTTATCAAGAAAAAATCTATGTTGTATGCTTTCTTTAAATAGGAATACCCTGTTTGAAATTAAAATATAAAACTATTTTTTATTATTTATTTAAAAAAATTGAGCCATTAATCATAATGCAATTGTGATAGAAATTCATAGAAAGAAAAAGACTGTTTAATTAAACTTAAACTACAATTTATTATTAAAAGGTGTAAATTCAATATAAAATAACGCCTCCCCTGGCTCGAACACATGCGGAGATCCTTCTGGGCATGCTGAGGACCATGTTATCCAGCATTTCCTGGGGTAACCTATCCCATTCTTCAATAGCGGCTTCCCTGAGCTCTGGAACTGTCTGGGGATGTGGCTCACGGTTCCATACAGCTCGTTTAAGAGCATCCCACGCGTGCTCTATTGGGTTTAAGTCGGGCGAGCCGGCAAGCCAGTCTAATCGTGTGATATCGTATTCTTGAAGAGCAGCATTGACTCGTTGAGCTCGATGTGCGGGCGCATTATCATCGACCAGTACAAATTGGTGCCCATAGTTTACTCGGAATGGTTTGACGATATCATCAATAGCAACTGCTTTGTACATGTCTGCTGTCATGAAGCCCCGATACGGGATCAAAGGCGTTCTAGCTCCAATCATAATGCCACCCCAAAAAGACACCGATTTTCCGCCTTGCTGAACTGTTCCAGTGGCAGTTCTTTGTCTTTTACGGTCGCCTGGTCTTCTCCAGACACGGACACGTCGGTTATCTGGATGAGTGGAGATTCGGGATTCGTCAACGAAGAGAGAGTTTTGCCAAATGTTTTCTTCCTCACCTTCTTCATTTTGCCGAAGCCTAGCTCACTGCAATCTTCGTTGTTGACGTTACCGGGAATTGAGCGGAGCTCGCCATGACCTGCCGTGACTTCTGCTTTTATTTTAGTGGCGTTGATTGTGGGATCACGGGCTGCCAGCAATCTAATATAGCGCTTTTGGGCAGCTGTCAAAACAGTTGGGCGACCGCTGCGGGGTCGGTCAGCTAAATTCTCCATTCCGTGGTACCTCTGCAACGTAGCCACGACACAGGATTGGGATATAGCAAGTCTGCGTGCTATTACTCTCGTGGTGTATCCTTCTTCCCTCAAAGTTACTATTTTAGCTCGTAAAACCTCTGATAATCCTCTTGGCATTTTTTCAATCACTACTTTTCGCGAAAAATATCTTGAATCGGTTATAATTCACTACATCAGATTTCTGAATGAGCGTAAGCTAGGACTGAAAGCCTTTTTGTAAGAAAAAACAATTGAACGGTGTCATTGTTGACAGCCTCCGTGGCGTGGTGGTAGTGAACGCGACTGCCATGCAGGAGGCGCGGGTTCGATTCCCGCTCAGTGCAAATATTTGTATGCATGAATATGGCTATTTGCATTGGTCTGGGTGTTTCTATGTATAATATGTATGTATTTACAAAAAAAAAATGTATTTAAGTATGTTTATCCGCATTCTAGATTCCATAACACAAGCTAGTTAAGCTATGCTTACCATGGGTCTAGATAGCGTTGTGTAGAATGTTAGGAAATATTTATTTGTTAGGAAATATTTATTGTTTTGTGTTCTAATTCTTTATTTTTAAATAAAGAATCTAAAAAGAAGAAAAAATCATAATATAATCTACAGTAACAAAAAAGATTTCAGTTTTTCAAAGTGATCGCAAACTTTTTTTGATGTGTGTATGTCTAGTTTGGGTGCTATTTTTTGTTTTATCGTTTTTCATCATGTTTCTACTCCATTTTTTCTTTCGTTTTCTGTCTCGTACTCATGTATATTCTTAGCAAAATTACATATCCAACAATATACATGTATGTATATACATCGGATTCTTAGAGATTTATCAGAGTACACAAATATAAAAGAAAGAACCGCACAGGCGTACCTTTCCCGCTCGCGGTATGTGGAATGTACATTTTTCCTTAATTACATTTTGGTTATGTGAGGGCATCATCCCGGGGGCTATTTAGTTAGTAGATGATATTGCTACTCGAAGGTGCTATATCAATTTGAATTAGTAATGTGAAACCTTTATTTGTTAAACTGCTTGCAGAAAATAAGCAAGATCAACCAATACCAGTCACCAAACTGTGAGGTTTGTGGTACCGTGGAAGATATCCTTCACTTATTGGCGGAATGTGCCAGATATCAGGATGATAGAGAGGAGTTATTTAGGGAGCTAAACCTAAATTTGTACTATGTAGATATATTTCAGCAAATATTGTCTACACCTAAGTCTGAAGCTACCTATATAATAGTCTAGTTAAGTTCGTTTTATTAAGATTTTTGAGTAATTAAGTACGTGTAAAAGATACGATGGGACTTACATGTACGCCTGTATAAAAGTCCCTAATAATAAATGAAGAGAAAAAGAAATACGAATCATGAAATTACAGAAAAAAAAATCGGGTGCTAGCTGTTTACCGCGGCTCTGCTCACGTTTCCTGAACCTATGGGAACCTAATCCAATTATAAAACGCCTATATGTTATTCCTGACTAAGATATAATCTATGCCTGTACCCAATTTCAGTCAGATTCGTTCATTCCTTTGAGCTTGATTGAGTAACAAAAATCTATACAAATTTTTAAATTGTCTTCTTTCTAATTGTAATATTATGTTCCTTATGGAGAGTTTTTAGGACTTCACAATAAAACTCAGGGCAGTACATAGCAAGACTCAACTTTATTCCTACTAAACTAATTTCACAGCTACATTTTTCGTAGGATAGAGGGTACGCACCTACCTTATTCCACAATATTCCACAACATTCCACACAACGCTATCTAGACCCATGGTAAGCTTAGCTTAACTAGCTTGTGTTATGGAATCTAGAATGCGGATAAATATACTTAGATACTTTTTTTTTTTGTAAATACATACGTACTATACATAGAAACACCCAGACCAATGCAAATAGCCATATTCATGCATACAAATATTTGCACTGAGCGGGAATCGAACCCGCACCTCCTGCGTAGCAGTCGCGTGCACTACCGCCACGCCACGGAGGCTGTCATGATACCATTGAAAGTATGTGAAGATGTTTGTATGTTTGTTATTCAATTACGCTCTAATAGCTGAACGTATCTGGTTGAAATTTAGCGCAGATAAAGATCATAGTTCGGAAAAACATAGAATTTATGCCGGTCTAATCCTAAACCATCGGATGCGGAAACGGGATTCCTCGAAGCTGGAGCCGCGGGCAATAACTACTACCCTATAATGCCTCTTCATAATAATAGTACGAGTAGCCATTATTTTTTTATTATTACTAAATTACTTGCTCAGTAATGGCACATTGGAAATGTCGCATAAGATCACTCATTAATCGTGTCGAGCCTGCGGAACGACCTCGATCCGTGTTCTGCGCCATTTCCTTATCAGCGAGATGTATTATCTGCCGCAGCCAATTTTATTTGAGAAAAAAAAGGCTTTTCTTAGTAACCTTTAAGTACTAACCTATATCATTCCAAGAGAGCACCATCTATCCATACTAAGTGTAGCATATACATAGATATTATTCGTTCTAGAATGCGCATAATGCATACCCGATTCAGCTCATGTCATACAGTAGGTACCTACGGCTCAGCGTCCATGTGTTTCTCGTAATCATGACTCATTCAATTCGTCGGTTAGATTTCAACCATCGAGAATCTACTACCATTAGCTCCTAAGCGACTGTACAGAATAAATAATTTGGTACCTTTTGAGAAAACAACCGGTCAATTTGGGTTCTTAAATCGATACCAAATTATTTGTGCACTTGTACTATTGTGGTTGTTATATTTGACTTACAAAAAAGCATATTATTTTCATGTTTTTCGCATCTTTTCATAACTGTTCGGAACTTATTTTACACAGATTTTTTTTTCGGTCCAAAAACGGATGATTACTTTTTGGTCACCATTTTTTTTTGATGACATTTTAGAGCGTGAACAACTGAACAACCTTAAAAAAGTTTGTAATATCATTGATGTATCCACATACCGTTCCAAATTCGAAATTAATTCCCGCCTCAACTGTGACGCAATTTTTATTCATAGACAGAACTAATTTCCTTCCATCGGCAAAGTTTCAGTCATCAACAATCCGTTCCATAGGCTCCCAAAATGTTAAATTAAGTAACACAAAAGTTACATTATCATGACCTAATTCCGCTAAAACCCATTGTTCGTCTTACATTTTAATGCTGTACGTGGTTTTTCTGCATGCGTGATTGTTGAAGCAGCTAGTCGTTTCATTTACATTGCTACACGCGACGCCTAGCCTGCCCCGATTATTATTGTCGCCATCAGAAAATATAGCAGTTCAAATAATTACTTTACTAAAGGTTTTTATATTTTAAATCGTTTGGCGTTAATTTATCTACAGTTATTTTTAATGACAGGTTTACGGGTAATTTGACATAGTAGGTTGAAATCAGGTCAGTTGATCAGGGTAAATAGAACAAAATAATAAATGCATACATTGACTGGAATTGATTTTAATTGGGTTCTTGCGGACTAGTCAAATTAGTTTTTTAGGACATGTCAATTTGTCTTCACCTCGCCTCGTAGTTTATTTATTTATTTTATTTATTTATTTATTATCTTCTTCTACATCCATCTTTACAGGGTAGACCCTAACACGACAGAGTAGGCAATCTAAGCATGCACTAACATAACTAACCTAATGTTTTATTATAATCTATAACATATTACTGATAATGTGTGTACTGTGAATTCACTCAGAGAGCAACAAAATAGGTCGACACTAAGCGAAACTGCGTTAAGCGTCCGAAGAGCTAGCGTTAGCGGTGCCTCCTTCAGCAGGTTAGTACGCGCACTCGGCACCTGCAGCAGCTGCGGCCTCCGGCGCCTCCCCACATACCCGTCCGGGACGCATAAACCTATCCGCTCCAGTATGGCCGCATTTTGGACCTTGCCGCGGATAACCTTAAAAAGGTACATGGCCACTGCGAGCTCCCTCCTTACCCTCAGTTCATTGTACCCAACCATACCCAGTATAAATTGTGTTGGATACAATAACGGATAAAAAGGGTAAACGCCATAATACTTTAAGTATAAATACCTTATGAATTTGTTTTGAACGCGCTCCAACATGAGATTATATTTAATTTCATGTGGGCTCCAGATGACTGCATTGCATTCCAACTGACTTCTAACTAATGTATTATATAGCGTAATTATTGCTCTGATGCTAGTAAATTCACGAACGGTCCGTAGCAAAAATCCCATATTCCTAAATGCTTTTTTACAAATTTTGACAATATGATCATGAAACGTTAGCCGCATGTCGAATTGAACCCCTAGATCCCGTACCTCTGTAACCCGTGCCAGTGGGTCTCCCTCTATACTGTAGTTGTGTAGTACTGGAGCATGCGCGCGAGAGAATGTAATTGCAACACACTTTGAGGTGTTAAATTGCAGAGTATTCTCCTTACTCCAAGACACTATCCTATTAATATCATTCTGCAATTTGTCGCAGTCATCCTCACTTCTGATATCTAAGTAAAGCTTCAAGTCGTCCGCAAACAATAAACATTTAGAGTCCCTTATCACCTTGGGTAAATCGTTAATCATAATGATGAACTCCAAAGGTCCAAGGTTACTGCCCTGACTCACGCCAGACCAGGTATTATACGGCTGTGATACGAATCCGGCGTACTCTACGTACTGCTGCCTATCAGTCATGTAACTGGCAAAGAAACTCAGGAGATGTGGAGTGAAACCAATAGCAGCTAACTTTTTTAACAACACGTCATTATCGACTACGTCGAATGCTTTCCGGAAGTCAAAATAAGCTGCATCCACCTGCACTCCCCCATCCACCGCTGGTACCAAATCGGCCATGTAGCACAGAAGGTTACTGGTGGTGCTTCTAGATGGTCGAAATCCGTGCTGAGCTTCTGTGAGGTGCGGGCTCACTTGCACTAATATTCGTTTCTGAATCACAGACTCAAACACCTTGGCAGGAGTGGACAACACAGCTACTGGCCTATACTCTTCTATCTTTCCGCCTGACCTAGTCTTCGGCACTGGAACGACACGTGTTAGTTTCCATCTGTCGGGGAATACTGTTGTATGCAGACACAAATTATAGATATGAAGCAATGGCCCAGCAAGTACACTACGACAATCTCTATAAACGTATGGTGGTATACCATCAGGTCCTACTGATCTCTTGGGCTTCAGCTTAAGAAGCGCACTTAGCACTTCGCCCAAGTGCAACCGGTCTACGTGCACACGGGCCGCGTCGGTTCCGCTCATGGCACTCGCCTCCATGACCGCCGTGTTTACGTTTAGCTCGGGTCGTTTTTCGCTGTAAACGGAATAAAAATATTCTGCGAAAGCCCCCGCACATTGTTCGACATTTAGTACTTTGCCATCTTTCAGAATATTTTGCGAATTCCTACTACCCCTTTTAGAGTTAATGAAACTCCAAAAAGACTTCGGGTCGCTTATCAGCTGATTCTGAACCCGGCTCTGATACCGTTCCCGTGCCAGTGCTATCATATTTTTTACTTTTGTTCGACATACGGCGAACGCTTCGTAATCAGTCCTCGTTCCCGAGGCCTTATATTTTTTATGAAGATTTGCCTTCTTTTTTATGTCGCGAATTATTTGAATTGTATACCACTCGGGGTAACAGTACCTCGAGTGTACACTACTTCGCTTTTTCCTTGGCACACAGTCATCTACTATTGAGTTAATTATGCTATAATAATAATCTATACTCGCTTCTAAGTTTAAATCATACATTGGAGTCCAATCCACTGATGCTATTTTTGAATATAACGATAAAAAATTTGCTTTGTTAAAATTCCAACCTGGTAAGCTATGCGTACTCGCCTCGGAGGCCGCCGACTCGTAGTGGGAACCACCATCACTCGGTGCCAAGCGGGAGCCGCTTGACCTCACCGACACCTCCAGCGGTGGGTGATGCCCGTCCACCCGCACCAGCGGCGCCGCCGCTATTCGCACACTCACTTCCCGGCTGTCCGCGAATGTACTTAACACCAGGTCTAACTGTCGATCGTTTTTATTACCTACGTTGTTACTCTGAGTAAATCCACAGTACGTTATAAAGTATTCATAATAATTATTTATATTCACTGAACACGAAAACAGGTTAAAATCCCCTAGTATTACAACGTCCTTGTACTTGTTACACAAATCCTCAATAATTTTGAACAACAACAAATATTCATTGTCACTACTACCAGGCGGGATATAAACTACACATAATAAAAATAGTAACCGATTTCTTTGGTATACCGTAGCACTGACTATCTCGAATATATGCGCGTCCATATTTACGTCACTCAGTAGTAGTTGCCGTAGTTCGACTGGCGAAGACGGCGTGGCCACGAGACACGCGCCGCCCTGCTTACGGCCGTCCGCTCGGTCGCAACGTATAATGGTATATCCCGGTGGTACCATTTCAGCATCCTGGATGGATTCATTACACCCCGTTTCTGTGATAGCAATTAAATCTGCTGATGAAGATGCTACCGCTGCATAAAATGTATCCAATTTCGTACGAAGTCCATTCACATTTTGGTAGAATATCTCAATCTCTTTACCAGATTTATTTTGATTTGTTGTATGGTCTGCGAAACCACACCCATTCACAAAACTCAATATTAACAGCCCAACTTTCTGGCTGACATAATATATCATACTGACTTTCAGGTACCCCTATAATAAATGAAGCATAATCTCTTTCTGTCTTATGTTTTATTTTTTCGACTTTAACTGGTACTTCCATTCCACCTAATAATACATTCTTGACATACTTTTCAATATTGTCTTCTGTAGTTTCCTTCTGAAGACGCCAGATATGCAAGTATTTTTTCCTCTCCATCCCTTGTATCTCGTGTATATTGGTGCCGCCTCCTCGTTTGACTTCACCATTGGGATACCGGTTCTTTTTCTTGCTAACCATGGTCCAGCTGTCTCCTTTTGCCATCTCCTCCGATTTTCTTTCTAGCAAACTCTCGTCGTTATTAGTTACCTGTGAGTGTCCCTCATTATTAGAACAAACTAAGTTCGCTGATTTTGTGGCCGCACACTGTGTTATTTGCGAACTACTATTACCCACTATTTTTTTATTGCGCTGCACTATCTTTGCGAATGATACCGATGACTCTTTGGATTTCTTAACACTTAGATTATTCATACTATCCGAATTAGAAATCATGGTGATTCGAGACCCCAGATGTTCATTTTTTTCCGCCAATATTTTTATTTTAGTTTGTAGCTCGTCGACTTGACTTACTTTGTTTTGTACCACCTTCATAATTTCTTTTAATTCCTTTAACTCAGTTTCAGTGTTAATGAATCTCCTTTGTAGTTTTTCATAATCATGTTTTTGCTCCTCATACCGTATTGCCGTTTCCCGCCGAAACGCCCGTAGCTCCGCTAGTAATTCTCGCTCAGTGTCGCTCATACATGTTTCGCTTTCCTTCGTGCATCGACTACCGCGTTCAGTGTTTACGTAGCTCGGTGTGAACGTTTTATTCAAAATGTTCGTGCGTACCGGTGTATCGGAGTTGCCTGTTTTCGGAGTATTACTGACGCATTCTGGACACTTCCAACTACTCTTGTACTCCTCGGATAACTCTTCAAACTTCTCTGCGGTGATAGCCAGGCACTTTAGGTGGTATAATTTCTTACAGGTTGATTGCGAACATTCCATATAGGAAATATCGTAAAGCGCGGCACCACATCCATTACACTTCGTAACCATTGGTTTCTTTATAATTGATTTATTTTAATTTTTAAATTATAAGACCACTAAAAACACGTCCGAACGCTAGCAAGTACTTTACTTTTTTAATAAACGTTTTAAGGAAACTTGTATGAAATAAACAATTGACGTCATAATTTTTAATTTACTAATAAATTTACTATTATAGGTTGGGTGGATGATTAAAAATAAATAAAATCGATATAAGTAATAAGAACAGATGCAACTTTTGTTTATTTATTTATTTATTTCAACTACATGCACAAATGTACAAAGGCGGACTTAATGCCATATGTTAATGTTTACCATTCTTAATTTAAATAAGTAATTGATTTTAACTAGAGTAAAGTATTTAAATATGTATAATACTAGCTGTTGCCCGCGGCTCCGCCCGCGTGAATATCACTTATCGCCAAATTAAGATGTCAGCTATCCTTATATAAGTTGGATCAAACTGCACACGGTGTGCAAATTAGATTAAAATAGGTTAAGTAGTTTAGGAGTCCATCGCGGACAAACAACGTGATACGTAATTTATATATATTAAGATTGACCGTACGAGAACCCACAAAACAGGCTAGTTAAGCGCTAGTTTAGACTAGATAGTGCCTTGTAGGTCATAGCTGGACTTCAATTATGACCTAGAAATGAAGTTTCTTTCTAGGTCACTCATTTACACATGCAAAAAGTTTCACCGAGGCTTTGGTGACACGTCAAATTACAGCTCTGTTGTGGCTCTATAGCACGATTTAATTATTTACAATCCTTAAACATGCAACTGTTTTACATAATTACAGTAACTGTATTATCTAATCTGTGGTAATACCTAGTTGAAACTTTTTGAAATTTCGAATGCCATTGAGTAGGTATAAATGATCAGCATATCTCTTGACCCCAATGACGTCATAAAATTTACTCTAAGTATATGCGCAATACGCGATATTTGGGTGTCTTTTTTTATAAAAGTACACGTCAATTTGACTTCAACTCGCCTGATGTAAAGCTAAAGCATGTCTTAATAAAAAACATTTTTCTTATTTTCATTCTTTCTAAAAGAGGACAAAATAAAGTTTGTCTATGACAAATATTCATTTTTTAAACTATTTTTTTTTAATTTATGCATATTAACAACCCAGTGGTAGCTGTTTTTAATTATACACTAACGATTTGAAATTTGAATATATTAACTTTGTGAATCCTTTTTACGCGCGGTAAAAACAGAAAGCAATTTCACTGAGAGCGGCCATCAAGGTTAGCTACCGTATGTAAATGGATGCATGGCTTATGGCGGGAGCTTGGTCCAACACTCACCCTTTGAGCCATATTCCCAAACCCAACTTTATGGATTTTCTGTCAAACATTACCCAAGTACTCATAAAAAGTGCAACAAACATGTTTTTTCTTATGAAATATTATCATTCTTGGTTATAAAAATACTGGCTGGTTTTATTACTTTATGTGCTCGGGCGGGTAATTAGGCGTTAAAGCCCGAGAGTCGTCTTGTACTTTTCCTCGTCTTACATTCTCTAGTGTTTCTTTTTGAGTTTCAACTTTTTGCTAAAACCTTTTTAGCTCTTACGTTTCTTTATTTAAAAGAAGTATTAGAATTATTTTATATTTCGAACTGTCTTCATATCTTGTATGAGTGTCGTGAGTATATGTATGTATAGGTTGTAAAAACTTTTCAGTAAAAGTACTTTTGTTTAAAAACTATTCACCATGAATCGTTATTCGTATACGAAGGTTCTGTGGTGCGTCATCAATGTACCACCCACCCTAGACCAACAACATTTCAGTCTAAGTATATCCGTCCACTAAAGCTTTTATCTAAATTAACTTTTTAACAAACAGGTATGTGTAAATAGGTATCGAAACACATTCCAAGGGTATAAAAAAGCTGTTGTTTGTACCATTTACACTACACAACACTACATTACACACTACACTAGATAGTGTAATGTTAGTGTGTAGTTATCGTAATTTATGTTCCCAATTTCAGGGTGTAACCTTCGAGAGTATATTTTTTGAATAGAATAGTGTATGAATGATTTTTTAAAGCATTTAGTATGCTAATTAATTCTAATAGATTTAGAAAGGAAAAATTTTGTGATGGTCCAGGCGGGGTTTGTACCCGCGATCCTTTTCTTACATGGAAAATTATTTTGACCACTAAGCTACCAGACCCCACGGGTTGGAAGATCTGAGATTCTAGAGATCCCAGAATACGGATAAACATGCATACATACATTTTTTGTTGTAGGAACGCACACATTTACATAGAAATACTGCAAATATTTATACTGGACAGGATTCGAACTCGCAAGTTAAAGCAATGATATGTTCTACCCATGATAGAATCATGGTTAGATAGAAAAGGAAACAATTGATAATAAGCTATACCAGAGACGTGTCAAAACATTTCCAGTGCGTAATCCAAATACCCGCCGTAGTTGCCACGTGGTTCCCGGCAGAAAAGAATTTGGGCTACCCTATCACTTCCCAAGCGGTGTCGTAGTAGGCGACTAAGAGATAGGGCTGTTTAACATCAGATAGATATATACAGCCCAGACTCAGCCTCAAATGCATGGCTCGAGTTAACAATAGTGCCCGGAATACGGCAACAGGCTCTCTCTGGCTCACCCCCTATTACGTCCAAGGACCCAAGACGGCGTGCGTTTTAGTCGGTTCGAGTCCGACATAACCACCTCCACCGGCTCCGTGGGGGTGGTATCCGTGGGGATTTATCGCACGATAAAAAAAAAACCCCTATTACGTGGGACCGAACAAAATGACTGATGAAATATGGGATAAGTCACCTCTGCCTAACCCTAAAGGCGTGGTTTTATGTATGTATTTAATTCAAATATTAGTTAGGTTAGATTTTTCAACAATATCTCACATCGAATGGGCTATGACCACGTTTATTCAAAAAACGCTTTTGTAACCAGAAATATCACTCGTACAATCGATGTAAACTTCAAGCACCACTTGACATTAAAAGGGCACAGTCGATGCCGTATAGACATATAGTTATCTCTTTCTAATGTATAATGAAGTGACTTAATTCGAAGAGATCAAAAGGTGTTCAAGTCACGTGCCTGCCTTTGATCGCCTTCCAATTTGGTTTGTTAAAGTGGTTTTTATGTCATACTAGCTGTGCCCGCGACTTCGTCCGCGTGGAATGTACTTAATAAAAAAAAACAGTTTTTTTTTTAGCCTAAGTTACTCCTTATTACATAAGCTATCTGCCAGTGAAAGTCCCGTCCAAATCGGTCCAGCCGTTCCAGAGATTAGCCAAAACAAACAGACAGACAGACAGACAGACAGACAGACAGACAGACAGACAAAAAATTTAAAAATATATATTTTGGTATGTGTACCGTATATACATTTATATGCATGTAGTAGAAAGCGGTTATTTTAATATTACAAACAGACACTCCAATTTTATTTATTTGTATAGATAATCTTTCTTGTATTTTAATACTAATACCGAGAAAAAATATATATCAATGCTACTACCTAATCCAACTATACTATAATACCACAGCTAACATAATGAATGTGAAAAATTGAGAAATTATTGAGTTAGAATGAAATTTTAAAGCATTTGTTATGCTAACTATACAATGCTATTACATCAGGAAAAATGTATTGTTTATGTGTTATTGCTCAGTGTCTCAGTTGGTGAGAGTCTGTAAGGGAAAGGTCGAGCCGGGGACACCGTTGTCCCCACTCCCGAGGAGGGCTAGACCGTAAGGGATGGCCCTGGGTCGGCCGGGGTGCGAGGGATATCTTGATGACAACCTCACTTCCGGCCTAGCACCACGACCCACAGTTGGCGTGCGGTTTTAGTCGGTTCGAGTCCAACATAACCACCCCTTCCGGCTCCGGCGGGGAAGGTATCCATGGGGATTTCCGTACGGAAAAAAAAATCGATCGATCGATAATCGACAAATGTGCTGACATATTGTGTAGGTATTTATGACGTAATATTCTTATGAATAAATGAGTTATAATATGGCTATGATGATGATGATGACACATAGTGGGTACAAGCCCCGCCTGAGCAATTCATTTTTCCTGATGTAATCGAATTATTTAGTTGCTTTTTAAAATCACTTAGGTAGCAGACAAGCACACGGCCCACTTGATAGAAAGTGGTTACCGTGGCCTGGTCATGTGCAACACGAGGGGAGTCACGCTCGTGCTGCCGACCATGTAAGAACAGGGGGTTTCTGTGCCATCAGTGCAGATGACAAAGCAGGACAAGCTTTTAATCTTCCTACTATCAACACAAAAACTCTCCAGTGAGCTTTGACTGCTCTAATCACCGCCAGAAACACAACACGAAGTTATTATGGCCGCGGTTTTGGTAGGGTGGAGGTGCTTCCCCTATTGGACTGCTTAATTGAGACAGAAATACCGTCGTCTCCTACCTCACGGGGAGTTTTCTATCACGATTAAGGGATGTAAGGTTGGAAAATAGTACAGGCATAGATAGATGTTTTAAAAAAAAAAAAATTCTTGGCTCAATAGCTCAGTTGGAAGAGCATTCCCCCTGTAAGGGAAAGGTCGTGAGTTCAAGCCTCTCTTGAGCGTTTAATTTTTTCCGATGTTTTTCGAACTTAAAAGTTAGCATAATAAATGCTATAAAAATTCATTCAAAGTTTTTCTTTCTTTCTTTCTTTCATATTATATTCAGAAATAACAAATAGATTACTTCACCTCTGGGCCTCGATTCTGTTGAAGTCAAACCACAGTGGTACCACCGCCACTGCAAAAAACGGCATTAAATAATAAACTTTAAAGCCATGCAGTTAAATTTAAAAATTAAATGACTTTTTGCAGAGTAATTGAAAAAGTGTAATGAAACTGTTTTCATTTCATTTTGGACTTTAGCCGTATAGAAATGAAGTTTAAAATTTAATGTAATTTTTTGCAGTGACTGCGACACCAGTGGTTTAGCTTTAGTAGAATTGAGGGCCTGGTATAGTGTCCAGAATACGGTAATAGGCTCACCCTAGTAGGTGAGATCGAATACAATGATTCTTGAAATGTGGGTGTTAATTCATCTCCGGGGATAAAGGCGTGATTATAAGTATTTATGTATAGATAACATCCCGTAGGAACGGGATCAGAAATCCACGCGGCCGGACATCTAACTACTTAGATTTCAGAGTCGGACCCTTATAATCGTATTTTCTACTTAAGTGAGGTTCGTAGTAGTTCAAGATTTGAAGAACGATTGGTTCATTCTTATAACTAAAAGCTTTCAAGAGTGCGGCCAGTGATATTCCAATAGTCACAACTGGCTCTTTTAATTCCTGGGTAAGAAACCGTCGGTGATGGGGAAACCGCGGAGAAGATTACGAGTATATAAAATAGAAACGTAATAAATAAATAAAATAAAATATTCTTTATTGCATACCAAAAGAAACAAACAAACAGAAATTTTAAACAATCTCATGTACAATGGGCGGAGTGCATAGAAATCACACGTGGGTTTTTGGTGTATGAAAGTCTAAGAAAGTGAAATTGTAAGAACGTCCTATAGTTTCTGTGGTTATAGCCATGTAAAATAACAGACTATGAATACAAACTACTTCACTTTAAGTTTTTTTAGCTGTTAAATATACGAAAATAATTGTAGACCTCATCATTCATCGTTCTCTAAGCGTTTTCCTAACTCAGTTGAGGTTGGCTTGCCAGTTTAATTGGATATTCGACTGACTTATCAAATTAGTTACTTTTTAACCAACATCTAAACGATAAATTATAAGGTAACTTGTATGAAAAAAGATTTAGTTTATAAATATTATTCAGTTTTAATTTTATAGTCAAATCAGTTACTATTATAGGTCGGGTGGATGATTAAAAATAAATCTAATGTATAAAATTCTCGTGTCACAGTTTTCGTTGCCATACTCCTCCGAAACGGCTTGACCGATTTTGATGAAATTTTGTGTGCTTATCCGGTATCTATGAGAATCGGCCAACATCTATTTTTCATCCCCCTAAATGGTGCAGCGGGAACGGGATCTGACGCGGATCGCGGGGCGGGAAAAAATTGGCGGTACGAAGTTCGCCGGGACAGCTAGTAAAAACTATAAAATAAGAACCGACGCAATTTTCACCGCTCTTTTACCATTCTTGATTTAATAAGCTCGGTTAGATAATTTATTTTAACTATAGGATAATACTCAATTGTAGACCTACTTTATGAAATTCCTCCGTATTTTTTTATATACCACTTAAATGGCAGATAAGCGCACGGCCCACCTGATGGGAAGTGGTTACCGTGGCCTATATTTGTGCTTTGTTAGTCATAAAACACTAAACTTTTTGGTAAAATTTATAGCAAAAGTTGGCGTAAATGCAGCTGACACACGGGTTAAAATCCTAGTGTTCTTTGTAATATAAGGATTATTATATATTTTGTAAATACTCTAAAAGCCTTTATACTAATAATTATTAATTCATACGACAAGAAAACATGAAAAGGAGCAAAACATTTCCTTTAGATATTGAGTGTTACATCATTGAATATAATTGTGATGCAAAATTGGAGAAAGCGCCTTTACTTCAGTTCACAGAGTCGTTAGATCCAGAATCCAGAGTGAAGTGGACTTTGATATCGAATTCAATGTAAATAACCAGCACTTTGCCAAGATGGGTGAATTTGCAACACTGGTTCAATGGAAATTCATATTTTTAAGCTTCACCGCAAAAAATGGTAGGAGTCCTCTTTATACCAATCTTATACCTTTAAATGAGCAATTCTTGTATATATATAATTGGAATCTCGGAATCGGCTCCAACGTTTTTCATGAAGTTTAGTATACAGGGGGTTTCGGGGGCGATAAATCGATCTAGCTAGGATAGGAGCAAACATAGGTACACACAAAGTCTCAAACTGATATTAAAACTAGGGTACTAAGAGCAAATCAAACTGTTTTATTGATTTAAATTGTATTACTGTCTGAACTAAACGTTTGTACCAAATAGCAGAACAATCCGTCAACAGGAAGGGGATCCGTCCATCAACGTCTTTCTGATGCTGACTGTACAATTCGTAGGCATAAAGACAGGGGTTTATGGGGCCCCACTAAGAGCTTCGGGGCTAAGCTAACCCCACGTGCCGGTACAACTGCTGATTGACGAAACTCTGGCACAGATTTTCCACTTAGAGTTCGGGAGTCAGACAACAGTCACTCCCATAAAATCAAACTAAATCATAGAAACGAGTCCTAGGAGAGTAGAGCGGGTGACTACCCCGTGGCACTACAAAATGACAAAGAATCAATCAAAGAATCAATTTCATTTATTCGGTTTAGACACTAGAGCACATATGAACGTCAAAATTGTACAATTAGTGTAACGTAATTAAAATAAATCATTTGAAAATGATGCTTTCGCTGGTTCGCTAGGTTGGTTCTACAGAGAAGATACCAGCAAGAAACTCAGTGCACTCGATTATCCACCTTTTTAAAAAATGCTTTTTTTGTTACAAAAACACTACTGTGCCATGCAGTATCACCGCTAATATTCTTTCCCCATGGCACTACCAGTAGTGTCAAGGAGTGTGGAGCCCAGGGTTTCCAAGTGTAAGCTCTGGCCTGGCCGTATAACATTTGAGTAGTATAAAATACCTTTTCGAGCAATAAACATAAATGCCTTCCAAATACCTTTATATCACAAAACAATCCAATATTGCCAACATTTCCATAAAACGTTTTACGCACAAGAGAAACGTACCATGACTGTATTATTCAACGACATCCGAAAAATACAAAACAACCGCATAAAAAATAATTTAAATGTAGGTATACGGTGTCGTTACCTGCGGGTTCATGACCGCTGCGGGTGTGTGCATTAAACTGTACATTATATATTATGTATACGCCTTGGACGAACCGAATTGGTACAAACAACGTATAAACGGTCACGCTGTAGATTAAATACAGACGTTAAAAACCTTCGCACATTTCTGAAATGCGTGGAAAGAAAATACAGGGGACAATCGTTCTTTCTTTTAAATTTGGATTGCAGGGTTTTGGATTTTTTTAATATTCAGTTAGTTAATTGACTGTAGCTTACTGGGTAGTAAGAAGTTTGGACGAAGTCTAGAAGTCTGATGATCCTAAAGTGATAGTCTCTACCTTGACGGCTTTAACAGACGCTGTTTCATTCCTGGCCCACAGAACCCGGGATAAGATAAGAAAAAAGAAACGCAATGTGCGGATAGAGAAATCCAGTTCTCTATCGAAAAGAAAGATGGTGTTGAACTTCTTGGTAACCTAACGATTAAAACCTCTCCTCGCAATTATACGACATAATATATTTCAAGATCAAGTAATTGTGTGATAGAATACTCGTAACTCTATGAAAGTGTTGAAGATACCAACTATTCCTTAAGTTTATAAATATTATGGACGGTGGACGACGAGTCGTATACTTAAAGTTCGGTAGCAAGAAATATAGTAGGTATGTTTGCTTAAAATAGGTAGTCGGTAACCGTAGTAGTAACTGCGTAATTTATGTACTAGTACATAAAATCCGACTGAAACTCATTAGTGGGATTCAGTGCGCTATTTTTTATTAAATTCATATTTATTAAAAGTCGTTTAAGTATCAAAGTTACGATTTTTCTTTACGGTAAATAAACAATAATGAAGAATCAGTTTTATAGTAGGAATTTATGTAAAATTCTATCAAACGACTTATTCCTAATCTAATACTCCTTAACCATGTCCTATATAACGTAGTCCACCTTATTTTCCTTGGGTACTTCTGACCCTTAAGGTGTGGTTCAAAATTAAAGTTTAAGCTCTTGAACTGCGGCTGCCATCTTGTAAAAAACAAACTATTTGTCGCGTGTACTATTTGTAGGTGTAAAAACATTTTGTGGCACATTATATTTATGCTTTCCTGAGACCACCATTAACTCACCATCAGGCGGGGGAGAAATCATATTGACTTGCCCTACATAAAAAAAGCCGCGTGGTTCCCAACAGAGTAGAATTTGGGCCAGCCCATCTCTTCCCATTCGGTATCGACTAGGGGATAGGGCTGTTTAACTTCAGACAGATATATACAGCCCATGGCTCCAGTCAACACTAGTGCCAGAAATACGGCAAGAGGCTCACCCCTTTTACTTGGGATCGAGTACATTAATTTGTGAAATGTGTGTGTTAATTCACCTCTGCCTAACACTCCCGGGATAAAGGCGTGATTTTATTTATGTATGTATGTACATAAAAAAATAGTGCTTCTTTTGTTACCGATTTGCAGGGTATTTGCAGCCGTTGAATGCATTTTCAACGCAAAGGTGCGCAATCATTTAGTACTTAAACCAAAGGTTCAGTACTTCTTCAATTTTTTTCTTTTTCGCATGCAGTTCTGTACCGGGGAGTTCTTCTCACACACGTGTTTCCTTTGGCTAACAATCGCAGGGTTTTAAGCGGAGCGTGGAAAAGCGCCTGTCCAATTTATCATATTAGGTGTAAAATCATCAAAAACAGACTTATATTGCATTTATTTTTAACCAGAAGCTTCTTACTTTGAAACTAAGGGATGTTTCGAAGCCCGCCAGACTTGCAAAGAACCTTTATTTTACCCCCTGTACAGGATGAAATTTCAAAAACTCCTAAGGCTTCATGTTTACAAAAAAAATTGACATTAACTGCCAAAATTCCAATATCTCGATTCTAGCTCGGTAGTTTAAGAGCCTGCGTTGATAAATCAGTCAACCCTTCAGACCAATTAATTTATATACCATGTATATAGATCACTAATAAAAAAGCAACTAGTAATTCCTTACTTATACAACAGACTTAATACTCCAAGATCATTTCGCCAGCTAATCTGAGCCCGAACACACGAAAGTTAAATGTAAAATCACCGTAACACAGGCTGCTCAGTCGACACGTAGAAATACGCATAGTCCGCAGTGGCGCCCGCCCGAACGAACTGAACCTTGAGCCCGCCCCCTACCTCCCCCTTCCCCCACCCTTCACCCACCACCCACCCCCAAACAACATTTATTTCTTGTATTCCAAGAACAACGAGTAATTGTATTTGTTAGTCTGTAATTTTTATTTGCATGAATTTAGGTAAATAAACTTCTTTTGAAGCAATTATCTATCACATTGTATATCGAAATTTTAATTATTTCATTTCATTTTTAATTCACGACTAAATACCAGCAAAGGGTTAGGCAGAGGTGTATTAACACCCATATTTCGCTAAAATAGGGGGTGAGCCTATTGCTTGCAAGCGGACACTTATTCAAAGCTGTATGTTTACTGTCGGATGGAGTACAGCCCTATAACTTAGTCGCTTCTTTGTTTTTTTTTTATACAGGGTACGTCAATTTGACTTCACTTCGCCTCCTACGACACCCACACGAATAGATGGAGTGGCCCTCATCTACTCCACCGGGAGTTTTAATTATATTCTAGGATATTCACTTGATATTATTGTAATGGAATTTTATAGCAATTAGTTTAAAGGTATGCTCGGTATTCTCCTATAACCATCTTGGGGCGATTTGAATGGTTAAATTAAAATCACTCAAGATGGTTTAAGGAGAATTTCAAATGCTCAAGAAGTACTCATGTAGAGCAGTTAGTCAGAGCATTCCCCCTGTAAGGGAACGGTCGTGGGTTCAAGTCCCGTTATGAGCATTAATTTTTTCCAGTCTAAATGGATTATTCACTTTATCTACTATATAAAAATAAGTCGGGTTTTCCTTCCTGACGCTATAACTCCAGAACGCACAAACCGATTTGGCTAATTTTGGTCTTATTTGTGGATGTCCAGGAAAGGTTTGTACGTTGAGAAAAATTAGAATAATTGGCGGGAACCGACATCCACGCGAGCGGAGCCGCGGGCAAAAGCTAGTTATTTATAAATTATTTTCATCATCATCATCACCTTCATCTAATTGTTGTTCCTGGTTGCTTTGAAGTTATCTCTTTGGAACCAAAACCAAAACTGAGTAATTAGAATTGAATATAGAATATCGAGAATAGAGAAAAAAAAATATCGCGATAAGTCCCAAAACAGTATAAAAAAACTATGAGTAATTAGATCCTGTCACGTACTCCTTCGTTTCTTTTTGGTTTGACTTTAATAGGAGGATAAACCCCCTTACCACCTAACTCTTATAAGAAAACCAGGGACACTGTCTCGTCCGTTAGTCTGCAGGTGTTTCTAAATTACAGTTGAAGTTGGCTTGGCCCCTATGGTGGTCTTGGTTTGGTGGGATCCAAAAACACAATCAAAAGATTTTTTTTTACATAAATAATAGATATACAAATGAATGTAACTAAATATACACAGTCATACATTGCATGGGAACGGAACCCGCGGCCATTGACGTAGCAGTTGAATGCTCTACGTCTGCGTCTACGTCTGGTGTCTACGTTTTTCGTAGAACTCTGTGGTCTACGACAGACGCGAGACGGTTGAAACTGACGCAAATGATCAAGTCGCGACGCAATGTCTACCACATGGATTAAGGGATCTTTGAACTGGAAGGTTTAAACGATTATTCCCTTTTTTCCTGTTCGATAATATAATAATTACCCGACTGCCGACATATTTGTTTTTATTCAAGTGACCATAACCCAAAGTCAAGGCTTAAAAAAATATTAGGTGTAACATTTATGATTATATAGAGGGAAAAGGACTAATTTTTTACCAATCTAATGCACAGTGGGGAAGTGAAATACATACATACAATCACGCCTTTATTCCCGGAGGGTTAGGCAGAGGAGAATTAACACCCACATTCCACCAATAATTGTATTCGGTTCCACGTAATAGGGGGTGAGCCTATTGCCATATTCCGGGCACTGTTGTTGACTCGATCTGAGGCAGAGTCTGGGCTGTATATATTTGTCTGACGTTAAACAGAGAAATAAGTATTTTATAGAAAATTTAAAAAAAATGAAAGAAGACATGACAGTGATTACTATCACAGACTATCACAATGAAAATTTTACAGATGAGACTATCTTATGATCGATTGGTGGATGCAACTTCCCGGAACGACTGCCAGACATGCTTTACATGTCAGGCACCCATCACCAGGCACCCGTCACCTGTCATCCATCACCTGGTAAGCCGTCCTCAGACTGACCTGCTCGGTACACCTAACTCTGTTAACCTACTCGGCCAGGCTGTCACTTAGCTAGCCAAATCATCATCATCATCACTACATAGTATAAAGCAAAGTCTAGAGCAATTCAAGAAGAAGGTTTATATGTATCATACATGCTTAATATAGTAGAGGGTGCAGCGGGAACGAGATCGGACGCCACGCGGGCGGATAAAATTGGCGGTACGAAGTTAGCTGGGTTGGCTAGTATTGTATGTTACCATCTCTTGTACAGGCAGCGTCATAAATATCTTGACGACGAAGTCTCAAAACGATCATAATATATATATATATATATATATATAGATCTTAGCTTCTTGTCTCGAGGACCGCCTCTCTACATACACTGAAAAATACCAACCACCAGAACAAGCCGGTTTTAGAAAAAACTTCTCAACTACAGAACATATCCATGCAGTAGATTTAATTATAGAGAAATATAAAGAACGAGAAAAGCCGCTCTACCTCGCTTTTATTGATTATGCTAAAGCGTTCGACTCTATCTCCCATAATAGCATGTGGAAAGCTTTAGAAGATTAGAATAGAACGAAAGCTATAGATCTGATAAAGGACATATACAGAAAAAGTGTCAGTAGGGTAAGAATGGAAACTAGAGGCTCTGAAATTAATATTGATAGAGGCGTGAGACAAGGAGACCCCCTCTCACCTAAGATTTTTATAACTGTACTAGAGAGCATTATGAAGAAGTTAAACTGGGAGAAAAAGGGTATTAACATCAATGGGGAGTTTCTAAGTAGCCTCCGTTTTGCAGATAACATAATACTTTTTTCAGAATCTTCAACACAATTAGAAAGTATGATCAAGGAACTTAACACAGTAAGTCACGACATCGGTCTGGAGTTAAACACCACGAAAACAAAACTGATGACTAATAGTATAAAAACACCAATAACAGTCAACAATACAACACTAGATTATGTGCAGGAATACACATATTTGGGTAAACAAATATCCTTTAGAAAATCTCGCAACCTCGATGAAATAAGTAGACGTATAACGATATCATGGAATAAATTCTGGAACAATAAAGAAGTTCTAAAATCCAATCTTACTATAAAACTCAAAAAAACCGTACTAGACACATGCATTCTACCATGCCTGTCTTATGGCTCTCAAACCTGGCTGTTCCAGAACAGCGTTACAAACAAAATGAATACTTGCCAAAGGTCAATGGAACGTAGCATGCTGAGCATAAGAAGCATAGATAGAAAAAGAAATAAAGACATTAGACACACCACCAAAGTCAACGATGCCCTAACACATTGCAAAAGATTGAAATGGAGATGGGCTGGCCATATTGCTCGCATGAATGATGACAAATGGATCAAAAAAATAGTAACCTGGTCAGGACCAATGAAGAAACGACCCAGAGGCAGACCAAAGATGCGGTGGTTAGACGAAATAACCAAGGTGGCTGGCTCATACTGGATGGAAATAGCTAAAGATAGAGTGGCTTGGAAACAAATGGAGGAGGCCTTTACTCGTTGAGAGGTCCTTAATAAATCATTTCCAATTCTAAATTATAAATTGTATTTAAAAATTATGATTAATTAATTTCATTTTTATATAATCCAAAATTGTATACTTTTAGATTATTAAGGAATTAAATAAAGGCTTATTATTATAGATCTTAGTTATAGACCAAACTAAAGGTGTATATCAGAACAATCGGTCAACTGGAAGTGGGTAAAAAAACTAAATTAAGATTTTGTTCGTCAACTTCTGATGGTGACTGTACCACATTACACGCAAACGAATAAATGATATTGAAATTTGAATTAAATACAACTCCAAGTTGGTTGTTCAGATACGAAATAAAGTACAAATTCACTACAACACACAAGGTCACTCGCCTAAACGGGTAAATCTATATTTGTCACATCGAATTTAGACTTTCAGTCCATTTAAATATCGTTTCGCTATTTCTAAATAAGTATGTATTCTAAGTTCTAATTTAGTGTTAATGTTTTAAGGGTAATTGTTGTTGCCTGGGCAAATAGCGTGAGGATATTGGGGGTGGTATGCGATCCATGGATGCCACACTAAAAGGGGCTATTTGAATGAATTTTACAGCATTAAGTTTGCTAACAATACAAATCGAATACATAGGGAAAATAATCTTCTCGGGCGGGACTCGAACCCGCGATCTTTCCCTTACAGGGGGAATGCCTTGACCAATTCGGCTACCGAGACACGCCCGATGTGATTCAAATTTCCCCTCTTATCCGTTTTTAAGGCGACGGTGGGGTCATCTACCGATCTTTCCCTTACAGGGGGAATGCCTTGACCAATTCGGCTACCGAGACACGCCCGATGTGATTCAAATTTCCCCTCTTATCCGTTTTTAAGGCGACGGTGGGGTCATCTATCGATCTTTCCCTTACAGGGGGAATGCCTTGACCAATTCGGCTACCGAGACACGCCCGATGTGATTCAAATTTCCCCTCTTATCCGTTTTTAAGGCGACGGTGGGGTCATCTACCGATCTTTCCCTTACAGGGGGAATGCCTTGACCAATTCGGCTACCGAGAAACGCCCGATGTGATTCAAATTTCCCCTCTTATCCGTTTTTAAGGCGACGACGACGGTGGGATCATCTACCGATCTTTCCCTTACAGGGGGAATGCCTTGACCAATTCGGCTACCGAGACACGCCCGATGTGATTCAAATTTCCCCTCTTATCCGTTTTTAAGGCGACGGTGGGGACATCTACCGATGTGTTTTAGAAAAAAAATAATCTTACAAACTATCGGAACCAATGAAAGGGGCTAGCTTATATGTGCAGCACACGACTGCGGGTAGCGTGGTATTTTCTCTAGAAAATAAGCAAGTATAGTCGACGATAAATTATACTATTTCTAATTTATCGATGCCTTTAACTCTTATACTTTTCATTAATTGATAAACAAAATATGAAGCTACACTGAACATTACCCATAAGGTACTTATGGTTTCCAAACTTACGAAGACTTCAATTAAGATTTCAAAAATCTAATTACATACAAATCATAGTATAATTTATTTTGGAGGTTTAACTTCTTCACGAAAACGTAGCTAGGTTTAAACGTAGGTGTTTCAACACATATCGTTTGGAGTATCAAAGTTTTTATTTAGGTATAAACATTTCTAATCGAATTGAAATCACTCGTTTTGTTAACGTGGCGTTTCTGAATGGCGCTCTCGGTAGTACATGCACATGAGTAGATTATCTACTCATGTGGTACATGTGGAGGTGAGAAGGATACTGCTTGCCCTTCAGTTTGGAAGTACGAGGTTAACTTTGAGTGCTGCTTTAATAAATTGGTTACTTGAACATGGCCACAGTCTGGGTCTACAAGACCATAGTTATATTATCACGCGATAAATTTTATTCCTAGAATAAACATCCAATTTATGGCTGATATTGGCTGTTTATTCTAGGTATAAACTTTTCTTACGTTTGGTCGAATGTACCAGTCAAATAAGTTACTTTTTACTAAACGTCAAAACTTTTAGTTATTTTTAAGGATGATAAATGACGTCATACTTTCAATTGTCAAATAATTTACTATTATAGGTTAGGTGCATGATCAACAAAGTACAAAAACCATAAAATATGCACAGATGCAACTTTTACAACTCTTTAACCAATCCTAACTTAATAAGCTCAGTCAAATAATTTATTTTAACCAAAGGAAAGTATCCATGTTTTACTTATAATTCCACCATTCTTATTATAGATACTCCGATATTAGAGGAAAATTTCTTTCCTGTCGTAAAATTGCTTCATTGTTGGCTGTTCAACAATTTTGCTTTGGTATGACCAATGTACACAAACAATTCCGTTGAAACAGGAAAATGAAAAGATTTCAGATCTTGTAAATATTTTCCTTGTTGGTGAAATCACCCCACAACTTTACGATTTATTAGACCGAAGGAACACAAATATAGGCTCGATGACGTTTAAAAACGACCATATAATATATCATAGCGATTTGGCCTATTTTGACGTTTACAGGAGGAACTTCCATTTGACCGCTTTTTTAAGTGCGGGAAACCCCTCGGATAACTTCCCCACCGGTGCTGGAGAGGGAGGTTATATCGGACTCGAACCGACTATAACCACATACCACCATCGTGCTAGGCCGAAGGAGAGGTTGCCTTCGACATATCCCTCGCACCTTGGCTGACCCAGAGAGGGGAGACAATGGTGTACCGGCCTCAAGGCCTTAATGTCTAGAAGAATGGTCACTCATCCTAAGACCTGGGCCTCGATTCTGCTAAAGCCAAAATACTGCCATGCCAGGGATACAGCAAAATAATCCATTTAATTTTGGACTTTAAATTAATGTGATGAAAGTCCAAAATTAAATGACGTTTAGCAGAGGGAATGAAAAACTGTAATGAAACTCTTGCCATTCCATTTTGGACTTTAATCGTAAAGGAATAAATTATAAACTTTATTTTAGTGGAATAGCCAAGCTAGTATAACTTAATTCTACAATGTGTTAACCTTACTACTCAGTCACAAGCTCCCTCATACGTGTATAAAAGGTACTCTTTGGTGTACACTGACACAGTTAGTATGTATACTTGTGTGAAATCTATCCTACATAGAATAAAGCATGTAGGTTAACTGAGTGGCATAGTGATGTAGTAACAGGTTAATTATAAATGAGTGCGTGTTCGGACGGCCTTTATCGGCAACTGTCATGTGGGGACAGCACGCGAGTGCCGAACGTGTGTAGACTTGGCAAATAGACATACATGTACTTTGTTAGGTCTTGTACTGACACTAATGTAGTACACAAGTATTTGTTCTGATCTATTTAATGAAATTTACAAGAATAAAAAAGGGTTAAACAGTACAGGTAGCATAAATTCCTTCCCATCGATGTCGATTAGTAACATGCCACGAAAAAAAATAAAAGTATTACTACTGCTGTTATGCCTCGAAATACATATATCTAAATCTAAATATATATAACTCAAAGGTGACTGACTGACTGACTGACATAGTGATCTATCATAGTGATCGGGCTAAAATTTGTCATGCAGGTAGATGTTATGACGTAGGCATCCGCTAAGGAAGGATTTTGATTAATTCTACCCCCAAGGGGATAAAATAGGTATGAAAATTTGTATAAAACGTTGTCAATTTTAAACCGATCGGGCTGTTTATGCTCAATAGCGTTGACTCAACACTAAGCGATAACCCCACATACATGCGGGCGGAGCCGCGGGCAACAGCTATACATATACATATACGTCTGTAAATCCCCAAAATGGTAAGCTAAGGTGTTTTAACACACGCGTTTCACCAACTACGATTTTCGGTTCCACGTAATAGGTGGTGAATCTATTGCCTCTTGGCTATTCGCAATTGGCTTATATGTTTACTGTCGGATGGAGAACAGCTCTATCCCTTAGTCACCTTTTACGACACCCATAGGAAGAGCTGGAGTAGTCCTATTCTACTTCACCGGGAACCAACATGACAAGAATACATATCTTGGACTTTAACTCGGAAGATATTACAAAAATATGCGAGATTTTTGCAATATCTATGTTCGTTGAATTTGAGCGCGTGAACTGATTTCACTACAGAAATTCCATATTGAACAATGGGCGACTCTTCACTGAAAATATTCAGCCGCTTCGTAGTTAAACTGGAAAATAGAAAGAAAGAAAGAAAAGAAAAAGTAAGAAAACATTTTTATTCTGTACACACATAAAAATGTTCATAGGAAAAGAGAGAAAGTAAAATATAGAGAGATAAGATATAGAGAGATAGTAAAAGCGGATCCGGTCTCCTAGGTGAGGGCCTCCGATGCGATGGGGACAAACGCATAGATGAGGATGATGATTCGTTGAGGACACATTGGGAAGACGTTTCCATATTAGGTACTAGCTTTTGCACGCAGTTCCACCCGCATACTGTCGGTTATCACGACCAAACGTAGCCTATGTCCTTTCTCAAGGTAGGTTGCACCTAGCTCACCCAACAAAGAGACCTAAAATACACTTTTTGAGCTGCTAGAGTACATTCAAGAATTTTACCGGTCTTTATATGAATTGTAAGACTCCTTTTATCGCAATTACCATAAGCTACGTAGTCGTATTCATATATTTTGTGAGCTACTTACATGTACGATTAAATATTAAAAGGAAAGAAGGAGGTAATTAAGCCTCATAAAGTGGAAATATTCTTTTGCTTTTAAGTATTTTACTTTTTAACCGCCGCGCCGACGCAAAGATAGGATCTGTTTGTCTGTCTGCCTGTGGCATCATAACCCCCGAACGGACGAAGAGAATTCAATTGAGTTTTTATTTGCATTAAAGGTGACTTATATGTGAGTGTTCTTAGATATGTTTGACGAAAATCGGTTGAGCGTTTTATTAGTTATGGGGGTTAAAGTGGGGATGGGGAGGGTCGGGGGATTTTCTAATTTATAATTTAATATTATTATAATCAAGCTCTTGAGAGATGTGGGAGGTGGTATGCCAATATAGTCAAGTTGCTTTGAACAATATATATAATGTGTCACAGTTCCAGGAGACGGAAAATAATTTAGAATTTTGAATGTGGAATGAGACACAGAAATAAAAAAAAAACTAATATGAACTTTGAGACCTCTTTTCTTTCTGCAATACTATCTGTATGAGGCAACCAAAAGTAGCGCAATGTTTCTGGTCATGTAAGTAAGGGTGTTAAATCGATGCCAAGATATTTTGTTCCGATTGTATGGAACAGTTTCCTGGCCTAAATAGAAGTCTTTGGTAGATTATATACCATGTAAGATATATCCGTCTCCGGCAAAGCCCATCGCAATTGAGTGATTGGAGTTGGGAAGGTATCTCCACTAAGTTTGGCGTGCCTGTGGCTCCGATATTTCTGTCACGTACTACTCAAATTAATATCGGCAACACCGTCGACTTTTTTCACCGTTAATATCCTGGGTTGCCCCATAATTTATCTGACTTCTTACATAGATATATGAAATTACAAGTTAAAAAAATGTATGTAGGTGAAAAACCTGACTGCTGTAAGTATTTTTGAAAATGCTTACTATACCTTACTATACTTCTGTGGCGTAGCGGCAGTGAACGGACTGTGACGCAGGAGGCGCGGGTTCGATCCCCGCTCAGTGCATATATTTGCATGCATGAATATGGCTATTTGCATTGGTCTGGGTGTATAATATGTATGTATTTACAAAAAAATATCTAAGTATATTCATCCGCATTCTTGATTCCATAACACAAGCTAATTAAGCTATGCTTACCATGGGTCTAGATAGCGTTGTGTAGAATGGTGTGAAATATTTTGTTAGGAAATATTTGGCGCCAAATACAGCCTTGCTTTTTGAAAAATAAATGTATCATATTCTAGGACTATCTTCACAATCACAACGCAACGTTGGGTTCAAGCGTACACAAACTAAGATACATTTTGATATCTAATATTATTGTATTATTATGACTTCAGTCGAATAACCATGGACACCAGAATATGATTAGGTTGGGAATAGCACATAGACTACTTTTTAACGTAGCAATAATTATTTCGCGGGCGAAGCCACAGGCAACAGCTAGTGTTTGTATATGAGTCAAAGGGGTAAAGTATGTCACGGACAAAACCGGGGAGGCCAGCTAGTATGTTGATAAACATGAATTAGTCCGTAATTATTATAGCGTGGTGTCGCCAGTGGCAACAGCCCGGCCGCTACGATGCGCCGATGCGGCAAGCGTAAACTAGGTCATTCCTATGAAACCAGGTGCTCGTTACATACCTACATACCAAGGTAACTAGTACAATGAAAAAGTAAAAAACAAGCTTGCTACTAACGATATTTGAAGTTAAATGAAGTAACATAATATTGTACTGCATAATACACGTAAGTAACTAGGTATAGTCAGCATCAGAAAGATGTTGACGAACAAAGTGCTCTTAATCTAGTCTTTTACCCTTTTCGACTTGATTGATTGTTCTGATGTTTGGTACAGTAAGCTTCAGAGAAAAGGAACCCCCCTTGATAATGGTTTTATTCTCAAGGGGGGTTCCTTTTCTCTGAAGCTTACTGTACACATCTTTAGTTTCAAAAATAATACCATTTAAATCAATAAAACAGTTTGATTTGCTCTTAATGAGAGAGTTTTAAGATCATTTTGAGACTTCATCGTCAAGATATTTCAGACTCTGACTGTACATACTGCGCTATCTAGCCCTAAAGTAATCATAGCTTAATTAACTTAAGAACGAAGAGAAAAGTACTTCGATACATTTGAAGAAATGAATTTTATTTATTTTGCTTGAAAAATATTCTTTAAAATGTAACATAACATAACATAACATAAACTCACGCCCGTATTCCCCGCAGGGGTAGGCAGAGGTGCTAGCTCCCACGTTTCGCCAGTTTATGTTTAGGTCCCAATGTAATAGGTGGCGAGCCTATTGCCATTAACCGGGCACTTATAAACCTGCGATAAATACACACATAACTTCGAAAAGCATCGAAAAGTCATTGGTGTGTGCCATGGTAAGCCTGGGATCGAACCCGAGACCTCGTCTCAGCAGTCCATTACCCATACCACTAGGCTACCGCGGTTTTTTGTGTAATGACACTTTAAAATGTGTCATCCATCACACAAATAAGGCAATAAAATGTATAATGACTAATCACTCAATTACACTCTTATACCATCGTATTATAATTTCGGGGTACCACCCCACCATGATTTTCTGGCTCAAACTAACCGTACCCTGCTCCCGTGGTTACTAATACCGTTACAATCAAAATAAGCTAAATAATGAAAAGGTAAAAAACGAACGGATCACGGGGTTCAAACTTGCAAGAGAAGACTTTGAATGCATCGCAATTGGCTTTCAGTAGAAAGAAAATAGTTAAAGATTTATGTTGTCGTCTTACACTTCAAACTTTTTTTTTATACAGTACACGTCAATTTGTCTTCACATCGCCTGATGTTAAGCTAAAGGCAAAGTCTTGGAAAGAGGGTCACCATCGCAAACATTTACTATGTTAACAGTGGTGGCACTCGGCTTGACGGTCTCATTAGTTGCCTTTTCACGCCCCGCTTAAAGGACCCGGGACAGTATGTCTGGTTCAGTGTAAATAAAAAAATAACATAAAATAAATCTATAATAAATAAACGCTTAATAGACGCTGATCACGTGAACACGAAACGACCCGTGACCATAGAGCTGGTTTATTCCTTGCGCAAAGGATTGGCATTGCCTTTCAACGTGGCAATGCCACCAGCCTTCTGACCACTCTCCTAGTTGACGTCGATGGGGACGAATTCTTTGACGCATGTACCTACAGGTTTGAATATATTATGTTTTGTTTTATATATTTATTTAGATAATCATAAATATATTTATTATTTAGTTAAAAATAATTGTATTTCAATGGAAGTTTCTTTAAGTCTAGTTTAGTCCCATACTCGTAGCTTTCCTAGAACAAATTAAATAATGACGATTCCATTGTACAAAGTGCATATAACATGAAGGTCAAGCTGTTTCTGTTTAGTTTCTAAGAATAGGGGTAACTCGGTCTGTTAATATTCAATGATAGCGATTTGAATGTTTCAAGTTCTCTGGGCTAAAAATAGAAGCATCCCTAACTGTGCTTATAGTTATAAAATGACTGATTTTTAAATTTTATTTCACGAAAATTAAATGCTTGAGGTTCCTGAAATAGGTTTAGTTTTCGTTCTAAGACTATCCGCGAGGTGACGGAGAATTAAAATGAGTAGCTATTAACACCTTATCTCATCCGAAGGGTGTCGTAAGACGACTAACGGAAAAAATACGCAGACGATATCACTGCAAGAGAAGGAAAACTGGAAACCCTGTACCAACCCGACTGGCGAGTGTGGAAACAATAGGCCAAAACCTCCCAACATTGGGAGAGGCCTTGGCTAATTGATTGATTGACATCCCAAGGCTCACCTGATCAGTAACTATGGCTTGAGCTTGCTTGTGTGAACCTACTTCATATACTCGCTTTAGATGTATAACTAAGAATGTTTCTAGCCGAAATACCGCGGTGTAGCGACAGAAACAGAAGGCTTTTACCCAGAATAACCACAATAGCGCCCCACTCGGCAACCTCTTTAAAATTGTGGGAAGAACTCGCGTGAATATGATGCGTACTACGTTAGCTTGTTAAAGCGAAATGTCATATAGCTCGTGTATATGCCAGTTGTTTGACCATGTGCGCGAAACTAGGTCGTTAGATAATTAAACTAAATTGTTATATGGTTGATAGTGCTTTGCTTAAAAGATTACACAATCAACAAAATGAGTTTTTTCATTACAGGTATTATTGTTGTGGGAAAATAATTATTAAAAAAAATTCGGCATTTAGAGTCCTGAGTCTAAGTCCCCTAAGTCCGTTCTCCTAAATTCCTTAAACCTCCTTCTATATTTCCTGGTAAGTATTCATAAAATTAAGTTAAATATTATGTACAAATGCGAGCTTGACTCAAAGTTGAGTTCTCGTCCAGCAAACCCGTGAGTGCACAGAGGAATAGCAATTCAAAGGAGGCAGTCTTGTGTACCTTATAAAGTATAAAGTTAAAGTATTAAGTTAAGTATAAAGTTTTAATAATGTGAGGAGGTATATTCCTTCTACAAATACGTGTAGAGATCTTTATTTAATTCCACAACAAATACACCATATACTAAATTATGCTAACTAAAATACTATAGCTGTAAAATACATAAGTACAAAAATGAGAAACAAAATTAAAATAAAAGGTAGGGGGGAGAGGTAACTTAAAATATATTTATTATGTCTTTTTATATTTTTTTTCTATATTTTATTTATCTGGGCTTTTACAGGAGTGACGACCGTCTGTTCCTCCTAAACCTTAGTAGAGGTAAGCCTGTATGAGTCGGAGTTTCATCCCTCAGCCCTGGCGTCTAAGATGTTAGTAGGTTCCTATACACCATTTTAAAGTAAAATCTATCAAGCATATTTTCAAATTCATAAGAAATCTGCTAATGGCAATTTACCACTATCTTCTTCTAATGAATTAATAATTCAAAGAAGAATTGAAGAATATTAGATTCTTAAAAAAGCCTATGCCACGGAGTACCTACCTATCAAAAATCTTATACTTCAAAGTACGTAACATATAAATAAATCATACTTGTGCTGCTTATAACTCAAAAGCGGGTATCGCGGAGGAATGATTATTTTAGAGTTTACCTAATGAGACGGATGTGTGTATGTATTTATAAAGTATATAATTAACCGTGCGAAGTGGAGGAGGAAGAGCCGGAAGGCGGACCCTGAGCTCTGAGGGCACCGAGGCCTCGGATGCAATCAGGACTAACGTCTTTATGTGGATGATTATGATGATGATAATTTACCGTGCAGTAAGTGAAACAAAGTCGTTTTCCGCTGTCTACTATAATACGCTTAAATTTTCAAAACGAACGCAAAGGATTTTGATGCGATTTTCACTAGCAGTTGGATAATTCGTTCTCAATGGTTTATAGTATGATACATGGATATAAAATGCATAGATTCACAGATTTGATCAGTACCCGGGTAACAGATCCCGTAAACAATAATTTGGCGTTTCAAAAAACGTACAATTCATAATTTGAAATTTACATATAGTAGACGATACACATTTGCGAAAGTATTTTGTGAATAGCTTTAACTTATTAATACGCCCGTAACACATCACAATATATCATAAATCCTATGATATTCACGTTATTCGTATGTGAATAATGTCGAAGGAGGATTTCCCAGCTACGTCTTGCGTGCCGCTCATACTTTCCTTTGACTACCTTTGTGTTATTCACACTTGCCTCCCTAACCTATAAGAGGCTTTTGAGTGAGATTCTATTTCTTCAATAAAGCGGTCGAAACGTTGGAATTTTGATTTTTTGATATTTCTGTAGATATATGGCTATTTGCATTGGTCTGGGTGTTTCTATGTATATTATGTATGTATTTACAAAAAAAAAAGTATCTAAGTATGTTTATCCGCATTCTAGATTCCATAACACAAGCTAGTTAAGCTATGCTTACCATGGGTCTAGAAAGCGTTGTGTGGAATGTTGTGAAATATTTATTATATTAATTATTATTATTTCTGTTTTAAGCAGATTAATATTTCTGTTTTAAGCAGATTAATATTTCTGTTTTGCTTTTATATTTACAGTAGATGCCGTCCGCGGTGCTGCCTGCGTTGGTTATAGAATTTCGCAATTTTTGGTTCTTTAACCAATTGAGATGAAACCATAAACTTATTATAGTCTAAAAGCCCGTGAACCCCAGACCTTCGTTATTTTATAAAAGCTGAAAACTTGTCTGCGCATGTTCCCAACACAGGTAAGAACGATGGACCATTATGAAGTTTGGGTTACCCTGGCTTTGGCAGGTAAACGGTACCAAAGGTGTGTAAAATACAGATCTAAATTCATCAAATAATAAAGTGTGATTTTTTGGTATTACCTTCAGAATATTATTAAAAATCCTGTCATTAATTGCCAGACACTTAATATCGTGGCAAATCCTTGCCAGACACCCTTCTTTATTCTTAATTCTACTTACGTTTTAGTATTTAGTTCCAACCCTTTGCCAGACAAGCATGTAGGGTAGCTGCAGGTGCAAGCGCGAGTCAGTTTATATGAGTGGGTGCGAGTGAGATGATTTCAAAAACAAAAACGCACCAAAGGCCGTTCAGTAGCTTACAATGTTTGAAAACAGAAAATAATTTAAAAAAAATTTTGTCAGTACAGCTCAATATCTTCAATTTTTTTATAATCCCTGCTAATTCATTTTTTTAACCGATTTCTAATTATGGAGCACGTTGTTAATTCAGTGTAATAAATAATATTGTAACCATTGTAACATAGAAAGATCCATATTTGAAAAGAACCGTCAATTTATAAAATTAGAATCATAGATAAGAAATAAACGAGCACCAGACGGAGACATCGCACAATTAAGTAATCTAAAATCAATAAATGAATTTCTAATAACTGAAACGCTAATGACTTCTACGTAATTGTACTTATTTATTCAACCCTTATTTCGTGCGCAATGAGTATGTCCTCCTTGCTTCTACCCTTCATATTGTTACGGATAGGGAAGAAAATTATTACAATATGTCACAGATTCAATATGACTTTATTTGAAAATGGTACATAATCTGCTATGTTTTGTCAGGCGTTCATTCGTGTTGTGGGAACGATTCAAGCATAATTTCCTATACTTAAGGCATATTATTCTCTCCCTTCTTAGAATTCACATTATTTTGTAAAGTAACACATTTGTTCATTGAATTGAAATAGCGCCCTAACTTGTATCCGTGGGAACATAGAGTAGCTTAAAACATTGACAAAAATATCAAGGTCGCAATGTTTAACATTGCGACCTTGATATTTTTGTCAATGTTTTCTATGTAGATATTTATAAAAACCACTAAACAAGTTTTTCAGAATTTGAATGAAAAAATAAAGAAACTATGTCTAGTTTCTCGATCTCATTCTTAATTCAAAATTTTTTCCCGCCTTTATTAGCCGCTTCAGCAACTCTCCTGCAAACAGCAGGATCCACGATGTAACGAACATGATGCAGGAGTCACTCACGCCACGGCATAACTTTGCCTATTCACAGATAAAAAAATTGTGTTGTAATCAGATAAAAAAAAACATGGTAACAGATTTAACAGAGTAAAGTAGTATCACTTGGCCTTTACACACGCACATAGTACCAGCCTGGTTATCGTGTCGTGAAAAGTCGTAATGTGTAGGGATAGACAAGACCGCACTAGGAGAACTGGTAGTTTGATATTGTTGGGGCAAAATCGATCTACCATATGATATTTAAGTCAGTTCATTGCATTAAATCATCTAACTTGACTTGACTGAACTTTTTATTACGGAGTAACATCAACTTAGTAAAATATTGCAATTTGTCCCTGAATAACATTATACTGTTAACTTTTCAGTAAATTGTTCATTCTTCTGCTTGCACCTACCTCAATGTATCTCTGCATCACCCTAAGGTAGACTGGCAGATAATGCCTTTGGCATTAAGTCCGCCTTTGTACAACCGTGCATAAAGTTTTAAAAAAAAGTACATATAGGTGCATTCGAAAAATTCGATTGTTGACTTCATTAGGAAAATCTGTGGAGAAAATCGCATCACGGTTTATTATAGGTTTATAGGATAAATCTAATCGTAATTAATTTTATTAAGTAAATGAATAATAATAAATAAAAAAAAGAAATATATATAATATTCAAATCATGAATTGTTTGATCTACAAAACAGCCAAACTTCAATATTTTCCGTTAGGCCGAGGCCCCACTTGTGCGTTGCGTTGCACTGCGCAGGGTCATTCTTAAAAATTTAAAGGAATTTCTCTCATGGCTATAATTTTATTTGATTACAAATTTCTAAGAATGACCCTGATCGACGCAACGCAGCGCAAAGCACAAGTGGGGCCTCAGCCTTAAATAACTGCCATGTGGCGATATCGAATTCTATACCTAAGTAGTTAGGACCAATAGTTGTGGGACTATTTAGGATTCAAGTCCCTATTATAGTGATTTTCGTATAACGATAGCCATCACACGGATGGAACTCAATCAAACTCATTAAAAACGGTCACCTATCCTTAGATTAACCAGGCAAATATGGCTTAAACTTGCAATGTTTTAATTTCCTTCTTCACCACATAACCGCGATCCACTCTCATAATGATAAATCTAACCTGTTATAGATGATATAATAGACATCTACAGTAAATAGTTTCTCAAATTTCAGTCAAGCCTTTCGACTTTTTAATAGAACAATGAACTCCTTCAGAATTAGATAAGCTCGGATCGAGCCCCTCTTTACTCGAAGGCTGGATCGACCCTGACTTAAACGGATCACGCTCAGTATTCAACCGAATATATTTTGTAAATGTATTGTGAGCTATTTCGGTAATAGTGGCATGAATGTGTGAACTCACGTCAACTGCGGCTTTCTCAAAATGCGATCGATATGTGTCGTTATGAAGCCGCGAGTTTATGTCGTTTACAAACTATTATTATTAATCGTATTGTGCATTGTTTTCTGATTCGTAATTGAAAGGTGACAGTCTCCAGAGACCAGAAAAAGGTAGCTGGGATAGTTTGAATTCTAGCAATTACAATAACCACATGAATGTAACCACTCCTGCTAAAGATTTGTTTGTGTTAGGAACACAAGCAAATCTATTTAGCTGGAGTGGTTAACGGAAATATTAACGTTTTCTGCATTTCTTAAAGAAATGGTAATGCCTATATTATAAGGAGAAAAAATACAAGTAGGTATTACCTACCCAATGTCAATTCAATGAGTGTCATAAGAAGCAACTAACGGAAAAATATGCAGACGGTATCACTGCAAGAGAAGGAAAACTCGAAGTAAAACCCTGTCCAACCTGTCTGGCCAGCATGGTAACAGTAAGCCAAAGACTCCCAATATTGGGAGAGGCAGCAGCATTGGACTGCGAGTCTAATTGATTGATTGATCGATTGACATAAAAAATAGATGTCACACAGATCGGGGTGGTGGCGGAGCAGAGCCAAACAGGTTGGAAACCCGCGAACATTTTTTTTTTTTTCTGTGCGGAAATCCCCTCGGATACCCCCCTGCCGGAGCCGGAAGGGGAGGTTATGTCGGACTCGAACCGACTAAAAACGCACGCCGACTGTGGGTCGTGGTGCTAGGCCGGAGGTGAGGTTGTCATCGACATATCCCTCGCACCCCGGCGGACCCAGGGCCATCACTTATGGTTTAGCCCTCCTCGGGAGGGGGGACAACGGTGTCCCCGACTCGCCCCCGGAATGGGTAGGCGCGCTTCTCAGCGCGCCGTCGCCGTGGCCTGCTTCTGCTGGGGTGACAGGCGGCTTCACCCGTCACCCCCAGGCCCGCGCTCATGGGGGAAACCCGCGAACATTGGCATAATTGAAAGTGATGTTTTTTCTCACTTAGTGCAATTATAGAACTAAAGCTTCTTAAAGGTTTGCATTCAACTGGCCCCAATAGTTGTCACCAATCGGGTTATTGGAAACATCCAAAAATGTTTCAGAAATTTATTCCTACGCTAAGGCACCCTCCGCTAGTTATCATTATGAATAGTACACTGACATTTGACAGCCATTCGCGAAACATTAACGAGGGCACCATGAAAACAAGCGATATCGATCGTTCCATACAGGTAGTGCAAGGGTCAATCGCGCCATGCTGATAGTCGACCAAGCGTTGACCGGGTCGGCGCCTGCAGATCGATCGGCCGACCTGGAACGCGACCCACGGACAAGCTAATCTATGACAATAGTGTTGTTATCTGTCAAATTCGATTTGACTGATAATCTGTTTTTTTTATGGAACACATTATTTCGAAAAAGGAACGTCATAATATCATGATATTTATGTTGGTTGATTTTATGTGGCTCTGTCCATGTCAAATATTGATCCCATAGAAATTTATTCTCGGAGAAGTAGTTTATCATCCTCATCATCATCTTAGCCTTGTGATCGGTGCATCCGAGGCTTTCATCTCTTCTTCTCGTAGCCTGGGGTCTGCTTACTCCTTCTCCTCGTTCAAGTTTTGTTCATAAGGTTTGAAGAAGACCTAGGGTCTAGATTATTTTGTTCTTTTTTATTGTATTATATATGCATGTGTATGGGTATATATTTATAATTTATATAGTTTGCGTATGATGCCACCTAAACTCATTCAGTACTTTAGGTTGAAAGAGTACACACGTACCTTTCTACCTTCTCAAACTTCCAGACTTATAATTTCAGTAGGATATTTAAATAGATAATATCTATCTGTGAGTTTTATAATAAGTCTCAAATATTCTTGTCGCGTAACTGAAACACCTGAGACTCGTATATGTTTCCTTACACGCAAAATCTAATTTGATTGTAATTGGCTTACTGTACCGTAGAATTTTCTTTATGCGGATGCCTTATGAGAGATTCAATGATACCATTCCTTATAAAGAAAAGAGTCTTCTTTTCTTTATAAGGAATGGTTTCATTGAATCTGCTTTGTGTCAAGGCTCTCTGTCTTTTTATTTCATTTGATGTGTGCAAAGATCATTTTTAATTAAAATATATCTACGTTACAGAAGAGTATTCAGCAAGTTTTGTAATGAACAGTCCTACTAATTGTCTAATATAAATTATAATAGATGGGTAGATAATGGATAATTGTTTAATTTATTTAAGTTCTAGACCACCGGTTTACGGCGAAACCGGTCTCAGGTCTACAACTGAAATAAATTAAACTCAGTGGAAAAGTACAAGTGTGTTATTCAATATGTGCAGCAGATTCCACCAAGCGCCATCAATCTCCAGTATAAACAGATTATTGTTACTATTCTTCAATACATAATCGGATAATAATATCGGAGGTCGAGTTAATTAGCCGTACAAGAATGATTATTCATGACCAGAAAAAGTAATTCGTGTAGTTTTGAAAATTGGTATAGTTTTTCTTCAAGATGCCCAGATGACTCCGACTGAGGGACTCAAGTCGGTGTTGGTGGAGGGGAGGAGAGGTCCCTTTTTTCAGTCTTTTGCTTGTATACAAGCAAAATACTATATACACACATATAATATCTCCTTAGTTACATCTACATTATTAATCTACATCGAGTTTCCTATAAATTGTGTCTGAACATTTTTACTGTTGGAACTTGTCCGAACTAAAAGTATAGTTACCTAATATCAGAACAATCCGTTAACAAGGAAGGAAAAACAAAGAATTATGGTAATTTTGAGCACTTAGTTTATCAAAATATTCGACAACTAAATAAAAATATTCGACAACATTCTACACAACGCTATCTAGACCCATGTTAAGCTATTATAGCTTGTGTTATGGAATCTAGAATGCGGATAAACATACTTATATACTTTTTTTTTTGTAAATACATACATATTATACATAGAAACACCCAGACCAATGCAAATAGCCATATTCATGAATACAAATATTTGCACTGAGCGGGAATCGAACCCGCGCCTCCTGCGTGGCAGTCGCGTACACTACCGCCACGCCACAGAGGCTTTTTTTTCTGATTTTCTGATGCTGACTGTACACTCTATAAAGCTTCACTTCTTTCTCTCCAGAAATACGAACTAAAACCTTACCATGTGTATAGCATTATAAAGTCTCAAACGTCTTCTTTACTATAAGTCATTATAGTATTCAGTAACTTCAATCGCTGACTGTACAATCGCTTACAGAAATAATAATAAAATGAATGCAAATAAGAAGGGTTAGGAGCCAGCGTGCTTGTAGACAACCCAATTAGATTTAATAACAGTTACTTAATAAGCAAGTTATTCTTTAAGACGCTGTATCTTTCATAAAACCAACGGATTATAGGGGTTTAGCTACTTGTGCTTTTGCATAAATAGGTTAATTAAGATGTTTTGCGCTTATCAGGAGTACTTCCCTCTTAGGTTTAAGTTATTGTTATTTCTGTCTCTTTCTTTCATCTCAATCATTTATTTATCTTATTACGGCTACACTACCGTGATATGCAAATAATTACCGCCATAATTTCAACAACGCCTAGGAGTAGCCACGTTTTGTGGTCATTTTTTACAATGCCAATCAACATTTTTGACATATTGATTGATATGACATTGTCGCCTCACAATGCCATAATTATCGCGGTAACAGCCCGGTAGTCGGTAAGGTAGTATGGTCCCAGTATGAGGCCCGATTATACATTCACATCTCCTTTATACATCATCTGAAAATCCTGGGTTCTTGGAACCACATTAAGATCTTCAGTACAAGGGAGTAAGATGCCTGGTGATTGTTCGACGGGGCTCTAGTCCATAATCCATACTTCCATACTAATATTATAAATGCGAAAGTAACTCTGTCTGTCTGTCTGTCTGTATGTTACGCTTTCACGCCTAAACTACAGAACCGCTTTTGATGAAATTTGGTACAGGGGTAGATTAGACCACGAGAAAGGACATAGGCTATGTTAGGTTGAGATAATCGACATCCACGCGGGTGGAGCCGCGGGCAAAAGCTAGTTTTCAATATTTTGATTGCAAGTTTTTCTTTATATCGTGCTTTTGTCGTACCTATGTGCAACTTCTTGCTAACTGTACCTACCTACTTCATTTATGTATGACTATCAGTATGTTATCAATGGCGTATTCCAATATCCTGTAATGTAATTAAATATTCCAAATATAAATATGCGATAGCTGTATCAGTCAGTGCAATTATATTAATTAGTCACAATCAGCGGAAACTTTTATAAATATACATAGGTATATCTCTGCATACATCCGCTTAGATAAATACTAGAGTTTTAAATTAGTATTCAATCTTACTCGTAACGTAATTAATGATGATGATGAAGAAACAAGGTAGGAAAGAACCGTACAATGTACGTCATTCTCGTTATGATGACACTGAAGCTACTAATTAAAACAGTATAAGTTGGTATGCGATAATAGGGCAAATTTATTTGACTGATTGAATATGAATGCATCGCATGCAGTTATAACACTGTTTAAGAGTGCACGCATTAGAGTCTAATGCGTGCATTAGATGATCACAAAGTTTTCGAGAACTATCTAATAAGGAAAAGCGCTATAGTTATTATAATATCTATCAATTAAGCTAACCCAAAACATCTAGTTTCTGGTTACTCTTAGAAACGACTTAGAATTAAAGTATTTTGGATGACATCCGCCGAGTAAAGAAATAAAAAATCTATATTCATAGATGTTTTTGATTCAAATTCACAGCACTATCTTGGTTTAGTGCCAAAAAGCTAAGTAATAACAGCACACACATAAAATATAAGAATGGGTATAAGCGATGCAGAATCGTAGTTTCCGGTATATTTACAGAGAAATACGATATTCTGTTGTATTGTGCGTGTCGTGACGGAGAAAGAATATAAGTATGACCACTCCGTCTCATCCAAAGGGTGTCGTAAGAGGCGACTGAGAGAAAAATACGTAAGCGACATTACTGTGAGAGAAGGAAAACACAAAATCAAACCCTGTATCAACCCGTCTGGCACTCTGGTCAGCGTGAAAACAGTAAACCAAAGCATATTGAATAACACACTTGTACTTTTCCACTGATTTTATACCTGACATTAAAATTCAAATGCAATTTTATATATTATATTGATCATTTAAAAATTGTGAGGCCAAACTTATAATTGTTTCCCACATTTTGGGGAAAAAAGTTTTAACTGGTATACCGAATTTTAAAACTACCCACACATGAAAAAATGCAAATATTGTAGTCTTTCGGAGTTATAATTTTTGAAACATCAATGTGAACCTTTGAGAATGCCGTAAGGCGAAACCGGTCAGGTCTAGAAATAAAATCAGTGGAAAAGTACAAGTGTGTTATTCAATATGTGTAGCAGATTCCACCAAGCGCCATCAATCTCCAGTATAAACAGTAAACCAAAGCCTCCAAATATTCGGTCCAGCAGAGATAGGCTATTTCATTGATTGATTGTATTCAAGACTGGACAATGTGGACTTTGAGGCAAAAGCTTCGGATACGACCAGGATTAACGCAAGAATTATGATAACACGATATTATATAGCTTTTTTTTTTGTGTGATATCCCCACGGATACCTCCCCCGTCGAAGCCGGAAGGAGAGGTTATGTCGGACTCGAACCGACTAAAACCGCACGCCGTCTGAGGGTCGTGGTGCTTGGCCGGAGGTGAGGTTGTCTTTGACACATCCCTCGCACCCCAGTTGACCCAAGGCCATTCCTTCCGGTATGGCCCTCCTCAGGACATATTATATTGCAATAACAATGATCTGGTATATTATAATAGCAGAGTTAGGACTGTTTACTTCTTGTACTAAAAAGCCATTTTTGAGTGGCATACTTATGTCCTGAAAACCTTATTCTATGTGCTCACAAAACTACTCAAGCGAGGTGGACTTGACGAAACACAAGTTCAACAGCCTGGCTCGCGATTTCAAGACATAAAACCAACTGCATAGAATTTAAAACGTATTGTTATTTACATCTTTCTTGTCTATTCGTACACCGTTGACAACTGACTGACGAGGGTCCAACGTTGATATTATCACCCGGTAGTGAATGGCCAGGCTGCGCATATTGTCGTGGAAAACCCTTCATGCTTACTAAAAAGGTTTATAAATATTTATACTATCGTAACTTAGGCACATGTTTTCACTTGAATTATGGGTAAAATTTATAGTTATTCATCTTAGGCCTTGACGTCCATGGGAGTTATTCATAAGTGGGATAAGAAACACCAGTCGTAGAATATTTAAAGTCTCTTAGCATCCACCCTCCGCATCAAGTCTTAGCTTCTAGGTTCCGATCCTAATTCGAAATTCAAATTTTGCTTCCACCTCACCCAGAACCGTGATTCAATTTAGTCCTAAAAACCTTGTCTAGGTCATTGGAAACATATTGTGATTTCATACGATTCGATATTTAATCGTATCAAATATCGATACTAAAATCATGGTACCACATCGATATACTTAGACCTGACATTGGTCCTACTTTGACGTCCTTGCCTTTACTTAATTAATCAATACAGATATGCAGCTGGTATGTTGTGAGGTTGTCTGTGTTGCTTTGAAGGTGTAATGTGTTCGTTCAAAGGCCTGCTTGACCTAGTTCCGGCGCGTTCCGGGCGAGGGATGTCTTTAGACAATGTCGGTACTGTCGGATTCCTCGCTCTACGGAACTACGAGTGTTGACGTTCGATTTTTGTCGCTCTGAGGGCGGTTTAGACGGATGAGAATTTCGTGAGGGTACTTATATAAGTAGAAGCTTTAAGTAAAAGTATTATGTTGGTGTTTATTTTTTTATTTAATTTTGAGACATGAAAGAATTACTGCTAATTACACAGGTTTAAATAATACGTTTAACATCGGTCAGCCAATTATAAGTCCTCGCTTATAGACATAGAATACAAGGATAATTATAAAAAAAAATATTTTTTGCTAGATTTATTTTTACTAACCACTTCTCAGTATTTATTTTTTACGCATTTGTTACAATCAGATCTCTTTGACAGTGGTTTTTTTTAACGTGCGCAAAATCCCCACAGATACCACCCCATTTGGGGATATTGGTATCGGTCTCGGTGTTTCTATTTTATCTAAGCTTTGTAATCCCAAAAATAATATCTTACTGTGTTTATCCGCAATATATAATTTAAGTACATTAAGTCCAGATAGCGGTCTATCTTAAATACATTGAGAAATGGATCCTGGCGCTCAAACAGAACTGCTAAAATTATCTTTCATGGGCGGGCTTTCACTGTCCTTGGAATCACTCCGAAGTGGTGGACACAGCCTGGTACAGATATTTACTCTATCTATAACCCTGGTAGGTAACATAGAAAAGCAGGGCCTTCTATGGGTAACGACCAAATAACTATTATCCTAACTTTTAAACTCTCGCGTTCCATTATACAGGGTGTATTTTTGAAACGGGGCAGTAAGGGCAAGTACCTTAACCGTTCGAGCCGCCTATTCGGTACACAGTGGATAGGTACACATGGTCCAACACAGTGGCCACCTCGTAGCCCCGATCTAACACCACTTGTTTTTTTTTATGGGGCTTCGTGAAAAACGAGGTGTATAAGACGACGTACGCCAGTGTTCAAGAGCTCAAGGATACATTAATGACCATTTTACGTAATATTCATCCCAGAACATTACTAGCCGCCATTCGTTCAGTGCAAAAAAGGATAGACTTATGTATTCGTGAAAATGGAAATCATTTTGAGCAATTTATTTCATAAACCAATTTCTTAAATGTTTAAATGATTTTTTTTATTTAAAAAGTTCAAAATTTTACCTGACCTATGAGTTTCGAGTTGATTTATCATATTTCCGTACGAAATGTATGGGAAACGTTTTTGGCGATTTCTGTCTTTTCTAGTACTGAAAGCTAAAATGGTCCCATAAAGTTTTTTGATCCCCACATGAAATAGAATCGATTGGCATAAAAAAAAAATTTTGAACTTTTTGCATTTTTTTTGCTAACTGTAAGTTTTTTACAAAATCTGCGAATGCAGTTCAAAATGTCCCAAAAAGTTAGGGAAGGTCTTTTAAGAACGTTTTCTTGTAACTGCAACGGTTAAGGTACTTGTCCTTACTGCCCCGTTTCAAAAATACACCCTGTATACAATAATAATAACGGGAATTAACGCGATCATGGTATAGGTACATACGTACCTTTGATTTGCCTGACGTTTCAACCAGTTTACACCGGCACTACAGAGCCAGTCAGCCTATGACCACGGCCGGTGTAACCTGGTCGAAACGTCAGGCAAATCAAGGGTACTTATGTACATACGTAGGTAGTTATACCATGATCGCGTTAACTATTATACTACTGAGTTTAAAAATACTAGTAATTACGGTGCAAGCACGCTTTAATTTTTTTTTAAATATCTCAACAAAGTAATTTTATTTTTTCCCCTTTTATTTGTGTAGCTTTGATCGCAGAGGTGGGATCGGAACTGTTTGTGACGGCGGCTCGACCTTTCTATTGTGAACTTATGGTATCTATTGTCTCTTTCATTGTAATGGTTTGATATACCTTATTCATTCATATTTTGATTGCGTCACAGATTAATAGCATTATAAACTTTACCTCTAAACATAAAATTCTCTTGTTACGTCACACCGTGTTAGTTCCCGGTGAAGTAGAATAGGGCCATCCCATTAAGGCGACTAAGGGATAGGGCTGTTCTCCACCCATCAGTAGACATACCTACACATACAGCCCATGACTAAGTGCCCGCTGGACGCCAACAGGCTCACTCCCTATTACGTGAGACCGAAAATCGTAATTGGTGAAATGTGGGTGTTTATACATCTCTGCCTACCCCTTCGAAGAGACGTGAGTAGTATAAATTATATGTCACATCGAGTCTTTCCCAAAACAGGCTTTCATTATAATTTGATAGATAGATAGATAGAAAAATCTTTATTGTACGCCAGTAATACAGTAAATGTATGGACAATGTATGATTATGTACAAATGGCGGCCTTATCGCTGACTATGTGCCATCGATATAATACCTTCAACTTCTTAACCAGCTATAGTGGGCGATTATTTTTAGCTGTCGTACAATATGACATCGAAGTTTAGCAAAACACCCAGTTAGACTGATAAAAGGTAGACCTCGGACTCCAAAGCGGAAGCCTCGCATGCGACCGGAATTAACGCTAGGATTGAGAAGATACGGGTGTCATTACAAACAGGTGTTCTATGCATATGCATATAGATGTCAAAATGTAATAACTCATTCCCGCCCCTTTCTGAAATAGGGACACAATTCTCGTTTGTCTAGTACGAGTATACATAGAGAAGCCAAAAATAGATGAACTTCCAACTTTCATAAGTCTGTATAACCTGAATTTCCTATTTTTGTATGAAGCTGGCATCGCAGCGTGTTACGGTCTATCGCTATGCTTTCACAAATAAATAAAACCACCTTACCTCCTGTGGTGCGATAGAAAGCTTACACGAAAATGTATCCGCTTTCCTGCCATTGTTTCGACAGCCTTATTAGGTGCTATAATTTTCATTAACCGTTTTGTTTTCGGAAGGCGTTTTTTTACCGTGAGGGTAAATCATTCATGGATATTATGCCGGACTCCTACCGACTAAAAATCCTCATGGTAACGCCCAGCAGCCTATGGTTGGGGCTCTCGGAAGGTTGTACTAGGACTCTCATCAGACCTACGGCTACAATTGCGGCCTCGTCGTTCCATAATAATGTTAGTATTATAATAGTATCAATAATAATAGCCTTTAATATAAATGCAACTACAAAACAGTATCACTATTTCAGTATAGTAAAATCAATAATTCCGTGAACTGAAGGAGGCCACTATTTGCCTTTCAATAATGTGAAATCGTGTTTTTTTGTTTTCCATTTTACAGGATCGTTGGTTTTACTAATAGTTACTAATGGCTAATCCGACAACCTCAACATATGACAGTTGACGAAATAGTATTAAAGCAGTCACAAATAATCGCAGAATATAAAATCAGACGATATTCTATTCTATCGATAATTACCTTCGAGTGACGTCACTACCTGTGACGTTTAACACAAACTCGTGCAAGTAAAGGGTTGAAATGCTGTAGGGTTAAGAATGTTCCGATTGAATTGAATGCTACTGACCTTTCCTTACCAGACCTTGTGAGTCCTCGTAACAACTAAATTTCATTTTGATGAGTATCGGTTTCGATGATGGCCGAGGTGATGAGAGACATTGATTCTACCGCCTGGGATGAACGAGTAAAGCTTGTTAGTAACTATAAAATGAGGTAGTGAGCAGTGTAGCAAGTACCGAGTATATTGCTCTAATAGTTTTTTATTTATTTACTAGAACTTTATGACAGTAGGTAACACACTTCAATGACATCATCAAATGTGTAGCTACAATACGTCCGGGTAGAGTTCGGAATGAACTTTTGCAGGAAGTATTCTTTTAGCTCGTGGGTACAGTTTCATGGGCAGGGAACGGTAACGGAAACTCTTAAATTGTACGAGGGCATTATCTAACAGTCAAACTACCAACTAACCTTAGGGCGATACAGAGATACATTGAAGATTTCATGAAAATGATCTTATTTTTCACAATAATAATACATGTAAATTATACATACATACATTTTGTTGCTGGTATTTAAGCGAGAGGGCGACGGGTGATAAATACTAGCAGCGGGGCGGGCGGTAGTGATGATACATTGCTATAGCACCTCGGCAAGTTTTTCGCCATGTCAGGATTGCTCACCGGCTGTCATTTTGACAGCTCTTATCATTGCAACGGAACTAGTAGGGACAGAGCCTAGTCGGCAGTGGGAACAAGCAGCATTTCATTTCATTCATTCATTCGCGAGCTCTCCTGAACGTTTCGTGAGCGAGAAAAGTAGTCGTTTGGTCACCGCCGCTGGTGGAACGTGTGCCTTCAGTTGTCATTAGTGGTCAATATGATTATATTCAAATGAAATAAGTGTCGGTTTATCGAAAAACACTTGTGTATTTTAACCCTTAAACGAGAAACATCACGTGGCTACTAACACAAAAGTATATTCATATGAGACGGGCTCTAGAAAACTCTGGTCGTTTCGGTGAGTTAAAAACTCGTTACAAGAGTTGTGTATTCGTTAGTAGGTATAGAAACTCGTGCTAGGGGAAGTACAGAGCTTAGTAAATCGGCTTAATGTTGCCAGTTCTGAACAAATTAGATATAAAACGTAATATGATATAGAATCCGTGACCCTCCCCTTTCCTTCACAGGACGATCCATTTACGGTACAGGATGTCATCCATTTACGGTGCAGAGTATACCTGCTAGAACCAAGCGTTTCAGTGATTCATTCCTATGCCGCACCACTAAGACCTGGAATTCCCTGCCAGCTCACGTGTTTCCTTCTTCCTACAGTCCCGGGTCCTTTAAGCGGGGCGTGAAAAGGCATCTTATGAGGCCGTCAAGCTGAGTGCCACCACTGTTAACATGGTAAATGTTTACGATGGTGACCCTCTTTCCGAGACTTTGCCTTTAGCTTAACATCAGGCGAGGTGAAGTCAAATTGACGTGTCCTATATAAAAAAAAAAAAAAAAAACATATAATAAATAAATAATAAATAAATATTTCACAACATTCTACACAACGCTATCTAGACCCATGCTAAGCTGTTATAGCTTGTGTTATGGAATCTAGAATGCGGATAAACATACTTATATACTTTTTTTTTTTTTTTTTGTAAATTCATACATATTATATATAGAAACACCCAGACCAATGCAAATACTCATATTCATGCATACAAATATTTGCACTGAGCGGGAATCGAACCCGCGCCTCCTGCGTGGCAGTCGCGTGCACTACCGCCACGCCACGGAGGCTGTCAACGGAGCTTTTATAAAGTTGAATTTCATTCCACATTTGTTTTTAATTCACTTGCCTGGTTAAGGACGTCCAAGATAGCACGGATAACCAAGAGATAGGTTTAGTATAATGAATAGGATAATTAGTATAGAGTTTCAATTTAGTACAGGTACCTTTCCTTGCAGAACTAGTTATCCTTACAAATAGTCTTGTAATTCTGATCAAGTACCATCCACTAATTGCTCTAACAGACATATTTCTATCGTAACATTAAAGGTTGTCTAGCAGGAGCTATGAGGTTTATACCTCTATGTATATTATAAAAAGGAGCCCGGCCTGTTATCTATCACATTTTCGGAAACTTTTACATTTATAATATTAGTGGGATATGAATTAGCGCGTGTTAATTCTAAGAATAATGGTCAGTCATTCTGACCCTTGATTCTATTAAAGCTAAACTACTGTGGTGCCACCGCCACTGTAAAAAACGGCACTAAATAATAGAGTTTGAAGCTATGAGGTTAAAGTTCAAAATTAAATGACTTTTTGCAGAGTAAGTAATTGAAAAAGTGTAATGAAACTGTTTTCATTTCATTTTAAACTTTAGGGTTATAGAAATAACGTCCAAAATTTAATGTATTTTTTTGCAGTTACTGCGGTACTACAGTGGTTTAGCTTTAGTAGAATCGAGGGCCTGATTTTGCGCAATAATTCTAATAAACTTTTATAATTATAAAGTATTTCACGCACAAAAGAATCCGATACTGCAACCTCTACCGATTATTCAAATATATAACAGAAATTGTACATGTAAATGTAGTAGAAATCCTTTAGCAGGCAAACTCAACATCAAAGCTCAAAGTAGACTGCCGAACGTCGCATAAATTTTCCTTTAGAGGATATTAGCTAGCATAAAAGTCGTTTTAAACTTACTCGTGTTATTCTAGACAGTGAATGAGTCAGTGAGAGAAATCAATACGTCGCCGAATGGAAAGGAAAAGTCGTAACGAACGCGCAACTCTCCGGCCAAAGTGAGTTTGAAAGAAAAATGTCAAGCAGACTTTGAGTCTACAATACCAAGAAAGTTAATATTTGCACTGCCAAGTTTTTATGGTTGTTCCATGCCATATAGCTGACCCGGTAAGCGTTGTTCTATCATATACATTATAAAAGAAATCGATCGAAGAAATGAAGTTTACTTAAGTTTTTTAAAGTATCCTCTCAAACAGACAGCGACTGTTTACAGCTTAATATCTTTACAGAGTAATTAAAACCACAGCTATAGTTTTAGAAAAAAAAGTAAAATTTAAAAGCTTTGCCGTATGATCTGTCGAAACAAAACCTCATTGGAATAAAAGCACTTTTTGCGGATTCTAAACATAACATAACATAAACTCACGCCTGTATTCCCCGAAGGAGTAGGCAGAGGTGCTAGCACCCACATTTCGCCAGTTTATGTTTAGGTCCCAATGTAATAGGTGGCGAGCCTATTGCCATTAACCGGGGACTTATAAACCTGCGATAAATACACACATAACTTCGAAAAGCATCGAAAAGTCATTGGTGTGTGCCATGGTAAACCTAGGATCGAACCCGAGACCTCGTCTCAGCAGTCCATTACCCATACCACTAGGCTACCGCAGATTTCGGCCATTTTTCGGTAGCCATGTTCGTGGAGTGGCTCATCATGGTAATTGTCACATAGTTTGCAGTGGTTTGAAGGATATGCTATCTCAAAGTACCCGAATCATAGTGAATTGTTGGTGTTACTATTTAAGCAGAATGAGCTCACTGTGTCGTTAAGTCTTGCTATATTTTGCTGCTTACTTGGTTTGATTAAGTTGATGACTGAGTCCCAAGTTGGTGGTACGCTTCATCCATCCTCTCTATTGAAATTTGGGAGTTTTAATTTCAATAGCCTAGCGGATCATTCTCGCTGTATATTGATGTTCTATGGCTAGTAGGAATCTGTGGTTTATCAAACCTTACCGATATGTAGGTAGAACTTGTTGTCTCACAACAGATAGCCGGTGGTTAGGCAGTGTTTGAGTATACTATAGTATATATTCCTCAGGCATAGTGTTCTCTATTAGCTTACTCCTAACTATGTCTATGCAGTCATGTACAGGTATACGTGTAAATAAGGACTATACATCAAAACTGACTTCATTGTTAGTGAGATGTAGGTGTAACTTCACTAACAAAATGGTATGAATCCCTAACATACGCTGTTGTGGTGCCTCTTATCAAAAATACCATGTAAAACAAAACGTACCTGCATATTCATAAGGTTATTGAACTTTCAGAATTAGGCATAGAAGCGTTATAGATTGATTTGCTTTCAATTAGATCCTAACTTCATAAGTTTTAAAATCACATCGTTTTAACACTTTAATTTTATTGAATCAAGTCCCTGAAAAGGTTGGAGGAGTTGAAGTATATGTAGGGTAACCAAATAGGGGTCATTTGGATGTATTGTTAACTTTTGTAAAACTATTTCTTTCTTTTCACTAAAGTATAAGTTACAATAATTATAAATTGATGTTTGAAATAAATGAGTGTAAGCGGCAAATCAGACCGCCACAGGAAAATCACTCAGCTGTAATGGTTCATGGATGTTTAATCTTTGAAAACTAAATATCCCTTGTACTATTTCGTATTTTTCCATCAATATTTCTAGTTTCTTTACAACTGAGATAAAGTCAATCGCCGTCAGTACTGAGCACTAACACATTTTCAAGCGAACTTTACATGGAAATAAATAAATAAATACAACACAAAAATTGAATACGAAATAAATGTACAGCTTGTCTTTTGATCTGCTTCTATACTTACGTACTTCACAAGCTTTGATATTATAATACACTAGCTGATCCGGTGAACTTCGTACCGCCAATTTTTTTCGCCCGTGTGGCGTCAGATCACGTTCCCGCTGCACCTTCACCGTTATTAAGCATGTATTATACATATAAACCTTCCTCTTGAAATACTTTATCTATTAAAAAACCGCTTAAAAATCCGTAGTGTAGTTTTAAAGGTATAAGTATACATAGGGACGGACAAACGCGGAAAGGGACTTTGCTTTAAACTATGTAGTAATGATTATTATTTTTGTGATCTTCTGAGGACATTTTTTTTTTTCAAAATTATTGTATGATTTTATCTAAAGATTTAGAGCTAAGGTAACTTTTCTAAGTTAAAGTATTACCGAAGGTGATCGTACTGCATCCAATATGCCGTTCTATATATTCTAAATATTCAATATATTCGATGCTTTTCGAAGTTATGTGTGTATTTATCGCAGGTTTATAAGTGCCCGGTTAATGGCAATAGGCTCGCCACCTATTACATTGGGACCTAAACTGGCGAAATGTGGGTGCTAGCTCCTCTGCCTACCCTTTCGGGGAATACAGGTGTGAGTTTATGTTATGTTATGTTATGTATATATTCAAGGGAACCTCGTAACTAAAGCATTCCGCCACCCCTGGCCCTGTGTAGAACTGCTATTATAACGACCTTTCAGACGCAAGGACGTTTAAAGGTTATCAAAATCCTTACTGCTTCATAGTTTTAGTGGCACAATCAATACTTTGTTCAAACTATGTGATATCGTGTGTGTGAAGTGACATTAAATCCATTATATTATGATATAATGTTATATGTGTTTTTCGTTTTCTAGGTTTTGAATAGGTGGTGAACGGTGTAGCTAGGCGTAGTGTTTCTAATATAGGTAGGGACTGACTGAAGGTATAGCGACCGCTGCGATTCTGTTAATATACAGGATGCTAGAGAAACGCTCCCAAACGAAAACAGGCGATACCATTGACGATTTGAAAAGAAATGTATTGCGTTAGAAAATAAAATTCACCAAATTTGTTCAAATCAATTTCGTTTTCGGGAGCGTTTCCTTGACACCCTGTATATATTACAAATAAATTGGCATGCAAACGCGAGTCGCAGGTACATTATATATTGACACGGGATTACTATATTAAGCCGAGACATGTCCAGATTGTCTAAAGTACCTGAACCCGGTACTTAACAGTTAAATAAATGTCGCGAAAAAGAGTGAAAGTTCAGTTAAGACCGGCTTACTTCGGTTTTATAAGGCGTTATTTCTATTGTATATAAGACTATAGCATGTCTATAGATTGTTACCTTTACAGAGTAGTTAAAACCATTTGTGTTTATAAAATACCAAAATTATATCTGCGGTTTTAACTTCTCTAATAACATATCAGTTACAGACATACGCTGTGTCATAAAGATTATGATATTCTTACCACATCGCTTGAAAAGCATAAAGGTACAAGCCACAAGGACGATTAACAAGAAAATCACCGTGATGTAATGTATTTATGATGTTGTTTGGGACCATTTCTCTTTGAACAGTTGATGTCACTTGCAACCTTTTGCCTTTCAGCTGTCGAAGTATATAGGACTTACGATAGAGATGTGTATACAAGACACTAAAGATTTTAGCGAGCTTATCCTTAATTGAATCTCAAATAATTAATTATTAATTTCAAATGTGAAAGTTTGGTTGTTTGTTATCTTACCGGTTGGCAGGATTTGGCAGAAAATGCGTTTATAAGCACCGATACCATTCGCGGATTTATGTATAACTTATTTCGCTATTAAATTTGTTATTTAAAAGATAATAGTGGGACCACGAATTATATACACTCTTGGGTACAATTGAAACCCCTGTCAATTTTTTTTAAAAGAGAAAGCTATTGACTCATATAGTTTTACCTTCTCGCTCTGATTACATTCATCTGCGTTCCAGTCCAAGAAACAAAAGTTCGAAAAATGTATTGTGATAACACTAAAACTATGTATTATATGTATGTATATAGATCGATGTATAAATATGTATCATCGCGATATATGGACGGATCATTTTAAAATACCTACGAACCAGATAAGGATTCAATGATATACATAAAAAATATTTTCATGCAAAGTAGCACCAAGCTGCTCTAAAACAAAACGTAGAAATCAGGAAATCAGATTAAGTAAACATTTATTTGTAACAGACAAATACATATAGCCCAGCCTCGGATGCACGACTTGAGTCAACAATAGTGTCCGTAAGGCGGCAATAGGCTCCAATGATTGGTGAAATGAGGGTGTTAATTCACCTCTGCCTAACCCTCCGGGGATAAAGGCGTGATTGTGTATTTCTACCGTCTCTACCATGGTGAATGTTCTGACGAGCTCTTCCAATTAGTCCCACCCTCTCCTTTCCTACACAGGACGACACGTGCAGGGCTAAGATGGCATCCATATACGGTGCAGAGTATACCAGCAAGAACCAAGCGTTTCAGCGACTCATTCCTATGCCGCACCATTAAGACCTGGAACGCCCTGCCAGCTCACGTGTTTCCTTCTTCCTACAGTCCCGGGTCCTTTAAGCGGGGCGTGAAAAGGCATCTAACGAGGCCGTCAAGCTGAGTGCCACCACTGTTAACATGGTACATGTATCCGATGGTGACCCTCTTTCCGAGACTTTGCCTTTAGCTTAACATCAGGCGAGGTTAATTGACGTGTCCCATTAAAAAAAAATGTATGTTGTTTGTAAATAGACCAAAAAAACTTCTCTGGACGGGGTCGTGATTTCGAATTTACTCAGCTTCAAATCAGCTTTTTCTATTTTTTTTATTTAGGTAGGGGACCCCTGCCTGTAAAGGTTAATTTACACCACATGAGCATATTCTCACCATATCACCTATCCGTCAAATTCTAGTATAAACAGTGACAGAACAGTTGATCGTTATTCTTTCTTTGAAAACAAGGTTTCGTTTACATTGCTCTTAGAATGGTCTTGTTTTTTTTTTTAAAGAATATTAGAACCGAAGTTACTAATATTCCCTCTAACCTCTCCAACTAAGCTAAATTGCTTGTGCTAGGAGTGGGTTCACGTCGGTAGTGTAATGGCCAGGATCGAACCCGGGACTTCTCGATCGTAAGGCCAACTCCTTAACCACTAAGCTACCGACGCTTCAAGCTCTAGCTCTATGTCCGTTGGGTCTAAATCAACCTTCAGAAATGTATTCTAAATACTGGACAATACTGGCAAATTTTACTCAAATGAAACATTCCATTTAACTCAAAGGAAACATTCCTCCTTCCTATTTACCCTCAGTGTTCAAACAAAAATAAGAATTAAGTCTCTCTAACAAACAATTAGTCAAATGAAAGGAAATACATGAAATCTAAACTTATAATCCATACTAATATTATAAATGCGAAAGTAACTCTGTCTGTCTGTCTGCCTGTCTGTATGTTACGCTTTCACGCCTAAACCACTGAGCCGATTTTGATGAAATTTGGTATAGGGGTAGATTAGACCTTGAGAAAGGACATAGGCTATGTTTGGTCGCGATAACCGACATCCTCGCGGGCGGAGCCGCGGGCAAAAGCTAGTATGTTATAAATACTAGTTTTTCTTTATTATATCATGTACTAGCTTTTGCCCGCGGCTCCACCCGCGTAGATGTCGGCTATCGCGACCAAACATAGCCTTTCTCAAGGTCTATATACCAAATTTCATCAAAATCGGTTCAGTGGTTTAGGCGTGAAAGCGTAACATACAGACAGACAGAGTTACTTTCGCATTTATAATATTAGTATTGAAGTATGGATAAGCCACAAGAAGAGATAGTGTTCCTTTCATAAAGTGCTGCAATGTACGGAGTATCGCGCGAGTCGGTCGCGCGCTATCGATCTATGCGGCACCGGGTTTGTTCACCCGACCTACCCAGACGTTTGTACCGCTCATTGAATTACAGACACCGAGAGCCCGATGTTTATTAACTCCTCTCATACCTTGTATCTTCAGACAAGTGCCACTTTAAGTACCACTCACGGGGCTCCACAATATTTTGTGTTCATCCTCTCTGTGTTGTATATTTAATAGGAACCTGCCTTGGGTTAGAATGACTGCAATATATGGCATATGTGCAATATAATGGCATCAGCCTCTGTGGCGTGGCGGTAGGGCACGCAACTGCCACGCAGGAGGCGCGGGTTCGATCCCCGTTCAGTGCAAATAATTGTATGCATCAATATGGCTATTTGCATTGGTCTGGGTATTTCTATGTATAATATGTATGTATTTACAAAAAAAAAGTATCAAAGTATGTTTATCCGCATTCTAGATTCCATAACACAGGCTAAAGCTTACCATGGGTCTAGATTGCGTTAAAAAAAAGAATAGCATCTAGCCTAATCCACGAAGGGCACTTATAAAAAAATTGGCTAATGCTTATTATTACCTTCTCCTTATCTTGGTTTTTGCGGGAATGACTGCAGATGTCCGACATTAAAACTTAGAGAACAAAGCTTATACCAAAGCCTCACTAGTTAATCAGCAGTTAATTAATTGGGGTACATCTGAGACCCCTACTAACATCTTTGAGTTGTAAGTAAATCTCACCTGTAAACATTGAATACCGCTCGAAAATCTTAGTAGGGGCACCAAATTACACCCAAATTAAAAGACAACAGTTTACAAAAAAAAGGTTTGCCGCAGTATAACGATGATAAGCTTCCAAGATTTTGCCGGCTCGCCATAAAATCGTTTAAGACAAAGATACTTAGAGAGCTAACCAATCTCCTTGACCTGATTGTGCGTGAACCGAGGACCACATTTCGCGAGGCCAAAGTTACAAACAATAGCCAATCATGTGCTATAATAAATTCTACTTAAGATCTTGCTACCTCGCATTTTCTTGGATAAGATGGTTAAGTTAGAAGTCAAATCATTTATGAAACTACTCACGTTTCTAAAAGAAGGTTTACGGTCTACGGATACCCACCTGATGGTTGTGGTGGATTTGAACTGACTAAAACTGCACGCCGTCTCGTGTCTGTAGATGCGGGGGATATAAGATGGCCCATAAGGCATTTTTCTTGACCCCGGCTCTCTGGCTTCCTATTTACGGCTTTCAACATGGCTTCCTCCAGCATTTGCATATCTCCTAAGGCCTAGGCAACACTTCATCGAAATATCGCTGCAGAAGTTCCACCTCGGAACGCCAATTCAAGATACTGCATATAAATTTCTAATATGAGTAATATATTCAATAAATAGACACATCTACAAAAAAATGCTCAAGGGCCTCAGTCTCTCAATGATCCTCGTCCCAATTTATGAAGAGATGCTCATATTCTATTCAAAAGAAAAAAAATATAAGTAGGTCTTCTTATAATCTTTCAATTCGATAGTGATATTAATCATATCTCAGGATTAATTTAAAAGCCGAAAAGTTGAGTTGCATTTAAACACTAAATTACCTACTTCTAAATGCAACTTAACTTCTCAGGCTTCTTTTTCAAGACTTTTAACAATCATCACTATTTCTATATATACTCAAAGCAACTTAAAATGCTACCTAAGACCTAAGCTATGCTAACCTGAAAGCGGTATAAGTACTTGCAGATCTATGGATGAAAGAGGCTCTAGCTTACGCTTTCTTCTCGGGTTTGGGCGGATAGAAGGCACTAGCTCCCATAAAAAGGAAAATAAATATTTATTTTTTTAGTTCGTAGAGGTACTGTAATTGGATCGGAGCGAAGTCAGAATCACAGCTAATTTATAAGATTAGATCATCCATTTTGCTTGTAAAAGTCTCAAGATATATTCTCATCTCATCTCAAGATTTAAAATAACCGTCAAAATTCTTTGTTAGTTATCTGGTGTAGGTAGTGGCGGTTGTCAGAGTGATATTGAACGAGACGGCACTCGGAAAATAGCAGACTTGTCGCCGCCAGCCGGCGCTGAATGAAGAGAGATGTAATGAAAGCAGTCTCGCCATGAATGGGAATCAGATGTTCAATGTTCTCAATTTAAAAATGTTCACTAACTACTTTTATACATATACCTACTCATCTATTATGAGCATGCTATTATTAGCTTGGTTTTTATTACGTAACGCAATTTTTAAAATCGATTTTGGATAACTTCAAAACGTAAGATTGATTTGAAAGCACACTTATTGTGACGATGAGTTATAATAATAGACAAATGAGAAAAGATACTAAAATATAAAATAATGAAAAATAAATGTACCTACACGCACATTAGCATTTTCAAAGTTTCACTCTTTCACATTTATTTTAATTCTGGCATTAGATTCTTAGAGGAAAATATTCATTAGTCTTACATATAAATAACAGGACACTGGTAAGAAACTAAGTATTAAGATTTTCTTGGTATAATATTCAAGAAGATTCCTTCTTTAGGTCCAATAGTAATTCTTTGGGGGCTAATTTGTAATGCTCTTGTTGTCCTATCGCTGATTTCCACCCGGAATCTTGAAATAAACTTGGCTATGCATATCTGAATTTGAAGAGCGCCAAACCGTGCACCTTGAACAAAAAATGTAACGTCTTATAAAGGTATCCTAGTATTTAATATGATTAATTTAAATTTTAAATACTTGCAAGAGTATAAAGGAGTAAAAAGTTCAGATATAAAAAACTCTCATCTATTTCAACTGGAATCTGACTAAACGATTCTATATGAAAATGATACCGAAATAATAAATTAGATTTTTTAGATGCTTAACATTTTTATAATCATTGTTTTACTTACCGACACAGTTCCGTGGGCCAACTCCAAAAGGCAAATATGCACACGGGTGCCGTGCTCCCACAAAATGCGAGTCAAATCTATCCGGAGAAAATACTTCTGGATTTGGATAATACTTCTCATCGTGGTGTATACTTAGAATAGATACGATGGCAACCTGATCCTTTTTAAGAACAGCATTAGTTCCGGGCACTTTGTAATCTTCTCGTGCTCTTCTTAATAGTGGATCTACTATTGGATACATTCGAAGCGTTTCGAAAAATGTTTTCTCCAAATATTTCATATCCTTGAGGCATTCGTATGTTATTTCACCTTGCGTCGCTCCATGAGCTTTTGTTACGGCATCAATTTCTTCTCTTAATTTGTCTTGAATTTTGGGATTCAGTGCTATTTGGTACAAGAGATAGGCTATAGTGCTATTACTCGTCTCAGTTCCGCCTATATAAAATGCAAAAGCTTGGGCTACCATAAAGTCATTGGTTATTTCAATAAATTTAGTTTCATCTTCCTGATTTGTTTTAAAGTTCTTAATTTCTCCCATTTCTCGTAGCTGTAATAGTAAATCCATGAAGTCACCTCTGCCCGATGGCTTGCCATTTCTCTGAGTCACTATACCACTAACAAGGTCATCGAAGAATTTTCTTACATACGGTGGAAAAAGATAAGTATTGAGTTTCTTCAGAAGGCCTGGATACATCATGTCGATTTCTGCCCTGTAATTGGGGGTAATAACTAATTTTTCTACTGTTTTTAATGTACCATCTAACTCACCGTGAAAATTGTTAAAATCAATACCAAATTCGCACGCCATAGTTGATGATATTACGTATCTTTGGACTAACGCGTGAACATTGTATTCTGTTTGGTTTGCATTGTCCAAATAATCCATAAACCTATCGGTACAGTTACTCATAATGTGTAGCATGTTTTTTAAGTTTTTGGACGTGAAAATAGGACTAAAATGTGGCCTTAAGATATTCCATGTATCACCATCACAATGAAATAAGTTTTGTCCCAATTCGCTATGACTATAATCCGTTCCACGATCTTTGAATAAATGAAAGTCTTTAATCATGATTTGTTTAATTATATCCAAGTCTCGTATAATTAAACAGGGCGTGGTCATCCTGTAAATACCAACAACTTGTTCTTTAGGAAACATCGTATAAATCTCTCGCATTGCAACGGCCATATTTTCACGACGAAGTGCAGTTCCTTTTAAATTACCGAAAAATACCTTAGGTTTTGGTCCGATAACATTCTGTTTTTTCCAGTAATTATAATTTCTCGTCAAGTAATAATATAAACTATAGCATAGCACAACTAACACTACTGGTAAAATAAGTACATACATTTTGTTATAATGAAACACTCAAACTTACACTGTGACAATTAATGATGTAAAATATTTTTATTTCACTTTTATATCGGTACAACCCCAGCGATATCTTTCTATAAATACTATTATATATTAAAATTGTTAAGTGGTTATATCTGTTCATTGAAGATATTTAAAATATTTGTAACGATACTAGAAATATATTTTATCCGGAATTATTTTTTGTTTGTCCACGATGGACGCAAAAACTGCTTGGAATTGGATGCGGTTTTTTTGATTGGAAGGTCTTAGTCAGACATAAAATCTTACGTTTGTATGATCATATTTGATTAAGTAAAACCGGTGATATGACTAAAAGTTGCAATTATCGATATCCACGCGAGCGAAGCCGAGGGTTTCAGCTAGTCTATATATATTAAGATAACTCGTCGTATTTATTTGACCATTTTATCATTTTTTTAGTACAAAGTATACAATAACAACATACAAAACATGTACAACAACAATGTTATTAGATCACATTGTTCCAAATGTCGAATACCGATAAAGGTGACTTACAATATCGTATACTATTATGTTTATAATAATATACATAATGATATAAACATAATAATATTATACATGGTGACATATATTTATTATATGTCACTCATGTAAGAAACTACCAAGTGGTAGTATAGTAGTGTCTACTATACTACCACTTGGTCCCTGGTCCCTGTACCTGATACCACCGGCACCGGGTACAGGGACCAAGCTACCAGTGGTTTTATTAGAGCTCTCAGTTAGGATTTTCGTCAGTAAGGTTATTTAGATCAACAATTCGAATACATCGGGAAAAATGAAATGCTCAACTGGGACTTTAGCCCACGAACTTTTTCTTATATAATGAATGTACATCAGTTCGTTGGTAGATTGAAAGTTGGTAGATGGCTCCGCCGTCGCCGCTGGTAGACGGATATAAAGTTGGATACGAGAGAACGGATAAAAATTTGACGTGATTCAGGTGTGCCTGAATCACGTCAAATTTCCCTTCTCTTTATATTTGCTCTTCCAATTGAACTATTGAGCCACAGCTCAATAGTTCAGTTGGAAGAGCATTCCCCCTGTAAGGGAACGGTCGTAGGTTCAAATCATATATGAGGATTTTATTTTTCCCGATGTTTTCGAATTTTTTAGTTAGCATAATAAATGGTATAAAAAATCATTAAAAAAATAGTTCAACAACTTGCTTTTGGGAAATTTTATAGAACACTCGATTTGTGTGCGATGGCCTTATTTTTACGCCAAAGTTGTCTTCTTTTAAGTTGCCAAATAAATACTAGGTACAGGTTTTGGTTTTTCCAATAGTCATCTTTGATTTATTATTCGTCTGGAGGTCAATAGCTTCTAGACCTACATAACCAAACATATTTATCTCGAAAGTGATAATAGTATTATCAAATAGTACGGATATTCGAGGTTATTTAAAATTTTATTTTTCTTTGTTCAACAGACTGGCGGGTGGATTGCTAATGCAAATGTTGCGCGCGCGCCGAAATCGGAGAGAGGAGCGCGCGCGGCCAGTGGGCGACGCGGCCACCAACCCGCGCGCCCTCTAGACCTACACACTTAGGCATTGCACTATATACGGTAAATCATCTTCTGTTCTTCACTTAAATGTCATTTCTCCCTCTCTCTCTCTAGCCTTAAGAATCGTGCTCTTGTCAGTGGAGTAATTGTCACTTCTTTTAAGGGGAAGTTATATCGGACTCGCCTCGACTAAAACCACACGCCGACTGAGGGTTGTGGTGCTAGGCCGGAGGTGAGGTTGTCTTCGACATATCCCTCGCACCCCGGCTGACCCAGGGCCATCCCTTACGGTCTGGCCCTCCTCGAGAGGCGGGACAACGTTGTCCCCGACTCGCCCCCGGAATGGGGAGGCGCGCTTTTCTTTGAGCTGTATCCATGGAAGATCTCATTGGCCTGACTCATCCTTCCTTTCCTCGAGAAGAAACATATCAGACCGCATCAGGTGGTCAATTATTTTGACTTTAAGATAGATCTTATTTATTTCATTTTATTCTGTACCTTTTCGTTAGATATAATGGCCGTCTAGCTTATTCCCTCCATCCATCTCAAGAACCACATTCCAAACGGTCTCAACTTGTCAACCTGCGTCATAATAATCATTATGATTTTCATCCATAGAGTGTAATAATGCCCCAAATATGTTTTTTTTTCTGAACCTTTTCCAAAATCCTAGTGCATTTTGTATGTTATCATTTAAGAAAAGTTTTAATAGGACATTTGGAATTGATAGAAGGCTTAGAATTGAAACAGGGATTTGTTACAGGTCGGTCATGAAAAATCTTGGCCATTTGCTGGCTGTCCCTATCAGCGAACACGTGGTAACTTTCATCTCTCTAGTAGCCGCGGTCACACTGCTCTCGCGGACGACAGGTTAGTACTGGAACCGATGATCCACGAAACTTTGTATTATAGTTCACTGGAGAGTTTTTGTGCTATCAGTGGGAAGACCAAAGGCGTGTCCTGCTCTGTATTCTGCACTGATGGCAGAAAACTCTCTGTTCTTACAGGGTACTATTGATACTTTCTTTCGGAGAAGTGCATGTATTTGAGAAACGCATGCGTTAGGTTAGGTTAGGTTAGGCTAAGTGTTATAGAAATACCGTACAGAATAAGTCTAAAAATGACAATAATAAAAATTGAGATTAAATAAATTTTAATCTAGCCATTTAGTCTATTGATATCTTTTACTGATTACTACCTAGGGTATCTCCAACATGCATTTTAGAACCCGCTTCTTTAACATCAGGACCTCGATTCTGCTAAAGCCAAAACATTGTGGTGCCACCACCACTGCAAAAAACGATATTAAATAATAAACTTTAAAGCGATGCGATTAAAGTTTAAAATTAAATGACTTTTTGCAGAGTAATTGAAAAGGTGTAATGAAATTGTTTTCATTTCATTATGGATTTTATGTGTATAGAAATAAAGTCTTAAATTGAATGTCATTTCTTGCATTGACTAATGGTTTAGCTTTAGTAGGATCGAGGTCCAGGTCATTGGTTTATCTGAATGAGAGAGTTCCGTACTACTTATCGTTTACCGATTCGTGGTCTTCACTTTAGGACACGGATACATTTGATTCGGATGACCTCATTTCGAATTTTATCCTTCAAAAATGTTCTAAGTGGAACACTCAGAGCGCGAGGCCAACTCGCATAGACTAGATTTTTTTATAAAGATTGCTCAGTTTTTTCAACCAACATCTACGAAAGCTGTCTAAGCAAAATTCTCATTATTCAAATTATGTTGCGATACATTATTATTGTTTGGATGTAATCTCTGTGTTTTGTAATCATTTTGTACTAATGACCTTTTATCAAGCATTTTAAAAACAATTTTTATGATATTCCTAAAGGTTATCATTAACTAAATGAGCAGTGGAATGTTCGCATTTGTTTTATCAATTAGAATGTCATAACATAAACTCACGCCTATATTCCCCGAAGGGGTAGGCAGAGGTGCTAGCACCCACATTTCGCCAGTTTATGTTTAGGTCCCAGTGTAATAGGTGGCGAGCCTATTGCCATTAACCGGGCACTTATGAACCTGCGATAAATACACACATAACTTCGAAAAGCATCGAAAAGTCATTGGTGTGTGCCATGGGAAACCTGGGATCGAACCCGAGACCTCGTCTCAGCAGTCCATTACCCATACCACTAGGCTACCGCAGACATCTCAATGTCTGTGGTTCTATATAGCCCTCCTCCTCTGGATCACGGCCCAAAATAAAATAGCTTAAAAGTACGTCATAGTACCGATGCTGGTGTTAAATTGACGGATAATGTTCGTTATTTGCTCATGCCTAACAATGTAGTCTGTTTGAACTATAACTTGGCAAACTCCTGTAATATGTTGGGTAGTTACCGAGACTACACAGTCTAGACACTGTACGCTGTGGGAATCAAAGTGTTGCGTACCTTGTATGCTTCAGGAACGTGAAATGGATTGTTAAATTTGTTTGTTGAATTTTGTTTTATCTTGACCATAACTAGGTCGTCGACTTTAACAATATCTGGTTAAATATACAATATCTGTTATTTTGTTATGCTCGGTAATGTGATTATGTGATTTTCCATTACCTAGTTTACCATTTAGATGTCTGAATATTATTATTATCAACAAGCTGATTCCCGCAGCTTCGCCAGTGTAGAATTCTGTTCCCGTTCCCGTGATCCATGGGAACTTTATTTAAACTTTCCGTGAAACTTTTGGAATACAAATGGAAAGAAATATTAAATGTTTTTTTTAAAACAAGCTTCTATTTTACTTACTAAAACGATAATAATAATTTGAGTCGCAAGATTTGACCCGACCAAATTACATGCAATGTTTAAAAAGCTTGTAAAAATTGCCGAATCCGAAAAAAAATAAAATTGCCGAATCGCTCCACCCATTCTCGACTTATGCGATTAGCAACATTAATTTTTAATAAGTAGATTATTTTATTTTTTCTTTGTATCCATTATCATGGATAGGGTGGAAGGTCAATCACTTGGATACCTACGACCGTGCCGCTCGATGTGGGTCGAACCCCTAATTAACAGGTAATTGACATGTGATTGGGTGTATTGTCCCGTGATTGGCTTCGTAAAGTCTTCGTGACCCAGCGATAGCTTGGTAAACGGGAATTGATTTCTGAAAAATGGGTAAACGGGTTAGAAAAAAACGTGGATGAGATCATACCATTACTAGGTAAATGGAGATACGTTATCATCTTCATCCATAAATGTAAGCGTTTGAATCACTAGCCAGATTTATTTATTTATTTTATTTATTTGTTTATTAGGCATATCAATAGTGTAAACACCAACATTGATGAAAGACAGATGAAAATATTACTAGGCATGTGCTACACAAAATACAGACACAGCATTGGCTGGTTGTCTTACAAAGAATAGCAAAAATTAAATGTCAATTAAATTTAAAAAAAAAATGAAAAAAAAAACTTTATTTGAAAAGTTTCGTTATTTCCTTTTCGATTCGGATTTGAAAATTAAATTTTGATTTAGTGATGAAATATAATAATTTAAAATAAAAAAATGTAACTAAAACATGTAATCATCACTAAAATATGATAGGATGAATCAGATTCCCAAACAAACAAATTATACAAAAGGAATGAATATCATACAATAATGATAACATATATTAACGCGACCATCGTATAGCAAATGCTATATGAATATTGCTGCTATGGGCCAGATATGAATATTGTTTTTATTCTTTAGCTTAAATAAATACTTAACCTTTATTTTAACAATAAGTATTTTGAATAAATCCCGGTGGGCGCAATAATTACAAACACAACAAACAGTATTGAGCAGGTTCTATGGTTTGCAGAAGGGCGGACCGCCCGTAGGTGGTTGGCGGGAGAACGCGGGCGTGGAGCGAGCGGCCGCGCGATTTTCCCGCACCACACGCACCCGCCCATTCACTGTTAGCAGGTAAATCTCGTTCATTCAACAACATTCAGTTCATTCTTCTTCTCCTTTTTTTCTTTAATGGCATGTCAACCCATTCCATTGTTGCCAGTATCAATTTGGAATGATTGTCAATGACAATAATAAATGATGAATTGCCACTGACAAGTTGATATGATTATTGATGATAATGAATAATACTTATACAATAAAATAGTGGAGAATTTACTAGAGGCACAGAATAAATAATAATGCTAGATGCTTCTAAAGAGTCGTGATTTTTACACGATTTTTAATACATAAAACCTATAATTTACATCCTTTTCAAAAAAGGACCATATCATGCCCTTTTCCGCGTTAAATAAGGAACCCACAATTGAATGGAATGGTGAACATTGGGAAATCATAAAGTAACAACGATATTTTTCTGATGTAATGGAACATGGAAACATACTGAGAGCCTAGTCTATTTAAACAATATTAATTACATTTATGTAGTAATTAAATTGTTTTATAAGGATTAAAATAAAGACATTTCTAGGTAAAGATATCACTACAAATCCGCAGTGCGGAAAAACAAATTTCCCCTCCCGCATTGCGTATCCGCCGAAGAAAAACCGAATAAGTTTTGATGTGACGCTAAAGTTTAATACACATTTTTATATATATATCGCAAATAAGGGATATATTAACATAAAGTTGTTATTTATTAACAAAATGTATTGTACATTGTATTAATGCCATATAAAATTTATTTGACGAAATGTTTATTCAAGGGTCAAAATAGGCAATAAATAATCATTATGGGCGTCAATATTAATCCTATAATTTGTCCCGAATGTGATAAAGAAAAGATATAAAAATATGTTACGTCCGTAACGCACTGTATAAACAGTGTCCTTGGCCTGGTTCCGAAGGCACAAACACTGACTTATACAACCAGGACGTCGGTATATGTAGTACATTACATTGTAAATATATTCCCACATTCCTATTACTAAGAATTTCTGAAAATGTTTTAGTATATTCTACAGTATTTGTAGGCTTGTGGCTAAGTTTTAATTAACTATTATATTATATTATTTAGGTATCCGGGATCAATCGATCGATAATTGACAAATGTGCTGACATATTGTGTATTTGTGACGTGCGGGCCTCCCCATTCCGCGGGCGAGTCGGGGACACCGTTGTCCCCCCTTCCGAGGAGGGCCAGACGAGGGATGGCCCTGGGTCAGCCGGGATGTGAGGGATATGTCGATGACAACCTCATCTCAGGCCTAGCACCACGACCTTCAGTCGGCGTGCGGTTTTAGTCGATCCGAGTCCAACATAACCACCCCTTCCGGCTCCGGCGGGAAAGGTATCCATGGGGATTTCCGCATGGAAAAAAAAGGGATCGATCGATCGATAATCGACAAATGTGCTGACATATTGTGTAGGTATTTATGACGTGTAATATTCTTATGAATAAATGAGTTATAATATGGCTATGATGATGATGATGATGACAATTCCCATTGAAAGAGCAGCAACCGACGACGTACATTTTGTAGGCCAGAATTTCATACTAGAAATCGGTTGCGAGAAGTCTCGTGTAGCCTCACAGTGTCGGGATGCCCATCTTTTCCCTTCAAATAATTATAACCCTTATCTTTCGTATATAAGACTCAAAATGGTTTGTAATATTTTGCCTCAACAAGCAACTGCTGAGTTTCAGTGGGAATTGATCCTAAAAGAATTTAGATACGCCATAGATCAAGCTCTATAATGGTAGTTGCATCACGTAAAATATCGAAGTTCGGCCGTCTCGTAGTTAGAAACCGAACTCAACTTAGTTGGGAAAAGGCTCGGAGGAAGAAGTAAATACTACCTATTTAGAAAAGATATATTAGAGACGGTATAGATTGCAGCGTGGAAATGTGTGAAACTTGAACATTTGAATGAATTTATTATAGCACTTATTATGTTAACTTTTAAGTTCGAAAAACATCGGAAAAAATTAAATGCTCAAGTGAGACTTGAACTCACGACCTTTCCCTTACAGGGGGAATGCTCTTCCTTCTCTTTATAACCGTCTTTAAGGGCGACGGATATAAAGAGAAGGAAACTTTGAAATGATTCAGGTGTTGCTCAATAGCTCAGTTTCGAAGAGCATTCTCCCTGTAAGGGAAAGGTCGTGAGTTCAAGTCTCACTTGAGCATTTCATTTTTTTCCGATGTTTTTCAAACTTGAACATATATTATTAGGACAAATCATCAATAGATATTAAAACAATAAGAGTAGTTAAAACTACACACGTTCTTCCTACAGTCCAGGGACGTGAAAGGCATCTGTAGAGGCCGTCAAGCTGAGTGCCATGTTTATAATGGTGACCCTCTTTCCGAGACTTTGCCTTTAGCTTACCATCAGGCGAGATGAAATGTCCTTTTATAAAAAAACGTAAATAAATACTCGATTAAGAATAGAACAAGGAATTGCCCAAGCGCGGGACTTGACCCTCCGTTTGAGAAATTCACAGTTTCCATTCTTAATCGATTTGAATAATTAGCATACTACTAATTGGTTTAAAATTTCACTTAATAACCTTGGCTAGTTGATGAATTAAATCATCATCACCCAAAAACCCACCTTAAATTGACGAATCCAATATTAAGATTCTACGAACGTACTCGTATTATCGTTGTACACAGCCGACTATATAATTTATTTAGGTGTGTAGACACTAAACGTCATCATATATTCTAGGACTGTGTTATATTAAGACTATAACGTTCACAATAGCGACCCCATCAAGTTGCTTGCTCATCATTTTGGGTATATGCCAACATGGTGATTCATTATAGCCGTAAGTCCGATGCGGCATTCAGTTCCTATTTCATATCAATACTCAATACTCAATACATTTATTGCGTTCCATAATGTGATACAGATGTCATGTTAATAATATTAAGTTACAATTATGGACCCTGTCGGGCACAGCACAATGTTTGGAGCGAGGAAGAATCTGTTATTGTACAGTTTAGTTTACATATTTTACAACCAACTTTAGCAACCAACTAGCTTAATCAGCGATTCAATTAACCGCCTAGGCTCTTTACTAAACAACACTGTTCAATTAACGGCCTGAATGATGTTCAGCCGTAACGTTTATTACAACATTTAATAATCTGGCTGGCTAATGCTTAGGCCATTAATTACTTACTACACTGTATTAATTTTTGAAATGCACCAAGAAATTAAAATAAATAATTCTAAAAGGGTGGTCCTTTATTTCTTGCGGAATCCCATGGCATAGGATAATTGATTGATTGATTGACAATGGATTTCACATTCGTGTCTTTTTAAGAGGACTTCCTAGCTAGCGAATAATCCTATTGCTGGCGCCCCTGTCCCCGTAGAGTGCGATAAGGATAGCCGCCAAAATCCGGCAAAATCGAGGTTTGCTATTTCCCGTTTTTTTTCAGCGAAAACTACGCCGATTTCAATATTTTTGACACCGTTTTATTAGGAAATAGCGTATCCATGTTCCTGTTATTTTTTATAACGTTAAAACCTTTTCGAATTTTCTGGTAGTCCTTCAAACATGCCGGTAAGAATTAGTCATTTTTTATTATCTTTAGACGATCATATTTTCCTATTTTATTGACTGCCGACAAAAATAAAATAACATGGACATGCGTACAGAAGATCTTGATTTTACGAAAATAAAAATATTGTTCTAGAAGCAATATACAGAGAGGAAAAAGGGGAGAACGGTACTATGGAGGAAGTCCTCTTAAGAGTCTGAATACCTAAGACATCATATTATCACTTCCCCGTTACATAATAATTTAAAAATATTTTTTCTAATACAGTAGGCAGTTCACTCGGGGGGAGTTCGATAGACAATGTCCGAGGACTTGGACTCGATCAGCGAGGAAGAACGAAGCTTGTTCCGACCCTTCACAAGAGAGTCACTGGCCGCTATCGAAGCCCGCATAGCTGAGGAGCATGCCAAGCAAAAGGAACTCGAGAAAAAACGAGCGGAAGGCGAGGTGAGTCATTCAAACGCATGTAAACAACAAGTATGATCAAGTATACAACAATACTATGTCATAAACTATTCGCTAGGACGAAATCAATCGAGTTCAACACAAAGTATGAAAAGAAATAGCACACACAAATATTTCACTTGTAACATTTTGTGTGGCACATGCAAGAAAACATACAACAAAGCAGATACTCTCTGACGGATCATTTTTAAATATTCCAGAACGATTTGGGGCGGACGAAAAAGAAAAAAGAAGTAAGAATGCTTGCTTGCCCCTTTTACCTTTTTACGGCTCGTTTTTATTAGAGAAAATCTTTAGCAAGTTATCGCTTTCACAAACAAAACTAGTTTCAACATAAAATATTGCAAGCTCCCACTAGTCGCCACATTTGTTCAAGTGCGATAACTTGTACTGCATTCAGATTTATGCATATTAATCGCATTTAAAGCATTATTCCTTAAACACATCGAACGGCGTTTGTAAGTTTAGCTGTTACTGAGAAATAAACGATACCAAACTGTATGTAACAGCTAATCTTACTGTAGAACCACGAGGGCTTATCACATTTATTTGCATATCGACGAAGTAAGTTTTTAACTGAGTCTTCACCATTATTCACTAAAGAAGTTGTCCCGTCCCTATAGTAATTGACCGAAAAAAATAGATTGTATAATTAGCAGCCTTTAGCCAACCTTTATTTGAACCCAAAAATAGGAAAATCAAGAATCTAAATACGTAGCTAACTTCCCGTAAGATCCAAAATAACTATCAGTAGGAAATCACCGATTTATGAGTCCCTCATATTCAATAGACGTATAAATTGTATGATAACATAAAGTTCAGTTTTAAGCGGTTGAATTCGACTACACCAGCACATAACATTCACCATTTCAAGCATTGCACAGGACTGGCTCATGATCGTCACATCATCATTGACTGCCGTCACTTAGGTCTAGTATGGTGGCATCACCTAGTTAGCGTTTAGTGCATAATAGTTTACAGTAATCAAAACGTACAAATAAATAAAAAAACATTGTTGGTTATGATTCGTATTTTGTAACATTTTGGGCTTGTGCTAGTCACACCTCCTATTCTGGAACCGTTTTCGAATTGACAATTTCAATAATAGTGGTTAACCCCGGGCGATTGGTAATCACGCTCTTACATTCGGAATGGTAACATAATAGCGGGGAATGTTTGAAATAATGCTTTTAGTTATGCCAGATACGCATCATAGTCACACAGACAGCAGCACTCCACTAAATAAAATTAGCTTTATAACGCCTTCATAAGACATGCTAACTCAGTAACTTTGTAATAATACTAGTTGAGGAGACAATAGTATTGTTACGAATTTTAGCGCATTATTATGCTCATGACATGAACTAGGCTTACTTAGGCTAGCTTGTCTCAGGAAAGTGGATACTATACCACGAGCGTAAGTAAGTTTCAAAGACTGACGAAGTGCAAGGACAACCTAAATCTCAAGGAAGTAATTTTACATGATTCTCTATGTTCGCATAAAATTTGATGTCATAATTCACAGTGGCATACTTTTAAATTAATAATGTGTTACTTAAATGTTTTTGGGCATATTTTTGACATAAATACTGTTAATATAAAACATAATATTATGCCGCAGTATATAATTATGGACGTGTAATGATATAATAATGATATAATAATAAACAGTGTGCGAAGTGAATACACAAGTTAAAATGATAAGATCTAAAACTAACTTGGTGAAGCCCTGTTTAGTTGCATATTTCAAGGTGGTAAAAATACCACGAAAGTTAAGGCGAGGGATCGACTATGCTGAGCTTCCACCTTAACTTTCTAATTTAGACTATGTCAGTTGGAATACTTTGTAGATGAAAGCATGTTAATCCTGACACATTTGCTGTGAAGCCTGTCGTACCAAAAAATGTTAACAAAACCTCTAATTCAACTGATGAAATAAAAATAAATTAATATGCCCTTAAAAATTATGCAAATTTCCTTATGCCATAGTATTTTACGACATAAAAACTTATGCGAATTAAAGGGGACGCTATTGATACATATACCAAAAGCATATCAGAGTAATAACAGAGATAATAGAAATCTCATTTATGCCCAGAATAAACTTGACATAATACTTAATGATTACAATTTTAAATTGCCTAACTCTAGATGCGTTTTTGGCATATTTAGATTTTTCCCTTTATACTTTCATCGTTATATTATATCGATTTATTGTATCGATTTAGGTGCGTTACGATGACGAGGACGAGGACGAAGGTCCTCAGCCGGACGCGACCCTGGAGCAGGGCCTGCCGCTGCCGGTGCGAATGCAGGGTAGCTTCCCCGCTGAGGTGTCTTCGATACCCCTCGAGGACATCGACCCCTTTTATCATAGCCAAAGAGTAAGTATCGCTCGCGTAACAACCTAAATTCTCATTTTTATTTCTAGGCCATCAATTTGAGTGAACCTCGCTTAGGTACCATCACGATGTTCATTCAAAGGATTGACTGAAGACAAATAAATCCATGTATTGAAAAATATTTCAATATTCAATTTTACATTTTACAATTTTGTAAATACAATTATTGATCACAGTCAAATGTTGCCATTATTGAATAACTACAAAAAGTGAAATATTGCCTCTTAAACTAGGTTTAACCTTATATCTTAAGAGCCAGTTTTCGGTTCATAATGTGCTACAATTACAATATTGGCCAATCTTACAAATGTGAGTGCTTCTATTTTTATCTATATTTGCATAATTGTGTATTCTGGTAAACGTGAATAGGTACATAGTCTATGCCATTTTGTTGCTAACTGTACCTTCTCCGGTCAATAGTTTCAAATCACTAAAATACATTTAAGTCGTGTACTTAAGTTTTTAAAAAAGTATGGCATATACCTAAACTGAGTTGAAATCATGAATTAATTTCAAATTGATTAAATATATATCGGAACAAAATTCAAAATTCAAAATTCAAAAATAATTTATTTTGCATAGACCATTAAATCGGCACTTACAAAACGTCAACATAAAGTAAATATTAAATACTAACTAATACTAGTAAATGGACCACCGGTTCGAAACGCGGCCCAGACCTGAGAAGACTCCGGCAAGAAACTCAGCGGGCATTTTTTTTTTGGTCTATTTACAAAACATTTACTTACTTAGCCTAAAACTTATGGTCTAGATACAATGTTTTGCTTGAGCAGCATAGCTGAGCGAACAGCTCATTTCCAAGCCTGTTTATCGTTTAAATATTCTTGGATTTTATAATAGCCTTTCTGGCATAGTTGGCTCTTTACTGTATTTTTGAATTTATTAATAGGTAAATCTCTGATTTCATTAGGAAGCTTGTTGAAAAAGCGTATACAGTTGCCCTGGAAAGAATTACTTATTTTATGGAGTCTGCTATGACAAACTACAAGATTGCTTTTATTTCTAGTATTTATATTGTGCCTGTCACAAAGTCTTGGAAATTTTTCAATATTTTTCCTGACATACATTAAGTTTTCAAAAATGTATTGTGACACTACGGTTAGAACATTTATCTCTTTAAACTTATCTCGGAGGGAGACTCTTGGGCCCAAATTATAAATAGCTCGCACAGCCCGCTTTTGCAAGACAAATATTGTGTTTAAATCTGCGGAATTACCCCAAAGGAGAATTCCGTAGCTCATAATACTATGAAAATAGCTGAAATAAACTATTCTAGCCGTATCCTCATCTGTTAAAGTCCTAATCTTTTTTACAGCATAGGAAGCTGAGCTTAATCTACTAGCTATTTTTTCTATATGTGAACCCCACTGAAGTTTAGCGTCAATACACAAACCTAAGAACACTGTCGATTCCGCAAGGCTCAACAATTGTCCATTGAGTTGTACATTGGTTTCTACCTGAGCAACATTAGGCAGAGTAAATTTAATACATTTAGTTTTGTTCTCATTAAGGCAAAGATTATTTATATTAAACCAATGGACCACTCTTTTGATTGCACCATTCACTTCGTCATAATTATCGTGTTGCCTTTTAATTTTGAAAATTTACGAAGTATCGTCAGCAAATAAAATAATACTATTATTATCCCTTACATAGTAGGGAAGGTCATTTATGTAAATTAGAAATAAAAATGGTCCAAGTATCGAACCCTGCGGAACGCCCAACGAAACCACAGATCCTGCTGAACATGTACCGTTAACATCGACCCTCTGAATTCTATTGTTCAAATAAGAAGTCAGAAGCTCGAGAGCCTTGTTCCTTATTCCGTAATGTTCTAATTTCCTGATTAATGTGTCATGGTGAACGCAATCGAAGGCCTTGGAAAACAAACTCACTAAAGAGGTACTCTTCTCAATTCCCTTCGATTGATTTTGACTGGGTCGGAAATCAAACCAAATGAAAAACGATTAATATTTACTTTATTTAAAAGTACCTATATAGTTTAAGCAGTTAATTACTTATAGTAATAACTGATATTAACCTTTTGGTTAACTTTTGTCATATGGATATCCTGTACAGGATCATAATGAACATTTTATCTTTGTTTCAGACCTTCGTAGTGATAAGCAAGGGTAAAGATATCTTCAGATTTTCGGCAACCAACGCCCTATGGCTACTAAACCCATTTAATCCTATAAGAAGAGTGGCGATATACATACTAGTACATCCTTTGTTCTCGTTGTTTATCATTACCACAATTCTAGTCAACTGTATTCTTATGATAATGCCTACGACACCTACTGTCGAAAGTACTGAGTGAGTATACATTCTATTAAACATAACCTACCTTTTTTTTTCAAACATCTAAGTAACTTTATTAATTATTCGAATACGAATTTCAATTTACAATTTTGAAATAACACCGGACGACGGCCCATATATCTTTATTTAGGTTCTAGAACATTGTAGAATGCACGCTAGTTTCAAAATTGTTTGTATTTCAGCTAGTTTTCCAATTAATATAATTTAAATTTAGAAAAGAAAGTAAATAATGTTAGAAGTTGATATACATAGTAAATTATTGGAAAACATTTTTTATATAAACATGTATATTTTATAAATAGAATCCTGAATCGTCTTAGACAGGCATATAGAAATATATTTGAAAAGTTTCCCTGGCTGTAATGATCGAAATGCATTTCATGATTGTCCAATACTTCATTTTGAAATGAAATAGTTACTTAAAATAATACAGTGTTTTAATCTTCAGATACATTTCCTTCGGTATTTTTTAAATTTATTACATCATGAACACCTTCGACAACATTTAAAATTATCACCACTAATGTACATACTACATTCCTTATTATTATCCTTAATTTAGACATACCTATTCCATAATTACCTACCATACATACAATTCCTGTACATTTGTTTAGCTAACAATATTCATGCATTTACTACCATCCTTGACGAGCTAAGATACTCTTATATTGTACCTCATAATAGAGATATGTTTTTTATTACTTTACGAGTGGCATTCCTCAGTGGAGGTGAATTTTTCCAGAGTTATCTTTACCGGGATCTACACGTTTGAATCAGCGGTGAAAGTAATGGCCAGGGGTTTCATACTACAGCCATTCACATACCTTAGAGATGCATGGAATTGGCTTGACTTCGTAGTTATAGCTTTAGCGTGAGTAGTAGACAATTTATTGAATTTGTAGTACGTTCAAATTATTGAATTGTAGAATAATTATATCGTTATATTCAATGTCATTTGAATAGTTCTTTATAGAAGAATATTTATTAGTCGATTCTGTAATAAAGAGAGTAATTAATATTAATTGTAATTTAATCGTAGCTATGAATTGAAGATTAATACTTTTCAGATGTTCTAATTAATCAGAATTAGGAACAAATGTTTTAGTACAATATGTGTAGTGCTGTAGTGATGTATATTAACGTAGATTTTGTTGTTGTGGGTATCTGTTTGCAGTTATGTGACGATGGGCATAGATCTTGGCAACTTGGCCGCCCTCAGAACGTTCAGGGTACTCCGAGCGTTGAAGACGGTGGCTATCATACCGGGTAAACTATACTTTTTATCTTATGGCTATAAAAGGATCAGGTATGAACTATAGGACAGTAAAAAACACTACCCTCTTCATTTCGTCTTCCTAAATGAAGGTTAACAAAAATTTACAATGTAGTAAATGTATTCCTTAACAAACTTTATTTCATGTAATATGAGAATTGTGAATTTGTCTCTAATAACGACTAAGGTAAACCAGCCTTAGCACCCATCCATTAAATAAATTATTGAGTTTAAAGTGAAAGAACAAGAAATAATAAACTATTGTTATTAAAATATTCTTCACTGTTTTCAACAAAGTGAACTGTGGTGTCGGTTATAGTATGGCTTACTTTATATTTCTCACTGAAAGCGAGTCTAGAAGTTTAAAACTCACAAACATTGAATAACATAATCAGGATAAATAATTTTTTTTTTTTTTAAAGAATATTAGAACCGAAGTTACTAATATTCCCTCTAACCCCTCCAACTAAGCTAAATTGCTTGTGCTAGGAGTGGGTTCATAATTTATTGGAAGTAGAAAAAAAAAACAATTTTTAAAGTAAAAAAAAAGTAAAAGTAAAAGTTTAAGATGAATAAACAATGATAAAGTATAGATCAACAAACTTATTTCTTGTTAGAAATAACTGTAAGTAGGTATTGCACAGATAAAACAATATCAAGCATTGAATATTGACCTTTCAAACTTAGAATAACTTAGAAATATAACAAGATGAAATCTAATCGTGATCTTGTAACATTGTTGCAATCACTAAATGTACCAACGTAACATTGTACCTACTGCCGTTTTTAGCAAACCTGCCACCATATATGTATAACTATAGATGCTTTTTAATTTGCTCCCTAGGTTTGAAGACTATCGTCGGTGCTGTCATAGAATCAGTGAAGAATCTGCGGGATGTGATAATCTTAACTATGTTTTCACTGTCTGTGTTCGCGCTGATGGGCCTACAGATCTACATGGGGGTGTTGACGCAAAAGTGTATAAAAGTCTTCCCGGAAGACGGCTCCTGGGGTAACCTCACCGATGAGAACTGGGAGAGGTTCTGCCAGAATGAGAGTAAGACAACATAAACATACACTGTTAGGTTGAACATTCCGCATAGTCAATATTTATCCAAAATCTGAATTTGTCTCAATCTTCTGAAAGGCATGAGAAGTAATACCTTTTTTAATCTTAGCTGGCGCTATTTATGTATCAGATCACTTGATGTTCACTATTAGAGATAATGCCGATTTGGGACATTCGGGTGAAAACTAAGAGCTAAGAAGGAAGTTGATAACGCTTCAAATTATATCTTGATCAATAAATCCTTGTTATGTTCATTCCATTTTGTTTGGATCAACATTTATTATTAAACCGTTACTATTCGCATTTACATTATTGAAATTTGACATAATAATGTTATTACATATTTGAAGGTGTAAGATTTAACTCCTGTTCCTACCGTTTTACTTTCAAAATGATTTCTCTATACCTTTGTATCTACCGTAACTTTCGTTTCAAATATTATCCTACTTCACTTGTGCATTTATTGGTTCATAACCACTGTAATGTTTTTAATTATTTTCAGCCAACTGGTATGGGGGTGGCGGGGAATACCCACTATGTGGGAATTCATCAGGAGCTGGGTATTGCAACTTTTTATGATTTAATATCAGATTATGTATAACTTCAATTTTAACTTTTTGCAATTACATCCTTCTTCGATTAAATGAGATACCTGATGTATGCATTTTTCGAGGTTTGATTAATTTATATATTTTTACAGACAATGCGAACCGGGATACATGTGCTTGCAAGGCTATGGTCCCAATCCAAATTATGGATATACGAGTTTCGACACCTTCGGTTGGGCTTTCTTATCAGCTTTCCGACTTATGACGCAAGACTACTGGGAAAATCTTTATCAATTGGTAAATCTTTATTTTTCTTAATCGTGGATAGCATATCCTTCATCCATATTATCCGAGTATTCATTCATTTATTTCTATTAAACCTATCACCTCATGTAATTTCATGATTTATATTTTATAAGGTTTATCAATTTTGAAGGAAATTTCGTCGATTTGACCAACTTGTTTTAGTATGATATTCTTATCTTTTTTTACAGGTGCTGCGGTCAGCGGGGTCATGGCATGTGTTATTCTTCGTGGTCATCATCTTCTTGGGCTCGTTCTATTTAGTGAACTTGATCTTGGCCATCGTCGCCATGTCTTACGATGAGTTGCAGAAAAAAGCTGAAGAGGAAGAACAGGCGGAAGAAGAGGCGTTGCGGGTAAGATTGTATAGTTGATTTTTGAGTGTAACAAAGATTTCTGCTTTATAACTTTCAATCACATTATATGCTTATGTTATTAAAGAACTTTATATAATTTTTTATAGCATTTATTATGCTAACTTTTAAGTTCGAAAAGCATTGGAAAAAATGAAATGCTCAAGTGAGACTCGAACTCACGACCTTTCCCTTACAGGGGATTGCTCTGCCAACTGAGCTATTGAGCACCACTTGAATCATTCCAAATTTTCCTTCTCTTTATATCCGTCTATAAGGGCGACGGTGCAGCCATCTACCAACATTCTTACGAACTGTTGGAAACAATGAATGATTTTTCAACCATTTTTAAAAATTGAATTTTGATGACTGCGCCCAAATATTTGAATGAATTTTTATAGCATTTATAATGCTAACTTTTAAGTTTGAAAAACATTGGAAAAAATGAAATGCTCAAGTGAGACTCGAACTCACGACCTTTCCCTTACAGGGGGATTGCTCTGCCAACTGAGCAATAATATTTGGGGTAATAAATCAATATACCTATCTTCAGCACACGATCCAACGTCACTTGCAAGCTGTAAAAAACGGTTAACTAATCTAATATCTACCAATCATAGCACGAGGTTCTGACGCAGGTTTTCGACTCGGGCTTGTGAGCTTAAAAGGGAGTCTTTCCATAATAGTCCTATATACATTCATTAAATAGAAAGTAAGTGAAACTGGCTGCCTTGGGTGCAAACGAAATCATAGTTAAAATGAAGATGAACATTTTTGCAAATAAAACTTATTGAATTCAGGAAGCCGAGCAGAAAGCAGCAGCTCGAGCTGACAAGCAGGAGGCGCGGGAGGCACACGCGCGCGAGCAAGCAGCGGCTGCCGAGGCTGCTGCCTACGCTGAGGCGCATCCTGCCAAGTCTCCCTCTGACTTCTCGTGTCAGAGCTACGAGCTCTTCGTCAACCAGGAGCGAGGCAACCAGGACGACAATACGCGCGAGCGCATGTCCCTCCGTAGCGACCCCTTCCAGGACTCGGTGAGCACACAGCCCACGCACAAGCCAACTGAACCCCACGACAACGCACGCCGCCCGAGGAAAGTCAGCATGGTGAGTATGCGCTCAGGCTCACCAAACACCTCGCTGACAATGATTCTGTTCTTTGGTTTTGAACTTTCGCGACCCGAACTCAGATAGGTAATTTATTGAAAATGTTACTTATTTAAACTTCGATGTTATTACGTTTAAGAAAAATAATACTGTGTAATGTCCACAAGAATGTATAATTCTTGAATTATTTCAGAGAATAGGGTTTATGGCTAAAATAATACGAGTATATACCGAATTCCGTACTTTTCCTAAATTACGTTTTAGATATTTTAATTCTTATATTCATTAATTCCAAAATTAACAATAAATAGTAGCAAATAATAAATCATTTTCCTTTAAGAGACCTTACCTAAACTTTAACCGCATTTGTCAAGTCACTGACTCCATGTACATTGTGTTACTCTTGATTGATTTTGAAATTGATTTGGTCTTCTGAAATTCCTTTTACAATATTTAGTTTACACTCACTTATAAAAAAGTTCTCAAAATCGCATGTGTCTGTTTCAGTCCCAGGAAAGTCTTGTTCGTGTGTCGCGATGTTTTCGAAATCTCTCAACCATCCCTTTTTAATATAATTAAACCTATGAACTTAAAGAATTGAAGTTACCTTTTCTTGGAAATAATGTTTTTTGGTGTCTATGAATTATTGTCAATCGAGCAGTGTCTTTTCAACTTGACCCAAAAACACGCGCTGCTTTTTGCAAATTTCTAGTAACTTAATACAAAGGAAAGCTTTCAAAACACTCTTGTTCCACTTTCATCTTCATTATAGCACAGTCAGTATCTTACTCAAGTTGAAAAGAACTATTTTATTATTATGTGTTTATCGCTAAGCTTCCAATTATTTTGAGTTTGCTCCGTGATGTACAATGTTTCCTAGGTTATGCAAATACACAGATCAAAGATGCCTAGAGAATGTTCGGTGTTATTAAAAATGTTTTTAGTATCTGAATATTTGCAAAGTCTTCAATTATTTTTATCTATGTGAACTTCAGCCATAGCAGAACAACTGTTGTCTTGAAGCATGCGTAATAGTATTCTAATTTCTGTTGACGACTGTCTCTACTGTGTATTAGGTGTCGATCTGCTGTTTCCAACATTTGTCCTACCATTTCTATTAGTACATTATCACTTAGAGGCAACATATCTAATATGTCATCGTTAATGAATTATTCAGATTCATGCACGAATAACATACCTACGGTTCATTATGTGCTTTGGAAAAAATGATTACTTATTTCCTCCATTAGAAATATTAGTAAGCACGACGATTTATTTCATTTATATATTTTGTTATTTCATTGTTTACAGAAGGAATATAGTATAAATTTGTATTGAGTAGCATTATGGGACATACATATGTACATGTACGCATGGTTCCTAAAGGTTGCATATTTGCTCATGGAATGATGCACTGTAGTTCAGTTTTAGCTCTACATCTCAACTCCAATAATATTTCTTCAATATATACCGCTACTACGAATTGGTGGCATGTCTGTGGATATGTATTTTATCAGATAAAAAGGATAGAAATAAATAAAGAAATAATATTGGAGAAAAGGAATCTATTGTCATGGTAGATTGTTTCTTTTGCAATGTGAGTGTTTAAGACCGGGTCGGGCCGAAACTGAACATATCAACGAAGAAGAGGTAGGTTCAGTCAACATAATAAATACTATCAATTATATAATTCATTATTAATATTGAAGTTAGATTTAATTCCTCAATTTTGATTAGCGTCATGCGGAGGCTTCAATATTTGGACGAACAAAAGAACAGTCGTCATGACTATAGATGTAGATGAAAGAAATAAATAGCTACGATAGGACTGAATTAGTCGTATGCAAATATGCATGTGAACCCCATATTACTTCATGTGTTTATAAACAAAGTTACTGGACTAACTGTTGCTTTCATCCATTACTATCATTGCTATTTTACGTAATATATTTTGTTCTACAATAAGAGTTTTATCAAGCATCCTTATTTTTATTTAATCCTTGAATTTCTTTTATTACCTGGATGCTACAACGAAAGAAAATTCTTATTGTACATATTTAATGGGACTTTTCAAAATATTTTCATCTAAAGCTAGTAACACATTCGTAGATTTGGTATAAATCTCTGATATCACTACAGTATTTTGTTTTCATCACGAGAACGCTTCTAAGCTGTAATTTCTGTTTTTAATGTATGCTAAGTTTTGGGTTGTGTTCATTTTATTTGATCTGTGTAATATGACAAATGCCTATTCTGCGTCCTATTGTCCTGATTGGTGGATGCTAGATATTTGATCGCTATCTCTTCTTGAAATGTTATAAACTCGAAATTTTGTTTGTGTATTGAAGGTCCCCCACCCTGAACGCATAAATAAAATCGGCCAGTTGTCATATGGGCCTCTGCGGGAGGGCTCACAGGTTTGTCCTTCAATCCTCATTGATGTTTGTGCTCCCTTACCTCTTCCTTTACAATAGGATTTAACTCCACTTTAGTTTTGTTCTGTGTAGCTCTTGTTCTTCTGACTGTACTATTAGTGGTAACCAATATCTTCCAAGTTCTTTTGCAGTAAGTAATATAATTTCTGTTAACAATTTGATTACTTTCGCCCTTATATTTCGAGTAGACCATTCTCAGCACCGATCATTTACTTTTACTGTTTCTTAATTTATGTACATTCCTCAACTTCTTTATTTCGTTTCTCGCTATTGTTTATCAGCACATGAAAGTAAATAAATCATAAATTTATCAGTGACATCTAGAATTTGATTACTTCAGATAGCTTAGCTAAAGCCTCTGCAGCTGGTTTATTACAAATCAAATGAAATATATCTTGGTGAGAGACAACTAAAATGTCAACGAATTACAGCTACTCGATCTGAATTGAGGAAAAATATGAAAGCAACAGGATATTTCATAATAAAAAGTCTAAAAGAGAATTTGAATAACCAATTTCTGCATATTGTTGTTATCACTGTGTTAAATAATAAGTATGGGTGCAGGCTTCGTTATCTCTGCCTGGTTCGCCGTTCAATTTGCGGCGGGGTTCCCGAGGTTCCCATCAAATGGCGCTGCGACCTAACGGACGTCCGCGCTACCCGCCGGGTGCAGATCGCAAACCCCTGGTGCTCTCCACATACCTGGACGCACAAGAACACCTGCCTTATGCCGATGACTCAAACGCCGTCACCCCAATGTCTGAAGAAAACGGTGCTATCATTATTCCAGTTTACTACGCTAACTTAGGTTAGTAATGACGCCTCCTATTCTAATATAAGTAACTAGCTTTTGCCGACAGCTCCGCGGCACATAGCCTATGTCCTTTCTCAAGGTCTAATCTACCCTCATACCAAATTTTATCAAAATCGGTTCAGTGGTTTAGGCGTGAAAGCGTAACATACAGACAGACAGACAGAGTTACTTTCGCATTTATAATATTAGTATGGATTAGTATGGATAATCCTTGTATTTACACTTAAGGTTTCAGCCTAAGTGCTGCACTTTAAGTGTCTTTTTCATCAATTATTTGTTCCTAGACTCAGAAATATTGCGTCCTGGTTATTGGTAGCTTATAAGATTTCATATTAACAATATTAAATTGATTGACCAGGATCCCGTCATTCGTCATATACATCGCATCAATCGCGGTTATCGTATACGTCGCATGGAGACTTGCTCGGCGGTGGCAAAGCACAGACGAAGGAGGCAAGGCTGCGCGGGCGCTCAGCGTCGCGCAATCACAGTGTGACGTCACAGCCGCATGCGTACCCGTTGCCACGACAGGACTCCTCGCTTGCCACCAGGCCTCTTAGAGAATATGTATGTATAATGAAATTTTGAAGACTATGCTTTACTATGAAATTTTTTTTTAATTTAGATCGGATCTCATCCTAGATGTTGATTTTCTCCGATCTTAATTTATGTATGTATTATTCAATTTATAGCATCAATAACGCGGGCAACATCACAGTGAATTTGAAGATTTCCAATAAATCCATGTTTGATTGAAGCTTGTTCTGAGAGACTAATTATTTTAAAAAACATTAACGTCCAGCATTTTTCATAGTTTAATAATATAATAACTACTAATTGTACTTAATATTACCGAAAGAGGACCAACTTTTTATTATAATATCATATCGTTGCGTAACTAATAATAGGATTATACTTAAAGAATTTTCCATCTATGAATAGTATTTCACTATAAATGTCCTTTACTATGTCAATTAACAGTAATTATACATAAATCATGTCACCTTAATACTAAATAATTATTACACAGTATTAATCGAATAACCCGCCCCTGATCGCTCCCGGTGCAAAGGTGCCCATCACACTAGCAGCATTGCCACGCTGGATTGCAACGGCCGACTTCTGCACCAGGAACGACCCGGAACGGGAGTCACCGTCCAGTAGCCTCTATAAGTCTCTGCCCAATCGCCTTTACAAGGCTTTTCGCGTCTCTGCCCCAGCTCCCCAGGGTCTCCACCGCTATTGGCACGAAGTAGTACTTGAGATCTTACTATCAAATGTAAAATTTCAGGAGATGAGCACGACTGAATGCACAGATGAAGCTGGTAAAGTGTTAAAACCATCAAACGACAATCCATTCATTGAACAGCAGCAGCCTAATGTAGTTGATATGAGAGGTATTATTATTTGCAATGTTATTAACGTTAGATACTAACAAGAAACTGATAGCAAATTAGCTTAATAAATCAATTTGAAAACTTAAAACTCTGTTTCAGATGTAATGGTTTTAAATGAGATCATCGAGCAAGCGGGCCGACAGAGTCGAGCGAGTGACCAGAACGGTACGACCATACACGATACACATGCAATGTCGTTGCTCAATAATGCTAAACTCTCTGCATTCTTTAACTTTATTTTAACAATTTTCAGTGTTTTATATGATATATATGTACTTCGCTTTCAAAATTACCCCACAGCATAATTTACAAATGAGTTGCAACTAAACAGTGAACACAAACACTAACAGATTATACTTGCCCGGTATTTGCTCATTATGCAACGAAGAAAGCATAATTGGCAAAAGAATAAAACATTAAAAACATTTTTGGATGTCATTTATTGGCGTTACCACAATCAATAACTAAATATTGCACTTGCACGCACATCAAGTTGAAGAAAAATTATCTCAAATGATGTCAACTTTAGACAAAGTTCTTTAAAACTTTATCACTTGCCTTCACTAACTTAAGATTTTTTTTTCTTTGAACTCGTACCAAAGTTTCACTTGTTTATAAAATTTTTCTTCGACATCCCCGCGAGTTAACAGTAGCTGTCTATGTGTTTACATTGATATCCTACCAATCCTACAGTGTTCACTATACTCACATGTGTAACATATAGATGTTCATTGATCAAGTCCTAACAATTATTATCCACTCCATAAGCATCTTTACGATAAATGTATCTTTGTGATACATTGTTCTCACTTCGGCACAACTTTTCTACACCATGCTCACTGTCATAGCACAAAGCAAAGCACAAAAATGTTTTCTGCTTTGGCACCTTTTTTCTTGCTTAACACAGTTGCTATATAGGCTCTTAGATTATTGCATGCTATCCCCTAATTTTATATTAAATACTTTATAGTTGTATATCTTTAGACTTGGATCATATTATTGAAATAATATTGTAAATTAAAATATAAATTCGAATACCGTAATGAAGCTATGTAAAAGCTCTGCTTAAATCACTCTCTGGTATAGAATTACCACGATATTCATATTTTTTTTATCAAACTTGATATAAAATTATACAAGCTCAATAGCATTCATGAGAGCATTTTGAGTAGGTAGTTAAGTAAGCTTGATAACCTTTGAAGGTGTACGAAATTTAGGCACCGCTAGTAAAGTTTGAGTTGCACGAGGTTTCCATAGCACAGTGTTGTGATACTCCCATGGAGTGCCTGTAACCGCTAACACTGGTGAGAACCACGAATTACGCCTCCTATAAATTGTTTAAAAATAAATGACAGCCAGCATACTTGCAAAAAAAATATGGATATTGGTGTCTAGAATTTAAGATAAAAAATTCCAATAAAAGAATGATATGTAAAACAAATTCATTTGCCAAATCTCACTCAGAATGGTGACTCTCTTTTATTGGAAAGTTTTGTGATAGAAATAATGAGCGAATACTAACAAAATATTTCTCTCCCTCTCTCTCACACTCACACACGCACTCTGCTGGTAAACGGGACACAACAGTGTCAGTATACTACTTCCCAACAGCGGAAGACGATGAGGATGGGCCTACGTTCAAGGAAAAGCTACTGGAATGGCTCATGAAGGGCATAGACTTCTTTTGTGTTTGGGATTGTTGCTGGCTGTGGCTGGAATTCCAGAAGTACGTGGCGCTGCTGGTGTTCGATCCATTCGTGGAACTGTTCATCACATTGTGTATCGTTGTCAATACACTATTTATGGCCCTCGACCATCACGACATGGACAAAGATATGGAAAGGGCGCTAAAAAGTGGAAATTATGTAAGTATCGGTGCTTTCTCCGTCTTCCTTTTGAGCAAATGATATTGACATAGCAATATTTAGCAGCATGATACTAGTATAAATGAAACACAAAGATTATTTGGTAATAACAATTCATAAATTACGTTTCAGTTTTTCACGGCTACTTTTGGTATTGAAGCTATGTTGAAGTTAATAGCAATGAGCCCGAAGTTTTATTTCCAAGAGGGATGGAATATTTTTGACTTTATCATTGTGGCCTTATCACTGTTGGAGTTGGGACTGGAGGGTGTTCAGGGTTTGTCTGTGTTGCGTTCATTTCGTTTGGTATGTATCTCATTCACAATATCTTAGATTACCCTAAGTATCATGTAATCGTTTATCATAATCATTCATTCCTTATATCTGAAAAATCTGAATCCACTTCTATTTCTACAAATTTGTTTGCTATACCTTTCTCTTCTGATGTGACCTCCCCGCTTGGTTGTGCAACAATAAGTATCTATATTTCCGTATTCAGTTAACTTGACTCACTTGTTCTAACTTCATTCGTCACATTAACATTAAGACTAATACTAATGTGAATGTAATTAATATATAAATGTGGTGAAATATTTTCAGCTACGTGTATTTAAACTGGCCAAGTCTTGGCCGGCGCTAAACCTAATTATATCCATAATGGGTAGGACGGTGGGAGCTTTAGGGAACTTGACCTTTGTACTTTGCATCATTATATTCATATTTGCGGTGATGGGAATGCAGTTGTTTGGCAAGAACTACACAGGTTCTAATTTAAACGAAAATTTAGCATCTCTAATTAATGAATTAAGCTTCATTATTAATTATTCAGCTTTACACAACCAAATTTTTTACACTGGGCTTGATTCAACATTAATTTCATGACGGACAGATGAGTCCTCGCTGTGGCTTTATAACAAGAGGTGTGGCTCAGAGCCGCTCAAAGCCTGGGTCATACGTTATAAAGCTATGCCACGCAGCTTCAAATCATAATTTAAGCTTTGCATCGAGTAACATAGATTTGACTTGCAGCTTCGCTTACGAAGAGTACTTTGATGCATCAGGTCGTCTACTGATGGGATCTATGTCGTTATAAGTGACAAGACGTCAAATTAGAACCGATTATTACAAATAATATATATTATAACAAAAAGAAACATGTATATTATCGATCCAAAAGCTCTCACGACAAGAACTAACATAAATCCCACTCATACAGAACTAATTCTGTGCACATCGATAGGTATCTCAAGCACACATTTGCTAAACGTAAACAATAAGGGCCCACAATCACTCACGGCACGGCATGCGGCACGTTGACACTCCCGACATGTTCGCACTCAGAAACTGTGAGTGATTGAGGGTTGTGGAAGGGTACCGCAGTAGCATAGGTGAAGCGCCGGTAAGCGAGCTTGTGTGACGCCTTGTATCACAATTTGTAATTGCAGCTTCGAGTATTCAAATTGGCAAAGTCATGGCCGACACTTAATTTACTCATCTCCATAATGGGTAGGACAATGGGTGCCTTGGGCAACCTGACCTTCGTATTGTGCATCATTATTTTCATATTTGCGGTGATGGGTATGCAACTATTCGGCAAAAATTATGTGGGTAAGTGTAATTGGTGGGAGTGCTGCATGTACATTGGTGTTTGATTGGAGATGTTGACTGTTGGTGAACGGTGTTGGTGCCCTGTGTAGCACGACTAATGTATTTCAACAGGCATGCAAACTACAATACAATTCGATAGTTGTATACCAGCTGTGAATTATTAATGATATGCAAATTGAATAATGAATTTGCAAATATCGACTATACTTTACAAATTCACCACCATTCAAAAATCCACTGTACCTACCTTTACATGCCTTTACCCACCTGTGGTAACCATCTCATAATTGTATAGTATAGAGACTTTGACATGTAAATATCTTACTGACTAAACTTTACACATCACGCAGTTTAATTTAAAAAACTGCAATAAATTGTGATTGTGATCTGTGACATGGCGAACATCGTACCGCCAATTTTTTCCGCCCACACGTGGCGTCAGATTCCGTTCCCGTTGCACTCTCTACTATATTTAGCATGTATTATACATATAAACCTTCCTCTTGAATCACTCTATCTATTAAAAAAAACACTTCAAAATCCGTTGCGTAGTTCCAAAGATTTAAGTATACATACGGATAGACAGCGACAGCGACTATGTTTTATACTATGTAGAAGAAGACAAGTCGTTGGAAATACTACTCAAATTAGACTACTAATCTTCAAAGAGTATGAGTTATCATGAACGAATTATTTAACATAATCTAAGTACTCACAGCACTGAAATACAAACAGAACTTTATAAATAATATTTCCTTGAAAAATAAACTTGCTGTTGAAGTATATTAAGTGTTACATAAAATTTTAAAGTGTGGAATATGTGATGTTTACATAACTGTAACTGCTCGAATAGGATCGCTAATGAAGGATTTGGAATGAAATTGGTTATGAGCAAACTCATGTCTCATAAACTCATTGATTATGTTCTTTTGAAGTCAAAATTCCTCTTTCTGTTTCGAATATATTCTAATATAGATATAGGAATTTTATATGATGATCATTTGCATGCATGAATTTATCAAAAGCTGAAAATTCTGAGCGTAATCATACAAAAAAGTCATTTGATCGTAATCATATCACCTCCACACTTTAAGTCGGGCTCGCCGTCGCATTTTTATAGTGGATATTGTGTTTATGTGCGTCACACTGTTGTGCTCATTAGATTATATTGGTAAGAGTCAATGTATTACTTACAAGTGAGCTTCAGACCCTAAAAGTATAAAGTCCTTTATGTTAAAGCCAAAGGAAAAGGCGCCTCACTTGTGAAACATTACCGCTAAGTAGCAACCTTTCATGTTTCCTCTTATACGTCATTCCACATATTCGATATATTTTCTAAGCATTTCGTTAGAGCTATATTTATGTCTCAAATATATCTTGTAGCATAGAAGCATGTTCTTACAGTAAGTATGTTATAAGTAATAAGCTTAGTACTTTGTTTAAGCTCAAGAACTAGCGTTGCATGATTTTGATTCTAGCAATCACGAAATAGGAATATATTTTTATCACAAATATAATAATAATATGTAGTCATGTTGTAGTTTACACAAAATATTAAGGTGCTTTATTTTAGCTTGTCGTAATGCGATCCGAGAAAGTGAGATTGCAAGTTGCAAAAAAAACTACCTTTGCATAGGTACTTAGAGTGGATCCCACAAGTGAAAATTCGTTGGAGTATTCTTACGTTTCACTCAATGACTGAGTATAACGTGGTGGTGCAGCGGGGCTAAAAAAAATTGAGGTTCATATCACTGGTGAAATCCGCTCATAATAATGTACTAAACTAGATAATGTCTATGTCCTACTGTGGAATTTATTCTGCGTATTACGTGTTAAAATATTGAATTGCTTTTCTATTACCATATTATTCTCACTTTAATATCAAAATATATCTCCTTATCGTATTATATTTCTATGAATATATAACAACATCTGCATCTAGTGACTATATCTGTTGACATTTTGGTAGTATGCCTATTGTTGTATTTCACATTGATGTTTATTCAACACCGAATTCATAATACAGGAGATATTTATTGACTTTCCTATAATTAGATTAATATCGAGAACAAATTTCATGTATCATAATTGTTGTTTATGTATGCACAGATTATGTAGACCGATTCCCGGACGGGGACCTACCCCGATGGAACTTCACTGATTTCATGCACAGTTTCATGATTGTGTTTCGAGTGCTCTGCGGAGAATGGATAGAAAGCATGTGGGACTGTATGTTGGTCGGTGATGTATCATGTATACCATTCTTCTTGGCAACCGTCGTTATTGGCAATCTTGTGGTCAGTATCAAAAACAACTTTAGTATTAAAAAAGAATTGTGTAATATTTTCAAATTGTGAGCCATCACGGGTTTTACGTCATTTAAGTGCATGTACGGAAAATATACTTACATTCTAGTCTCCAGTTATTAGTAAAAAAAAACTTCTCACAAATTTTGGCCAAACATTAGTTTTGTTTTTTAATCTATAGTTGTATCTTTATATTAAAACCGCTAATAAAAAAATACAAATTCTAAAAAAAGTACACATTTCAGGTTCTCAATCTCTTCTTGGCCCTGTTACTGTCCAATTTTGGTTCATCAAGTTTATCAACACCCACTGCTGATCAAGATACTAACAAAATAGCAGAGGCATTCAACAGGATATCAAGGTTCACAGATTGGATTAAAAGAAACGTGGCTGACTTCATGAAGATTTTGAAGAACAAGTTGACAAATCAGATAGCTATTCATGCACCCGGTAAGATATGTGTGAGGTTGTCTTATTGTGGCATGTCGATGTATCCGTGTCCGTATACCATGTAGATTATGAAGATATAGATCCAGGCAATAGTGTTGACCATGACTGTTTTAATAATAAGAAACAAAATTTTAATAAAACACCTCATTTGACTGAACTTAAATAAAACTGACACATCGCCAACTGTGAATGAAGAATCGAATCTTATCAACTCTTTGCTGGTTTACTTATCTTCTGGAAATATATCCGTCAATACGTACGTAACCTTACCCCTCAGCAAATATCACATCAAAATTTAAACCAGAATCCTTTTGCCGGGTCGGCAGAATAAACAAAAAAATAAGTCTAACTAAGATTAGGTCACTTGTGGTCAAGATTAGTGAACTTTAATGTAGAGCTATGATTAAAATTACGAGCTCAAATTATAATTCGACTGCTTATGAGTTGAGCTTTTTTCAATTATAATAAAATCCTGGTATCCATCCCTATTTCAACAACAATAAGCTCAGAATGATCTGTGCTATATTAATTTCTACTTAAAATTATTGGCATGATGTGTATACCTAACCAAAGTTTACTGTAGCATGATGTTGTGTTTTTATGACTTTAATGGTATGCGTTGTGGTCACTGTGCGTTGCCTGCGCTCCCTAGTGATTTAAGTGTAGAAAGCAGACCCTTATCTGAGTGTCGTGTTTGAGTCCTCGTTACACTATTAGTTATTTTTCATTGTTTTATTTGTGTTACTTATTATCTATGTCGTATCCTCATGAAATTATTACAATGTATCTTGAAATTGGTATTGCAGATGCAGTAGCTTTTCCTACAATACAAAGAAGTTCTTTTTCATGTAAATCTGTTTTAAGTTGTCCTCATTTTGAAAAAGGTGTAATTTTAAGTTAGTCAAACTCATAAACAAAAGACTACTCAGTAGAAAGATTTGCTTTGTCTCTTTTTCGTACATGGCTTCACAGCAACACGTAACTATGATTATGATATGGTAACTATGAATGTATGTACCATTGATATATTGTTACTAGAGTATGTAGGTACTACCTATAACTAGTCAACACAGAACATCAGTAGGTCCTTGTTAAAACAGCTTAGTCTATATTATCGAAGTATCTGCATGAGCAATTCAATTTTACGTTGTAAGAGTGTCTGAAAAATACCTTTGAGCTATATGTACTTAATAATCGTCAGATTTATAGGCACGCTGTGGATATTAAAACCATTAACTACAGTCAATAATATAATTTATATATTAACTAGCTTTTGCCCGCGGCTCCACCCGCGTGGATGTCGGTTATCGCGACCAAACATAACCTATGTCCTTTCTCAAGGTCTAGTCTACCCCCATACCAAATTTCATCAAAATCGGTTCAGTGGTTTAGCCGTGAAAGCGTAACATACAGACAGACAGACAGACAGACAGAGTTACTTTTGCATTTATAATATTAATATGGATTAATATTTTGTTTATCACATTCATACTGGTGCTGTGTTCACGCTTGTGGTATGAGATCTAACTGTAAAAACTATCTCTATGTTTATCTGTTTATCTATGTGTATATATAGCTTTATGTGTTTGTGCATGAACGTTAAATGTTGTTCCTGTATATATATATAATGATTGTACGTTCTCCTTTTATGTTAACCAGTTAATGAAAAGATATTGTAACGTTTATAAGCTAACTTTTATTGTTCTGGTTAAAAGTTAATAAATCTAATATAACAATAAATATGTCTTAATAAATAAAAATTAGGAGTTCTAATCTTCATAAATTTACCAAAAATATCAAAGTTCATAACACAAATGTAGAATATTACAGTACATATTAATATACTATCACACTATTACATGCTTGCAATCGAAACATTACATAATGAGGATTGAAATATGTACTTGTATCTTCCATACAAAAATATATTTGATAAAAATATCTAAGTATGATGTTACGGTCTGATTTCTATGCTTGGTCTTCGGGTGGCTCGATCGCACGGTGGACACAACGACATGTAGGCTTAAAAGCGGCTCTGTGTGGCCGTTGTGTCTCTTCAGAGCGAGTAGACAACGAGCTGGAACTTGGAACCGACCTGGATGACGCCGTACTATATAAAGACAAGAAAATCAAAGACCAAGTAGAAGTAGCTATAGGTGACGGTATGGAATTCACAATACCAGGTACATTTCTTACAAATTTATATAAATTTGAAGTAATGAAACTGAATATATTCTTAAATAAATAATATGTCTTCTAGGTGACAATAAATACAAGAAAGGGAAAATATTGTTAAATAATATTAATGCAATAACAGACAATCATAGAGACAATCGGTTAGATTGTGAATTAAATCATCATGGTTATCCCATACAGGTAAATATACAACAAAAAATATTTGGCGCACAAGTTTGTAATAAATAATTCTAAAAATACATAATATGCACTTGTTATTTATCAGGATGATGATACAATAAGTCAAAAGTCGTACGGTAGTCATAAAATCAGGTCATTCAAAGATGAAAGTCACAAAGGCTCAGCAGACACGGTAGATGGTGAAGAGAAAAAAGACGCTAGTAAAGAAGATTTAGGATTAGAAGAAGGTAAACAATAAATTATTTAAATAAACATTAATACAAATATCAAAATCATATTGTGGCACGAGCTAATAAGATTTATTTCAACAGAAATGATAGAAGAAGAAGAAGACGGTAAATTAGACGGAGATCTCGGCAAGACAGATATTATAGTAGCTGCTGACGAAGAAGTTGTTGATGACAGCCCGGCAGACTGTTGTCCTGAGCCCTGTTATGCACGGTTTCCGTTCCTTGCTGGAGACGATGAGTCACCCTTTTGGCAAGGCTGGGGCATGCTCAGATTGAAGACCTTCAGACTTATTGAGAACACGTATTTTGAAACGGCTGTGATAACAATGATTTTGCTCAGTAGTTTGGCCTTGGTAAATTGTCAAAAATACACATTTGATTTTGTATACCAAACTGAATGAATTATTGAACTTATTAAAATTGTGATTTTCACAGGCTTTAGAAGATGTAAATTTACCCCATCGGCCGATTCTCCAAGATATCTTGTATTATATGGATCGTATCTTCACCGTCATTTTCTTCCTTGAAATGTTGATCAAGTGGCTTGCCCTTGGTTTCCAAAAGTACTTCACGAACGCGTGGTGTTGGCTCGACTTCATCATCGTCATGGTAATATACAATTTTATTAATAGATTTATTTTTACTTATGGTTTACTAATGTTTTTTTACAGGTTAATTTCGTTTTTCTCTGAAATAAGAAAGGTGTTTATCATATTTTAATCTTAACAAGCACAGGACGTTATTCAAAATAGGTATATGAAATCTTAAGTTTAATATGAATGATGTTATCAAGCAAATGACAATTGCTATCGCATTAGTTGTCGCTCGTAAACCACGGCGCGGTGATGGCGGGAGCAGACGACATCCCAGCGTTCCGATCGATGCGCACGTTACGTGCACTGCGACCGCTCCGTGCCGTGTCACGCTGGGAGGGCATGCGCGTGAGTACGCGCCACCATGGGCGTCCACAGTGGCGTTATCTGTGTTGGTACCGTTACGATGCACATTGACCCGGTTCTAGATCTCATTATGGGTATAATGTACATCATTCAGTTGACTTCAATTTAAGTGACAAACGTTAACGCCTTTTTTTAATTTGTTGATGTGCAACGTAACTCAAAGCGTGCAGCTTTGATTGTTCGATGTCTATGGCAGTGATAAACCTAACCGGCCTTAAACCGCTGCCTTGAGCTCTCGATGTCGTAATGTTTGTTTATATATAACGCTTCTATGTGATTCTCTATCCATAAACCCTGCTAAATGACAGCATCTCTACTTGTTGTCGATTATAGTAAGGCCTATCACAGAGCTACTTGAAATTCTTGTATTTTCAAGTGCATGATCGAATATAACTTCGTTATTTGTGCTCTCGTACGAGATAGTGCCCTTTTCATTGAGAACGTTTAGTCTCTCAATAAAATTAAGAAGATTTATTGCTAAGTTGTATTGAAAACGGCACAGATCTTGAATGCTGTTGATGTCGTTGAAATATATATAAATATCTTGATATTTCTGTTATCCGTATGTGATGTAGCTTCATTATAAGGACATCAAAGAAGTTTTGCTTGCCGAATTTGGGACACAAAAATCTTTGATGTCCTTACATAATTATGTTATTTATATAAATGTGTGTTTGTAACTTGAGTGTCACTTTACACTCCTGTTTTGATAGTTATTCAGTCGTCTAATAAAATTGATTAATCTTCAATATTGTCAGTTTATTTGTCCTTGGATTGGATACAGGTCGTTTCTTCTGCCAGGATATGGTCCAATTAAATATAGCATCGTTGTTGGTTACGGTTGTTTGTTATAACATCACTTTTAGATGGCGTTGCTATTGCAGAATGTATTATTACTAACGCTGATTTTGAAATATATAGTGTCTCAATATACAAACCTTGATTTCATCAGGTCTCGCTTATAAACTTCGTAGCGGCGCTTTGTGGCGCCGGCGGCATTCAGGCGTTCAAAACGATGCGAACTCTGCGCGCACTGCGCCCGCTCAGAGCCATGAGCCGCATGCAGGGCATGAGGGTACGTACCGCCCGGCGGCAACCTCCACCCAGTTCATCCATCCACCACACACTTTGCTCCACACTTCACTAACACATATCTATTTCAACTTCTATGATCATTATTTACACTATATTTCTAACATTCGAAAACAGTTCCTTTTCGATATTTCTGCATAATCATCCGATCTCATTTGTTTTAAAGTGTTAATTTCGGCAGTTGATACATATTCATTGGTAGTAGTCGGTTATGGATTTAATTTTTAGCGAATCAAGTTGAAGTTGTCGATGGCACTCCTGAATGGCTTAGTATCATCACTGTTCGTTATAAACTTCTTTTAGAAATGGATTATTTGGATATATTTTAGGAGTGATACTTATTTGTGTTTTGGTCTATTTTTCATTATCTTAGTATTAGCTAGACTAGTCTTTTATAACTATAGTAATTTGGAATGTTAATTAATATTCTGCACCTTAGATTTTATTCTTCTTGTATCCTCATCGTACGAGTCGGCAAGTCGCATGTGTCATTACTTCCTACTAATGTCTGGCTATATTAGTCGATAAGGTAAGAGTAGTGTTGTTTTATGTTGCTTTATTTATGTGCTTTAATGTATGTATGTATGTGACGTAAATTATTGTCCATTTAATAAATTTTATCTTTTTCTTGTAATTTATATCACTATAGTATCATACACATGATCATTAAAACTAACAGTCTAAATGTCAAATAACAAAGATTATTTAGTGGAATATTTTAAGAGATAATTTTTAAATTTCTTGTGCTATAAGATTGCACTTTGTGAGTTGGATTCAAGACCATGATTTCATCATATCGTTATGGTACAACAGGTTGTCGTGAATGCGCTGGTGCAGGCAATCCCGTCCATCTTCAACGTGTTGCTCGTGTGTCTGATCTTCTGGCTCATTTTTGCTATCATGGGCGTCCAACTCTTCGCTGGAAAGTACTTTAAGGTAATGTATACTTACAGATACCAAATAAAAATCCACAATAATATTATAGCGTAACCGAATTAAAGTCACTTTCTTTTGATGGGAATTTGGGAGGGAGGAAGGGTTCTATGTTATTTAATTTTAAGAGTAAATGAATGTTTTGATTTTATTTTTCTGAAGTATGTTTTTATAGAGAAGTAACTTTTGCCCGCGGCTCCGCCCGCGTGGATGTCGGTTATCGCGACAAAACATAGCCTATGTCCTTTCTCAAGGTCTAATCTACCCCTGTACCAAATTTCATCAAAATCGGTTCAGTAGTTTAGGTGTGAAAGCGTAACATACAGACAGACAGAGAGACAGACAGACAGACAGAGTTACTTTCGCATTTATAATATTAGTTTGGATTCTTTATAATCAAATCCTAATTCTATAACAACCTACTAAATATTTGTAAAAGTTACGAATTGGTGTGAATTTTCACTTAATCTTAGATGTTACAATATACATTTTTAAAGTACTAACTAATTTTGAAGTACTACTACTAATTAAGTAGTTACTGTATTAATGCTGGAGCAGCAGTATTTCCGTTTCTGAATTCCCTTTCAAAAACTACTATCACATTACACTTATCTCATTTTTTACTAATATATTTCCAGTGTGTTGACCTAAACCACACGACGTTGAGTCACGAGATAATCCCAGACAGAAACGCTTGTATCTTGGAGAACTACACCTGGGAGAACTCACCGATGAATTTCGATCACGTAGGCAAGGCTTACCTCTGCCTATTCCAAGTTGCCACCTTCAAAGGCTGGATTCAGATCATGAACGATGCTATCGACTCGAGAGAGGTATTTTATAACGGATTGAAAATTTGAACCATATTCCTATTAATATAAAGTACATTTTTATTTGATTGATTTTGTTATATTTTCAGGTGGGCCGCCAACCAATCCGGGAGACTAACATCTATATGTATTTATACTTCGTATTCTTCATTATATTTGGCTCATTCTTCACCCTCAATCTATTCATCGGAGTGATCATTGACAACTTTAACGAACAAAAGAAGAAAGCTGGTGGCAGTCTCGAAATGTTCATGACTGAGGATCAAAAGAAATACTATAACGCTATGAAGAAAATGGGATCGAAAAAGCCTTTGAAAGCTATACCGAGGCCGAAGGTAAAAAATTAAAAGTGATCCATACTTTGGTACTATAGATCTGGTCAAACAAAAACTAATATACATTGTGTTATTTTTACAGTGGCGGCCGCAAGCAATTGTGTTCGAAATAGTGACGGACAAGAAGTTCGACATGATTATTATGTTATTCATCGGATTCAACATGTTGACGATGACGCTCGACCATTATCAGCAGTCTGAAACATTCAGCACAGTGCTCGACTATCTCAATATGATATTCATCGTGATATTTAGTTCAGAGTGCCTACTAAAAATATTTGCCTTACGGTATCATTATTTTGTGGAACCGTGGAACTTGTTCGATTTTGTAGTAGTTATGTTCTCCATACTCAGTGAGTATTGTTCGATAGTTTGATTGAGTATTACCTGAAATGAACTGATTACATGAAATGATATTTCTTTGTCTACAGGTTTGGTGTTGAGTGATATTATAGAAAAATATTTTGTGTCGCCCACTTTGCTGAGGGTAGTGAGAGTAGCAAAAGTCGGTCGAGTATTGCGACTCGTAAAGGGTGCTAAGGGTATCCGTACATTATTGTTCGCGTTAGCCATGTCACTGCCAGCCTTGTTCAACATTTGTCTATTACTCTTCCTTGTTATGTTTATCTTCGCAATTTTCGGAATGTCATTCTTCATGCACGTCAAGGATAAAGGTGGTCTTGATGACGTCTACAACTTTAAGACCTTCGTGCAGAGTATGATCCTGCTATTTCAGGTATGTTGATATTTCACGTCCTACATTTTTTTGCGCCTTCAAATAAACAGCTGTAGCTAAGTTATGGGAAGATTCGCAGTGATCCAATAGAAAAATCATCATCAGCTACTTCTTCTTTGAATATTTAAGTTTTCAATGACAAGGTTGAAGTTTTAACAACTGCATTGTTAAAACTTCAACCTTGTCATTGGAAACCTTTTGTAATTCGTATTTACTGAGTTTGTGTACTAATTTTAATACTTTCTGGTTATTGATCTACATTTATGTTGTAATATGTACCTAGTTACATTTTTCAATATTTTTATTTAATCTATTTTTTTGTTATACTCATGGCGCAGATGTCGACATCCGCCGGGTGGGATGGCGTGCTGGACGGTATTATAAACGAGGAAGAGTGCGACTTGCCGGACAACGAGCGTGGTTACCCCGGCAACTGCGGCTCCGCCACCATCGGCATCACATACTTGCTCTCCTACCTCGTCATCTCTTTCCTGATCGTCATCAACATGTACATTGCTGTCATTCTCGAAAACTATTCACAGGTAACCAACAATGTTATAACTAGTGCCCTACACAAACATACCTGCAAAGACTTGACATAATCTAATAACTGTTCTTTTGGTTTACAGGCGACGGAGGACGTGCAAGAAGGTCTCACGGACGACGACTACGACATGTACTACGAGATTTGGCAGCGATTCGACCCGGACGGTACCCAGTACATCCGGTACGAGCAGCTGTCCGATTTCTTGGACGTGCTCGAACCTCCACTGCAAATTCACAAACCAAACAAATACAAAATCATATCGATGGACATTCCGATATGTCGTGGCGACATGATGTTCTGTGTGGACATCCTAGATGCGTTAACGAAAGACTTCTTTGCGAGAAAGGGAAACCCGATCGAGGACCCGGGAGACCTGGAAGTGGGGCGGCCGGACGAGGTGGGCTACGAGCCCGTGTCGTCCACGCTGTGGCGCCAGCGAGAGGAGTACTGCGCGCGGCTCATCCAGCACGCGTGGCGCCGCCACCGGCGCGCGCACGAGCCGGGCGACGAGGCGGCGGGCGAGGCGGGCGGCGAGGGCGCGGCCACGGCCGTGCTCATGGACGCCGTGACGCCCAACGGGCACCGCGTGGTGCTGTCGCCGGGCGTGCTGTCGCCGGGCGCGGGCGGCGGCGCGGCGCCCGTCTGACCCGCGCTGGCGCTCGCGCTGCTGCCCGCGCTGGTCGACGACGCGCCGCTGCCGCTGCCCGCACCGCTGCCCGAGCTGTTGAGCCCACCCAAGCGCACTTAATTATTTTTACGCTAGACGTTTGCGGCACGTCCAGGTGTGTGGCGGCGGGCCGCGGCGCGACGTGACGCCCGCGTAGCCATGCGTTCGCGCCGTTTCTTTGGACCGTTCTTTCGCGTTTTAGAGACGTTCGACGTGTTCACAGGAGTGTTTTGTATTCGCGTGGCCGAAGCTTTTGTGTTTGTTTTGCGACTGATGTTCCCGCGTTCGCCGCGCTCTCGTTCCGAGTCGTAACCGTATCGTTCGTGGTCGTCACGCGGACGGTTACCGGACAGTGGAACCTGTCGATCGGAGAGGATCGTTCTCGCGAGCGTACCCTTTTTTATTCGTCACTAGTGATGTAATGTAAGGTATTGAATAAAATTGAGGAAACTCTAAAGCTTATTTTTGTATTCGAAGAATATCACTGTCTATCTGTAAAATTCTAAATCAGACCTCTACTTAATAATATTGTGAAGTTCGATGATTTGTTACCGATTGTGAGATATCATTTTTTTCCCCAAAATGGTGTCGATCAATAGCACAACAAGTGGTTCCCTGGTGGCCGAGTAGCGGTGGGAGTGCAAGGCGAAGTGACTGTCGCTTCGATTGGTTCCGCTTGTCGCGTCACGCACGCTGCTCGATGTAGCACCGATGGTTTCTGACTCAACTTTATTTATATTACATACATTGACGTCAACGATTCGCCTGCGAAGGGTGTTAGGGTAATCGTTTCTGATAGACGCTTAAGAGATGGCTACGCCGATTCATATCAATTTTGTCCGTATAGTTTTTATAGTTCCGATTTGTAAGCTTCTCACTGTACCGAAGGACGCAAGTTGCGTCTGCCTACACGAGGTCGGCTCGCCGTCGATCACCTCGGAATTAAGAGTTTAGAAAAATTTTTGCAAAGTTATCTATGTAAGCTTAACAAATCAGCTGTGAAATCGGTATCAGAATTCACTTCCGTCCTAATTCAGTACGCATCATAGGAATCGAGCCATTTTATGTAACGCGCACTTTCCACATTACCTAGTTAATGTAATGCCTTCCCCAGATTACATTAGAGGCGGCGGCGCGGGCCCGCGGCCGGCCCGGCGGCTTCCCCCCGCCGCGCCGCGCGGTCGCGCGAGCCGCGCCGCCCCGCGGTAGGACCTATATGTTTGATATTGCGAGCGGGCTGGTACTGCTTCGATGAGTGTTGCTCTTGCAGATTACATTTTGACGATGTTAATGATGTTTAATGTTCATTCACGATGTACAACCGATTCGGCTACTTGAAAGAGATCACTATAATTAGCAATAAGATAATATTGATATACCTAAGAGATCGAACGTCCCTTACCGAGTAAGGTAGATATTATGAAGTATTGTTTATTTTTCGATTGACATCTCTCTAGCTAAACAGAGGCACGGAAGCGATGCGCCATGCGGAGGGCCGGGTGCCACGCAGGCGGTGTAGCCTCGCCACGACCGGTTCTGTGACAGTATTGTCTTTTCTAGCACAACAGAATAATGAATCATAAAATTTTTGTAATTTAACTTTGGAAGTGGTCAATTTTCTACTACTCTGTAAATATTGAGAGCTTATTGCCGGGTAGATCCCAAACCGCACGTCGCAACACGTAATTTATCATAATATGTCTACTATCTATTGATATCAGCGATACGTAATAAGCTTGAAGCAATAACGTTAACGTGTGCTCGACGAGAGGTTTCGCTTTTCATTACTTGTATGGAACATGTCACCGACTAGGTGTGTGCCGGTTGTTTTCAGTTCGTTTACATTAAATGTAAAATCTGAAGTGCAAGACAATTCTAAGTGTTGCAAACTTTAAAGAGTCAGTGTATCGAAAACTAAAGAGACGCTTACGGTTTTGCACATATTTTGCAATAATTATGGTTATAAATAATGATTATGTAGATAATTTTATAATTAAATGTGCGAGGAGCGCGCGAGCGAGCTTCCCCGTCGCTTGCGCTCTCCGCGCCCCCGCCTTGCGCGGCCGCTCGCGTCGCTCGAGCGCCGAGCGGTCCGCTCGTCTTGTGTTACTCGTACGTTCTATTTGAGTTGTGCCGAACACTTCTACGTTACGTAGAGTTCAGCAAGTCGCGCGGACCTTCAACTCTTTCATCTAATATGTAATATTATATTGCGCTTTGGAAGACTGATCGGATAAGATGATCTTGAACATTTGTGTTTAAATGTCCTTATTGACGTGTTTGTGAAAATTAATATCACTCATGAATTTTAAGTTTAAGTATGAGTTAACTAGACAATATTGATGTACTTGGTTAGAGCCGACAGTAGGTACCGAACGGTTGACTGGTAGTGGTACTGTACATAACAGATCTACTTGTCGACATTAGATATTAAATTTAAATTACTAAAATATTATGATAAGCCAATAAGCATGCTAGCTAGATAATTTTATAAATGAGCTAGATGATTATTTGCTCTCATTTAACAACAATTATAATTATAAAGAAATCAGAATTATACGAACTCGTGACAATTACTTATTTAACTGTGTGTGAGGTTCATATTGGGATAACTCGCCCCAAATGAAACATTCAGTGTCGTATGCGAGATGCAATTCTGGTTTCTTTCTACATTTAGTGTATCATCTGAAGTGCATATTTGCATAACTTGAAGTCATGTGATATACTTATGTTGAGGTCCTTATAGCGTTAGGTACGGGGGTCGAGTAGGTCCGCGCGGCTTGCACTTAAGTGAACATCTGACTGTCGTTATTTTGTTGGTGAAACCAAACTTATATATCTACTATTAGGCATATTTGCACAAAGAAGTTGTGTTTAATTAAGTTTAGACAATAAGTTGTAATATCATTGTATTGTTTATTTCATCTATATTATACTTATGACAAAAAAGTGAGTTCAGTTTGCGAATGATAGAGGTTTAATTGAGTATTTATTATATATATATTGTTGAAGTTTGTACAAAATAAATTAAGTAAACAATAAAATATAGAACTTGACTGCTTTAACTTGTAGTTTCATTGGTGTATCGAATATAGTCCGCGCCACATCTCATGGACCCTAGTCGCGAGAGAAACGTCCAGGCTCTAGCGCATATGGAGTTTTTTTATATTAATTTATAATTGGTGGATTTAAGCTCCTCTACCGACGCGACGTAGCACCCCGTTAAATACTATAAAGTACCTAAAAAACGTGTACATGCTTTTTTTTGAAATGTTATTCCTTGCACCTTGGCGGACCCAGGGCCGGGATGACCCTGGGTCCGCCAAGGTACCGGTCAGGTCGTTCTCGGGAAAGAGGGCCACGGAGTCTGCAACTCGTACCCTAAAACGCGAGCGTGTGGCCCCGAGTCGTCATTCCCGTCGCAATGATGGCACTCGGGTGTTGGCTCTTTCAGGTAATTAATACGTATACTTAGTACTGCGCATTTAAAGCACATTTTGGGTAAGATATGTAGAACGGACTATACGATGATTCATCTGGGCTATATTGAAGATATTTTTGAAAACCCTCCAGAAAAACCTCACCAGCAAGTCAATAACGTATCGAGTGACGTATAAGATTCTGGTCAGATGGCACTTGCTCTCATATAAACCGTATAAGTTAAATCAAAAGAAGGAAAGTTAGGGTACCCCGGGTTCAGAGAGAACGGCCTCGGATGCAACTGAGAACAACGCTGAGATGATGATGATTATTCAAAAAGTACCTAACGTATAAATATTTTAATTTTGATTAAGTGAAACCCATAATTTATTTAGCTCAGCCAAATTAAACTCTCACCCATAGAAATTGAAAATTTTAATGACAACGACCAATTCTGAAATTTTCACTATTATTATTTAGCTTATCCCTAGATGTTTCATTTCAATTAACTCTTTTGTATAAAAATTACTGTCTGATATTTATTCTACTATCCTAAACCACAGAATAGATGAATGTAGCTACTGACGAGCCTACACTACTGGCAACTATAGGCTACTGGGCGACACCGTGGGGGTTTTAGTCGGTAGGAGTCCGGTATAACATCCATGAAGAATTTCCCCCACGGTAAAAAAAGAAAAAAGAAAGCCTACACTACTGGAGGGAGTATCTGTAAGTTTTCCATAATTAAGTAAATAAATTAATAGTTCTGTTAGGTACATCAAAACATAATTATTTGGCACTGATACACTTATCTTTTTGTAAACCACATTTGTTATTATGATGTAACCCCTTATAATTAGATAACGTATGATTGATACTGTTTGATTTATGTAATTATAATTATTATGAACTATCTCAATTACATAATTATGAAGCTGATGTTATTGGGCCTGCAAGTCAATGTTTTATTTATAACTATATAAAATCATTCATACATGATATACCTACGCATATCATGTCAAAAATATTTTAAAAAATCACTAACATAAGCTATCCCCTCGAATTGAGCGCTTATTCCATCTTGTCCTACCAGTAGTTCGATCATCGAACAGTTCGACCACTCGAGCCAGTATAACAGTTAGGACAAAAAACTCCAAATAGTTCGATCGTCGAACAGTTCGACCACTCGAGCCAGTATAACAGTTAGGACAAAAAACTCCAAATAGTTCGATCGTCGAACAGTTCGACCACTCGAGCCAGTATAACAGTTAGGACAAAAAACTCCAAATAGTTCGATCGTCGAACAGTTCGACCACTCGAGCCAGTATAACAGTTAGGACAAAAAACTCCAAATAGTTCGATCATCGAACAGTCATAATCATAATCATAATCAATGTTTATTTGCGAACACAGGTACAAATTATGGTCTTACATAATACAAGTTTGCTCGTTCCGTATTCAACCCAAAAAGGCATGCAATGTTACAATATAAGCTAAAAGTACAGTTCGACCACTCGAGCCAGTATAACGGTTACGACAAAAAACTCCAAATAGTTCGATCATCGAACAGTTCGACCACTCGAGCCAGTATAACGGTTAGGACAAAAAACTCCAAAAAGTTCGATCGTCGGAGTTAGTCTGACAGTGTGGAATTTTTTTGTCCTAACAGGTCGACCACTGAAGTCACTTCGGACAAAAACTGTCCTAACAGTTCGATTATCGAACTACTGGTAGGACGGAATGGAATAAGCGGGATTGAGGTATCCACCTTGCGGCTTTTACTGCCGGAAGACCCCGCATTTTAGGTGCTAAGACGAAATCAAGCCGGTGGTTACTGGAGCTACACTGGTGTACCCCTGCTACTAAGGCCCGGCGGAGGTTCCAATCTGCTGCACCAGTGAAGGCGACTCTTCTGAATTTCAATGACATGAAGAATGCCATACTTGCCTCGCGCTATCCGCACTCGTGACTACAAACATCCACTACAGCATATTCATCTCCACAATACGCGGTTCCTACTTTTCTTACCCGGGTGTTCGACCAAATCGTCACCTATGCGGATGTGTGTGGAATCTGCATAGTTCAACGCCTTGCACTCGGTCATCGTCATGTTTAGTCTTAGACGACCGTTCTCAAGCGCATCCTTCCACGTCTTCACACATCGCATCAATCTGCCGCTTTCGACCTCCACCAGGTCGATATCTACAGCATAGATACGCAATCCTACATCTACGACTGTCCATATAAAAGTTTCTGACGTTGTCTGACGAAACATCTTAAACTACTATGAACAGAAGTTGACCGAGGAGAGCTCCTTGGTGTACTCCGTCGATGATAGGAAATGGTTTTATTTTATTGTCCCAAGGAATCGGAATTATAGTACCTACTAAAGCAACTAAAATGAAAAACTTTAATTATTGGCCTACACGAAATCGTTGCTAAAAGCAATTTACGTATGTTCAAATTTTTTGTCATATATCAGTGGCATGAAAGAGGGGAGCAGTGGTAGGCACGCATGCGCGGTTGTGTCTCGAAAAGATTACAAAACAAAACAATATTTTTTACACATAATAATTATGTACGTAGAGACGATAATTTGTATAATACATGATACTACTTATTAAGTAGTCTCTACTTTATACGAGTACCATATAATACTGTTTACTAGATTATTTTAATTACACATGAATTGTATATGAACTAAACATTTGTTTCAGTGAACCTCCTCTTATTTCGTATGATATACAGTTCTCTTTTCTAATAAAACATCATATAATCACGCCTTTGAGGTGAATTATTATACTTAACTGATTACAAGAATTATTTGATGATAGATATTGGAATAGATTGAGAAATATATTCAGATATTCTTGCAATGAATAGTTTATGCTTTTACAAGAGCAACCGACCTTTCAACCCCAGGAATAAAACTTGTGTGAGTCTCGTCTCATCATATTGGTGTATAATTTATGCAATTGGAAGAGTATTTGATTAAGAGATTAAGATCTGAGAATGCTTCAAAATTATCTCTTCATCAAAAATCACCAAAAAACATACTCAGAGAAAAACGAGTACTTTGAGAGTTATAAAATATTAAGTATGAATAATTATAACCCCTACACTAGATGTCAAACCAGTTATTTTTCGGCTCATATCTATATAAAAGCGACGGCGGTATTCAAAGTTCATTACTATCGCAGTTTTTATTTATTAAGTACCTACTTGTTATACAAAATGTTACAATATTTAGTTTATTTACCAGTAGTGTTGGCTGTGGTGTACTACGGTCTATATTATTACTTCACGAGAACTTTCAACTACTGGAAAAGGAGAAATGTCGTCGGACCGGAGCCAGTTCCATTTTTTGGCAATATAAAGGAAGTGGCACTTCGACGCAAAAATATCGCTACGTTGTCTAAAGAACATTACAATATGTTTCCCAACGAGCCCCTTGTCGGTATTTATAGGATGACCACACCCTGTTTAATGATACGAGACTTGGATATCATTAAAAACATCCTTGTTAAAGACTCCGATCTCTTCAGAGACCGTGGAGTAGAATATAGCAAAAAGGGATTAGGACAAAACATGTTTCATGCAGATGGCGATACATGGAGTGCCTTAAGAACGCGATTCACTCCTATTTTCACATCGGGGAAACTGAAAAGTATGTTTTATCTGCTGAACGAATGTGCTGACACATTTGTGAATTATTTGGATAAAATTACTCGCAACAAAACAGAACACGATGTTCGCACATTCCTTCGTAAATATACGATGTCAACGATTGCTACTTGTGCATTCGGAGTTAATCTTACTAAATTTGAAGACGAAACCGAGATGGATAGAACATTAGACGAGTTGGACACTTTGATATTTACGGCTAACTTTGCCAATGAACTGGACATGATGTATCCAGGTCTTCTGAGAAGACTTAACCTATCACTTTTTCCAGCCAAAGTAACTCAATTCTTTGAGAATCTTGTAAGAGATGTAATGTCACAAAGAAATGGAAAGCCATCTGGAAGAGGTGACTTCATGGACTTAATATTACAACTGCGAGAGCTGGGAGAAATCAGGAACTCGAAATCAAAAGAAGCCGAAACAAAACTTATAGAAATAACCGAAGACATAATGGCTTCTCAAGCATTTATATTTTTCATTGCTGGATATGAGACTAGTTCTTCTACAATGGCCCATCTATTGTACCAACTGGCACAAAACCCCGAAATTCAAGACAAATTAAGAGAAGAAATTGATTCTGTAACGGAAGCCCATGGAAAGGCTCGTGGTGAAATAACATATGAATCTATACAGGATATGAAATATTTAGACAAAGTATTTGCCGAAACACTCAGAATGTATCCGTTATTGGATCCATTGCAAAGAAAAGCAGTTGCAGACTACAAAATACCTGGAACAGATCTAGTTATTAAAAAGAATCAGACTGTGTTGATACCAGTATTGGGCATACACCATGACAAGAAATATTATCCAAAGCCCGAAGTATTCGACCCTAACAGATTTGATCCGGAAGTAGCGGGTGCTCGCCATTCCTGTGCATATTTGCCCTTCGGAGTTGGGCCTAGAGCCTGTATCGGTAAGTAAAATTAAATTATGATAATAAGAATTTGCAAAAAAATACTGGCATTTCTAAAACCTCACTCGTGGTTATATTAAATAATTTATTCACTGAAATTGACCCCAATACTGAGATGAACATTAACATTTTGATAGTAACGGTAGCAACCGACCTCTGACCTCCTAGCCCTACGAGGAGACTCTGCGCCAGGTGCCAGAGCCTCATCTGTTGATCGGTATGTGCAATAGCAAGCAAGCGAGGTTGGCGTCAGGGTATAAAGTTAGGCGTCCATTACACGGTAGGTTTGCTGTCAGTTTTATCACAGGTACGGCCCGGCCGTGATTGATGAACAACCTATCGTCTACTGCGGTGACTGATGCTTAAGTGAAGTATTTTTGTTCTAACCATCATTCAACCAGGACTAGGAATAAATCTATTGTCATCTCCTTTGTTTATTAAAAAGCTAAATTAATATTTTTTATACAGGTACGCGGTTTGGCTCGCTTCAGTCTCGACTAGGTATTGCCAAGATTATTTCAAAATTCCACGTGGAGGCTGGCATCAACACGGTGTCGTCGTTTACTCTTAATCCTAACAGATTTACCATTACACCAATAGAAGACATAATTTTGAATATCAGACCACGATCAGATTAATTTTGCACAAAAATAATTAAGTATCATAAAAAAAGCAAATTTAATAGATTGTGTAAACTTGTGGTTCGCAGGCCAGCAACAGATTTATGTGATCAATTTATAAAAATAGGTACGAAAAGTTGATATACCATAGAATATAAATGGCACAGTGTATATGTGGTTCCAATGGACGCCTCTATTATGTATCAACCCCAATTATTTGTATTTCATGTTCGTGTGACAAGCTGACGTGTAGCATAACATTACCATCAGCTGACTTTTCCCTGAAAATATTGGGTTAGCAGTAATTTGATCAATCTTCAATTGGCAGAAAATGTTAAAAATGCGAAGGAGTACAAGTAATTACAACTGACTCTCTCTCTGAAGAATACATACATATATACATGTATAAAAATTAACAGAAAGGAAATTACTGGCAAAGCTTGTGCCTGGCTCATAGACTATTAGTAGGTAAGGTTTTAAAATTAAGTATGACGAAGTGCTCATTTCACTAAATATAGAAACGGAGATCAACTCATAATACGTTTTAGGTGGAGTCTCGTTGAATATAACGTGAAATCTAGTATAATCATGTTTTATGTAAAGTTAGAATTAAAATTTACTATTATTTATTCTGTGTGAAAATTGTAAATAGCAACATAAAAATATAACTGATATTATTCTCTGAAAATGTAGTTTCATTTGTGTAATTCGTTTCCTTTGTGCTTTGGTTAATGGACTGTGAAATATCATATTAACTATGTTATTTAAGGCTAATTGTCAACCCACACAGCAAAAAATTTACAAAATACCTGGAACAGATGTGGTTATTAAAAAGAATCAGACTGTGTTGATACCAGTATTGGGCATACACCATGACAAGAAATATTATCCAAAGCCCGAAGTATTCGACCTTAACAGATTTGATCTGGAAGTAGCGGGTGCTCGGCATTCCTGTGCATATTTGCCCTTCGGAGTTGGGCCTAGAGCCTGTATCGGTGAGTGAAATCAAAAGTTTATATTATGAATAGACAAAAAAAAATGCCACTTACTGTGTTCTTGGTGGAAAGGAATCTCTTTACAATACATGCCGTATCGAAAAGTACCGCCTTCTGCATCAAACTGACATGTATATGTACAGAATTCGTGTTTTTTATACAAGTTTTATTATTTTTGTGTGTAAGCCTACAGCACTGACAGAACTGGTTGGAATAATCTATTCTTATTGCTTGTTATCATATCAAAATTAAATTGTATTTTTATTCGAGGTAGGTACTCAGTTCGGCTTCCTTCAATCTCCACTGGGTATTTTTACTATCCAATCCACCAAGATTATTTCAAAGTTCCATGTGGAGGCTGGCATCAACACGAAGTCATCGTTTACTCTGAACCCTAAAAGATTTACACTTGCACCATTAGTTTTTTTTTTTAAGAATATTAGAACCGTAGTTACTAATATTCCCTCTAACCCCTCCAGCTAAGCTAAATTGCTTGTGTTAGGAGTGGGTTCACGTCGGTAGTGTAATGGGCAGGATCGAACCCGGTACCTCTCGATCGTAAGGTCGACTCCTTAACCACTAAGCTACCGACGCGAATATCAGACAACGTTCACATTAATTTTACACAAAACTAAAGCAAAACGATTGTCAAACCACAGAGATTGCAAAAAGCGGCATTACAGTTTAGACTTTATTTCTATACACAAAGCTCCAAAATTAAATGACAAAAGTTTCATTACACTCTTTTATTCACTCTGCTAACAGTTATTTAATATTGAACTTTAAATGCATCGCTTTAAAGTCTATAATGTATTGCCGCTTTTTGCAATCTCTGTGGTTTGACTATAGTTTTGCTTTAGTAGAATCGAGGCCCTGAAAGTGAGCACTACAATAATTAAAAATTATAAATAGCGTTATTTCCCAATGGTGTAGAAAAGAACCATCCCATCTCCTCCTGGAGGTGTCGTAGAAGGTAACTAAGGGATAGGGCTGATCTCCATCTTGCTGTGTAGAATGTTTAATATTATTATTTTTAAAAAGATGATTAAGATGATTTAGTACTTAGATAATAATTAATTGTCTATATTAACACTGTCATTATTTTTAAGTGATGTATATATTAAATTGTATAATATAATGTTGTTCCGTTTCGTGATATTTTTATAGGATGTTTTTACTATGGTTGTTATTTTTGAAACTGACAAAACCTGTTTTACAAATCATGTAAGTGCTAGTTGTTAGGTTCCTTGCAAGGTCAACTAAAACATAGACAGTGCAAAAATAGTAGTGTTATTACATTACGAATTATTTGTAAATATTTAAGTATATTTGCATTACGTGAGTGGACTCGTTAAGGGTATGATTATTTCATCATTTTTGAAGAAATGCAGAAACAGATATTATATATGCATCGCCTCTAGTGTATTTTCTACAATTGTTCTAAAATTCGAATTATAAGTTAAAGATACGAAATCTTTAACTTATAATAGGGTATTTGTCTAAGTCGTCGATTCTTCCCAATACTGCTTAAAATGATAGCTTGTTCTGAAAAAATATGCCTGCCAAAATAAAATATTGCATATCTCAACTAAAACTATGACTATTTGTTCATTCCCATTTGTTTGTTTGTTTTCCATTGTTTTGATCATTAGTTGAAATTCCCAAAAAAAGTCTAAATATAAACAATCAAATTCAATTAAAATATAGGTATAACTTTTTAGATTCCTCATTAAATTTTAAATAACTTTTATAATGAACTATATACCTACGTGTAAACGCAACGTAGACCGAGATAAATGCGATATTCTCTTGCATTCCATACATTTGCACTACGCGCTACAGAAGCTTGATGTCACAATTTCGTACGATTTTGTATGGAGCGTTTTCGGGCGGCGCGATAAATTGAACTTTTCAAAATCAAATATCTTGAAAACTATTTGTCGCACGAAAATTTTACTTTTACAGTTCATTATATTATAAGAAAGGTCATTTTTCGAAAGTAAAAAAAAATAGTCAAATAGCCTATTCGAATTTTATTATATTGAGGTCATATGGCAGTCGCTACACGGAAAACATCGTAGTTCAGTCAAATTCGCAAACCTGAAGTTAAACTGGTAAAGCGTACCTCAGACTCCGACTCCGACTTTGGATGCGACTGGGAGTAACGCTAAAAGGAAGATGAAGATGACATGCATTTTTTGTAATTATTTCAAATTGAATTAATATTACATTTGTCACAATTGTAACTATAACTAATATATTAATTACTAGCTGTCCCGGCGAACTTCGTACCGCCAATTTTTTCCTACCCTCGTGGCGTCAGATCCCGTTCCCGCTGTACCATTTAGGGGGATGAAAAATGGATGTTGGCCGATTCTCAGACCTACTCAATATGCTCACAAAATTTCATCAAAATCGGTCAAGCCGTTTCGGAGGAGTATGGCAACGAAAACTGTGACACGAGAATTTTATATATTAGATAACGTGACTTGACTTAAAAATTAAAAAGGGAAGAAAAAAAACAGACCAAATAATTTGTGGACTTTCTAAATTCGGTACAGTTATTTTCTAAGGTGTGCAGATGAACATACTAAGAGTCCCCAGTACACGAGCTGGCGGTAGGCGAGGGGGGGGGTCTCTTTTTTCAGTCTTTTGCTTGTAAGGACTTCCATACACAATTTCATCCCCTATTTTACCACATTAGCGGTAAAATTTCCAAAAAACATTTCTCATTTTATTTCCAGTGAAACCTCTTCAACATCGGCAGAAAATGGAAATATATTTGGTATGAGGTTAGTGTAACGTTTGGGATATAGTTCATACTGTAGATACATATTTATATTTATGTAATGTAGGGTATCTGTATTATGTCTATAATAAACTAGTCTACCGCACACCTCCGTGTTTTACTGACGTACCACTGGCGACGAGGCGGTTTCGTTCGAACAAATTATAGTGAAGTTCGCGTGTGAACGTTGAAATTTGTGTCCAAAATGCCAATTGGGAAATTAGAACCGTTTGATTTAAGTAGCAAACAATGGCAACCGTATATTCGGAGAGTTAGGCAGTATATCGTACTTAACGAAGTAAAAGACACCCTCCATGTTCCGTTGTTAATTACGATTGTAGGTGAAGCAACTTATACATTAATGTGCGATCTGTGTTCCCCGGCCCACCCTGAGACGAAATCGTTCAATGAGTTGGTGACATTGGTGGCAGAGCACCTGGAACCACAACGGTCGGAAATCGCGGAACGACACGTGTTTCGGTTACGTCGACAGAAAACAGGCGAATCGTTAACAGACTACCTGACAAATTTGAAACATTTGGCCACTACATGCAATTTTGGCTCAAATCTCGAAGAGAATTTGCGGGATCAGTTTGTTTCCGGGCTAGCGGGGGAGGCCATGAGATCTCGGATTTTCGCCGAGAGAAACATTCAGTACAAGCAGGCGGTCGAGTTGGCGTTAGCACTAGAGGCGGCGGAAAAACATGCCGAGGTTAGCGGCTCGGTTACGGCGGGAGACTCATCGGAAGCGGCGGCGGCGGCCAGCACGGCGGGCGAAGGCCTGCACTACGCGCGCGGCGGGCGAGCGGGCCCGCGCGCGGGCTCGGCCGGCGCGCGGGGCAAGCGGGAGCCACCCGCGGCGCGCGCGGGCGCATGTTGGCGCTGCGGCAAGGCACATGCAGCGGAGAAGTGTCGGTATAAAAACTACAGTTGTGACACGTGTAGGGAAAAAGGACACTTAAAAGTGATGTGCAAATCCGGGCGCGCTAGTGGCAATCGGCATAATTACGTAAGTGAAGGGTCAGACGAAGAAATGTTTAACATCAAGGTGACATGTCAAGGTAACAATCCTTACTTTATTTCGTTGACGATCGATAAACAGGTGATAGAATGTGAAGTAGATACCGGGAGCCGTATTTCCGCGATTAGTGAAGAAATATATAAGAAATTATTTTTGAACAAGAAAATTGTAACAGATAACTTAATTCTACGTAGCTATTCAGGTTCAGCGATTGAGTCACGGGGTTTCATTGAAGTTGAAGTAACATTCGCAGACGTTACAGTGAGATCTTTACGACTTTATGTTATTAAAGGGGGGGCACGGCCGTTGTTAGGTCGCGATTGGATGCGTGCTTTGAAAATTACACAAATAAACATCAATGAAATCAACGATGATCAATGGGTGAACCAACTACGTAAAGAATTTCCAGAGGTTTTTAGTGATAGGTTAGGCACGTGTAAGCGCCTCATTCAACTACAGCTGACTGATAAGGAACCGGTTTACGTGCGGGCCAGACCGGTGCCGCTGGCGCTCCGCGCGCGAGTCGAACGCGAGTTGGGTCGCTTAGAGGCGGATGGTTCTATCTACCGGGTCGAATATTCGGACTACGGAACACCCATAGTACCCGTAGTTAAACAAAATGGGGATATAAGGATTTGTGGGGATTATAAAATAACGATTAACCCAAAATTAAAAAGGGACTATTATCCATTACCACGCATCGAAGAATTGTTTGCTAATCTCAGTGGAGGTAAAAAGTTTACTAAAATCGATTTAAGACATGCCTACGAGCAATGCATTCTTACGGATGACTCACAACCTTATACTGCGATTACAACACATGTAGGGACCTTTGTGTATAGAAGAACCCCCTATGGGCTATCATCCATTCCGGAACAGTTTCAGAAACTCATGGAAGAGACCCTGCGCGGGGTACCGGGGTGCGTAGTTTTCCTGGACGATATTTGCGTCACTGGGGTCAATGACCCAGACCATAAAAAAAACCTTACAGCTGTGCTTGAAAGATTGCGTGAGGCAGGCCTGACAGTTAAGTTAAGTAAATGTAAGTTTTTACAAGAAAGTGTAAAGTATGTAGGCTTTATTATAAATAAAGACGGCTTGAGACCCGACCCCACGAAGTTGGAAGCTATTTCCAATGCACCTAGACCGCAAAACATATCCCAACTTAAAAGTTTTTTGGGTATGATTAATTATTATGGGCGATTTATACCGAATTTAAGTACGATGTTACAACCTTTGCATAATTTATTAAAAAAAGAGGTGGCTTGGGAATGGTCGCCTAAGTGTGAGCAGACCTTTATATTAGCGAAACAATCCCTCCTGAGCGAGCGCGTACTGGCGCATTATTCGGAGGGGCAGCCGCTGCTATTATCAGTGGACAGCAGCTCGTATGGCTTGGGGGCAGTGTTGGCACATCGCTACCCAGATGGCAGTGAGAGACCAGTAAGTTGTGTGTCTCGTACGCTTAGTCCGGCAGAGCGTAACTACAGCCAACTGGACAAGGAAGCGCTTGCTATACTGTTTGGGGTAACGAAACACCATCAGTATTTATTTGCGCGACGGTTTATATTGCGTACCGATCACCAACCATTAACCCATATTTTTGGTGAAAAAGGGGGCATTCCCCAAACGGCAGCCAGCCGCTTACAGAGGTGGGCGGCTCGCCTGGCTGCATATGATTTTAGTGTTGAATTTGTACGGTCGGCGGACAACGGTCCGGCCGATGCACTATCGCGGTTACCGTTATCTCAGGAGGGTCGTTCCGCGCACGCTGTAGATTATTTGAACGTGGTCGAAGAGTGTTTACCTATTTGTTACAAAGATATCGCGAAAGAAACAGAACGGGATGCATTGTTAAGTAAGATTAAAGGCTATGTCCTTTTTGGTTGGCCGTCGGAACCGAGCAGCGATGTAGAACGCCCGTACTTTGCTAGGAAAAAGGATTTTGGGATGGAGCAGGGCTGCCTTATTTACAAGTATCGCATAGTAGTGCCACACAGTTTGCAAAACAAAATATTAAATGAAATCCACGAAGGGCATCTGGGAATGAATAAAATGAAGAGTTTATCGCGGAGCTATGTATATTGGGCCAGTTTAGACCGGGACATTGAGCAGGTGTGTCGGTCGTGTGCGGCGTGCCGCACGGTGCTTGATGCCCCACCCCGGTCTCAACTGCACCCTTGGGAGTTCCCATTGCACCCCTGGCAGCGTATACATGTAGATTTTGCAGACTGTGGGGGGAGACGGTACTTAATTCTGGTGGACGCGCACTCTAAGTGGATAGAAGTGGTGCCCATGCAGAGAACTAATGCGGACCGTACCATCAATGTGTTACGGAGTATTTTCGCGAGATTCGGTTTACCATCGCAGCTCGTTTCAGACAACGGGCCCCCGTTCTCATCGTTAGAATTTAAGGAATATTGTGCAAATAATTGTATAAAACACACGACTTCGGCACCTTATAGACCTCAGGGTAACGGAGCGGCAGAAAACGCTGTGAAAACCGTAAAAAAAGCAATTAAGAGAGCATTGTTTGAGGGGGTAGACGTTGACGCCGCTTTATACAAATTCCTTTTCCAGTACCGAAACTGTGACCACGCAACCACAGGAGTATCTCCAGCTGTAGCCTTACAGGGGCGGCGATTGCGCAACCGGCTTGATGTTTTGCGGCCAGATAGGGCTGCCGCGGTCCGAGATAGGCAGGAACAGCAGGTTGCTCGAGCCGCCGGGAAAGAAAGGGATTTTGACGTGGGGGATGCCGTGCTAGTTCGCGATTATTCAGCGAGGGGAGAAAAGTGGGCTGAGGCGTCAGTCACAAAGAAAACTGGCCCAGTCTCATATAAAGTAGATGTAGGTAAAGGTATAGAATGGCGTAGGCACGCAGACCAAATGATCCCGAGAAATAGTAATACTCGATACTCGTTATCGCGAACGAGTGACGTCACAGTTACGACGGATAGGAATGGTAAACCTGAGATCGATAAGGATGCCGATCTTGATTCGTATGAAGATGCGTCGGACGGCGGTAACGGCAGCCAGGATAAGTCACTTGTGGCCCAAGGTGAGCCGACACCAGTGGCCCAGCCACCCTAACCGCTACCGGCACCACCGGTGGCGCCGCCGTCGTCTCCGCCTCCCGACGCGTCTGCTCGAGCACTGCGTGCATTAGTACGAGCTAAACGAACGATCCTTAATTTATTGGAGTAAATAATGAAGGTGTGTGAATTAAACATAAGATTGAGATTGTATACCTATTATAGTGTGCTTATAGTTATAGTATTATAGTGGTTCAGGGCTTAGTGGGGAGAGATGTAACGTTTGGGATATAGTTCATACTGTAGATACATATTTATATTTATGTAATGTAGGGTATCTGTATTATGTCTATAATAAACTAGTCTACCGCACACCTCCGTGTTTTACTGACGTACCAGTTAGAAGAAGGATCCGGTTTGGATTTGGTAAAAATAAAGGTAGTGAATGGATATTTGTTAATCTCAGACTGGGCACTGGATGCTAAGTATACTTAAATTAAATTAAATTAAAATTCATTTATTCTCAGACCATCGATCTATAGTGTTAGTAACAATGTAACTTAAGAACTAATGGTAAAGAATTATCTTTTCTCCTAAAAAATTATGATAAGATAAGATAAGATAAGATAACTTTATTGACAAATAAAAAAAAACGGAATATGCATCGATTTCTATGTGATCAAGCAGAGTTGAGTCTATCGCAAATTGCAAGCTTTATCACATTTAACGTCTTATTTTTACCAACGTATTGATCTTGCATTTATAATGTCTAGACTAAACGTAATTCATAGCAAATTTAATGTAGATAAATAATGTGGAAGTAACTATAATAATATTATAAATAGTTTTCAATATACAAGCCAAAAACTGGAAAAGGGGACCAACCGCCGGCTCTTGTCCAACATTCGTGGATTTTCGTGTGTTCATCTGGGGACCTTAAAGACTATCTGTATCAGTTTTCAAAACTACACGAATTATTTGGCCTGATTGTTTTGGGTTCACGTTAATTTAAACAGATTAACTGTGTTTATTTCATGGTGTTTTTATGATCGATTTTTGTGTACCTACTTAAATAAATAAAAATAAACGAGACTTTGTTACTTGGTTGTGTTATGTTGTATTTTACTTACATAAATGATTATTACTATAAAATGTCATAAGAAAATTACCTTTTGTACGGGCAATTTCAAAAACATTATGCCATCCATACTCTTTATAACCTATAGTACGTTTTTTTTGACATTAGAAATTTTGTAAACAAAGAAGCAGTGGTAGTAAACCATTTTCTACAAACGATTTATAAGAAAAGAGTGATATTGTTTTCAGTGCAAGTTGAAGCTACATATATGAAATTATGGATCACTAGCTAGTAGGCGCGGCTCTGCCCGCGTGGAATTCGCATTATCACCAGGTGGTAGAATCTTTGCTCCGGGCTCGTCTGAGTTGGGTGCCACCGCTTTACCTATTAATTCCGCTGCCATAACAACATTGCCTAGTATTGTTGTTTTCCGGATGGAAGAGTACGGTAACCAGTGTAATTACTGTAGTCTCAAGGCTTAAGATCCCTACTCCTTGAAGTGGGATGGCGCCATAGTGTTGTTATTAGTTTATTTTCAAAAGTAAATTCCTAACATTGCGATCAGTTATGGACGGCGATAGCCACTTTCCATCAGGTGCATCGTCTGTTCGTCCGTCCCCATTATGACATAAAATAAACGTGGAAGAACGTTATTATGTACTGTCCGCGACTCCGTCCGAATGGATTTAGAAAATATTTTCCCGAAGGAATGAGATAATTTCCTGCTAAATTCCCAAAGGAATGAGATATTTACGTCGATCCGTTGCTCTGTTTCGTCGTGAAAGAAGGAGAAACACAGGAAAACTCGGACTGGCGTCAGACTCGTCCATTTTTAAACGGAATACTTATATATAAAATAACAATTAAAACGTTACAACAAAAAACTTCATCGAAAACAAGCCAAACTTAACAATAACACATAGAAAACTATCAAAACGGCAAAATTCACTGATTACACTCCCACTCGTAAAGGATGCTTGACGCTTACGTTTGCTACGTGTTGTGACAGATGTCGGGCATGTTATGCACGCACTTTAAAAATATCCTATTGTAAAACGTATTTCAACATTGACATGCTCTTTTTTATTTTGTCATGTTAAACTATTAAACTAATAAGGTTTAATGTCCTCAAGTATATTTATATTAATCTATGTTTGCAACCACTGCTTCTTTAGGTCTTTTATAATGTAAACTTTCTCACGATGATTAGTTTATTTGTATTAGTTTATCTTTTTTGTTGTAGAAATTTAAACTATGGTATTTTATTATTGAAAATACAAATAAACTGTCACAATAATGTCTATTTAGAACTTAAAGATATAAATTAAATATTAAGGCATTTTTTATTAATATATTTTGCTTGCCACACATTAACGTGTACGATAAAGAACCCAATTTTTCGTTCTTTCTAATGCTAAAAAAAACAGACTATAGTCAGCTGATTTTTTTATAGTGCACCGGCCTTTTTTTTTCTATACAACTTAGGTGGCAGACAAGCACACGGCCCACCTGATGGAAAGTGGTTACTGTAAAGTCGTAGCCTGCCGCCCGCTCGAGCCGACTAGGTCGAGGTTGTTACAGCTCCAGAGAAAAGAACCTCTTTGTAAGATGTACCGTAAGGCCACGGCGACGGCGCGCTGAGAAGCGTGCCTCCCCATTCCGGGGGCGAGTCGGGGACACCGTTGTCCCCCCTCCCGAGGAGGGCTAGACCGTAAGGGATGGCCCTGGGTCAGCCGGGGTGCGAGGGATATGTCGATGATAACCTCACCTCCGGCCTAGCACCACGACCCACAGTCGGCGTGCGGTTTTAGTCGGTTCGAGTCCGACATAACCTCCCCTTCCGGCTCCGGCAGGGGGGTATCCGAGGGGATTTCCGCACGGAAAAAAAAAAGATGTACCGTAACGAGGAGTTTTGCCCTGCAGGCTGCATCAAACATTTGACATCACTGAAGAACGCGATGTTAGTCCTCCCTTGAGATGTTGATAGAGACTATTGGCCGTGAACCAATATCCCTAAACAAGTGGCTCAATTATTAGTAGAATAGGATAGAACAATTTAATGATTTTGACAGATAATTATTTTTATTAAAAACATACATCATCCTGTAAAAAAGGTCAGCAACAGCAGAGGACTAGCAGTCCCTAATATAATATATCAAAGTATAACTTATGAACTAATACTACTACTATATAAATATAACTATAATTAGATTGGATTTCACCAGAGTGAAAATCCGTTGAGATAGACTGGGTTCTCCTGTGTTATTCAATAAATCATTAAGTAAAAGGTGACAACATCTAGTTTTTTTTATTCTGTGGACGTTTTGTTCATCCTATTTTTTTTTTTATATAGGACACGTCAATTTGACTTCACCTCGCCTGATGTTAAGCTAAAGGCAAAGTCTCGGAAAGAGGGCCACCATCGGAAACATGTACCATGTTAACAGTGGTGGCACTCAGCTTGAGCCTTTTCACGCCCCGCTTAAAGGACCCGGGACTGTAGGAAGAAGGAAACACGTGAGCTGGCAGGGAGTTCCAGGTCTTAATGGTGCGGCATAGGAATGAGTCGCTGAAACGCTTGGTTCTTGCTGGTATACTCTGCACCGTATATGGATGGCATCTTAGCCCTGCACCTACTTCCTATTATTGGGGAAATCCACTCTTAATCATACTATATTTAACAAATTAATCTGTTTAGTTTTCGTTTGTTTCTTAGTTTGTTTAGTAGTCCTTATTTTGCAACATATTTTTTTACATAAATTAATCTAATCGTGGTTTGATTTCTAAAAAGATATCTTCTGTAGGTGTAAGGGTTATTCTGTAAGGGTTTAAGGTTAACGATGACTTCGTGTTGATGCCAGTCTCCACACGGAATTTTGAAATAAGTTTTGCAATGCCTATTCGGGATTGAAGTGAACCGAAACGGAGACCTGCACAAAAAAAACATAAAAACATTAGTAAGAATAATAATGAATAAGTATTACCACTAGTTTTATGCTGTTGTTCTCTCTAAACATAGAACTAATGAGAATTTGAGTTCATTCCCAATAATCAGATAGAGGAGCACTGTGCGATTTCGTGAACCAATCGTGTGATTTCTCGTTATTTTTTCTACCTCGTTATGACAATAGAATTATACAAAGCGACTACAACTACTATTAAGAAGTAGGTAATCAAATCATAATTAAATCAATTCATTTATTTTTCAATCGGTTGTACCAGAATTTGGATAACTTCTTGGCGGAATACCCGAGAGATAGTTCAAAATGCTTTGAAGAATTTGTTGCCGCCCGTCTAGCTGTTTATTTAAGAAGGCCACTGCGTTGGCAAAAATGCATCGATTGCATGACTTTCATTTCGAAATAATAAATACTCGTATACATAAAAAAAGTTTTTTTTCTTCATATCAACGGCAATCCCTCATGTAAGTACCTTTTCCCCGGTTTATATTGATGTTATGAAAGAGTTTTTACGAAATAAAAAAAAGTGATATTACATTACAAAATTTAAGAAAATTTAAATAGAAATACATACTATACGCTTAAGACTATAAAAACTTTAATGATGTAAACTTGTGGCACCATCGCGTCAGCGAGTTTAATAGTTAATGCCTGGTTTCAGAATTGCAAGTACAACAATTTTTCTACACTAGTTATAAAACAATAATTTACTTACCGATACAGGCTCTAGGCCCAACTCCAAAGGGTAAATATGCACAGGAATGCCGAGCACCCACCACCTCTGGGTCAAATCTGTTAGGGTCGAATACTTCGGGCTTCGGATAATAGTTTTTGTCATGGTGTATACCCAATACTGGTATTAACACAGTCTGGTCCTTTTTAATAACCACATCGGTTCCAGGTATTTTGTAGTCTACAACTGCTTTTCTTTGCAATGGATCCAATAACGGATACATTCGGAGTGTTTCGGAAAACGTTTTATCCAAATACTTCATATCATGTAAAGATTCATATGTTATATCACCACGTTCCTTTCCATGAGCTTTTGTTACAGAATCAATTTCTTCCCTTAATTTGTCTTGAACTTCAGGGTTTTGTGCTAGTTGGTACAATAGAAAGGCCATTGTAGAGGAACTAGTCTCATATCCAGCAATAAAAAATACAAAAGCTTGAGCAGCCATTATATCCTTGGATATCTCTACTACTTTATTGTCCATATGTTTTGATTTTAAATTACTAATTTCTCCGATCTCCCGTAGTTGTAACATTAAGTCCATGAAGTCACCTCTACCTGATGGCTTTTCATGTCTTTGTGACATTACATCTCTTACTAGCTGTTCAAAGAATTTAGTTACTTTTGCGGGAAAGAGTGATAGATTAAGGTTTTTCAGAAGACCTGGATACATCATGTCCAGTTCAATCGCAAAGTTGGGCGTAAGTATCATATCATCCAGTTCTTGTAAAGTCTTATCCATCTCGGTCTCTGTTTCAAAATTGGTAAGATTGACTCCAAATGCACAAGTAGCAATTGTTGACATCGTATATTTACGAAGCAATTTGCGAATATCATGTTCTGTACTGGTGTGATTAGCTTTGTCTAAATAACTCACGAGCGTATCAGAACAGTCATTTAGCAGATGAAACATAGATTTAAGCTTCCCCGATGTGAAAATAGCAGTGAAACGTGTCCTTAAGGCACTCCATGTCTCACCATCTGCATGAAACATGTTTTGTCCTAATCCGCTTTTACTAAATTCAACTCCACGGTCTCTGAAGAGATCGAAGTCTTTAATCATGATGTGTTTAATAATATCTAAGTCCCTTATCATTAAGCAGGGTGTCGTCATCCTGTAGATACCCACGAGTCGCTCGTTGGGAAACTTTTCGTAAATATCTTTAAACACGTCGCCCATATTTTTGCGTCGAAGAGCACTTTCTTTTATATTGCCAAAAAATGGAAGAGGTGTCGGTCCGACGACATTTTGCTTTTTCCAGTAATTGAAAGTTCTAGTGAAGTAATAATATAGACCGAAGCACACCGCCGTCAACACTACTGGTAGATAACTTAAATCTACTAACATGTTGCAGAATTAAAAGATACTTATTAATTAAACACTGTGTCTGTTATGAATTATCAAGTCCGTCGTTACTTTTATATAAGTGCCAAAAAATAACCGGTTTGATTCAGTGCAGGGGTCGATAATACTCAAATACTCGGTTGTGTACTACTATTACCTTGAAATAACGTGTACATGATATACATTTCATATGCTATAAATATTATCCTCCTTCGTATTACTATTTATAATGGGCTATTTGACTAATTTTTTTTTTACTTTCGAAAAATGACCACTGTCTTATAATATAATGAACTGTAAAAGTAAAATTTTCGTACGACAAATAGTTTTCAAGATATTTGATTTTGAAAATTTCAATTTGTCGCGCCGCCCGAAAACGCTCCATACAAAATCGCGCTAAATTGTGACGTCACGCTTCGGTAGCGCGTAGTGCAAATGTATGGAGTGCAAGATAATATCGCATTTATCTCGGCGTTTACACTTATATAGTTCATAATAAAAGTTATTTAAAATTTAATGAGGAATCTAAAAGTTATATATTTGAATTGAATTTGATTGTTTATATTTTGACTTTTTTTGGGAATTTCAACTAATGAAAAGTCATAGTTTCAGTTTAGATATGCAATATTTTATTTATCAAGGCGTATTTTTTAAGCTATCATATTAACCAGTATTGGGAAGAATCGACGACTTAGTCAAATACCCTTATGTTTGAATGTAAGTTACTCAAGTTTCCAAGTGCTAACGGGACATACAGGCATAAACTTTAGTCTGCAATACAGATAGGCTAGTTTTTACCTCTCGAATATAGGCTTCTATGGCTTGCAGTAACAGGATCAGTTCCTCAATGATTAGTCCTCACTATATAGTATAAAGCAAAGTCGCTTTCAGCATCTGTCCGTCCTTATATCTTTAAAACTACGCTACGGATTTCGATACGGTTTTTTTAATAGATAGAGTTATTCAAGGCAAAGGTTCATATGTATAATACATGCTTAATATAGTTGAGTGTGTAGTGGAAATGGGACCTGATGCCACGCGGGTGGAAAAAAATTGGTGGAACGAAGTTCACCGGTGAGCTAGTTGATATGTAAATGAAGATTATTCATTTACTAGCTTTTGCCCGCGGCTGCGCCCGCGTGGATATCGGTTATCGCGACCAAACATAGCCTTTCCCAAGGTCTAAACTATCCCTATACCAAATTTCATCAAAATTGGTTTAGTGGTTTAGGCGTGAAAGCGTTACATACAGACAGACAGACAGACAGACAGACAGAGTTACTTTCGCATTTATAATACTAGTATGGATTTATTTATTTTAAATACTTTATTGTACGCCAATTACAATATTCATGATGTCAAGGGCCTCATCACTTTATGCAATTTCTGGCAGGCACACTTAGGTGGCAGAGAAGCACAGGGCCGACCTGATGGCAAGTGGTTACCGTGGCCTATGGACGACCTTTTACGAAATACTAGTATTTCATACAGTCTTCATTTGCTCTAGTAACGTATTATTCAAATTAACATCCCTAGTTATCGCACAACACTGTAATCATTGTTTTTAAGCAAATATTTTGCTATACGCTATCATACACTGATAAGTCAATAATTACAGTTTTACATTTGCTTAAAAAAGCTGTTTAAAATATTGAAACAAGTTTGATAGCAGGCGGTACCCATTTGCCAATCATAAACCAAAAGATAATTAATGGCTACCACCTGCTATCAAACTTGTTCAGATCTTTTAACAGCAGTCGGATTTTTAAATTTTTAAATAATTTATTTTAATTTAATCTTTTTAATTATGTTATGACATATACATATATCTCTGAAAGTGTCTCATTTCCTCCTCTTTACCCACAACTGAGTTGTACGAGAGGTGTAAGGTGCTGACTATCCGTCAATTATTTATTATCCATGTCACAACAAAACAACACTATTTGCTTTTTTTTTTTAATAATAATAAATCTCTGCTTTAATTAAGAGGCGTTTGAATTGGGCTCAGAAGATCTAGGTTGGCGCCCATACAACTATCTAGTAAGCGCAGCGTCTACAAGTTCGTTTCGCTCTCTCCCGCAACGTGTAGTATGTATATAAATCAATCAAGTGATGTAGTCGAGTTAGAAAAGGTTTGAAAATAGGAAAAGCTCACATATTATACACAAGTGCTCTGAGTGGAACGAAAAGTGTGGTCGGGATTCCTCCTATGGACCTTTAAATCGATACCTAGCTTTGGCGTAACGGTAGAGCGTAACTGCTACGCCGTAGATCGCGGGTTCGGTTCTAAATATCATCACTTTACCACATAGTGTAAAGCAAAGTCGCTTTCCGTCCGTCCGTCCCTATGTATGTTTTGATCTTTAAAACTACGCAACGGATTTTGAAGCGGTTTTTTTTAATAGATAGAGTGATTCAAGAAGATGGTTTGTTTGTATAATACATGCTTAATATAGTAGAGGGTGCAATGGGAACGGGATTTAACGCCACGCGGCCTAAAAAAAATTGCGGTACGAAGTTCGCCGGGTCAGCCAGTAGCACTATATAATATTTATATATCTAATATATAAAATTCTCCTGTCACAGTTTTCGTTGCCATACTCCTCCGAAACGGTGTGACCTATTTTGATGAAATTTTTTGTGCTTATCCGGTATCTATGAGAATCGGCCAACATCTATTTTTCATCCCCCTAAATGGTGCAGCGGGAACGGGATCTGACGCGGATCGCGGGGCGGGAAAAAATTGGCGGTACGAAGTTCGCCGGGACAGCTAGTATAATATAATAGTGCTATATAATAGTGCAAAGTATGTATATTTGAATTAATCTAGATGTTTAGTAATTTGTTTTAGTAGTAATAGTACCGTAATAGTCAGAAGTGAAGGAACAAATCGAGTAAATTCTATTCGCCTTTTAAATCGTACTTTTTTCTACACTGGCAACACCAAACTATACTTTAGTGTCGCCTCCAACTTACCCACCATTCTAAGTTGACATCAAACGTGATGGCAGTACAGAAAAAGGTTGATTTATTGAGAAATCTAGAGGTAGTCCGATTTTAAAAGGCGGTACAATTTACTCGACTCTCCTCAATGATATTTCATAAACTATAGTTAATGTTGTTCACGTTCTAAAATGTCAACAAAAAAAAATGATGACCTGATGGTCACCATTTCTTCCACCAATCAGGGACGCGACAGTGCGCTACCCAAAAAAACGTCTTTAATGAATTAATTAGTTACAATAATAATATTATTCATATAAATTAATAACATTGACGTATTAAGAAGCTATAATTTTTTATAGGTATGTATTTTTTGCGTCATTTTTGAAAGCGGCCATGTTCCTGCATGACGTATCTACAGTTTATAAAACATCATTGACTCTCCTATATTATGTTTGTTCCCAATGATTCCATTGAAGATTACGAGTGTCGCGATTGGCTAATTTATGGTCCCCCCCTGTCTCCACTCCCCAGGCTTCTCTTCACTCCACCTGTTTCCACACCAGTGGGAACGCACCCTTATTTAGGTGACAAAGTATAACATCAAATTGCAAGTTTGTTTTCCGAAGTAAAAACGCGCGGAAAATAAAAATAAATATTTTTTTTTTTATATTCCACAACATTCCACACAACGCTATCTAGACGCATGGTAAGCGTAGCTTAACTAGCTTGTGTTATGGAATCTAGAATGCGGATAAACATACTTAGGTATTTTTTTTTAGTAAATACATACATACTAGGTATACATAGAAACACCCAGAACAATGCAAATAGCCATATTCATGCATACAAATATTTGCACAGAGCGGGAATCGAACCCACGCTTCCTGCATTGCAGTCGCGTTCACTACCGCCACGCCACGGAGGCTAAATAAATGAATCCAAATATATTTTCTACGTTTTAATATTATGGAGACAACTTATGTAATCGCGGTTTACGCCCTAACCTTTAACCTTATGGTCCATTGGGTGTATATTTACTTTTGATAATATTGTATTATAACTTGCAAGTCATGCCTATTTATAAATGTGATAAGAAATTACTCAGTAATGATGAATTGAAAAAAAACTGGCCAAAGGCGAATCGGACTCGCGCAATGAGGGTTCCGTACTAAACTGAATTACGGCACACTTAATATGGTTGTGAGAAAACTGTTGTCCCCATGCATACATAGGTCATAGCTCCAAAGGGCTGCAGACTTGAGTAGGTGATATCAACTTGATACTTCAAAGACGAACAAAAAGAGGTGACAAAGTAATTTTAAAAGGTTCATTTTGCTAATTGCGATATAAATTCTTCGATAATTAAATCGAGGTTTTTTGTGATCCAAGTACAGAACCCTAAATATCTGCTGTTATTGAGAACGATAACAATATTTACGTAGTTAATATCAGTTTTCTTAAGCATTTGTTTTTATAAACAATAAAAATACACATAAAAAATGTAGTAGGTATTTACAAATATGCCTAATAGTTTAAAACCATTGTAATAACCTTTAAGGTGACATAAAAATAAACTCTGTGGAAAAGTTCAAGTGTCTTATTCAATATTTGTAGTAGATTCCACCAAGCGCCATCAATCTACAGTTTATACAGTATTGACAATAAAATTGTTACGTTTACTTTTGAAATTCAGAACATTATGAAACAAATAGGTAATATCGTGTATGTACGTACTTTCGTACGATATCAAACGACTAATTCTTGTCTAAATCCTGCTCCTACTAGCGACCAAACATACTTACAAACGTACAAACATCTGCACAAACTTTCACCATTATAATATAAGAAGAAGTAGGATTTTTAGGGTCCATAAAATTCGCAACAACCGCGCAATCGTTTCTTACACATACAGGTGTAATTATTTTTGTATATAAAAAGATACATCAATTTACGCGGATTATTTTCAATTTTCAAATTAGTCGGTAATATGTCCGAAAAACTTGTGTATACGGTTTGATAGCCTCTGTGGCACAGTGGTAGAAAGTTGCTACGCAGAGAGCACAGATTCGTTTCCCGCTCAGTATAAATGTTGGAATGCATGGATATGAATAATTGCGTTGGTCTAGGTCTTTCTTTGTATAATAATGTATAGTATTGACGTCTTCTAAGGTCTGCACCGTGACCTCACTCTGGAAGAAAATCGTGGTATTACATTGTGACATTCCACAGCCGCTGATGATTGTTCTAGAGGGGTAGTGACCTGCCCCTCTTTTTTTTCCTGTGGCAATCGCCACGGATACCTCCCCCGCCGGAGCCGGAAGGGGAGGTTATGTCGGACTCGAACCGACTAAAACCGCACGCCGACTGAGGGTCGTGGTGCCAGGCCGGAGGTGAGGTTGTCATCGACATATCCCTCTGACCCCGGCTGACCCAGGGCCATCCCTAATGGTCTAACCCCCCTCGGGAGGGGGACAACGGTGTCCCCGGCAACTCTGGACAACGATTGTAGAATAGAATAGTTTGATCAATGTATGTGATTAACATACTTTGACGACAGTCGTAAATGCCAAAATAACAAATGTTAATTGGTTGACTGACGCGTCAAACGTAGACTCGACATAGAGGTAATAGAAGCGAGATAAGGTTTTTGGCTCGACATAACGGGACTCGACATAAAGGGAACCATTCGTCTGTTTATGCCTGATACATGCCGTGTTGGTTCCCGCGGAGTAGAACAGGGCCACCCCATCTCTTTCTGTGGGTGCCGTAGAAGGCGACTAAGGGATAGGGCTATTCTCCATCCGACAGTAAACATACAGTCCATGACTAAGTGCCCCCTTGACGGCAATTAGGCTCACCTTCTACTACGTGGGACCGAAAATGATAGTTGGCGAAATTTGGGTGCTAAGACACCTCTGCCTACAAAGAAAGTCTACATGTAATAAGAAAGCGAGTGACTGAAGTAAAACAAAATTTTCAGAGATACATAATATATTCGTATGTAGATATATTTAAATTAACTTATGAGCTAATTACAATGTATTTCAACAGTGAAAATCCATTCAGCTAACCTAGGTTCTCATAATTTATTCAATTTTGTGAGAACTCAGGTATAGTTCGATTAGGTATCATTTTGGAAATCCGCTCTTAAACTATATTTGTCCATCCATTTACGGTGCGGAGTATACCAGCTAGAACCAAGCGTTTCAGTGATTCATTCCTATGCCGCACCACTAAGACCTGGAATTCCCTGCCAGCTCACGTGTTTCCTTCTTCCTACAGTCCCGGGTCCTTTAAGCGGGGCGTGAAAAGGCATCTAATGAGGCCGTCAAGCTGAGTGCCACCACTGTTAACATGGTAAATGTTTACGATGGTAACCCTCTTTCCGAGACTTTGCCTTTAGCTTAACATCAGGCGAGGTGAAGTCAAATTGACGGGTCCTTTATAAAAAAAATGTATAGTATTGACGTCTTCGAAGGTCAGCACCGTGATCTCATTCTGGAGGCAAATGGTGGTATTACTAGAAGACCCCTCTGCCTACATATGTATGTATGAAACTATACAAAGAATGTCTACATGTAATAAGAAAGCGAGTGACTGAAGTAAAACAAAATTTTCAGAGATACATATATATTCGTATGTAGATAAATTTAAAGTAACTTATAAGCTAATTACACTTTCAACAGTGAAAAACCATTCAGCTAACCTAGGTTCTCATAATTTATTCAATTTTGTGAGAACTCAGGTATAGTTCGATTAGGTATCATTTTGGAAATCCGCTCTTAAACTATATTTTGTCAAATCAATCTGTAACTAGATATTTAATTTAGTATCCTTACTAAGTTTACATAGTGTATGCCATTAGTTGAACTTCCTTTTTTATCATAACAGGAAACCTAAATGTAGAATGATTGTAAACAAGCATAACATCTTTCGAATAAAATAAAAAATATACTATGATCGTGGCTTGATATGTAAAAATATGTCTTCTGCTGGTGTAAGGGTTATTCTATTAGGGTTTCGTGTCAACGGTGACTTCGTGTTGACGCCAGCCTCCACACGGAATTTTGATATAATCTTGGCAATCCCAACTCGAGATTGCAATGAGCCGAACCGCGTACCTGCATAAAAAGAAACAATTTATTGAGTAAAATGATTACATAGGTGCTATAATATAATCCCCGAGGAGGGCCAGACCGTAAGAGATGGCCCTGGGTCAGCCGGGGTGCGAGGGATATGTCGTAGACAACCTCATCTCCGGTCTAGCACCACGACGACCCACAGTCGGCGTACGGTTTTATTCGGTTCGAGTCCAACATATTATTATATATTTGCACTGAGCCGGAATGAGGCTGTCATATATCATGTATTAGGTACCAATATTCCCATATGTGGATGGTATATTTGAAAAAGTATTGGCCTTATTTTTGGACAATTATGACCATTACAAGAATGACAGAAAGAAACAAAATATCTGCTGACAAATGTTTGTGGTGTTTCCTGTTTGGCTGCCGTTGGTCGTATTTGCCTGTATTTGTATATTTTACATATTTGCCAAACATAACAAATTCCCAAGCCAAGTGAAGTGTCACCTTAACACAAACAAAGACACGTGTTAAAGCCGTATGCGTATTGTATATCGTCACTGTATATTTTGAAACAAGCTTACCTATACAGGCTCTAGGCCCAACTCCGAAGGGCAAATATGCACAGGAATGCCGAGCACCTGCTACTTCCGGATCAAATCTGTTAGGGTCGAATACTTCGGGCTTTGGATAATATTTCTTGTCATGGTGTATGCCCAATACTGGTATCAACACAGTCTCGTCCTTTTTAATAACCATATCTGTTCCAGGTATTTTGTAGTCCACAATTGCTTTTCTTTGCAATGGATCTACTAACGGATACATTCGGAGTGTTTCAGAAAATACTTTGTCCAAATACTTCATATCATGTAAAGATTCATATGTTATTTCACCCCGAGCCTTTCCATGAGCTTTTGTTACAGATTCAATTTCTTCCCACAATTTTTCTTGAACTTCGGGGTTTTGCGCTAGTTCGTATAAAAGATAAGACATTGTAGTGGAACTAGTCTCATATCCAGCAATAAAAAATACGAAAGCTTGAGAAGCTATTATATCCTCAGTTATTTCAACACTTTTACTGTCAGGTTGTTTTGATTTTGTGTTGCTAATTTCTCCCAACTCTCGCAGTTGTAATATTAAGTCCATGAAGTCACCTCTTCCTGATGGCTTTCCATGTCTTTGTGACATTACATCTCTAACAAGATGCTCAAAGAATTTAGTTACTTTTGCAGGAAAAAGTGAAAGATTAAGTTTCATCAGTCTCGTTTTCAAAAGTTGTAAGATTAACTCCAAATGCACAAGTAGCAATTGTTGACATCGTATATTTACGAAGCAATTTGCGAATATCGTGCTCTGTGTTGGTGTGACTAGCGTTGTCCAAATAATTCACAAACGCGTCTGAACATTCGTCGAGCAGATAAAACATACTTTTCAGTTTTCCCGATGTGAAAATAGGAGTGAATCTTGTTCTTAAGGCACTCCATGTGTCGCCATCTGCATGAAACATGTTTTGTCCCAATCCGCTTTTGCTAAATTCTACTCCACGGTCTCTGAAGAGATCGAAGTCTTTAATCAGGATGTTTTTAACGATATCCAAGTCTTTTATCATTAAACAGGGCGTTGTCATTCTGTAAATACCCACGACTCGCTCCTTGGGAAACTTTTCATAAAGTTCTTTAAACACGTCGCCCATATTTTTGCGTCGAAGAGTACTTTCCTTTAAGTTGCCAAAAAATGGAACAGGCTCCGGTCCGACGACATTTCTCTTTTTCCAGTAGTTGAAAGTTCTCGTGAAGTAATAAAATAGACCGTAGTACACCACAGCCAACACTACTGGTAAATAAGTTAAATATTGTAACATTTTGTAAAATAACCGAATAGTTATTAAAAAGAAACTGTTACGATTATGAATCTTTAAATCTATCTTTGCTTTTATATATGCCCCGAAAAATTATAGGGAAGTCATTTAGTGACGGGGTCATAAATACTCTTTATTTAAAGTTTTCAAATAATCGTTATCTATACATATAATAAATCTGTAAACGATCGATGTCTGTACATGGAAAGGAAATGAGAAAAATTGTTATAGGGGAACTTTATAAACGTAATAGAATCCAAATCAACGTTTTTTGGAATTTGTCTGTTTGTCTGTTTATCTGTTTATCTGTTTATCTGTTTCTCTGTTTCTCTGTTTCTCTGTTTGTCTGTGAGTTTGTGCACGCTAATCTCAGAATCGGCTGAACGGATTTGGTTGCGGTTTTCACTAATATATTGTGGTAGGCTTCACTTAACATTTAGTGTTTGTTTTATTGAAATCGGTTCATAAATAAAAAAGTTATGTCCATAATAGCATATCACGGCTAACAATTTGTGAGTGTGTGAATAGATCGAACAAATAAAGAAGCAACAATGCTTACAAGAAGATATTATTTCGGTCATAGGAATCTGAAGAACTTCGAGAGGCCAGAGTTCTACATCTCAGCCAAGTCAGGTCAGGTTACTGCAGAATCTTCGGCACAGTGTCTCGATAGAATTCACATTGTTCTCGAACGATTTTCTCTCGAATCCAACAAATTAGTAAGCAGCTGGTTCGGTAAAAAGACTCCTGGCTTTCATAATTAATATCATCACGCTATTATAATAAGGAATGGGACAGAATGTTTTTATGACATAATATGTACCTAAACGTCTATTTCACACCATGATGTCATGGTAACTGTGGCTCGATACGTCTGCGGTGGACTTATAACTTAGTTGAGTCGCGTTCGATTCCATCTAAAATGTAATTTTCCTTTTTTATGGTTTTTTATTTACTTTTGTTTAAATTTTTTATTTTATTGTGTATTTGTTGTATTTTATTGTGTTTATAGTTTTATTTAAGTAAAATATAAATTCTATGCTTAGTATTCTATAGGTAGTACATAAAACTAGGCTGTGTGACAGTAATAGTAGAACTTATTATATAATATTCTTAGATGTATACAAAATTCTTCATTTCGGAGTATGAAAAAGTGGTCGTAAGAAGTCATAAAACTAAAACTGGTATCCCCCATTGATACCGATTCCACCACATCGGGGCAAGCGCAATATTGGAATCAAACCGATTAAAATTTAACAGAGGAATGGGGCATTGGGCGTATTCTGGGGTTAGGTACCCCAATATACCTGCCTTGGTTAACTATCATAAATAGGCGGTCTCAACGTGAAGAGCAGGGATTGCTTCGGCTAGGGTGATGGGTAGCCTAAGCTATCACCATCAAAGCCGCGCTAATGGAGGAAGTAAATCGTTGCACCTTCTCTGAAGCACACTACGTATTCTGGGAGATAGTTGTCCCTATCGTATTACCGTCTCTACCATGGTGAATGTTCTGATGCGCTATTGCAAGGCTCAGATGTCATCCACATACGGATCAGAATATTCCATCAAGAACCAAGTGGTTTGGTGACCCATTCCTATGTCGCACCATTAAGACCTGAAATCCCTGCCAGCTCACGGTTTACTTCTTCCTACAGTCCCGGGTCCTTTAAGGGGGACGTGAAAAGGCTTCTGATGATCCCATAAAGATGAGTGCCACCATTGTTAAGATGGTACACGTTTATAATGGTGACCCTATTTCCGAGTCTTTGCCTTTAGCTTAACATCAGTCGAGGTGAAGTTAAATTGACGTGTCCTATATAAAAAAAAAACTCAGGATATTAAAAGAAGAAAACACATGTGTGGGCAGAGCAATACAGTTCTTAACCGCCTGATAAAGAAATGAAGTTCAGAACAGCTTGGTTCGAAGTGGCATTATTTCTACCGTATGTGACTGACGGAAGGATGGAGAGATTAGTTGAAAGACTCCTAATAGGCTCTTTCACTCGCCGTGGTACGGTAGAAATGGTAAAATACAGCCAGAGAGACAACGTCTTTATGCAACTGCAGAGATTATACAATGTTAGTGACCTGATGAATACCAACATACGCCGCTGCGATATTATCGATTCCATCTAATAAGTAGGTATCTAATAGTAAATACGTAAATCTATCCCAGAAATGATAACAGTACGCCAGGAGAAGCCAACCTATGTATTAGGTATATAAAAGATACCGCTGCTCCTATTATATAAAAGAGACTGAATGTGGGCAGAGAAACACTTAGTTCCGGTAAATTTCATCAGACTAAAAAAATCCGCCACGTGGACATCAACTCCAGTATCAATTTAGAAGTATCTGCATCATCTGCTGGAAACAAGCTTACCAATACAAGGAATATATAGCAAAACTAGCTTTTGCCCGCGGCTCCGCTCGCGTAGATGTCGGTTCCCGGCAATTATTAGATTTTTTCTCTACGTACAAACCATCCCTGGACTTTCACGAATAATTCAAGACCAAAATTACCCAAATCGGTAAAGGCGTTGTTGAGTTACAACATTACAACGAAAAGTGGCATTGTTTTTTATATATATACCTAGATGAGGCTATATGACCCCATCCCAGTCAATGCTGTATTTGCTCTCTTGCGCCCCTCTTCTCTACCTGTGTGTAAAGCAATGAACAACGATGTGACTGTGGTCGATGGAATTTATCATAAAACTGGAACTACCCACTATTGGCTCGGCAAAGAAGAGAACCACTGCTCACTGCTTAGGGCGTGCAAGGCACCGGGTTTTCTTGAAACCATTTTGTGTGATACTTGATGTACTTATTTTAATTTGTTCAGTTCGTAAGTGGTGGCAGCATGTTTTAAGAATTTGGGAGGAAGGAAGAATATTTAAACCATTAAAACTGGTGGTGAACATTACCAAGTCCACATATAATAATGTTCATCACATACTTGATAATGATTTCGTCAGCAAAATGTTGAATTTTTCAAAATCCTTCCGCAATATTTGCCAAGCCCATAGAAGAAGCCTGTCAATTTTCGTAGTTTTCAGTAATTTAGCCCTGTATTTATAAGTCAGTCACTCAAAAGACTGTCTTCATAATATTTAATTTAAAAATACAAGGTTGAAGATGTCAAACGAGTTTTTGAAATGATTTGAATACAGTTTTGTTTCTTTTATGAAATAAATAAATGTTTCTTTTGCGTAAAATTCACTATTTCCAGTATTTCGAGTACTTCCGTTCCAGTTGGGATAAAAATCTTCCACCATGTTTAATAATGAGTTTGAGCTATTCCGAACTAAACGCGGACGAAGTCGCGGGTAACAGCTAGTTATAACATATGAGTACATAATAGTGTAGTTTAAAGTTGAATTTTTTTTTATTCTGCATAGACCATTGGAACTTACAAAAAGTCAATTTGCCTGCCCTTTGCGTGCTCTCCATTATTACCTCTGCTAGTCAAAAAGATTAACAGAAAACCTCCGAGCAACGCTGTACAAGGGTGCTCCCGCCGCGACCAGTATTTGACATAGCAGCATCTCCAATGGGAAGGAGAGAGGCTCAACCGTCTCCGTTGAAAAGGGTGCACCGGGTGGAGGTTCTGGACTACGTACCCAAACTAACTTAACCCTAATAATTAAATAATAGGAACACTGTTAAATATTCATTATGTTTACGCTACCAAGTTACGTTGTAGAATCATGAATTATTATTCTATATTTCGAAGTCATCATAACAAACACATGATATTATAGTATACATCTAGCGGGCGTTCACTATATACATAAGTTTTACAGTTTTATAAAAAAGAAAAAAAAGAAAGACGAAAAAATACTCTAATATACGTATACTCGTAAATACTCTACTACTGTGGTGTATCATAATCGATATATTAGGAATTAACATCACTACTTGTTGTCTCAAATGATTGTAATATAATCGTCATATATTTTTTTGCAATGTTATCTGTGTGTCATAGGCTATCGCTTTTATTTCTGTTTAGGAAAATAATAATGGACACCGGTGCGTTTACATACATGAATGCATTAATGACAGTAACCTCTATCAGTACAATAAAATTTAATGAATTAAGGTGCAAACCTAGAACCTCATAATTTGTCCCTAGGATCGATTTCTTTCGATAAGGTGAAAATATTAAGCTAAAGTCTCCCAACATTGTGAAAGGTCTATGTGCAATGGATTGTGATAGGCTAATTGATTGATTGTAGAATCAGGTACCATTTTGAAGCCCATTGGGTCGTACTTACACTTACATAGCCCTACTGCTACGTACTGGATCACTATACAAAACTATTATTCATAGCAACCTGTATGATGAACTTTCCCTTTGCAATTAAAGCAAATAAGTATAATAGTGATTTTTTGCAAAATGTATGGAGTATTTATTGAAATGCGAATAAGTTCTCCACTGTGACGACACACGAGGTTATTATGGCCGCAGTATTCTGCAGTTGAATTGTTTTGAATTGTGTCCTTAACCGTCAGTTGCCGTTAGAAGAATATTACACTAACTTTTGGCCCGCAGATCCACCTACGCGGTAGTCGGCTAACGCCTCCAAAAATATTTTTCGAAAATGACGCACTTGTATAAACTTCTAACGCCAATTTTCTGTTTCATCCTTAGGCCCGAGGGTCTTCATGGGGCCTCATAGTCCTCATTATATGATTATGAGGCCTCAAAAAGGCCCCCGGGGCCAACCTTACTTGCAAGCCGAAGCCTTTCTCCCGAAGTTGGCTATTTATTTATTGATGAGCATCATTACCGAAAATATGTTCTTTTCCTACGTTTTAGTGTTCCTATTAGATAGCTAACATATATTATGTAATCAAAGTACATACTTTTGACCTTACGGTCCATTAAGTGTATGTTTACTTCTGATGATGTTACATAAAGTGCAAGTCATGTCTACATTGTAAATAAAATAAGAAACCACTGAGTAATGGTGAAATTAAGAATAAACCACCCAATTGCGAACCGGACTGGCTTACTGTCCCATATAAAATTACTGTCGAAAAACTAGGTATTGTACTAATATCATGCATTTATTATAACGATCACTTACTAATATAATATCGTAATAATTCTGAAGCAAAGTAAGAGCCACGTGGTTCAGCAAGGTAAAATTTGGCCCATCCCATCTCTTGCCAAGTGATATCGAACAAGGAATAGGGTTGTTTAACATCAGACAGATAATGCCCAGACACAGCCTCAGATGCCTGGCTCGAATCAACAATAGTGCCCGGAATACGGCAATGATTCGTGAAATGTGGGTGTTAATTCACCTCTGCCTAACCCTCCAGAGATAGAGGTGTGATTATATGTATGTAATAATCCCATCAATAAGTACCTACGGTCACTACAGCGTTTCAACTCTGAGATATCGCGGTGAAGTTCCTCGCAAAGCACCACAACCACTTTGTTCTTCCACCTGAATCAGTTTGTAGTCATTTTCAATAAACCAGAGTTCGCTACCTTTCTCCTAAAGGAATGCCACGACCACCCTTCTCACCTGGAGAGTACATCGGTCAATTACCTCACCGGAGCTCTCAGCGCACCAATGTTACATGTTGCGAAGCAGAGTTTTCGGTTTTTATGCTTTGGGTGTAGCTTTCTTTAGCTATGCTCGCCCTTGAAATGACGTCCCCAGCACATTTACATTATCTGCGTAAACAAGTCAATTGCTTCATGAACTTGATCTTCAATCATTTTAAGAGAGATGGTGGGGCGCGTCGTTCGGGCTTAGCTAAGGCTTGAAAATACTGTTTTCATCCCACCATCTCGCAAAGAGTATTTTTAATCTTCAAAATCTGAGTGGAAAAGCCGTTTTTATTCTCTAGAGGATAAAGTAAATTGAATTTAGAACATCGTGTGCACTAAGTTTGTAAATTAAAAATTACTGCTACCTCTATGGTGCCGAATATATCATACAACTTTTTTTTAATTTGTTAAAAACTCAGACTCGGAACCTCTTGAAAACAAGTGAAAAAACTAAAATCAGTGATTCTAGCGACGAGGAAGTTTGTTTGACGCCAACAGAATTGGCTGAAACTGTTAATAATGCGTAAATGAGCTTTCTCCCTCAACAATCACGCGAGAAGTATTTAAAACAGTACGATATGTTCAACACGTGGCGACGACGTGGCGAAAAGGAGCCAAAACTTTCTCAGAAAACGTTTTGCTGGCATATTTTATAGAATCATCCGAGAACAAGAAAGCAAGCACTCTATGGAGTACGTATTCGATGCTAAAAGCAACAATAAAGATGAAAAAAGACATACATATCGATACCTATCCTAAATTAGTGGCATTTTTAAAAAGAGCCTCATCTGGTCATCAACCAAAAAAATCGAAGGTTTTCACAGTATCTGATATTGAAAAGTTTCTTAACGAAGCACCAGATTCCGTATATTTGGCGGCAAAAGTAAGTCAGTTGCACATTCAGTATCTACTTAAGTATATTAATCTCAATTAAATAGTATACTTAGTAGATGTTGATAGGCATAATTATGCGTTCATATCAATTTTATTCATTTACTAGCTGTCCCGGCGAACTTCGTACCGCCAATTTTTTCCCGCCCCGCGATCGGTGTCAGATCCCCTTCCCGCTGCACCATTTAGGGGGATGAAAAATAGATGTTGGCCGATTCTCAGACCTACTCAATATGCTCACAAAATTTCATCAAAATCGGCCAAGCCGTTTCGGAGGAGTATGGCAACGAAAACTGTGACACGAGAATTTTATATATTAGATCTACTACAATACTCTTTACGTTACGTTACAGGTATTATTGGAATAAACGGAGCATGTCGAACTAATGAACTAACACAACTTAATGTCAAAAACATTGAGAAACATTCAGATGACTTACTATTAATTAATTTACCTAATACAAAGACAAAAAGAGACCGCAACTTCGTCATTCGCAAGGAATACGTAAAGATTGTTGAGAAATATCAAGCCTTACGCCCACCTAACACTCCAATCAATCGATTTTTTCTACAGTATCGCAATGGAAAGTGTGTTAGACAGCCTATGGGTACTAATAAAATTGGCAGTATCTCACGAGAAATAGCAACATTTCTTGAACTTCCAGAACCCCTGTTGTACACGGGTCATTGTTTCCGACGAACTTCAGCCACACTTTTGGCTGATTCCGGAGCTGATCTCCTGTCCCTTAAGCGCCACGGAGGCTGGAAGTCCAATGCAGTTGTAGAGGGATACATAGGGGATTCCATCCAAAATAAGTCTAAAATATGTGAAGGCATCGTAGGAGCCATTACACTGAAAGAGCCTCAATCGGATCCTTGGACTGGCCCTTCTACATCAAAAATAAGCCGTTATGAAAAACCTAACCATCTCCCTCTCTCTCCAACATTCACGCCAAGGGAATCCGATGAATCGGTACAACTATTAAGTATGACAGATAGTTTACCGAAAAACAGTACACAAGTGACTAACACCAATATTACAGTACCAAAAAAAAATTTTACACTCAATTTAAATAGTTAACTGTAGTTACTTTAAAATTTTCTTAATTATACCTTAGTATTATTTTGTTATAATTTGAAGATTATTCTGTAATACTTACCTGTCATAATGTAGTAATTAATACCTAAACTGAAATAAAAGTGTACCTATCTTGTGATTGTAAACGTTTTTTTTTGCATTTAGTCATTTCCTCGCTGAGATGAAATGAAAAGTTGCACTTGAGTGCAAAGATTTTTCACCTCGTGCTCTTTTGATTCCCTCGCTTGCTCGGTCATCAAAATTGAACACGCGGTTAAAAAGCAACTTTGCACTCTTGTATAACAAATAACTATTATCTACGAGTAGCACATCAGTCTGTGTCAAGTATAAACAATACAAGACACAGAAGACGCGTTTGGGCAAGCCTGATTTGCTTATAAATAAAATAGGTTAATTAATATTCAGTACTGTTGCTTCTGTCAAACCCAGAACAAATAAATATATTGTAGCGGACGCTGCGCAATTTACTGAATGTACTCAGAAGCTAACATACCTACCTAGTGATCAAAAAACTTGCAACTGCTGCGCAATAGTTTTTTACTCATACAACTATAATAATTATTTTTAGGTAGGAACCTATAAAAAGGTACCGACATCCATTTGTTTGACGTTAAGTTCAAAAACTAAATTAGCAGTTTTTTAACAGTTCGACAACGGTCATAGACGCGAGATAGCATCCGAACCACCCCCAAGGCGAGGCCGCAATCGTAGCCGTAGGACTGATGGGAGTCCTGGGACATCCTTCTGAGGGCTTACCCGGGGCTCCCATCCATAGGCTTCTGGGCGTTAACGTGGGGGTTTTTAGTCGGTAGGAGTCCGGCATAACATCCATGAAGGATATTCCCCCACGGTAAAAAAAAAAAGCTGTAGGTACAAATGTAAATGTCTAGATGATGAAACTAATATACCTACTACCCATGGAGACCTGAGAAAACTTCTCCCTCTTCTTTCTATTATTATTTTTGTGTCTACTATTCAAGCACAGTCAGCGTCATAAATATCTTAACAACGAATTCTCAAAATGATCTTAAAACTCTCGCATTAAGAGAAAATCAAACTGTTAATTGATTTAAATGGTATTATTGTCAGAACTAAAGATGTGTGCCTAATATTAGATCAATCAGTCAGCTGTAAGGGGGTAAAAAAATGAAATTAAGATCATTTGTGGCCCACGGACTCGAGGTGAAGGGAGGCAGGCTTTGAATGCGACCGGGGCCTCGATTCTACTAAAGCAAAACTATTGTCAAACCACAGAGATTGCAAAAAGTGGCAATACATTATAGACTTTAAAGCGATGCATTAAAAGATCAATATTAAATAACTGTTTTCAGAGTGAATAAAAGAGTGTAATGAAACTTTGGTCATTTAATTTTGGACCCTAGTGTATAGAAATAAAGTCTAAACTTTAATGCCGCTTTTTGCAATCTTTGTGGTTTGACAATAGTTTTGCTTTAGTAGAATCGAGGCCCGGGAAAATCGCATGGACAAAATGGTGCAGTAAAAAATATATATAAACGTTTAAAACGTAGATTAGAGCCACCTCATTTCTTCCTGTGGGTGTCTAAGAAGGCGACTAAGGGATAGGGCTGTTCTCCATCCGACAGTAAACATACAACCCAAGAGTAACAGCCCACTTGATGGCAATTGGCTCGCGTATTATTACGTAGGACCTACAATCATAGTTCACGAAATGTGGGTGTTATGCCTACCCCTTCGGGAATTTACAGGCGTGAGCATATGTATGTTTCTTATGCTTTGTGGCACTACAATCAATTTATTTAATTCCGGGCGAATTCGGGACTCGCTTCGCTAGTTTTATATTCTGCAAATCATGCTTATTTACAAAAAGAAAAAAAAATGCTGAGTAATAGTGACTTAAAAAACCGCTGCTATCAATTAATACAACGCAACACAAAGTTATCAGTACTCTTAAATAATATTTTCTTCTTCTTAAATGTAATTAAACATTATCTTTACATGCGCTTGACCCAACGAATTGTTTTGAAGATTGTATCATAGATCAAATTAAGACCGCGATGTTTCTCTTACAGGGAGAATTCTCTGAACACAAAGCCACCAAACCTTGCCTGAATCCGACCAAATTTTCCTTATATATCCGTATTTGGAGCGACGGTGGAGCCATCTACCGACACTCTTACGAACGATCTCGCCTGGACCGATTCAATTTTACTTATCTCAATCGATGTGAATAGTTAGCATTCTAAATTCTTCTTCATTCAATTGTAAGATTTGGAACTTCGATAAAGACATCATTTTATGTTAACCTTTTTTTATCCTCTCACCGAGTTCTTCAAGCAGGATAAGTTGGGAGACGGGGTTGTTATGTCGGACTCGAACCGACAAAAACCGCACGCCGTCTCGGGTCTTCTCGGGTAGGCATTTCTTATCAGCAATGAGACTGATTACAAACGATAATGAAATGAAAATAGTTCAGTTTAGTCGGTTAATATTAAAATACTTACATTTTTCACAATAATAACAACAAAAGTGTTAAGTTGGTTTCTATTCTATACTAGCTGACCCGGCGAACGTCTTACCATCAAATTTCTTCCGCCCGCGTGGTGTCAGATCCTGTTCCCGCTGCACACTCTACTATATTGAGCATGTTATAAACCTTCCTCTTGAATCACTCTATCTATTAAAAAAACAGCTTCAAAATCCGTTGCGACAGCGGCTTTATTTTATGCTATGTATTGATGATGATAATAATGATACTTTCTGAAGTTTAAGCAAATATCACTCATTGAAATTAAACCACTTTTTCATGGATTCTACACCGTGATTTACTTGTTATTATTTACTTCACGAAAGCAAAAGTTCTGCATCCATTGAACGTTTTTTCGCGTGGGTAGATGGCGTCGAAATTGAATTACAGGATTTTTTTACGAAGCTAAGTGAAGTCGATGTGAAGTCAAATTGACGTGTCCTTTTATAAAAAAATTAAGAAAAGTATTTCAGGTGAAACTGAGACCTGCTCCTCTAGACAAGTTGCTATACATATGTAGAATAGATTGATCAATGTATGAAATATGACGTCAAAATATGAATCAATCCCATATATTCATTCATATTCTATTGTAACGAATTGTAACTTGCCTAAGGGGGCCGGGTCAAATAAATATAAAAAAGTTGTTCTTTAACAATTGCAAGTCACGTCCAGTTGCAAATTGGGCATGACTTGCAAATAATGTTATCTACGGATATATATACGGACAAGAAGGTAACAAATAAGTTATATTACAAATGACCTATGATTGACATCATGACCCACACGAGTCATAATGACCGGTCACCTATTTTTTTTTTTTTTTTAGTTTTTAAACCAGATAGTTGTTTTTAGTTTTTTAGTTTTCAAAAAAAAATTATGACGTTAAAATGGTTTTGTGGTTGATAGCTACCATTGTCCACCAACCTGTGTGGTGTACCAATAGTCGTATCCGTAGCGATACCGCACGATAACGATACGCCTCGCCGCATACGTGTTTCCCTCTTCTTACAGTCCCGGGTCCTTCAAGCGGGGCGTGAAAATACATCTATCAAGGTCGTCAAATTAGGGACCACCATTTTACGTCCAATAGCATCGAGAATGGTCGTCCGTATCTTCTGGACTGCACCTCAACTTTATGACCATCAAGCAAGGTGCTGGCGGGCCACATATATAAAAAAGCACGAAAATTTTTAATAATGGTATCGTAAACGTATCGACAGAACGGAACATTGCGATTGGCCGCCTGCCTACTGTGAATCTGTCTGTGTGTGAAGCCTGCCAATCGCAAAGCTCCGTTCTCCAAATACGTTTACCATACGATTGCGATAGTTTACCGTGCCAGGGTCACTGCGGTCATCTGTTCTTAAGCCCATTGGATACTGCTACGGATTTCCGTAGCAGTATCCTATGGGTAGCGGTACCATAAACATGAGTCAGAATCTGGGATATATCGTTTTGTTACTCAAGGACTTGTCTGTGTGTGTGTTTGAAGGGTTTTTTTTTATTGCCCCGAAAATGTTTGCCTAATAATAAAGTGGAAACACGATTTTTGAAAATAATAAAGGAGGAGCGAGAACGGGGAGAGTCAATAGTAACCCAAGAAATTAACCCTAGAGTAGTCGCGTCTTTGTACAACACAATATCTGCCTTGCAAAAGCGGACTGTGCGAGCTATTTATAATTTGGGCCCAAGAGTCTCATAAGTTTAAAGAGATAAATATTCTAACCGTAGTGTCACAATACATTTTCGAAAACTTAATGTATGTCAGGAAAAATTTTGCAAAATTTCCAAGACTTTGTGACAGGCACAATATAAATACCAGAAATAAAAGCAATCTTGTAGTTTGTCATAGCAGACTCCATAAAATAAGTAATTCTTTCCAGGGTAGCCATACGCTTTTTCTGTTAATAAATTTAAAAATACAGTAAAGAGCAAACTGTGCCAGAAAGGCTATTATAAAATCCAAGAATATTTAAACGATAAACAGGCTTGGAAATGAGCTGTTCGCTCAGCTATGCTACTCAAGCAAAACATTGTATCTAGACCATAAGTTTTAGGCTAAGTAAGTAAATGTTTTGTAAATAGACCAAAAAAAAATGCCCGCTGAGTTTCTTGCCGGAATCTTCTCAGGTCTGGGCCGCGTTTCGAACCGGTGGTCCATTTACTAGTATTAGTTAGTATTTAATATTTACTTTATGTTGACGTTTCGTAAGTTCCAATTTAATGGTCTATGCAAAATAAAGTATTTTTGAATTTGAATTTGTAGCGTTTTGCCTCCCTTAAAAATAGCTGAATAAATTCCTGATTTAGGTACTTAGCTTTAGGAATAAAACAATCCGTTTTATTCAGTCTTATAATCAGATTTAAAAAGAGAAGAGAGGAATGCAAGAAGTCATTTAATTTTGAACTTTAACTGCATCGCTTCAAAGTCTATTATTTAATGGCGTTTGTTGCATTGGCGGTGACACCATTGTGGTTTGGCTTTAGCAGAATCAAAGCCATTGTTAATATAGTAAGTACTTGTTTATAATGGTGACCCTCTTTGTCCTTTTATATAAAAAATAATAAAATTTCGTCTGTAAAATTAAAGTACTTAGCAAATAACTCCTTCCACATATTAAATAGCAACAGGCGCTACTACTATTGAAGTCTTTTGGTACAAATACGAGTAGTAACTCAATACTATCAACATTACAAAGTACACTTTTTTTAAATAGGGAATTGAATTACAAAGTCGGCACCGCGAGTGTGACGCCCTTATTGTTGCACACGTTCATAGGCCAGTTGGGTACTTGTCTACCAGCTAAGTACCTAGTATAAGAAAAAAAGTAGTCTAGCATCAAATGACACGGTAGGGCCCATGGGTAGGGGGGGCATGAGGGTTCATTTTTGGTATTTTCCCAGCGTTAGCAGGGTCCACACCAAGGTCATTTTGTCACAATACCATTATTGTATAATATATATTTCATTCTAATCCGTTCCGTTTTTGAACAGGGCGGAGGGGCAAATGAAGAAAATTCCATACCTTTCATTGGGGTGTCGGCCCTTTGTTCAGTTTATGTGAGTAGTCAGGAGGTTCTGAATAAAATAAACAAATTAGACGCTTCTAAGGGGTCAGGACCGGACGGAATTCCGCCTTTTTTCATTAAGAAATGTGGTAAGGAATTGTGTGTGCCACTATCAATACTTTTTAATAAATCAATCCAGTCAGGGATCTTTCCCAGTAAATGGAAAGTGGCACACATAGTACCAATACACAAAGCAGGCGATAAAACCTGTTGCGGAAACTATAGACCTATCAGTATTTTGTCCTGTATGGCTAAAATTTTCGAATCAGTAGTATATGGCTCATTGTACCACCACATCAGTCCAATGCTTTCATCTAGACAACATGGTTTTATTAAAAATCGTTCAACCTTATCAAACCTACTGGTGTATAAAAATTACTTGTGCTCAGCTTTTGGAAAAAGGTCGCAGGTTGACTCCATATACACCGATTTTTCTAAGGCTTTCGATAAAGTAAACCATCGCATTCTTTGTGCAAAATTGTCTGGTTACGGAATACATGGGAATTTGCTTCGTTGGGTTCAGTCGTATCTAGATAGAAGAAGCCAACTTGTGACTATCAAGGGCGCTTTATCTTCTCCCACTCCCTGTACTTCAGGTGTTCCCCAGGGATCTCATTTGGGACCTCTTTTCTTTGTTGTTTTTATCAACGACCTTATAGATAGATTGGAGAGCTCTTGTTTGCTTTATGCTGACGATCTGAAAATCTACTCTGTAGTCAACAATCTCCAAGACTGTTTAAAACTTCAGTCAGATCTGGAAAAGGTTCTAAGTTGGTGTCAGGAAAACTTCATGTGTTTAAATGCTCAGAAATGCTGTGTGATATCTTTTACAAGCAAACGTCAAAGGATATTGTATAATTATAACGTTGATGGACACTGCCTAGAAAGAAAAGATGCTGTTAAGGACTTGGGAATTTTGTTTGACGATAAAATGACATTTCAGGCACACATTGACCATGTTGTTGGTAGGAGTACGCGGCTACTTGGTTTTATATCTAGACTAACTAAAGACTTCAAAAATCCCTGTAGCCTGATATATCTCTATCAGATGTTAATTCGCAGTATCTTGGAATACAACTCCATCATCTGGTCACCTTTTTATAAGGTTCATATTGAGTATCTGGAGCGAATCCAGAAGAAGTGTCTTTATTTTGCTTGCTACAGATTGGGGACACACAGACAGCTGAAGTCGTATGCAGAGAAACTCGACTATTTTAATTTGCAATCGCTTGAAGATCGCCGTAAGTGTAGTGATCTTATATGCCTTTATAAGATTGTTCATTCCTTAATCGACTCTCCGGAAGTGCTAGCCTTATTAGACTTTAATATTAAATTTCGACATCGTCAACCCCACCTCAAAAGCTTCTTACTAAATGTACACATCAACAACACATCTTTTTACAACCCGATAGTTAGAATGCGACGTCTTTATAATGAGCTGTTACATGAGCATAGCCACGAGATAGATATATTCAGCCGGGGTTTCTCAGCATACAAGAACACTGTTAAGCAGGTTATAGACAAGCTATAAATTTGCTGTCACTTTGTTGCGGAGATACATCACTTTGTCTAAATTAAACCATCTAAATTAACGTCTCGTCAAGATGAAACCATAATATCTTTCAATTAGTTTATTATTTTTAGTTTATAATTATTATTTTATTGTATAACTTAATGCACGCTTTTTAATTGTGTCATGCTGAGTACACATGTTTTGGAACTCAATCGGGAACCGAACCTTAAAATAATATCTTGTAAACATTTTTGATTGTTTTCTGTTTTGTGTACCAAATAAATAAATAAATAAATAAATAAATAATCATTATCAGTTAATCATTCATTCAAGTACTTACAGCTGGTAAAAAAATGTATTTAAGTATGTTTATCCGCATTCTAGATTCTATAACACAAGCTAATTAAGCTATGCTTAACATGGGTCAAAATAGCGTTGAATAGAATGTTGGGAAATATTTTTTTTATACAGGCACGAGGAGGGCCAGACCATAAGCGATGAGCCTGGGTCAGCCGGGGTGCGAGGAACATGTCGAAGACAACCTCACCTCCGGCCTAGCAATACGACCCACAGTCGGCGTGCGGTTTTATTCGGCTTTAGTCCGACATAACTTCCCCCTCCGGCTCCGGCGGGGCAGGTGTATCCGAGAGGATTGCCGCACGGAAAAAAAAGGTATACCTACATTCACGAAGGTGACACGAGACATATAAGATGATATTCTTGAGGATACTTACTGTGGATTTTTTTATTATTTGGTCCATCAATTGACTGCACCCACCAGATGGTAATAAAGCTGAGGTGCAGTCCAGAAGATACGGAACACCATTCTCGATACTATTGAATGTAAAATGGTGGTCCCTAACTTGATGGCCCAACTTGATGGTATACAATTAGTGCCGGGCAGCGCGACAATCCATTATGGTTTCTCCATAAAGACATCAATGAGGTTAAACACGTAGGATTCATAAACAAATGTATATAGCAATACGCAAGATAGTGTCAACGGTTCTACACTTCTGTTGTCAGAAACGGAAACACCTGGTCTTACTTGGTACCTTATCTGTGACTAATCTACAAATAGGTCTTACCAACTATTGCTGTGGAGACGGTTCTTTGGTATTGGGTTATGTTTCCCAAGTATTAACTGCATCATGTTTAAACAATACTCCGAATTTGGCTAACATGGATGTCATAATTTGCCTTAGGAATCCATACGTAATTATTCAGTTCAGAACCTACTAAAGGAAACCAGAGCCTCGTCCGAAAATCAACGTCACGCGTTATAGCTTGCAGGTAAGTTTATCTTCTGTATATCTACGCTTTTTTAACAAGCTTCCTAATGAAATTAGAGATTTACTTGTAAGAGTAAACTATGCCCCAAAGGCTATTATAAAATCCAAGAATATTTAGATGATAAACAAGCTTGGAAATGAGCCTTTCGCTCAGCTATGCTTCTCAAGAAAAGCACTGTATGTAGAACTTAAGTATTAGACTAAGTAGGTAAATGTTTGTGAATAGACCAAAAAAATGCCCGCTGAGTTTCTTGCCGGAGTCTTCTCAGGTCTGGGTCGCGTTCGAACCGGTGATCCATTTGCTACACCATTCTTTAATATTTATTTTTATATAGACGTTTTGTAAGTTCCGATATAATGGTCTATGCAGAATAAATGATTTTGAATTTTGAACGTCCTTATACAGTCTTCGTCCTTACACAGGTTAGCCGAACAAAACAAAACTATGCAATAGTGATAACGGGAATTAACGCGATCGTATTATAGGTATATTACATTACCTATGATGTAATTATACCTATAATATGATCGCGTTAATCCCCATTATCACTATAACGCGAAAGTTTTAAAGTTGGTTTAAAACAAAACTAGTCTAGGTGGGTTTCACGGGTGATGCGATGTGAATGTAAGTCCACAGACTATGGCCCACTTGGTAACGTGTGCTGCATGAACATACACATGTACTACGGAGGAACTCAAAAGCGCCTCAAAGAAAACATAATTTGAGAGTTGTATACCAGATACCACAGAGAAAACATAATTTGAGAGTTGTATACCATCGACACGATAGAAGAAGTATCCTTGCCCAAGCAGTAGGTAGTCCATCTTGCGTCCTTTACTGGGTTGGAAAAGATTTAAACGCAATTCATTTGTGCATTTAATTAAAATTCATAGTGACTCTAGCGACGACTTAACCTTTAACCTTACGTTTTTCTGAAGATAATTTTATAAAACTTGCCGGTCATCCATTTTACAAACAATTATACGGACCTGCTGAGTAATGACACGTAGTACTTTAGGAAATATGTAACTATTATTGACACGCAAAGCTATTAGATACTAGTTCTATAGCACAACGAGGCCTCAACAGGAGCTTCGAGTTCCAAGCCAACCTCACCAGCAAGCCGGGACCAGCGTGAGATTCCAGTATAAAAAAATCGACCACATATGAGTCGCACGAATGGTTCTGTTCAATTATCTAGTCTCTATTGCGGCAAAACTCATCAAATTTTCTGCCATTAATTTAAAAAAACATTAAGGTTAACCTGCACTCTATAAGTTTAGTATTTTTAGAACGAACATCATAACGTCCACCATTCATTCAGACTATTTTGCAAGTTAACCTCAATCTGAGGTTGATCCCTCTTTATGTTGTATCAATGTTCTTTGTCTTTTATAACTCCCTACTTAAGAGCTGCCTTTCTATTTGCGCTTTCAATTTTGGTATCCTTACATTGTAGTATAAAATCTAAAGTTCATATTATAAGTATTCTTCTTCTTCAGTCATATCTGAAGTTCGCAACTTGGAGTCTGGGGTCCACTTTTACCAGTTTAACTGCGGATTTGGCTTAAGTTCATATATTATACATTTCCAATTATTTGAAGCCGCGTGGTTCCCAGCAGAATAGAATTAGGGCCACCCCATCTCTTCCCATGCGGTGTCGTACAAGGCGACTAAGGAATAGGGCTGTTTAACAACAGACAAATAAATACAGCCCTGACTCAGCCTCATGCTTGAGTCAACAATAGTGCCAGGAATACGGCAATAGGCTAACCCGTGACGTGGGACCGAATACACTGATTGGTGAAATGTGGGTAGTAATTCACCTCTGCCTAACCCTCCGGGGATAAAGACGTGATTATATGTTTGTATGTTTTATTTTTAATAATTACCTATTTGAAGATGTTGATGCCAGGCAGGCAGGATGGTTGAAAGCCCCTCAACAGGCATAGCGGTGGTAAGAGGGATCAGATTCGCCACGGGTATGATCAATATTTGTATCGATTGCGTTAGGCTAGAGTAGAAATGATAATTACATCAAAAATTAAATTTTATTATGATTCTAGCAAAGTTATGTACAATGAGCGTCAAAGTCAATTTTGACGACAGTCTCAAAATCATCTTAAAACTCTAGTATTACGAGCAAATCAAACTGTTTTATTGACTTATGTGAGGCCAAACTTATAATTGTTTCCCACATTTTGGGGAAAAAAGTTTTAACTGGTAGGTATACCGAATTTTAAAACTACCCACACATGAATAAATGCAAATATTGTAGTTTTTCAGAGTTATAATTTTTGAAACATCAATGTGAACCTTTGAGAATGCCGTAAGGCGAAACCGGTCAGGTCTAGAAATAAAATCAGTGGAAAAGTATAAGTGTGTTATTCAATATGTGTAGCAGATTCCACCAAGCGCCATCAATCTCCAGTATAAACAGACTTATATGGTATTTATTGTTCGAACTAAAGGTGTGTACCAAATATCAAAACAATCAATCAACTGGAAGGGGGTCAAAAAACTAATTAAATTCATTTTGAGCGCTCTGATCGTCACTCTGATTGTACCTTGTAAAAATTCACAGATTCATATTTTTTATTTAATAAGTTAACATTGTTACAATTTTCAACAAACCTTATAGGTACGGTATATCTAATATAATACGGAAATATGTATATCCTAATGAAAAATTTCACATAATGTATAATATTGTTTAGTCTCGTATAGTAACTAGTTTTGGATCATTCTCACTAGTTCCACCAACAATTAGTTCCATGGAACTAGTGAGAATTTTTTTTCTCAGTAGTTCCATGGGCTTTGATAAAGGAACAAATGAAACAAAACTTAATAGAACTCGTCTCACTAGTTCCACCGTAGTTGTTCCATGGAACTAGTGAGAATTTTTTTTTTCTCAGTAGTTCCTTGGGCTTTGGTAATGGAACAAATGAAACAAAACTTAATAGAACTCGTCTCACTAGTTCCACTGTAGTTGTTCCATGGAACTAGTGAGAATGTTTTTTCTCAGTAGTTCCATAGGCTTTGATAATGGAACAAATGAAATAAAGCTTTATCGAAGTCGTCCCACTAGTTCCAGTGTAGTTGTTGATTTTTTTTATTATATCAGACTCATTTTCTGAACAATGATTCGACTGATGTCTTTGACAATATCTTGTATATGTTTATTTATTAGCAGTGGTTTTGTTTTTTTTCCACAGATTTTTTATGTGTGCTACATTAACTGTCTGTTATATTACGAATGTATATATATTTGATTGTGCTCAATCATATTTAATACTTCCAAATACTTTTTTAATATGGGTTCGCTTGGTACTACAATATTGTGCCTAATTTTTGAATGAATTTTACAGCATTAAGTATGCTAACTATTTAAGACAACACCAAGTTTAATAAACAATTTCTAAATTACAATAAAATACCTAACACGTAAATAAATATGTACAATCTTAAACCAAGAGTAAAAGAAAATGTCACAAAATACAGTCTATAAGTACGACGGCAAAAAAAATATCAGTAAAAAAAGAAACAAAATATCTTACCATAGGGACCACTCATATGAGGAAAAGTAACGATAATTTGAAAAAGAGAAAAATACTATCACAAAATGCTGCATACATGTAAGAAACAGCTTTTAAACAATTCGTCTGTAGGTCTTGAAGTTACCGTGGCACAATATTCAAGTATATACCTCCATCTGGTGCCAGAAGAAGTCGACACGGGTCATATTTTAACGATGTCTTCGTATTTGGACTAGGTTCCACTCGGAATTTCGAAATCAGTTTGGCGATACAAAGACGAGACTGAAGTGTGCCAAACCGCATACCTTAAATCAAATATAAAAACTATATAGTAGTGTTTATTAAGATGTAGTATTGTACATTTAAAATAAGAAAGAAAAACGATCTCAACCAACTTTAACTCTAGCTTCAATATGCTAAATACATAACAAAACAAAATTAGGAATACAATTATTTTCTTGAAATATATCTTCACGAAATTGCGGTAACCCCTTGCAATGAAATAAGAATCGTGGAAGTGGAAGAAAGAGGTAGAAAATTATCCCTGAGTTAACATAAAACCTGTGCTATTTTTTAGGTCAGTATATTTTTTAAATTTTTTAATGTCATACAATATAAAGTATATTGTATTGTATGATAATAAATAATTTAAAAATCATCATCATCACACATTATTAATTGCAGTACCTAATTAAATCTAATTAATAATTAGGTTATTTTTTAATCTAAATCTTAAAAAAATAACCTAATTATTTTATTTTAAGATTGGCTATCTTGGCCCTGTTTTTTACAATTCTGTATATACATATACTTGATTCACCAACTATTTGTTTTTACATTTAACAATTGCGTCTTTTTATCAGACGTCTAATCCTTGTCTAATCTCACGATTTGAAGGTCAAACAGCATTGATAGCCGGTATTATTATGTAACTTGCCAAAATGTTGTCACCTACTCAATATTATTGCAACGAAATATTTACCTATATTTCTTTGTTTGTTTTGTTGAGTTTCCGTTTTCTTTATTGTATGCGTAGAGGTTCACTTACCTACACAGTTTCTCGGACCGACTCCAAAGGGTAAAAATGCACACGGATGCCGGGCATTCACCACCTCCGGGTCAAACCTATGAGGGTCGAATACTTCTGGATTTGGATAATATTTCTCGTCGTGATGTATACTTAATGCAGACACTAACACAGTTTGATCTTTTTTAACAACGACATCTGTTCCGGGTATCTTGTAATCTGCATTTGCTTTTCTCTGCAACGGATCCACTATAGGATATTTTCGTAATGTTTCCAAAAATACTTTGTCCAAGTATTTCATATCTTTTATAGATTCAAATGTTGCTTCACCCCGGGCAATTCCGTGAGCTTTTGTTACAGAATCAATTTCTTCTCTTAATTTGTCCTGAATTTCGGGGTTTCTTGCCAGTTCATACAATAGGAAAGTCATTGTGGAGGAACTAGTCTCATACCCAGCTACATAAAACACAAAAGCTTGGGCACTGATCATTTCATTGGTTATTTCAGTGTATTTAATCTCTTCACCGTCTTTTATTTTTAAATTGCTTACTTCTCCCATTTCTCGTAGTTGCAATATTAAGTCCATGAAGTCGCCCCTGCCCGTTGGTTTACCATTTCTTTGTGTAACTATATCATTTACAAGTTTCTCAAAAAATTTTCTTACGCTTGTTGGAAAGAGGGAAAGATTGAGTTTTTTGAGAAGACCTGGATACATCATGTCCAGTTCAAACGCGAAATTTGGTGAGAAAACCATCTTATCTAATGTCTTCAATGAATTATCCAGCTCTGTGTTAAAATTGTTAAAATTAACACCAAATGCACAGGCAAAAATTGATGATACCGTATATCTTTGAACCAATGAGCCAACTTCATATTCCGTGTTGGTACGTCCAGTCTTCTCCATAAAATCCATAAACATGTTAGCGCAGTCATTTATAAGATAAAACATAGATTTTAACTTGCCCGATGTGAAGATGGGACTGAAACGTGTTCTTAGAGCACTCCAAGTCTCACCATCAGCATGAAACATGTTTTGCCCGAGTCCCTTAGAGCTGAAGTCAACACCCCGATCTCTAAATAGATCAAAGTCTTTTATCATGACATGTTTAATTATGTCCAAATCTCGTATAAACAAACAAGGTGTTGTCATTCTGTAAATACCGACGACTTTCTCTTTAGGAAACATTTTATAATATTTTTGATACTCGAGCATCATATTGCTTCGTCGAAGGGCAGAATCCATTATATTGCCAAAAAATGCAACAGGTTCGGGTCCAGCGACATTTCGTTTTTTCCAATAACTAAAAGTCCGTGTAAAGTAATAATATAAAACATAGTACACCACTATTAACACCACCGGTAAATAATATAACAACATTTTGCTTTGAAACCTGATCTTAAGGCAGGTATAACCTTGACTAAAATGAGCTCCGATATTTCGTACTCTTTATATATATGTCGCAGAATAACAGGTACGCTATTTAGTGATGGGCTGCAAGTAGGTACCTAGTGCCAGCGCCGAAATCTAATATTTATGTTTTGCATTAGGTATAATACCAAAAAGTACCTATGTCGATGATCTGCTGGAAAATTATACCTACGTAAAAAAATAACCTGTGTTTTTTACAAAAACTAAATAATTAAGTATATTCTTTGAATTCCTAAATATAATAATGTATTCTTACGATAACCACATGACTAGTATTACTAATAACTATTCTGTGCCTTCCCATCTCTAAGCGTAGTATCGGATTTTAAGTTATCGCACACTGCTCTGATATGCAGTGTTTGTAAAAAATGCATAAGCACGTTATATCTGTATAAGAAATATGTCTGTGCTACTATTATAATAGTCATTATATAACATGCGCGAATAGAACGCGGATATTGCAGATCTAGAGGTATTTTTAACGTCAAATTATAATATTTATGGGTGAATATCAAAAGCAAAAAAAATACACGGCAAGCCTGAGAACGGTAGTGCAATGTGTTGGTTTTACGATTTTGATTACTTTTCATAGTATAATAGGTACTTCTCTACCATGGCAAAAAAAAAATGTTGAGTAGGTAATGTCCTCTATTACATAAAAAAAATTAATTACAAAGTGTCATTTTATCATTTCGGTGACCTGTCCTGAATCGAATTTCACTCGTAAAATATCTTGCCCTGCAGTTGTATTTAACATTTGGACTAAAATCTAATTTTGTATGAATAAATTATAATATGACCCATAGAAAAAAACTAATATTGTTTGTTTATCTTATTTCTTTTACATTGTATTAAACAGTCTACTTTTGTCCTGTAAAAAGTTATCATTTTGGTGGACAGTAAGTTTTAGTTGAGTAACTTCGTCAACATAGCGTTTTTGCGCCCCCCGTGCCTTTCCTTACTTCGAATCAGGCCACCTCCATTCGTTGGAGCGCACGAACGCGTCACAAAATCATTGTGGATTCCCGCAGAAAAGTAAGTATATCATTTCAGTGATATGGGGACAAAAATAGTGTCATTTCTGTGGCCGTTATAACTCGTGTTAGGTTCATTCAATTTATTTCAAAATTGTGTTTTAAATTCGCCGTAAGATATGTTTTGTTATAGCAGTGTTGACATTTTAATATTAATTCTAATATCGGAGTTAAATGTAAAACTTATTATTTTTATCACCTCGGTGTTATCATTTCAGTGGATTCGGTGGACTGTAATACCGATAACAGTCCACTTAAATGAAATTTAACTTAGAAATGATAAAATCATAAGTTTTAGAGATCCTTGAGTCTAAGATTGAATCATAAAAATTTGGTGAGATAATTCTAGATATTGTAGGTTCGATATTTGGGATTAATTTGATGTGTTAATATTTGTTTTTTTTTCTTTTATTTATCACAATACAATAAAAAAACAGTTAAAAATGTCTTTGAATGAATTTTTTATAGCATTTATTATGCTAACTTTTAAGTTCGAAAAACATTGGAAAAAATGAAATGCTCAAGTGAGACTCGAACTCACGACCTTTCCCTTACAGGGGGATTGCTCTGCCAACTGAGCTATTGAGCACCACTTGAATCATTCCAAATTTTCCTTATCTTTATATCCGTCTATAAGGGCGACGGTGCAGCCATCTACCAACATTCTTACGCATCGCCCTTATAGACGGATATCAGATATCTCTATATCTGTTGGCAGAGCAATCCCCCTGTAAGGGAAAGGTCGTGAGTTCGAGTCTCACTTGAGCATTTCATAAAAATGTCTTGTTATAAAATGGATAATAGATGTACTTACTTCTAGACAATGTGTATTCTCAACGATAATGTGATGTTCAATGTTTGAGAATTTTGATTTGGAATTTAGGATGCCGCGACCTAAGCTACAGACCAGAACGGAAAGGTTAGAAAAAAGAAGGTTATATGCAAGAAGAAGAAAAGAGAGAATTAAGAGCAATCACGTCACACACGAAGAGTTTCTTAGAAAAGACAGGGAGAGATATGTTAGAAAAAAAGAAGCAGGATCGATTCATTGAATTCATTCATTTTGTTGCAATAGTGACTAGTGATTGCGCTATTTTCATTCTTTTCGCATAAGTACATAATCGGATTATATAGCCAAACTGTTTGCAATAATTTACGATAACGTGATCTAATTTTTTTTTGTTATGTTTAAGATGAAGTGTTTAGCTCTTTTGAACATACTTACATTATTTTTATAATTTTTCTTATTAAATCATTGTGTCGTAAAAATATAAGAGTTGATTTAGTACATTTTGAAGTTTTACATACAAAACACTATTATTATTACCAGTAATTAAAAAAACCCGACTGCCACTGAAAAGACCGAAATAAGTTTGATAGCAGTCGGTACCCATTAATTTTCTTTCGGTTTATGATTGGCAAATGGGTACCGCCTGCTATCAAACTTATTTCGGTCTTTTCAGTGGCAGTCGGGTTTTTTATTTTTTAATAATTTGTTTTATTTTACACTTTTTAGTTATGATATGACTTGTATATCTTTTTGTTATCTCCTTTTAATTTCCTTCATATCGTATATACTTGAAATAAAAACTTATAACTTAATAATAACTTAAAATCAATAACTAAGAAAATTAGCGACTGTTTTGTTAAATAACTTTAAATCGTTATATATCCTAAACTATTATTTTAAATGAAAAATGAACCTTAAGATGATTTTAAAATACCTATTCAACGACACCCCACTTGACATAGTTCATCTACTTTTTTTTTCATTTTGACACAATTTTGGCGTCTGGTTTTCGCCGTGGTAAATTTTGATTAATGTCATGTTTTTAGTGACACTCGCAAGGTTAAGACGAATCGATTGACGTAAGAATTATCAAAATCGGCCTATGCATTTGGTCTCTAGAACGCCACATAGAAACAAACATACATACATAGACTGATAAACACATTATCCTCCTTTGCGTCGCGCAGTCGGGTAAGAACACAACACTCGTTCCGCAAAAAAAATAACTTTTTTTCTCTAATATAATAGTTTGATCTTATATTTAATAAATATCACAAATACAGTCTAGTGATATCTCTATGGAATTTATTTAGATTCGTTTCAGACAATCTACGGAATCCTCCTAAAAATAAATGATGTCCTTGGCTGTATCATTTCAGTGGGCTAATTTCATTCCGGTGCACAGTCTAGTCATTTCGGTGGACGATTTATCATTTCAGTGGACACTTTTCATTTCTGTGGGCTCCCAAAAATTCAATCTTAAATATTTCAGTAAGTTTTGATGTTACATGATGTCCACTCACGCATATGTTACAAATAAGATTAAAGTTTATTTTCGTTACAAAATATATTAACAAGACATTGTAATAGAAAAATCTCACCGAAATGATACAAAAAAATCACTTGTTGAAAATCACCCTTATGTCACAATGTTATTGGCATTGTGTATGGAACAATAATGCATCAAAGCCCACGACCCAACTGGCGATAAGCGGTTACCTGTGGCCTCCTGTAGGTCAACTAATTATTCTAAGCTGTAAATACTAACATTAAAAATTTAAAAAACCCCCGTCACAAAAAACATCTCCAAAAAGTTGAAAATAAATGAATAAATTTTAATTCAACGGTTGCCATGTCGGGGGACCTTAACTGGTTAAGTACTCCTTTATATCGTAAGGTCCCCGACATGGCAACCGTTGAATTAAAATTTATTCATTTATTTTCAACTTTTTGGAGATGTTTTTTGTGACGGGGTTTTTTAATTTTTTTATTTAATTTTTATTTTATACTTTTTAAATTGATCTACTAGTCAAGCTCTTTCATTTGATACCCATATTGAGGGAATTATAAAGAAATATGTATTCCAACATGTTGTGGCGGCGGCCATCTTGGGCCGATTTTTTTCAAACATAGCTAAGAACACTCCCGACTAATATACCTTTCAAACAAAAAAAACTAAATCCAAATCGGTTCATCCGTATGGGTGCTACGATGCCACAGACAGACACACACACACACACACACAGACACGTCAAACTTATAACACCCCGTCGTTTTTGCGTCGAGGGTTAAAAATGAGGAAATAATGTGACAAGACTTGGGCCTCGATTCTAGAAAGTCAAACCACAGTGTGCCACAGCCGCAGCAAAAAAACGCCGTTAAATAATAGACTTAAAAGCGATAGCATTAAAGTTCAAAATTAAATGACTTTTTGCAGAGTAACTGAAAAAGTGTAATGAAACTGTTTTCATTTCTTTTTCGACTTTATGCGTATAGAAATAAAGTCTAAAATTTTATGTCATTTTTTGCAATGACGGTGGCAGTAACATCTTTAGTAGAATAGAGGCCCTGCCTGCACACATACCTAAAAGTGTATCTAGTTACTGCCATACCTGTGACAAATAATAATAAACCAATGACAACGTCTGGCCGCTGACATACCTAATAAATATGCAAACAATGTCCAATTGTCAGACTTGTAGCCATTAGCCAACTATTTATAGAACTACTTAGTCAAGAAAGACTTCAACGAAATCTATCGGTTATTAGATCGTAAATTATGTTAATATAATTAGATTTAGATCTAATTATATTAATCTATATAATATATAGGATAATAATATAATATCTATATAATATATGGCCCTGGCACCCCGGGTGGCAGGGTCCAGTCTCGGGAGGCAGGGCAACGGTGTCCCCAGGAACACGACAACAGGTAATAAACTAAGTAGACGAACATGGCAATTCTTTTATGTTCATGATGATAAAGCAAGAAATGCCGCGATTCACTGGGAGCCAGTACGATCATTCCATGCTTAATACGCAAAAAGCACTTTTTTGACATACATTTTATCGTATGTAAAGTAATGCGTATTACGCAATTAATACCCTTAAATAATCTTTGTAACCTCTGTAATGAGATAACAGATAAAGAAAAGGTGACCGTCAGTCTCAACTTTTTTTAATGCCATATAGGTGGCAGACAAGCACATGGCCTATCTGATGGAAAGTGGTTACCTATTATGGGTAGGTACCTATGGGCAATACTAGGAGAGTCACACTCACCATAGGCTGGTAATTCATCCTGACACATTGCAACCGGAAACGGTACGTACTGTGCGGTATGAATGGAACTTCATCCCACGCATTTAGGTGCAAGTCTGCCACCTAAGTGATATAAAAAAGCAGCCGGTTCCATAAGGCGGAATTGTGTATTAACCTCTTATCTCGTGAATATGAAGAAAATTTGTTTTAAAAGGAAGGGGTTGCCTGATAATGTAAAGAGTACCTCCCGAGGGGAGTTGCGGAATTGGACAATTTACGCTGTGGTTGGTTTCTAAGTAAATGTTTGTCAAGTGTTATGATTCCATTGTTGTCATAAGTATAAGGTAGACTAGATCAAATGGGTACGAACAGGTTCAAAAGTATCCATAGCCATGAGATCTACGAACCAACCCCCTTAAGATCTACTCTATATAGAAAGAAAGGAAAAGATTTAGTACAAAGAAGGCATAACAAACTGCCCTACTATGTCAGCATTCCAGTTCGCTATATTTGCAAATTAGGGAGGCCATGTCACACACAAACGGTAGACTAAAATATTAAACACATGTTTATTTGGGTGTCTGATACGTAACCGGTCTTTATATTATTATATTACCTCAGCGATGACATCACATGGTACTAAAAAAATACTGACAAGTGCGAGATGGATTCGCTGGCGAATATTTTGTAGCAGTACCTACTATAAACTGAAATAAGGCAGGTACCACGGAGGATAGAACATGATGTAGGTACTAAGTACCTTTGGTACCTAACCATGGCTGCGTAAAAGTAATTAAAACATCAGAGTCAATTAATAACAACATAACTCCAAAAATTGCGAAAGAATCGATTTGCTTTTCCCATTAGGTATATAATTTGATAATTATCTCATCTCAGTTTACGGCAAAACGATGAAATTCGGTAATCCATACTAATATTATAACTGCGAAAGTAACTCTGTCTGTCTGTCTGTATGTTACGCTTTCACGCCTAAACCACCGAACCGATTTAGATGAAATTTTGTATATGGGTAGATTAGACCTTGAGAAAGGACATAGGCTATGTTTAATCGCGATAACCGACTTCCACGCGGGCGGAGCCGCGGGCAAAAGCTAGTTAGTTAAATGTAATTATAACGGCACAGAATAGACGAATAGATCGATTTTCATCCATTTATCCGTCTAGACCAGTGATTCCCAAAGTGGTCCAGGTGGACCCCCAGGGGTCCACGGGAGACTTGCTGGGGGTCTACGTAGGCGTGAACAAAAAATGGGGGTCCATAAGATGCTAATGGGGGTCCACGAAAATTTATCTGCTTTTCTTGGACATTATTCACACATAGCCACTAGTCCCAAACTAAGCAGAGCTTGTGTACTATGGGTACTAGACAACCGATAAACATACATAAATACTTTTTTTAACAAAATGACCAAACAGCTGATCGAGGTTTGTATGGGAAGTCGAAAAATTTAATGTCTGTATTGGATAAGTCGTAGAACAAACATTGTTCAGGGTGACCTATAGACCACGTGGCCAAGAGGTTTTAAACGATTTACGATACACCCTGTATATAGAAAACACCTAGTAGACAGATACAAACAAACATGTTCATGCACACAAATGTTTGTACCCCGCGGGATTCGAACCCGCGACCTCTTGGTTCAGAGGCAGCGTCCACTACCACTGAACCAAAGTGGCCGTCAATAGTAAAGAGCAAGCATAGTTTTTATAAGGGCCTACCTACATTATTTTAAGTACCTAACTAAGCAGATAATATTTTAATAAGGCAAGCGACTGTTACTTGTCTAAACTTGCGTATGATATTACGTACAATTTCGTGTACAGACTTGCAAAGCGCTATCCGCCCGACAATGCTTAAACTTGTTCAGACATGAATTTGATCACCACTATAAATACTTGATGCCAAAGGCAAACTCATTCATTTGTTTCCGGAATTTCGAAAAAAAGGTGTGAGAAACGTCATATCAGTGATTGCTAGTGCCGAAGAAAAGTAAGTACATACCTTTTTTTTTGTTATAGTAATTAAGTATTTTGTTTACGTGTACTAGTCAGTTGATCACAACTGCTTGTATAGATAGGTGACTTAGTAACTTACGGATATTTTAATTGTCCTCTTTCGATTTGAAGACAAACACAGCACGTTTTATTCAATTGTTTTTTCACGAGAGAAGCACTGCCTCTCTAAAAAGGCCGAATAAGCAATATTGCAGAGCAATTAAGCGTGAACTCATTGATTTGATGTTAGTTATGGTTTTTATGGACAATTTTGGGATTTCGACTTTTATTTTTTCCTACACAAATTTGATCAGCATTCGATACTGAGTTTTTTTTTTGTAGTATTAAAAATTAGTGGTAAATTAGGTGCAGTAGAAACTCGATTAAGCGGACTAATTGTTGTCGATAGGCATTCGGATAATCGAAAATCCGGATAATCGAATGTATGAAGAATAATGTTGTGATTATTAAAAATAACAAATACATAGATATCAACGAAAATCAATGTTTATGAAGAAATTAACACTTACTTATGTATGTATGTACATACATATTTTCATAGATTACATACATAATACTAAACTGCAGCATTAATCATGAAATAAAATATTTAGGTATGTATGTACGAATAATTTGTTTACAATAGGTATGTATTTGGTAATTTGCATTTGGTAATCATGAAATAAGTAGGTAATAAGTTTAATTTGGTTTAAAATATTTGGTAATTGTCATTTAACGTAAGCAACTTTTTCTCTACATTGCTGCTATATCACGAATTCGTTTCAGTTGTAGTAAACTCACAGTATCACTCTCTGTTTGTTTTTCAAACCACTTGAGAGCTGTTTCCAGAGCATAAAATGCTACATCATGAGATGGTCACAATTGCAAACGAACTAATACAATAACGAAACGCGCGGGGTAGCGATCCCACACGGCGCGGGCGGAATATGCAAGTTCCGACACGTACATGCTTGCATAAATTCGACTTGTAGGTACATATAAATTGGTCGCGGTTGGTAGTCCGGATAATCGCGAATCCGTATAACTGAGGGCCGGATAAACGTGTTTCTACTGTACTTTAAAATTGATACGTCTGTATTTGTCTTAGCGGTTTATTAGTTGGTCCCTTCACAAGCCGTAATTCTATTCCCGCTTGCTGACAAAGGCTGCGGTGTGATACCTATATTCAGAAAAAAACTTGGTTACAAAAACATTTTTTTTTTCAGGTAAGTTAACTGACACGAAACATGGCTACAGCAAAGAAAAAATGTCGACAATATAGTGTCGATTATTTGAAATATGGTTTTGTTCCATCAGAGGCAGACAAACAATTGCCCATGTGTCTATTATGCAACAAAGTTTTGAGCAATGACTCTATGAAACCATCAAAGCTCGAAGATCATCTAAAAAGGTGTCATACTGATAAAATAGGTAAAGATTTAAAATATTTTCAAACATTGAAGGAAAAATATGAAAAGAGACCCACCATGCACAGTATGTTCGCTTCAACAGCTCAAAGTAACGATGATGGCTTGCGGGCATCTTACAATATCTCATTACTTATAGCAAAATGTGGAAAACCGCACACTATCGGAGAACAATTAATTTTACCCGCTGTTGAAGAAGTCTTAAAAACTGTTTTGCACAAATCTCCATTTGACGTACTAAAAAGAATTCCATTAAGTAACAATACTGTACAAAGACGCATTGATGAAATGAGCTCTGATATCGAATGTTTTTTGTGCAATCATCTGCAAAAAACTAATTTTTCTATACAACTGGACGAGTCAACGTTACCCGGTAATGAAGCATTATTATTGACATATGTCCGATATATTATGGAGGAAGAAATTCACGAAGAATTGCTATTTGCCAGAACTTTGGAGACTGACACTAAAGGCGAATCAATATTTAATGTACTGAGCAATTTTTTTACGGAAAAATCGATTCCATTTACAAACAATATTTCAGTGGCAACAGACGGAGCTCCTGCAATGGTCGGGCGATATCGTGGGTTTATAACTCATCTCAAAAGAATTATACCAGGGCTTACAGCTATTCATTGCGTAATCCACCGCCAACATCTTGTGGCAAAACATTTAAGTGACAGGTTGAACCAATCTCTTAATTTTGTAACAAAAGCTGTCAACAAAATCAGAAGCAATGCATTGAATACGCGTTTATTTGCTCAATTGTGCGACGAAAATGATGAAGACTTCCAGCGACTGCTCTTACATACTGAAGTACGCTGGTTGTCGAAAGGTGCATGCTTAACGAGATTTTACTCTGTTTTCGATTCCGTATTAGAGTTTTATTTTAGAAAGCAGAGATCCAGATTTAAAAGAAAACTTGATCAAATTCAAAACAGACATTGCGTATTTGACAGATTTGTTTAAAAAATATAATGATATTAACTTGCAGTTACAAGGGGACAGCCTGAATTTAATAAAAACAAAGGGGATAATTTCGGCTTTTCTTGGGAAATTGAAATTAATGAAGCAAAACATTAGTCGGCGCGAATTCTCTCAATTTCCAAACTTGTCACAGGTAGAATGTATTGATGAGGATATCCATATCTACAGTCAACATTTAAGTGCCCTGCATGTTGACTTCAAAACCAGGTTTGAAGATATGCTGACAATGGATATACCACCATGGATCATAAATCCATTTGATGAAACGGAAGTGGCCAATGTAGTATTACAAGAGGAGCTGCTCGAGCTAAGCACCAATGAGGAGCTGAAGGTGAAATTTAGAAAAGGCTACCAAACATTTTGGCTGCAAGCAGAAATACCCGAAAAATATCCTGGACTGTGGGAAATCGCAAGGAAATTTTTAATAGCTTTTCCCTCGTCATACCTTGTAGAAAGGAGTTTTAGTGCCGTTTCAAATCTCTTAACAAAAAAAAGGAGCAAATTAAACATCACAGAGCGGGGGGATTTGCGGTTATTGCTCACAAAAATAAAGCCAAACATTGATCGTTTGCTGACACTCCACCAAATACATCCTTCCCATTAATTAAAATTATGACTTACCTTTTTATTTTTTTCTTGTAATTCTATTCTTTTAATAAATTAAGTGTTATAAAATGTACCATTTTTCGTTTTTATTTTACCTATCGGAATATAGGGACAGAACTCAGAAGCGACACTTTTTCATTTTTTGGCGACTTTAAGAATGTGGTAGAAATGTAGCAGCAGGGGGTCCATCGAAACTAGTAACATTTTGAAAGTGGTCCACGAGAAAAATAAGTTTGGGAACTACTGGTCTAGACGGATAAAAGGATGATTGTACGTTTTGTTATTTAAGTAGGTACAGAATTCTTTACTAACTAGTGTCTTATGGTGCGTCCACACTTGTGACATTTACGCCGTACAGTACTCCGTGACCGTGTCAGACACGCGTGTCAGTTCGTTAGTGTGGACGGGTTTTTGTCACGCGGACAATGTCACAGGCTACTGACACGCCTCTATCCATACCGAACACTCAAAGGAAATGCCAGACACGGAACAAACGTCAAGACAATGTACGGTTCGGGTCTAGTGTGGACGCTGATTTGTGTACTGTCACGGATCAAAGTTACGTGGATTTTTTCAAAGGATGTTCGGTGTTGTCTACTTGACAATTGACGTCCACACTGCATTATGACACGCGTAGCAGCCACGCGGACACGCATTGATATTGACACGGGGTGCGTAGTGGATCACGTCGTGACTTGTCTCGGTACGTCGATTCAATAATAATATATTTACACTCTGTATACTTTCAGACTTTTTGCGAACATATCATCCATTTAGCGATCCGATATGGCGGACACGAAATTTTCACCAAAATCGATGTGGGAATTGGTTTCAGGGTTTTTGGGGTCGCTGATTACGAATATATCATCAACTAGTTTTTGCCCGCGGCTCCGCCCGCGTCGATGTCGGTTATCGCGACCAAACATATGTCCTTTCTCATGGTCTAATCTACCTCTATACCAAATTTCATTAAAATCGGTTCAGTGGTTTAGGCGTGAAAGCGTAACATATAGACAGACACACAGACAGAGATACTTTCGCATTTATAATATTGGTATGGATTTGGCAATCCAGGATGGCGGACTCTAAATTTTCACCAAAATCGATATGGGTATCGCTTTCAGGGATTTTGGGGTCGCTAATTACGAATATATCATCCATTTAGCGATCTAAGATGGCGGACTCGCAATTTTCACTAAAATTGATATGGGTATCTTTCAGGGTTTTTGGGGTTGCTGATTACGAAGATATCATCCATATACATTTGCGATCCAAGATGGCGGACAGAAATTTCTCGTCCGCCATCTTGGATCGCAAATGGATGATAATATTCGTAATTTGTCACCACGAAAACCTCGAAAATGATACCCATATTGATGTTGTTGAAAATTTCACTTTCGCCATCTCTTTGATCGTCGTTATAATGGCCGTCAATACCGATATCATAGGTACAATTGCCGGCAGGCAATCGTACGATGAGAAACGGTCGACTCAAACTGATAGCAGGGCAGGGAATGACCGGTAGGCCAAAATCACTTTCGTGTGTGGGTGCTGTCGGCCTAAGACTGCAGACCGCCAGATACGATCTGAAACTGCAGGCGGACTGATCGTGAATGGGCTCCCTAAGAATATATCATCAATTTAGCGAACCCGGCGATTAGCGAAATTTCATCGAAAGACGAACTCAAATTCGAATCCAAATCTGAACCCGAACCTGAATCAATAATCAAATTCAAATCCAAACTGGTCTCTTTTTCTGATAAGGCACATGAACTCACGCTAATATAAATAACGCTAATATAGGAAAATGGATATGGGTATCGCTTTCAGCGTTTTTGGGGTTCTGATTCGGTCTGATTACGAATATATCATCCATTTAGGGATCCAACATGGGAGACTCAAAATTTTCACTAAAATCGATATGGGTATCGTTGGGTGGGCGGCTGGAGGCGGGAGGCGGGAGATGGGAGGCGGGAGGCGGGAGGCGGGAGGCGGGAGGCAGGAGGCGGGAGGCGGGAGGCGGGAGGCGGGAGGCGGGAGGCGGGAGGCGGGAGGCGGGAGGCAGGAGGCGGGAGGCGGGAGGCGGGGGCGGGAGGCGGGAGGCGGGAGGCGGGAAGCGGGAGGCGGGAGGCGGGAGGCGGGAGGCGGGAGGCGGGAGGCGGGAGTCGGAGTTGTATTCGAAGTCGAAGATGAACTCAGATTTACAATATTAAATTTGTTTGATCATAATTGGTTGAATACAACCGGAGATATAACTAAAAAAGTCCTGAAAATTTCAAGTCCGCCATCTTGGATCGCCAAATGAGTTAATATGGATATTCGCAATCAGCGACCCTAAAAACCCCGATAGTGATACCCATATCGATTTTCGTGAAAATTTCGAGTCCGCCATCTCGCATTGCTAAATAGATGATAAATTCGTAATACGCGACCACAAAACCCTGTAAGCGATTACCCATATCGATTTTCGTGAAAATTTCGAGTCCGCCATCTTGGATCGCCAAATGGATGATGAGGCGTGAGTTAAACCCGCGCCTCCTGTGTAGCAGTTGCGTTCACTACCGCCACCCATAGAGGCTGTCAGTTGATGATGATGATGACGATGAATGAGATGATTGCTGCCTCAACAAAGTTGTGGGGACTTTACCAGAAGCTCTTTAGGGAGATTGGACTTGTGCGTTGTCCAAAACGATAAGTCTAAAAATGCACCATTTTTTTATACATAAAAACTTGAATTTACACCAGTTTTGAAAAGTAATATAGTACCTATCGCGATGCAGCCTTCATGCATTGGCACATAAAACTCACTCTTGTCTGTTAGTATTTTAAGTTTATGGTACTGACACGGTCACGGTGTCACGGGTCGAGCCGTTCACCCGTCCACACTTAGCGTACATGTACTGTAGCGATGTCACGATGTCCGGTCCGTTGTCCGTGTCACAAGTGTGGACGCACCATTATATTCACTTCTGCACTGTCAGACATCGTTACATAACGATTGGGCGTTTGTATGATATACTCTAAGGTTTGTATATATATTTTTAAAGGACACGTCAATTTGACTTTACCACGCTTGATGGTAAGCTAAAGGCAAAGTCTCAGAAAGAGGGTCACTATCGTAAACATGAACCATTTTAACCATGGTGGCATTCAGCTTGACGGCCTCATCAGATGCCTTTTCACCCCTGCTTAAAGGACCCGCGACTGTAGAAAAGAGGAAACAGTGAGCTGGCAGGGAGTTCGAGGTCTTAGAATTGGTGTAGGAATGGTTCACCGAACCACTTGGTTCTAGAAAGCATATTCTGCACCGTATGCGGGTGACATCTAAGCCCTGCATGTGTTGTCCTGTGGAGGAAAGGAGAGGATAGGACTAATTGGAAGAGCTCATCAGAACATTCACCATGGTAGAGACGGTAAAATACTGCCAAAGACGCAACATCTCTACGCATCTGCAAAGGCTCGAGGGTGTTCGTGACCTCAGGATTCCCAGTAATGCGAACCGCACGTCGTCGCTGCAACCTGTCGAGCGCTTCTAGTAAGTACAAGTTTGCAAAGCCATAAGCCATCACAGAGATGCGAACAGTATTCTACGCAGGAACGAATTTGGGTTTTAAAGTAGACACCGTTGCTCCGGCGGCGTGAAAAAACGTCTCACTCTATTCAGAACTCTGACTAACTAATTTTTACTCAGAGTAAAAATAAACATGATTTGCATATTTTGTTGAAAAACAGGTCTGTACCTAACGCAATATTTACCTTCTCAGGCCTTTGTCTAATTATATAAAAATGTCTCTCTTCCACTGGAGTAAGTGGAGACAAACGTATCAAGTATCTACCTATTTCCAGCCTAAGACACTTCACAAGCTGAGTGTTTAATTTCAACTTTTCATACATACATACAATGACGCCTTTATCCCCGGAGGCAGAGGTGAATTTAACACCCTCATTTCACCAATCATTGGATTTGGTCGCACGTATAAGGGGGTGAGCCTATTGCCGCGTTCCGGGCACAATTGTTGACTCAAGCCCTGCATCCGAGGCTGAGTCTGGGCTGTATATATTTGTCTGATGTCAAACAGCCGTATCCCTTAGTCGCCTTGTACGACACCGCAAGGAAAGAGATGGGGTGGACCATATTGTAGGTACTCTGCCGGGAACCCTACTTTTTGCAATGCACTATTAATTTGATTAGTGTGGGGTACATTCTGCGGGGATCTTTTACCAGTATTGTAGTAGGTAACCATTCCTGTGCAAAACAAGCACTTGTCTGGTCAGGAATTATAGTGCGTCTTTGATGCCTTAAGTTTGGTAAGCGGTAATCATTACAATCAATAAAAATTATTAGATTTTTAGGTAGCAAGACAGGGTATTTTAGTACCTACTTAACTGATTAACATTCCGTACTAGTCATTGATGCCAATTCTTCATTCTTCATTCTAAAATTGTATAGTCGTTTCGTAAAAAAAGATTTCAGACCCAGTTTCGATAGCAAAATCGTTAGGTAGGCATGTTGTGTGGGACTCGAACCAACTACAAGGACTACTAAGAACAGAAAAACGATTTTCGACCTTAATAACATTTTCTTAATCACATGTTATTTCGCGTTTAAAGATGCCGCAGATCACGAATATTATACGAAAAAATTACTCTGTTTTATGTGATGTCAATAAGGTCGAAAATTGCTTGCACTAGTCGGCCGACCGACTAATTGAGTATTCGTTTGCCTCACGGCCATATAAGTACCTACTATCCGCCCAAAGTCTATCCGCGCTGACCAGAATCGACCACACGCTATAATAATCTTTCTCAACGAAAAAACTATGCAATCTGGGTGCATAATAAATTTTAGAGATTTTTAGTGTATTTTAGTTCGTTTAAACACAACAGAATTAGCATCATTATGTACATATCTGTGATGGTTCCTGATATAAAAAGTAGGTACTTGGTCTAAAAAATAATAGGCACTACAGTCTCAATTAGACGAAAGATTTACTGTTTTTTTTTTAATATATAAATATAATACTGCTCACATCTCTGGGACGGCTCCGCAAAGTACTTATTAGATGCTCTCGACAGGTTGCAGCGACGTGCGGTCCGCATTATTGGGGATCCTGAGGTCACGAACACCCTCGAGCCTTTGCAGATGCGTAGAGATGTTGCGTCTTTGGCAGTTTTCTACCGTCTCTACCATGGTGAATGTTCTGACGAGCTCTTCCAATTAGTCCCACCCTCCCCTTTCCTTCACAGGACGACACGTGCAGGGCTAAGATGTCATCCATTTACGGTGCAGAGTATACCTGCTAGAACCAAGCGTTTCAGTGATTCATTCCTATGCCGCACCACTAAGGCCTGGAATTCCCTGCCAGTTCACGTGTTTCCTTCTTCCTACAGTCCTGGGTCCTTTAAGCGGGGCGTGAAAAGGCATCTAATGAGGCCGTCAAGCTGAGTGCCACCACTGTTAACATGGTAAATGTTTACGATGGTGACCCTCTTTCCGAGACTTTGCCTTTAGCTTAACATCAGGCGAGGTGAAGTCAAATTGACGTGTCCTGTATAAAAAAAATAAAAAAAAAATCAGTCCGTCAATTGGGTAGGTTCATCCCGCTGGTTAGGGAGAAGCTAGGCTATAGGATAGTCGCAAAGAAATTGATGTAGGTACTTAGTAAGCGTACAAGCTAGCTAAGATAGGCTCACTTGGGGTGTTGGTTGATGGGCTCCATACAATCAAGTTGCGACTAAAACCATTTAAGGACGGATGGATGGATGGATCTAGACACATCTAAACATTAAACAGTACTTACCTAGTTAAGAACAACCACAAGACATAATACCTATTGTTGGCGCCTACGTTTACTGCATCCTGAATATAGTCAGACGTGATAATAATTCTAAACGGCTTGGCTAGTATTTTGATGACTGATGAATTGCAAACATTAAACTTTATTTCCTGTGCCGAAAATGGCACAGACGAAATCAAGTCATAAGTTGTAGTGTATCATCGCACCTGCATCTACCATTTTATAGTATACTAGCTTTTACCCGATGCTGGATGTCGATTATCGCGACCAAACATAGCCTTTGTGTTAATCCAGGGTGTCAGCTAACTCCGTACCAAATTTCCTTAAAATCCATTCAGTACCTAGTTTTTACATGAAAGAGCAACAAACATGATCCATATAAACCTAATATTTGTAGGATGACATCCATTAGTATGGTAGTATCTGTTGTCATATCATTTTATTCTTCGAAGGTGGCGATATCATGTCTAAAGCCCTATTCAAAACTAAGCAGTAGGTATTCGTTATCGCTGTGGGTGATAGAGGTACCTAGGTACATATCGCGTGGGTTTCGCTCAGGCATTCGGGTTTTATCTACTGCTAACGGTTGCGAATACCGCTTAGGTTTGGATAGGCCTGAAAGTATTATTATTCATGTGAAAAGTAACAGGAGGTTGGGATGTAGATATTTTTAACGTTTTTTATGCGACTTAGACGGCACACAAGCTCACGGCCCACCTGATAGAAAGTGATTACCGTGGCCTGAGGTAACACCACTGGCGTTAGGTACACTCGTCCTGCCTGCCTTGAAGATCCTAATGCCCTTCTTGAAGAACACCATATCGTAGTCGCGGGACAGGAGACTGAGTTCAAAAAGGGGAATTTGGGTTGAACCCTCAAACCCAACACCTGGCTTCCCCCATGGCGTGTAATATAGAGGTAAGCATAACCACTTACCTCTATTTATTCTTGTGTACTTACAAGCTAAAATAAAACGTCATTGTCTATTTTTATTTATGTTTTTTATTAATAATATACAAAACTTTCCTATACATTTTTATAAATTACAAAATGTCATGAAGTTTTTGGATAAGTATACTATATGTACCTAACAACCTAACTAGCGTGGATAATATAATATTCATCTAGTCTTTAAACACTTGTTCAATTTGTACTGATATAGAAAACATTCCAAATGATCTGAAACCTGAAACAAAAAATATTGATCAGTCTGCTTGAGTCTTTTGAATAGTGTAAAAGGAGCTCTGCCTCCTAGACAAGTGGTAGGTATATTGATTGTAAAATAGAATAGTAGGCCTTGGTGGAGCGCTTATGTACTTTCTTAATTATTTCCCACATAATTTAATTGTATTTCAATTTTTGTAATTTAAAAAAACCGCTTTTGTGAACGAATAATGTTTGAGTATTGGCGCTCATTTGTTGACCACTTAGTGTTGAAGAAGGCCAATGGATGGCGCTGTGCACGGATCTTTCGAACTATTCTTTGAGACTGAAGTTCCTACGAGCGACACTCTCAAGCTTCACGGCGGACGATCGCCCCGCATTTTTTAGTCTCTGACTCGCCGCCGCTCCGAACGGAAGTTGAGTATTTCAACTCCTCGTTTCTTTTTCTGTGTAATTCTATAAGTTCCTTTGGCCACATTCTCAAGTCAGTATAAGTGAAGTGTATCGGAAGAAAACGACAAACTCAAGAAAATCATCGGCCGGTCGATAACTACCTACCCACCAGCACGTGCCAGGAACCACGCCTGTCTGCAGCTGAATCCTCACGAGGTGGAACTCAGGTCAGTGCCGGTTCTCTTGCGTTTTCATTCATAGAAGCGGTCACATGTGTATTTTCTTTTCATTACAACCTAACTGCAGGTCATAGGTACTTATACGCTCTGTGTGCAAACACACCAGTGGTCGGACTATTTACACGTTCTACCATAATTTATGGTCCTTACGAGTCGGATAGGCCAGTAAATAACATATTCACGTAATTATTGGTGAATAATATTTCTTTCCTATTCATTTAATTAAAAGATTCACGTAATTTTGGTGAACTCTTTCCGCCATCTTAGTTTCATTACTTTCATTCGCTAACAGATTTACGTAAATTATTTGGTAAATTCTGCATTTAAAACGCTAAATCTACGTAATAATTGGTAGATATTTATAATAGTTGGTGATTTACGTATTAATTGGTAAATACTCATCATTCTATTCACATACGCGTAACTTTGTAGGTACCTATCTAGGTACGTAGGTAGTTACATTCCCGCTCGGCCGTGCTACTTGCGCTATTATATAATAAGCCGTAGTACAATTTTTAATAAAAAGTAGGTATATCTAAACTGTTTGTGTTAGATAATCTTCTTGTTATATTTCAATAGGTAGGTCCTACCTATCGTTAATTTGCAAACATGTAGTCAGATCTCGAAACGAAGCTTATTATGCTGAATCAAAAAAAGGAATTATTGTTTGCACGCATTACTCGTTGGTATAAATCGTCGAAATCCATTGTTTGTTTTGACATGACGACGCGATCTAATGAGGATTTTTTGGCTGAGACCGAGACCATCGATGATGTTCGCGATAAGTTCGAGTCGATTGTAGATCAAATAAATAGCTCAAATTTATCATTAGAACCCCCTGTGGAACCCGACTATTCTTGCCTTGACTCATTTGATGAATTGTATTCGAGAATAAAACGCATTAGAAATAAATTATCTACTCCCAAGGTCAAGGAGGTCGCCTCACACGGGTCGAGTAATTCGAACGCGTCTGTAGTGAAATTGGAAATGCTTGTTATTCCGAGTTTTGACGGACGCCCTGAAAACTGGAATACATTTTATCAGTCCTTTAAGGCCAATATTCATTCAAACAAACAATTGTCTGATTCGCAACGTGTGCAATACCTATTCTCAAAACTAACCAATGACGCATTAAAGTTCACTGCCGGTATTGTTCCGTCAAGTGAGACCTACAGTATAGTTTGGGACGCCTTGGTCAAGAAATACCAAGATAAACGTTCATTAGGTTCATATTATCTTAATAATATATTAGACTTAAAGAATTGTTCACCTAGTGTGAACTCACTTGATTCATTTATAGGTATATATTCCTCCTCTATCGCCGCGCTTAAAGAGTTAGGTATAAATGATTTAACGGACTTCATGTTTCTACAATGTGCCTTGAGGAAAATGGACACGCTAACCATCCAAGCCTTCGAACTTTCTGTTCGAGGTGTCGATATACCTACGACGCAACAGCTGATCGACTTTGTACAAGATTATGCTAAGATGATTGAACGGTCAAACCCGCGGTCTTCGTCATATGCGAAGTCGTCCACTGCTGGGACGCCACAGTCTAGTGATAGGCGTGTACAGCGTAATTCTAAGTCGTTTGTTGTCAGTGAGCCGATTAATAATAAGTCGAATGCGCCCGCCGCAGTTGACGCGTCCTGTTGTTTATGTGGCGGCAGCGACCACCGACACCTGTATGACTGCGCTCAGTTTAAAAATATGCAAAATGCAAAGGCTAGATATGAGTTTATTAAATCTAAGCGTGGTTGCGTCAATTGTCTAAGCACATTACATAATCTCCCGCAATGTAAAAGTACGTCAGTTTGTTTCTGTCAGAAAAAACATCATAAATTATTGCATTTTTATAATAATGTTAATAATTCGCACTCGCCTGCGACGACTGTTGTCGCTTTCCCGCCGCCCCAGTGCGACCATGTTAGTCTCACTCCTGAGTCACCGCTCGCTTCAAGCACTGTGCATTCGTATGCCTCTAGCCATAAGTGTGATATTCTCTTGGCAACCGCTCAGGTGTATGCTCGCCCTAAAGGTAGCACTGGAAATAAATCTGTAGTCAGATGTCTAATTGATAATGGCTCACAGAATAACTTAATAACATTGTCCTGTTGTCGTTTATTAAATTTACCAATAATACCAATGAGTAATTCTGTTGTCAAAGGTGTTGGTTCCACTTCGCACCCGATAGTAGGCTATGTGTATTTGGACATTGAATCTCGTATTTATGCAGATCATAAGTATACTATACATGCGTTAGTTACGGATCAATTGCCCTCGCAATTAATTAAGTGTGATCGCGAGTTAAATCTCCGCGATTTACCGCTTGCTGACTTAAGCTGGAACATTCCAGGAAACATTGATATAGTATTAGGTGCACAGCTCTTCCCGTATATCTACTTAGGAAATAGAGTCGAGTGTGGTCCCAGTGCCCCTTGTGTACTGTCAACCGCGTTTGGGTATGTACTTATGGGTGATTACCCACGTAAAGATGTTGTGCCTACAACCGCATCCTTTTCTGCGCTAGCACTAAATGATTTAGTGCAAAAATTTTGGGAACTTGAGGAAGTTCCTGTGAAGCGCCTATTGTCTCCAGAAGAAACCGAGTGCGAGAATATTTTCACATCTACTGTGACTCGCGATGACGTAGGTCGTTATACTGTTGCGCTGCCGTTCTGCAAGGATCCCTCTGAACTAGGGAACTCGCGCGGCGTCGCTCACCGCCGGTTTTTGTCGCTCGAGCGTAAACTTCGTCAATCACCAACCGTACGCGAAAATTACAATAAGGTTATTCAGGATTATTTAGATAACGGTTATCTTAGTCTCGTTGATGACTCTAATTTGTCTATGGATGGTTATTACATACCACATCACGCAGTAGTTCGACATGACAAACCGATGCCGCGTATTGTGTTAGACGCGAGCGCTAAAACCCACACTGGTCTTTCGCTCAATGATATTTTACATATTGGTCCCAATTTACAGGCAGACCTGTTTTTATTATTATTAAATTTTAGGCTATTTGCTATCGCAATGAACGCTGACATAAAACAACATTATTTACGTATTGGCGTACCTGTTGACCATCGTAAATACCTGCGCATCTTATTCAGGTTCAAGGAATCGGATGAAATTCAGACCTATGTGTTTAATCGACAGGCGTTTGGTCTGAAGTCAAGTCCGTATATAGCTATACGTACTGTGCGTCAGCTGGCTACTGACATGAGTCCGCACTTCCCTGACGCCGCGAAAGTGGCAGAGACCTGTCTGTATACTGACGATTTAGTTCATTCCGCACCTGATGAGGACACTGCTGTACACTTAGCTCGCAACTTGATAAAACTGTTCAAGGCTGGCGAATTTGACTTAGTGAAGTGGTCTAGCAATTCTTCTGTGCTGCTAGACTCACTTCCTGATACTCACCGCAAATCGCTTGAGTTTGATGTTGGCAGTCATGTCGCAAAGGTTTTAGGTCTCTCGTGGGAGCCGTGTGGAGATAATTTTTATTTCACATCCACCTTGGTAGATGAGAAGTGCACTAAGAGAAATATACTCTCTATAGTTGCGCGACTATTTGACGTGCTCGGGTTGGTGGCACCTGTGATACTCTACGCCAAGTTGTTAATTAAGGAACTTTGGCTTAGTAAGAGTGATTGGGATGACCCTGCTCCAGAGCATATACGCTCACGCTTTTCCGCTCTCGTTCAAGAATTAAAATTGCTTGACACACTGAAAATTCCGCGATATATAGGTGTCGCAGTTGATTGCGAATTACGTCTTGTCGCATTTTGTGATGCCAGCCTGAATGGCATGGGATGTGTTATTTATGCACATTGTACCTACCCATCTAGCATTCAAACTAGCATTTTGTGTGCGAAATCAAAGGTCACTCCGACAAAGATTACTACGCTTGCTCGATTAGAGTTATGTGCTATTTTGCTTATGTCAAAGTTAATAAGAACTGTACGTGATTCTTATGCATTACGCATTCCCGTTACTGACATTTACGCCTTTTCTGATTCCACGATTGCCTTATCATGGGTTCACTCGTCACCACATCGGTGGTCGATTTTTGTTAGCAACCGGGTCGCTCAGTGTCAAGAAAACTTGAACGCTAAACATTTTTATCACGTCGCCGGAGCCATTAACCCGAGTGATTGTCTATCACGCGGCATGCTCCCCTCGCAACTTTTGACTCATGATTTGTGGTGGAACGGTCCAGCATGGATCCGCGGCCCCCCTGATGAATGGCCTATAAAGTCAATCTCTCCCGCCAACTGTTCTGACTTACCTGAGCATAAGGCAAATGTGTTAAGTGTGACAACAAAACACACAGAGTCGCCATTGTTATGTACATTAGCACAACGTGTTTCTTCTTGGCAGAAACTACTACGCATCATTGCATACGTCTTAAAATTCGCACGATTTAAATCTAAGATCGAACCTCATTCTGTATCAGGATTGTCAATCACTGAGACGGCATTGATTCTCGCCGTTCAATCAGTTCACTTTGCTGAAGATATAAAATTGATAAAGGCTGAGAAGTCACCCTCGAAGAAGCTGCTGCGTCTTGCAGTCTTCTTAGATGAAGAAGGCATTTTGCGCATAGGTGGCAGACTTTCTAAATCGATGCTTCCATTTGAAGCTAAACATCCTGTCCTTCTCCCTAAACGCGATCACGTTGTTGATCTAATAATTCAGCATTTTCACGTTGTCAATTGTCATACTGGACCTGGACTCCTCATGTCTATCATACGCCAACGCTTCTGGATATTAGACGCTAGAACTGTTATCAGATCTAAGTTACGAAAGTGTAACATTTGCTTTAAATGCAATCCAACGCACCCTACACCGATAATGGCTGATCTGCCCAATTATCGTGTATCAGAAGCCAAAGCCTTTTGTCATACTGGGGTTGATTACGCTGGTCCAATAAAGACCATACTTTCTCGTCGTAGAGGTCAGCATTCTCAAAAGGCATACATTATATTGTTTATCTGCATGGCCACACGTGGCCTTCATATCGAATTGACCAGTGATTTAACCACTGATTGGTACTTACAAACGCGCTGTAACCAAATTGTATCCTATCCCAACGCAATAACTTACAGCGCTAAATAGAATCTTAAACTTTAATTTTTAACTCAGACTTTAAACATACTTTAGATAGAATATTGTTAGTCTAAGTTGTTATTTTAGCTATGTGTATTATTATGTTATACAAATTCACTATGGGCTCTAATCAGCCAGTGTTCGCTTGTTTGTTTCGTAACATCTTGCGACGTTCCAAAGCCGGGTGCATGGTGGAGCGCTTATGTACTTTCTTAATTATTTCCCACATAATTTAATTGTATTTCAATTTTTGTAATTTAAAAAAACCGCTTTTGTGAACGAATAATGTTTGAGTATTGGCGCTCATTTGTTGACCACTTAGTGTTGAAGAAGGCCAATGGATGGCGCTGTGCACGGATCTTTCGAACTATTCTTTGAGACTGAAGTTCCTACGAGCGACACTCTCAAGCTTCACGGCGGACGATCGCCCCGCATTTTTTAGTCTCTGACTCGCCGCCGCTCCGAACGGAAGTTGAGTATTTCAACTCCTCGTTTCTTTTTCTGTGTAATTCTATAAGTTCCTTTGGCCACATTCTCAAGTCAGTATAAGTGAAGTGTATCGGAAGAAAACGACAAACTCAAGAAAATCATCGGCCGGTCGATAACTACCTACCCACCAGCACGTGCCAGGAACCACGCCTGTCTGCAGCTGAATCCTCACGAGGTGGAACTCAGGTCAGTGCCGGTTCTCTTGCGTTTTCATTCATAGAAGCGGTCACATGTGTATTTTCTTTTCATTACAACCTAACTGCAGGTCATAGGTACTTATACGCTCTGTGTGCAAACACACCAGTGGTCGGACTATTTACACGTTCTACCAGGCCTACTTAATCAATGTATGGGATTGACATATGATTACCACTGTCAAATTAATCAATTAATTAATTAATCAATTAGCCTATCGCAGTCAAATGCTGGACATAAGTCCCTCCCAGTGTTTTTTTTTATCGTGCGAAAAATCCTCACGGAGCCGTTGGAGGTGGTTATGTCGGACTCGAACCGATTAAAACGCACGCCGTCTTGGGTCTCTGGTTGCCGGAAGTTGGATTGCCGAAAGCATGTCTCTCGCACCCCGGCAGACCCAGGACCATCTCTTTCGAGGTGGCCCCCTTCGAGTTGTGGAGACCTTAGTGTCCCCATCTAGCCCCGGGTACGGGTGAGGCGCACTTTGCGCCGCCGCCGCGGCCTGTTTCTGCTAGGGTGACAGGCGGCTCAACTGGTCACCCCCAAGCCAACGCTAGGTATAATAAAACTATATGCTTCAACTATAAATGATGCACCGCTACATATACTCGTACTTAGGTCCGTCTGATAAGCTGATTTATTTCTATTTAGAAAATAGATGGATTACCTATTATATCTGTATCTAGATACTATCTACTTATACTAAGTAGGTACCTAGGTACCTTACTTATCACCTGTGCGATATACTCCGTTTGAACTGATAGCCGAGCAATAACAAAGAAGGTTGGAAGGAAATATCGACCGACGGTCGCGTGCCTATTTAAGTAGTTTCTTTGACAAAACCGCAAAGTACAGCCAGAATGGAATCATCATCATCTTAGCAATAATCCTGGTGGCATCACTCGCATCTGAGATTGTCACGTCGTCGTAGTCCGCGCTGGTTTCTTGGTTTTACTCCTGCCCTTCACACGATCTTGGGCATCCCTGGTAGTGAGATCCTAGGGTAGGTACTTATAAAATACTCGTCTGGTAGTAGGCACTTGCATATATTTCTACAAATCTATTACAAAATACATTATAATTACCCAGTGGGATCCCACCTCTTAATTTCTTTTTTCCCGTTTTACGGAACGCTACCTTAGGTGTCTACACTATATACTGGTACTGGTATACTTGTATAGATACTTTTCATTGGTTCAAATATGTAAGTAATATTAGGTCCTTACATATGAAATTGGCGTTTTTCGTACTGGCCACTTTAATCACGATTTTCTCCTCTTTGGTAAGGAATTCCAAATTCAAATTTGTACAGCTATTTACTCATGTATTTGTGCTTCGATGACCGTCATTCATTTGCTTTTTTTCTTCTGTTTTTTTCTGTTTGCGTCACTCATTTTACAAAATGGAATGGACGGCCTGAGACCCAAGTTGATAATGAAGTATTGAAGGCTATTGTAGAAGCGGATCCATCGCAAACCACGTCCGAGTTAGCTGCAGGCTGCGTGTTAGTGATAAAACTGTTTTAATTCACTTGAAGCAAATTGGGAAGATTAAAAAGCTTGAAAGGTGGGTACCTCACGAATTGACTGAAGCAAACCGGCAAACGCGCGTCGACTGCTGCGTTACATTACTGAACCGGCACAATAATGAAGGTATTTTAAACCGAATCATTACCTGTGATGAAAAATGGATTCTTTACGATAATTGGAAGCGCTCAGCGCAATGGTTGGATCCTGGCCAGCCAGCCAAATCCTGCCCCAAGCGAAAATTAACCCCAAAAACCCTCCGTCCCACTTCGACCACATCTCAAATCGTCCACTTCTCAAATTGACCACATCTCATTATGTCAGTTCTCAAATTGACCACATCTCAAATCGTCCACTTCCCAAATTGACAACATCTCAAAAGGTCCACATCTCAAATTGACCACTTCTCAAAAATGACCACATTTTTTTATAAAACGCTAAAGTCCTGTCAACGAAGCTGTTTATGAAGTGTATGGAAATGGTGGGAGAGGGGGGGGGGGGGGGGCTGTACTGAGTAGCTATACATATTAAACTCGGTACTAAGGATTCAGGGCTGTCTCACGTTTTTTAATATATGGCGGGGGGCGGGGGGCAGGGGGGGCTGCTGTACAGAGTAGCCATACATATTAAACTCAGTACTAAGGATTCAGGGCTATCTCACGTTTTTTAATATATGGCGGGGGGGGGGGGGGTTGTTTGATGGCGGGGTGGGGGGGGGGGGTTGATGGCGGACGGGAGGGGGGAAGATGGCAGACATGAATTTTCCAACAAAGTCAATATGGGTATCGTTTTCGGGGTTTTAGGGGATGCTGATCACGAATATATCACCCATTTTGCGATCCTAGATGGCGGACATGAATTTTCCAACAAAGTCATTATGGGTATCGTTTTCGGGGTTTTAGGGGATGCTGATCACGAATATATCACCCATTTTGCGATCCAAGATGGCGGACATGAATTTTCCAACAAAGTCAATATGGGTATCGTTTTCGGGGTTTTAGGGGATGCTGATCACGAATATATCACCCATTTTGCGATCCAAGATGGCGGACATGAATTTTCCAACAAAGTCAATATGGGTATCGTTTTCGGCGTTTTAGGGGATGCTGATCACGAATATATCACCCATTTTGCGATCCAAGATGGCGGACATGAATTTTCCAACAAAGTCAATATGGGTATCGTTTTCGGGGTTTTAGGGGATGCTGATCACGAATATATCACCCATTTTGCGATCCAAGATGGCGGACATGAATTTTCCAACAAAGTCAATATGGGTATCGTTTTCGGGGTTTTAGGGGATGCTGATCACGAATATATCACCGATTTTGCGATCCAAGATGGTGGACTCGAAATTTCACCAAATTCGATATGGGTATCGTTTTCAGGGTTTTTGGGGTCGCTGATTGCCAATATATTATCTATATGGCGATCCAAGATGGCGGACTTGAAATTTTCACTAAAATCGATATGGGTATCGTGTTCAGGGTTTTTCGGGTCGCTAATTACGAATATATTATCAATTTAGCAATCCCGGCGATTAGCGGAAAATTTCATCGAAATTCGAACTCGAATTCGAATCCGAATCTGAATCCGAACCCGAATCAATATTCAAATCGAAAGCGAAAAACTCAGACTTAGAATATTACGTTTGCTTGATCATAATTGAGTAGAACTGGAAATATAACCAAAAGTCGCAATAGCCGACATCCAAGTCAAGTAATTTCGATTTCGGTTCCGGTTTTGCTTTCGGTATCGGTTTTGGTTTCGGTGAATTTGAGCTCGAATTTCGATGAAATTTCGCTAATCCTCGGGATAGCTAAATTGATGATATTCTGAAGGAGCCCATCCATATCGGTATTGACGACCATTTTAACGATGATCAAAGATGGCGGACTTTTAATTTTCAAAAACGTCAATATTGGTATCATTTTCGAGGTTTTCGGGGTGACTAATTACGAATATTTCATCCATTTGGCCATCCAAAATGGTGAACTTGAAATATCCTACGTCAATGTGGGTATCGGCATCGAGGTTTTCGGGATTGCTGATTATGAATTTATCATCCATCAAGTCATCTTGGATCGCTAAATGAATAATATATTCGGAATCAGCGACCCCAAAAAACCTGAAAGCGATACCCATATCGATTTTAGGGAAAATTACGAGTCCACCATTTTGGATCGCTGAATGGATGATATATTCGTAATCAGCGACCCCAAAAACCCCGAAAGCGATACACATATTGACTTTGTCGGAAAATTCTTGTCCACCATCTTGGATCGCAAAATGGATGATATATTCGTGATCAGCATCCCCTAAAACCCCGAAAACGATACCCATATTGACTTTGTTGGAAAATTCATGTCCGCCATCTTGGATCGCAAAATGGGTGATATATTCGTGATCAGCATCCCCTAAAACCCCGAAAACGATACCCATATTGACTTTGTTGGAAAATTCATGTCCGCCATCTTGGATCGCTAAATGGGTGATATATTCGTGATCAGCATCCCCTAAAACCCCGAAAACGATACCCATATTGACTTTGTTGGAAAATTCATGTCCGCCATCTTGGATCGCTAAATGGGTAGTTAATTCGTAATCAGCATCCCCTAAAAGCCCGAAAACGATACCCATATTATTGTAATCAAAATTGAAAAAAAATGCTAACAAAAAGAGTCATCCGGCGGGGAAGTATCCGAGGGGATTTCCGCACGAAAAAAAAACAGCCCCCCCCCCCCCCCCCCCACCATATATTTAATAACGTGAGACAGCCCTGTATCCTTAGTACCGAGTTAAATATGTATGGCTACTCAGTACAGCTTCCCCCCCCTCCGCCCCCCTCCCACCATTTCCTCTTCACCCCGGACAATATTAGTTCCGTTCCATACGCTCCATAAACGGCTTCATGGACAGGACTTAGCGTTTTATATAAAAATGTGGTCATTTTTGAGAAGTGGTCAATTTGAGATGTGGACATTTTGAGATGTTGTCAATTTGGGAAGTGGACGATTTGAGATGTGGTCAACTTGGGAAATGGACGATTTGAGATGTGGTCAATTTGGGAAGTGGACGATTTGAGATGTGGTCGAAGTGGGACGGAGCGCCCAAAAAAGTTACTTGTGAGCGTTTGGTGGACTAGTGCCGGTATTGTTCATTACAGTTTTCTCAAATCTGGCCAGACTATTACGGTTGATGTCTATTGTTAGCAATTGCAAACAATGATGGAAAAGCTAGCGGCTAAACAACCTAGGCTGGTCAATCGCTCCACGCCACTGCTGCTTCACGACACGACAACGCTAGACCACACACCGCACAACAGACGGCTACCAAATTAGAAGAGCTTCAATTGGAATGTCTAAGACATCCTCCGTACTCCCCGGACCTTGCTCCAACAGATTACCATTTTTTTTTTCGAAATTTGGACAACTTCTTGCAAGGGAAAAAATTCAACTCTGATGGTGAGCATCAAGATGGCGGGATCAAACCCCCAATTTAAAATTTAGCACATTGAAGTGTTTGTACCACATATGTACTATTTGTACCCCGAACAAGACATTTGTACCTTTAAAGGTAAAATCGCCTTCACAGATTTTATTGATTCCCGTCCGACTGGTTTTTTTAGTAAAGGGACCAATGAACTACCTTTGAGATGGCAAAAGTGCATAGAAAACAATGGTTCATACTTTGATTAATTAAATATATTTAACAATATTCGACTTTTTGTTCCTCCCATACAAAACGCCAATTTCATATGTAAGGACCTAATATGTAGGTACCTACATAGTAAATCTATCTACCTACCTACTCGGTATCTACAATAAACAAACTCACCATATTATGGTTAGGCTTTACTAGGTCTCGTCGGAGATGGGGCCAGGGCATCCCTATGGGAATAAAATATATTTTACTAAATTATTAAGTGATAGGTAAATTGAATGAATTTTTACAGCATTAAGTATGCTAACTATACAAATCGAATACATAGGGAAAATACTAGATAAATACTAGATCTATCTAAAGGAGAATCATGTGATGGTACATGCCGTGACATGTACACTTTTTTTTTCTTTTTTCGTGCAGTAATCCTCACGTAGGTATGTGATTAATCGGACTCAAACCGACTAAAACCAAACACACCGTCTCAGATTTCAATTAACGGTCTGTGAAGTGATCTAATAAGGCAATTCCCTTGCACCCAAGTTGACTCTCAGCCATCCACGGCTTTTAGATGCCTCGGGTGTGAGAACCATGAACCACATCTTGCCCAAGACGGAGGAGTCGCACGTCACGGCACTGCATCGGAGAACCTACTGTGCCATCTGCTACATATTAAATCTCGACACGTGAAGAGCTTCCGCGCAACTGCCAACAGGACCGCTCACATGTTGGTCAGCATTGGTCATTAGCGGCAGCTGAACTTCCGGGTTCGAGATTGGTATTAGGTACTTTACTTTTTGTACAAATTGTATTTGTCGCAACCACCATTTCTGTCCATTGAGGCCATTATCGGTAAGGTAAGCAAAGTTTTCGATAATGATTAGAATAGTCCAATTTTAACCCCTGGACGAACACTGGGTCATATTTGTTACCTTCAATTACAATATTATGTCTGTGGGTGTATTATAGCAGGTACACAGGATGGGATAAAAGGTAACGAGAGAAATAACAAACTAAACCTAGATGTTACTATTTTTATTTTATTTCCATCTTAGTCTTAAGACAAGTGTGTCCTTAACTTAGGCACACATACAAGATGCTCGTCAATACATAGCATACTAACCATATAAATATCTATACAGCATCTATATGTACAATAGTATGTGTGTACCGGGCCGTCCGCTGTAAGTAGAAAGTCGAACGGTGTGAACGAGTGGGGGCCCCCTCTACTCTAACCGAGAGACCACTATGTGGGCTCTCATACAGCAAGCTTTATATTAATTTACTTCAAGACGTTTACTGGCAGTGCAACTGACTTATGCACGTATCGTACCACAATTCAGTAATGTATAATTAATGACAGATATGTAGCGCGAGAATTAATTTACAAAAGAGTGATTATCGCGACCCGGAGCGCTTTCAAAAATAGTCATGTACGGCTCCATCATCTAGTTCCGAAATACTTAATTAGTTAATTAATATTCAGCGTGATCTTATTTATACCTTTAAATTTTCACATCACGTGAATCTATTTATTATTTAAAATACAATTTTACAATCCCAGTCATCAATTTTTATTGAAAACTTTATAAACTACATTTTAAATTACCATAAGTCCGAAAAGATCAAACGTAAAACGTCTTGGAGACGTTAAATTATATCCAGATCACAGAATCAAAACATGCAGTAGCATGAAGTCCTGAACTAAGTTTTCGTATTGATACAGTACTCTAATAACAAAAATAGGTTTTTGGTAAAAATATTTTTATGATTTTTCTTAACCGATAATTGTTATTATATGATATTGTGCTATTTTAATAATAAACTCGCTACCGAGAATAAAATGAACAAGGAAACAAACCACCAACTGTGAACTTATAATAAGTCGAAATATTTTACAATACCATGAAAATGAGGTCGTAATAATATAAACATACTATCTTTCAGTACACTAAGCGATTTACACAACGCTAAAGAGACTTTAAAATATCAAAAATTATTAATATTAAAAATTATAAAATCTAAGTTTACAATCCAAAAAAATAAAATGAACTTTATTAAAATTATATAGGAGATCTGAACTTTATAATGTGAGACTTATGTTAAGAGGTGTAGCAAGTAATTTGGACTGTAATCGCGAGTACAGTCCAGCACACAACTAAATGCTGCCATCACGAAATCACATCATAATCTAATCTAGAAAGCTCTTCTCTTAAGTTGAAGTATGAGTATACCTTTACATACCGACTTTCAATTCGAAATAAAATAATACCAGATTATCAAATACAATTCATTTTTACATATTGGAAAAATCAAATGTTTATTATGAATCGAAAGTCGCTGTCTGTACCGTAATAAATTAACTCCATTATAAATAAAGCACTAAACTGAACCTATTACAGAACTATTAATTATGTTTAATACATGTATACAAGGTGATTTTATAGTCGTTTCGGATAAAAAGAGTTTCGATAGCAAAATCATCTGGAAGTATTAATTTGGCGAAAGAAAAAAAAACTTTTTTTGATAATGTATGGGAATAATGTTCAGGTGAAAGGAAGAAATCTGCGGTAGCCTAGTGGTATGGGTAATGGACTGCTGAGACGAGGTCTCGGGTTCGATCTCAGGTTTACCATGGCACACACCAATGACTTTTCGATGCTTTTCGAAGTTATGTGTGTATTTATCGCAGGTTTATAAGTGCCCGGTTAATGGCAATAGGCTCGCCACCTATTACATTGGGACCGGAACATAAACTGGCGAAATGTGGGTGCTAGCACCTCTGCCTACCCCTTCGGGTTATGAAAGGAAAAATGTATGGGGGTTGTAAAATTTTTTTTTTCTTTAAACTATGCCCAAATTCTTTTTTCCGAAACGACTCTATAATCACCTTGTATAATAAACGTGGTTTATACATACATTTCTAGCATCCAGTTTAAAATTATGACCCTAATTAATATATTACTTATTGAAGTATTTTAGGAGGTACAGTTAAGCAAAGAACACGCTTAAACTGTTTGTCAGACATGAATACTTAATATATAAGTGAGAAAGTTAGCAGAAACATACACAATTTAAAAGATTTCACAAAACCCAATGAAGGAGTCAAATAAAGCGCAGAGACGCCATCAACCTTATAAGGTAGACTACTCACGAGCCAAAAACCGCGACGGATAGCGTTCACGGGCATTTTAATTTCAATGCTTCCGTTGCAGAGGTAAGCCAAAAAATGGATAGCATGCGTGGAAGAGCAGTCGAACCAACTGAGGAGATAACGTCTGACAGGACCACGTGTCGACTCAAAATAAAATAACTGTGACAAAGGCAGGATAGACGATGTTAGGAATAGAAGAGGGACAACTTCCTGGCACCGTTTTTTTTACACAGGACACGTCAATTTGACTTCACCTCGCCTGATATTACTATGATGTGCCTACGAAACCGCGCGGAGTAACCGGTAAGGGGAGGTGTCCGTAGCGATTTTGCGCATGATAAAAAAAAGCTCACCGTTTCCATTACTATTTTGTGGATTTCAAGAATTACTAGCGAATAAAAAGTCGGACTGTTTTTATTACAAGAGTATCAGCGTTTTTATCCGCTGCACAGAGGCGCGCGGGTTCATGTGTTGTCTACCTTACCACGAACTTTGTGTAACATCGACTGCCCCTCTCGATAAGTCGCCATTCGTTTGTTGAATTGAATATAATAATCAACGTATGAGATTGACATTATGTTTGAGACTGTATGTCAAAAACGTGTCCAATTCCATAAACTCATTATTCTATTCTATTTAAGATTATGCCACTTGTCTAAGGGGATGGCATCCAAAAGAATCATGGCCCGTTCCACACACTCATTTGCACAAAAACAGTTCTTACGTAATCAGTATAATGAATAAAATTAATACAGGCAGATTATTTAAAAAATAATTAGAATCCCTTAATTAATGTTCAATTAAAAACTATTTTGGTACAAATGATGCCATGATTTTTTGTGTTAATAATTTTATCGAATGCAATATATTCATAAGGATTGTATAGTTTGTAAGCACAGCATTAAAATTAACCAAGCCTGAAGAGGTTGTCCATCAATATGTTATTTTACGTTTGCTATGAATTTTATTGACTGAAATAAAAAGTGAGAATTATACTTCATCGTACTTATTTTGACTGTCATACTGAGCTACAACAACCATCATATTTTTTATTTGAGCGCACAAGAAAGTATCAGCTCTACACTTTTCTCTTCTTACTTTGTTTTTTAAATTGATGCTTCTGGTGCACATTATAGAATATTGTATAGTAGTGTATAAATTTTAATTTCAAAAACCTAACGTAACAAAATTCATACATAACGCAAAATAACTGGTGAGCAGCCTAATGGCAAATTACAAGTCACCTCATCTATTTACAGTATTTTTTTCAAGTATGTTTACTTGATTAGAAAAAAGTCCAAGAGAAACAAGCAGTCAAACTACTAAAACCCAGATATGCGAGCACAACCGTCTACTCTGTGTACTCACACATGTGTGACGTCACGATATTATAAGATCAAATTTAGAATGAAGAAGAACAGTCTTAATCCGTGGCTATGCTCTGTCCATTCTCTAAATCATCAAGGTATACGTCATACCAAAATATCAAATAATTAAGATTAGTTTTGTCGTAGCTCAGTCGGACAGAACATGTCCACAGAATAAGTACTGTCGTGAGTTTCAGTTCGGGACTAATTATTGAATTTTCAGTCCCAATGTGTCACGTTTTAAAATTGGCGAGAGACGACGCTAAAAGTCAGTAATTTCAATGAGAACGCCAGCTCATCTGCTCAAGAAACAATGACAATTTTTTGTCTAAAATAAAATACCAATAAAGAATTTTAATTTGTTCATAGTATGTCAAAAGATTCTATACAAACAAATAATTACCTAAATAATTACTGTGGCTAATATAAATGAAATAAATAATATTGCAGTTCTAATGATTTTTTTATCAATATAATATACATTTTTTATTTTATTTTATCGAATAATAAATGATAACATTACGATTATTTCTTAATATCCAGAGTCAAATATTAGAAGGCATAGTTAGAGGCGCGTGGGCATAGATAGACTGCGTGGCGCGTTAAGCGTGCGGTTAAGTCAAACGTATAGAACCGTGTGCGGCAGCATTCAAGCAGCATGTTTTCTTGTCGAGGAGGGTAGCTTGCAGCGACGTTTGCAGGTGGAAACGCAACCACGGCGCGAAATGCCGCGTCTTCATAAACCAAACGACAGATCATCATGATTATTGCCTGGATTACACACACCGAGTAGAGTGGCGAGACAATACACTCGGCCCATGTTCGCTGCGTGTGAAGTAGTCGAGTATTTTGCACGTACATCGCACTCGGCCGACAGTACTGTATCGCCACTCCACTTGGTGCGTGTGATCAAGGCATATGTTTAGAAAGCGCGGGCAACGCAGCAAATCGGCACGCTTCACGCGCCACTCGACGTGCTACAGCACTGCAGTGGCGAAGCGTCCCTATAAACCGATTCCTGCTGGCTTCGCAATTAGTCACATGAGGCACGACAAACTAGATCAAGCCAAGCTTGTTTTCCATTTTAAAAATATACACCCTTCGCCACTGAAGCATTGCTTACTTTAAGATAATCTGCTGTCACATTTATATAAATCGATTAAAAGAATAATATTATGTATTTTATGCTCAAATAATAATTAGTAAAGTTATACATAATTAGATAATAATAATAAATTGGCTTCGAACTGATGAAAATTTTGGAACGAAACGACTTATCAAATTGAATTTGAATCACAAACTCTCTCAATTAAAGAAATAGTGATGTATTAAATATCTAGCACTATTATACATTTTATCTATTAATAATGTGGGTCACATATTATTATTAGTTCTTGTTAACCTTCAACAAACTTAAATTGCATGCAAATGGAACAGGAATCCATTTTCCCAAGTGACTACAATATGGGGTTCTTCAAGAAGCAAATCTAACGTAAGTTGTAAACATATTTTTAAGAACCTTTTTATTAGATTTGTTGTAATAAGAAATTAATCAATTTAATAATCACTTCGTTACTGATTCTAAAAAAAAAGTTAAAATTGATTACGATTAACACCATCTAAAATAATTGAAGCCTTTTCAAAAACTCAAACAAAAAATAAACATAATTAAAATTTAATTTTGATATCGGTCTCTGCAAGAAAAGGATAGCAAATACAATGTGATTTGGTTTGCAGCTTTTAGTCCATATCTATAATAAATACATAAAAGTATAAGGAGAATTATTACCTACTGGGTGTTTTAATACAAACTATCAACTTTGATTCCAAACACTACGGAAAACTAAATCTAAGCATGTTTAGTTTCAGAGGTATATGTGAGTAAAACGTGTACAAGACAATATCGACGGCTGAAGACAAAAGGTTCTAAGTGACATCGACATTCCAGAGCAAAATAGATTGTTTTATACTTTTTATGATGTCAATTGGGACGTTTTGTCTTCGAAAAGTCAATTTTGTTAACGTTATTTGGTTATGGTTAAACGAATATTCAGGATTTACTGTACATATTATTTCGAATGTTTTAATGTTACAATTGTATATGAATCGACCAATTCCCAATTAAATGTATATATAATTAATAGCCAAAATGATCCCAAACCATTAATTTATATCTTTAATTAAGGAATAGAAAGAAAATAGGAGCCACTAAAGAGATTTCAACGATAAAGCGTCCAATAAAATACATAAAATACCCTCCCAATTTTTTCTAGTCGGTTAGATCTATAATTAGTATTGCTGAAAGATTAAAATAATGGCTTGTATTTAAGTGAAGTTAGTGCATGAAGAAGTGAGTGTTGCCATCATAATTTGACCCAAAATTGCGGGTCATTTTCCATATATAACGTCAGTCCATACATTTGAGTATTTGAGCTAAAACAATTGTACTCTATACATAAAAATATTTACTCAGAAATTATAATCTTTATGTATAAGAATTTTGTTTATTTATTCTTAAAAGGACATAATGGGAAATCTTTGAATAATTTCCACTTAAATGTTTGGAAGAGTTTGGGGGTTACACTTAAATCGGGAGATATGGAAATACTTAGATTATTATTTATTATTTTATTTATTTTATAAGTGAGTGACGACATAATATAATATTTTTGAATAAAATTTAAGTAGAAGTTAGCCGGCATCTACAATGATTGCACAAGTGATTTTACTGTTTCACAGTAATTTGAATTTTGAATTAATTTATAATCTCATGTGTTGATTATCAAACTTCACAGATTACAACTTTTCTGAATGTGTGTGTGTGTGTGTAATGTGTGGGTGTGTGTGTGTGTGTGTGTGTGTGTGTGTGTTTGTGTGTCAGGGTGTGTTTATGTGTATGTGAGTCGTGTACGAGTAGTATAGGGGCAAGATTACTCTGTATAGTCCCAGCAGTCCTTTTCGTAGCCCTCGTGTACGTGCTCGAGCAGAACCTTACGCCGACTGTCGCAGTATCTGTGAATGTAATAATGATGACGTCAGTACACATACATACAACACATTAATATTATTTGACGCATCGATTTGAAAATACAATCCCAACCACCACTATATACTACACGCACAGCGTGGCGAGAGACGAGGTAAAATAAGAGAATTGTGGTATCTCTCTCGCACTCGTCTCATGCTATTTCTTTCTCTTTCTTTATAGCGTCCCCCGCCACTCCGCGCATTCCTAGGGCGCGGTACAGCAGTCATGCACAATTCACAATACGAACTCACCTATACTTGTCCTGGACTTTTTGTTTGATATCAGCCAGGTTCTCACTAGTGATGTCCCGCTCGAGGTACTCGGAGAGCGTCTCGGTGGCCGACTCCAGGTCCCGCTGGTTGTCCTCGAAGATCACCGACTGGTTGTTCTTGCGCAGGTAGTACGCGAATACGTACGTGTACATCAGCGTCTGTCGGCACTGGCACAGAATGTCCACTGCCTTCTTAAGGAATTGCACCTAGAAATTGTTTAGAGGGAGTTAGGATATTATATCTTTTTACTTATGGTTTTACATTGAGTATTTATGTTGCAGTGATGTCTTAACTGGTCAAAAATACTGTTAACTGCAAAAGAAAGTACTTTTGACTGCCAAAAACAGTTTCCACTTGGTAACATTGTTACACGCCATGTAGCGCAACGTGCAACGTCGTGCAAAACTGCGGAATAATGTTGTCTGTCCATGCATGATCAATCGTCGATCAAACAAGCCGCGTTGAACGTCAGCTGGCAACATCTCGCGTGTTGTGCAACGTTGCCAAACTTGGCAAGCAACATGTGTCACGTGTGTAAATGTAGCCTAATGGATATGAAGCTTCAGGTTTGACACTGAATCCAGACCAAGGTCAGGTTAAATAATATGCTTACAATATTTTTGATGGTCGTGTCGTAAAGAGTACTATTGACCGGTTAAGAGTTCTTACTCTAACATATAAAATTACAACAATGTAATCTATAAGGTGCAGCGCCCACCTGTTGTCGATATGACGTGGTACAGGCTGCTTTGACTTGTATATTATGACAAAGTAGAATTTATATAACAATGTTGTCCTACGTTGATACTCTTGCTTTGACATAAATAAATATTCAAAGAAAAATTGTAGTAACAACTTCGCGAGAAAAATATATTTAAAAGCCCAATCTTGTAAATCTCAATTCCTTTGATGCCACTAAAAGTACAAGTGCATTATCAATTTGTGAATAAATTCAAGGATGATTCAAATCTGAGCCATATTCAACTAAGTTGGAGTTGACTTTAAATTCAACTACGATTGGGTCGAATTTTGATATTTATACTCGCAGAAAACTTGTCGTATACAAGTCCAGTCTGAACAAAAGAGAAAACATAATATGCTAATTCGGTTGTGTCAAAACTAACGAAAATAAATCTTAAAAAGATTTTGGACATTTTGGAAGTTTTAATTTAATCACGACGGACGATGGCCGATGGCCATCAGAGTTACACCGTACCGGGGAACCGTATGATCACCTTAGAGGCAGCGAGTCTCTTTACCGGAACTCTACCAAGGGTTCTGGAGGCAAAAGCCCTTTCGGCACTATATCGGAACTAAAAGATGGCGCGGCAGCGGGAATGGGACGAGTTTCCGGGCCAGGTCCCTGCTTCACCGGTACGGAAGAACATACTGGAGGAGTGGAATGTACTTGGGCCACCACGCACAGGGCACGCCGTGTTCACCACGGTAAGATCTGGGTGTATAATAAATTTTAGATTTTTAGCGTATTTTAATTAGTTTTGACACAACAGAATTAGCATCAATTTACAGAAAAGTTTGTATAAGCATGGGGCTACGTTACGTTGGTGGGCGCTGCGCCTAAAGATGATTTTATTAAGATTTTTACCTGAACATAAATTTGAAATATGGGTATACTCAATACCTCTGCCGAAGTCAAGCCATCGTCTATAGTATACAGGTGTGACTATATGGATGGATGAATCACTACACAGTGTTGGTTAGTCCTTCACCCAGGGGGTGATCCCTTCTTGCATAAACAAAATTAAATACCTTTTTAAATTATATCGAATGAAATATGACGTATGTAGTCAAAATATATTGTGTGGCAGGGCGGTAGAACGTTTGACTGCTGTCAGAGGCGACATCTCGGATAGCCTAGGTTCGATGTCCACAGAGTGAAATACTTATGCAAATTTGTGTTAAGCGAACTACGGTTCGAGCAGGTTACTATGCCCCTGGTAACCCCATGAGCAACCTATGTGCATAATCCTACGATCGTATCAACTCTTATAAACATAATTATGTACCTATCCATATTATTCTATATTATTAAATCGCCGAATTATTGGCACGTTAACCGAAATATGTCAAATAAATGTTGTGTATGGAAATAGTACGCCTTTTTAAGAGAAGAGAATAGTAAAAGTAACAGATGGAATATATTTGTACGTTATATTGGTCGAAAACAAATATTTAATTACTTGTAAAAAAAAATATAGTTTTTTTCCTATTTTATATATTTGACCACATATTGGCATAGGTAAACTATGTGCATACATCTGACCAAATAATGTAAAGGAATATCTACGATTTTTTTTTGATTAAACAAAGTTGTGCCTATATTAGTGGGGGGTGCCAAGAATAAGTACATGTGTATATACTATACATATACAAAGGTAGTTGTTAACTGTAAAAATAAAGATGAACAGCGAGCTTACGAGGACATGACAAAGCAGTGACTGGAGAGATGATTTCTGATAGGAAGGTATGATAGTGACGTGAGTAAGTTTTAAAGTGTAAGGTGCAGGCAGTGATGATGAAAATGATACACATATTGAGACCACTTGTATTTTTTCCACAGTTTTTTTTTCCTTTGCTAAATGCAAACCTTTGAGAATGCCGTAAGGCGAAACCGGTCAGGTTCAATATAATAAATACTGTGGAAAAAGTAAGTGTTCTCAATATGTATAACAAAGAATTCCACCAAGTACCATCAATCATCAGTATAGTGGTCTTTGAAAAAGGGGGTTGTTCGATAGGAGTCATGCTTCAAGGATCCTGGGCTACTGGTCGTTACGTACTTGCTATGGATTATATAGTATTCTAAATATAATAAATATCACCACTGACTACTTCGAGCATTTCGCACATCACAAGAGTTTGTCTAAGTATGGTGCGATTATGGGTAAATATTGAAGGTTGAATAACGACGTTGTCAATAGATTCCCTTGTCATATTATATTTTCGAAAATTTTTCACAAAAAAACCATAAAACATTAAGCTTTACATAATGTTAACCTTTTTTTCAAATAGGAATAATTTTCGTGGGTACTATTTATTTAGAACTTACCAAGGGAATCAACTGAATACAGTGACCTTCAAGATTCACCGATTATCTAGCCCAGTTGTGCCCTACCTCGGCATTCCCACAAACCTCAATCCAGCTCATGTTGTGCTGCTGCATTTCTTCCATCTTCTCCTTGACGGAAGCGTAGAGCTTGGACTCGAAGCGCAGTGACTGCATGTGGTTCATATATCGGTTGCAATAGAACAAGTAGCGTTGCAGCGCCGCGCGAGATCGTTCTTGAGCATCGCGAGCCGCCTTCGCCTCGTCCTCGTCATATCTGTGATAAAGTATTACAGATATAGTTACCGGTATATATCTTAAGCCCAAATCGCAAGAGAAACGAGGCCCACGCGGATTGGTTTGAATTGAACTAATCTATCATTGGTGGATTTGAGCTCCTTTACCGCCGTAGAACTATGAGCTATTGTTAAAAAGGGTAGCCAGCGCGAGTGTAACGCCCCTGGTGTTGCATACGTCCATAGGCCGCGGTAACCACTTTCCATCAGGTGGGCCGCGTGCTTGTCTGCCACCTAAGTGGTATAAAAAAAAAAACACCCAAAAAACTGGTACTGTCTGGAGCCCCTCTCCTTCCCTCATTGTTCACACATTAATTACACTGGCTGTTGCCCGTGGCTACGCCCGCGTCGTATTTTGATCCTATGCCGGCTACCTATGGAACCTATTACCGGGATAAAAAGTAACCTATGTATACCAGACTACTACTACTGCTACTGCCAGTGGGGTTGATCAGAAGGGCTGATCACCCGTCCGTTTGATGGAGGAATGAAGGATGATCAGCCCTTCTGTGTAGGGCCATTTCAGCCATTTCTCCTATAACGACTGTCATACATTTGAAATACATCGTGAAAAAGTTAGCATAATAAATGCTATAAAAAAATATTCAGGCTATCACACAAATTCGTACGGCAACCGGGACCGACAGCTTAACGTGCTCTCCGAGGCATGACCAGACCAATGCAAATACTCATGCATACAAATATTTGCACTGAGCGGGGATCGAACCCGCGCCTCCTGCGTAGCGACCGCGTTCACTACCGCCACGCCATCGCCACGGAGGCTGTCTTATTATTCCAGACTCTCTATCTCTGTATTAAAATTCAGCCAGATCGGTTTTGTTAGAACGTGATTGAATAACAAATATTCCAACGTCTTCACAAACCGTCATTATATCTAATATTATAAAGTAGGTTCATTAGACAACAAAACGATGATATACCTGTTACAATTATACCAGCTGCTGCCGTGTGGCTCCCAGGGTCCTAGACAGACCCAGCAGAAGTCCGCCTTGCAGTTCTGGTTCTTACAGACCATGTGGTTGCAGCCGCCGTCCTTCTCAATGGTCACGTTGCACTTCGGACACTCCTTCGTGTTCGCCGCTATCCAATTCGATGTCTCAGAATCGTCGTCACATTTCTGCATAATAAAAATTAATATACTTTCTATTTAAATAAAGTTGCAGTAGCTAGAGCAAGGAACACTATATCATGAATAGTCTATGATAAGCTAACTGCATTAAAAATATGAAGCAGATCAAGGATGGTTTAAAAATCATCGATCTGAATCAAAAACAACAATTATGAAAGTAGAAAAGGGGTACTTATGCTGGAATACCCTAATGGAAAAATACGTGACTTCTTGGCAAAGTAATCCATCTGTTCAGAACGCGTTTTCAGGTTTAATTATCAATCCTAGATTATATAAACGCATCACTGGTCATTTTATTGGTCTAGACAGTGCACATACGTGAACTTTTTGAAGTTTCTACAAGATGTTAGCTAGCACTTATATACAAATAGCTTTTGTCCGCGGCTCCGCCCGCGTGGATGTCAGTTATCGCGACGAAACATAGCCTATGTCCTTTCTCATGGTTTAGTCTACCCCTATACCAAATTTTATCAAAATCGGTTCAGTGGCTTAGGCGTGAAAGCGTAACATACAGACAGACAGACAGAGTTACTTTCGCATTTATAATATAAGTATGGGTAGCAACCAACCTATGGGTAGCATCCCTCCTGGATTCGCCACAATCGCGGCCGTCAGACCGGTCATGGACGAGTGGCTGGAGAGGAGACATGGTGCTCTCTCCTACCGGTTGTCACTGATGCTTACCGGGCACGGTAGCTTCGGTAAGTATCTGTGGCGAAGACACCGGGAAACCACGGCCGATTGTCAGCACTGCGGGGACCGCAGCGATGACACAGCGCTCCACACGCTGGTGGAGTGCACGGCGTGGGCGCAACAGCGCCAGGTCCTCGTGGTGGGTCTGGGCGTGGGCACTCTCTCGCTCGAGACCATGGTGCGAGCCTTGGTCTCCAGCGGGAGTAAGTGGGACTGCGCCGCCTCTTTCTGCGAGCAGGTCATGCTCGTGAAGGAGGCGGCGGGGCGGGAGCGGGAGAGAACTCTCCCACCCGAGTTCCGCAGTCGGCGGCTTGGGCGCCGCCGACGTGTCTTCGCCGAAGACCATCGGCCTCCATGACCGGGGGCCTGAAGACGGTGAGTTGGCTGCTCATCGTCCTTACAGAAGCATTATTGATTTTTATGTTTTTTTATAGATTAGTAGCCAAGCGCTCCCCACCTTGATCCACTTCCGCAGCAGACAGCAGCGCACGGGGTCGTGCCAGTTCTCCCCGCACGCGAAGCAGAAGGTGTGTCCGCAGCGGCACGTCACCGACGACGCCTCCACGTACGCCACCTTGATGGCGTTGCTGCAATCCGGGGACGGGCACCAGCGCAGCAAGCGATTGCACTGAGGAACGACATATTAAATCAATACATTGAGGGTAGGCAGAGATCACGGATCTCCATTTGCTACGATCCTGACATACTACTCTCGCTTCATTCACTCTCATTACATTCTTCATGCATGCTCGTCGGTTTAGGGTACTCCTGACCTGCCCCTTTTCTAACACTTCGCCGATTTGTTCCAGGTATGTATGTATGGGAAACAGATGTGATTTTATGTATGTACATTGAGGGTCAATTCTCACTAAAAGGGAAGCGACGCGGGGTCCCTATTTTTATCGTGCCGAAAACCCCCACGGATACCTCCCACGCCGGAGCCGGGGGGGAGGTTATGTGGGACTTGTACCGAATAAAACCGCACGCCATCTGTGGGTCGTCGTGCTAGGCCGAAGTTCGACATTTCCCTCGCACCTCGGCTATTGGTATGACCCTCCTCGGGAGGGGGGACAACGGTATCCCCAGGGTTCATTCTCCAAGTATCTGTTTTTAACTTAGCTTTTAAGGAAGCTTATTCCATCTTGACCACCCCAACCTCGAGACAAAAACCTACGCTTGCAGGTGAGATTGAGTGGGCTCGTAAGATCTTGGTACGGCCCAATACAAACAAATACATAGGTAAAATGTGTGTATGAACCACAGCAACCTCAACAAAAAAATCTTAGCTAATAAATGGCTGCAACCTTCATTGTTCATTAACAAACGCGTAGGACAATATGGTAAACAACTCATTATTATTGATACATTATAATATATTCGTACTTTTCTGACTTCATCGCGTACGACATGCAGGTTTTCCTGTTTCCGCCATTGTAGTGATAAAAATAAAAACCATTTATCCTTATATGTTTCGAATCACTAAAGTTCATATTCATTCATATAATTTTTTTTTTCACACAAACAATTTTTGATTAGTTACATAAATTTCAATACAAAGGTCAACTTAACTCAATGTTGAGTTTTTTTTTAATACTCCACCACATTACACAACGCTATCTAGACCCATGGTCAGCTTTTATAGCTTGTGTTATGGAATCTAGAATGCGGATAAATATACATAACATAACATAAACTCACGCCTGTATTCCCCGAAGGGGTAGGCAGAGGTGCTAGCACCCACATTTCACCAGTTTATGTTTAGGTCCCAATGTAATAGGTGGCGAGCCTATTGCCATTAACCGGGCACTTATAAACCTGCGATAAATACACACATAACTTCGAAAAGCATCGACAAGTCATTGGTCATAAATATACTTATATACTTTTTTTTGTAAATACATACATATTATACATAGCAACACCCAGACCAATGCAAATGCCCATTCTGCATACAAATATATACACTGAGCGGGTATCGAAACCGCGCCTCCTGCGTGGCAGTCGCGTGCACTACCGGCACGCCACAGAGGCTGTCAAAGTTGTTAAAAATGTGTAAGTGTTTTGTATGACGCTCGAGAATTTTTCTTCTTTATTTACAAAACATAAACTGTCGTAAAAATTGTTTATTTTGTTTTCAGAACTTACCTCAACAAAACTATTGGTGATAATATGTTGGTACTTGAGTTTGACCCTCGGGTCGCGTACCAGCCGCATGACGGTCGCATCGTCTACCAAAATGTCGCACGCATGCGCTGCACACGCTATTGTTTGACCCTGTTGAAAATTATGTTAACATTAAATCAATACAGCCCATAACTGAGTGCCCACTTAACAGCAATAGAGTACCATCATTGATGGCGAAATCGGTAGGTATGTTATAATACAGTTCTGCCAACCCCTTCGGGGATTTATATGTAGGTACTAGCTTTAGCCCGCGGCTCAGCCGACGTGGATGTCGGTTATCGCGACAAAACATAGCCTATGTCCTTTCTGAAGGTCTAATATATAAGCGTCGGTAGCTTAGTACTGGAGGATCGGGTGCTCTCCAAATTCAGATTACGTATGTAAAAGTCTTTGAATAAGAATATAGGTAAATAAATGACTTGGTTTGCATTTTAGACGTCCACAAATTGAGGCTCTTGTTGCATTAAATTGTCACAAACCACGAATACACGTCACAAAGAAACGTAAATAAAAAAATGTTCTAACCATCAAGAAAACTTTACTTAGGGATCATATGATACGGTTATTATCTTATTACAAACAAGAATATAAATCAACACTATTGTAACCATAAATGGTAAGCTGCAATAAGTAATAACATCCCTGTTCAATATTAAAACTAAGTTACTGGCGATGGAGAGGAATAATGTTTAATTAGAATAGTATTGTAGAAAGAGATCCGGTTCTTAGCATTCCATGGATTCGCCGTGCGGTCGCCGGGTCCATGGCGTGGTACAGAGAGGAACACTGTGACGGGTGACGGCGCCTGGGACTTGCGACCCAGGTGTAGGTTTAGGGTGGCCACCTTGTGATGCATCAGCGCTCACCTCCACCGTCAGTCGTGTTCCCCCCTCTACCTATCCAAATTTGGTAAGATCCTATCAACGCCGTTTTAGATATTTGTTTGAGTAAAGAGCTTACTGAAGCTCTTGGCAATCCGAGGTCTTTAAATAAGTTATACAGGGATTTAGCTGGAATTCCCCTTGCTCCTACTTCCACGGCGTAAAGTTTAACCACATAGCCATTTTTGGTTAACTCGTTGGTCAGGTCAAAGTATTTGTTTATTTATATAGCGTGGTCTTTAGGTATGTTAGTTTCCCACGGTACTGTGAGTTCTACTAGTAGGTACTGCACGCTTTTGCTGTTTTGAAAATAGGAATATATCGGGTCTGGATGACGAGGCACAAACATCCTCCGGTATTTTATAGTGTTTCTCATACGAATCTGCGAGTAATGTCCAATCAGCGGCCGCTATCAAAATTGAGTACGGCTTTTGATTTGTCTTTTTTGAGCAGCCTTCCTTTACAAACGCGACGTCATTTCTTTGGTTTGTAGTTAAACCCTTTTTCGCTCTAGCTACCGCCAAACTTACCACCTCGCGTACGATACGTACAAACATTCTGGAAATATCCGAAAGGGGTAGGCAGAGGTGTCTTAACTCCCACATTTCGCCAATTACAATTTTGGGTACCTTATAATAAGGAGTGAGCCGCCAAGTAAAGACTTTGTCATATATCCCGTATGTTTACTGTCTGTCGGATGGAGAGCAGACCTATCTCTCAAAAAATATTAAACCAGGATTATAAATTGGGTATTCTACTGACTATTCAAATTAGTTACTTTTTACTAAACATCAAAACGACCAGTTTTAAGTTTTAAACTTGTATGAAAAAATATTTAGTGACGTCATAACATTTAATAGTCAAATCAGTTACTATTATAGGTTGGGTGGATGACTAAAAATAAATAAAAGCTATAAAATAAGAACCGACGCAATTTTTACCGCTCTATTACCATTCTTATTTTAATACGCTTGGTTAGATGATTCATTTTAACTATAGGATAATACCCAATTGTCAATGGGGACACCAACAGCACAGCCGTGATGATCACATTGGGTTGTCTTCAAGAATCGTATGAGCGTATAATCTATGCCTCCGTGAACAGTAGATTTAAAGTGTGAATAGAAGACAGTAAAAAATATACTTACTAGGCCCTCTTCCATTATTTTAGTAGTTAAATATTCACACCAACATTGTGTGCAAAATCTGTGGCCGCACTCCAGACCCGTCATCATCTGTAAAATACAGCAGTTATTATATAACATGAATGAATTTTACAACATTAAGTATGCTAACTATACAAGTGGAATAATGAAACTTCTCGGGCGGGATTCGAACCCGCTTTCCCCTACAGGGAATACCTTGACCAACTCGGCTACCGAGACACGCCCGATGTGATTCAAATTTCCCTTCTATTTTTATCCGTCTTTCAGGCGACGCGGTGGAGTCACGTCGCGTCCCGCCCGAGAAGTTTCATTTTTCCCTATGTATTCGATTATATATCATGTTAAGCATATTACAGACTTCAAAATATTAATAACTAGCTAAGTAATCTGCGACTCCGACCGGTTTTAAATCTGATCATGTCGTCGCAACCCACGGGAATCTTTCCGGGAGTAAAGAACCCATGTTATTCCAGACTATAATATAATCTATCCAGTTCTGACGCTGTTTTTCTTGTTGTTGAGAGGTTCACGGCAGTTGCTCCCATAAAAGTCGTATGAGCCAAACCGAAGGAGAAGTAGTAAGCGGAATCCAAGTTTCGAGGGAAAGCGTAAGCGCCCAAGAACACAGTATAGTATACTAGTTGTTACCCGCGACTCCACTCGCATCCTGATCCCGTTTACGTCACTCATGAGAACATAGTCCCGGTATTAAAAGTAGCCTATAATATTATTCCAAGGTATAATAAACTATCCCTGTACCAAATTTCAGCCAAATACGTCAGCCGTTAGAGCGTGATTACGTAACAAATATCCAAAAATCTTTACAAACTTTCACATTTACAATATTATGTACTAGGTAGTACAAATAAAATATGACACAAACTAATGGACCTGTGACGATTTTTCATAATTCACAATGATAAACTTGTCTAAAATCTATACTGAGGGTCAGCAGGTCAGATTAATATTTTGTTTCGGATTTCCCTATAATATTAATATTTTTATATTTCCTTCCTCATTTAAAATACTTGAAGCAACTTCTCATTACTAATAAATAACACCTAGATTAAATTCACACTGGTACATTAGGTACAATAAACCTCTGAGTCACAGTGGTAAAGCATTCAACTGTTAAGCGTTCGTAACTTCGGGTTCGATGCTCGCTCAGTGCAAATTTTTGTAAGCTAATGTATATCCTGTGTAGGTATGTTTATTTACATTAATCTCAATGTTTTCTGTGTGACGTATTTAGCAAAAAAAAAGAAGTATGCTTATCCGCACTCTAGAAACCATAATACAAAGTTACGCTACTCTTACTTTGGCCCTAGACAGTGCTGTGCAGAATTTCCTAGAATATTTATCTATAAGTAACTATAATTTATTTGTAATCTTTAGAAGACAAAATTAATATATTTTTGTTTTTTATTTTATGTACTTAAGGTTTAAAAGTTAAGGCGATATTTTAATAACTAATATGTTCAGGTTTGTTGCTGATTCTACAAGTTCTCAAGAAACAAGATTACTTAGTACATATTATCGTTTACTTTGAGAGCAAGGTGGTACCGTAACAATCGTAACACGAGTTAAGTTCAATGATCTGTGCCCCACTAAAAATATTTTCAGATTTTATTTACGTCCGTTATTGATAAAAACAGGTACGCTGTTTTAGTTTAAAATAAAGACAGCCTCCGTGGCGTGGCGGTAGTGAAAGCGGCCGCTACGCAGGAGGCGCGGGTTCGATCCCCACTCAGTGCAAATATTTGTATGCATGAACATGAGTATTTGCATTGGTTTGGTCGAGCAGAGTAAGCCGTCGGTCCCGGTTGCCATAAGATCATGTATGACAGTCGTTATAGGGGGAATGGGTGAAATGACCCACAAAGAAGGGCTGATCACCCATCCGATCAAATGGCATCCCCATTGGAAGTAGTAGTTTACAATAAAAGGACCTGGATAATTGCAGAGGCGAGGGTTTCTAATAACCCCGATTCCTACCGCTTCCCAATGGGTCGATTTCATGATATCATTATGTAAAGGAAAGCCAATGAAGCGAGAGAAAAAAGGTAAACAATGTTTCAGCGGTTCCAAACTTTTTTATTTGAAAATGATTATGTATCACTTTAAGCGTGTTCCAGACAGGAATAACATTGCTCATAAGATGGCGGGTCTGACAGTTAAGAACCGCTGTGCTGACAGCTTTGCTGTACTACGAAACACGTAACCACAGGTCATTGTCGCGTACGTGTGATATGTGCGAGAAGGACAGAGAAAATAATCGCAAGTTATCGCAACGTAACTCAGTAATGGTTGCTTTGTTTACCTTTTTTATCTTGTCTCGTTGGCTTTACTTTACTTACCTATTACCATGATTGCGTTAACATTATTCTACAAGATTTAGGGAGTTTGTAGGGGTCCCATAAGAAAATGTTACTTACAGAAGTTGGTAGAATTGAAAAACATATTTCACACTCTTCTGTTCCTGATGTTGATATCCGTCTGGGCAACTGAAACAAAAAATATATCTCTTATATATATCTTACCATAGTTTCAAATGAAATAGAAAACAATTGTGTAGAAATATAGTTTTTTTTTAAGGTGGTAGAGCCACCATATAAATCGGAATAGTGGCAATAAGTTAGTCATAATTACAATTACTTTTATTTCTGTTGTCGACATTCTGTTTGTGTTCAGTTTTAACTGAAACAATTATAATTAATGTTCGATGTTACACATTAACAGTCAATAGTGTAGTATTTTCTTAACCATTTTAGACTGTGATTTATAGAAAAATATACTATGGTGAATCTGAATATCGTCTAATATTATATAAATAGTGTTTTTTTTAATATTTCATGTGTTGCCAGACCATTCATCCAATTGCAATAAAACCTTGTCCTCACTTGCACAAAGGTAATAGTCATAGCACATTTATTGGATACAGTAGGTGGCATTGTAACTGAATTAAACGGGAAAATTACTTTATTACTCTTTACGCCTGTAATATATTAGAGCAATGTTGCAATTGCAGTTCCAACCACCAATATGAGTGTACAGTACAGGGAACGTAGTAAAACTAGTAAAATGGAGTAATATTTTCGATGAATATTTTCCTTTTCTCTCTGGTAAAAATGTTACAGTTGAATTATATTAAAATCAATTTAGAAACGAAAATTTTTGTGATCGGTCCAGGCGGGATTTGAACCTGCAATCCTCCTCTTACAGGGAGAATGCTTTTGACCACTAATCTACCAGACCCGCCACACCTGAAATAATCCAAATCTTTCCTCTCTTTATTTAGTTGAATTTTAGCAGCCATTATGGATTTTGAGTATTTTTTTTTTGCCCAAAAATGACTCTCTATTTACATAATCAAAAACAGACAGGTAGATATCATAAACACAAAATTAATAGTGAAGGTTCAAGGTGTTTCTGTTATATTACTAATAGCAGCTGTTTTTGTTTATAACAGATAGTTTAGTTTTCATAAACTAATTTATAATAATAGCTGCGACAGCTGGGTACAACTGGATTAGACTGGCACAAAAGAGATGTCATAAACATTTTATGTGTAAACATAAATTGACCTCCAAAATTGTTTTGAAAACAAAAACAATGAAGCAAACTATTTCCTTGAACCAATTCACCTAGGAATTGAAAACAAGGCCCCAAGGCACAAATGAATGCACAATGCGATTAAATATAGTAACAGTTTTGTGCAAAAAAATCACTAGGTACTACGACATGTAGGTATAATTCATGATAAATATTTATAAAACTACAAAATTAAGAGGACTTCCTAGTCAACGAATAATCCTATTGCCTATACTATTGCCGTCACCCCTGTCTCACTCCTGGCCACGTAGAGTGCGATAAGGATAGCTGCAGCTCAGACAGATTTTGTCACAATTTTTTGGGCAAAATCGAGGTTTTGCCTTTTTTTTTCAGCGAAAACTACGCCGATTTAAATATTTTTGACACAGTTTTATTAGGAAATAGCGTATCCATGTTCCTGTTATTTTTTATAAAGTTTTTTATAACCTTTTCGAATTTGTCTGGTAGTTCTCCAAACAACAGAATTAGTCATTTTTTATCATCTTTAGACGATCATATTTTCTTATTTTATTAACTGCCGACAAAAATAAAATAACAAATAATAACAGCATACAGAAAATCTTGATTTTACGAAAACAAAAATATTGTTCAAGAAGCAATATTCAGGGAGGAAAATGGGAGAATGGTACTATGGAGAAACAGATGCTAGGAAGTCCTCTTAAATTTTATAAATATTTACTCGTAGATCTGCATCTCTTTGAGATTCCGATTTTCTTATTGTAAATTGTTTCATAATTTCTTAGGGTCTGAGACTGGGAGTTTACAACATTTATTAACAACATTACAATATCTCTCCTCTGGTTACAGACCAACAAACTTGAAACTCTATAGGCGCAATTTAGTGTGATTCAGTGACTGAACACTGTGAAATAGACACATCAGCTGGAAGCTTCTTGCCTATCATCAATTTTTTTATACCTAAGTGGCAGACAAGCACATGGCCCACCTGATGGAAGCAATGAATGCAACACCAGGGGCGTTAAACTCATGTTGCCTAGCCTTTGTAAAAATGGAAAATAATAAATAATTCATCTGGCAGTAAACATACAGCCCATGGCTAAATGCCTGCTTGACAGCAATAGGCTCACCCCTATTACGTGGGATCCGAAAATCATAGTTGGTGAATTGTGGGTGTGCTACTCTGGGGATTCACACATGTGAGTATGTATGTATGATGTAAAAAAATAGACATTAAAATGTACTTACTGGTACCTTTGGCCTCTGTATGACTGGTTTTCTGAAAGGATTAATGACTCTAGCTTCAGAGAACAACTGGTCTTGGTCACCATCATAGAATCTTTCCATAAGCTTCTCCTTATCCCATTTAAAATGGTTTAGCAGTATGCGGGTTGTTGTAGCTGGGATCTAGACACATAGAGATAGATCTAATCAAGAAAAATTGTCAGTGTTGCCAGGTAAACATAAAAAAAAATCATATAATATATTTAACCATAACAATTCTATAATTTTAATAAATATTAGAAACAATATTTGATCTATTTCATTGTAAATGAACAATAAAAACCTCATATCCTTTGTATTGTTTTAAAATAGTTGCCAGGTTTTACAAAAAAAAATTGGTAAAAACCTTTTATCATAATATTATGGCTACAATGGCTACTTCATCATCAGTAAACTGAAATTTTGATAGGTATTGTTTATGTTATAGTAACAACAAAGAATTTTGTATTATATATTCTGCTATCTACAACCATCTTGACCTAATTTTTGACCTACATTTGGAAAATAAATACAATAATATGTTGTTGATGATGAAGATATAAATTCTATAAACAGTTTGAATACTCTTATCCTAACCAGTCATTATTGATATGAGTCACTGATTCCAATTCCAAACAAGAATTATATAGGCACTTTCTTATAAACAATATTATCAATCATACCTACTCTACATATAGAATATTGAATAGAATTAATGTTCATACGTAATATTAAGTAGGAAATCTAGTAATACTAGAGTTTCACTGAACAGAACATGACAATGTCTATATCTTTGTTTCCTACTTGTATCTAGGTTTAAAGTGCACAAATACACCAGCCCAACATTAAGTAGAAACCAATTTGTATTGGTGCCTGTGGCAAGGGGATAAAATGAGAACATTTCATTATTATCTGGCACAAAATAAATTGGAATGTGACACAAAAGACTACAAAAGTACACCAGTGTACGAGTAACCTCATTCGATTAGGCCATTGTTTACCACTAACATACTGACCTCGACAACAGTATTCACTTCTTTGATGCAGTCAACCATATGCTGAACGATTTCTTCCGTAGATAACACCTCGTATCGATAATCGTCAAGCTCTGTTTGTCGTTCTCGTGTATTATGTGTCTCAACGTCCATTGCAAAGTCGACATCGTCTCCGCTAGACTCATTCCCCGAATCCACATCATCCTTTGTGTCATCTTCGGAATCCATCGTCGAAACTTTGACTAAATATGTATACTAGATAATAAGGGTGCAGCCAGAGTACGTCTAATGATGAAATAATTACACCTAAGATTTAGGAAAGGTCAACAATGAAGAAAATAGTTCACCCGCGGGCTGCCAAAACCTCTGACGTATAGATAGACTGTAGTTGCCAATATAAAAATATTACAAATCAATCTTGTCATAAATGCCATAAAATTTTAGAAAGCTTCTAATTTTTATTAAGTTTACAAAATGAACTAAATAATAAATAGAAACTCACTTATTATAAGGATGTCATTAAATACTTATTTAATCAGATTAAGAACTAGAGAATACTAAAAAATAAAAGTTATATTATCTGTTGTTGTTTTGTTTATATTATGATTTGTGTTGATTGATCATGATCACAGAACACTATGACTATGCTCAAAAGTTGTTAAGTTTTTTTGATCAGTGCATTCATCACGGTCCCACTCACACCGATTTCCTTTGACAGAATAATTCTATCTTTGTCTATTGTTTAAATAGTCTGTGGTACGGGCCCCAAACACAGGATATGGGCATAGATTAGATATGGGCCCCATGGGGCCCCACAACATTAATGGTTCCCTAGCCTACCTGTTTGTTGACAGACGAGGTTCTGGCGTAGACTTATTAATCCTCTTCACCCTAGCGTTAATCCCAGTCGCATCCGAAGTTTTCAACTTGGAGTCTGGGGTCGGCTTTTATCAGTCTAACTGAGTATTTGCTGAACTTCGTTAATTTCTATGAAGCGACTGCCACATGACCTCCACTACTCAAAGGCGATATCGAAGCATTGTAGCTAGCTGGTCGTGTTGTTGGACTTTTTAGGGCTTCAACTAACCCGTAACGACTGCCATATATGTTAGAAAGGTAACCGGGACCGATGGGTTAACGTCCTCTCCGAGGCACGACCAGACCAATGCATAATATTTGTACTATGGTCTTTACCCATATTCATGCACACAAAAGCGAGGATTGAACCTGCGCTTCCTGCGTAGCGGCCGCGTTCACTGCAGCTACGCGATACAGACTGTCAGTTAGACCTTCAGCTAGCTGTTGCCTTCAGTAAAAGGAATTAACCGCTCAGAGGCTTTCTACATGTCCCTCGGAAAGAGCACAGTGGAGAGCAGGCATGTTCCTTTCAAGTGTTTTATGGGTACACAATGCTTCCCACACCCACACCCGCCCAATGGAAGCTATCTCTAGCTTCAAAAGAGCCAGTCAGAGCGTGAGGGTAATGCCTTATTAGGTAATTTTACACCAGACACAAGAAACGGCGCGCAGTTTTAGTAGATCCATGTATAAGATAACCACAGCTGCTGCTATTTATTAATAGCTACTAACCACTACTCGATATTTCAAAGTGAGACATTGTTCACTACCAAATCTAATGATTAGTTATCATATAAATCATAAAGGCAATACCCTCATAACAAAATGATCCATGTTAGCAAAATATAACATGGATATTATGTTAAGAGGGTAAACATTATAGGTAGATTGAAAAATCTGCCTTTAATTTTTGTAATTTACTTGCTTCAATCTGTAATAGGGGTTATGGGTACCTATGTCATGTTCTTCTATAGAACTTTTTATTTTAATAACAAGTTTCATTGTCTATCTATAGAATAATGAATGCACACAAAGCCATGAAGAATATTAGAACTTGATATATATTTCCATGAAAATAAAACTTAATATTTAATAGACATTCATTATAACAATACATAAAATCTAAACAATTTTGTTCTCAACTTTTCATCAAGTTGTCTAAAACATTCTGAATGGACTCAAACTGAAGGAACATTGAATACAAGTCCGAATGAGTAAGTTCCATCTCTATTTCGTCACTTTGTCTAGATAATGATAGGTATGCTTTTGGCACCTTGCACTTTTTACGAAACTCTGAACTAAGTTCTGCATTTAATTTCCAGGAAAAGTTTAAGGAATCAGAAACATCTATTGGTATTGCACCTATTTCATTGAGAGTTGTTCGTGTTTCAGCGGACCATACTTTAACTATTGAATCCGCTTTGTCATTATTCAGTCCTATGGTTTTAAGATCATTTTTCAGATTACTTGGCATAAAGATGTACTTTAATATTCTAATAAATATATACTGCAATGTTTTAATGCTCAATATAAGTTGTTCTTGATCAATGTTAAATATTTTTCCAAGTTTTATCCTTTCTTCTTCTGTAAATATTTCTGATTCTTGAAGCTTCAATTTAGTTACAATACGGCGTAAAAACTGTTCAAATCTTGTTTCATCTAATTTGTTTATACAGGCCAAACCTTTATTCAAACTGAAAATAAAAGATAATGTATTTATTACAGGTGTACTGCACTTTTTCTGGGTAAATTACTTCGATACCCGAAATCACCTTGGACTTAGCTTTAACCAATGACAATCCATTGCAATATTACAATATATAAATAACAGTAACTTATAAGGTGTAGATCTTAAAACTGAGGAAAACAATGAGTTACTCTCCAATTGGTAGTCTATATTTTTTAAAATAAATAATAATATTTTTGTACTCTCATTTATTTGTGACACTGACAAGTGTTAATAAATGACTTAGAAGAGTATATCAAGAGGTGCCATACCTACGAAAAAAAACTGCCTACCTAAACTTGGATTTTATGAATGAATGGAAAGCAGTATGGCGGCCTAGTAGGGAATCCAGTAAACTGTCGATAACTACTTATCGATATAAAAAGGGCACAGACTAAAAATTTATACATTTGAAAGAAAAAATTAAGTGATTAGCTTAAGTGGATGCCGATTATTTGTATTCTCAGGTTGCAGTGTGCTTATGGCTTTCTGTCAGACTTTCCTTGTGATAGCCGGAGTTTCGAATAATTCGCCCAGAAGGACGTAGAATCTACAAAGATTCTTTACAGTCTTTGAGTAACGATATATATATATATATATATATATATATATATATATATATATATATATATATTTAGTAGTACTCCAGGTACATAACACATTGGCACAAAAATAAAATCGATTTGGACAAAAAAAAAATCGAATTTTTATTTAATATTTTAGTTTTTTTTTTTTGTAAAAAATGTTTTAGTATCTATTCATCAGTAATACCAGTACCATTATGCGATAGAATAATAAAAAGACAACGGCATTTCAAAAGTCATTCACTATGTATGGAAAGTGGTCTTCGTTCTTTAAATATTTGGGAAAATATCGATAATCACTAGCAATTTAATTTGACCAATCAGGTGCTACTAAGAATTGGCGTTTTCCTAATATGATTTTATGAATGAATTTCGTAGTAGCTTCACGTCTGTATATTTATGTCTATGACATAAATATACAGATATACAGACGTGAAGCTACTACGAAATTCATTCATAAAATCATATTAGGAAAACGCCAATTCTCCATCTTGCTTTCCAACGTAGTGGGGATGTAGTAGCACCTGATTGGTCAAATAAAATTGCTAGTGATGCGGTGATAGAATTTTAATTATCGATATTTTCCCAAATATTTAAAGAACGAAGACCACTTTCCATACATAGTGAATGACTTTTGAAATGCCGTTGACTTTTTATTATTCTATCGCATAATGGTACTGGTATTACTGATGAATAGATACTAAAACATTTTTTACAAAAAAAAAAAACAAAAATATTAAATAAAAATTCGAATTGTTTTTTGTCCAAATCGTTTTTTTTTTTGTGCCAATGTGTTATGTACCTGGAGTACTACTAAATATATATATATATATATAAAAAATATGAGTAACGATATATATATATATATCGTTACTCAAAGACTGTAAAGAATCTTTGTAGATTCTACGTCCTTCTGGGCGAATTATTCGAAACTCCGGCTATCACAAGGAAAGTCTGACAGAAAGCCCTAAGCACACTGCAACCTGAGAATACAAATAATCGGCATCCACTTAAGCTAATCACTTAATTTTTTCTTTCAAATGTATAAATTTTTAGTCTGTGCCCTTTTGAAATGAAATGAAATGAAATGAAATGAAATGAAATGAAATGAAATTTATTTTGCTTGCAGTATGGTAAATATACAGTTAAGTATGTTGGTATTAAACGGTAGTTTGTATCACATACTCCGCCGGAATGATGCCCGACATGCAAAATTTGGCATTGATGTCTAGCATTAGGTACTTGACAGCATTACTTACATAATTCAAAATCCAGTCTAAGCATTTGACCCATATTTAACCCATATAAATTTAATTCTATAGTGGATTTATTAATTACTTATTACATTTATATACAAATAGATATTATAAATACAAACTTATTTTAATTCAGCTCAGTCAGGGACGTTGATGGTTTAATTTTTATTTGAGTTTTATTAATGTTAGATATCAAGTTGTAATAAACTCATTCACGCTATAAAAACACTTGTCAATTAGCCATCTATATAAAGCTGACTTAAACAACTGTCGTGTAGGTAACTCCCTTATATATTTAGGTAGATGATTGTAAATTTTAATTGTCATAATGTAGCAATTTCTGTGACACAGTGCCGTTTTTCGGCTTGGAAGAATCAATCTTGAGGGATCTCTGCTTTTTAGTCTAGAGTTAATGGCGTCACTAAATTTTTTAAATAATGATTCATTCTCCCTCACGAAACATCCAACCTGGTATATATACATACATGTCAATGTCAGCACCTTCAGTTTCCTAAACAGAGGTTTACATGATGTAAGTGGACTCACGCCACAGATAGCCCTTATACATTTCTTCTGAATAATGAACGCTGCGTTTACGTTAGTGGAGTTTCCCCATAGGATAAGACCATATCTCAAAACTGAGGCGACGTATCCGTAATATGCAGTCATAGCTGTCTTTTGCCCTGAGATGTGTCTAAGTCTCTTAAGCGCAAAGACAAATCGGTTTAGCTTTTTACATGTTGCAGACACATGAGCCTTCCAATTGCAGTGCTTATCGATTGCAATTCCCAAAAAAATTGTATCATCTACGGGTTCTATAACTTCATTACGACATGTCAATGTATAGTTATTAGTATTATTATTATAATTGGTAAATTGAATATATTTTGTCTTTGAAATATTTGCATTAAGATTATTGTCATCTAGCCATTTTAAAATAGATTCTATTTCATTATTCAGTTTGTCTTCATATCTCTTATTTGTATCGCTATCCCTATCATCAGCAACTATAAGAGATATATCATCGGCGAACAATATGCACTGATGCTCCGTAATAGATGGTAGATCATTAATGTAGATCAGAAACAACAACGGTCCCAAAATACTACCCTGTGGTACACCAGACTTGTTGACACGACGATTAGATCTATACGAAGTGCATACGAGTGCTTCGTTTAAGCTTTTGATTTCTACAAACTGTTCTCGATTGCTTAGATAGCTCTTCAGCCAGTCAAAGGCTGGGCCTCTGATGCCATATGTTTCACATTTTTTCATCAATAAGCTGTGGTCCACAAAATCAAAGGCCTTAGTCATATCGAAAAAGACTACAGAGACAGGCACTCGCTTATCAATACTATCCACCACACTTTTAACTAACTTGTAAGCTGCTAGAGTAGTTGACTTTTTTTTCTGAAAACCATGTTGTTCCTCTTTAATGATTTTAAATTTGTCTAGATAATCACTAATACGTTTGTGCATCACTTTCTCAAATATTTTTGCGAAGATAGGAATGAGTGTAATGGGTCGATAGTTGTTAATATCCTTCTTGCTTTTCTTTTTATGTAGTGGTTTAACTAAAGATAATTTGAGTCTATTTGGAAAGATTCCCTCTGTGAGGGACAAGTTGAGAAGGTATTTCAATACAGGATATATTACGCCCACGCATTGTTTCAGTATATGTGTGGTGATGCCATCAAAACCAACAGATTTTGTGTTGTTCAGGGAGAGTACAGTTCGTATCACTTCCACGTCAGTTACAGGTTCCAAAAATATACTACCGCTATTATGATGTGTCGTTGAAAAATTAACATTGCTTTGCTTATTTTCTTTATTTGTTGAGTCGACAAAGAAATTATTGAACGTTTCAGCCATTACTTGTGGATCCTTGATGGGGCCACTGCTGATTTCAATTTCGCCTATATTGTCTTGAAAATGAGTACAAAAAACTTTGTTCTTTATGATATCCCAGGTTGCTTTGCATTTGTTGTTAGAGTTATCAATAAATTTGCGATTCATATTTGACTTTGCTTTCATTATACATCTCTTCAATATTGCTGCGTAATTTCTATAATTGCTCTTGTTTTGTGATGTTCTATCTCTATAGTAACGGAATCGTAACTCTCTCTTCATTTTCGTGGAGTTTCTGATACCACGTGTTATCCATTTGGCCGAACCTAGGTTACTCCGAACTTTACATCTCTCAAGGGGGAAGCACAAGTTATACAATAGGCAAAATGTGTCATGAAAATCATTAAAGGCTATGTTCAAATTACTTTCGCACATAACGCTGGACCATGACAATGTCGAAATATGATCCATGAACATTCTAATATTCTCAGGACCATAATTTCTTTTTTTAATGTACCAATATTCCAAGCGTAGGGGTTTTTTGAGAACAGGAAATGTAATTGTCTGACCAGTATCATGATCCGACAGACCTAAGCGATGCGTACAGCCTTTCACTTCATCAAAGTTACTCGCTATATGATCTATACAGCTTTTTTGCCGAGTAGGGTCTGTTATATGCAAATCAAGTCCATAGTTAACAATAATGTCGTTATAGCGTGAAATTGAGACGCCTGTTTTTAATGTATTGATATTAAAATCACCCGCGATAATTATTTTCTTCCTATTTTTATTCAATAGTTTATGTAATAAAATGTCAAGTCTATTTAAAAAAATGTCAACGTCACTGTCAGGGGTTCTATACAAACATAAAACAATACAATTCATTGAAGGAATCATTATACCACAGACCTCAAACACGTTATCTGTAGAGTAAAAATTACAAATATCCAAAGCCTGGTAGTCAATATCTTCCCTTACAAGAATGCACACACCCCCCCGTTTCTTACGAATTCTATTATAAGAATTAGCCAGTACAAACCCTTTAAGACACACATTGGCTTGACTACCCGATTTCACAAATGTTTCTGATAGGCAAATAATATCCAACTCCATATTTTTACGAGTAAATTCATCAACACAGATTTCCAACCTATCTAATTTATTCAGTAAGCCAGCGATATTCTGATGAAGAACAGTTAGGGTTTGAGACTCCACGTTGTTAACGAAAAAACGAGCAGTCTCCAGCAGCGATTACAACGGGGCCCCTGTCTTTAATATATGGAAAATAGTACGGAATCGTACCCGTTTTTGCCTGAGATGTACCCTTTAAGTTTTGCTCTGTATCCGAGCATTGTTTATTTAGTTTCTTAAAATAATACAATATAGATCCTTTATTAGCTGTGTTGTTGTTTGTATTATACATTACTTTTTGCTGAATGCTGGTTTTATTTGACGACATATTACGATTTATACCAAGATACTTTTTATTGTAATAACGTGAATCAATTATGCAATTAACTCCCCTACATAAACATGTTAAATATTGATTATGTGTGAGATATTGTGATTGAGGTATATTTAAAAATATACAATTGGTCAGCTCGTTGCATAATATCTTCAAGGCATTATTCAATTTATGTTCATTAATATATCTATTTTTATTAACACTAACTATGATTACATTACACGTTTCCAAGCATTTTAATGCTCCCGATAGTTCGTGAAGTAGCCGCGTAGGGTTCGAGTCATTTTCTCCTATACACATGATGATGTAATCGTTGCTAGTAAAATCCAAAGTAGAACATGATTTAAGGACTTCGTACGTTGGAGCCTGTGGTTTTATCCAGGCAGAGACTTTATATTGCTCAAAATCGCCATTTCCCTGTCGTGATTCTATTAGTTTCCTTGATAAGCCGGTAAGTTGTTGAGTACCCAGGATTAATAAACGGGGCCTTGAAAACAATATATGGGTTTGTTTACAAGGGTGACCTCTATTAGACGAGGTGTTGTTATTTTGTTCTTGAATGGCAGAACTCTCGACAGTAGCGCCATCCTTTGATGATCCTATGAACATACTTTGGGATGTCTGAATTGCTAATGACTGTATTTCATCAGGCAAGCCAAGATCCGTAGTACTAGTATTTAGTACTTGCTGTCCAAAATGTTTTGAGTTCTTTTTCTTCAGTGACTTTTTCGTACTGCTGCCGACTGTACCCGTACAAATAGTTTTGAAGTGTTTGATTGTTAATTCTTTTTCAGCCAAATGTTTTTGTAGTTCAATATTTTTGAGTGATAATTCTTCTATTTCTTTATGTGCACTTTCTAAGCCAATTTTTAGCATCTTAATTTCCTCATGCAGTTCATAACTTTCATTATATTGAGTTGATAGGTCCGGCAAACTTGTAGCACCAATATCAGACTGATTAGATGTAAACGAAATGTCAGTTGATTCCACACTTTTTGCTCTGGTACCTCTTCTCATTGTAATATTACTAAATTCATATTCCATAGTGTGATTTTTGACGTTTATAAATGAATCAGATGAATTTCAGAGAACTCACTACCATTCAAAACTATTACGAAGTATAAAACTTCGCTAACTGTTGTTGTAACATGGAAACTTTACTTTTATACGAAAAATATACTTCCAAGTTAATTGCAACTTACTTCAAAGATGACTTTTTGTGTTTCTGTCGTAGTGTAACGTTCTCGGAAGACATTCTACAAATATTATTAAATTCAAAAAGAGTCGCCGAAATACGTCAGGCTCGAACTTAAGACCTTTTTGTTCACATTGGCCAACATATACCTCCTGACCAAAGACTATGTGCAATTTGTTGTGATTATTGTGGTCCTATTCAGCGTATATGTATTTGTATTGTAATTCTTATTTCTGTATTATTACTTATTACTTATAATTTTATAATGTTCCATAAGAGGGTATTGTACCCACACTCAAACAAAATAGAACGGTTCACTTTTCATTTCTTGTAATTTTTATGTTTTGATGCTTCTTAAAAAACACTTTATCACCAATTAAATGTTATAATTCTTTTATATTATTATTGCGATAATTGATCCTGATCGATCGTAGTTTTATTTTCACTGATAACTTCAAAATTAATGTCACTGAGCTTCAAAAGTTTATGTTTATTTTCTTTTCAATATCACTGCTGCCACACTTCTACCAACGATAGATGATGATTATTGGTTAGCAATCTACTAATAAATAGCAGTCACAGACACAAAAATTATAAATTACTATTTTTAACGAGTTAAAAACACAGAGCTGATGTTTACACGGCAACTAGCGCCATCTGTTATTAGTTTATCGGTTTATAGGTTATTAGGTTATCGATAAGTAGTTATCGACAGTTTACTGGATTCCCTACTAGGCCGCCATACTGCTTTCCATTCATTCATAAAATCCAAGTTTAGGTAGGCAGTTTTTTTTCGTAGGTATGGCACCTCTTGATATACTCTAAGATTTATGTCTATGATAAATAATCATATTTGTCAAATCAAATGATCAAATGTCAGTTCATTGTTTTAAATTTATGGCTACAAGTCCTTTGAACCACTAGTGATGTTCCAGATATCCGTATCCGCAGAAGTACAAATATCCGTTACTATACCTTATGAATTCAATACAAAGATAATATAGCAATGACGTGACTACATGTCAATGTCACACACAAATCGTGTGTAGAAACCCGCCTAAGGATCAATTCGAAAAAAAAATGCCCCATTGCGGCAAAAGCATGTTCTTATTATTAGCCCGCATGGATGTCGGTTATCACGACAAAACATTTCTCAAAAGACGTAGATGTACGAAGTTTCATCATTTAAGATTGAAAATGTCGAACTTTCCATACAAACATTTATCACCCATTTTACCCTTTCATTAGTAAAAATTTGAAAAACGCTGATACACGTGTTCATTTATTTCTTAAAAGACAGGTTTGTGAAATTTAGTGCATCTAGCTTTGAAAATGGCGAACTTTCATACAAACTTCCATCGCTTGTTTTACCCCTTTAGTAGCAGAATTTCCAGAAAACCTTTCATAATGGATGCTTACATCATAAAATGCACCTTCTATCAAAATTTTAGGTTTGTACCTCCAGCGGTTTAGGCTCTGAGTTGATGAATCAACCAGTCAGTCAGTCGGGAGTCGGTACAAATATGTTGTTAAAGATAAGGATCTTAAACAAGAATAAGGGATAAGTTTGCTGCAAATATATATTACAATATTTTCTACATAATGACAATTGACTCTTTCAATTGACAGAACATATTATATATATTCTTTTTTATACCAATAAGGCTTAATGCCTTAACATCCAGCTCTGTTCAGGATTCCCGCCATCTTGCAGAGCTCCTGAATCCGAGGTCCAAACAAGGGCTTTGTGAACATATCAGCTAGTTGCTGACTTGCTGGGACTTTGTATACTTCTAATATACCATCTGTAACACATTCTCGTATGAAGAATGATCTTATACGTATGTGTTTTGTTCGCTGATGATATTCATACGGTGGATTCTTGGCTAACCTAATTGCAGACTCATTGTCGATGCCTAAGCTTGTAGGACAATCTTCGTCTGTTATGTCTTTCAAAATCCTCTTTAACCATATGATCTCTCGTGCTGTTTCACTGGCAGCCACTATCTCTGCTTCAGTCGATGAAATAGCAACGGTAGATTGTCGTTTACTCTGCCATGAAATTGGTCCTCCAGCATATAAACACAGCATTCCAGTAGTGGAGCGCCCTGTGCTGTGATCACCACCATGATCAGCGTCGCTGTAGCATTCTAGACCAAGTGCTTTATCGACTCTATAAACAATTCCTTTGTCTAGTGTGCCTTTTAGATATCGTAAGATTCGCTTGACATTTATGATATCCTCCTTTGTAGGATTATCAAGATTGCGTGACACAACACTTATAGCGAAAGCTATATCTGGTTTTGTTCCAGTCATTAGGTAAGCTAAAGCTCCCACAGCTTGACGATAAGGGAAAGTACTAGAATTCCCTTCTTCATCCTTACTAGTATTCGACCTCAGGATCGGCGTTGCAACAGCTTTACAATTTTCCATGCCAAATCTTTCAAGAATGCGTTTGGTGTACGCTTTCTGATGAAGAAAAATTGAACCATCTGGCTTCTTCTCTATTTCCATCCCTAAAAAGTAGTTCGCCGATTTAACAGTTATTTTAAATCGTTTTTTCAGGTCTTCCAAGAAGCTTTTGGTATCTTTGTCGCTTGTCGACGCACATAGTCCATCGTCGACAAATAAAGCTAATACAATTTTGCTTCCACCCCTTTTTCTTATAAACAAACATGGATCTGCTTTGCTTTGTTTAAAACCAAGTTCTATTATGTATTCTGTGATACAGCGATTCCAGCATCGAGGAGCCTGTTTTAGTCCATAAAGACTCTTTTTTAGTTTAACAACAAGTTTTGGATCCGATTTATCCGTGTAGCCTTCTGGAAGTTTCATATAAATGTCTTCTTTCAAGTTTCCATATAGAAAGGCAGTTGATACATCAAACTGAGCCAAAGACATTTTATCCTTAGCAGCAACACTTAAGACTGCTCTTATTGTACTGCTCCTTGCTACAGGACTAAAAGTCTCAAAGAAATCTACTCCTTCCTTTTGAGAAAATCCCTTTACGACTAATCTAGCCTTATACTTGTCTATACTACCGTCAGGATTAGTCTTGATTTTAAAGATCCATTTGCAAGGAATGGGCTTCTTACCTTTTGGTAATTCTACCAGTTCCCAAGTCTCATTCTCTTTTAATGAATCAATTTCATTATTGATGGCCTCTTGCCATTTTTTCCAATCTGGTCTGGACATAGCCGCTTTAAAAGTTGTAGGATCATCAGTAGGTACACTTGATGTCATGTTGCAGATATAATCATTATATCGATTTGGAGTTCTAAGATTAGTCCGATCTCTAAGAATCATTCGACTGTTGGGTTCAATTTCATCTTGAGTGAGAACCTCATTATCTTCTTCTTCCTCACATTCAGATTCTACAGTGTCATGAAACTGTTCGTACTCTTCCGTTTCAACCAGATTTTTTTCTGCTGGAACATCATGCTCCTCTAGAATATTTCGCTCTAGATGGACTTCCTGCTCATTAATACCAAGGTGCGATGTCGAAGTCGCATCATTTGTAGATAGTGAGCTGTTTTGGGCATCATTCTGTACCATGATATCCTCTAATCTCTCTTGGTGGAGATCTGGTAACTCGTATTGGTATATTTTATTAGCTGATGTTGAAGGTTGGGGATCGTTGAGGGCGTCATTCATACCTGGACATCCAAGTAATGGTACCTCTTCAAACGTAACATCTCTAGATCTTATCAATTTGTGATTGATTTTATCCCAAATCCTGTATCCTTCATCTCCATCGTAGCCAATTAATATTCCTTTTTGAGCTTTCTTGTCTAGCTTCTTGCGATTTGATTTTGGAACGTGGGTGTAGCATTTGCAACCAATGATTCTCAGGTGTTTGATACCTGGTTTCTTTCCATACCATAACTCATAAGGGGATTTTCCTTGAACACTTGACGAGCCAGTACGGTTTAGGACGTATGCTGCAGTGTTAATGAGTTCTGCCCAAAGACCTTGAGGTATCTCTTCATGAGCATGCATCATTGCTCGTGCTGCTTCCACTACTGTCCGATTCTCTCTTTCAACGCAGCCAGCTTGTTCGTGAGTGTGGGGCATCGTCAATCTCTGTTTTATGCCATGTTCATACAAGATGTTTCGAAATTGTTCATTATCAAATTCACCTCCATTATCGCTCATGATTTCTTTTACATTGTGGCCTGTAACTTTAACTTCAGCTAGCATTTGTTTGAGCTTTATCCATGCTTCAGACTTTTGTTTCAGAAAATATACGTAACGATAGCGAGTAAAATCGTCCTTGAACATTAAGAAATATCTAAACTTTTGTATTGAGTATGCAAAAGGTCCACAAATGTCGGCATGAATCAACTCACCTGGTTGAGTCGCTCTTATTCTTGTACCAAACTTTTGTCTATGGGCCTTTCCATAAACACAGCCTTCGCATAGATCTGTTTGATTGCCTTCCACTTTCAATCCGAACTCTTTCTCTAAGATTTGTTTCACATGTCTCTTATTCTGATGAGCGAGCCTCTCGTGATAAACTTGTAGAGGATTAGCTATTGTCATGTTGACTTCAGGTTTTGGCGACAGGCACTTAACTTTCAGTTTGTACAGTCCGCCGTTTCTTGTTCTTGTACCTATCAACATAACGGTTCCATCTACCGTTAGAGTGCACTTTTCTGGCGTCAACTCAAAGATTGTCTTGTACACGTGATCATGTGCAGCAAGTACAGAAAAAAGATTCATTTTTATGTTTGGGACGTACCATACATCTTTGAGTAAAATTTGCTGTCGTCTTCCACAGATATCAGCCTCAACACGGATGTTTCCCTTTCCTAGTGCTTGTATGGTTTGACCATTGGCTGCTGTCCTTTGAAGTATTCAAATGTCTCGAAGAAATCACTTCTATTCGTAACATGACTTGTAGCGCCATTGTCTACGAACCAGTTCTCTTTGTCTGCCACTTGAATAGTTCCTATAGCCAAGACAGGCAGGGTTACGTTGACTGTGGTTACCTCTTTAGGTGGCCTTCCGTCAGTAATCCATTTCTTACATTGTCTTACTCTATGTCCTGTTTGTCCGCAATAGTTACACTTGACATCTTTTTCTTTTTTCTTCTTGCCTTTTGCAATTTTTACGAATAGTACTTCATTGGTGCTGGTACTCTCTGGTCTGTCCAGTAAGGTTTTTTCATGGGCACAGATTTGTGTAGTTAGATTTTCTACAGTTCTCTCTTTTTTCGTCATAAGTAGCCAACTTGATTTAAAAGCGAAGAATTCTACAGGTAAGGTATCCAAAATTTTGCATATCAGTAGCATGTCTGGAAGTTTTGAATCTAACTGACCATTCAATTCATGCCAGATATTTTTCAATGCAGAAATATGATTCGCCATATCATGTTCTGGTTCTTTTTTATAACCAAAAAAACGAAGACATAGGTCATCGTCACTTTTATCTTCACTACTTTCTCCATATAATCTATTTAGTTCTTCCCAAACCTCTTGTGAACTTGTAAGACGCATGACATGATTTAAAGTTTCATCTGTCATATTTGTCGTAATGAGAACCAAAGCTGCACTGTCAATATTCGTGTATTCTTGCAAATCGTTTTTATATTTAGCTACTTCAGCTTCCGTAGCTTTTGCAGCAGGTGCTTGTGGTCTACATCGCCTGCCTTCTATAATTTCTAAGGCACCAGGGATGGCCTTCAACACCACTAGTATTCTGTATTTCCAATGTTTGAAAATTTTCGTATCTAGGTGTGGTATCTGTACCTTAGACGCTTCCACGATTGCCCTGTCCATAGCGATTGTTGGAGCTGGTATCAGATTTGCACTTATACGAAATTTTTCTTTCACAAAAAGGAATGAAACTTCTGTCCTCTTATTCAAAAAATCTCACGCTCTGCTACCATGTTAAAGATAAGGATCTTAAACAAGAATAAGGGATAAGTTTGCTGCAAATATATATTACGATATTTTCTACATAATGACAATTGACTTTTTCAATTGACAGAACATATTATATATATTCTTTTTTATACCAATAAGGCCTCCGTGGCGTGGTGGTAGTGAACGCGACTGCCATGCAGGGGGCGCGGGTTCGATTCCCGCTCAGTGCAAATATTTGTATGCATGAATATGGCTATTTGCTTTGGTCTGGGTGTTTCTATGTATAATATGTATGTATTTACAAAAAAAAATGTATTTAAGTATGTTTATCCGCATTCTAGATTCCATAACACAAGCTAGTTTAAGCTATGCTTACCATGGATCTAGATAGCGTTGTGTAGAATGTTGGAAAATATTTATTATTATTATTTATTAATGCCTTAACATATGTACCTATAGATAAAAAAAGTCGATGAGTGCAAGTTGTAAAACATTGCGAAATGATATCCAAAAAAACAAAATAACGACCGCATTCATCCATTGAAAGTTTGTATTGTGTACGCTCAAAGGTCAAAGGAGACAAAGCATTTAAGTTATTGCTCACTTGGGAAAATGAGGGAATCAATTTGACAGCGTGTTTTGGCAATAACCATGAATGATTTGTTCCACTCATTCATTACTTTACTCTACACGAAACTACAAGAAGCATGATAGTGATTATTGGGATTACCACAGTTCAAACACCAATTGATTTTTGTACTATAACTTTATTGCTCACAATTTCACAATGGCGGCAGGTTTTATCGTAACACCAATTCGATGACACTTGTTGTCGCTTCGGCTGTCCGTTAACGAATGACTAGAGATGGTTGATATATAACGTCACGATGATAAAGTCACTGTGATCTCAAGTCCAATAGTATCACCGTGACAAATCGTTCAGTAACAACGTTACTCAGTCACTCACTCAACTCATGTTTAGTACGCACGTCACCGCCACCGCCCGCCGCGACGCCGCGCCCAGTCACGGCGATCACAATAGTAGCGAACTCGATTCGAGTGCTTCGGCTGATTTCGGCCAACTCCGCCTCTCCGGCGCATTTCGCTATAGGCCAAAGCGCAAGGAAGAGAGAGAAAGTTTCAAGATTATGCAGTGAACTACTCACTATCTCTGTCTACTCTAGTAATAAACCTACACACACATGCTTAAAATTTGAATCACTGTGACAAGTGCGGAGTGCCTTGTTTGCGAATGTTTATTTATATTTTTTAAGCGACTTTTGATTTTAAAAAAGTAGATAAGTACTATATAAAAAAAAAACTGTAAATAAGTTGTGAAATCATTGTAAATAAGTGATCCAAAATAATAAACACGCCACACGAGTTAAAATTATAAACCTTTATTCGATTACTTCATGTAAAATCTCTTTGTACGAATTCGTAATACATTTTATTTAAAATAAATTTACTTAAATTACATGAATAAAACTAGAAATAAAATTTATTAAAATCTGTGTGACAGTCCTAAGCCTGCAAAAGTGTCAAGGTTATTTCGGATCACATAATCACATAGAATCGTATCGTAACAGTTTGTGCCAATTATTAAATAGTTACGGAGTGATCGATGTGACAAAATCACGATGATTTATCACTGTGACTTTTGAGGAACTGGAACGACAGTCACTGCGATGCAAAAATAACGTTTTCGACCATCTCTACGAATGACGACCTCTGCACTTTCGTCTCGTGGCGGAAACGTCACAAATGATTGAGGCGGAAGTGCACTTATTTTAACATTCAAAACAAACATTGTGATTTAAATCTGGCTTGAGTATTTTTAGCTCAAAATATTATGGATTAATTTAATAGAATTATATTTTAATTATAAACTAAATTGTAAATGCCTAACACAAAATCAACAACGGATATGTCATAATAAATCACTTCATAATTATACTAGTACATTGATGTGTGTAAATCATGCGGTATTTATGATTAAGCTTACAGCTCGGCCATCCTACTTGTTGCGAGTCCCTTCGCAATAAAGGAGTCACATAAAATAATTACATATTACATTTAAGAGAAAAAAAAATTCGAAGACCTAAATATTAATAATAACATTGTATTATTCCTAAAAAGTATACACTAATAAATCATAATTGATTAATTACATAACCTTATTGAATTAATTATTATTTACATCTTCATTCTCCTCCATTTCAACTTCACTATCTATTCTATTCTATTTTTTAATATGGCGAGCGATGTCGATGTCGACAATTCTGCCAATGTCAGTCGTGCGCTGGAGATTCGTGTGTTTTATTTAACAAGAATAATTTATGAACTTTTGTAATGTAAGTTCTAAGATGATAAGAATAATGAACAGCTTGGTTAAAGCAAATAAAACATTGTTTTATTATAGTTTTAAGAAATACAAATCAGCAGTTAAGGAAATATACTTGACAGACAAAAATCAATAGGAAAGTGTCGCTATAGCAACCAACCATAGGTCGTGATACAAAAGAGACGACATCCATACAGTCTCTTCACACCCTCGGAACTTTTAAGAATTTTTAAATTCTCTTTAAACCAATCTGTCCGCTTAAAACTTCCAATCTTGGACCAAAGAGCGGTTTGGTAAGCATATCAGCCAGCTGTCGCAAGGACGGTACTTGCTTAACTTCAAGTTCACCATTGATAACACATTCACGCACAAATAGATGCTTAAGTTTGATATGTTTTGTACGTTTATGGTATTCGTGCTTCGGATTGTGCGATAGCTTTATAGCAGACTCGTTATCCAAATACAGTATTGGTTTCTTCAAATCCACCAAACCTTTCATAAGGCTGTTCAGCCATATAATTTCTTGTGCTGTTTCACTAGCAGCAATGATTTCTGCTTCAGTGGATGAAATAGAAACAACTGTTTGTCGATGACTTTTCCAGCTGATTGCAGCTCCTGAGAATAAGCATACCATTCCAGTTGTTGATCTGCCTGTTGCTTGATCTCCAGCAAGGTCTGAGTCAGAGTAACATAAAAGCTTTTGGTCTGACTCTTTTGATTGCTTATATATAAGACCTTTATCCGTCGTTCCTTTTAAGTAACGGAGGATCCTTTTCACTAGCATGATATCTTTCGTGCTAGGTTTCTCCAGGTTTCTGGATGCAACGCTCACAGCGTATGCTATGTCGGGCCTTGTACCCACGGCTAAGTACGTAAGGGCTCCAACGGCTTGCCTATATGGAAAAATGGTACCAACATCAGGTTCTGTATCGTTGATACCTTCTTTGATTATTGGCGTCGGTGTTGGTTTGCAATTAGTCATACCATACTTTTCAAGAACCTTCTTAATGTAGGCTTGTTGGCATAATGTTATTTTGCCTTTTTCAACTTTGATTTCCATACCCAAAAAGTAGGAAGCAGGTCGGGTAGTTATCTTGAATCTTGTTTTTAATTCCTTGATAAACTCATCTCCTGTAGTTAGCGTACTCGACGCCACAAGTCCATCGTCAACGTAGAGTCCAATCAAAACTTTTGACTTTCCTCTGGTTCTAATGTACAGACAAGGATCAGCTTCACTTTGTTGAAAGCCTATAATTTTCAAGAAATCAGCAATGCATGAGTTCCAGCATCGCGGTGCTTGCTTTAGACCATAAAGGCTGCGATTAAGTTTGCATACCTGCCTTGTCCCATCTTGGAAACCTTCAGGTTGTTTCATGAATATTTCTTCCTCAACTGAGCCATTGAGAAAGGCCGTAGTTACATCGAATTGGCGTAGGTTTAAATTTTCTTTAGCAGCAATTGCGATAATAGCTCGTATAGTACTGAGTCGAGCCACAGGACTAAACGTTTTGTCATAATCGATTCCTTTTTGCTGTGAATAACCTTTTAAAACTAGTCTAGCTTTGTATTTATCGATTGAGCCATCTGGATTTGTCTTTAATTTAAATATCCATTTGCATGGTAGTGCTTTTCTTCCATCAGGCAAACTGACTAAGTGCCATGTTTTGTTTTCCTTTAGAGAGTTTATCTCGCTCATCATGGCTTTAATCCATTGTTCTTTATCAGGAGATTCCAATGCTTGTTTGTAAGTCACAGGATCTTTAGGTAAATTTTGAACCTCAGCAACAGCAGCTAGAACAAAGTCATCATACCGTTGCGGTTTTTGTATTGCTGATCTGTCTCGTAGACTGTAGCTATTCGGTTCAAGTTCAGGCTCCATGTCAACATGTTCATGACTAAGACTTTCTTGAATAGAAGTTTCGTAAAAAAAATCTTGTTCATCATCAACATTTTCGTCAACACTTTCATATTGTAGAGTAGAATCTGCTGTGACGTTTTCAGTTAAACTATCATTTGGGTGATTTTCAACATTTTCAATAAGATTACCTTCTTGCTGAGTGTCGTCAGCATCATCGATTTCTATTTGTGTTTTCATCGTTTCTGAAACCGAATCACAGTTAACGTTTTCATTGTATTTAAAGTTGTTAACACTAGTTGGGCTTTTGTAGTAATCAGCCTTGACTACTTTCACATCTGCGGATATAAAAGTCTTGTTCGAAACGTAAACCCTGTATGCTTTGCTGGTGTCAGAATATCCAACAAACATTCCCGGTATTGCTTTTGGAGCAAATTTATGACCTCTTGGTCCTTTCTTCAGAATAAAAGCTTTTGAGCCAAAAGTGTGGAGGTGATTAAGACAGGGCTTTCTTAACACCCATTTCTCAAATGGTGTTTTATTTTCTATAGCACTGTTTACACTTCTGTTTGCTAGGTAATTAGCAGTGTTCACTGCTTCTGCCCAAAGGTGCATTGGCGCTTTAGCATCAATGAGCATAGCTCTTGCCTTCTCCACAAGCGTCCGATTCTTGCGTTCAGCGATACCATTCTGGTGTGGGGTATAGGGTGCAGATAACCGTCGTGCAATCCCGTGTTCTTTTAAGTAGGTTTGGAATTTGGCATTGACGTATTCTGATCCATTATCCGTTTGCAAATGTTTAATTTTATTACCCGTAAATTTCTCCATTTCTTGTTTGTACTCCTTAAACTTGTCTAATACTTCAGATTTATTTTTCAAGAAGTAGACCCGTCCATACCTACTGTAATCGTCAATAAAAGTAACGAAGTATCTGTTTTTGGCATGTGTAGGTGTTCTGATCGGGCCGCACACGTCGCTGTGGACGATTTCTAGACGTTCAGTAGTTCGAGGAGTAGTTCGTTGTGGAGGGCTCGGTACTCGAGTCATTTTTGCTTGAATGCAAATTTCACAGTCTGGCAACGACAAAATCTCATTCTTATTAAAGCTCATTCCAGTCACTGTCTCGCTGTTAAGAGCCAGTTGGAGATCTTTGTAGTTCATGTGCCCAAGTTTTCTGTGCCAGTCTTGTATGGTACCTTGTTTTGTGTTTGTCGAACCAGTTGCAGGCGTTGCTGCGAAGCTTTGTTCAATGTTTGGTTTTCTTACATAGTAAAGACCATTGATCGACTTCTCTGCAGTCAGTAAAAGATCACCTGACTTGTTGCGAACTAATGCACGGTTGTTATCGAACGAGACGGTGGCTCCATGTGAAGTCATTTTAGATACCGATAGTAAATTGGCAGAAAGGGAAGGTACATAAAGGGCGTTTTCCAGATGTACTTGTCGTCCTCGTTTTTGATCAGAAAATGTAATTCTTCCTTCACCTAGAATTTCTGTGGAGTGATTTTCTGATGCAAAGTTGAGTTTTCTTGACACAGTCTTCATGTTTTTGAAGTGCTCGTGGTGATGGGTCATATGTGAGGTACAACCACTGTCAAGTACCCAGTCATCCTGGTTGTTCCGTGTTGAACTAAGAAAACATTCTTCAGCGTATAGGGAATCAGCGTTCTTGCTAGTGTTAGACTTCTGTTTGTCTTTGTTTTTCTTCCAGCAGTGAGAGCAAACTTTGTGTGTCTTTTTCTGAAAGATTCTGCTTCCCGTTCTCTTACAGATTTTGCAAGAAGCGAAAAATGCGTTTTCTTCTTGTTGTTGTTGGCCAGGTCCGTAATTGTCATTGTGATGACGAGCGTCGCTTTCTTCAATTATTTTTATTTTTAATTCTTCCGGCTTTGGCAATATGTCGCGAGACTCTATAGCTACGCGAAAGTTTTCGTACTCTGAGGAAAGGCTGTAGAGCATCATGATAGTTAGCAAATCCTCATTTATGGTGACATCCATGTCAGCGAGCTTGTCGACGGTGTCCATAAACTTGTTTAAGTGTGTACGAACATCACTACCTTCTAGTTTGGTCAGAATAAGTTGCTTCAATAATGTGGCTTTACGAGCAGGGCCTTTGCTCGCATGTATTTGTTTTAATTTATCCCACAAATCTTTCGCAGTGTTACATTTCTTAGCCTCTTTTAGTTGGGAAGGAGCAATGATTAAAATTATTTCTGCCTTGGCCTGTTTATCTGCTTCGATCTCAGTAGCATCTGCTTTTACGTCAAGCGGAGTTGAGACATACTTCCATAGCTTGCTTTTTACCAATACAGCTTCGGCCTGTATCGCCCAAGTGTCATAGTTATCCTTATCAAGTGGATCAATGTGATACGTTGTTTTTGGCATGTTTATAGCATAAAAAAAAACTTACGTAAAAATTTTCGCTATATTACGTCGTGACAACTTTTCACTATGAACATTTCGCTCTGCTACCATATGAACTTTTGTAATGTAAGTTCTAAGATGATAAGAATAATGAACAGCTTGGTTAAAGCAAATAAAACATTGTTTTATTATAGTTTTAAGAAATACAAATCAGCAGTTAAGGAAATATACTTGACAGACAAAAATCAATAGGAAAGTGTCGCTATAGCAACCAACCATAGGTCGTGATACCAAAGAGACGACATCCATACAGTCTCTTCACATAATTGAGTTGACAACTTGACTGTTGGACACGTTGTGAATCTTGTTGGTGTTAGTAGGTAGGTACACTGAAACAAACACAACATGGACCCATCACACAGTGGACATCACACAACTTCACTATCATTTATAACACCGTCGACGTCGTTATTGTCATCACTAGAGCTACTGTCAAAGTTCCGATCAAAACTCATCCAAGGTTGCATCTTGTCTATTGCTACGACACCTTCTTTTTTTTTTTTTTTTTCTTTCCTTTCCAACGCCAACGTACACTACACGATGTATAGTGCGTCAAGAAAGTCGTGAAATTAATGTTGAAGGAACTAATATTTTTCATTGTATTTGCAACACTCAATAACTGTCAAACTGAGTTTTCAGCTGTCATTCCTTGTTTTGTTGTGGATATGTTTCGTATATCTTTTGCGTTCATTTAATTTATTTACGTCTAGTAACAATATCAAGTGTAAAAATGAATTGCAATGTGTGTATTAGTTGTGAGAGACATGTCGTATTCAAAGTATTTCAGGGATATAGTATGATATACGGCGGGATTTCAAACCGGCAAGCTGGTTTCTCATTTGGAGGATATTTATGGCCAAACAACTAAATAAGCCGGTACGTACACATATTTAATTTTAAACACGGTATGGGAAGTGTAATCTATTAAAAATTATGTGTATTAGGTGAACATTTTATTTTTCAAAGCATTGTTTTCGTTTGTCATGATTGAGTCATTAACTGACGATTTTAAGAAATCGTAGTACGACACTTTGACGTTTTTGAACAGTCTTGATCCATTTTGTATTAACCACTGAGGCCCTTTGGACTACTAAAAAATACATGGTATATACAGCTGTATTTATCCAGTATCGTACGTTTTTATTTGTTTCAGATTTTCAAAAGCACATTTCAAGACATATAATTTCAGTATGGGATGATATATCCAGTGAGTCAGAAACTATCGCGGATAAATTACGCAAGAGTTTCAAGCAGCATTTTGGGTGTTCAATACCTACTCACTCCAATAAGTTAATGTTCTAAAAGATTATAATTATATTATATTATATACGTACTGTACCTACATCTTTTGTTTTCATTGTTTAATACTTTACAACGTCTGTAAAAAAACCGACTGTCTAGCTATCACGGTTCATGAGACAGACAGGTGGTATTGTTCGGGACATGTTTCTTGGACCTAAAATATGCTCAAAACACATTTCACACCCACGGTACCCATGGCCATACTCCTGGTGGTACCGTGGGTCTAATAAAGTTAAAGTGTACTACTGAGTAAGCGATAGCGGTGGTGGACGAGCTCAAAGTCATCAAGCATAGATTATTACAAAACAATCTGCGCGCGCCAGGCCAAACAATTCGTTTATCTCGCAGCTTAGATTCAAAATAGTGTCCCGAGGCATATCCTAAAAACGTCCGACACGGCGTGTCCTTGTATATGAGGCCTTATACTTATTTGTCGGGGTGTAAGGTTAACGGCATTTCCCTCACCCTCCAGTTAACTTTGAGCCATATACGGGTTTATGATGGCCCTCTTGGGTGTCCTCATCTAACCTCTATACCCGCTGCTAGTCACAGGGACCCGTGGCGAGTCTCCGAGCAACTCTCTATAGGGCTGCTCCCGCCGCGGCCGCTAATTGCAGTAAGTGGTAGCGTCTCCCATGTGCTGAGTAAGAGAGTGAAGCATTGCCGTTAGCGTTGTACAGGTTGCATCGAATGGAGGCTTCGGATCACGCGCACCAAAATTAACATAATATCTGTGCTTCTAAATCCCGTGTGCTTGTCTGCCACCTGAGTGATTTGACAACCATGACTTCTAAACTCAATCACTTCGCACTCGTTGATTTCGATTAGTTGTTAAAGATTTTATATGCAAAAGTTAATATCTAAATGTGCTGCAAGCCCTGCAACCATTTAAAAAGGATATAACGACTATTCTGTAATTAAGTATATATAATTTTCTAGCAAATTATAATTATAATTTTTATTATAATTTTCTTTTTTGTTTTGTACGGGCAAACGTAGTGTAGGACGCCCAACGGCCAGGTGGAAGGAGGCTTCGACCTCATCAAGGTCGCCGGGAAGCGATGGATGCGGGCTGTTTCAGATCGGTCATTCTGGAAGTCTATGGGATAGGCCTATGTTCAGCAGTGGACTATGTGTGGCTGATATGATGATGATGATGATGATGAATTTTCTAGCTTGAAGTTTGATTTATCTCTAAAGTTTGCGCCATTAGTGCCTAAATAAAGTGAATGAAATAATTGCCGTATTTTTTTTTCACTTTTATTCACCTACTATCCTACTATCGTAATGAAATCATACCATAAAAAGCAACAGATCAAGTCTGTTTAGTTATAGTATGACAGGGATACCAGATTAAGCGCAGCAGCGCCACCCTCAATTTTCACGACTTTCTTGACGGGCTATAGTAGCACCTGATTGGTCAAATAAAATTGCTGGTGATGCGGTGATAGAATTTTAATTATTGATATTTTCCCAAATATTTAAAGAACGAAGACCACTTTCCATACATAGTGAATCACTTTTGAAATGCCGTTGACTTTTTATTATTCTATCGCATAATGGTACTGGTATTACTGATGAATAGATACTAAAACATTTTTTACATCTATAAAACTACAAAATCAATATGATATAACTAGTTGAACAAGAAATTACTTCCATTTTAAAATAAAAGAATGATTTTATACAAATCTCCTTGATTTTGATTTAATTCCGAAACCCTCGGGCGACCTTTGTACGGTACAGTAAGAACATAGAACTGAAATGGCGGATTACATAACTTTTCATTCTACTAGGCAAGTCGAGCACTTCTATTTTGAAGTAAATATCTTTTATAACAATGGTAGTACAAATGTATATACAGTATGGATACGACATATAGGCATTAATTGAAGCCACATACTTGGTACCCTGTTAGCATGAAACGGGCAAAGTTTGAACAAAATCGGTCAAGTATTAAGGTCAAAAACAAGAGTTTTAATTTTAGTGAATTTTGATCAGCTGTGAACACTCTGTAGAATAGCAGTTTTCAATTAACTTTAAATTCTCATTCAATTGTATGCCTACGTATAAGGACTCTTTCACACTCGACATCCACGCGGTACGGCGATAGACGCGCGTAGCGCGTGCCTATGTATTTAACGCGGAATTAACCGGTTCGATCATAGAGTGGTTATGCGTATGCGCGTATGAGGCACCGCACCTCCGCGCGGATGGCATGGCCGCGTCAAGGGGCAGGCAGAGACAGGATTTTTCGACCTCACGGTCGATGATGTACCGCCGTAAACCGCCTATGCTTAATAATTTCACCAGTAGTGTTTATGTTTATTGATCATGAATACTTAGAACTTTACATACAGGAAAAGACCGACTCGAAATTGTTACAAATTTTAAGATAAATTTATTTCTACATTCACGATTCAGATTTAATTCAGAACAAAATGTAAGCGAGTGTGTAATCGGCATTAGAAACGATAGTCGTAAAATTTTTATTACTATTAGGGTTACCATCCGTCCGGGCTTCCCCGGATTTGTCCTAGTTTCGACGCAGTCCTCAAGAGTCACGACCCTAAGTTGGGCGCCAGCGTGCAATGGCCAGCAGGGCCATTAGGGGGTACCGCACGATATCTCTGGAGGCGGCGAGTCTCCTTGCCGGATCCCTACCGTGGAACCTGGATGCGAGAGCCCTTTCGATGCTATATCGGTATCGAAAGGAGGCGCGGGAGCAGGGACGGGAACCCGAGCCTGATGAAATTCGGGCCGTGAGGTCTCAGCTCCACAGGGACATGGTAGCGGAATGGGAGCTACGACTTGGGCGACCAAGCGCAGGGCACGCCGTAATAGCGGCGGTAAGACCCATCATGGAGGAGTGGCAAGAGATGCCACACGGCAGCCTCTCGTACCGGCTGACGCAGGTGATCACCGGACACGGGTGTTTCGGGAGTTACCTGTGTCGGATCCGGAAGGAGCCAACGTCCGAGTGCCATCACTGTGATGCGAGCGAGGACACGGAGCTGCACACGCTGACCGAGTGCCCGGCGTGGGACACGCCGAGGCGGGTCCTAGTGGCGGCTCTGGGGGTGGGAGTCCTCACACTCGCCACGTTGCTCACAGCGATGGTACGATGCGCGAACGCTTGGGGTGCGGCTGTCTCCTTCTGCGAGCAAGTAATGCTCGAGAAGGAGGCGGCCGGTCGGGTCCGGACCAGACTCCGGGCCAGGGAAGACCGCGCAGAGCGAAGACGAACCGGACGTCGGAAGTCGCAGAACGACCTCCGTCCTCCATGAGCGCTGGCCTGGGGGTGACCTGTGGAGCCGCCTGTCACCCTAGCAGAAGCAGGCCGCGGCGGCGGCGCAAAGTGCGCCTCCCCGTAACCGGGGCTAGACGGGGACACTGTGGTCCCCACAACCCGAAGGGGGCCATCTCGATAGAGATGGTCCTGGGTCTGCCGGGGTGCGAGAGATATGCTTTTGGCAATCTCACCTCCGGCAACCAAAGACCCAAGACGGCGTGCGTTTTAGTCGGTTCGAGTCCGACATAACCGCCTCCACCGGCTCCGTGGGGGTGGTATCCGTGGGGATTTTTCGCACGATAAAAAAAAAAAACACCCTAAGTTGGGCGCTGTAGTCTTTCATCTCCAAAATGCTGTCACGGAGCTTCGGAGAACACTATGACCACTCCTACTTGTCCATGTGAGTCCTAGCTAGTAGCTGTCGCCAATGAGTTTTTTTTAATAACAGACACGTCAATTTGACTTCACCTCGCCTGATGGTAAGCTAAAGGCAAAGTCTCGGAAAGAGGGTCACCATCATACCAACACCATGTTAACAGTGGTGGCACTCAGCTTGACGGCCTCATCAGATGCCTTTTCACGCCCCGCTTAAAGGACCCGGGCGTGTAGGAAGAAGGAAACACGTGAGCTGGCAGAGAGTTCCAGGTCTTAATGGTGCGGCATAGCTTGGTGTTGGACCGTTGAAACTGTTTCCCAGAAACGGTGTACACTGTAAGGTATGAAAAAAACTTTATCCCACGCACACTCAGGCGGTGGAATGAACTCCCTGCTATGAGTCTCCCAAGGGACTAGAACATGAGGTTCTTCAAAAAGGATATTGGTCTTGCATACATCCATATGCCACGGTAATAACTTTCTATCAGGTGGGCCGTGTGCTTGTCTGCCACCTTAGTAGTACAAAAAAACTTCTTGTCCTGATTTGATTCAAGATATGGAAAACCTAATTACTATAGAAATTGTAAAATGCGACGTTGCCGCACTGTGTATTCATTCAAATATTCATTCAGCAAATTCGTAAAAATACGACTAAAAAGAGAGAGAAATAATGCTTTGAGATGCCGCCAGGTTTAGGGTAAAGCACCCGGTTTAACGCCTGTCTGTTAATCCTAGAAGAACAATAGTTGATTATGATTATGATGACTGATTTTTTTTTTTTTTTTTTTATATAGGACACGTCAATTTGACTTCACCTCGCCTGATGTTAAGCTAAAGGCAAAGTCTCGGAAAGAGGGTCACCATCGTAAACATTTACCATGTTAACAGTGGTGGCACTCAGCTTGACATAAAAAGGTATTCGATTTGATAAGTAGATACCTATCAATTAACGTAGATTACTCACACTTTGTATTTGATTTTTAATTATTTATTCCGCAATAAATTCGTTAATTATAATTAATAATAACTAATTTAATGAAAAATTGAAAACGCACATAAATAATATCTTTGCTAATTTAGTCATCATCATCATCTACATAAAGACGTTAGTCCTGATTGCATCCGAGGCCACGGTGCCCTTGGAGCTCAGGGTCCGCCTGATTTACGATTTGGCTAAGTTTTGGCCTTTCCGGGGGCGACTGCCGTCTGACCCCCCAACCCTGAAAGGAAACCCAGCGCCAGAGCCTCTTCCGTTTTCCAGCAGGTGCACCTGCTTGCAGGTGAGGTTGGCTTGGGTCCCGAAGATCTTGGTGGGATCCCATAGCTTATTTGCTAATTTAGTATCATACATTTGTACCTACCTATTTCATTTTTCATCAAAGACTTCAATATGGGTGTATAGTAAAAAAAATCTAAAATAAAAGTAATAATATGCAAATGGTGGTTGTTGGTGCGTTTACCTTATCATGCACCTGAAAATGTACCTACGTTCGCTATTCGGGGATTCCCCCGTGACGTGACGTTTCCTCGCCAGTGACCGCGAGCACGCGCGCATGTTCGCATGGAGATTTTATTCGACATAGTTTTTTAGAGTGAAATTGACACTAATTACCTTTTATGTATTTTTAAATAGTGTTATTTTCAACTATTATAATAGTAAGTAGGTATTTATTTCGTGTTGTGCCATCCAGTGTGAGTGTTTTCTTCATAACTATTGTGTATTTTGAAATTGTGTGTTATTTAAAACTATTATTACCTATTGTATTTGTTATTGTGCCATCCACGTGTGTCTGAAAGTCAAGAAGCACTGCGCAGCCGAATTATTGAGGCATTTAACAAATTGAAAGCTATGGCTTTGGATCCGAATCGAAATCGGGACAATATTGTTCGGCGATGTAATTTGTGTATTCAAGCAAGTGGCGGACATTTTGAAAATTTCAAAGATTTAAATTTACAATCTACAGTGTTATTAAAAGTTCTGCGTACTATACGTCTTAACACGTTCGCGGACGCGCCGGCTACAGCCTTCTATTGCAATTTGTTTAAAATGACGCGCCGGTTATGGCCGTCGAACATTTTCATCACATTTGGGGCACAAATGCTTTAGCAGGTAGATTTCGATACTGCTACAGTATAGTTCATTTTATAGTGCCCCCATGTTCAATTCTTTGAGATGCTTAGTGTCACTTAAAGCGTATTTTCACACCAATAAACACAAACACTTATGTGTGTACGTGTGCGCACTCACAGTGTCACAAAGGTTATAGCAGCGGCCTCTGTACGGCAATTTAGTCAGTCGGCTGGGAAGTGCCCCGCGAGGAGGATGCGGGTATTTAGAAGAATTTTAGCGCACGATCGTCTAATAAAGTAGTATAAATTATTAATATTTTTCGTATTTTTCTTAGACATAGTTCAATACTTTTACTTTTATAGAATTCTTCGTAAAATTTGGTATCACAAAAGAATTGTAAATGTAAACAAAGCTATCATCATCATTCCTGATTGCATCCGAGACCACTATGCCCTCGGAGCTCAGGGTCCGCCTTCCAGCTCTTTCTCCTCCACTTCGCACGATCTTGCGCGGTAGTGAGACCGTTTGCACGCATGTCACCCTCCACGACGCCAAGCCAGCACTTCTTGGGCCTACCTCTTCTACCTGGACCCGGTGGGGGCACCATTGCCAAGCATTTGTTACCAACGAAGCTGGGTGGTTGCCGCAAGACGTGGCCGCACCAGCGGAGGCGGCTCTCTTGCTTTTTATCTGCGATATCACGGACATGAAGGCTGCCGCGGATGTGAGACTTGCTCACGCGATCTTTACGCGTGACTCCACACATCCACCGCAACATTTTCATCTCCGTGTCACACAGCATCTACTTGGGTCACTCCAACAGCGGCCACGACTCCCAGCCGTGTAAAAGGACAGGTCTAATCCGCCAAGATCAGTCAAATCCCGTACAATTTTGCAAGATATTGATTGGTTAGATAGTGTCAATGAAAGTCCTACGGAGAGTTGCAACAATCTTGACGCCGCGCTGTACAAAATCATCGCACTTTAACACAAATACCAGACTCAAAGATGACCGACAATCAACAGCAACTGCAACAGCAACAGCAAATCAAGAGCGCGGAGCTCGCCACCAACCCCATTCATTCCTCTGTCGGAGAGTTTGCCACCTGGGCACGACCTCTCCTGGATCAGGTGGAAGTCCCTAAATAGACTTCGGACACAGGTCGGTCGAAGCAAGGAAAATCGGTCAAGATGGGGTTTCTCGGACGGCGCGGACCTGCGGCGTGAGTGTGGAGTTACTCCACAGACTATCTCCCACCTGCTGACATGTGCTGCATGCCCGTCCATTTGTAAAGCGGAGGAACTTATGACCGCCTCTAAAAATGCAATCCAGGTGGCGGCACACTGGGAACACAGAATTTGAGAGTTGAGGCGCCTTCGATTCGACAGAAGAAGAAGAAGAACTGCATTCAAGGACACTTTCGGAGATTACTCCCTAGCTCTTTTCGACATCTTCAACTTCACAGGAATATATGGCAACATTCTAGGTCACCAGAAATTTTAGACGAAGACGCCACAAGTGATCCCAACGTCGGTGATTTCAAGATGGCGCACAACAGAGCCACAAAGGTCTGCAAGAGGGCTTACGTCAGGGCGGATGCCCAGCGCATAGCACGGCTATGCCAAGAGCTAGTGGCGCATTCCACGGGCAGCCGTGACTACTGGTGACTAGCCGAAGTCGTGCAAGCTAACTTCTACCAGCCTTCGCTGAGCAACCCCGATGGATCTCTGGCCCATGAGCCGCAAGAGAGATAAAAATTACTGATTAATCTCTTTGCAGCCAACGCCCGATTTGAAATGCTCCCCGAAGTCCCACTGAGCGTCGAGCACGGGCCCCAGGTATTTCAACCGGGGCTTGATGTCGATGGGAGTACCTCCTACTGTCAGGCTGGCTCCCGGGCCTGGCTTGCGCCGAGGAACCTGTAGAACCCTGTGGGAAACCGCACGACATCTCACGCCAACCGACCCGGTCGCACTTGGGTAGATGACGGCTCTCTCCGTCAGTTACGCCCCGACTATGCGGCGGAGGTACAGAGGCACATCGTGATATACGAGCGTCTCCCTAATGCAACTCCAGGGCAAGGTGTTGAACGCGTTGGAGATGTCCAAGGACAACGCCAACATCACCTCGCCCGGGCGACCGCATCCTCCGCCAGAGCCCTCACGCACATGATGGCATCCACGGTGGAACGCCCCCGGCGGAAGCCTTACTGGGTGTCCGCCAGATCAAGCCCCACCCTAGAGAGGTGCTCGATGAGGCACTTGGCTATAAATCTTTCAAAGAACTTGCCCACCTCGTCAAGCAACACTATGGGCCGGTACCCGAACGGCTCGTCCACCGGATGCCGATGAGGACCAGTTTCCCCGTCTTCCACATCTTCGGAAACTGGCCCAGCTCATCTGGAGCGTTCTTCTTCAGTCATGCGCAGTGTTCTTCTTGGCTCTAAGACGAAGGCTATACCCGGTGTATCAATATTGCATAAATATTGTTAAATTACTAGGGACGTAACGTCTACAGCAGGCGCAGGCTTTGACCGGTGTGACCTATTTAGTGAGCATTTCGACTATTACAATTGACGAAACGTCTATAGCAGGCATCGGCTATACACGGTGTGACCTATTATTTAACATACTTACTTTTAATAGGGACATAGCGTCTTTAGCAGGCAAAGGTTATAGCCGGTGTACACTTTCAATGGACGTGTTGACCATTATTAAGAACGCAACGGCTAGAGCATATGAAGGCTATAACCGGTGCATAGTTATTTTAATAATATGATACATAAAGAACAGTGACGCAGCGGCTAGCACCGGCGAAGGGTATAGCCTGTGCAATTCTATGTGATAGTATAATATCTTTTATTTTTGTCGAAACGGCTCAAGCATCTCATACAAAAAAGTAGTGTCAAAGTGATGTTACAAAATAAATAGAAACGTCCGCGAAAGGGTTAACCTGTGATTCTACGGAATCTGGTGGTACCTACTTACGTACGTAGGTACGTGAGCGCACCAGCCGGCGGCACGGCCCCGCGGCGCCGGCGCGGGCGTCGCGTCGTGCTTTGTTGCCGCTCCGCTCCGGGTAAGTTACCTACCTACTACACTACCTCCCTATTGTCGTAAACCGTGCGTATGTGTATGTGTGTAAAGGCGTGTGCGTATTTATTAATGACTTAGTAACTATCAATGACATTATACGGATCGTTTCATTTTCAACATTTACTTGGATAATTATTTTGTTAGAAAATTTCGGTTTTTTTAAATTAGGGAATTTAAGTTTAAATTTTGTTTGGTTACATTCCTACGGACCAGGATGGTTAGCGGTTTTCGTAAATGCCTATATGTCGTATCCATACTGTATATATATACTGGGTGTAAGGGGAACGCTCACGAAGCCGAAAACCCCTAGTAATACTCCAGGTACATAACAAATTGGCATAAAAATTAAATCGATATGGGCAAAAAAAATGCTTCGATTTTTTTTTTATTCTTTTTATTTTTTTTTGCATTACTTACTCTCCATCTTGTTAGTAAAGCTAAATAAAACGGTAATTTTATAAAAAACACTACTACAAAAGAGCACGCGCTTGGCGCTCTAGTTGTTTTTTCTTTGTAGTGATTTCTTTTTATGAACTTACCGCTTCATTTAGCTTTACTAACACGATGGAGAGCAAATTATGCAAAATAAAAAAACAAAAATATTAAATAAAAATTCGAAAAAAATATTTTTTGTCCAAATCGATTTTATTTTTATGCCAATGTGTTATGTACCTGGAGTACTACTATACTATAATAATAATAATAATAATAAAGCCTTTTATTCGGACAAAATATACAATTATGTTTTTTAAAAAACCACTGCACCGTTTCTTTTTCTAAAAATTAAATATTTTCGACTATTTGATGCTTCTTTATTTTTTGTAAGTCCGTTTGCCAATTGACAAAGGCCTCCTCCAACCTACTCCATTCTGATCTCTCTATGGCTACTCTACTCCATGTTGTACCTGCAACTTGCCTTATATCGTCGCCCATCTTTTTTGTTGTTTGCCTCTTTTCCTTTTGCCTTCCCTTGGGTACCAACGTGTAATTATTTTGCTCCATTTATCCTTTCCTCTGGCCATGTGTCCCGCCCACTTCCATTTCAGCCTTTTTATTTTTAGGGTGACGTCCTGTACCTTGGTCTTTCTTCTAATATTAATGTTTCCTATTCTATCCCTCCTCTTTACTCCCATCATGCTTCTCTCCATTGCTCGTTGGCAGATAGCAAGTCTATCGGTGGTGTTTTTTGATAAGGCCCATGTTTGGCTTCCATATATTAGGGTTGGCAGAATGCAGACATTGAATAATTTACTTTTTGTTGCTATATGAAGGTTTTTGTTTTTCATTATTTCGCTTAGGCTCCAATACCTTTTCCAACTGTTTGCTATTCTTCTTTGGATTTCTTTATTTATGTTATCTTTGGGGGATATCAGCTGTCCAAGATATATATATTCTTCAACGTAGCCTATTTGTGTCTCACCTATGTTTATGTTGCTTTTATTTCCGTTCGTCATTACTTTCGTTTTTTCGGGGTTTAATTTTAGTCCTACCTTTTCACTCTCCGATGCTAGCTCATTTAACATTCTATTTAGATCTTCTGGCGTTTTTGCGAATAACACAATGTCATCGGCAAATCTTAAGTGCGTTAGTGTGCGGCCATCTATATTCAAACCTAGGTTTTCCCATTCAAGATTTCTAAAAATCATTTCCAAAACAGCGGAAAAAAGTTTTGGAGAGAGAGGATCTCCTTGTCTTACTCCTTTTTGTATCTTAAACGAATTTCCTTTCTTTTCTAATTGAATGCACGCCGAGCTGTTTTTGTATACATTTCTAATTAATCTTATATATTTTTGTGCTATCCCTTGTTCTTTTAACGCCTCCCAAATGTTTGTGTGTAATAATGAGTCGAATGCTTTGCTATAATCGACAAATGCTAGGTAATATTCGAGTTGGTATTCCGTGTATTTTTCGATGACTTGCCTAACAGCATGAATATGATCAAGTACTGAATAGTCTTTCCTAAAACCTGCTTGTTCTATAGGCTGTTGCTCATCGAGTTGTCTTTCCATTCGCTTGAGTAGGATCTTTGCAAAAATTTTGTACAGCAGTGCAATTCTTTAATTTTCGTTCTAGGATGTAGGCTCAACGATGAGGACATCCTCAAGGATCAACCAATCACAATCAATATTAAGGATGTGCTCTAGGATGAAACCAATCATAACCCATATCAAAGATGAGACGTGCCGACGTCACGTTGCATCCTAGAAACAACGAAGAGGGTCAGCCAATGAGAATCAATATCAAGGTTGTTTCTAAGATGTAACCAATCACAGTTAGGAGAAAAACTCAAAGGTCGTCGTAGGTGTCGCTAGCATCGAATTTGTAAACTAAGTTAAGAATTTTTTGTTTACCACTGTTTTCTTGTGATTAGACGCCGTTTATTCCCGTGATGTATTCTGGACTGTTCTGCAAAAAGCAGATAACGTAAGAGAACTGCACCCACAGCTGGAAAAAAGCAGTTTTGATCGAGAGGTACGCATTAAATTATTTTGAGGTTATGTTGATAAATACTCGCTCTTTTTTTGTACCAATCTATAAGATCTCAATTTTTGACTTTCAGATTAGAAGCATACGACCGAAATTTTAACTTTAATGCCAACCCTGGGCGTAGCTCTTCACTCTATGACCTACAATTTCGGTGCCCACCATCTGCGTCTTAAAGAGATATAAACGCTGATTCAAAGATTCCTCCGCGAAACAAGCAAGAAATACAGTCCTACTTCGGAAGGTGAATACTTTTATATAATCTTTTGTGATATATCTTTACATATATCTTTGTATGTTAACCTTAGAAATAATACAGTATTGTAAGTGTCTTATATGCTTTAATATTTGTTGTTTTAGATTCAATACTCGTCCTAAAGGACAGGATATGTACGAAGCCAGATATTTGGTAACTGCACGATATAGTGTTGTAGGTTTCGACACATAAGCAACAGAGCCAATGCAAGGCTCTAATGAAAAAGATTGTTTATATTGTAAACATCTTATTGAGCATTGAATGCAACATCAAACAATGCCACTGTGAATGTGCAGCCGGCAGCGATCTACAAGCATACTGCAAACATGTGTGGGTAGTACTTTGTGCTATAGAGGATATAGTCCGTACTAAATCAAAATAATTCTGCATCAGGTGTGTACCCAAACTTTGATGACATTCAAAAGACTAACCAAGTTGTTTCATAAATCACCCATACAAGCACAAAATTTGTCATCAATTAGGAAGAAATGATAGAAAGTTAATTTTGAACCTTTGTCGAAAGAAGATGAAATGGAAAATACAGTGATTATGTTTGCAATTTAACAATAAACTTGGGCGATAGCCCTTGGTAGCCCTTAGTACAGATGTTTACACTTGCTAATCCCTATAGTGTAGAACATGACCATAAGACCATAGATACACATGTCAGGATTCAAATCAAATGTATTTAATAATCATTGTAGTTATTTTACAGGGTTTCTTAATCTATCGTGCGTTGTTACATTGTGCATGCATAGTTATCTTATGTATGTATATTAGTGTTAAGTTGCATAATTAGACATAACTGGTTGACTGTAGCGAGTCACTTTAGCATTGTATTATTCATAGTAAATGGTTGTCTCTGTAATTGTATTTTATAATTATTACTAGTCTGCACTGCCCGAAGCACAGGACTACCTAGTTCAGGCACAATTTAGATAATATCCCTAAGTAAAGACCTATGTAAGACACTTAACCGCACAAACCGACTCTGTAAAATAACTGTACAATTAAAATAAATTTGATTTGATTACAAGGATAATATCCTTGACAGCATATTATTACAAAATATAACCAAGGAGCAAATTTCCTATGTTGAGATATCAACAAGAGCCCAAGATGAATCTACTAAATGGTATAAGTGTAGATCACGCAGGGCTACTAAAAGTATGTTCCACACAATTTGCCATGTGAGAACTGCAAGAAAGCAATTGGTGGAAAAATATTGGATCCACATTTTGCCACCTCTAAACCCTAGGAAATTAATAACCCACTCCACAACTCATAGGAAAATAAATGAGCCTCTTGCTATACAGCAACACGAAGGAGTATATGGACTCAATGTCCTGAAGTGTGGACTCTTCATTTGTGAAGAATATCCTTTTCTTGGAGCATCTCCAGATGTCATCATATGCGATGTCGATGAGACTGTTTTAGAGGTGTAGTGATGGTGCTTGATTTAAAGAAATTAATGCATTGAGTGTACCATGTTTAGCGATAATTAATGGGCAGTTATCTCTTAAACAAAACCATTCCTATTATGCCCAAATTCAGGGACAACTATTATGCACAGGGCTAAAATATTGCAATTTAGTTGTTTATACTTTCAAAGATACTAAAATTTTATTCATCAATTGAGATAATGTGTATATAGAGGCAAAGATAAATGCCTTACAGATTTCTATCAACGATTTAAAACAAGGAATCATTGAAAAATTTGTTTATAAACATTAGGAATCTTTAATAAAACCAAATTAGAACATTCTTTCTTTTATTTATCATTTTTAATTATTATACTTCTCTGAAATTACAACACATCATACATAATAGAAAATATTTTACTATCTATAGGTACATAATTGTGATCACTTTTGAATCCATACTATTAGTATTATAAATGCGAAAGTAACTCTATCTGTCTGTATGTTACACTTTCACGCCTAAACCGCTGAACCGATTTTGATGAAATTTGGTATAGGGGTAGATTAGACCATGAAAAAGGACATAGGCTATGTTTGGTCGCGATAACCGACCTCCATGCGGGCGGAGCCGCGGGCAAAAGCTAGTATTTTATAAGTTTAAGTAAGACCAATCAACCTTTCAATGTGTACTCTTTTACTGGCTAAAGTACTGTTTACCCAGGAAGTTGAGTCTGGCCTTTTAAAAATGTTAGAGTATAGACAGCTACATTACTTTCAGTAAGCATATCTTGTATATTGAAGCCACAATCGGCCAGAATAACATCACCACTTTCACACTTCTGAATTAAGTCACTTCTTTCTACTGTTTGCCTATCATTAACAGATCCTGCATATGCATGTAAACAATAGGACAACAGGCCTCCAGGTGCAGCACCCACAAGTACCTTTATAGTGTTTCCATGCTTGTAACTACTCCATGATGCCTGATGTGTTTAGGTTTCTGTACATTATTGTAATGTAAATGTCCGGGTAATTTTAGATGATACAGAATCATCTAAAATTACCCGGACATTTACATTGTATTTTTTAAAATGATCTGGCATATAATACTAAACCAAATCTTTATCTGGCCATTTATCTTAGACCACAGTTGATAAATAAAATTAATCCAAGTAATAAATATATTGGACACAGTTACACTAAAAATCTACTTAATACAATTAATACATTTGCTTTGTCTTAGTTTTATTAAAGTTGAGAAGAACTGATCTTCTGTACTAATATTAATAACTTGGCTTTCAAAATACTTTATTTTATGAGCTACTGGTCTCAAGGTAGAATACACAAAATAGAATTTCATAGGACTCAAATCCTGTGTAAAACTTAATAGCCTTGTCATAGGTTTTATTATATACTAATTTTGTCCCAACACATGTTCAACATCAACTTGTATTCCTTTCGAGAAAAGTATTGGTTTAGCTGATGATAATGCTATTTCCTCAACCTCTGTACTGATCCAAACTTCATTGCATAGTTCAATTTCCTCAATGTGATCTGATATGCACATTTCATTCTCTTGCTGAGGGCTTTCAGTTTCATCAAGCCTTGATTTCCTCGAAGACCTTCTTTCAAAACGTTCTTGACGCTGTCTGGCTGCTGTGGTTGTTTCTGGTTTAGGTTTTGTGAAAGAAATATTGAAGGCACTGCAGTTTTTTTCAGGAACTTAGCCATAGGCTCATATTCTGGAAAAAATAACATGAGTTAGAAATCGTTTTAGGTAAATAGGTAAATGGGTATTTACTAGATGCATGAAGTTATAATGGAGTCATACACTTACGAGTATATTTGCTTTGACCATATAATCATCTGTTATGAGCGTAGCACAATACAGAGTAAGTTGGCTTAAATTTTTTGATTCTTAACGCCTTTTCCCAGGACTGCCGGCGTTTGGGGTCCTTTGGAAATACATGTTTTCCTCGATTTTAACAGTCTGGAGCACAACGCAACAACATATTGCAATAATAGAAGTAATTTTAATCGTTTTTTTTTACATCGAAATCGAAAATTGTATGCGTTTTGACATTTGACAAGTAACCGACTGTGACTTGTCAAATAAATGTCAAAGCTATTGCGACATCTGGTGGGGATAAAAAAACCGGCCACGTGCGAGTCCGACTCGCCCATGAAGGGTTCCGTAGCAGCAAGTAACTTAATACATTTTATTATACTACGAGCGTTATATGATGATCCCTATGACAGTTCGTTAGCGCTTAACATTGTACTGACGTCCTATCACATCAAATCCTTTAGAGGTCCATTAAAAAGACGAAAAAATCATAATTGTGTACAATTGTAAATTATAAAAATGAATATTAAGAAATTATTACGTAATGTTCGGAAATAATAGAAAAAAACTGGTACGTGCTGCAAAAGTTACGTCGTCAAGCTGTTATCGACTAAGAAGGGACACATCGATAAACAAAATATCGATAATTTGTTGGAAATATAAAACAAATGCTTTGAGTTTGTATTTTATTTATATCAATCTGAATCTGATACAGGGTCAATCGGATCTTCAAAATCTGAGTCTGAACTGCAGCTATCCGTGACGTAATTTTAAATTCTTTAAATTATGCAATTTGAATAAAAATTAAAGTATAGTAAAATAAAATATAATAAGGCTGTTACTTTTTTATCTAGTGTTTTATGTCCATCAAAGCGCGTAGTCTTTTTTTCAAAATAAATAAATATTGCTTATTATGTTGAATGACCTGGCTGAATGACATGACATTTGCCTGAAAAAACAGTATTTTATCGAAATTGTTTCGCATAACTAATACAACTGTCAGTTGAAACGTCATAGGGATCATCATTCGGCGTGCGGAGAATAGTTAACTAGCTGTCCCGGCGAACTTTGTACCGCCAATTTTTTCCTGCCCTCGTGGCGTCAGATCCCGTTCCCGCTGCACCATTTAGGGGGGTGAAAAATAGATTTTGGCCGATTCTCATAGATACCGGATAAGCACAAAAAATTTCATCAAAATCGGTCAAGCCGTTTCGGAGGAGTATGGCAACGAAAACTGTGACACGAGAATTTTATATATTAGATTGAATGAAAGACGAAAATTACGGTTTATAACGAATTAAAGAAAAACTACTTACTAAATCTCGTTCAAACCAATTTTCTGTGGACGTTTGCATGGCAGTGTATATTAGGTATATTTTTTTTTTGTTTTTAACGGTATTAATAATATTTATTTATTCTAATCCACTAATTAATAAGGTACAGTATTATATCTAAATGTACAATATATACATAAATAAGAAAAAGAAAAACAGGGGTGGAAGAGACTAACTTTGGGCATCGTAGAATTCCTCCCCATCGACCTCTACCGGTACCGTGCCCAAAAGGCTGGCGGCGTTACCCCGCTGAATAGCGATAGCAATTATTTGAGCGAGGTAAAGGCCAGCCCTATGGTCACGGGAAGAGTCAATTAGACGCTTCGCCATCTCTATGAATAGCGTGCGCGCACTTGGACCCCACGGACCCAACGTTTCGACTCCAAACGGCTCAAAAATATAATTATCAGTTAAATTGGTATATTAGCGCCGTTTGAGTCTCCGCTGATGCAGCAGCAGCGCATGCACAGTCCATCGTACTTGGAAGATGGGAAGGCGCCAGGGTGTCGATGCACGTTGCGTCCCACACCAAAGGCCTGCCCATCTTCCAAGGCATCAACGACATACCGTCCGGCCTCTTGCCATCGTCACGCGCCAAGCCAGCAGGTTCAAGTATAGCTGGCACGCCAGCGGTGACAAGAGCCCGACGGATGTTCCACTTTGGAAGTGTCTCTCGTGCAAAGTATTCAGTTCAGTTTGACTTTCAGTTCTAAGTATGGGGACTCCCAAAATATATTACTTTTTGAGATGACGTTGTCGAGTAGTTCCTACATCGTACACTACATCTTAGAGCGCTAGCCTACAATGTTTTCTACGATGTAACCAATCACAGTCGTTTTCTAAGATGTAACCTTGGTGACGTCACCCGTTCTATGACTTATGAATATTTTTGGTTTGGTTACGAGGCCTTTGAGCCATCTTTTAATTTGTATAAAACTAAACAAAACTAAAGCTGATAGCAAGTAAAACAAACTTCAAAAATGTTTTTTTTAATAAGTGTTACGGATACGTAATTTTATTTTGATTTGATACTTGACACGTTGCGGCATTGTATAACATTTTGGCGTTTGACTGCAAAACCATTAATGAAAGAAGAATTTAAAGTATTTTACGGCAGAGGAAGTAATTCTAACGATGTGAATGAATATGAAGGAACAATATATAATATCGTATTTGTTAGTGTTCATTTTCATATAAATATCCAAGTAAGTAGGTATTGAATGTATTTCATTAAATTCTCATTATTCTATAACGCTATTTGTGTCATATAAAATTCAGTGATATATTTTTTTACAGCATGACTGGGAAGCTTAACCAAACAATTTAGCTGGCATCAAGGGCATTCAGGAATATATATTAGAAAGTGAACTCGTACTTTCATTGTCTATCAGTCAAATTATTTTCAGCCAGATCAAACTGTAATATGTATGTTCTTACCTAAGCTGTCTTTCATCTATGTACCTGGTAAATAAAACTTGTAGTATGTAGTTACTTTAAGTAGTACTTATGCAGTGTTTGTATAAAATCTGTTCAGTAGTTTAGGTGTGGAAGCATAACAGGCAGTTCTGTGAGTGTCAATTATTAGTGGTAGCTTATAGGGGATTAAAAAAAAATTTAAATCTATAAAAAGTCTTTTATTGTCAATGTGAAACATCTAATCCATAGGTACTGTAATTGGTTTCTAAACCGCTCTTAACACTGTTCCAAGCATGATAATGGGATTTGTTATAACAACTTTGGAGCCCACGGTGTGCATTTCCTGAAATCATACAAAGTGATAAGTAAATTATTGAATTTAACCTGTCAAGCCACGCAACAAACAGAAAAATAGATAAACAATAGACTTGCGGTGCCTGGGCACCGGTTGGTGTTTCATAGGATAATAAGTACCTATCACAGCCTCTGAGGTGTGGTGGTAGTGCACGCGACTGCCATGCAAGGAGGCGCGGGTTCGATTCCCGCTCAGTGCAAATATTTGTATGCATGAATATGGCTATTTGCATTGGTCTGGGTGTTTCTATGTATAATATGTATGTATTTAGAAAAAAAAGTATATAAGTATGTTTATCTGCATTCTAGATTCCATAACACAAGCTATAAAAGCTTACCATGGGTCTAGATAGCGTTGTGTAGAATGTTGTGGAATATTTATTTATTATTTTATTTATTTATCATATTTATCCTATAATAAAAATTATTTTGATACCATAAGTGAACCATATAAGTATGTAGGTATATTCTTTACAGAAATAAATATAATCAATAATTTATTTAAATTATGTAATGTTTATTGTAATAAATAGGTAAATTGTGTTTGGTTGTTTGTTTTAAATTCTATTCTACTATCCTATCCTATTTCCTACTAATATTATACAAGTACATGCAACTAAGGGTTAGGTCTGTTTAACATCAGAAATATATACAGCTGCAACTCGGCCTCAGTTGCTTGAATACAGCACATTCTAATACCGCGTCCGCACGCTTGCCTCTTGCCGCAAACTCCAAACCTCTACAAACGTTTGGCTTGATTTGACAGGCCACCACACGCTTGAGAGTGCTTGCGAGTGAGACATTGTGTTCTGAAGAAGCAAGCATGACGGACGTTGAGATTGCGGCAATATCATTTGGCTTAATTTATTTTTATTATAAATACAAGAAAATAAATGAAAGGAAACGAAAAATAAAAAAATTCTTCCTAAAGGTGACCATAAGAATTTCTTTCTTACTTTTCAGTTTCTTAACTGGCTAATTAAATACTAGCTTTTGCCCGCGGCTCCGCCCGCGTGGATGTCGGTTATCGCGACCAAACATAGCCTATGTCCTTTCTTATGGTCTAATCTACCCCTATACCAAATTTCATCAAAATCGGTGCAGTGGTTTAGGTGTGAAAGCGTAACATACAGACAGACAGACAGACAGACATACAGACAGACAGAGTTACTTTTGCATTTATAATATTAGTATGGATATTAGTAGGTATGGATTGCACTAAGGCGACACCATGCATCAGCTACTTTTTTTTGTCCTTGTGATCACTATTTCCCGGGTCCCAAATGCATGGTTCTGCCTGGTAACATTCCAGGAAGTTCAAAATGTTTTCATTTGACCAGTCACTCATTTGTACTCAAGACGACCCATACGTCTGTACGCCGCCAGTACACAATCGAGACTGAGTGTACGCAAACGTGTGGACGAGTCGCAAGCGCTTGCGGCAAATTCCTTTGATTTGTGACTTAAAAACCGACACTTGACGGATCGGCTACAAGCGCTTGCAAACCTACACAAACCAAATCAAACGCCTTATCCACACGTTTGAATTTGTGACGGCTTGTTTAGGTTTGGCAAGCGTGCGGACGCGGCTTAATACCAGAATGATTCTGGCTGGTTGGCTGTTATGCTACTTTTTGTTGGAAATAGGTTTGCATCAACCAATTCCCAAGATAAAGAAGTAGCATAGTAAGTAAGTAGTAGGTAACAGGAACAGAGTATCGTAGAAGGAAGTGCCAGCTGGGTGGTAATAGGCTTGCACCTTACTACACGGGATGATGTGACTGAACATATTAGAATTTCGGTCAATATTGTATGTAGGTATGTATGAAATTTAAACCAGCAGCATAAATCTATCTTACCCATGCACCATTACAGTTAAGAGTATCTAAATGATCTTTAAACACTGTGTTGGATTACAAAATACAAAACTATCACGACCAGTACGTACCTTTATATGGTTCAAATAATATGGTATGCACTTATTCTTATTGCTGATCTGCATCACTGACCTGATAATATTTATACCCTATATATAGGTAGGTATCACATTTTATGTTTTTAAAAGTTTTTATCGAGAAGTCGTTGTGTAAGTATTTTATTTGTATTCATTTCTCTCGCTTCTGGGGATTTCTCCCAATATTCACCTCTTTCGGCTTCTTTTTTCTAACATTTTATTAGTTTCTTATTTATTTACATTCTTGTTTTGTTTTTGTTGAGATTAAGAGCTCGTCGATGTCCTAATGTACCTACCTACGATGAGTAAGATGTAATGTAATCTCATCGATGAAATTAAATCGACCAATAACAACCATGGTTGAGTCTAAGATGTAACCAATCATATCCGATAACAAGGATGAACGTTAACAACCTCAAGAATCGGCCAATGAGAATCAACGTTGAGGATGTCGAGTAGTTCTTACATCGTACACTACATCGTAGAGCGCTGCAGTTTATTTTATTAATTTATTTTCTAACTTTGTATGTGACGATGTTGCAACTTACAAAATAAAATATTCGCAAATCAATATTTATCTCAATATTTAATCAACACATAAAATCCTTAAATCAACACTGTAAAAACATAATATATTTTAATTTTCTATTCATTATTTATTAATTTATCAATCGATACTGCAAAATCCAACTTTTTTGTAAAATAATGGATAGGTTGTACTTACCCGATATTTCCTTTTCCAACTTTTTATTGCATCTCAGGATAAAAGATAATGAAATAATCTATATCACACGTGTGTAAGTTAATTGAATGATTAAAAATGGTACTCAATTCTAGAAACATTTTAATTTCCTAAACCCTATTATTAATCGATTTTAATCGATGATGAATAACTCAAAATATAAGCGAATGTAGTTTATAGCCGATTTTAGAATTGGGTAACATTATGTCATTCATTACGTACGCTTTGCAAAAACTAGGTACAGTCAGCATCAGAAAAATGTTGACGAGTAGAGTACTCAAAATAATCTTAAAACCAAAATATCAATATTATATTGACAATTAGAGTACTCAAAAAGTTGTAAGCATCCAGAGTAGTCAAACTATCTTAGCAATCGGTCTTCCAGAAACATGTAAGTAAGCAGAGTGTTCATTTTCATATACACAATCACGCTACTCAATGGTATCTAATCAAACAAAGTGTTCAAAATATCTGGACAATGTCATTTAATCGCATTTTGCATCCCTTTTTTACTTATGTAGCCATCCTTTACACATGATGATGGGATAATGTGAGATAGATGTATAAGTTAGAAAAGGATAGAAAATCTGTCAAATTAATGACAACTTCTTTTGTAATTTTTATAGTTGCCAGTTGCTTAAGCCATAAACTATCCACTTGAATTGGTGAGAAAAGAGTATGAATACTTACGTAAAAAATAAACGGTCCTGCAACGCAAGATACACCTACGTACTCAAAAATCCACTTCTCGTATTCTCTAATACGCATTATGACTACATTGACATGACATAGACGCAAAATGTCTGCTCTTTGAAAATAGGTACAGTTAGATACGAAACTATTGAACAAACATATTAATAATAGAGTGTTTTTTTATAATAGATTATAATTTATAATAGAAGTTTTTTTTAATACGTCATAAACCGCAATTTTCGCCTTCTTTCTCTTTTTCTTTCTCTCTGAAATAGTTATTAAAGTTAAACCTATTTAATTTTTACTTTTTACCCGAATAGAGACCTTAAGGCTGAAAAGATTTCGATGAAAGTGGTCACAAATAAAGGTATTTATGAGTGCATGAAATATAAATCGATACTACACCGTGAATTTTGGCGCTATATCTAATGGATTTTGTAAATTTTTTTAATTAAATAAAGTATGACATACAAAAAAATACATAAAAAAGCCCAAAAAAAGCAGGCGGCGGTACCCATTTGTAATTCATAAATCCAATGATAATCAATGGGTTCCGCCTGCTATCAAACTTATTTCGGTCTTTTTAGGAGCAGTCGTGTTTTTTATTTATTATTATTATTCAATCGACAGAAAAATTTTGAAATACGAAACCCTATTCCATACTATGATTTATATTAATACTAGCTATGCCTGCGACTTAGTTCGCGTGGACTTATATCTACTTGTGTAGGTTTCAAGTAATTTACACATCATACGAGTATTTATTTCTTACGTATTCATACTCTTTTCTCACCAATGCAAGGGGATAGTTTATGGCTTAAGCAACTGGCAACTATAAAAAATACAAAAGAAATTGTCATTAAATTTGACAAATTTCTATCCTGTTCTAACTTATACACCTATCTCACATCATCCCATCATCATGTGTAAAGGATGGCTACATAAGTAAAAAAGGGATGCAAAATGCGATTAAATGACATTGTCCAGATATTTTGAACACTTTGTTTGACTAGATACCATTGAGTAGCGTGATTGTGTATAAGAATATAAACTCTCTGCTTACTTACATGTTTCTGGTAGACCGATTGCTAAGATAGTTTGACTACTCTGGATGCTTACAACTTTTTGAGTACTCTAATTATCAATATAATATTGAAATTTTGGTTTTAAGATTATTTTGAGTACTCTACTCGTCAACATTTTTCTGATGCTGACTGTACAAGGTTTTTTTTTTTTTTGTAAACATGAAATCGTGGCCGTACTTTTATATTTAGAACATTGCTCTCAAGTTATGCTGAGTTACGAATAACTTTATTAATAATTAAAATTAACGACTGTTTTTTTTGCTATTTAGCATATTCTTGGGACATGAATGGCCATAACTTGACATCCCCCTTTCTAACTCGACCTTGATATATTGCCATCTAAGAAAATAGAAGAAACGTCAAAAACAGCTATGCTATGGAGGGAGCCAACCAAAGTCCAAAACATAGCCTTATATCTATGCCTTATATCGTAAAAAATATTTTGGCGATTGACTGCAAAAACCATTAATGAAAAAAAGAATTTAGAGTATTTTACGGCAAAGGCCAAGCAGAGTTGTGTAATATATAATTCATTGCTATTTTTATTTTACAGCACGTCTGGCAAGTTTAACCAAAGAATTTATTAGACATCAAGAGCATTGAGGAATACCTACATTGGAATGTGAACTGCTCGTGCTTATAATTTCATTGTCTATCAGTCAAATTATTTTCAGTCAGATCAATTGTAATATGTATGTTCTTACCTAAGCTGTCTTTCATTGATGTACCTGGCAAATAACTTAAAGTAGTATGCAGTGTTTGTACAAAATCTGTTCAGTAGTTTAGATGTGGAAGCATAACAGACAGTTATGTTCTGTGAGTGTCAATTATTGGTGGTAGCTTATAGGGGACTAAAAAGAAATTGAAATCTTAAAAAAATCTTTTATTGTCAATGTGAAACATCTAATCCATAGGTACTGTAATTGGTTTCTAAACCGCTCTTAACACTGTTCCAAGCATGATAATGGGATTTGTTATAACAACTTTGGAGCCCCCGGTGTGCATTTCCTGAAATCATAAAAAGTGATTATTAAATTATTGGATTTAACCTGTCAAGCCACGCAACAAACAGAAAAATAAATAAACAATAGACTCGCGGTGCCTGGGCACCAGTTGGTGTTTCATAGGTTAATAAATAAGTACCTATCATATTTATTCCTTTAAATACATATTATTATCCTATAAAAAAAATATTTTGATACCATAAGTGAACAATGTAAGTAGGTAGGTATATTCTTTGCAGTAATAAATAGGTAAAATTGTGTTTGGTTGTTTGTTTTAAATTATATTCTACTATCCTATCCTATTTCCTACTAATATTATACAAGTACATGCAACTAAGGGTTAGGTCGGTTTAACATCAGACATATTATATACAGCTCCAAATCGGCCTCAGTTGCTTGGTGCAAGTCAACTATAGTGCCTGGAATACAGCACATTCTAATACCAGAATGATTCTGGCTGGTTAGCTGTTATGCTACTTTTTGTGTTGGGAATAGGTTTCTATCAACCAATTCCCAAGATAAAAAGTAACATAGTAAGTAAGTAGTAGGTAACGGGAACAGAATGTAATAAACTATGTTGATCCCAGTAGAGAAGAATGGGGCCACTCCATCACTTCCCAGGTATCATAGAAGGAAGTGCTAGCTGGGTCTTAACAGGCTTGCACCTTACTACACGGGATGATGTGACTGAACATATTAGAATTTCGCTCAATATTGTATGTAGGTACGTATGAAATTTAAACTAACAGCATAAATCTATCTTACCCATGCACCATTACAGTTAAGAGTATCTAAATGATCTTTTAACACTGTTGGATTACAAAATACGAAACTATCATGACCAGTACGTACCTTTATATGGTTCAAATAATATGGTATCCACTTATTCTTATTGCTGATCTGCATCACTGACTTGATAATATTTATGCCATATTTAAAGATAGGTATCCAATGATATTTAGGTATCACATTTTATGTTTTTATAAGTTTTATCGAGAAGTCGTTGTGTAAGTATTTTATTTGTATTCATTTCTCTCGCTTCTGGGGATTTCTCCCAATATTCACCTCTTCAACATTTTATTGGTTTCTTTTTTATTTACATTCTTGTTTTGTTTTTGTTGAGGTTATGAGCTCGTCGATGTCCTAATGTAAGATGTCATGTCATCGATGAAATTAAATCGACCAATGACAATCATGGCTGTCTCTAAGATGTCACCAATCATAACCGTTAACAAGGATGAACGTTACATCGGAGGAACAACCTCGAGAATCGACCAATGAGAATCAACGTTGAGGTTGTCGAGTAGTTCTTACATCGTACACTACATCGTAGAGCGCTGGCGTGCCTACAGACACTTAAGGAATACAAAATTCAAGCGCATCGTCAAAACAACGTTGCCGCATCGTTGCGTTCGCCGATGTGCGCTTACAGAATTGCACTGCAGGTTGGACATCAAGCTTATGGGCCTGTAGTTTCCGATATCATATTGATCACCCTTTTTGTACAGAAGGATTATATTAGATTCAGTCCATTGTTGGGGTATCGTTTCTGTATTTACAATATCATTGAATATGTCTTTTAGAACAGGTGTTATTGCATGTTTCGTTTCCTTTAGTACTTCGTTACTTATTCCGTCGGGTCCTGGAGCTTTATTGTCTCTTTGCGTTGCTATAGCGAATTCTATTTCCTCCTGTATGATGCTGGGTACGGATGAGATTTCCAACAACTTTATTTCTTTTTCCACAATAGTGCTTTCATATAGTTTCTTATAGTAGGATGTAGCAATTTCTAATATTCCTTGCCTTCTATTTTCCTTCAAGTTATTACTATCTTTCATCTGTATGATCCAGTCCTTTTTGCTATTTAACTCTTTATATGCCTTTTTTATTCCTCCTGTCTGTAAAATGTGTCTCTCTATTGTTTCCATTCTTTTCTGTTTTCTATCTTTTCTAATACTTTCTTTTATTTCTTTGCTGAGTTTTGCTATTTGCTTTCTATTATAGTTAGTATTCTTTCCATTGATTAGGTCAGATCTTTGATTAAGTAGGTTAATGGTTTTGGTAGTCATCCATTCGTTGGGTAGGTCCTTTTTATTACTTCCCTGTTGCATAGCTGTTTTGATTGTTTTTTCTAACCAGTTGTATTTTTCTTGCACCTTCATGTTTGTTGTCTCTTTGTTGTATTCTGTAAGTTTTTTCGTTATAGAATTTGCCATTTGTGCTGTTTGGTATTTGGTAGGTTTTGTGTTTATCATATTGTTTCTTGGTCTTGGGATTTTTGGCGGGTTCGTCATCAGTTCTGCTCGAATAATTCGATGGTTGGTGTTGAAGTTGAATTTGTTAAGGACTGTCAAGTTTGAGAAACATCTGCTTTTATTCGTCATTATAAAGTCTATTTCATTTTTAATTAGCCCGTCTGGTGATAACCAGGTCCACATCTTACTTTTTTTCTTCTTGAAGACTGTGTTTAAGATTTTCAAACCATTCTCCTGAGCAAAGTGTACAAGCCTTTCTCCGTTTTTACTTCTGGCCTTTTTTTTATATATAAATGGCCCAAGGACTGTATCTTCATCTGGTTGTCGTTCTCCAATTTGACCATTGAAGTCTCCTATTACAACAAGGTTTTTGTGAGCATGGTCTTGGATTGTTTTATTTAGTTCTCGGTAGAATGAGTCCGTTAATCTTGTATCTGATTGTTCCGTGGGTGAGTATACTTGTATGATGGACCATGGGTCTTTGTACCCCGGCAGCTTAAGATTCATCACTGCTATGCGCTCTGATATTCCTATGAAGCTTTCCACATAGGTCGCGAGGTATTTTTGGATAATAAAACCCACTCCATACTGACCTGGGGTTGTGCCTATATGGTATAGAAGGAAGTCAGGGTACGAAATTATTCTTTCTCCCATTCGCCTTACTTCGCTCAGTCCGACGATGTCCCATTTAATCTGTTTTAACGCATGTGTTAATTCTGTAAGGTTTTCATTGTTTTTAAGCGTAAGTACATTGAGAGCTGCAACATAGATTTTTGATCTACTGTGACTGTTTTCACAATTGTTTTCACAATTGTTTTCCTGTGTTGTTGGAGGGTTGTGGTCATTTTCCCCCACGAGGACCAGTCGGCTTGGGAGAGATTGTGTAGTTTCTTTTGTTTGGTTTTTATATTTTGGTTGGATTGTCCGTTTGCCGGTTGCTGATTGCTATTGTTTTTTATGTGTAGGTATATCAGTGAGAGAGTTCGATCGAATTCTCAGCAAATCGAAGGCGTTTGTCCTGTTAGTTTTAATAGAACTTATCGTTTGTTGCTTTTTAGGTTTAGTGGTGGAAGTCGACATTGGTGAAGTAGATAGTTCTCTTTTTCTTTTGTCAGAGTTGGGTCCTTTTACTACTAGCTTATCATAGTTGAGAAAAGCAATATTTCCCTTTTTCTTCTCCTCTAGCAGCTGTGGTATCAAAGCCTTTCTCTTTTCTATGACTTCCTTAGAATAGTCTTCCGAAAGATAGATTTCCTTCAACATTTTTTTGTTTTTTATAATTTGGTCTTTTTTCCATCCATTTATAAATGATAGCAGCACAGGTCTATGTTTGCTCCCAACTTTATTTTTCCCTATACGGTATAGTCTGTTTATTTCATTTTCTTCCACGGATAAATTTAAGTCTCGTTTAAAGATCTCCTTAACGGTTTGAAATAGCTCCAATATCGATTTTTCTCTCTCTTCTAAACCATAAATAACTATATTGTTACTTTTCTTCTCTTTTTTCAAATACTCAATTTCGTTCTCCAGGTTACAAATTTTTTGTTTTAATTTTTTATTTTCTTCCATCATAGGAGTTAATTTTTCCTCCATTCGCTCCATTATATTCTGTGTCAGAGATTCTTTTAGATCATTTGTCTGTTTCTCCATTTCTATCTTCATTCTATCAAACAATAATTGAAATTGCTCTTCCATATTGTCAGATGAAGTGATGTGAAATGGAACGTAAATGCAACTTGGTAGAAAATATTGTTTTAGTATATTTTTGTGATGGCAACTGTCGGGTTAGTTGTCAGCTGACTGTCAGTTCGGGTTTTGACTAATATTGCGGGTATTTGTTTATTTGTTTATTTTCCCGGCTGTCAAATTGACTTAGGTTATAACAATATTTTATTCTAACCTCAATTGTGGATATTTGAGCTTCACTTTTAACTAGTTGTTTTTGAGAATATCCAAGGATCGTTCTTTACTATGTCTTCTGATGTTGTTTAGCTGATGTTTGAAGCACTACAGTCCTTAAAGTGTAACTATAACTATTTTTAATAAGTGTTTTATTGCCGACAAATATCCGCGACTTGTTGACACTTCAACGACCGGAAACGGAACCTACTACTATACTATATATATATATATATATATACACACATCAAAAAAAGTTTGCGATCAATGGCATAAGCTCCTAGAATTCTTTAAATTTAACTTTATCAAGAAAAAATCTATGTTGTATGCTTTCTTTAAATAGGAATACCCTGTTTGAAATTAAAATATAAAACTATTTTTTATTATTTATTTTAAAATATAATATATATATAAATATAATATAATATAATATATATAATAATAATGCAATTGTGATAGAAATTTCATAGAAAGAAAAAGACTGTTTAATTAAACTTAAACTACAATTTATTATTAAAAGGTGTAAATTCAATATAAAATAACTCCTCCCCTGGCTATACAGCTCGTTTAAGAGCATCCCACGCGTGCTCTATTGGGTTTAAGTCGGGCGAGCCGGCAGGCCAGTCTAATCGTGTGATATCGTATTCTTGAAGAGCAGCATTGACTCGTTGAGCTCGATGTGCGGGCGCATTATCATCGACCAGTACAAATTGGTGCCCATGGTTTACCCGGAATGGTTTGACGATATCATCAATAGCAACTGCTTTGTACATGTCTGCTGTCATGAAGCCCCGATACGGGATCAAAGGCGTTCTAGCTCCAATCATAATGCCACCCCAAAAAGACACCGATTTTCCGCCTTGCTGAACTGTTCCAGTGGCAGTTCTTTGTCTTTCACGGTCGCCTGGTCTTCTCCAGACACGGACACGTCGGTTATCTGGATGAGTGGAGATTCGGGATTCGTCAACAAAGAGACAGTTTTGCCAAATGTTTTCTTCCTCACCTTCTTCATTTTGCCGAAGTCTAGCCCACTGCAATCTTCGTTGTTGACGTTGCCGGGAATTGAGCGGAGCTCACCATGACCTCCGTGCTCGTAATCCAGCCTGGTGCAAGAAATTGCGAACGGTCTGCGTGCTAACTTCAAGCCCAGAGGCGGCCCTGACTTCTGCTTTTATTTTAGTGGCGTTGATTGTGGGATCACGGGCTGCAAGCAATCTAATATAGCGCTTTTGGGCAGCTGTCAAAACAGTTGGGCGACCGCTGCGGGGTCGGTCAGCTAAATTCTCCATTCCGTGGTACCTCTGCAACGTAGCCACGACATAGGATTGGGATATAGCAAGTCTGCGTGCTATTACTCTCGTGGTGTATCCTTCTTCCCTCAAGTTACTATTTTAGCTCGTAAAACCTCTGATAATCCTCTTGGCATTTTTTCAATCACAACTTTCCGCGAAAAATATCTTGAATCGGTTATAATTCACTAAATCAGATTTCTGAATGAGCGTAAGCTAGGACTGAAAGCCTTTTTGTAAGAAAAAACAATTAAACGGTGTCATTGTTTTGTGTTCTAATTCTTTATTTTTAAATAAAGAATCTAAAAAGAAGAAAAAATCATATTCATACTAATTATAGTATATATTAAATATATTAAATTGTTGCTGTAGTAATCTACAGCAACAAAAAAGATTTCAGTTTTTCAAAGTGATCGCAAACTTTTTTTGATGTGTGGAATCTGCGGTCGCCTAGTGGTATGGGTAATGGACTGCTGAGACGAGGTCTCGGGTTCGATCCCAAGTTTACCATTGCACACACCAATGACTATTCGATGCTTTTCGAAGTTATGTGTGTATTTATCGCAGGTTTATAAGTGCCCGGTTAATGGCAATAGGCTCGCCACCTATTACATTGGGACCTAAACATAAACTGGCGAAATGTGGGTGCTAGCACCTCTGCCTACCCCTTCGGGGAATACAGGCGTGAGTTTATGTATGTATATATATATATATCGTTACTCAAAGACTGTAAAGAATCTTTGTAGATTTTACGTCCTATTATTCGAAATTATTCGAAATTATTCGAAACTCCGGCTATCACAAGGAAAGTCTGACAGAAAGCCCTAAGCACACTGCAACCTGAGAATACAAATAATCGGCATCCACTTAAGCTAACCACTTAATTTTTTCTTTCAAATGTATACATTTTTAGTCTGTGCCCTTTTTATATCGATAAGTAGTTATCGACAGTTTACTGGATTCCCTACTAGGCCGCCATACTGCTTTCAGTTCATTCATAAAATCCAAGTTTAGGTAGGCAGTTTTTTTTCGTAGGTATGGCACCTCTTGATATACTCTAAGCGTGAAGTGTGCACAGGGTGGCCCTATTCAACATATACAAATTTTAGTTATACAAATATGAGGCAAACATGAGTATGACCATGAAACATCACTTTGTCTCTTTTTTCTAATATACAGTTTTACCTGTAAAAAAGAGACAAAACATTTAAGTTCTTGCTCACTTGGGAAAATGAGTATATAAATTTGACAGCGTGCCAAGTTTTGGCAACATCCATGAATGATTTGTTACACTCATTCATTACTTTACTCTACACGAAACTACAAGAAGCATGATAGTGATGTACTCCAACAAATGATTTGTCGACGTAAATACTTTTTTTTAACATAACTAGCTGTCCCGGCGAACTTCGAACCGCCAATTTTTCCCTGCACCCGTGGCGTCAGATCCCGTTCCCGCTGCACCATTTAGGGGGATGAAAAATTGATGTTGGCCGATTCCCATAGATACCGGATAAGCACAAAAAAATTCATTAAAATCGGTCAAGCCGTTTCGGAGGAGTATGGCAACGAAAACTGTGAAACGAGAATTTTATATATTAGATAGTACAAATAAAAAACATATTTATTCATGAATATTTTTAAACTACTAATTAGAAATAAAATAAAAGAAACCAATTAAAAACTAAAACTAAGACTAAAATTAAAACGCGTCGTAGAATTCCTCCGCATCGCATGCTTCTTGTCGCAACGTTCCCAAAAGACTGGCAGCATTGCCACGTTGTATGGCAATGCTTATTCTCTGACCTAAAAAGAGGCCAGCCCTCTGGTCACGAGAAGCGTCGACCATACGCTTCGCAATCTCTCTGAAGAGATTGCGAGCGCTCGGGCCCCAAGACCCCAACGTATACTACATACATAGACTCCAATGAGTTTGGAGTATTTGCGCCGTTTGAGAGCCTCTGCGGAAGCAGCGGCGGCACCGGCACAGCCAGCCGTGCCAGGTATGGGGGTAGGGGCAATGGTGTTGACGCATGTTGCGTCCCACACCAGGGCCCTACGGTCTCTTGCCATCGTCGCGCGCCAAACCGTTAGGTTCAAGCACGGCTGGCACACCGGCGGTGACAAGAGCACGGCGGATTATATCGTTGAGGCTGGCGTGCCGTGGCATTCGCCCAGCGCTCCTGCAGTACGACAGACCATGGTGTCCGAGTCGGTCAACTGCTTCTCCACAACGGCATCGATGCAGAGAAACACACGGCGCGCCTAATCGGAGGCACGTGGCGATGCGGAAAGTAGTGTCGTCTAACATAGTCGCTATGTTAGATGACGGAAGAGCTTGCAACCAAAGACCCGATACCCACACTCCAACCACCAGTAAACGGGCACGCTCAGCAGCATTAGAGCAAGTATTTAATAGATTCTGTCTAACTAAGCTGCAAGGCGGCCCGTCCCACTGACCCTGTGAGAAAAGGTTCCCTGGGAGATCCGTGTTTGGACATGCAATTTTCCAAGCATTCACTGCATCAGTCTTGCACAATACTGCCGAATTAACTAGTGTAGGTGCAAGAATTTTCCTAGTTAATTCTTCCGTACTGTAGACCGACATTTTTCCGTATAGTACAAATTACCTAATAGCTGGTACAGATAACTCACTTTCTGGAAAATCAACAATCTAACTCAGTTAAGTTCCTTAAGTTCACGAGATTAACCTCTGCATACCTACACATATGTACCTATCCTAATTGTCGGCCATACGGTTATTATTATTTTCTTACTTTGCAGTCGCTCGGCCACAGGCCGCCAAAAATAGCTTAGTTGGAGATCGTCGAAATTCATAGTGATCTTTATGATACATACGCTGAGTGTGTTATAACAAATATTGCTGGCTTTATCACAAGAAGTATTATTAAAAAAATTAAATGCGAGGTTTTGCATCATTACTGCTCGGGGCAGAAGACGTGAAGAGCCACATTTACAAAATATCAAGAGGAGGCCTTAACGCCTTAACCTATATGCCTCATCGAGCGTGGTAAACATACACATAACAAAAAACAGAAAAAATAATTTAAATGCACCTGACAAACAAGACAACCCCCGAAAGTTATTACTTATATATATTAAAATTTATTTGTGAATTTTATGATAATATATGAAAATTGTTAATTGGTAATTGTTATAACTTGTTACTTAATTAGAAATGTCAACAATCATTTGCATGCCGTGTGGTTGAATATGGTGATACTTCCACAATAACAATGAACATCAATGTACAATACCCATACTTCGCAAATTATGAATAAATGAAATGAAATGAAAAAATATTTTTGCCGATTCTGATGCAACACATAGCACTAATCACAAGTTTTAATTAAATGTGTAATACAGATTTTTCTAGACATCCAGGTTTAGACACCACGGTCGTACACAATGCGATAAGCTGTCACATCGACAATATTTAAATAAAAAATGCTTATAATATTTTTATTGTTACTTTCTTCGCATAAACCGTCAAGATAAAACCATGCGCCTAGCATTTTTCTATACTCCTAAATATAAGATATCGACAAATATTACGATACTAGAAGCTACAGCCCTAACGTAGTAACCGTCGGCCATACGTTCATTCACAAAAATGGAACGTAGCTATACACGCCTAATCTGTAGGTATGGCCTATCTACTAAGCGCGCGAGCGTTCTTCCCATAGATATAGGAACAACCAGGAATCCATAGGAATCTTATATTTAGGAGTATGGAAAAATGCTAGGCGCATGGTATCATCATGACGGTTTATGCGAAGAAAATAACAATAAAAATATTATAAGCATTTTTTATTTAAATATTGTCGATGTGACAGCTTATCGCATTGTGTACGATCGTGGTGTCTAAACCTGATGTCTAGAAAAGTCTGTAATTAAAAGAAACTTGTGATTAGTGCTATGTGTTGCATCAGAATCGGCAAAAATATTTTTCACATCATAAAATTCACACATAAATTTAAATATATATAAGTAATAACTTTCGGGGGTTCTCTTGTTTGTCAGGTGCATTTTAATTATTTTTTCTGTTTTTGTGATATGTGTATGTTTACCACGCTCGATGAGGCGTATATAAGGCCTCCTCTTGATTTTTTGTAAATGAGGCTCTTCACGTCTTCTTCTCCGAGCAGTAATGATGCAAAACCTCGCATTTAATTTTTTTAATAAAACTCCTTGTGATAAAGCCAGCTTTGTATTGCGTGATACTCTCTGTATACGCATCAATATTTGTTTTAACACAAATCTTCGGCGATCTCCACTAAGCTATTTTTGGCGGGCTGTGGCCGAGCGACTGCGAAGTAAGGAAATAATAATAACCGTAGGCCGACAAATTTGTAGGTATGCAGAGGTTAATCTCTCTAACTTAAGGAACTTAACTGAGTTAGATTGTTGATTTTCCAGACAGTGAGTTATCTGTACCAGCTATTAGTTAATTTGTACTATTATGTGAAAAAAGAGTATTTTCGTTGACAAATCATTTGTTGGAGTACAACACTATCATGCTTCTTGTAGTTTCGTGTAGAGTAAAGTAATGAATGAGTGTAACAAATCATTCATGGATGTTGCCAAAACTCGGCACGCTGTCAAATCTATACTCTCATTTTCCCAAGTGAGAAATAACTTAAATGTTTTGTCTCTTTTTTACAGGCAAAACTGTATATTAGAAAAAAAGAGACAAAGTGATGTTTCATGGTCTGTCTCATGTTTGCCTCATATATGTATAACTAAAATTTGTATATGTTGAATAGGGCCACCCTGTGGTTCTTCCATAGACATAAATATACAGACGTGAAGCTACTACGAAATTCATTCATAAAATCATATTAGGAAAACGCCAATTCTCCATCTTGCTTTCCAACGTAGTGGGGGTGTAGTAGCACCTGATTGGTCAAATAAAATTGCTAGTGATGCGGTGATAGAATTTTAATTATCGCTATTTTCCCAAATATTTAAAGAACGAAGACCACTTTCCATACATAGTGAATGACTTTTGAAATGCCGTTGACTTTTTATTATTCTATCGCATAATGGTACTGGTACTGGTATTACTGATGAATAGATACTAAAACATTTTTTGCAAAAAAAAAACAAAAATATTAAATAAAAATTCGATTTTTTTTGTCCAAATCGATTTTATTTTTGTGCCAATGTGTTATGTATCTGGAGTACTACTAAATATATATATATATCGTTACTCAAAGACTGTAAAGAATCTTTGTAGATTCTACGTCCTTCTGGGCGAATTATTCGAAACTCCGGCTATCACAAGGAAAGTCTGACAGAAAGCCATAAGCACACTGCAACCTGAGAATACAAATAATATAATCGGCATCCACTTAAGCTAATCACTTAATTTTTTCTTTCAAATGTATACATTTTTAGTCTGTGCCCTTTTTATATCGATAAGTAGTTATCGACAGTTTACTGGATTCCCTACTAGGCCGCCATACTGCTTTCCATTCATTCGTAAAATTCAAGTTTAGGTAGGCAGTTTTTTTTCGTAGGTATGGCACCTCTTGATATACTCTAAGGGTTCTTCCTATATCTATGGAAGTGTGTGAAACTGACAGTGTGTGATGTGGATACGATGTGGAAAATTTGACGATTGTAAAAATTATAAAAAAAAGAATTTTGAAATAGAATCATGGCCGCATTAAAATTAGAGAGAGTACCGGAAAATATTGATTTCCCGAAGGAAGAGGAAAATATTCTTAAGTTTTGGAAAGACATTGATGCATTCCAAACTTGTCTGAAACAGTCAAAAAATAGACCTAGGTTAGTTATTTAGGCTTCCTATTTTTACACATAAATCGTGTAGTATTTCACTAGGTGCAATATTTGAGTTATTAAGTCATGCTTTCATTTATAAAACCTGGTGCAATAAAATAATAACCTATCTTATAGTGGCATGGGACGCAGTGAGTACCAGATGGTGACTGTATGTAGTGAATCAGTCTGCTCTAATTTCAGAATACTGTGTAACTTGATCGTACCTCAACTGTTTAAACTATAGGAGTAGTAGTATTTACGCGCTTACTATTCCATTTTCAGTACAATTTTGTGTACTTATTCTGTATTTATGAGGTTCTTGTATAGTGAATAGTAACCAAAAAGTAAGCTTAAGTTAACCTTTTATACAGCATGTGTCAATTTCATGAGGTATCATTATGTATAACACAATTCCCAACAGCTTCTATTTTGAATACCTTTGATCAGAAGGAGTTGAGAGAGTCAAATGTAAGTTACAGTTGATGAAAGCATCCTATGGCAATGACCTCATGATATATAGTGTCCAATAGCTTAGCATATCAGTGTTAGGTCAAGTAAGTTTTGAGTGGACATGGTCTTACAGTGCAGTTATTGTTGTAGGTGTTATCATAATTTGATGACAAAATGAACAAGTGTAACACATACAATGATATGTTAGCAATTTATACATTTATTATTCTATAAAGTTAGCAGTCCACTGCTGAATTCTATAGATACAGATTACAAATGCCAAAAAGTATACTTTTAAATAATCCATTAAATATATATTATAAAGTTAATAGATTACTGTACACATGATTAATATAATTGAACAAATGCATTACGAAACGAGTTGACCCTCCCCGACCAAAGCAATCTTGTCAGATGGGGAAAAGCCACAGATAAAACATGTAACTCATGTGGTGAAGCAATTGGTACTGCTAGGCACCTACTGGTGGGTTGTAGGACGCTATTAGACCGGGGTCATTACTCGCGCCGACATGATAAGGTATTAGAAATCGTACGTGAGGCGGTAAGTTTGGCGGTAGCAAGAGCGAAAAAGGGTTTAACCACAAACCAAAGAAATGACGTCGCGTTTGTAAAGGAAGGCTGCTCAAAAAAGACAAATCAAAAGCCGTACTCAATTTTGATAGCAGCCGCTGACTGGACATTACTCGCAGATTCGTATGAGAAACACTATAAAATACCGGAGGATGTTTGTGCCTCGTCATCCAGACCCGATATATTCCTATTTTCAAAACAGCAAAAGCGTGCAGTACTAGTAGAACTCACAGTACCGTGGGAAACTAACATACCTAAAGACCACGCTATAAAAATAAACAAATACTTTGACCTAACCAACGAGTTAACCAAAACTGGCTATGTGGTTAAACTCTACGCCGTGGAAGTAGGAGCAAGGGGAATTCCAGCTAAATCCCTGTATAACTTATTTAAAGACCTCGGATTGCCAAGAGCTTCAGTAAGCTCTTTACTCAAACGAATATCTAAAACGGCGTTGATAGGATCTTACCAAATTTGGATAGGTAGAGGGGGGAACACGACTGACGGTGGAGGTGAGCGCTGATGCATCACAAGGTGGCCACCCTAAACCTACACCTGGGTCGCAAGTCCCAGGCGCCGTCACAGTGTTCCTCTCTGTACCACGCCATGGACCCGGCGACCGCATGGTGAATCCATGGAATGCTAAGAACCGGATCTCTTTTAAATTCATTTCTATATTAATATTATCAGGTATTCATTCTACGATGGGCCACCCTTCGCTACAGGTTTACCACATTATGGCCACATCCTGGCAGGAACTATCAAGGATGTTGTCACGCGATATGCTCACCAGCAGGTAAGAAATTGTATTTTGAAATGACTATACAAACATATTTGCTCTAAATATAATCTGCAGCATCTTTGATGCTTCAGCCCGTATTCTAGAATGATATTCGGCCTGAATCGCGATTTATCTGAGGACAAATTGTATAGACAACTTGATAGTTTGACATATTGCCTATACAATCTGTAAGATAAATTGAGTTTCAGTCTGAGTGTCATTCTAGAATATAGATTTATAATACTTTGCAAATTAAGTTAGATGCTACAGTAAGGGATATTCAGTTTTTATTATTGGCACATCTATATATATAAAAATCAATTGCTGTTCGTTAGTCTCGCTAAAACTCGAGAATGGCTGAACGGATTTATCTTATCTTGGTCTTGAAATGTTCTTGGAGGTCTAGGGAAGGTTTAAAAGGTGAGAAAAATTCGAATAATTGCTGGGAACCGACATCCACGCGGGTGGAGCCGCGGGCAAAAGCTAGTTTTCAATATTTTTCACACATTTAAGCATGTTTTGATTGTTCGGAAATGATGTTAAATCTTTATTTTTATTTTTTTAGGGATATCACGTAGAAAGGCGGTTTGGTTGGGATTGCCATGGATTGCCTGTGGAGTTTGAAATTGATAAAGCCCTAGGCATCAAGGGACCTGAAGATGTTGAAAAGATGGGCATTTCAAATTACAATGCTGAATGCCGTAAGATAGTTATGAAGTATGCTGATGAATGGGAAACAATTATCACTAGAATGGGACGATGGATTGGTAAGGCTACCAAATTATTTCAAAGATCTGTTTTTATTTAGACTAGTTATACTAGGCTTTGTTATTATTTTGCATAATGGCTTAGTAATAAATTGAATAACTCTTCATTTTGAAGTACACAATACACATAGAGCTAACTTTCTAAATATCTGTGTAAATATAATTTAAAAAGCTATTTTTTTCAATAAAAATGACATCTGAGTTTAGTAGGTTGTATTGAAAAGAAAAATACAATTGCTATGGTATTATATTGCACCAGCCAATACAGAATGCATCAATAAATCATAAAACAGAGAAAGAGGAAGGTAAATAGGAAAGCACTAATTCTTCACTGTATATAATAAGTAATTTTCTAGAATTTCATCCTTATTACAACACTACTGGTGCAATACTGTAATGTTTGAGTGAAAATTCTTTGTTGTTGCTTGTCTGTAAGTGTTCTGTATATGAAAGCCAATTTTCTACCACTTTGCTATGACTCAATGATTGTTTTTGTTTCACAGATTTCAAGAATGATTACAAAACATTGTATCCATCATTTATGGAATCTATTTGGTGGGTGTTCAAAGAACTCTACAACAAAGGCTTGGTGTATCAAGGGGTCAAAGTGATGCCTTTCTCTACTGCCTGTTCCACACCTCTCTCCAATTTTGAATCTGGACAGAACTACAAAGATGTTGTAGATCCTGCAGTAGTAGTGTCATTCCCTACATCAAAAGGTTTCTCATTACTTGCATGGACAACCACTCCATGGACATTGCCTAGTAACCTAACTTTATGTGTAAATCCTAAATTAGTTTATGTAAAAGTAAAAGAAAAGGCAACTGGTAATTGTTATGTTCTGCAAGAAGCAAGGTTCCCAGTAGTTTTCAAGAATGTTCAAGATTTCGATGTTCTTGAAAAATTCACTGGTGACAAACTGAAAGGAATCAAATACACTCCCATTTTTGATTACTTCGTTGGACAGTGTGCTAACGCTTATCAAGTGTTGGTCGATGGCTACGTCACTGATGATTCTGGTACAGGTATTGTACATCAAGCCCCATACTTTGGTGAGGACGATTTCAGGGTTTGCCTTGCCGCCGGAGTTATAACGAGGGATCAAGAAATTATTTGCCCTGTTGACCCGAGCGGGCGGTTCATGATGCCAGTAAAAGACTTTTTGGGACTATACGTTAAAGACGCGGACAAAAACATTATTGCTAATTTGAAGGCTCGGAACCGGCTTATCCAAGTTGGTCAAGTTAAACATAGTTATCCGTTTTGTTGGCGATCAGATACTCCACTTATTTATAAAGCAGTTCCGTCTTGGTTTGTGCGAGTCGAACAAATGAGTCATTGCTTATTGAAATCTTGCTCAGAGACTTATTGGGTTCCCGAATTCGTCAAGGAAAAACGATTTAAGAATTGGTTAAAAGACGCACGCGACTGGGCAATTAGCCGCAATAGGTACTGGGGTACACCAATTCCTTTGTGGATCTCTCAGGATCGACAAGAGGTCGTGTGTATCGGTAGTATTGCTGAGTTAGCGGCTTTAACGGGTACAGAAGTAAAGGATTTACATAAGGAAAGCATTGACCATTTGGAAATTCCCTCATCACGACCTGGACACCCGCCGTTGAAAAGAATTTCAGAAGTTTTTGATTGTTGGTTCGAATCGGGATCTATGCCGTATGCTCAAAATCATTACCCATTCGAAAATAAAAAAGAATTTGAAGACAATTTTCCTGCTCACTTTATTTCTGAGGGAATCGATCAGACTAGAGGGTGGTTTTACACCCTTATCGTGGTTTCAACCGCGTTATTCCAAAAACCACCTTTTAAAAACTTGATCGCTAGTGGTTTAATTTTAGCAGCTGATGGTCAGAAAATGTCGAAAAGAAAAAAGAACTACCCCGATCCAATGGAAGTAGTCAAAAAATACGGTGCTGACGCTTTGAGGCTCTATCTTGTTAATTCACCTGTAGTGAAGGCGGAAAACCTTCGCTTTAAAGAGGAAGGTGTTAGGGATATTATCAAAGACGTATTTCTACCGTGGTATAACGCCTTCAGATTTTTAATGCAGAATGTAGAACGCATTGTCCAAGAAGAGCAGATCGATTATAAATTTAATGAACAGGCCGTACGAGAAAATGTTATGGACAAATGGATTGCTTCCTTCACACAATCTCTAATCAGATTCGTTAAAAAGGAAATGGCCGCATATAGACTGTATACAGTTGTTCCGAGGTTAACGAAATTTATCGACCATTTAACCAACTGGTATGTAAGAATGAATAGAAAGAGGCTAAAGGGTGAAAATGGTGTTAAAGACTGTCAGGTCGCTTTGGATACGCTATTTGGTGTTCTATTTGACATGATCAGAGTAATGTCACCGTTCACTCCCTACCTCACGGAATTCATGTATAAAACGTTGCGGCGGCTGTTACCCGACTCATCATTAGAGAGTGTGCATTTCAACATGATAGCGGAACCTAAAATAGAACTAGTAGATACTGATATAGAAAGAGCCGTTCAAAGAATGCAAACTGTAATTGAGTTAGGCAGGGTTTTGAGAGACAGGAAAACTATACCTATAAAATATCCTTTGCCAGAAATGACAGTCATCCACCAAGACCAAATATATTTGGACGATGTAAAATCTTTGGAAAAATATGTATTAGAAGAAATGAATATAAAAAAATTACAACTGTCAAGTGACAAAGAGAAATATGGTATCAAGTTACGAGCAGAGCCAGATCATAAAATACTTGGAGCCCGACTTAAGGGCGATTTTAAGGCCGTCACGCAAGGACTCAAGAGTTTAACCAACGAACAATGTGAAAAACTTATAGCTGATGGATTTGTAGAACTAGTTGGACAGCGTATTGACGTGTCTGAAGTCAGGATCATATTCCAAGCTGAAGGCAACGATCAGTACGAAGCGCATAGTGATAACGATGTCCTGATTCTACTTAATGTTACACCTGATCAAGATATGCTTGATGAAGGGTTCTCTAGAGAAATTATTAACCGAGTTCAGAAGTTAAGGAAGAAGGCCCATCTTGTGCCAACTGACGAAGTAAACGTTTACTTTTCGGTGAATAAGTCGAGCGATATAATGCGTATAATTAATTCCCACCGTGAATTTATTGAATCTACAGTTAAAGCGCCACTGAGACCCATGGAAGAGCTGACACCATCCTTACCAGTAATTATAGAGGAAACTCAAGAACTAAAAGGATCTTCATTAAAATTGGTAATTACTTGGAGGAAGGAGGTGGAGGTGCCTGCGAACCCATGGGCTAATGTAGTTCTACAAGATATAAAACCTCGATTTGGCGTGTCGAGTAATCAAGGTAGCGTAATTCTTAGGGATAAAACGAATAAATTCATTAGTTTGAGCCAACTTTATCACGAGGTGACTGTTCTCTTCGGTTTGTACGGTATCAAGTTTACTTTATGGTGCAATGGCACAGAAGTAAAAGATACCAGCACCTTAAACACTAAAACAATAATAGTTTCAGCGACAAAACCGAAAGATTATCAAAGTGAAACAGCACCATATTGTAAGTTTGTTAATATTGCAAATGGCACTAAATCAGTAACATGGTTCTTGGAGAATCCAGTAGGGAAAAAAACTTTGGATCAAAACGATGCTTTGAAATTTATTACTAATTACTTGGGCATTAAATCTAGCGATGTAGACAGGAAACTTTTAAAGTAATGATAGCGACTCACAAATAAACTTAAACCATAAAAATATATATTGCTACTTCATAGGTAATAAATAAATACATACATTGATATTTGGGTCGTTAGGACGACCGTTGGCTTATACATGAACTGGACACGTAATTTATGCGTGTGAGGCAGTGTTTATAAAAGAGCTATCTGGCTGGCATCCTTTCGAAGCTGTGCTTGTTGTTGATCAAATAGACACGCGGTGCAAGGGAACCGTGTAGCTCTAAAATATACGCTCCTACCTCGGTTCCTCGGAAGTAGGAACGGTCCTTTTGTCTTCTTTTGTATATTATATGTGCTATTAGGAAATCTAATAAAGAAAATCGCTTTAACTGGTTTAAGCATTGCGTGTTAACTTCAAGAGCTTAGGTAGGCAATGCTACTTTTAGATAAATATCTATATAGATAACCTTTTATTGCACACAATTATTTTAACTTGAATCGTTCTAGATCTCAGGGTGTACTTACACGCCAACAAAATATATTATAAAAATACATGTACCTAATTACGACACTTTGATGTCGCTTGAAACGTCGATGTTCAGAAAATAACTGGGTAGTCTAGATAGAAACATATAATTTACTGTCCATTCGTATCAGAAGCACTGCTTTCAAGCGCCGCCAAACCAGAAAGAGAACTAATTCATTTATTGATATTGTTGACGCAGGAGAAACAATCGCTCAGTGTTTTTGTTTATTATTTTGTGGTAGGTATGCTTTTACTGTAATAAGTTATTTGCCTGCTAACGTTATAGTGAAGCATTCAAACTAGGATTTACTTATATTTAATTATGTAAAAGCTATATTTATATTGTCCTTTTATTTTTTCTTATAATTTCGTGTTTTACCTAGGAAGCCTAGAATAATTCAGAAAAAGATAACATGTTATATATTTTTAAGAAGTGGCGCCTTGGAATAGTAATTTTAAGTTATTTATTTATTACATTTTAAGATTTCTGTATGGTTTGGCACGATTTATGAAATAAAACGAAAATAGTATGAGTTAAACTTTATTTAATTAAATGTTCCTTCATAAATTAAACAAAATAAGCATTGAACATTGTTCATTTAACTATTATCTTAACAGGTGCAGTGATTTACAACTCAGTTCATATCCATATGTCAGAGAAAATGTTATGATTTGTGGGAGTGCCTTGCCTTTAAGGCAATGTGAAAATCAATAGTTAGGTACCTACGTTTACGCTGCAAATCTATCTTTCCTTATGATGGAGTCTTCGAGAAGTGCTATGAATATCGTATCATATTTAGATATTACAGGTGTGTGCAAGCAGCAGTAAAAATGTAAACCACATTTTTGCATGCGTCAGGCCACGTCAGTATAACCATCTAGTGTACACAAACGTCCGAGAAAATCCAGTTGAGATTTAAAAAGAGGGTAGATGAGAAGTCAAAATCTCACTTAATTTCTATATTTTTACTGGGTCAGTAACGTGGCGTAAGTTTGATTTATTATCAAAAGAAGTAGGTATGTGCACTGAAAAGCTTTAGTATGGAGGAAGTGAAAGTGAGAGAAGGGAGGGGAAAAATGTCACGGAGGTAAAGTTACGGCCCTGTGCTGTAAACGTACATATGCACCACAAAATCACATGTCAATTAGAATATTAGAAAGTCTTAAATTTTTATTGTGAAAGGAGGCAGAGAGACGAAAAGTCCATGTTCAAATAATACCGGGTGTAAGGGGAACGCTCCCGAAGCCGAAAACCCCTATTAGTACTCCAGTTACATAACACATTAGCATAATTATAAAAATATATTTTTTTATATTTTTTTTTTTTTTTTTGCATTATTTACTCTCCATCGCATTGGTAAAGCTAAATGAAATGGTAACGGATTTTTTTTTGTCCAAATCGATTTTATTTTTAATTTATGCCAATGTGATAAGTACCTGGAGTACTAATAGAGTACTTCGGGAGCGTTCCCCTTACACCCGGAATAATATTAAAAAGATTTTTTTATTAATGATGATTTGAAGAAGTGGGCAGTTATAGAAGACATTTGAGAGAAGTAGGTCATTTTAAAAACTGTGGTTATAATCAGGATAATCGTAAGAGTCCTATTGAAGTCATCTGTGGTTGAATAGGTAGTGGATCTATTTTGCATACACCTTTGTCACTATTCAGCATACTCAACTTTCAATTTCTCGGACGGGATATTCTGAGAACTGTGGTGTGTGTCAAATTAAAACTGAAATATGCGAATGTGGTATCATTTCAACATGAGAGTAATAAACTTGCAACGTGTTCTAAACAATTTACTGGTGCCAGTAAACCCTAATACAGTTAACTAAGATATAATTTGCATCCCATCATTGTGCGAATTTTATTTTTAGAACCTAAATTCGGTAACTTACTGTATTGTATTTGAATGTCGCAGCTATACAATTATGTTCGATAGAATTAACTTTGGTGTTCACATTATTAACCTAATAAATATTACAAATAGTTAACCAAAGAAAAACAACGAAACTAAATGTCTTTTTATTCACTCAGAATAGGGTTTCATTTCAAAGTGTATAATAGTCAACGGTTTAATTTTAAGACTAACATCGATATTATGATATTTATTTAGTGATTTATTTATTGCTAAGTTGTATTACAGTTAGTAACATACATAAAAACGTGGCGACTATTGTTGCTATGTGTTCATTAGTATAATATTATACATAAATAAATTACGATCAAAATAGTTCATTAATTTATTGAAAATGCTATGATATTATTTTTTGTTATATTATCACTGTATGTATCACAAGAGCACAGTTTAAAATACAAACGATATATAAACACCAAAAATTATATTAAAAAATAATTTCGTTATTTTCCTTCACCGCAAGCGTATAATACTGTTAAAAAGCATAGGAAAGTATACGAAATATAATAATTATAATTTTATTGCTTCGTTTTGTAGAAATGCCTTTATGGAACATAATATTGCTTTAAAAATAACATGAACAATTATAATTTATAATCTCGAATACATCACATAGAATACATAGATAATATAATACTTATCACTAATAATATGAGGTGCTATATTACGGGATTAAGTATAGCAATGTAATATGCCAATACGGTGCCGTCGAGATGATCTTGTCTTGACGGCCCACTCGATTAAATAGTTACTAAACATTTCAAGGTACGCCAACGACGATTTACATATTGATATATACTTTGCAGTTAATAAATACTATTTATTATGCGTCAACAAGTTATATGCACTCGTATCACAAGCTAAATCGTTTAAAATAGCTAAACTGTTATCTAGTGAAGGCTTCGACGTCATCAGTAGTCGGATTTCATAAGTTATCATCGAGTTAGTTATTGCACTTTACACATACTAAATACACCACATCATACAATAATGTTACACTAAAGTATTATTCCCTAGCGTACTTAGGCCCGCAACTGCCGCGAGCCGATGAGACTGACAGCGAGTGCAAAATAAATAAATTGTATATTTATCTAGGACACGTTTTATTAAGTTAAATATAGCGAATATTTCACACTAACATAACTAAAGATTCATTAACAGTTTAAATACATTATAAGTTACAACATCGCCTACTCAGTGACTAGTCTATCGGCGTATAATTATCATCATACTCGTAACATTTGAATAGCAACAACAATAAATAGGTACATCACAAGGGGCGTAAGGCTAGACGCGACGTGCCGGACGATTATGCTCTGTTGACTGCATCTCGCCTACCTACAATAAAGTAGGTACACATAAATTATGCTTTATGCTTATAATTACAATTTTAAGAGCTTGATAAGATGACTATTGCAACCTCCGTCTTCCAAGGCCATATTTGCTTCTTTCATTCGAATTTACATAGTCACCTTTACGATAAGCATCGAATTTAGTATTAGATATGAAAGACACGAAGGATTTAGTTTGTGGCTTTAGCGCCTTGTCTTGCGTCATCATCATCTTTTCATTCATTCCGGTTGCATCCATGTTTGAGTGGCTTTTGTAGGAGCGCCTGCCCTCTCAAACCTGAGAGGAAAGACTATGCCAGAGCTTCGTCCGTCAATGATGCCAATTCTGTGTTGTCAACTAACTAAAATACGCTAAAAATCTCTAAAATGGTATTATACATCCAGACTGTATAGTCGTTTCGTAAGAAAAGATTTTAGACACAGTTTCGATGGCAAAATCGTTAGGTGGGTATGTTATGTGAGAGTGGGACTCGAACCGACTACAAGGACTACTCAGAACAGAAAAACGATTTTCGACCTAAAGAACATTTTCTTAATTACATATCATTTCGCATAAATAGATGCCGCAGATCACGAATATACGAAAAAATACTCTGCTTTATGAGATGTTAATAAGGTCGAAAATTGCTCGCATTGTCGGCCGGCCGAGTAATTGAGTATTCGTTTGCCTCGCGACCATGTACTGTCCGGCCAGAATCTATCTGCGCTGACCGGAATCGGCCACACACTATACCTAATAATCTTTTTCTACGAAAAGACGATGCAATCTGGGTGTATTATAAATTTTAGAGATTTTTGGTGTATTTTAGTTAGTTGAAAGACAACAGAATTAGCACCAATATTAATTCTGGTTTCTGCCCCGAAGATCTAGGTAGAGCTCCAAAAACACTCACAAGCTAGTTGGCACTTATGAGATGTGCCATCGAAACGAACTTTACAATAGTCAATCAGATGTTCTTACCGCATATAGTGAGAGTCAGCAAGAGTTAATATTGTGGTTGGTGAGGCAGCGGCGAGTCCCGTTCGGGCAACTTGCGCACCTTCATGGTGCCATCCGCGCCGCACGAGAACAACCGGCCCGCATTGTCTGCAAACAAACAGTCACTTTACAAAATACTTCCCTATTCTTACGATAACCTATGAACGATATTAGACCAGGTTAACCCTTTACTTGGCAGGATATTTTTGTTCCGAAAATTATATTTTTTTTAACATAATTACAATCAATGGGGTCTAAATTAGTATACACAGGGAGTCTGTAAGATGGTAGCTTCGCAAGAAGACCTCTGTGCCATACCCGATCGAAGGCCTTCGCCATATCACGGCTGACCGCTAGTGCCTCACCTTGGGTCTCGATGGCTTGCGCCCACCGGTCTGTGAGATACACAAGAAGGTCACCGGTCGAGCGACGCTGGCAGAAGCCGTACTGTCGGTCGCTCAGTAGATCGTTACCCTCAAGTTATCCTAGGAGCTGTAACACGGTCCATAACTTTCGAGAGAAGGGAAGGGATAGCGATGGGCCTGTAATTAGACGGGTTTGTCCTATCGCTTTTCTTAAGCACAGGATGCACGTATACGGTCTTCCACGAAGCCTGAACTCGTCCCGCGAAGAATGAAAACGCGAAAAGTCACGTAAGAACAAGGCACAACTGAAGTCGAGGCTAATTGTATAGATTGGGACAAAAGAACTTGATGCGGGGAAGGAGTGGGTGACTGTGGAATGATTTCAATCAGTTTGAAATTGGTATAATGAATGACTGATGTGGCGATAAAATTGATGACGAGCAAACAACAGCGGAATTTTGGGAAAAGACCCACTAAAAAACGAAATCTGTTTTGCTGCTGGATTCCGAGTTGCGATACCTAAAAAAAATATTGGTAATAATCACAAAAAATATATAAAAAACGTTTTGAATATCTACACAAAATAAACATCTTTTGGAAAAAGAAAAAATACCATGTTACATACCCAAAAATTAAATTATTTTTAGATAAAAATGAAAAAACTCAAATCAATCATTTTTGGATATAATGGCAGTGTATCTTTGTGGATACGTGACAAAAAAGTTTTATTTCGTAACAAACCGGGTAGTGTGTATTTAAAGATACATACGAAAAACCAGTAGCATAAATGTGATTATAAGGTATATCCAGGTAAAAAAATAGCATTTCCATATAGGTAATACTATCATCTACAGAATAACATCTACTTACTGAGGCAATAACTAAATAAACATATCGAAAACAATAATATTTGCCTTGCGTTGAGGAAACGCACGCGCACGTTTCTCCATTTTGGCGTCTACTGTCAAAATTATTGTTGCCAGGAACATCCAGTATATTTCTTTTTATAATAAATTATATGTATCAAAGTAATAAAATAAAATTATACATGTTTATATAATGGTTAACTGTTTAGAATTTTATGAAGACATGGTGTGCATAACAATGCACACTGCCAAGTAAAGGGTTAAGAGTTTAACTGACAGCCTGTGTGGCGTAGCGGTAGTGAATGCGAGTGCTACGTTCCCGCTTAGTGTAAATATTTGTTTGCATGATTAAGGCTATTCGCATTGGTCCGGTCGTGCAAGCCGGCAACATCTATGGCAGTCGTAGGGTAGTTGGAGCTCTCAAAAGTCCGTCTCGAATTGGTTGTGGAGGTCATATGGCAATTCAGCTGCATCACAGTTAGACTGGTAAGCCGATCCCAAAAAAGTGCATAGTACTAGACTTGACTTTAACTTACCAATATGTATTTGCGTCACACCCTGGCCGATATGCTTGAAGAAGGAACTCCTAGCGTGCTCACCAGCGAATGTATATTGCAATTGGTGCGTCGTTAACGAAAACACCTGTAAAATAATATTAGTCTTTTAACACACTTATCGAGAAGAAGAAAGTTCGTTGAGAAAGGTTCACGTGCACCATGGCATGCGAGTTTCAGAAGTGACTGCAGAGGCCACACGGCAGCTTCTCGTATGACACAGGTGATTACCGGGCACGGGTGCTCCGGGGATTTCCGGATCCGAACTCGCGGCTCGAGGGTATTTCATACATCTCTACACCATAACAAAAAAGAAAAGTCTTCGAGTCCCCCCACACCCGCGCTCATGGACGTCCTCCATAGGGCGGAGATGTACACCTACCTTGATGTTTTTTTTTATCATGCGCAAAATCCTTACGGATACCACCCCCACGGAGCCGGTTATGTCGGACTCGAGCCGACTAAAACGCACGCCGTCTTGGGTCCTTGGTTGCCGGAGGTGAGATTGTCGAAGGCATATCTCTCGCGCCCCGGCAGATACCTACCTTGATGTCTCCGTCGGCGGCCCCGATAGCGTAGTAGTCCTCCCGCGGTGATAGCGCCACGCACTTGATGGGCGCGTGGTGCGCGTGCAGGCGATGACGGACTGCCCGCGCCCGCAGGTCCCACACGAGCACGTCCCCGCGCCGCCCGCACGACACTAGCGCGCCACTCGACCCCGCCCAGGCCACGCATGCTGCCCCACCCTCGTGACATGTCCACGCTACAACCGGATTATATACCAGTATTAAATACTACGCTATGCTAAGACCTAAAATTATTTATTGTCAATAGCTAAAATTATTAATTTCATACATTTGTAGGCCTGAAGTTCCGAGCATTTAGGTATTATCCTATAGTTAAAATAAATTATCTAACCGAGCTTCTTAAATTAAGACTGGTAAAAGAACGGTAAAAATTGTGTCGGTTCTCATTTTATAGTTTTTATTTATTTTTATTTATCCATCCAACCTTTAATAGCAACTGATTTGACTATTAAATTTTATGACGTCACTAAATCTTTTTTCATACAAGTTACCTTATTATAACTTATCGTTTTGACATTTGTAGAAAGTAACTAATTTGACTAGTTACTAGAATACCCAATTGGTATAGTCAGCAAATGATCTTAATGCCTTGGTTTACCTCCTTCCTGTTGACTGATTGTTCTGATATTTTGTACACACCTTTAGTACGAACAGCATATTACAATTTAAATCAATTATACAGTTTGATTTGCTCCTAATATTTCTGAAAAGATCATTTTGAGACATTGTAATAAAGATCATTTTGACAGTGACTGTACCATGAAACGCATTTAACCTGCAATATCAGGTCTAAACCCGATCGAAAGAAAACTAGATTCTAAAACTTCATGATACGCAAATGCTACGTATATTCTTTACGTGTTACGCGTGGGTCCCTCAGTTGGTATTTTTAATTTGTACGGTACTTTTAATGGTAGCCCCTATACTGACCAGATTAATAAAGACACAATTATTAATTAACTCTAACATAAAATTAAATATAATATGATCGGTAATACTCACAAACTACTAAAGCTTTCTTGATAGGCATCAGTGTGTCCCATATAGCAACGTTTTTACTCTCTGAACTGTGACCGGCTAGAAAAGCAAAATACCAAATTAAAAACACAACTATCATAACATACTATTGGGAAACGAATCAGTGTTTACCTGTGGCTACTAAGCTGCAAGAACCGAGGAATACGAAGTCGCTGATTCCTTTACTATGACACTGATGAGTCTGTAAGGTAATGTTACATGTTCCATTAGTAATTTTGATTTTATTTTTACACTTAGACATTTAGATTTAGACATTAGTATTTTCTGAAAAAAGAAATCCTAACTTGGTTCTCTGTTACAGGTTCGTCTGTACAGGTCAGTTACAGGTTCAAATATATTTTCAGTCTACCCACAATTACAGGACAAGAAAATTTGCAATTAAAAAAACGGGGTTCATGTTCTTAGCCATACTTATAGCATAAAAAGGTCCATAACAATAACATTTTAATAAAGTAAAGTGTCAAACGACATCAAACAAATATTTTTAATAGAATAAACACGCGTACAAACTCACAAAAAACGGCCTAGGAGAAGCCTGAGTATGTCCGGGCTGGTTCGGCGCTGGATGCAATTGCCACATCGCTAAATTTCCATCCGCATCTGATGCAGCGAATTTGTTTCCATAGTCTGAGAAGCGTACGCGCGTGACTTTGGCGAATGCTCCAGGCGCACGTGGGGACCAAACACACGATGGGTGACCCCATTCCCATAGTTGGACTGAACCATCAGCGCCACCCGTTAGGTCTGAGAAATGGAATTAAAGAACAAGTTTTCGGGGTTATTATGTGCACTTTCGGTAATTTCAATCTAAAGACGCCCAGGCCAGAATTCCAAAGCAACGCTCAGTTATAAATCGACTCTCACAATGACATTAGAACTTAATCTATACTATTATATAATTGTAAATTAGAAATGTTTGCTCTCGATGAACGCAAGAACTAATAACTACTATATCTAACGTTTGTTTGATTGCCATCAAACAAACGTAAGATATAGGTTGCTGTTGGTCGCGGTTACAGGATCAGTATTTCTGTGACCCTGGTACATTGGCATTAAGTATCAGGCTCACAGAAATTTTAAGGAACTTTATCTGGGTCGCGGGAAGAGGATAGTGCGTCCTAAACCTTTCTATTTCGAACTTAACGCGGACGAAGTCGCGGGCAAAAGCTAGTCTAGAATACGAAGGAAGATCTAGTTATAAGTCAAAATTCAGGGCTGAGCATAGTTTTGGAATACGTACCTATATGAAAGGCATGAGCAGTGGTAACTATTGTCAACTGCTGCTGAGAATAGTATGTATTTAGGTACTATAAATACTTACACAATGGTTGCGAGGGATGAGCCGCCATCCTCTTAATATTGTCGATTTTATGTTTCAGCACCTACAGCGAAATTTATCATTAGAATAAAATATTTCCAAAGCTTATAATAGACTACACCGCCTTAAAATATTAACATACACAGGTTAGCGACAAGTTAGTACATAACAATAAAACAGATCATGCTTGACACAATTAGAAAAATAAAAGTGCAAAATACAAGGCAACATACAATATAGCAATAAGATCACAAAATGGTAACAAAACTTGAATAACACCGGTCAGGACATAATATGTCGTGCGAATCGACGGAGCTCTACTATGAAACTAAAATTACCTAATCGAAACAAATCCATAGACGTGAAGAGCCAGTGATAAATAAAAAAAAACATACCATGGAAAAATAAAAACGTGTGAATTGTCTAGCGAAAGGAACTATCTTAGCACGAAAATTAAAAATGATGACGTGAGAAGAATAAAAATTATAATTGGAAAAAATAAATGAAACTTTGAGTTTTAAAGAAAACGCAAGGAGTGCGGACTGTTGGTTAAAGGGCGTGACGTCATCATTGAAGGGGGATGGTCTAAGGGGTACACTGACCGGTTTCATGAGAAGCTTCGAACGGTGCAGCACCAGCCGACAGTATTTCGGGTCGTGGCAACCCGGGAACTGTAGGCCCTTCACCTGCGACCAACACTCTGTTATACCGACTCACATACTGATAGTTTAACTTATAGCAACAGGACGATTATCTAGTTACATATTAACCACATAAATAATATCTGTTATAATTTCTTAAGCCCACTTTCGCTAACTTTACATAGAGGACATTAGGCAAACATAACCCGCGATATCCGCAGCATACGGCTAAAATATCTCTCCGTCTCTTAAGTATAGATATAGAGACGTCACAGTCTGATAGAGATTCTGAAGGAAAGCGAGAGCCAAGCCCAAGGCGACACGGAATAGTACAGAGACATTTTTGTACGAACACAACCATACCACGTTAAAATACCATTATGGCACGAACAAATCTGAATAAATAAATGCATTTTAATAATAAAAAAATACATTACAGTGGTGAGAGTACTGGATAATGTTGTTGCGAGTAAGTGCCAACATTTGGAATTCTGCGAATCTGTCTTTTGCGTTTCTGTCATTATACGCCTAAACCTTATAGACATTTAGGAGCGATGCTACCTCCTCAAGGTTATGTAGGAGGCAAGTGTATGTCTGTCTAAAATGTTTATATATTTTCGGATTACGCAAACTATAAATAATAATGTGTATATGTAGAATGAATGCTTACTTTACGAAAGTAACAAGCAGCGATTCACTGTAGCTGTTGTATTTCTTAAATATAATAAAATAACTCATAATATATATAAAGTTATTTCAACACAGTTATCCCTCTTACGGATATATGGGCGTGTGTATATGAAATAAATATTATGATAATATATAGAACACAGAAAAAGATATACAAAAAAATAATTTTATCAATAACATTTTTTTGGAACAGTAGAATCTGTGAATGTTCCTCAACATCCGTCAAATATCCTTAAGCTCTGTAATAAAATATCAAAGGTAGACGCTGGTAGAGAAAAGGGCTTCTGAAACTACCATGGTGGCCAGTTTCTGGTCGCGTCACGTTGCTAACCCAAAAGAACAATCTCTAACAAAAAGCGTTAGACAAGATAATAAAATAGGTATACATTTATTTATTCAGTATGCCCACGATAGCACAGGATTATTTCGTGAACCTACATTCACAATATACGCTTCAAATCCAGTTGGAACCGAACCGGATCGCCGCTCCAGCTGTGAATGTTTTTGTTATCTTGTTAGTCGTTAAAAAACTGCATGGATGAGAACTCTAACGAGAAATGAGATTGGATATCACAAATTATTTGATTATTATTTTTACACTGATCCCAATTAGGTTGGTTATATTTTGTTCTATTGACGGATGAATAAAAAGTAACAAAAGATCGACTCGATATAAAGAAGTAACTTCAGGTATCATACTTTTGGGAAATATATTTAATACACAATTTATAGGTACATAAATATATCCTTTGTTTGTTAAATCTTAGGTACATGTCAGTATATACAATATTTTGTTATATATATGTTTGTTAGCACAATATATTAGTAAGTTAGTATTCTATATTAATTGTACAGTAGCAAAGAAAATCACTGGGTGCGGTTATTGGTAATAATTTCCCCAAACTTGTGTTGATTTTCGAGAATTATAGTGTCAATAAAGGACGTTACTCATTGAATTCTATAAGCTGGTATGTGTGTAAGTGACTATATTAAAATCAGGATCGCCTGTTAGGGTTGAAAAACTCCTTGTTGCCAGCGTTTATAAGCACCAAACCAATGACCATTTACAGTCAGGGGGATATGTTGTGTGGTTTTTTACCTTCTAGAATATCTTTCGAAGACATAAGATCCAAAAGATGCACACTCAAAGTGCTGCGTGCAATTATACTCATGACGTCATGAGATTGCAATTGCAAGTATTCAATTCAAATACACATCTATTTCAGACAAGGCACCAGAGAGCCAATTCTCGTAGTAAAAATGCCAAAAAAATCTTCCAAGTGTCAAAAACTATTACGATGTCAATGTTTGATCTTGAAAATTGTGTTATGAGATAAGGTACTGTTTTTGATATTTGGTAAATTAACATTACATTGAGACTGTTGAATGAATACAGCTTTATGTATGACTCCATCGTCGCATGGGAAATTTGAATCACATCGGGCGTGTCTCGGTAGCCGAAATGGTCAAGGCATTCCCCCTGTAAAGGAAAGACTGCGGGTTCGAGTCCCGCCCGAGAAGATTCTTTTTCCCTATGATTCGACACTGAGACTGAATTTTGAACAGCTTTTTTAAAGAGAATTGGCTGCGTGGTAGTAAATTTGAATAGAAGTATAAATATCGTCTATCAGAGGGTATAATCTCGAGACCTTACTGCAGTCTTTTACAGGTATAATGAGAATGGAGGAGTGATCCAAATGGGATATTATTTCCTATTGTATGATATTGATATTGTTATGAGCTACTTACCACGCTGGCACCGCGTCCAGTTTGGCTGGCCATACCGACTGGCACTTGCGGCGCGTTGGCGCTTAGTGGTGAACTGTTCCCAGTACCTGGTACAGAACCAGTGTTGGGCCTGTAAAAAAAAATTGACTTATTAAATTGTATATGTTCCTGTGAATATTTTTCCAAAATATTGGAAACGTATTCCACCGTTTATGCGTTATAAACTTACGACTACGGTTTCGAAGTGTGCGAGTCACCATTCAAATGTATGTGAAAGATTATTTAGGGATATCACGGCGACGTTAGTTCACGACCCGTGTCAGAAAGTTTTTTTTTTTTTATACCTCTTAGGTGGCAGACAGCACACGGCCCACCTGATGGAAAGTGGCTACCGCGGCCTATGGACATATGCAACCCCAGGGGCGTTACACTCGCGCTGCCTACCCTGAAGAAACCTTCTAATGCCCCTCTTGAAGAACCCCATATTGTAGTCGCTTGGGAAAACCATGGCAGGGAGTTCATTCGACAGCTTGAGCGTACGTGGGATGAAGTTCCTTTCACACCGCACGGTGCGCACCGTATTCGGATGCAATGTGTGTTTCCTATTGGTCGAACCATAGACCTGTAAGAGATCGCTCTTAGCGATAAGGCCGCCATTTGTACATAATGTCATGCATTGTCCATATATTTACTGTAATACTGGTGTACAATAAAGATTTATCTATCTATCTATCTATCTAACCATATATCTCGGATCTAAATCGCGAGATATAAAAGACCCAAGCACGCGCAGGTTGTTTTGTAATAACCTATGCTTGGTGAATTTCTGCTCGTCCACCGCAGTAGCAAGCACCCTGTGCTATATTCAGTATACACCCAAGAAAGGCGTACTGCGAGTATAGAGCACATTTTAGGTGCAAGACCTGGAACTCCCTGCCAGTTCACGTGTTTCCTTCTTCCTACAGTCCCGCGTCCTTTAAGCGGGGCGTGAAAAGGCATCTAACGAGGCCGTCAAGCTGTGTGCTACCACTGTTAACAAGGTACATGTTTGCAATCGTGACCCTCTTTCCGAGACTTTGCCTTTGCTTAACATCAGGCGAGGTGAAGTCAAATTGACGTGTCTTATATCAAAAAATATACCGGGTGTAAGGGGAAAGCTCCCGAAGCCGAAAACCCCTAGTAGTACTCCAGGTACATAGCACATTGGCATAAAAATAAAATCGATTAGGCCAAAAAAGAATTTCCATTTTTTTTTTATTTGGCAATATTTACTCTCCATCGTGTTAGTAAAACTAAATGAAACGGTAATTTCATAAAAAAACACCATTACAAAGAAGCACACGCTTGGCGCTAGTTGTATTTTTTTTTTGTAGTGATGTTCTTTTTATGAAATTACCGTTTCATTTAGCTTTACTAACGCGATGGAGAATAAAGCAAAATAAAAAATAAAAAGAATTAAAAAAAAAAACGAAAAATTTTTTTTTGTCCAAATCGATTTTTTTTTTATGCCAATGTGCTATGTACCTGGAGTACTACTAGGGGTTTTCGGCTTCGGGAGCGTTCCCCTTACACCCAGTATATATATGGCTACTGGTAGTAAGAGTGAGTCCCTCGCCTGTTGTCGTGGTGCTGTATGAGCAGGAAACCGGTGTCGGGCAGCGCGGCGGGGTCGGCGGCCAGCGCCAGCAGGTCCAGCTCGCACTCGTCCTCCGCCCACCACGCGCCCGCGCGCAGCAGCAGGGACACGTCCATCTCTTGCACCTCGCGAGCTGTGGCCACCGCTAGCAGGCAGCCGCCCACCTGCATACGTCATATGGAAAAGTCAAGTGCAGCTCTCCAGCATCAGCAGAGTACTTTTGCGGTCAGCGCGAGTAAGGCCCACCGTCCACGGAGGCGTAGCTTCATAGATGCTTCAATATACGATGTGTTGCTTGTGCAGCCCAGCGTACTGAACACTATTCACGAGGCGCATTGCACGCGTACGTTTTTATACTTTTCATTCATTTGTCGCCATTTTTAAGATTAGAAACACTTGCGTTCACTCGTTGTACGCGTGGGCGTATAACATGCGGTACGCCAGGCGTCGTGAAGCTTGCATGCAGCTACGCGAGCGCGATACTGGCGCTCCGTCGACAGAGGCACATTGTTTTATATGGAAGCAGCAAGCAAACGTACACCAAACGTATAATGACGAATAGGCGTCTATGAAGCTACGCCTCCGTGGATAGTGGACCTAACAGTGATTCGAATTTAGAACACCACTTTTCGTCGTATACAAACTTATTGACGGGAGCGGCCTGTCACCCATCGCATCTATGGTCTTTTTTTCTACAAAAATCTAACACTTTTCTCACTGGCCGAGGTAAAAAGTTGTATGTTTCACTTGTGAGCTAAAATTGTAATTTTGCGAAAAAGTCAATTTATTTCAATAGATTGCATTAATTATTTAATGATGGAACATTTTGCGAAAAGGATGTTTTGAAAAAGTCGAATTAACCTGTCATTATTTATGCTCCGTCCATTCGTTTATTTTCTTTTTGATTTGATGAGACAATTTGAAGTTAGTGACACCCGCGTACAGTACCGTTTCGATTCGAAATAATTATCGATTTTACTTAAGAACATTTTTTAATCGATTTAATGCATCGACGTATTTGTAATAATATATATTATATAATTATTAATTATTTGTTTATCAAGTTTTTTAAAATTATAAATAAAGGTAATGTGACACCTGAAAACTGGGCGACTGTCATGTCGTGTAGAGGACGAGAAAAATAAATATCTCTGATTGGGTTCGAGACCTTGTAATTTACAATATAATGGATCAATAATTGATTATTCAAGTAACAGAGGACTCAACTCATGAGTCTAGTGTAAATTATGAAGAAGAGTCTGATAAATCAATGTAATAAATACTATTAACAAAATCGATTTGTAGACAATTGATCGAATTATCATATTTCAAGATCTGCTTTATAGTCTATGTCTGTTTGTTATGCACAGGGCACTTCACTAAGTGGGCGTTACCCGTCAATAAAGTATGACATTACTGTAGTACATTATTCCATAAATAAAAACAGTAATTCATATGCGTAAACTGTCAAAAAGAAAATAAACGAATGGACAGAGTATAGTGTTCAATATTTACGAAATAGGAGTGAGAGTTCGTCTAGGATCCATTATACTTTGTATAGAAGTCAGCATCAAAATTCTGTACAGACCATTTTGGCAATATCACACATTTTTATAGTTACAAGTTCAAATATTACCTTGTTGAGACAGAAAGCCGCGATAGAGTCTTGTTCCTTGTGTATGATCCTCACAGGGTTGTGCAGTTCCATTTCACGATCTCTTTGGTGTTGAGTCATGTGCCCGGGCCGGGCTTCACCCGCCGCAGTGTCAACGCTCACGGATTGGGTACGGCGGCGAGAGAACACAGCACGGATGAACAGATCCTGTAGAAATTATGGATTTAATGCATACATAATGTTGGGTATGTATGGGTAAATCCGAACGTTAGAATACAATGTACAATACAATATTCTTTATTGTACACCATAAACGACATTTACAGCGCATTAGCCAACGGCGGTTTTAAAGAGAGGTTACGTTTTATGTTGCAATTAATAGTTGTCAAGTATGTCAAACACAATGATTTAACTTCATGAAACTTATAATAAATTTGCAGACGAGTATTTGTTTGCCATGAAATATAACTCAGATTAGATTCAAAACTTCTACATCCGAGAGCTAAGCCTGAGATAAGGAGTAGGAGAGTTTCAAATTTTACTCCTATAAAAATCACGATACAAGGAGTACTTTTATCGTGATTTTTATAGGAGTAAAATTTGTTACTAGCTTTAAAAAGAGTAGAAATTGATAACTCTTCACTTATTACCTGCACTGGTTCTTGTCGAACGAGGAAGTTCCACAGTCTTCGCGCTGGAGCCGCACTGAACAATGCTGCACTGAACGGTGTATTATGCTTCTCTATTAAACATCTGCAATCACAATCAAAAGGCATAGGTTTAAAGAACAAAAGAAAAGAAAGTATAATTCGTTACTATCCATCATTTTCAGTTTAATACATGTATTTGGCAAGTTGCAATATGTTACAGACTTCAGTGTGACCACAGTGACCACAAAACGAGTTATTGGCTATACATATGGTCTGAACATATTTAACTCAAAAGTATCTGACTGACTGACTGACATAGTGATCTATCAAAGCACATCCCAAACTTTAACATGCAGATAGATGTTATGACGTAGGCATCCGCTAAGAAAGGATTTTTGGAAATTCTGCTACTAAAGGGGTAAAATAAGGGATGGGAGGTTGTATGAAAGTCCGTCATTTTCAAAGTTAGAAGCATGAAACTTCGTACAACTATGTGTTTTGAGAAATATTCTGTCGTGATAACTGACATCCACGCGGGCGAAGCCAAGAGCAAAAGCTGGTATATGTATAAAACAAGTACTTGCGTGTTGACAAGTATACAACTTGAAAACGAGGGGTTAGACGCCTAGGTTAGGGCCTGATCTAATCTTCATACCTGTACTTATTGATAGGAGGCCCAGAGGTCTGTTGGTCAGGGAAGCAACCAGGGATGTAGTCTGGCGGCGGTGCTCTCGAGTCGAGGGTCTCGGTCAGTTGTTGCTGCCACTGGTCTACGCGACGTAAGGCACCGTGCACCATTGGGCTCGTTGTCGCCAATTCTATCAAAAAATATAAATTAAATCAACGGTGACATTGACAGCTTCAGTAGGCCATACTATAATATATGCGAAAGTAACTCAGTCTGTCAGTCTGCCTGTCTGTCAGTCTGCCTGTCTGTCTGTCCTTACTGTCTGTTTGTATCTTACGCTTTCACACGTCAACCATTGAACAGATTTGGATGAAATTTGGTAAACGGGTAAATTAGACCTTGAGAGAGGACACATGCTATATTTGGTGGCGGCAACTGACATCCACGCGTTCAGAGTCGCGAGTAAAAGCTAGTATAAACTATAGTAAAACCCACCCTTCAGTGAACCCTTCCAATTAGTCCCTCCCTCTTCTTTCCTACACAGGACAACATGTGTAGAGCTTATATATCACCCGCATACGGTGCAGAATATTCATTCAAGAACCAAGCGGTTCAGTTACTCTTTACTTTGCCACACCATAAAGACCTGAAATTCTCTAGCAGCTTACGTGTTTCCTTCTTCACACAGTCCCGGGTCATTTAAGCGGGGCGTGAAAAGGCATCTGATGTAGCCGTCAAGCTGAGTATCACCATTGTAGCATGGTACGTGTCTGTAATGGTGACTCTCTTTCCTGAGACTTTGCCTTCAACATACCATCATGCGAGGTGAAGTCAACATTGACGATGCCATACATAATAAAAAAGAACTTAAGGATACATACCACCAACGTCCATTCAATATTATCAAATCGTGCAAAATTGCGTTTGATTTGCAATAAAACAGTATGCATTTGACAGTGATTTTAACCATTCCATGGAATCGTTAGTTCATAATGCACATATTAGGTACTCACCAGACATTTCAATACCACACAGCTGTAAGAAGTTTTGTAGCTTCTGTTGAGCGAGACGTAATACCGCGATACGCATCACGAGCCACGAGTACGAATCCGGATCTGAGTGCTCGGTGTTTGTGCCTTTACGACGCTTCTCCGTTCTAGTAATAAAAATATATACATTTTAGTTAGCAATTTCTAAAGTCTAAACCATATAAAACGATACTAATAAATAAAATTAAACTTGGCCATACTTGGTATTACTCGTGTCGAAAATATCGTCGTCATCGGCTTCACTGCCGCTGTCGTCCACATCTTCAGCCCCAGATTCTGCTGAATCGTAGTCATAGTTTTCAGGGTCTTGTTCAGCAGTTGGCTACAAAAACGAAGGTATAAATAATCATTATCATCTCAATATATTCCTTGGATGCTTCCATTATAGCATTGTTGGCATCTATAATGGTGATATTTCTAGTTTGCCGATAAACGAGAAGATTAGAAGTTATCAGATTTTTTTCAAATCCAGTGAAAATAATTTTACTATTAAATGGCTGCAAATAACTTAAGCAGCATTAGAAATAGGGATTCTAGAATAACTTGCAACTAGGTAAAGATCGTATTCTAAACTTGAGTAGAGATTTTACGAACGTTCACACGATTTACGTTCATCAATTTATAAAATAAGGACCTAAAATGTAAAAATCAGTTTGGTTAAATGCATTTTCGCTGATAAAATCCATGCTTAGTATTCCGAATTCATTTTAAATATTGAAATAAAACCTGTAAAGTAAATAATAACAAATAATCCGTAAAAAGTGGGTTAATTTCAATAAGTGACGTTCACGTAAACTTTAGAAAATATAATTTTAAATACCTTAGTGAGCAGATATGTGAGTATGCTGCAGTGTGGTGGTACGAACTGCTCCCTGTATGTAGGACGGCCCTCTTGTATGTTCTTGTGCGGCGCAGTGGGGCCCAACCCTAACAGCCGCATGTTCAATAGAGCTCGCTTCTCTCGAAGAGACGACCACACAGATGTGCCTTCAGGACGTTCCACTAGTTTAGGCTGTGAAGATAACATACGGATTACTATTTGCGTTTTTTTTGTTTATTATTGCTATAGATAGCATGGAAATCATAATATTCATTTTAAATATTCGCACTCTCGATAACCGAGTTTGTTTCGTGATAAATCCATGTCACTTTGGACAACCCAAGACATCTTTCACAGTAGGCGGATTCGGTTCTCTTGTAACGACTGTGATAAGTCAAATTTCTTTAGATAATATGGCTGCATATTTTACAAACAACTATTTGAATGAACCTTTTTTAAATATACCAGAACAAAACAACAGTGCCGCGTTGGTTCAGTGGAGTAGAATAGGACGACCCCATCTCTTGCTGTGTGTGTCGTAAAAGGCGACTTAGATAAAGTGCCAGCTAAACGGCATTATATAAGTTCATTCGCTCCCTATTACACGAAATCCAAAAGCACAGTTACCGAGCACGGGTGTTAATACACATCTGGCTACCCCGTCGGCCATTTACAGGCGTGAGTATATGTATGTATCATAGCAAATATTCTATGTCGACTAACCTGCACAGGGGCGGGAGCCGTAGTCAGCAGTCTCTTAACCCCTCCGCCAAAAAGCCTAGCGTGATCTGGATTAGTCGGCGCGTGTGCAGACAGTCTGTACAGTAAGTGAGCGTCTCTAGCGGCAGTAGCCCACCCCAGTAGGGCTAGGAATACCGCACAGAAGGCTTCTGCTAATAGCACCGCTAGGCGAGGAGCGTCTTCTTCTTCTGCAGCTCGGAGAGCTAGACCACGGAGTGCTGATACACCTAGGAACATAATATTTTTTTTTGCAATGTATTGGAATAACTGCTTATTTTGTAGCAGTCTGTTTGAGCGTGAAGGTGTACTGGATTATTAATGAAATCCATGCGAAAGTATCTGTTTGTCTGTCTGTATGTATAAACCGATTTAGATGAAATTTGGTATAGGGGTAGATTAGACTTTGAGAAAGGACATAGGCTTGGGCAAGGGCATGTTTGGTCACGATAACCGTCATCCACGCGGGCGGAGCCGTGGGCAAAAGTTAGTAATATATAATACTCCAATCGATCCTCGATTATAATTATAAATCTGAATCACATTTTGCTTCAATTCTCTTTTTAAAAGGAGTTATACTTGACAGAACATAACTAATTACATAATTAAAGAATATACATACAAGCGAAACCGTTTTGTAACGCTAAACATTCATCATCATTAGTAAAAGGGTCATAAATAAGTGGCACCAAAAGTTCTTACCTGGCCATTTATTTGGTGGAGTAGTGACGGTAAGCTCCTCAGTGGAATAACGCCTCTGGCGCACTATTATTTGACTAGTTCCAGGGGTGTCAGCTATGATTCTATAATAAAACAATACATTATACCATTTCTTACACAATAATATAATATCTATTTATCTATAATCTTGTCCATGTACAGTAAATTTCCTAGTCGAACTATAAAAGTTGCAGTAAGAATTCTTATACACTAGAACATTTTGAGGGTAAAATTAATCAATAATAGGTAACTTACGCATCGTGGTGATGACTGTGCTTCAAGCCAAACGTATCAGAGTCACACAAGCTCTGGTATATACAAGCTGAGAGAGCCACAGCCAGTTCTCGTAACGTGTGAAGTATTCTTGTAGCCGAACCGCCCGGGATGCCGAGCTCGCCAACAGTGCCCAACATATCGTGAGCCACGGACTGGGTAGAAATAAATTAACTTTTAAATACGTAATAATAGTGCTTTTAAAGAGTTATAGCTAGTAAATACAAAAAAATCGAGTTTGGCTTGATATTTTCCGTGAACATATAAATAATGCCTTTCTACACATAGTGGGTGTAGACAGTCAATGTAAAGAATTCTTTGATTCTTTAGCCATCGATCGATGGTAGATGATAGATCACTGCAACACAAAGCTGTATTCCCCTATATTGGTTTATGGGTGCCTCGCACAAGAATAACAAATTCTACCTTTTCAAGACAAGTGGAACCCAAATGAGTTAGTAAGCGGCTTAAAGTATGAAATTTAAGTTCTTAACATACCTGCAAATGTCGGACAGGGTCGGCGACTACCGTGTTATTGGTAGCCACAGCAGCAGCCAACAGCGGCAGAGTGGTCGGGAACGGCAGTGGGGACAGCAGCTGTTGGTGTTGTTTGTCCTGGCCCAGCTCTTGGAGCAGTAAGACGAGCTCCATACGAACTGACGCTAGACCACCTCCGCCCGCACCGTGGAGCGAGCAGTATGATAGGAGGGTGCGAAGTAGAGTCTCGTTTGCTGGCAGGAAAAGCAGAAAGATATGATACCACTTTAACGGATTAAATCGCGATTTATTTGCTATTATTTATATTTAGCTCGACGTTTCGGTTTCTTTTCAGCACTATCAAATAAGTCGTAATAGAATGCATTGCATTGTGGTTTTATTTCAGTGATATTCGCTTTAATTTCAGCCGATATCTAGATAGTAAGCAATTACGATGGCCTACGCCTATAAAAACTAAGTATCACTCAAGCATTACTGTATGGACATTGAATAGAACAAGAAATAGAATCGAATGGGGAAAAGGAAAGGAGAGTAGAAAAGGCCTTGAAAATCATATTTAACTACTTATAAGCCGATCTTGAGAGGGTAGTACTTACCTACTCAAGTCTTACTGATAAAAACATGTACTACCTAACATACTACTTATCGTTAAAATTAGTTAACAAAATCGTGGAATCCACTCACCTTTAAGCCACTTCTTTCTATTTAGCGCCCTTTGCACCTTAGCCTCGAAGTCCGCCTTCTCTCGTACCAACAGCTGGTGCAGGGTGGGCCTGTCAGGTAACGGTGACAGGTCGGGCTCCGCACACAGGAGGGCGCCGCCTGAACCTCCGCCCGTGGCCTGGTAGCCGCACAACCGCCGGAGGGCTTCTACCTCGCGCTCCAGCCAGATGTAAAGCTGATAGCGGAGGTGACCGCCTGCGGTATACGGGTATGGTCACTAGTTTGTTTAATGACTGGCAAATGACTTGACAATGTACTAAAGCCACGCAGAAAGTATTACTGGGTTTCTTTGGTGAATTAGCGGGGCGCGAAGGCTGAGGCCAGTCATAAATTATGTTATTATATCTGTCTCATTTTACAGAAAAGGCGGATCCCGGTCTCCTAGGTAAAGGCCTCATTATGTTATAATAGTTGAAATCTTAACTGTTTTAATATGTCAGGACTATAAAGTTCGTGCAATTGCAATGCTTCAATTATTACATTTCAGGAACAATTTCTTTTTTTAAATTTACGGACCAAGCAAAGACGCGGCGGCACGCTACGCATTTTTTATAAACTGTTTTTTATAAATGTTAGCACAGTTTTTGAAAGCTGCGATGTTCCTGCATGCCGTGTCAATATAATAATACGTCATTGGGTATATGATACTCACCGTCGACTTCAAAACCTGTAGCCAGAGTACTGAGCTCCTCCATCAGAATCTTGAGGCAGGCCACGAACTTGAGCTGCTGCGCCATGATGTCTACTGTCGGGGCCTCTTCAGGTTCCTTCTCGGCATTGCTATTAGCTGTGGGCTCTTCTTCTTTCTTATCCATTTTCATCTCCAAAGGAGGGGTGGACGCGCCGGAACCCTCCGACCTTATAAACAAACCCATATTTTAATACCTAGGGGGCGCATTAAGATCATTTTGAGTACTTTGTTCATCTAGATCGATCTTATGCTGACTGTACCCAAAACACAACAAAAGTAAAAAAAAAGTACTCACCCCTTATCGTCATCATCATCATCCCATTTGAGTACTAGGTCATCAGACTTAGTGTTGGAGACAGGCGCGCCCCAGTCCATTGGACCTGAGGCCCAGTCCATGTTAGCCTCTTCTTTATTTGTTGTCTGGCCTGTGATTGGAATTTATATTATAGGTATTGTAAACGCTATACGAATTAACGCGATCATGATTTAGGTATTGAATATCTGTGATTGTCTGGCGTTGCCGCGGCCAGTACAACCTGATAAAACGTATAACATATACCATGAATGATCGAGTTAATTCCCATTTATATTCTCGACTGACATGGAACGTTTAATTATTATCATTTTGGTATATTACATAATATATTATCTTACTTTGTTTTGTTTGTAATAGAAAACAATACAAGTGATCGATATAATAAAAGACTGATAACTTTTATGGTCTGGCTCTTTTCTTACAGCTTTTACAAATTGCGAAGTCAATGAAAATTTTAACATATAAATAGCGATCCACTTGATTATATCTTTGTATTTATTATTCATACAGTACCTGTTTATGTTCATAAATCTATTGGATAAGCGATGACGTCAATTTTAAGTAAGCACACAATTATTACCATAGAAATTCAAAAATATGTACAGTCGACAAAAGAGATACGGTAGCACTTTTGCATATATTGTTGTATGTAAAGGCGCAACCGTATCTCCTTTTTCGACTGTGCATATTAAAAAAAGTTATCGTGTCGTTAAAACAGACAAAAAAAATCACACAGTACAATAAAATATAGGACGTACAAACAAACTTGAACGTTGCATACTTTTGTCAGTAGTGTCCACTCCGAACTGTCCCGTGTGTATAACCGAATCGTCTATAGAGGGCGCAGCTACTGGTTCCTTGGGCCTTTCCTCTCGCACTCTCGCCGGCAGCTTGGACAATACCTCCAGGGCGAGAGCTGGACATCCCGCCTTGAAGTGGCCGTGAGCAGTTTGGAAGTAAAGGCGGCGTTCGAGACGTGTGATCCCTTCTTCTGGCTCTTGTTGGAGAAGGGCTAGAGTTCCACCCTTTAAAATAATGTTCTTTTTTAAAGTAGACAGTATATTAATATAAAGTACAGCCAACGAAGCGAGAGAAAAAAGGTAAACAAAGTTTCAGCGGTTCCTAACATCAAGCGCATTCCAGAGGAGAATGAAATTTAATTGCTCATATGATGGCGGCTTTGACAGTTTAGAACCGCTGTGTTGACAACATACCTGTACTACGAAACACGCAACGACAGCTGTCGCTCGGCCATTGTCGCGTACGTATGACATGTGCGACAAGGACAGAGAAAATAATCGCTAGTTATCGCACCGTAACTCAGTAATGGTCGCTTCATTTACCTTTTTTTCTCTCGTCTCGTTGGCTTTACTTTAGCCTACACATGCTTAGGGACGGAGGAGGTTCTAGTACAGTTTTTTCTTTCGGATTCAGACGATAGTCACTCCCGTAACAATCAAAATAAATCAAATTAAAACTTGGAGACCGCGAAGCAGAGGGACTTGGGTGGAGTTATACACAACATATGCCCTGTACAGTTTCCTCTTTTTCCATTCGAACCATTAGCAAAGAGCATGAGCTCTTTCTTTCTCTGTTCTTTACAGTGTCCCCCCACTACCACGCAGGTATTATGGAAGCGGTACAGCACTCGCGGTCACACTATATGACATACTTGCAGCTTGAGAACTTTGGCTGCAACCGGGATTGGTACTCGGATGCTAAGTTACATACCTGACTAGGCAAGTTGTGTCTCTTCAGCCTAGGATGTGTCCGTAGATACACGTAGAAGTTGAACACGCTCGGCATAGGTTCGTTGTCCCTCGCGGCGTGCAGACGGCCGGCGGGACTCAGCAACGTGTCTAGCGCTTCGCCGTACTGCTTGAGTTCCCAGAGGGCCATAGACCGAACAAACGGATCCGGGTGCGCTCGCTCTAGGTCTACGTAGCCGTTTTCGTTCTCGCCACTGATTAATAATGATGGAATTTATAATGAAATCGATGCAGACAAACTCAACTCAATCAAAATCAACACTAAAGTGTTGATTTTGATTTTTAGATGACATGGTTAGGTTATTCATATCTAATTTGGTTAATGGTCCGATCAACTATTGTAATATTTAAATCTATTTGATGTGACGGTTGACTGCTGTCCTTCATCAAGCTATTCAAATATATTTTGACGTCAAAAAGTCATAGTAGTGCTACACAATTTTGAATAAATATTTTTTTATTTTCATTTTCTACGCTTAGTTTGGGGCTAGAAACAGATGCAAAAAGTAAAGGAAGGATGCTTCTGCTGCATGGAGACTGGTAACTGTACTTAAGAGTTTAGACAGATTGTCTTCTTAATGTACCTATACCATTGCGTAAACACAGAAATGAACCCGGAAAAAGAGAGTTTAGACACATTGTTTTCTTAATGTATACCTTTGTGTAAACACAGCCGTGAAATACAAATACACAGCCAAAATAGGTAAGGAAAGGTGGACAGTTGATTAAAATGTTGCGCTTCACGTTTATTTTACTAATAAGAATTGTATACCATTATGCTGTTTCATTTGAGATTAAATAGAAATAAGGTGCTTCGTGCTTACGAAATACGAAAGGATAGCATTTCGCGTGCTAGTAAAAAACAATCACTATTATTACGTCAAGACTTACCCTAAAATTTCATCCATAAGTAATTTCCTCAAGCTAGTAGGCAGGGCACTATCAGCTTCATATAGCCGCGCCACTACCATGGCCAGTTGTATATCTCCTAAGCGAGTGATTAGCACCTACAAACAATGTATTATCTATGAGTTCAGGGGAATTAATTAAAGTGTTGTTTAAAAAATAAAGTAACTTCTAAAAGTCAATATTATTGCTTTGACATTTACAGCCAGATTTACAAGGTAAAGCCAGTGAGAAAAGAATTTGGCAATAAAAACTCACGGACACTCTTTTCTAATCGCCATTGCTTTGATATCGTTTATAAAGTTTTTGACAAAGTCGACAACTAATATGCTGCAACTTCTCTTTTTTTTTATTAATTTGTTATCAAATGTGCTTATATCTCATTAAACGAAATCACTTACTTCTAGGGCGTCTTTTAGGGCTCCTCCGAGCAAGAAAAATGCGGCTGCGTGTTCAAACCGTTGTCTGCCGAGCAATACAAAGGCATTCTTCAAAGCTGCCTTGCGCCAACGGTCTTCGGTGAAGTCATTTGAAAAGAACTAGATAGAACAAATAACAGTATTTGGTGAAAGTGTGATCTTAATTCTTATCTTGTATGCTAATTATCTCATGAGATGACATGTGTTTTCACTCGTGCTTAGATTCTTTAGCATTTCTGACGTATAGTGAGACAAAGTCATAAGAAATCACATTATTCAAATATAAATAGTCCCGTATGAGGATATTTAAAGAGGTGTGTTAGAAACAAATATTTCACCAGTAATATTTTTTTGATATCACGTATTCCGGACAGTTAATATTATGTACAATCAAAACTTACAACGACCTATTACAGTATGGTGAATACGTTTCACGACTTGACTGAAAGTTTTTAAATACCTGCGTCATTTTCTCATCTCTGTTAGAACGGAACAGTCCCCACAATAACATCCTCTTTTTCATAGCCAGATAATAAAGGGCCGCGTCCATCGGATCTTGCTTCTGCATGTAAGACGCACGAGCGAGCTTTTCTACACAAGTGCGGAGTAATTCACCTCTAATCCACCAACCAACACCTGAGAAAATATTTGATCCGTAAGAAAATTACAGAGGGAGCGCTTCACAGGAATTAAAAGTTATAAATCATTAAAATAAAACGTAATAAAATTCGAGTTTTCTAATATTTTCTTTAACATTAGGAGTGAATCGGGTATTAGCACGTATTTTTGTATAACTATGCTTATTTCGTATCGACTGAGTTCTGCATTATCAATGGGTTGAAGTTAGCCACCAAATAAGTCATTGTGTGCTTTTTTTCTTCTTCTATACATCTTAAAAATTAGCCCGATTTCACCGTATAAGCAACTGTAAAAGGCTCAGAAGTGTTCTGGTTCTCCACTGCATTTTTTTGAGGAACCCTTTATTGTAGGAAGGCTTTGGGTAGGAAATTCTTCACTTACCAAGTTCTCTCATAGTGGTCCACTTCGGTTGTCCCTTAGTATACCCCGGCACTAACGCGAGCAGTTGCTCGTGAGTTTCGGAATGGAAGGCCCACACTAGATTGCAGGTGCCAACGCCTGTTCTTTGTAAGGTCGCTCGCTGGGCCAGGGGCAAGCAACGGAGAAGGTAGCCATAGTGCTTCATGGCAAGAAGGAAGCGAAGCCCGCAGTCGTCGAGAGAATCTGATATAAATAAATAAAAATTATGATAATTCATTTTCTTCCTTCTTATCTTATAAATGTGAAATTTTGTGATGATGTTGGATGTTTGTTAAATCATCATGGTCTAAGGAGTCTAAGGGAAACAAATCTGGCAGAAATTTGAGGGTAGTGGATAATCTGGAAGCCACATCTTGCGGGAATCATCTAGTTACAAAATATTTTAGTTTCTATTATAGAAACAGCAACCATTTATAAATATCATTTGAGACGTTGAGGCGTGTCTCTATGCTTATATAATATTTTAATCCATTCAAACTATTATTAGTTTGAATACTTTCCGAGATGTTTTATTTAACTTTATTTTTATATTATAGTAGAATATTTATAGTTTGTAATATGTTATGGAACTCTTAAGTCTCAGAACTCACCAGGCAATACTTCCTGTCCAGATGCTTGGGCGACATCAATTCGTGCGGTACTCGCGAGCCGTTCGGCAAAATCCGCATCACAAGTTGATACTGTGTCGGCTAGAGCGAGAAGATGCATCTGATCCAGCGAACTCAGGCCAGGCAGATGAGTGTGAGTTAGAAGACGTGACAGTATACGGCCTGAAAACAACATAACATTCATACTCGATTGAGGGCAAAATTACAATATTAACTACATCCTACTGTTGTGTAGGTAGCTTTGTGGTATAACCACTACAAAATGTAAGGCAAACTCTTGAAGGAATCGAGAGGTTCCGGATTAAAATCCTCGCCATTACAGTACTGACTGGAACCCACATCTAACACAAGCAATTGAACTTAGCTGAAGGCGTTAGAAGAATGATGGAAAAAAAATCCCCACATAAAAATTATTTGGAAAGTGAGTCGTACATATATTCTTTTTCTTTCTTTTTTTCTTCAAACAACCCTTCATCTTTCAGAACTCCATACTATATGAATTTGATGCCACAACCTACTATATTGTTGCGGCCAATAATATTTCAATTTCACATTATTAAGTCACCCGCCAGTTAAAACCTAGCTAGCTAAATCTGACTAAAACTATTATAAAATTTAATTATCCTGTAAAAAGTGCATTACCTTGTCTAGGTCCAAAATGTGATAAAGGTTGTCTTTCAGGCATTGAGGGCCGTCGATCAACGCCTTCATCATCACCTAGCAATAACGCATCGAGATCATCATCTGTGTCCTGTATAGTACCTTCAAAAAGTTCCTTGTAGTCCTGTAGAAATTTAATCATAACAGTAAGACAGAAACAGGTATTACATACGATAAGTAGTATTATGTGTCTTCAAAAACACACAGCATTGAGATGAAGAAGCAGCTCAGTGACTTGCATCGAGTATCGAGAATATCAGAGAAAAACATACCTGAATCCGATTAAGTTAAGTAAATTGTTTCACCAGAGGGCGCTTTTCGTTCAATTCCCCCTAAAATAGTTGTCAAGTGTCATAGCATTTCGTGATTTGCGAGAGTACGCAGGAGAAATTTTCCAAAACACATATAAAAGTGATAAAACTTATTATTTTATTAGTGAAAAGTGTGTGAAGTGTTAACACAACACAGCATTGTTTTCTTTTCTACTCGGTAAGTGTTTTTTTGTTGTAATGGAGCCGTTTCAGGACGAGGACGCACAGGGTGCCGGTCGAGAGATTGTTGCTTCGAATGGAGAACAAACCTCGACCTTATCGGGGAGTAGCTCTTCCTCTTCCTCGGAGGTCGAGGAGGGCTTGATATCACCCCTACCCAACAAGCGTCCAAGAACGGCTCAAAAGAGGAAATGTAGACAAGTCACGACACGTTCGGATCGCTCAGATCACCGTGTTGACACTTTAATGTCGCAGGTATCCTATATAACCAACTTCCTCTCTCAATTACCGCCATATGTATATACTCAAGATAAACCTAGTACTAGCACAAGTTCTGACCAGTTTCTTATTAGACCTACACAAACGTCGACTAGTCAGTCTCAGGGGGAATCCTTGACATTAGCTCTTGGTAGTCTAGGTACAGACTTCGACGAAAAGAAGCTGATCCAACCTAGTGATAGTGAGAGACTTAAAGAGCTAATACAGCTTCAACAATTTGATTCACCCACCTGGAAAGCAATCAGGTATAAGAAGTCTCTTCAAGACTGCTTGGCTTTCCCTGGGTTTGTAGGGCTAAAGGTTAACGATGAGCTATGCCACTTCAATAAAAATAAGGACTATTTAGCTTCAACTGAACTTTTATTAGCAGGCCTTTCTAATAAGGTCTTAGAACAAAGACAATTGTTAAAAACAGGTTTACAGTCTATAATTAATTGGGCTACAGCCAATCCAAGGGACTTAGATCCAAATTCCTTGTTTGATAAAATATCAGAATCTTTTGGTCCAGGCTCTGCAAGTCATAAAAATTCAGAGACCACTATGCAAGTGTTATGTGGAAAACGCTCAGAATGCATAGAGATTAGGCGTGACCGAATTTTAAAAGAAATTAGTAACCAGAATCTCAGGACAACTTTACAGAATGTTCCACCAAGTTCAGAACATCTATTTAGCCGGGACGCATTGCAACCAATTATTCAATCTCTTGGTGGCTCACAGGTCTGGCTCAATACTTCATCTTATTTGAAGGATAGGAGGGTACCGGAACGTTCAGAACGTCCCGATAGATTTCCAAATAAAAGATACAAAAATTCAGTTAAAACTAAAAGATCTGAAAGGAAAATTAAATATAATTCTAAGAGGAATTACCCCTTTCGTCAACATGACACCAATAAGGGAGCCCCCGCCCCTAATAGTAAACAAGCTTGAGTCTCAACGGAACTTCAGAGGAGGATGTCTAAGATTATCCACAGACAAATGGGTTCAAAAGGGAGCCAATCAATTCATTATCAAGTCAATAAGCAACTGCCGTTTACCCTTCACAATGAAACCTCCTCTAAAGTTCCCATCCCAAAAACTTTTAAAGGCCAGCTACCCAGGTTACCCCGAACATGACTCGAACAGTTCAGGAGTTAAAGGACAAGGGAATCCTAGAGATACCACCAGCTCGGGATCCCGGATTATTTTCAAAAATGTTTTTAGTGAGGAAAACAGATGGGGGACTGAGGCCCATTTTCGACCTCAGGGCCTTAAATACTCACATATCAACAAAACATTTTTACCTAATATCTCAAGTAGATGTAGTGAATTTTCTCCAGGCCAACGATTGGCTCGTAAAAATAGATATTCACCAGGCCTATTTTCATCTGTGCATAGCAGAGGCACACAGAAGATTTCTACGTGTCATTTACAATGGGGAAATCCTTCAGCTGACAGCCTTACCGTTTGGCCTATCTTCTTCCCCCCCTACCTTTGCAGCAGTGTCAAACTGGGTTGCGGAAACCCTTCGACGCCAAGGTATTCGTCTAATAGTTTATTTAGACGATTTTCTGCTAGCATGCCAGGACAGATCCAGGTTGGTTGTGCAGGTTACGGAAACGCTCTCAACCCTGGAATCTCTGGGTTGGTACGTAAATTACCAAAAATCTGTCATAGAGCCCACACAACAAGTGGAATACTTGGGCCTGGTCTGGAATACCCAGAACCTAACTCTAGCTTTGCCAACCCAGAAGGTCCTCAAAATAAAAAGATCTTTGTGTCAGATGCTGAACAAAGACAGCTGCTCACTAAAGGAGCTACAAAGCGTGTTAGGCATGTTAAATTCTGCCAACCACGCAGTCCCTCAAGGTCGACTTCACTGTCGCAGAGCACAACTTTTTCTGAAAAAGTTCACCCGGAGAGGTCAGAGAAAGGAACTGTGCCCCAGTGTGCGACAGGAACTGATGTGGTGGCTGGATGCAGTAGATTGCAGGCCAGCCCCACTTCACAAGAAAGAAGTATCATACTTCTTAACAACAGACGCAGCGGATGCGGGCTGGGGAGCACATTTGAACAGCCAGTACCTGTCTGGCAAATGGGCTCCGAATCAAAAATCATGGCACTCGAATTTAAAAGAGATGTACGCAGTCTTCGCTGTGATCAGGTCTCAGGGTGTCCTTCTGAAGAATGCACACATTCTAGTGCAGTCCGACAATCGGACTCTAGTAGCTTACATACGGAATCAAGGCGGCACTCGGTCCATGAATCTTCTAGGTCTAACCACCAGGCTACTAAAGTTAACCAGTTCCCTCAACATAACGATGACAGCCTTTTATCTACCAGGGAAGTTAAACGGTATCGCAGATCGCCTATCAAGGGGCCAACGAGTACCCGAATGGCATCTGCTACCATCAGCCACAGAGGCAATATTCGAAAGGTGGGGCACCCCAGAAGTAGACCTGTTCGCATCCAAAGAAACCGCCGTCGTACAGCATTATGTAACATTAGATTCAAGAGATGGATCAGCTCTTTTTTACGACGCCTTCAGTCGAAAGTGGGAATTTCAGACCGCTTGGGTGTTTCCACCCCCAACATGATTCCCAGGGTCTTAGCCCACTTAAACAAGGCAACAGGGACGTATATCCTAATAGCACCTTGTTGGACCCAATGCTTTTGGTTCCCAGACCTACAGGCGAGAGCGCTGTCCAATCCCTTACCCATAGAAAACCTGCGGAAGGTTCTTGTCGATTGGGCAACAGGGACAAGCCCCCCACAAGTGGAGAAGTTGGTACTCCAGGCTTGGAAAATTGGGGGTGGGCCGACCAAATAGCTGATTGGAGTAAAGATGAACAGCAGTTATTAATGAAAAGCTGGCGTTCATCCACTTTAAGTACCTACAGTACTCCAATAAAAAGGTGGTTGAGTTGGTGTAATAATAACAATGTTATTAGTAAGAACCCAGAAGGGAAAGATGTAGCAAAGTTTTTAGCTGATCTATATTTAGAAAATAAACTTGCATATAGTACAATTTTATTGCATAAGTCAGCCATCTCTACCTATTGTGCAGCCACAGCAGATAATCTGTCAAAGAACTTTTTTATTCAACAGGTCTTAAAGGCAATCTCTCTTTCTAAGCCACAAGCAGTAAAATTACCCATATGGGACATTAATATACTATTTGACTGGTTAAAGTCATCCTCATGTTCTGGTTCTTTATTTGATAAAAGTAGGAGAACAGCTTTAATATTGTTACTTGCCTCAGGCCGGAGATTACATGATCTTACCCTTCTGGAGCTCTCTAAGGACAGATTCTCAGAGACTGATAATACTATAACATTCTGGCCCAGGTTTGGCTCTAAAACCGACTCAGGTAATCACAGACAGTCAGGGTGGCTCCTTACGGAGCACCAGGACCGCCGCCTTTGCCCAGTAGCCCATGTAAAAGATCTAATTGCAGCTTCGGAAGCTAGACGCAATATAGGAAAAGAATTAAAGTGTCTTTTCATCACGATTACGGGCCAAGTGAAATCAGCTTCCAGAACTATCATTGCTGGATGGATACGTTCAATATTTAGACAGACAAATATAGGAGCATCTCCAGGAAGCATTAGGTCGGCTGTAGCATCTCGGGGATGGCTGGATGGCCGACCTATTGATGAAATTCTGGAAAGAGGAAATTGGAAATGTGCTGAGACATTTTCCAAGTTTTACTGTAGAGAAGTAAATAGATCTCACAATGAGAGTACTGATTCATTATATGATAATTTTAAGACTGTTTAGCAGTGCATTCAATTGATCTCAATTGTATTTAACATTTTTTATGTTGATTTATTTTATTATTTACTTTGTAATTTAATTGTTTTGTTTCCAGAAAGAAACATTTTATAAGTTGAATTTTCTTTTAATAACATTATAAATGTATAATTTTGAAGTGTTAAGTTTTCAGAAAGTTAATTACCTTGTTGATAACTTAAGATATTTAAGTTCAGTGTTCATGTTAATATACCAAGTGGGTTTATAAATTTAATTTGGATTTGATTTGTAATTTTGATTACCTAAAGGTAAAAATAAATTATGAAACAAAAAAGCATGTCTTTTGCGTTCATAATCATTTGTTAATTCACATAGCATTTCGTGTGTAATCCTTTTCACCAGCAGATATCAAACAGGTCTTCATCTCAATGCTGTGTGTTTTTGAAGACATATAATATAACTGTTTTGCATTAAAACAAAACAGGTATTATGTGTTGGAGAAAACACACAGCATTGGTTCAAGGGTCTTGCTGGCGATGAAGACACTATGACACTTGACAACTATTTTAGGGGGAATTGAACGAAAAGCGCCCTCTGGTGAAACAATTTACTTAACTTAATCGGATTCAGGTATGTTTTTCTCTGATATTCTCGATACTCGATGCAAGTCACTGAGCTGCTTCTTCATCTCAATGCTGTGTGTTTTCTCCAACACATAATACCTGTTTTGTTTTAATGCAAAACAGTTATATTATCAATATTCTTACTAAAGTCAAATGATGCATTATTAATTCTGACTTATGCATGTACAACTATTATTTTAAACTATAAACCATTTTCATTAATATAAATGAGGGCTTTATTAAGAGGCTGCCAGAGGTTATTCATTGCACACGTTTGCTTACGGAGGTGTTAGTTTCTTATCTTATTCTTTTTACCCCTTTTTCCTCTGCAAATAGTTACGCTCAATTTAAAATCTTTATTTGAAGGTCAAAAAAGGTACATTTGAAGGTCTTAAAAACTAGCGGGTACAGTATATTCTGCTCCGTAGAGCGTGCAAATGCAAATTTAAAGTCAATAAATCTTAATGTCAGAACTATAATAGGTACTTATTAATTGAATTAAGTTCTCGAATAAGTTTTACTTTTTTTTGTTTGCTAACAGAACATACATATTACATTATTACATTATTATACTAAAGCAATAGCTCGCCTTGTGCTTGTGTCTTACACACTCCACGAGACTTCTCTATTGTCATTAAACCGTAAAATCGCCAGTTTCGAATGCTTCTAACCTACCAATTGCTAACTTAACAGCAAAAATTAAAACCTTAGTACCGTAATTGTGATAACATAGGTTAATTTTCAACACAAATTAAAAGTACATGTATAGTGCGTCAAGAAAGTCGTGAAATTAATGTTGGAGGAACTAAAAATTTTCCTTGTACTTGCAACACTCAATAACTGCCAAACTGACTAATCAGATGTCAATTACCAAGGCTCGTTGGAGATGTTTCGTATATTATTTACGTGTATTTAATTACTGTTCATAGGATAACAGTTTTGAGTGTAAAAATGAATTGACATGTAAATAATAGTTGTGCGAAACGTGTTGTATTCAAAGAATTTCAGGGATATCGTATGAAACACGGCAGAAGTTCAAGCCGGCAAGCTGCTTTCCGACTTTGACGATTTTGATGGCCAAAATGCTAAACTAACCAGTACGTACATATACTTTAATGTTAAACAAGGTATGGAAAGTGTAATCTATCAAAAATTATATAATTTAAGTGAATATTTTGTGTTTCAAAGCATTGTTTTCATTTATTGTGGTTATGTCAATATCCTACGATTATAACAAATCATAGTGCATCACTTTGACGTTTTTGAACATTCTTGATCTAGGTAATTTGTATTAACCACTTAGGCCCAAACTAATTAAAAAATACTCAAGGTATGAATACCACTGTATTTATCCAGGACGTTTGTATTTGTTTCAGATTTTCAAAAGTACATTTCAAGACATATCATTTGAGTATGATGATATTGCCAGTGAGTCGGAAACTATCGAAGATAAAATAATTACTCATGGAGTTTCAAGCAGCATTTCAGGTGTTCAATACTCATACCAATAAACTATTCTTATAAAAGATTATTGTTTTAATTTTTTAATCCATACTAATATTATAAAGCGAAAGTAACTCTGTCTGTCTGTCTGTCTGTCTGTTACGCTTTCACGCCTCAACCACTGAACCGAATTTGATGAAATTTGGTATAGGGGTACATTAGATCATGAGAAAGGACATAGGCTATGTTTGGTCGCGATAACCGACATCCACGCGGGCGGAGCCGCGGGCAAAAGCTAGTACTATATATATCGTGAAAATTTCGACTGTCAAGCCATCACGGTTCATGACAGACCTTAGTGAGTATTGCTCAGGATATGTATCTTGGACCTAAAATGTGGCCAGCAGCGGTGGACAAGCTCAAAGTCACCAAGCATAGATTATTACAAAACAATTGTCGTTTGTCTCGCAATTTATTAGGTGCAAGACACGTGTCCCGAGGTATAACCTAAAAAAGTCCGACACGTCGTGTCCTCGTACTTGGGGTCCTCAACTAATTACCGAGGGAGGTGTTAAGTTAAAGAAATAAGGCATTTCCCTCGCACCCCAGTAACCTTTGGCGATATACGGTTTTAAGTTGGCCCTCTTGGGTGTGGGAAGCATGGGGTCCTCATCTAACCTCTATGTCCTCTGCTAGTCACAGGGACCCGTAGCGAGCCTATAGGTAGCCCTATAGGCTATAGGCTCGCTACGGGTCCCTGTGACTAGGGACTCCCACTGCGGCCCTTAATTACAGTAAGTGTTAGCGTCTCCTTTGTGCTGAGGAAGAGAGAGCAGAGAAGCATTGCCATCTCTGTTGTATAGATTGCACCAAATGGAGGTTTCGAATCACACGCCCCAAATTTTACATAATATCTATGCTTGTAATTCGTTAAGCTGTAAGTTTTATTACGATTAAATAATAATCCATCAGGTGCGCCGCGTGCTTGTCTGCCACCTAAGTGGTATAAAAAAAGGCTCGCCACCTAAACATAAACTGGCGAAATGTGGGTGCTAGCACCTCTGCCTACTTATTCGGGGAATACAGGCGTGAGTTTATGTTATATGCATATATGATGTAAATAAAAGTAAAAAAAAATTACTGCCGTGATTTTTCACTTTCATTTATTTATTATCTTCAGAGGTATGTACTATATTTAACTTTATACCATAAAAAAACAACAGATCAAGACTGTTCAGTTGTAGTATGACAGGGATACCAGATTAAGCGCAGCAGCGCCACCCTCAATTTTCACGACTTTCTTGACGGGCTATATTATATCATTTGTACCAAACTATGTCAAACTCTCAGCACAATGCTTCGTACATTACCTTTGACATATCTCTGCATCACCCAAATGTTAACTGGTAGACAATGCCTATAGCATTAAGTCAGTCTTTGTGCAAATATTTGTATTCGTGCAAAATCTTTAAATTAATTAATAATGGAGAAAAATAATTAAATACCTTAGCCTCCTGCATAGTGGATGGATGATGTGCCGACTCCTTGTCAGCAACTAGCAACGTCCACAGCGGGAGAGGCGGCACAGATGTTAGCTCTGCGTAATCTAGTTGTACGTCTTCGGTTATCTGTTTTATTTTTAAATCGTTAGAATATGATTTACAACACATTCTGTATAACTAACCGTATGGTGGCTAGGTATACAATATTTAATATTTACAACTAATAGACACGTATTTTAAGGGCTTTAACTATGTTTCTAGTATTATATTTTCCGCTTCCATACCATCCCGTTCTTTAAGCGGGGCGTGCAAGTCTCGGATGCCATCAGGAATCATGTTAAATTGCTGATGATGAATAGCCAAACACGTGTCGATGTTTTACTTTCCTGCTAACAGTGCTGATAAGCAGATATTTAACTCATGTTAAAACCCAAGGTTTGCTATACCTTTCTATTTTCTTTCACCTGGTTGGTGCTATCGAGGTGACTAATATACCAAGCGTGCGCTTTGGAATCCTACATCATTTTTATTAGTATTGCAATGTTTAGATATTTAGTAGATTTGATACCATTTTGCTATTTGGTAGGGAACTAAGAAACAGCAATGTGAGTCTGTTCTCTTTAGCCTGACGTCACAATATCCCATCATACACACTTCGATTCTTCTACGCAAACTAATCAGATATTCTAATAGTGTATTACTTCAACCACTACTTGCTAACAGACATCAATCAGGCTAATTGAATTCCACTAGTGGACACTGATCACCAACAAAGATGTCCAGATACAAATACACTATTTCTTCGTTTTGACAGTTTAAAACTTGAACTGAAATCAGATGTGCACGATTTACTCCCACCACATCTGATTTCACTATTTTCGAAGGAACTTTTTCAAATACAATATTGCACACTATTTTCAATGTTGTGTTGATGGAGTAAGGTTGATATTCAATAACACTCTAAAGTGCTTGATATTTATGTCTGATCTGACTGTTTACGTTACGGTAGCTCAATCCGAATAAAGGGGTAAATGTTTTTGACCCCGCATTCAACCAATACGCCAATAGTTAATTAGTAAAGATAATTACCTAAACTGTACACCTATATACATACAGTGAAATGAGCGCGAGTGTATAAAAGCAACAATTACCTGTGCAACGCCATCTAGCGGCGAGGCGGCGCCGGCGGCGAACGACACGGACAGCGTGCGCGAGCGCGACCACCCGCGCTGCAACACACGTGCGACATGCAATAGCAATGCGACTTTTAATCGCAAGTGTGCCGACCGTATATGACTATATTCATATGGCCTTCATGCGTACGGCAGATTCTTGATATGATTGCTAATGTCTCTTGAGTAAAAGGCGAATGCCAATCGAATCTATACTAACAAGTTAATCACAAATGACTATTTAAAAAATGTTTTCGACTCTAGGTTGGGATTAAATTTGTGTTTTCGACTATAATCTAGTAATGTAACAGTTAAGTTTAGTATCACTGAGAAATTAAGACACACTCAAAACAAACTACTCAAACACAAGTTAGAGACTAATTAATAATTTTATGGATTGATTAATTTTCTATCTTCTTCACTACAGTACTTTGTTCAGAATACAACAGATAATAAATAAAGTTATATGTTAACTAACTGAATCTGTTTTTCACATTAGCTATAGAAATAGTCATGCTATTGTGCACTTTATATTATAAAACACAAATCACAGTTTTCTAAAGCTTCAGTTAAACGCTTTGAAAATTATTGAAATACGGATTTCAAAATGTTAGTCGCGTGTGCGTGTATTGTATATGCATAATAAAGCATGAACAGATTAGCTGCTCGTTCAGTGGTGAATTAAGACAGTTAATAACTATGTAACCAATCGGTCTGAGTGAAATTAAGTTTTTAGTTGTACAGATTCAGTTATAATCACGAAATATGGCATCAAGAAGAAGTGACCTTGTTGGTATGGAAACTAATGTCTTTAAAATTACTCATTTGAAAATTACATAGTTTATACAGTACCTACTCGGGGTTTGGGTTAGCACGGCGAAAATAAGAGTGAAAGTCTGGTGGTCAAATGAGCTTGCCTCGGTTTTGGTAGAGCGGTCTCTTCATTGATGTGGATGTTACTTTTTCTATTACTGACTTTCATGACTTTCATTCTTTTTCCCGACATGCCAACCCAAACGGTGGGTACTTTACTATATTAGACAAAAACAGTGACGTCAATAGGCATATTTTTTACAGTTCAAGCCGAAAAGTAAACAGCTATTAGTAGAAAATTTTACGAAAAGTCTGTACCGTATCCTGGCACACAATAGTGAATAGAGGCAATAGTGAATGGACTGAGGGCACTTCGTCTTGGTTTTATATTTCGTGCATATAATAATGCATACGCGATTGTGTTTTGTGACATCTGTCATAAGTTCGTCACGTTTTATGTTTAGGTATGAATTGAATTTATTAAAAAGAGACAACAACACTTTTGTAAGTACAGCCTGTATGTGATCACGTAGATAATACATAATATACAATAACAACTCTATACCTGTCTTGATAAGCTGTCTTCGTCACCTTGCGAACTACGTCCAGTGTATGTACCACCTATGCATCTGAGAATAAAGTTAGGTAGTCGAATATTAAGTCCTTCTGCAATATTTACTGCGCAATTCTAATGATTTTCATGCATGGATTTATTCCGGAAACTAGGGTAAGTAATTTTTATCTCAAACATCGAAGCCACATGCCGGGGCATGAGGTATATACCAGAGGCAATCTCACTCTCGGCGATTGATGACCTAAGCTGGCGTACGGATGGTAGTTGGTTTCAGACCGGCATACCCACCCCCGTCAGCTCCGATGGGAGAGGGGGGATCAGAGGGCAATACCACACTATAAAAATGGCATCAAACCATTCCCTCGTGTACGGCCACATTGCGTCACTGAAGCAGTTTTTAAAGTTATATAATTTTATAGATATTATGTAATATGTCAATGAAGATGAAGATTTCTGTAAAAAAAAAAATTCACACTCACCTAACTAAATGGGCTAGTATAGCTTTGACCCAACGTATTTTACCACTGTTGAGTAGTTCCATCAACTGTTTCGGATGATATTGGGGCAGCACCGGGCACGCCATTTGCGAAGCTTCGAATAGGCCGTAGTCGGGCATGTAGTCTAGTAGGGGCTGATGGACAAACGAAAATGTTTATACTGGAGATTGATGGCACTTGGTGGAATCTACTACACATATTGAATAATACACTTCTACTTTTAGGTTTTAGGTTTACATTGATGGATGGAACGATCAATGTAAATCTTTGAGAATGCCGTAAGGTGAAACCTGGCGTTCAGAAATAAAATTAAACTCAGTGGAAAAGTACAAGTGTATTAATCAATAAATGAAAATGTATTTTTTTTAATACACTCTTTTTTTAATAACTTTATTACGTAGCTTGTAAAATATTCGTAAAAGTTTACTTTTATTGCGTTTATTCGTAAGAGTTATTTTGGTGAAATTATAAGAATTTTCAAAAGAGTATCCTTTTAAATTATCAAATCAAACATAGTAGGGACGGGCACGAATCCCAATATAAATAATCATTTTAAAATCACAATAATTATTTACTATTTACAGTTGTAATTAATCGTTTATCAACACTATACATAGAGGTCAGATAAGGCGACTCTGGTGGACACTCTACTAGTTTAGTTATTATTTTAAATCTGGAATCTAAACTATCAAATATGACGTCATATACCACTTACCTGTGGTTGGTCAGGCTGTGTTTTGTTACGTCTTCTCGCATCTCGTTCTAACAGTTGCAAGTTGATAGACGATACTCGTTGTAGGTGCGGTGCGGATATGCGCAGGTCTGAGTCGCGAAGCGCGCGTGATTCACTGCCTTCTTCCAATTCCTTCAAACATTAGAACATGCTTGTACTGTACTGAACAATTTATTTGTATCTTCAGTTAAACAAATTTCAATACAGTTTAAAATTGATAGATATTTTGTTGCATGCAAAACTATGAAAAAAAAAACATTGTTTTGGACTGTTCAAAGTAGTAAATTAGTATCATTTCGATTACATCAGTAAAAAGGAATTGCTCAGGTGAGGCTTGAACCCACGACCTTTCCCTTACAGGGGGAATGCTCTTCGAACTGAGCTACTGAGCCATGCCTAACCTGAGCAACCACAGGCTCAGTAGCTGCTAGAAGTAGAAATTATACTTGGAGGAATATTCTATTAGTTACTATATTGTATAATAATTATATAATATAGAAACTTACCGGCACCCCCATTTGTCCAAACGCCGACTGTTGATTCTCAGGCTTCCATTGCGAGTATACATGCATTTCTGAATCCATACCAACAACAAGTATGCCATCTCGCACCCAAGACATTTGCATAGGCAATGGCGGGAGTCCATCAGCGGTTTTTAGTTCTATGCGCCGGAGTTGCATCCAACGAATCTCTTCGACAAACAATGGAGCTGCAAGCGATGAAGCCTTGCGGAGGAGTGGACGGTTATTGCTTATTGATTCTTTCATAGCCTGGAAATATTTATAAATATATTATTTTTCATGGATTCTATCGAGATTTATTTTGTATACACACGATACACTGGCGTTTCTGTTGTTTGTTCAGTCATGGTCAGGGGACTACTAAGATGGTAATGATTGTCTCATATCTTGAAGTGTAAAGTTATCTCGAAGTACCCATACATTATTTAATTGCTGGTATCACCATTTATTCAGAAGGTCCACAAAGTGCTACAGCAAATGGTGGTTGGTTTCACGAATTTCGATTCAGACAAAATTATTATACCCATTCAAAATAATAATAGAAGTTTTATGACGAAATAGTGCACAAATGACAGAATAGAGAAAATTCCATTAGTAGACATGTGTCATGTTTACACATAGATAATAGCATAGTGGAATAGTGCCTTTTCTTAAGTTTGTAAGTTTTTAATAAACATTAGAGCAATATTAAAGTATTCTAGTCTTACTACAAAACGTATGTACGACGTACCTTCAAATTAGCTTGAGCTAGATCACTAGAAACCGGCGTAAATAATAGAACTCTGGAGCCAACAGCCACAGTCAATATGTGTGAGCCGTCTTCTTTCGAAACCCAGTCTAACTGTACTAAATGTTTCTGCGTCAACGGACAAGTGTTGCCATTCTCCATGATGCTCTTCCTCAATGATTGTAGGGTGCTGAATGAAGGGACAGCCAATAGCCCGGCTGATTTGCCCGTGTCACCTTCCCCGTTACGTATGCTGCGACTTTCGTCTGATGATAATGTTTGTAGAACCTGAATATTAAATAGAAGTAATTATTTTTGTAGCCAGTCACGTTGGTTTTTATTTTATTAGTAAAAATATTGTATACTATTGAACTTTCAATCAATAAAACATAAACCTAGACCTTCAACAAGAAATCAAATTGAATTTCAACAAGCTTTTTTACGAAACAACATCCTCATAAAACAAAATATTATAAAACTTCTATAAATAAAAAAGCGAATAATATATAGTAAGTTAACGTGTGTTGTTGCAGAAGCTTTTAATTTTTTCACGTAATAGTTCTAGATTTTGCGATTGGCAATCCAATAAGGAAAGATTGAAACATTGATGGAAATAAAATCAACGAAAATCTAAAATTAATAGAATGATAATCGCAGTAGTTTTTTAAAACACAGCATATACACACCTGATTTAACCTCTGCTTCTTCTGCATAAACGACGTGTCGTGAAGGTAAGACAAGTCTATCTGTGTATCAGTACAAACTCCAACTCTCGGCAGGCTGACATTTCTCAACGGTATCGTATCCTCTAACAACCATTCTGCACCGCCAGTACTTTCACACTCGTACACACAAACACACAAGTTGACGAATCGTGCGTCTGAGCTGTTGGTAGCAGCGCCACCTTTGGGGCGGGTGAAAGATCGCCCGCATTTGTATGCGCAAGCGATACGGCCGGAGTATGCGGCACTTATGTGGAGGGGTTGACCTACATGGGAAAAGTTATGTATTATAAGGTTACTTTATAAATATGGTTATTGATCGAACCATATATCTTGGGCCTCTTGGTGCTCAAAATGTGCTCTATACGCACAGTACACGTTTATAGGATGTATTTTGAAGATAGCACATGGTACTAAAGTGGACGAGCTCAAGTTCACCTATTATAGATTACTAGCTTTTGCCCGCGTGGATGTCGGTTATCGCGACCAAACATAACCTATGTCCTTTCTCGTAGTTTAATTTACCCCTATACCAAATTTCATCAAAATCGGTTCAGTGGTTTAGGCGTGAAAGCGTAACATACAGACAGACAGACAGATAGACAGTACTTTCACATTTATAATATTAAGTCTGGATTACAAAACAATCTGCGCACGCCATGGCCTTTTATATCTCGCGATTTAGGTTCAAGATATGTGGCTCGAGCGATATCTCGGGTGTATATAAAAAAAATTTATAACCACATTGCTCCACTAAATTAGTACCGGTGGGGGATATTGGATTAACAAAATAAATAGTTGAATGAATTTTTATAGCATTTATTATGCAGTCGCCCTGTAAGCGAAAGGTCGTGAGTTCGAGTCTCACTTGAGCATTTCATTTTTTCCAATGTTTTTCGAAAATAAATAGTGAAAAGAATCATTGCAATGCGAAATTTTAAGATTTGATTTAAAATATATAATACCTGGAATGTCTATCGCCGATTCTTGATCTTTATTCATCATTTCCCATTCTTTCCAAGTGTATTCAAAGTCTTCGTCCTCCTTTTTGGTTACATGACATTTCCAAAATCTGCCAACCAAGGCCATCATTATAATAAAGGTCTCCATTGAAAAATATATATTGAATTTTTTACAGTTAAAACTAATTTTCGTCGGTTACGGTTGTGTTACCTTAACGTGCTGTCGGTACAAGCAGTCGCCATGATATACGGAGCTAGACAAGCTGGATATATTGATGCAGAACTCAAATGTCCGGCCGCGGGAGTAGCGTGGATCACATCCACGCCATCAGGTAGGGACAGTGGACATTCGCACACCTACAACAAATATTTAAATCACATCTACTTTCTTAATAACTGGCTTTGATATCGCGTAACAATACAATTCGAACTGTCAGGTCGAATTGAGAACCTCCTCCTTTTTGAAGTTTGAAGTCGGTTAAAAAGTAATTTATGTTTTTGTAGTACAAACTAGTTTTTAAAAAATAGGGGTGTCGCGTCGTTCTGTAGTATTAAGTAAGCTGGCAGCAAGGTATTTTTAATTTTTATGGTTGTACTGTTTTGGCGGCGTAGTACATGCAACTGCTGCGCATTAGGTTTGGGTCTGGTATTAGGACTTTATTAGGAGATTCCTAATAACAGGTCGGAGTCAGACGAGAGTACACCCTATATCCTGTATGGCTTCAAAGATATTAGAGATATATTTCAAAGGTTATAAGAAACAGTATCTAGAACAGTTCCATTCAGATGCTCCAGTAATGTACATAGGTATATTTGCTTCATTTACCAGCTAGAAATGTAATCACGTAAGATAGGATCACAGATAATATAATATAGTTATTTAGAGATGCACAATCAGGAACAAAAAACGGTTAGGCGATTGGCACACTGCAACGCTCGACCCGGCGTCGTTCGTCGACGCGCGTGGACGCGGGAGAGCTAGTATAGTCCGAGAGATATTAGAATTTTTTTGGTAGGTAGGTCTGTGAAGTAATCTAAAATTTTGAGAAAAGTAAAGTAAAGCCATTCGACCATTAGCTCGATAGCCCAGACTATATTAAAAACGCTAGAGATGAAAAGAAAATGATTAGAAGTGCAAGCTATTTTCGACTTGAATTGGCGTGAAAAGGCATCTAATGAGGCCGTCAAGCTGAGTGCCACCACTGTTAACATGGTAAATGTTTACGATGGTGACCCTCTTTCCGAGACTTTGCCTTTAGCTTAACATCAGGCGAGGTGAAGTCAAATTGACGTGTCCTGTATAAAAAAAAAAAAAAAAAAAAAAAAAAATGATATAGTAATTATTTTTTTTTCTTATATTCGTGATCAGCGTCATCTATTAACGCGAAAAGAGACGTAACTAAGAAAATGCCATTTAGGTTGAAAGTCGCTTGCAGTCTCTGCGTGTTCCGATAACGACCCAAAACAGTGGTGTCGGCTCCAATACCCGATATTAGGCATCGATATTTGACTTCCTCCGATCTCGGATGTCGGATATTGGATATCGGACGTCAGTTGATGTGAAAGCGCTCTAAATTTGCCGTTAAATAGGCATGTTGCATTGCAGTAATATTAATTTAAAATTCGTCTCAAATACCTACACAGAAATTTCTAACAGCTCTCGGACTAAAAATCCCTTGAAAAACACGCGCGTGATGGCAGATTTCAGTGTGCCATAGCTCGCGTCTTCTGCTTGTACGCGCGTATTCTGCGGCAACGCGCGTGATTGCGTTGTCAGTGTGTGTTCTATACAAAATGAGCTCCGTAGAGGCGACGAGCGCGACGCCGCGTCGACGCAACAACGCTCGACGCCGCGTCGCGCGTCGCAGTGTGCCAATCGCCTTACACTCGTAACTTTCAAAAGCAGGCAGGCAGCTTTTATTTCCAAGCGTTGTTACTAGATGGCAATAATGCTTTAGCAAATTTTTCTAATTTTTAATGTTAAAAAATAACTTATCAAGAATAAAAAATAAACTAAACACATTATTGATTATGACTGAATAGAACCATTAATATTCTAATCTATATTGATTCTGCAGTAATTTGGATGGTTTTAGACAACTTGGACGGTGTCGCTAGATGGCGGTTTCCTAAATTATCACTTTTGTCACGAAATCTTTATTTATTATATTACTATACTACGAGCGTTATATGATGATCCCTATGACAGTTCGTTAGCGCTTAACATTGTACTGACGTCCTATCACATCAAATCCTTTAGAGGTCCATTAAAAAGACGAAAAAATCATAATTGTGTACAATTGTAAATTATAAAAATGAATATTAAGAAATTATTACGTAATGTTCGGAAATAATAGAAAAAAACTCAATGCAAATGTACATGGTACGTGCTGCAAAAGTTACGTCGTCAAGCTGTTATCGACTAAGAAGGGACACATCGATAAACAAAATATCGATAATTTGTTGGAAATATAAAACAAATGCTTTGAGTTTGTATTTTATTTATATCAATCTGAATCTGATACAGGGTCAATCGGATCTTCAAAATCTGAGTCTGAACTGCAGCTATCCGTGACGTTTATTATTAACGGTTGGTCAATGATATTGTCGTATTGTACATCTCGATCCCAGTCTTGTAAGCAAATTTTCTTCGTTCTTTCCTGTCACTTGAGCGCAAGCTTCTTCCAATAAAACCATCATTTTATTTGCCGTGAATGGCGGAGTTGTGTTATGCCTAGCTGCATGACCTGAAAATATTTGTACATTCAGTAATTATTTTTAGAAATATATGCATATACATAATATTACATAAATAAAAAATATAGATACCTTTGATCTGCGCCCATATCAACTCGATTGCATTATATTGGCAGTGATAGGGCGGTAACCGAATTGCCGTGTGTCCATTTGATTTGGCCAATTCATCCAAAAAATATGATGGGTGCGTCTGTTGTTTGTGAAAGTTCAACAGTCTAACCAACTCTTTTTTTAACATCTGACTGTCAGTTTCCACACCATTGCCGTGTAACCACTCTATAATTTCAGCTTTTTTGTTATTGCTGCTGGGGGGTTTGTTAATTTGAACTGAGTGATATGAAGCATTGTCCATTAAAATATAGTGAGGCTCATTCAAATTTTCTAATAGTTTTATAAACCATGTCTTAAAGTTTTCGAAATTCATTTCCTCGTGGTACTCCGTTGTTTTCACTGACTTAAAAGCCCACAGGCAATTCGGCACAAAACCTGTAGCTGTGCCAGCGTGGCAAATGATTAAGCGCTGGCCCTTTCCTTCAGGAGTTTTTGTGCTGGATTTCGCTGTGTCATCCGTTCATGCCTTACCTACAGTATGATTGGCGTTCAGCCATGTCTCATCAAGGTATACTACCTTCTCCCAGTTATCAATTTGTTTGATTTTGCGAAGAAAATCGCATCGTAGTAAAGCTATGTCAGTACGCTCCATTAATATTTTTCTCTTGTCACATTTTTTATAGCGGAATCCACATTTTTTCAAAACAATTCTAAGAGAAGTAGCACCGCCTTTGAAGAGTTCTGCAGCTTTTAATGAAGATAATAACTTCTGGCAGATCGGTAGTTCACCTCGTAGGTAGTAACCATAAATATGATTGCGTATAGCATCTAAATCAAATTCATCAGGTTCTGTTATATGACATAACCTTTTCTTTTTCTTTGGTGTTATAGTTTATTGTCCTCCATGGACGACTCCCCAAATTTTTCCTTTGTTATTCGAGAAACAGTAGCCTTTCCGATTCCTAGAGCATCGGCTACACGATCGCGAACATTGTCAAGCGGTAACAAGGGTCCGCCATTTTGTTGTTCACGAGCAAAATAGTCTCGCAAACGAACTACAAACTCGCGAACTTCACTGTTGAGAACAGTTTTCCGCTGTCTTTTCGGCATTTTGCAAAACCGAAAATCAACAAACAGGTAACAGAAAATCAACAAATAACACAAAACAGCGAAAACAGAAACAAAACTCAGCTAACAAAGAAAGACGTGGCGCATACAAGGCGTTAGAGCACTCGTATGACGCGATGTGATGCGGTGTGACAAGAAGACAAAACAGACTGACAAGACATGACATGACTGAATTAAAAAAATACGGTAGGTCTATGGCCTCCATTTAAATACTTTTCCATGTAATCCATAATTGCCAGCTAATTATGAATTCTTTAAAATTCAATTCAAAAAGAATTTTAAATTCTTTAAATTATGCAATTTGAATAAAAATTAAAGTATAGTAAAATAAAATATAATAAGGCTGTTACTTTTTTATCTAGTGTTTTATGTCCATCAATGCGCGTAGTCTTTTTTTCAAAATAAATAAATATTGCTTATTATATTGAATAACACACTTGTACTTTTCCACTGAATTTATTTATAGACCTAGAACATCAATGTGAACCTTTGAGAATGCCGTAAGGCGAAACCGGTCAGGTCTATAAATAAATTCAGTGGAAAAGTACAAGTGTGTTATTCAATATGTGTAGCAGATTCCACCAAGCGCCATCAATCTACAGTATAAACATTGCTTATTATGTTGAATGACCTGGCTGAATGACATGACATTTGCCTGAAAAAACAGTATTTTATCGAAATTGTTTCGCATAACTAATACAACTGTCAGTTGAAACGTCATAGGGATCATCATTCGGCGAGACACCTATAACGAGTTTTATATGCTTAAATGCATAAATTACAATGTTTCAAGGTTCTGAAATAATTTACGTGATTCTAAAGGGGGAAATAAGGGTTTTAACTTCTTTATTTCTTAAAATGAGACTACTAGTGACATCTATTAGTTTTTACCCGACTACGGCGAAGCCAAAAGGAGGGTTATGATTTTGACAGGCTATGTATGTATGTATGTATGTATGTATGTATGTATGTATGTTCATTTGTTCCCTCATAGCTCCTCAACTACTTATTAGAACTGGACAAATGAGGTGTCGTTACAAGCGGCTTTATCGTCCGATGGTTATAGGCTATATGACGTGTCACTTAATCTTGTGTGGCGCCCTCTAGGGCTCATAAGGTACTGTGTTAAAAAATAAATTTGAGATAAATATGCCGTGTTTGGTATTAAATGAAAGGCCATAATAAGCACATTTCAAATATGTATAAATTATTAGCTTTACCTTGCCCAAAAATAATATAAATAAAAAATAAAGTTTAAAACTAAAACCCGACTACCGAAAAATCACGCTCTAAAATTAACAAACAAGAAAATATGAAGGATAGCCGTGGTCGTATGCCACTTACTCTGACAAAACAATATATTCTAGGCTAAGTGGCAAACGACCACGGCTATCCTTCATATTTTCTTGTTTGTTAATTTTAGAGCGTGATTTTTCGGTAGTCGGGTTTTAGTTTTAAACTTTATTTTTTTGAGATATACTAAAGATATTTTCTTAGCGTTCGTACCCCATGATAGGATGAAAGCCATACCTTCTTAGTAGATATAGAGATGTGCGAGTCTTTATGGTGTTGTGGTGCGCGCTCATTGTCCATCGACACAGAGTTGTGACGCGATTCGCCCTCGTCCTCCTGTATCAGCGCACTGTCTGGCACGTACATCATGCTATTCGTTAGGTCATCTACGGACAAAATCATAATTTTAAAATTGACTTTCAACAAAGATTAAATAATGAGATACTTTTTTTTTTAAATGTTATAGATCGACCGCGCTGCTAACGCTCCAATGGTACTCACAGAGTGGTGGGGGACGAGGTAAAAAAAGAGAAAGAAAGAGCATAAAACGAGAATGAGCGAGATACCGCCGCCAGCACTCACGGTCGTTCTATAATACATGTAAGAATATCACTAAGTGTGTTATATATACTTAATTTTAAGACTTATTTGTATACGTACTTGTGACAGTAATAAATAACAAATAAAATAGTTACATAGCTCAACTTTAGATAATTTTTTGTAACAATTTGGGTATCAATTTGAAATATTTCAATTCGTTTCGTATGATATTCTAATGTAATTGAAAAAAAAAACAACACATTACCATTGGAATCAGCCTGCGAGGATACTGTCAATCTCCACATATGCACCGTTGAGCCCCCATCAGTTCTCTCCAGTACCACGATATAAAACGGTTCGTTGAAAATAGCAGCTTTACGCAGATCAACGATAGCCTCGAGTCCAGCCTCAGTGATTGTATGCACATCAGAACTTTCCAGACCAGAGTCCATATTATCTGGTTCTTGAGATCTTCGTTCACCTGATAAAGGGATAACTGACGATGAATTATTGAAGTAATGAATATTGATTACTAGCTTTTGCCAGCGGCTCTACCCGCGTGGATGTCCGTTATCGCAACCAAACATAGCATATTTCCTTTCTCAAAGTCTAATCTATCCTTATACCAAATTTCATCAAAATCGGGTCAGTGGTTCAGGCGTGAAAGCGTAACATACAGACAGACAGAGTTACTTTGGCATTTATAATATTAGTACGGATAAAAATATGTAGAGGCACTTTATTCCATAGTACCTATTTTTGAGATGCCACATGAATTTAGGAGTGCGGACCGGGGTGCGGGAGAAATATCATATGGGACTACCTTACACCCCGGCATTTGAGGCCCGAGACTGCGAGCAGTTTTAGTAGGTTTGAGTCCGACATATCCACCCCGCCGGGAAAAAAACATAGGCTTGCAATCGATTAAATTTATAGAAAGACTGTAATCAAATTGATCTTTTATTTATACAATCAGTTCGGTGCCAATTATGTCGCTGAAACAAACCAGATCCTTCCAGCCGTTCGAGCGTTATTGAGTAACAAACATTCAAACGTCTAAACATCCTCACAAACTTTTAAATTTGTAATATTGGTATACTAATATTGGTAATTATACATAGATACATACATATAATCACGCCTTTATCCCCGGAGGGTTAGGCAGAGGTGAATTAACACCCACATTACACCAATCATTGTAGTCGGTCCCACGTAATAGGGGGTGAGCCTATTGCCGTATTCCGGGCACTATTGTTGACTCGAGCCTATATCTGAGGCTGAGTCTGGGCTGTATATATCTGTCTGATGTTATTGTTTTGTATGTTGGTATATCATACCGGTAATAAGTTGTTCCTGGAACACATGCAACAGTTGTGTGTTGTGCCAGTCGTGGGTAGCATCGGCGATCGCGTGAAGCTGTATGATGGCGCCGGGCCGCGCCGTGGACTGCTGAGACACTATCTTGATGCGATCGTGGAGAGGCACGCCGCCGCCTTCCTCTAACGTCGATTCAGACGACATGGACATTGTATCGTGCTGTTGAAGATTGGTATCGATTAAGGACCGGTTCGACCAAACGCGAGTTAAGTTTATTCTTAGAATAAACAGCCAATATAACACGTGGGTGATATTGCCTGTTTATTCTAGGAATAAACTTTACTTTGGTTGAATGTGCCATAAGTCGAATTTCTGCTAGGATAATGTTTGTGGAAGGAATAGGAGAAGGCCAATGAATTAGTTGTTTTACTTTGCAAATGTTGTGCCATACATCATGCTTTTGCAACTAGCTGACCCAGCAAACTTTATACTAGCATTTTTTTTTGTTACCGCTGCACCCTCTACTATATTAAGCATGTATTATACATATAAACCTTCTTATTGAAATACTCTATCTATTAAAATCTGTAGTGTAGTTTTGAAGATATAAGCATACATAGGGATCAACAGACGCGGAAAGCGCCTTTGCTTTATACTATGTAGTGATTAGATCATCAATTATAAAGGTGTACATCTTCATCTGAAAGTAAAGTGCACCCCTAAATGGCAGACTAGGCTTACGGTTTGTTACCAACGGACCACTCAATCCATCCACTTAGGTGGTCAGTTAGGAATTTCATTCCTATCAAACCACCTACTGTCCACATGGGTGGTCAGTTAGGAATATATTGAAGTAAACAACCACCATCGATTTGTGGATGGTCGGTTCGGACCTTTGTTACCAACGGATCACTCAATCCATCCACTGAGGTGGTCAGTTAGGAATTTCATTCCTCTCAACCCACCTACTGACCACATGGGATGGACAAATACTTACAACAAATAACATACCTTATGCACCTAGATGCATTAAGTGCACTCGGATTATACGTAGACCAATATGCATCCTAGATACTACGTACCTAACTGGTATGTCATAAATTAACGTTGTGTATTGAACTTATTAACAGCGTCACTGCAGTCTAATAATATTTTCCTATTAATTTCGTTGTTATTATTAAGAGATGAGAGACGAAAATAATGAGTTATTACTTATTATATTAAAAGGAATGGTGGAATAGTTTTGTTAAACGACGGATACCAATATGTTAAATACAAAACCTGCAATATAAATATATGCAGTCGTTTTAGTGCTAATAAAACAAAGGCAAAAATGAATCATTTATTAAAACTTGGCTAGTATTCGGTGAGAAGGACCATACATACCTACCACTAATTTCGGGGCAGGTTGGAACCATGACTTAAATAATGCGATTGGGTGTCGCAACGTCAATCTCCTCAAACTATGGAGGAGACAAAGGCACACAATTTTAAATGAGTTCATACAAACATATCAGTTGGAATCGACAACCGCAGTTATTACCGTGGGACATGTTCAGAAAAAGTAAACTAAGTTAATGTTGAGGAATAATATTAAATACATTTTATTTTATATATTATCGGAATTTTTTTAATGCGTTTTTATGTCCTTAAATATTCCGAACCGACTACCCAGAAAAAAAAGGTGGTTGGTTAGTTCAATATATTCCTAACTGACCACCCATGTGGACAGTAGGTGGTTTGATAGGAATGAAATTCCTAACTGACCACCTCGGTGGATGGATTGAGTGGTCCGTTGGTAACAAACCTCTGGTACAGATACACTAAGGGTTGGTAGGTGAGATGACCGCTGTATAAGAAAAACTGAAAAGAAAAAGTAAGTGGACCACTAATTCTGAGATTGAAGCCGGTGATGCAATACTGAGAATGCTGAATCGATGATCTTTTATAAATTTAATATTACTCGTAAAGTAAGTAGCTCATAATTACCAAAACATCTTTATGTCGTCTCTCGGATGTGGCTATTTCAGCTAACAGCGTACGCGCGTCTATTACAGCTTGGTATACCCTCAGGCTCTCCCCATCACTCGCCACGAAGCACGCCGACGGAGAATTGGATAAATTACCCAGAGTCGTGCTGAAAATATTATAAAAATATGAATCCAGACTACAATAGCAGTAAAAGAGTGTCTCTAAGTATACCCAGTTAAAGATTTCAATGCATTTATTTTTACATTTTGTACAATTTTGATTTGTGTGCTGTTTTTTTTTCTTATAAAGAATATTAGAACCGAAGTTACCATAAGCTAAATTGCTTGTGCTACGAGTGGGTTTACGTCGGTAGTATAATGGCCAGGATTCGAACCCGGCACCTCGCGATCGTAAGGCCGACTCCTTAACCACTAAGCTACCGATGCTTTTTTATTACAACACAGTGCTCGAGCATTTAAATAGTTATCGCTAGGTATATATTGTATCCGCACTAAGTTGCTATTGTCATTGTCAGTATTATACTGAGAGAAGATTTAGGTAAGCAACTCCCGCAGTTAGACGAGAGGCATTAGAACAAATAGTACGTACCTAGGCAACAAGGTAGGTAGCCATGCAACGTTGCTAAAGGCAGATAAGTGCGGCGAGTTAACCCTCGCGAGCTCCGATACACCACCGGACTTGCCAAGAGGTCCCACGCACTCGACTCTCCACATTATCAGTTCAGAACATAACCCGCCTGCTGCCGCATCATCTTCATATTTGTGTGTATCGCGTTCGCTATCTGAAAAATTTCAACATTGCAAAGTGGTCGTGCTAACATTGGAGATATTTAAAAAATACTTGGGTTATGTTAAATTACTGATCACGTTTTTTTTTCTAGGAATTTTTGATTGTTTGTTCACGATTTACAAAATCTACTGAACAGACTTAGAAGGGATTTTTTTTTGTTTGAAATGTCTAAGTATTAAAAATCTTATGTAAGATATGGCCAATAGACCGGAAAACCGACATACAAGCGGGCGGAGCCGCGTGAAATGCTAGTTATACCCCGTCCATTATATTATTGTATTTTAGACAGATGGAAATAGTGATTGCATAAAATTGTAAATATCGATAAAGTTATAACTTCTATTTAATTATCATTAATCAATAAATATCGCTACGCATACGCTAGTCTCGAAAATAAAACAATTTACTTCTAGAAAATCAGCTGATTGCCTGGTATTTATTGAAGAGTTCCGTGGTCTGTCTCTGAAACCCATTATCAGATCTTTATAAAATTTCAATGGAACCATTTCGGAATAAACTTCTTTTAAACAAACTAATAATTTTGTAAATCCGTCTACATATGACGGAGCCATGCGCGTACAAATATTAAAAAATAATTATTAACATCCGAATTGAGAATCTCGTCCTTGTTTTGAAGTCGATAAAAACCGACAGTAATAGTCGATATCGATTGTGACATTTTCAAGTTTTCATAATAAAAACACATTCGATCGACTTACTTTACATCCCTAAATTTGCTTTCTGGCTGATGCGACGTTATGTGTACGTTACGAATTTGGGCAGTTTCGATAGCAAAATCATCTGGATTTTTTTTTTATTTATAGGAATAATGTTCAGGTGAAAGGTAAAATGTAAGGGGGTTGAAAATATTTTTTTTTCTTTCACCAAATTAATACTTCCAGAAGATTTTGCTTTCGAAACTGTGCACAAATTCTTTTTTTCCAAAACGACTATATAATCACCTTGTATTCATCCGCATCTATTAGGATATTTTGTTGAACTCACCAGATATGTTATGATGGCTAGTAGTGAGTAGAAGAGGTAATACTGGATGGCATGTGATGTCATTTACTCTAAACCTATGGCCAGACGCTCTTGACGCGTGGCCTATTGATAGTACCTGAAAAAAAAAACAGTAAAGTTATTTCCCAAAACTCGACGACTTTGACCGCACCTTCCGTTGCTTCATTTAGGTCGGGAATCGTGCAGGTGCAGGGCACACTGGGCACGACAAGAGGTCGTCCATCGACTGCAGAGGTGCATCACTGTCACAGCCACCACCCTCTGCCTATTCTTATGTTAGCACAAATTGGGTATTATCCTATAGTTAAAATAAATTATCTAACCGAGCTTGTTAAATTAAGAATGGTTAAAGAGCAGTAAAAATTACGTCGGTTCTTAATTTATAGTTTTTATTTATTTATAATCATCCTCTCCACCTATCTAATTTGACTATAAAATTTTATGACGTCACTAAATCTTTTTTCATACAATTTACCTTAAAGTTATCGTTTTGACGTTTAGTAAAAAGTAACTTATATGATTAGGCAATAGAATACCCAATTACTCTCTCAAATCACCTGTGAAAATTTGGATTTGTCGTCGAATGTGAGCTGCCAGAGGTTGAGCGTGCCATTGGTGTGGTTCGTAACCATTGATATGACAGGCGCCGAGTCCAACACGTCGCCCTCCTGGTTCTCGCCCAGGTCTTCGGTAGCCACACTCATTTTACGCTGCATTTCGTTGTTGTTTTCTTCTCGAGGTCCTGTGGTAATAAGAAGAGAGACAATCATCATATTCTGAGCCCATTCCCAACTCAGTTGAAGTCAGCTTTCCGGTCTAACTAAGATGCGGTTGAAGGTCGAAGAAAGAGAGATACAGAAGATATATTTGCTAAATGCATATTTTTTTTTAAGATAGTATGTACAAATCTACTAAGAACCATATTGGCATAGAGTTCTTGTCACAGCAATAAAAAAAAATAACTTAATTCAGATAAAGTAATTTTACTGATAAATTCCATATATTAAACTGATGATACTGTTGACTGATGGCACTTGGTGCAATCTGCTATACATATCCAGACACTTCGGACGGTCAGGTGAAAAATAAATTATAGTGGAAAAATACAAAGTGTTTTACTCATTATCAATATATTAAGAGCCAGAAATGCTGATGTTCTGGTTTTTTACCATATGCGTGAACAAAGCTATATGTATCAGTGACCAATAAGTATACACCTTTACACATACACTCACACATGTAAAGGTGTATATTTATTTCTTTGGCCGTGTGCACTACGTGCATTTTCATACACACACGTTAGTTTACCATTTTCTTGTGCATCATTTTGTTCTTCTCCCTGCGGCCACTCCGCTTCTTCCTTCTCCTCCTGTACGCTAGCCAAAGGCGTTGTCACCGAGTCTGGTTGTTGTTGTGTACCCACTGTTAACAAAAACTGGTTGTACTGTCGTGGCACTTTAATATTTTCAAGAGACACTTACAAACGTCAAATTGGCTTGTTGAAGAAATTGATTTTATAGATTTCAAAAGTCAAAAATACCTCACAACGTAAACAATGTCGCTATCGTTGTCTGTCCGTCTCTATGTATGCTTATATCTTCAAAACTACGCTACAGATTTTGATGCGGTTTCTTTTAATAGATAGAGTAATTCATGAAGAAGTTTTATATGTATAACACAATGCTTAATATAGCAGAGGGTGCAGCGGGAACGGGATCGGACGTCACGCGGGTGAAAGCAAATTGGCGGTACGAAGTTCACCGGGTCAGCTAGTATTATATATACGCCTGTAAAATCCCTGAAGGGATAGGCAGAGGTTTATTAACACCCACTTTTCGTCAACATGATTTCCGGACCCACGTATTAGGGGGGCGAGTATATTACCGACTAACCGTGTAAAATAACATAAACAAGTATAAATTAATTATACATACCTATTCGCAAATAGAATATCGACTATGAATATCCTATAGTTAAAATAAATTATCTAACCGAGCTTAAATTAAGAATGGTAAAAGAGCGGTGAAAATTGCATCGGTTCTTATTGTATAGTTTTTATTTATTTTTAATCATCCACCCAACCTATAATAGTAACTGATTTGACTATTAAATTTTATGACGTCACTAAATCTTATTTCACACGAATTTCCTAATAACTAAACGTTTTGACGTTTAGTAGAAAGTAAGTTACTAGTCAGTAGAATACCCAATTATACACAGTCACACCCCTTTCCCAATACGGTCGTCACATGTTTCCACATGCTACGATCCTGGCAACTTTTTGTTTTTATTAACCACAATAAAATAGTAGATTGTATTACAAGGGAGCAAAGTAGTATTTTTACGGCGAGGGCGCTACTTTGAATCGAGAGCAAAGCGAAGGATTCTAGAATAGAATCCCGAGCGTAGCGAGGGATTCTAACGTAGAATCCTGAGCGCAGCGAGGGATTCAAAGTACATCGCCCGAGGGAAAAATAATTTGCCCCCGAGTTATACACTCTACTTTTCATCCCCTTTCTATGAGAAAATTTATTTCTCCCGACATTTCGGGCGTAACAAGTTTTGTTCGGCTTCTATAATATCTAATTGTTTCAAGAGTTAGCGCATTGTCACTTCCTTAACTCGAAGTAGAACTCATATTATTTTGCAAAATACGACTTAAATAGGTAATGTACTAATTACAAGAACAGAGAGGTAATTGGCGCTCTTTGTTTTTTTTTTTAGTTAGCACAGGTCACCCCGAGCTATGCAGCCAACACGTACCAGCCAGTAATCCGTACAATTTGAGTTCGATTTCTATGAATGATAATGTTCCAAATTCAAATCACTTTTACGGCCCGCTGCTTGGCCTTGAACAGAAAAGAGCTATTTTGCGCCCCGCTACAGTGACAGTAAAGTGACATTTTTCGAATAGAAGGGATGAAAAAGAAATAAATTACCAGTGGTGACGGGCTTGGTCCTATGTCGCACGTACAAAGGCTGTGCGGCGGCGTGGTACAAGGCAGCCGGCGTGCACATGGTGGTCGCGTCACCTAGAGGGAACGCCGACGGTATCCGCGCAGAGAACGACACTTGCGCCTGGCGGATAGCACCCGCTTGTAATTCATCTAGCCATTCGCACACCCTGCGAAAATAAATAATGTTTTTGCATGTGAAAAGGAATATAATCCATACTAATATTATAAATGCGAAAGTAACTCTGTCTGTCTGTCTGTCTGTATGTTACGCTTTCACGCCTTAACCACTGAACCGATTTTGATGAAATTTGGTATAGGGGTAGATTAGACCTTGAGAAAGGACATAGGCTATGTTTGGTCGCGATAACCGACATCCACGCGGGCGGAGCCGCGGGCAAAAGCTAGTATAACCTATATTTGAAATAAAAGACAATTTATGCACGTTAACATTACTATACCCCGTCCATTATATTATTGTATTTTAGACAGATGGAAATAGTGATTGCATAAACATTTTAAATATCGATAAAGTTCAAATGTTCGATTAAAAAATCATTAATCTATAAATGAAATATATATATAATAACTGTGGGCCATAACGCACACTCTAGTCTTGAAAACAAAGCGAGCGAGTCTTTGATTCGACAAGGTATACCCCGTCCATTATATTATTGTATTTTAGACAGATGGAAATAGTGATTGCATAAACATTTTAAATATCGATAAAGTTCAAATGTTCGATTAAAAAATCATTAATGTATAAATGAAATATATATATAATAACTGTGGGCCATAACGCACACTCTAGTCTTGAAAACAAAACAATAGACTTCTAGAACAACAACTGATTGCCTGGTATTTAATAAAGAGTTCCGTCGCCTGTCTCTGAAACCCATCATCGGATCTTTATGAAATTGAAATGGAACTATTTCGGAATACACTTCTTTTAAACAACAAAAGAATTTTGTAAATCCGTCTACATATGACGGAGCCATGCGCGTTCAAATATTAAAAAATAGTTATTAACATCCGAATTGAGAATTTCCTTCTTGTTTTGAAGTCAATAAAAACCGCCACTAATATATTTTTTAATTTTATTTTCTGTAGTCGATATCGATTGTGACATTTTCAAGTTATAAAATAAAAACACAGTCGATAGACTTACTACATCCCTAAATTTGATTTCTGACTGACGTGACGTTGTCAATGAAATATGACCTATTGGCGCCTAATTTTAGTTCGCATTTTTGGGTGTTGACGCTAGAACAAAGTTATATCGACCACTGTCAGTGAACTGTCTAAAATACAATAATATAATGGACGAAGTATAATTTACATCTTATGTCTACCAAACTGAAAAACAGGTTAGTGATATATGTTGAACTAATTGTTGGAGCTAGGTGTCACCCGAGTGCTAACTTTATGGTTGCATGCAAAACATTGCCCCAGAACGATAAGGCCGCTGCCGCTGGTGCGTACCATATAAAATAACTAACATCTATCATGTTGTTTTGTTTTTTCATATTCTTGCCGTGTAAAAAAGACGTATATTATTACTCCTTGATCCTTTAGCTTTCCAGTATATTGGGCGTAGACAATAATGTGGGTTGCAAGTGTTGCAACACCAAACTGTGTCCCCAGATATGTATTACCTCAGACAAATTGAAATTAACTCAGAGAAGTATTTGCGCCAATGAGAATTCAGTAAAATCAAGGTATACTATGCTAAGTTTTGTAGATGTCGGTTATTGCCACCAAACACAGCCTACTTTCCCAAGATCTAATCTATCTCTGTACCAAATTTCATTAAAATTGGTTCAGTGGTTTTGGCGCGAAAGCGTAACAGAAAGACAGAGTAGAGGTACTTTCGCATTTATAATATTAGCGTGGAAGTCTGGAATACTATCCTTACCATATAAGAAAGCTGCCATCAACAGGATGTATAGAGAACAGTAGGTCAGGACTTTGGTGCCAGTCTCTCAACAATGACTCAATTTTCGCGTCAAGGGAATCCGGTAGGTGCGTACACGTCACGTCCGTTGCGATGGAGTTGATTGATGTTGTGTTTGATAAACTTGGGTGACTGTGGTTACCGTTGGCTGAAAGAAAAAACAATTAAGTTTTATTTAAGTAATTATGGATTTGCAGTAGAATGGCCAGGTATCCATATCATGTCGGATATTGGGGGTACGTAAAAGAAACATTCGTAGATTTAGGTACTTACGAAAAACATTATTGTAACTATACGTAATAATATAGGAAAGAAACCAAGGCAAATTTTCCGTGACAAAAAAGGTTTATGTACATATACTCAGTCTTTCCTCCCTCAAGGTTAGGCAGAGACAAAAGCCCGATAAAATTGAAATCACTAGATCTATCATGAAATCTACATCCAAAGTTTCAGCCCAATGGAACAATGAAATGTATTTATTCCGAAATCGGGCCCGAAGATGGCACGACCGAAACATAGTACGTCTCTCATTCGTGCTATGTGTAATGTCGAAGTTTCGGATATACATTTCATGCTAGTCCCTAAGTTCACATACCTGGTTGTTCATCACTGTTGCTATTATCCTCAGATTGAATTTTAGTTAAATGTTGACTTGGCCGTCTATGTCCTATGTCGCAGCGTGAAATAAAGGGCGCAGTAAAGCTAGTAAATAAGCAGCTTTGCATAAATGTATACTGCAGCACAATGATAGGCTACAATGTAACAATAACCAACGTACAAGTACGTGACTAAATGTTTCATACGAATATTATATGCCATTATGAATATTAGGCGTCTTACACTTTACGCTTGTACAGTTTGGATTCGGCACATCGCGTCGAGAAGACTGAGAGTTTGGCTAAGGTCGGCTTGCTACGGTTTCGTAGACCGTTCTTTCTATCACCGTTTTATTTAGCTTTACTAACAAGATGGAGAGTAAATAATGCAAAATACTACCAGGAGTTTTCGGCTTCGGAAGCGTACTTACACCCGGTATGACCGTAAGCAAGTAAATTTTAGCCTAATGCAAACTTTACTTCCCCACGCGTATCAAATCCAACAGTTGATGCTCTTTAAGGCTGAAAGAGCCGCACTACTCCAAAAAAGCAGTTAGCCATATTACTCAAAGCTGGCGCAATGCCACGCGGCGATGGCTCAATATATGCGGTTATACTGGTTATAGATGTACCTGTTAAATAACAGGTAATATTTTATTGTATAAGGTTTCTACTTACTTGTCTCATTTTCGCCGTCCTGATGTGTATGATCCGATCCGGAACCACCTTCGTCAGTTTCTTCTTTATCTAATATCTAAACATAAATCGATATGTTAAGAATATGATGATAATGTGCCTTAAATAATATCACTTGGATTCATTCCCACTGAAAGAGCATTGAGCGGAGGCGTCTAGAATTTGTTACTATGTACTTATTAGTTGCGAGAAGGCTGACGTGGTCACTCCTTACCCTTCAAATGAATATGAACGTTGTCTCCCGTAGATAAAATTCAAAATGGTTTGTAATATTTCGCCTCAAAAAGCTGCTGCTGATCGCTGCCTTTTTAGTTGGAATTGACATTTAGTGTTACATTAGGGCAGGTTGACTAGGTGTTCAAAAGGCCCTGTAGACCTCAAAAAGCGAAAGTAATTTCGATCCCATATGCATTCACAAAATATTGTTTAGGCAGGTCTGACTATTCAGAGCTTGCGTGTACTTACTTTTTTTGTTAAATCATGCAATATGGCCTCCGCCTGACTGGTGAAGTGCATTTCCTTATTGTGAAGCCAATGCAATATAAAGCGACCCCCGCCGGCCAAAGATGGCACTAAAGGAATGTCCGTCTCTGCGTTTATTGAAGCTGCCAGGTGGAAGTGTAGACCTGGTGAACACAATGATGTTATAAAAATTGAGAACGATGACTAATTTTCTAACGTTAATTGATAAAAACTTAAATTGCATAAAAATAATGTTAAAGATACCCTACATATTTGGATAGTTCAAACGCTCGGCAGTTTGACGCTCTTTCATTACGCATGATGAATGATACCTATTACCTATAAATGAGTATTGTTTTGACACCACCATCTGAACAATACAAAGTATTTATTTTGCAATTCAAAAAGATATACCATTTTCAACAAATTATTTATGAATTGATCAATTTAAAATTTAAACGAGAAATAAAATTATATAGGGATGATTCCGTAGAGATAATGATACAAAAAAGATGTCGATCAATTTTCAATTTAAATAATATGCAGAGTCTCTATTGTAATCCATATCCATACTAATATTATAAATGCGAAAGTAACTCTGCGTCTGTCTGTCTGTATGTTACGCTTTCACGCCTAAACCACTGAACCGATTTTGATGAAATTTGGTATAGAGGTAGATTAGTCCATGAGAAAGAACATAGGCTATGTTTGGTCGCGATAACCGACATCCACGCGGGCGGAGCCGCGGGCAAAGGCTAGTAACAAAATAAAGACCTCATAATTGCAAGTAAGGTAAAATTAAGTGACAGAAACGTGCGTTACCTCCAGTGTAGGAACTCGCGTGATAAGGATTGTGGAAGTCGTGTGCGCTGTATGTAGACGGAAGGGTGGGGATGGGAGCACCTGGCTGCTTCGAAGACTGCGCCGTTCGCCGGATATGGAAGCATGTTCTGTAACAGAGAAACCATTCGTTACATCTTTTTTGTTTATAAAGGACACGATAATTTGACTTCACCTCGCCTGTTGTTAAGCTAAAGGCAAAGTCTCGGAAAGAGGGTCAGCATCGTAAACATGTACTATGTTAACAGTGGTGGCACTCAGCTTGATGGCCTCATCAGATGCCTTTTCACGCCCCGCTTAAACAACCTACTTTACCTATCCTACTAATGCTATAAATAAAAGTTTGCGAAGACGGATGGATGTTTCGTACTCTTTCACGGCTGAAATGGAGGGTAATTGAAACCACTAAAATATACATTAGTTGTTTGAAGAGTTCTGGCGCAGGCTTCAGCTCTGGAGGAGGGAGGTGAGACGGAAGTCGCTCTATAAAAATCGTTTATGTCAAAATTGCCAATGAGCCGGGCTTATTGTTAGTCCGAGCCATCGGCAGCTTATATAAGCAGAACATTACTTTTTGTTGTGTGTGTGTTTTTCTCTTTGTTTTCTGTAGGGCTGTTTCTAGTAGGTTCATGTTTAAATAAATAAATATTTTCTTTCTTTCTTTCTAAATACTAGAGGAGTAATCATAATCATAATCATAAAACAGGTCCCAAGAGGTGCAAACCTCGGATGCAACGTCGGATGGACGTTGATGTTGTGCTGGGAGGGAAGGGGTTAGAATTCGAAAACACCACTACCTTTCTAGGAATTACAATAGATTCTAAATTACAATGGGGTGACCATATCACTATTCTGGCCAGTAAACTTAGCTCTGCTGCTTATGCTGTGAGACGGATTAGGCAGTTGACTGATGTAGCTACTGCTAGGCTCGTATACTTTAGCTACTGCTAGGCTCGTATACTTTAGTTACTTCCATATCTTGATGTTCTGTGGAATACTACTTTGGGGAAATACAGCAGATTAAGAAACTATATTTATATTGCAAAAGAGGGCAGTTCGTGCCATTTACGTGGGGCGCACTATAAGTTTCCGGAATGAATATGAAAAAATACTATTAAAGGTACAAAATTAATTTATTGTTTTTCAAAATAATCTCCCTTGGCGTCTATGCACTTTTTCATTCGATCAAACCAGTTTTGAAAACTTTTGTGCCACCACTCCTCTGTGGTGACCTCTGAAACGTGTTTTTCATACTCCTCGACAGCCTCTTCTGGTGATGAAAATCGTTGGCCGCGTAATTGGTTCTTAATTTTTGGGAACAGATAAAAGTCACAAGGTGCCAGGTCGGGACTGTATGCAGGATGACTCATGAGTTCTACATTTTTCGCCTTCAAAAAGTCGTTTGTCTGTCTGGCCGTGTGAGAACTAGCATTGTCGTGGTGCAGGATGATACGGCGTTTACGGTTATTTTTACGGAGTTCGTCAATAACTTCCGGCAAACAAATGGTCGTGTACCAGTCACTATTCACGGTACGACGATTTTCTAAAGCAACAGTAGCCACGTGTCCAGTTTTATTAAAAAAAGAAGCAATCATCCGCTTAGATGCACTTTTCACGCGCGCCACTTTGGTTGGTTTCGGCTCATCTTGAAAGACCCATACGCTCGATTGCTGCTTTGTTTTGGGATCGTAGCAATAAATCCATGTTTCGTCACCTGTTACTATGTCCCACACCAAATTTGACGCACCTTCGTTGAATCTGGTAAGCATGGCACTGCACCAAGTGACGCGGTCCGTTTTTTGATCCTCGGTCAAGTTATGTGGGATCCACCGCGAGCACAGCTTTCTCACACCCAAATGTTTGTGTAGGATTGATTGTATTTGACTCATGCCTATTACTAAGGATGCGCGAATTTCATGGTAGGTCACATGCCTGTCTGTTTCAATCATACGGCGCACAGCATCGATGTTTTTGTTGGTCACAGCGGTGGACGGCCGACCATCGCGAGATTCGTCACTGAGATTGATACGACCACGCTTGAATTCTGCCAACCAGCTATAAACAGTCGTCTTGCATGGTGCTTCATCGCCAAAAGCTGTTTCAAGCCGAGCGATGCTCTGTTGAGCCGTCAAATTACACTTAAAATCGTAGAAAATCATACTACGAAAATTTTCCCGAGTTAAATCCATGTTGATGCAGGCACACAATTTTTTAAATGGCGCCACAAGGTAATAACAAAAGACAGTCAGATGAAACAAACTGTATTCTACAGACAAAGAGTTATATTTTCAAATGTTGTAATAAATTTTTAAATATTGTTTATGTAAGTGGCCAGTTCCGGAAACTTTTAGTGTAACCTATGTATTGCTTAGGCAAGAGAGACTCCCTCAGGGAACGATTTAAGGATATTGACATTTTAACTGTAGCTTCCCAATATGTATTTGAAAAGAGAATGTATGTCAGGAAAAATATATCTCATTACACAAAAGTAAGTGACATTACAGACAGAAATCTGCGTAACAAACATAGACTTCTACTTCCATATTATCGGCTTAGCAGGGTTAGTGATTCCTTTAAGGGGGATGGTATACGTTTTTATAACAAACTGCCAGAATCGATCTTTGGTATGCCTGACGATAAATTTAAAACCTTTGTAAAGACCACCTTATCCAAAAAAGCATACTATAGGATAGATGATTACTTGAAAGATAAAAATGTCTGGCTTGAGCATGGTGCAGGCCCCTCGTAAAATGCTATAATTACAGCATGGTATTAGTTACGTGACTTATTTGTTACAATAAGTCACGTAACTAATACAGTACCATACTTTGTTTTAATTCTTAATTATAAAGAGTTTTATATACTTGTGATTTACCAGACGCGAAATGTACATTCGTCCACATTTAGCTTTAAGAAAATAAATATTGTAAATTGATGTCCAAAAAATGCCGCAGTGGAGTTTGTTGCGCCGTTTCTTCTCCACCAGCGCCTTGGAAGCGGTGGTAAACTTAGATTAAGTAGAATTAAAATTGACGTCAAAAAGAAACAATTTTATTGTTCTATATTGAAAAATAAATGACTATGACTATGACTATGACAACCTGATAACGGGTTCATTTGCTAAATATATCCGAATCCGAGTACCGAAATCTTTTCATTAGAACGAATCTAACTAGATTCTAAATCTATAAGTCAAACTAGAGTATCATTTAGGTCTTGAATGTTCTTATCACCTTTTTTTTTTTTTTAATCTTTATTTATTTTGGGCAGAACGACCTCCGTCCTCCATGAGCGCTGGCCTGGGGATGACCGGTGGAGCTGCCTGTCACCCTAGCAGAAGCAGGCCGCGGCGGCGGCGCAAAGTGCGCCTCCCCGTAACCGGGGCTAGATAGGGACCCTGTGGTCCCCACAACCCGAAGGGGGCCATCTCGAAAGAGATGGTCCTGGGTCTGCCGGGGTGCGAGAGATATGCTTTTGGGAATCTCACCTCCGGCAACCAAGGACCCAAGACGGCGTGCGTTTTAGTCGGTTCGAGTCCGACATAACCACCTCCACCGGCTCCGTGGGGGTGGTATCCGTGAGGATTTATCGCACGATAAAAAAAAAAAGACTCCACGACACAACTATAAATAATAGGTTTATTGTGTGTCATCATGTTGTAGCGTTAAGTAGTAAGCATGAACACGCTGTACAATTACCTAACTAATCGGTGAAAGTTACAACTCAAGGCTATTAGCATATCGATGAAATGCATTTACAGCTGACTTTATTACGTCTGTCGTCCCGTAGTAAGTAAGTAAGTAAGTAAGTAAGTCGTCGCTGTTGACGGCAACACATATTGAGTACGGTCGAACGTCACAAAACGCACATGATATTAATATATGAAGATGAGTCCGCCGATAGGCAAAGTTATTGGACGTCAAGCTAAACAAATTACTGACAATATATATAACTATTTTAAAATCGCAAAGATGATCCAGCTTCGTTTGAATATCAAAACGATGTTAATTTGGCAAACTTAGTGGCTAATGTAACAGGTTTATCGAATACTACAGTTAGGAATATTGTTCGCCAAGGAAAATTGCTGTGTGAAAATGATGGTACTGCTACTTTCAAATCTCCAAAGAAAAACAAAATGGCAAAGAAACGTATTATAATTGATAACTTTACGGAAGGTGTTATTCAGAGGAAAATAACACAATATTACACCGTTAAGAAAGAGGTCCCTACTTTAAGAAAAATAAATGCTGATTTAAAGGAAGATGGTATATTAGACTGTTCTCGGGAGTATTTAAGAAATACTTTACGGAGGCTTGGTTTTACATATAAAAAATGCCAGTCCAAACGAAAACTGCTCATCGAGCGCCCTGACTTTAGCTATAAAAAAATATCGAAATGAAGGTAGAGCAATATTTTATCTCGACGAGACATATGTCAATCAATAGCATACTGTGTCTAACTGCTGGCGATCTACCAATGAACGTAGAATATTGACAAATATTGGCAAAGGACTAAGGTTAATTATTGTACATGCTGGTGGACGAACTGGGTTCGTTAAAAATGGCCTGTTGATATTTAAATCGCATTCCAAAAGCGGTGACTATCACGGAGATATGAACTCGGAAAATTTCGAAAAATGGTTAAAAGAACAACTGCTGCCTAATATTCCAAGTCATTCTGTGATAGTCATGGATAACGCAGCGTACCACTGTAAACAAATTGAAAAAAAAAAACCAACAATGAGTTATGTGACAATGAGTTGGACAGGTTTATTATATCATTAAACGATGATTCTGATAGTTCGGATTACGACAGCGAAGATAGTACGGAACACGACATGGACTGTGATGACTCTGATTAAATGATGTATGTTTATTCTGTTTTTTTTAAAGATTGGTATTAAAAATTAAAACAAACCATAAAATGTTTTATTTCTCAGATTTTTTCAACTACTTACAAATGTACAATGCTCCTATTTTTTAATTTTTTTCCAAGTAGTAGTAGTTTTTTTAAACGCTTCGCGCGATGAAAGTCGCGGGCCAAAGCAAGTTACATAAAAAAACAACATCAATCAATTTAGACAATGTAAGATATTTCACAGGGATATCTTTAGACATATTCGTAACGTAATTAGTACCGTGTGTAACGGTCATCGATAATTACGTCCCCCACCACCCGCACGGACCATGGGAGTGTCACCAACGAATTTGTCAGGCTATAGCAAAGATATGCCTCATCAATTGCCCAATCTGCTCAATGCTTATCTAACCTAACAGATAATGTCTACATCCACTGCACCTTCTAAGAACCATTTTGACATTAAAAGAGTTGACAATTTGTCACGGTACACTTTTTAGTCGTTATGTAGATGATAGATGTTAAGTAAAAGTACAATAATATGAAATTAAAGTAAAACCCGGAAAGCAAGCCCTGGGCTCCGAGGAGAAGGCTTTGAATGGAACCGGAATTAACTCAAGGATAATTGATCTAAAATCATCTTACTTCATGTGCTTGAGTCGTTGCATAAAGCGATGTTTATGGCGGTGTGTGGCTCGCTGGCGGCGCGGCGGGGAGCGCGAGTGTGACGTCACGCACCCGCCGCCCCACTCGTCCTCAGGTAGAAGCGTCTCCGCCCACACGCGGCAGATGTTGTCCACGCATGATGTTACTAGCACGTTGCCCACACTGCCCCTGGGGGAATACAAAATTCAACCTTATAATCCATACTAACATTACAAATGCTGTCTGTCTGTACGTTACGCTTTCACGCCTAAACCACTGAACCGATTTTGATGAAATTTGGTATAGTGGTAGATTAGACCATGAGAAAGGACATAGGCTATGTTTGGTCGCGATAACCGACATCCACGCGGGCGGAGCCGCGGGCAAAAGCTAGTAGGCTACAGTTTTTTAATCATTATAACATTAAATTATACTAAAAATAAATAATGATAATTTTATTACTCCAGGACATTGTACATACTCTATATAAACCCGAAGTAAGCAGAGTTTGACTATATTAACTATTTTGGTCACTGACAATGCGGTTAGAGTTACTGCAACAGCACCGAAATATAGGAAAGTCCATACTGTACATGATAAATACCAAGATAGCTCTAATAGCAAGATAGTTTTATCTTTATTTATCTGTTTAGAAACTTATTTTGAGGACTAAAATCTCGAACTATTAGCCTAGTTTATTTAATTTATAAAAGTTGCTACAAGATTGTTTACCTTTACTTAAATACCTAACCGAATGGATTAATGATTAATGACTTACTTCGGCATGTACTTGCTAGTTTTCCTCCATGACAGGTGTGTCACGGCGCGCGGATGAGCAACATAGATGAAGGTGTAGTTCAACTCCTGCGCAGAATGCTCGTTGTGCGTTTGACTTAGGACTGAAACAAATTAACTACGATTTAGATTGGAAAAAGTTAATGCTCATGCGGGACTTCAACCTGCGACTGGTCGGGCTGGGCTCATAAAGGGGGCATTAAATACACAGTGTACAGACAAATTACTTACACTTATCACATGTAAGGAATTTTGTAAAAGTAATATAATAAATAAATATTCCACAACATTCTACACAACGCTATCTAGACCCATGGTAAGCTTTTATAGCTTGTGTTATGGAATCTAGAATGTGGATAAACATACTTATATACTTTTTTTTTGTAAATAAATACATATTATACATAGAAACACCCAGACCAATGCAAATAGCCATATTCATGCATACAAATATTTGCACAGAGCGGGAATCGAACCCGCGCCTCCTGCGTGGCAGTAGCGTATCAAACACAAAATTGTCAAGTTACTTGATTGTTTAGGGACCCCGTATGGAGTGCATCCTCATAGTTCGATTCATCGAATCACATTTACTTAAAATAGCAAACGCCGCACAGTTCTACTTTTCAATCGAACCATAACGACATAAAATTACTCATAGTTCAATTAATCGAACTGTGCGATCGAACCTGGCGGCCGGAGCGGAAATATCAGAGTTTCAACAGTTAAGTTACTGCTGAGTGCTCTTATATCAAGGGTTATTAGGTTGGCAATATCCTAACCTAATTTTATCTACTAGTCAGTACACCTGATGATTCACGGACAAGGTTTGCCTTTTGCGGTTGGAAGGTAATAATGACAGTCGGCCCCCTCCCCTCCCATAAATCCGCCATAAGTTAAATCGTAAGGAAGAGATTAGGTTACATATTAATTTCTAGCGTAAAAGCTAATCTTAGTGTTTAACTAAAGACACTAAGATTAAAGAACATTCGTATTTTATGTTTTATTTGTATGTCTATGATAAAATAATATCATTCATCATTTTGTTTCCACTTATCTATGCAGCGACATGTCACGATAAGCATTTGAAGTTGATAATATCATATTCGTGTTTATAAAATCCTCGCAAGTACGAAATTGGGGATTTCCCATTTTATTTCCCCTTGTTCCTAACTTGCCAAAACTGAAATACACACACACATTCGCATCATCATCTGTGTAAAAACTTCAAATGTTTCAAGAACTTGACCTCCAATAAATTACTTGTGTGAGTAAGGAAAATGGTGGGGCGCGTCACTTAGGTTTAGACAAGCTATACCTAAGTATGTCACGATTTAAAGGTGATAATGTAATATTTCGTCTTTATTGAAACTTAGCGAGACTGAAATAGGGGATTTCCCAAATGCGACGCTATACGAGTATAAATGTACATTAATCACACACAGTACAAAAAAAAAACAAAATTGGCGAAGCGTGGGTGCTAATACACTCCTGCCTACCCCTTCGGGGATTTACAGACGTGAGTATATGAATGATGAATGGATAAATGTACAATTACATGTTGTGTAATGATGATAGATTATGTAATTTGTTATTTTGCTTCCACAACGACATGTTACGGTGAGTTTATAAAGATAATAATGACATATTCATACATAGATACAGTGATTTTTAGGATTTGATGTTTCTAGAGATGTACCGATAATTGAATATCTTATCGAAATCATTTATAATGAATTAATAATCGATTATGACAACAATTTCCGATTGATAAAATTAAAATTCATAGGCACATTTTAACAGGCGTGCAGTTATAAATTAAAAGAGTAATCACTTGCTTGAATTTACATATTCCCTACGCGCAAAATTTGAGAACCGTTCGACTAAATCTTTCTTTCTTTATGATCCAAAAGTCAAACATTAAGAATAAGGGGAACGGGAGCAGGATTCCATGCGGGCGAAACCGCGGGCATCAGCTAGTATCAATAGCATCTACATTATTGTCTAATTTGCAATCTCAGTGACGCAGTGGTATCCTGGTAACGCGTACAAGTACTAATACAATCGATATAATTATAATGATCCATATCATTATGATTATGAATCATTCTTCAGAATACCTGTTATAATTGATTCTCAATAAAATATGTGTGCACTCATTTATCATCTACAATGTACAATTTCTGATATATAAACTTAATGCAACCTATGTGTAAAATATTATCGTACCTGCTACCTACCTATATATCTAGTTACGTATAGGTACTAAGCTTTAGATACCTATAAATATATTTGTCATTTACCTTCGTAATGCTCGATAACTATTACATACTCGTTGACAAAAGATGTGAATCATTTTAAAATCAACGACGACTGTTTACAAGCCATTTGTTTCAATGGCAGATAAAGATAAACAACTAACTACATGGATGACGTAGTATTCGCCTTGTCCAATGCCACGGCCTCGAAAGTTATGGATTCGAAAACAGAACGTTGTATTTTTTTTTAAACATGACCACTTAGATACGTGGCAGACAAGCATACGGTTGTCGGGGTCACCGTTGTCCCGCGTCCCGAGGATGGCCCTGGGTCAGCCGGGGTGCGAGGGATATGTCGATGACAACCTCACCTCCGGCCTAGTACCACGACCCACAGTCGGCGTGCGGTTTTAGTTGGTTCGAGTCCGACATAACCTCCCCTTCCGGCTCCGGCAGTAGGGTATCCGTGGGGATTTCCGCTCAAAAAAAAAATCATACGGCCGGCCTGATGGGAAGTGGTTACCTTGGCCTACGGATCTTTGTAACATCAGGGACGTCACACTCGTGCTGCCAATCGACCCTATAATAACCTTCTGATGTCCTTCTTGAAGGAACTCATAAATTGCTTTGGATAAATTATTTAGATTAGGTATTACATAAATAAAATAAAATTATTTCGATTATTAATTTATAGTTGTTCTGAGTCTGCATATATAATAAATAAATAAATATTCCACAACATTCTACACAACGCTATCTAGACCCATGGTAAGCTTAGCTTAACTAGCTTGTGATATGGAATATAGAATGCGGATAAACATACTTAGATACTTTTTTTTGTAAATACATACATATTATACATGGAAACACCCAGACCCATGCAAATAGCCATATTCATGCATACAAATATTTGCACTGAGTGGGAATCGAAACCGCGCCTCCTGCATAGCAATCACGTACACTACCGCCTCGCCATCCACAGAGGTACAAGTATACAAAGAGGTATAAGTATGTACTGTGTCTAAAATTTAATATAATAAAGCCAGCTATAGATATAATAAATGGTTGTTAAAAATACCTTTATTCTGGTACCAGATCTTGACAAGTCTGTCGTTGATGCCAGATGTAGCGAACAGCACACCGTCAGGAGAGAATGCCAGATGATGCGCCGGAGTTGCGGTGTGACACTGCCATACACATATCCACCCCTACAATTGAGGAATGAATAATAAAATAATATGAATAAAAATATTTCAAATGCAACTTCTTATTTCAAACAACGAATAGCCAGATTCCGAGATATCGTTTCGTGGCTATGCCTATCATCCAGTATTAAAAGTGTGTCTGAATATGCTTAATATATTAGCCAGTCGTTATTTTGTGCCATTTGTCTTCATATCGTTCCTAGGTGGACTACAAGAAAATACTTAAGCCCGGAATATTATCTTCCTGCTTTAGACAAAGCGTATATTGATGAAAGGTTTTAGGATATTCTGAATACAGGCTATTTTTCGTGTCTTTTGGAGCAAAACAAAGAAACTGTATAAGTCACTTTTTACGGATTCTATCGCGATATATTTGTTATTATTACTTTTAAACCCGACGTTTCGGCTGCTTTGCAGCAGCCGTTTTCGCGGTGTGACTCACGATGGTAGTTGTCACATAGTTTGAAGTATAAGTTATCTCAAAATACCCGAATCATGGTGAATTATTGGTGTTCGTATTTACGCAGAATGAGCTCACTGTGTTGTTAAGTCTTGCTGGATTTTGCTGCTTACTGGGTTTGATTACATTTTTGTTTTTTGGGTTGTTTTTTGGTGCTGGGTTTGAGTACTGGGAGTGACATTCGCGTAAACTTCAGAAAATATCAAACTGTATAAGGTTCTGTATTTTTTATAATTTATTATTAGCATCAGCTGTCTACTATTATGAAATAATTATATCTTTAGTAATAGATAATAATGTTTTAATTTTAATAATTTATCTTTAATCCTTAATATCATATCGACTTATCTGAAGAATACACACGAAACAACATTAACTTTATTGACTGTGTGAAGATCGAAATAATTTTAGTGTTCACATCTATCAACGTCACAGCTTTGGGTTTGATAACAGCAGTTTTAGAATCGTTGTCATATAGCAGGACTGAAAATACTATCTTAAGAGTGCAGTGTAGGTCAGTGATGAGGGTCGCTATAACCCAATTCTTGCTGGCTTCCCAATGGGTTGAATGGTGCATGACAAACTAGATCAAAGTAAATTTTTATTTCACCAACTACCCTTTTGAAAGTTTTCACCCTTCGCCTGGTATAGGTGAAATGTATTCTTGTATGTTGTGTTTAGATACACACAACAGGTTGTGCAAATTTTTTACTTTTATCAAACAATTTTTCAGAAATAATTTTACTCCAAACCTTTAATAGACATAGTCACAAGCATCATACGTGTACTTGATCATTGTTTAATGCTAAATATACCATAATAGATAAACATTGTTTTGTTTGATAAGAATGGACGGTCGCGGTGGAATCTATTGTTTGTAGCATTTTATCTTATCAAAATATCGCAATCTGTGCGTTCAACTTACAGGCTCGTCCTCCTCCGCTTGCTTCGGTTTGTCATCTTTGTCACCGCCGATTTGGAATGTAACACCCGAACTCGCTGAAAGCAGATAAATCTATATTTTATAAGAATAGTAGTCGTGGCTCCACGCGCGACCCACAGAAATCAAGATGGCAATCTATCTCTGCGCTACTTCTGAGAGCTCTTATGGCGTTCTTACTAAGTAAAAAACATTCATCCATCCATATTTTCCTATGTACTTCGTAAGATAATGGAAGTAAAACACTTTTATGGCGTTGTTACTAAGTAAAAAACATTCATCCATCCATATTTTCCTATGTACTTCGTAAGATAGTGGAAGTAAAACAGACTATAAATAAAAATAATGACGCGTTCATTAATCAACTACCATCAAGGTCGTAGGGTAAAATGGGATTTCAAATCAATCGTTTATTATTACTGATAACATGGTCGCACTCATACTTCTAATATGAAAAGCTAAATTGCTTGTGTTAGCAATGGTTATGGTATACTGAATGGTGTTTGAAACCGCAACCACATGTCCACAAGTCTAATGTTTTAGCCATGCGGAACCGGCCGTAGCATAATCGGAGTCACCCGAGTGGCGGACTCTTGCTTTATAGAAAACCGCAAAAAGTACTTTTAAGATTTGTTCTTCGTGGTGAATATGGTCATTATATGTTATGATGAAAGATGATAGGACCGGAAACGCTTACTAGTCTTTATTTACAGTCATAGTAGCTATAGAAACTAACATTGATCTATCTCGGTCAAAATTTTGTGCAGGTTCAAATAAATAATTTGTTAAATAAATTGGCCTTATTTTAAGTGTGAAAAAATTACGCTGATCAGTGAGTTCATTTCATTAGTCGTTCGAGGCATGTCTAGTAGATTTATTAAAATTACAGATAGCTTAAAATAATTGGTAACATCCAGCAAATTATGCATACATTGCAGTGTAGATTACAGTTGATAGACTGTACTAAGGCCTTGTCGACTTCCCTAAGCCTTCGTAATTGTTATACCGATAGTTTGGTTTTATTGGTTCTTTATTAAAGCAATAATCTCATTTAGGTGACTGTGACTAGACCTTAACTCCAACAGTGTAGAAGAAACTGTCTTTAAAAATGGAACACTATCGCGTTAGTCTTTCCTGATCATACTTTTTTTTTCCATACAGGAATTTAAACATTATCTTAGCATATCCTTGTTGCATCCGAGCTGAGATTATCATATCGGAACCTGGCTATCACGAACGCGACTGTCGTCTGACTCACGGCCCGAGAAAAAAGCCTGCGCCATCCAGAGCCTCATCCGTTGATCGCCAGGTACCCCGGTATATGGCCCAAAGATATGAATAATAAATAATAATAATAAATATTCCACAACATTCTACACAACGCTATCTAGACCCATGGTAAGCTTTTATAGCTTGTGTTATGGAATCTAGAATGCGGATAAACATACTTATATACTTTTTTTTTTTTTGTAAATACATACATATTATACATAGAAACACCCAGACCAATGCAAATAGCCATATTCATGCATACAAATATTTGCACTGAGTGGGAATCGAACCCGCGCCTCCTGCGTGGCAGTCGCGTGCACTACCGCCACGCCACAGATATACGTATTAACACCCGTACACAGAAGAGTTTACAATTTCGAATTATTTATGTTGACTTTGTTATAGGGCGTACGGTAAACAATCCCAATCGAATCTGACCACAACTGGTTTAACGACTGAACTTGAATAAATACACGTGATAGCTATTTACAACTCTCAAATAAAAATAGAAAAGATTACTAGTAAAGTGGGTGGCACACATACACACACTAGTAAATACCCTTGATAATTAAACAGCTGTACTAGTAGTGGTTTATGTCTGAAATGTATATCGGTCGGTCGGGGTCAATCCAGTAATCAAATCGGCCCTGTCGAAAAAAAAAGCAGTTCAGAAGCACGAGCTCATGAAGGTATAGCTGAAACCTGTTTACAGAAGACCGCGAGTCATCGGCTTTCTGTGCCGTGGTGTCTACTTAAGGTCACCCGTGAAGAGTGAATAAGGCATCTACACCTACCTATAAATTGTAAACCAATCAAGTGAACGGTAGTCAACTAGTTTAAAAAAAAAATAGGTAATCTAGCTGTTTTCAAATGGATATCTGTTGTCCTATATCAAAGTACAGACATTTTACATGGATAGACTATCTAATATTTTAACACGTTGGAGATTTTCCTAAAACGATGATAGTTATCTAATTTGATTTAGAGATAAGGTTGAATGGGCACGATGATAATGCTACTTGAAATGAACCTGAAAATACGCTGACATAAACTGAATAATAAATATCTTACGTTGGCTGTCATCTTGATAAAGCGACGCTTGGTGCCATAATTGCAAAATCTTGCCGCCCGTGAGCAGCCGCGTGCCCTCGAGATTCCATGACAGTGCAGTGATCGGCCCATCCGCCACTAGCTTGCCTGTTTGCACCCATCGATATTCTAAACCCTACATGAGAAAAATGAATTGTTAAATTTGGATATAAATCTGAGATTTATTTGATGACTGGCAAATCGAATTGACTCCAGCAGCAATTACGTACTAATGGTTCAGTAGTAAATTGCTGAAGGTTCAGGGATCTATTATATTACGTAATGGGGTCCTTTGAAAAATCCATACCATTTGCCAAATATATAGGCAACTAAAGTATCGAGTGACGTAATTCCTAGCGTCATTATGTTCGACCGCGAACAATGCATTGTTAATCTATAGAGCAATTTAAAGAATCTCTTATATGTTTGTAGTGCATGTTGACACGGCAAATATTTAGTGTCCCATATAACATTTCTACGAACAGTAATACTTTGGCAAATTGGCTCGAATTTACTGTTTGCTTGAGTATACTGTTAAACGTTTTGGCCCAAACCTCATAGATATTCATAAAACCGTTTAAAATGCAAGTAGTATAGTCTGTTAGTAACAAATACTGAATAGCGTTATAATAAAACTGTAGTCTGAATACGGCTTATAACAATAATTCTTCAGAATTAACATTCAGTGGACAGAGATAATTATAGCGCCAATTAAAAAGGCGCATTAATTGCAGAACAACTACAAACAATGATAGTAAATATTCTACTCGCTTCATAGTGTATTTTATATTACTTTTATGTTTTGTCTAGGTACATAGATAAGAGGGTAAACACTCAGGGCTTGTAGCTTAGTGGTAACAGAGTAGGTTAACACATTGTAAGGTTAAGCAACACTAGCCATGTCCATCTTAGGATGGATGACTGTTCGTAAGACGTTGCGACCCCTCCGTGCCTCGGAGAAGCACATTAAGCCGTCGCGACGGTCCAGGTCGCCATACAAACATCTGGCAGTCATTATAAGTAGTTAGAGCCATAAAGAGTCTGGACTAACTATAAAATGCATGCAAATGCTGGTCTAACAAGTGATTTGATCTGGTTAGACCAGCATTTGCAGCTTTTGCAATGGATTTTTTTTTAGTGCGCCCCCCTCGGATAACTCCCCTGCCGGAGCCGGAAGGGCAGGTTATGACGGACTCGAACCGACTAAAACCGTACGCCGACTGTGGGTCGTGGTGCTAGGCCGGAGGTGGGGTTGTCATCGACATATCCCTCGCACCCCGGCTGACCCACGGCCATCCCTTACGGTCTAGCCCTCCTCGGGAGGGGGAACAACGGTGTCCCCGACTCGCCCTCGGGATAGGGAGGCGCACTTTTCAGCGTGCCGCCGCAGTGGCCTGCTTCTGATGGGGTGACAGGCGGCTCCACCCGTCACCACCAGATGCCATGGCAGTCGCTTCACTGAAAATATCGAAGTTCAGCCGCGTCACAATTAGATTGGTAAAAGCGGACCCCAGACTAGTGACCGGTGCTATCCTACAACTTTATCCAATTGGATTAACTAATGTTGACTTCCTACTACAATATTAGTTCTACTTTTTGACTATAAGTCTGAAATAACAGAATCTTGTGAAAACTACTGCTCTTTTTATATTGTCTTCTTCTTCGTCATCTTAGCGTTAATCCCAGTCGCATCCGAAGTTTTCAGCTTGGAGTCTGGGGTCCGCTTTACCAATATAACTGTGGATTTGGCTACACTTCGATATTTTCTGTGAAGCGATCGCCATCTGACCTCCACAACCCAAAGGCGATATCAAAGCACTGCAGTTAGACCAGTTGTTGCACTTTTTAGGGTTCGAATTACCCTTTACGACTGCCATACTGTTCGTATGGCAACCGGGACCGACGACAGCTTAACGTGCTCTCCGAGACACGACCAGACTAATGCAAATACCCATATTTATGCATAAAAATATTTACACTGAGTGCCTCCTGCGTAGCGGCCGCGTTCATTACCGCTACACCACGGAGGCTGTTTTATATATCGTATCTTATCTTTATATAGAGGGTTACTGGTAACTTGAGGTATTCCTGTCAGGGGGTGTTAGAGGACCCAAAATGTTACAATTCTGACCCCTACATGTATGGCCGCAAATCAGTAATTTGCGAAAAAAATAAGTTTTTGAGTTTTTTCATATTTGTGTTTGTAGCATTCTTCTCCAACACCCCCTGACAGGAATACGTCGATTTATCAGTAACCCTGTATATATTGCTGTTTTTAAATCGCTGTTACAAAATTATGATGATGACAAAATTATTCTCTTTGAAGTGTAATTGATATAATATTTATATTAGACATTCTCTTTTGTCCATCAACAAAATGCACCTTTTTAATAAATTTTAATTTAATATGGTCTATTGTCTACATTTCTTTTTACTATTTCATACTTACTATGTACCAGTAACTGACAAAAAAGTATAAGAAATTTTGAAACATCAGTAAGAAACCAAACTGGTCTAGTTGAAATTTATCTTTATATAACTTTTATTATGTGAAAATATCCGTGTGTGAGTGTTGCAATTCATGCATAGCCCTACTTAGTCTTTTATCATAATCAATTTTGTGGGCATTATCAGTTTAAAACAGTACTTTTGTATTTACTCATAAGATAAGATGAAGAAAGACAATTTATAGAAAGTGTGATTTGAGGGATTAACATATTATGTCGTAATTAGGTAGTTATTTATGTACTTGCGTCAAAATGTTGATATTTATGTGGATCTTCTCGGGTTTTGTGATGGACAAACTCATGTGGCCAACAATATTACAAATAAATATTACAATCTTTTCCCTTGCAATTTGTTTACATTCTAAAGAATAGTATTTTATTACATTCTGCAGAATTGGGACCATGGTATATTACAAAGAATTATAATAATTTTGTCAATTAATTAATAAATCTTGGTCTTTTTCTGCTTTCTAATTAAACAATTTCAGGATTCGATGCATGTCTATATTACATGAAATCAGTGTAGGTACATAAATAACTCTACCTAATTTCGAACTATGGCGATTAAGTATATCTCAAAATAAATAAAAGTTAAACAAAGTAAGAATTTCCAATATGGTAATTTATAACTGTAAAAAATATATAGCTCAAATGGAAATATAAAATTGATATGTACTCAATTCTTGGTTGACAAAACATGCTGATTACAAGATAATAATTTAAAGTGCCAAAACTTTAATATAATTTTATAGATGAAAAAATTAATTGCCACCTGAATATTAATGAATGAACCAATAAATAATTCAACCATTATGCTAGGATGCATTCCGTAATGGCCAAAAGGTTTCAAGTCACTTATTTTTAAATAATGTCAATGACGTCAGTTGTTGACACAAATTTGACAGTATTTAATATAAACCAATTTTAAATGCTTGATACAACACAATGGTTTATCAATTTAAAAATATGTTTAGGATTATTTCCACCAAAATGTAGTATATTTTACATATATATCTACACAACTTAGTTTGCATATCATATTGAAAAATACTTACATGAGTGGTAGCAGCTGTGTGTATCAAAGGTGTTGGTTCAAATATACACACTTCAGCTCCATAGGAAGCAGCTATTTTGCCTGTGTCCGTACTACAGTCCAGAGAGCCAATGCGGACATAACTGTGTACTGCGCCTGGGATAATTTGCACTCTTTCAAAGTTGGAAGCCAAGATTACTATGTTACATCCTGCTGCATAGGCCTATGAAGCAAACAAAAAAGGATGATAAAAGGAAATATAAACAAGTAGTCTATGTTAATATTTATATTATAAATGATAACTAGTTACAGTTAATTTATCATTGTCCTGTTATTGATTCTATCTTAACCTTCTATTATTTATTTTATCCTTCCAATGGGTGGTACAGGTCGTATGAAGTGGCATTGAAGTCATATGTCAAAAATTGTGAATTCATTGTGCATGTGTTTATTGCATTTATATTGGTCTAGCTGTTCCTATAATTCTGTGTATTTACAATAAAAAATGTAAAATTAGAAATTGTGTAGTAAGACAATTTCTTAGAGTGTTAATATGATAATTTCTGCAATAACTAAAAAATAAAGCAGTGACAAATGTAAAATTAACACTTATAATTATGTTTAGATGCTTTTGTTTTGAAGAAAATCTGGCTAAGTTTACTATAAGAAACATACTAAAAATATTGGCAGTTCATATGATTTAAAATCATTATTAAGAAGGCTTAAGAACAAGTAACAATGTAATATTTTAATCATAAAAAACTAATAACAATGAAATTATAACATGACTAAAACAGTTCAAGGTATAATAACAATTTATACCTAATTTGTTTGGTTTCCTTTTAGCACATCTACAAATATTTACTTAACTTGTTATGATCAGAACTTTGTAGAAATATGTTCTTCACACCCATTTATGCAATAACTCACTAGTTACTTACTAAGTATGCCAGTGTTATAAAATAAACTTCACAGATATCAAAGTCGCCTTTACTGATATTGTTATTTAAATATCTATAAATGAATGATGCAAATTAGTATTCAAGGAAACTCTACATATTCATTTGTGTAGATCTCTGTAACTAATGCTAAGTAATGAGCAAGAATTCTTTGACAAACAATAAGAGATATTAGTATTTAGTGTCTAAACGAAAATGTTATGCTTATCAAAATAAGGTAAATTAGATTTTCCTGTTACGAACCTTACTTCTAAAATATCACTTTGGTGAGAAAGGGCCCCAAGTCACGAGACATGGCCAACAACAATGACATGATAGGTAATCATAATACTTACTGTAAAAGGTATTCCTTCCACTGAACCAACAGCAAAACATTGATCTCCTGAATTACAGGCACCACTTAATACTTGGTGACAGTTCATAATGAACTAATAAAACTAAAAAATCTTCGCTAGATGAATCCCAGATAACTCCAAGTCACTGGTATGCCTTTATTAAAGTAATACATAATTAACAAAAGAAATAAACCTTCTAAACATTTCAAGATCTAATTATTTTTTAATAGCTATCACGAATATCTCTCTGACACCTCACATCGAACGTGAGAGAATGACGTAGTGAAAGAAAGAGATGAAGAATGGAGTGCGTTTGGAATTTTTATATAACATTTTGCTAATCGATAAGACAAAATTAAATTTGTGAAGTCTGGTAAATTATTTTGATAGTAATTATGAGATCTATATATTATTCGTACAGTGCTATATCAAAAGAGTTAGGAATATACGAAATGAAGCCTAATGTTTATAGGTATGGTCTCTAGGTTTCTCGTTAATTCACTTAAATTTATAATAATTTATATGGTTTTTGAACGTTTGCAATATGGGTGATGGCTGTTTCCAAAGGCTGTTTCACACAGTGTCAAAATGTGTTGCCATCTGTGAATAGGTATAAACATTACAAAAGAAATTATTTGACGTATTTAATTACTCATTAATTCAATAGAAAAGCCTCCAAGTTTTTCGTGGTAATATGTGGATTGAACTAAATGTAATTTACTCGCCGATTTTTTGTTTATAAAATTGATAAGATTTTCTTGACTGCTTTCTATTGTGATTGCTGATGGTGACAGTTTTTGAAGCTCTGCATCATCAATGACAATTTTGACGTAACGTAACGTAAATGCCAACGCTCATTAATGGTTGAAGGAGTTGTTTTGTATTGATCTTTATAAGAATCAAGGACGGATCTGGACGGATATAATACTTTTTAATTGAAGGACCTCACTTTGAACTATTAGTGCTTAAAGTTTCCAACTGTGTGTCGGAGTGGAATATCATCATAGGTAAGTAATTTATCTTTCAAATTACTCATACACTAATATTTATTTTTTATGAAATGTATCTATCATCCAAACTGATAAAAAGCAATACATTTACCTAATAAGCAGAACTCTACACAATGTAGTAACATTATCCTCACGTGCGTTATCTAAAATATTATCTAAACAAATTATTATCTAAACAGTCAAATAAAAACGTTATTTTGTTATAGAGTATAGGTTGCAGAAATACTAAAGATAAAAAGAAAATTAAATGTAGTTTCTAATCACTTTTGCACTGGGTTTCTGTAACGAAGGGGTGAGCTAAACATCATGGTTCACTGTACACAGAAATATTGTCAGAAAAAAGCTTAATAGTTACCTAAATAAACAAGTCAAGATTATTATTTTAATCAATAAATAATCTATTATTTTTAATGTACAGAAAAAGAAGCAGTAGTACAGAAATTGATGTTGTACATTGTTCCATTAAGACATGTACCTATAATTTTTCTTATAAACTTAGTTTTTTATTCACCTCTAGAATTCTTCATGTTTGATCAAATATTTTATTGCAATTTTCATTTAAAAATAAATTTAGAACTAAAGAATAGTCACAAACAAGTTAATGAATAGTCTGAATTATTCATTTGATATTATTTTGACTTATAATTGTCATGGATACTAAGCACATAGTATCAATTCTAAATGATATGATAACTTTGACTCGCACAGTCATTTCCCGCCTGGTCAGTGCTAATCATAAATGATGTTTTATTTTCGCCCAGACACTTGTTCCTAATTGAGGCTAATAACAGCACAGATGTACAAACTGAATTATCAAATAAATTTAGAAGATTTTGAACCTTAAAACTAGAGATTGATGAGCATAGTAGATCATTTTTCTTTGAACCCATGATTGCAAGGTGTATGATGTAGTTGTAGATGATATCATCCATAACTTTTCAACATCAACTGCCAGGCCTCAAGAAGTAACATATTGGTATTACAAGATTTGCTTCTATCATTTAATGCATACCAATACACATAATACATACATAATGTTTCTAATATAAATATGTTTATTACTGAATTCAGTTCCCAATAAGAAAATAATAAAGGTTCTCTTGAACTTTTCTGGGCAGCTGGATATCTGTGTCATAAAAAATATGAGAGAACATCTCCCAAGTGTTCTGATTCTTGTTTGATTTTATAATTGAGTATACACTGACCCTGATACTGTGGTTAGGTTGGCTATATACTGTCTTGATTACAATGAAATCAGCCCCTATATTTCATACTAGCTGTGCCCGCGACTTCGTCCGCGTGGAATGTACTTAATAAAAAAAATCAGTTTTTTTTTTTTAGCCTAAGTTACTCCTTATTACATAAGCTATCTGCCAGTGAAAGTCCCGTCCAAATCGGTCCAGCCGTTCCAGAGATTAGCCAAAACAAACAGACAGACAGACAGACAGACAGACAAAAAATTTAAAAATATATATTTTGGTATGTGTACCGTATATACATTCATATGCATGTAGTAGAAAGCGGTTATTTTAATATTACAAACAGACACTCCAATTTTATTTATTTGTATAGATGCATTTATAAAATAAAGAAATGCATATGCAGAACTTAAGACATGATTGCTTAATACTTAGTTAAGATTAGCAAGCGCTACACCAATAGTTTGATCTTACCCTAAAAAGGTGTGGTGTGTACATGCATAGAGTCACACCTCTTTCCAGAGGTATAGGCATGTGGGCAAAGGCCATATGTCCACATGTGGAATACATACTTAGCTGTAATTTGCAGTTTAACTTTTGTTTTAAGAAAGAAGCTATAGGTAGCACACATTAGAATATATACAAAATGTTTTTTTTTGTATCAGAATTAAAAATGCAAATTAAAGCATTAAGTAAAATATAAATCAGTCATCCCAATCTTAGTTCCCAGACCGCACAGTACAGAGGTTAATATAACAGCGGATTGCTGTAGATAAACTGGCTTGATTAATGAACAAGGGCATCTCACAGGAATTGCGACAATCATTACACTAAACGAACGTTAATCCGCAAACGTATAGTATGAGCAAACTATTTACAACTTAAGTAGATACTAGTCTATGGCGGCGACTCCGCCCGCGTGGAATATAAAATACTGGTTCTTTTGCTAGAAAAGCATAAACATCATTATAACGATCGTCTAATTACGTCCCAAGTTTGTGCTTTGTGTCGGGTATTCCAAGGTTGCGCGGGAGCCTCGTCCGTTGTTGAGCAGGTCGAGCTTAGGTTGGCTTGGGTCGCAAGACTGTCCCCAGGCGCGGTCGCAGGCTGAAATTTAAAGGGGGTCCTGACGACACATTCAGCACGACGACACCTTGAGCGCGAAGCCGCTACCCGCATTCTTCCCGAGCATTACTTGCTCGCAGAAGTAGGCTGCGGGAGCCCACGCAGACCGTTGCGCATGAGAACTCTGGCGAGCGAATCGGTTGCCCCGGGCGAGATGGTGGAGATGTTGGCGGTGTCCCTGGACATAGCCAACGCGTTGTTTATCCTGTCTTGGAGTTGCATTAGGGAGACACTCGTATTTCACGAAGTGCCTCTATGTACACCTGCGCTGCATAGTCCGGGCGTATCTGACGGAACTAGCCGTCATCTTTCCAACCATGACCGGCCTCGGTCGTGAGATGTCGTACGCTATTCCGCAGGGACCAGTAAGGGCCGCTCCTGTGGAATATCGAATACGATTAGGCGCTTTGGAGTGAGCTCGCAGACGGTGCCACCACGACGTGTTATGCGGATGACACGCTCCTGATGGCATGCGGCGCTGCACACCGCGAAGCGATCCTGAAAGCAACGACGTCTTTTACCTAAGTCGCAGAACAGAATCTGGCGGCTGGGTTTCGAGGTGACTGCCGCGGAAACCACTACGGGTACTGGCCAGACATATCCCATCGTACTTTACCGGCGGGCTTGCATGAAGGGTTTAATGACGGTAGAGGTAGAGAAAGCTCACACAATATATAAGGGACGTAAGGACAGAAATAGAGAGATTTATCGTCTCTGCCTAACCCGGTAGGAAAAAGACGTGAGCATATAATGTCTGTTTGTATGTTTGTAAATCAACTGCATTGATGAAGTGTATCGTGTTCATGACTCCATAGCTAGTCTTCTTAAGTTCTTTTCCATACACTGATCGCAGATTACCTGCTAATCTGTGACACTGACGCAACAGCTTATGATGTGGCTAAAATAAATGTATCTTATAATAATGCTAACACGTATACAAGTTAAGTACTTGTCTCACCTTATCTCAGAGCGTTAAGGACACTGTCGAATATACCGACTGTCGGCATCTACTTATTGAAATTTTTTTTACATTAACAATTTTACACGTTTAAATTGAAACTAAGTTAGATCTGTGTTAGTATTACAAATGTGCCTAGTATTAGAGTTATATGATTTACGTTCTAAAGTAGCACGTCACTCTGCATCGGTGCGTGAAGTTCATAAAATTAACCAATAGTTGCACATACTGTATACTCACTTATAGGCCGCTAGCGTCGCGGGGGTGCTTCTATTTACGTAACAACCCATGCTCCCTCAGTCCCTTTAAAAACTTTAAACTTATCTTTCTCTCTAACTAATAATAACGTCCACTAACAACAGTTTTTATTTGTATCTCTCAATATGAATCGTTTAATAAGGTCATAAACCTTATGATTGTTTATATTAGAGTTGATGACGGAAAATGAGAGCATTGTGCCCATTAGTATGTGTATGAAGTATATTTGCTAATGTAGGTATGCCCGTCAATTTTATAAACTGTCTATGAATTATTTAAATAGCTTAGGATTTATGATATCGATAAAGTCTGTGAGTGCCAATACCGGTTGTATTCAAAGCTTATAGGTTGGGCCCGGGGTCTGCTCTCGGATTCTTCTTCACGTCTCTGGCCACCTACCTTGGGTTTTAGGTAGTCGCAGCCGTTTTATCTCTAGGAAAGTGCCAGAGCCTGATGTGTCAATCAGCAGGTGTGTCATCTTGCATTATGATTACAATATATAAACGGTTTCATGTGCTTTTCAAGTAGATACACAAAGGAGATACGATTGCACTTTTTCATATAAAGTTGTATGTAAAGGTACAACCGTATCTGTGTTGTCGACTGTACCTACACAAAATCTGTTTAAAGAATTCCAATCAATATTTGCAACCATTACGCAACTAAATATCATAGACTCGATTACAGGCTTTCATTGTTACCCCTTTGGGTATAGAACCGCAAGGAGCGCCCTACTATGTTCTTAGCCCGCGGATATACTAATAAAAGTGCCTTTATTGCTCTAACGATCTTAACTGTATGAGAGTATGAGAACGTTAAAGGTCAGCTGGGACATATTGCCTCGTTTACCCGATCTAAGCCACTTTAATGTTATCACAATCTATATAGGATTTCAAGTAAATACATGTGAACATTTTAAACTGATATGCATTTGTTTGTTACCTACATCTCTCTGTCTTTGTCATATTATGTGTGACTGTAACTTCCAACTGTTATGGAACAGCTATAATGGCCGATTTACACTTCAAATTAATACCGTTCGAAATGTATCAATCAAGCAATTAGCCCAACGTAGTCCACTGCTGTACTCTCCCAATGTGCGCCATTTCTTCCTATCCTCTGCTTGCCGCAACAAGGTTTAATATATTATTATGGCGATTGTTATGTTAGACGGAATAATTTGAAAGTCTTAACACATTAATTACTTCGTTTTTGTAAGAGATTACAAAACTATGACGTTGATGATAATGAGAAGAGATGTCATTTTACCGTGTATAATGGCACCAAATACTGAACGATTTTATTGGTCTCCTATTGATTTCATTCAATTTTATCCAATGAGCGTACAGTATTTGTTGATATTCCGTTAAACGTACATGTAGTAGTTATGAAGTTTGACACGTACGACAACGTACGAGAAACCGGGGTAAGTTTCTTGAATTGAATTATTAGTGTTTTGAAATGAATGAGTATTGCACCGGGCAGAGAGTGACATTTTACTGCACCGAGTGTTAGTTTGGAGACCAAGTTTAGCTCTAAAAATACAAGTGTGGCGAGTCGCTATGCGGACTTCGTAATCTACTTTTCTTTTTCGATATTGCAGCACAGAATAGTAACATAGTACAATATAGTACTTTTGCAGCGACAACTTTAGTAAAAAAATAAAGCAGGCGGTACCTATTAATTTTCTTTCGGTTTATGATTGGCAAATGGGTACCGCCTGCTATGAAACTTATTTCGGTCTTTTCAGTGGCAGTCGGGTTTTTTATTTTTTAATCATTTGTTTTATTTTACACTTTTTAGTTATGATATGACATGTATATCTTTTTGTAATTTACATATCGTTTATACTTGAAATAAAAACTTAAATCAATAAGTAAGAACATTAGCGAGAATGATTGATTTGTTAAACAACTTTAAATCGTTATATATCCGAAAATATTATTTAAAATGAAAAATGATAAAAGGAACCTAAAGATGATTTTAAAATACCTATTCAACGACACCCCACTTGACATAGTTCATCGACTTTTATATTTTTCATTTTGACAATATTGCGTCTGGTTGTCGCTGTGGTGGATTTTGATTACTTTCATGTCTTTAGTGACACTCGCAAGGTTAAGACGAATCGATTGACGTATGAATTATCAAAATCGGCCCATGCATTTGGTCTCTAGAACGCCACATAGAAACAAACATACATACATACATACATAGACTGATAAACACATTACCCTCCTTTGCGTCGCGCAGTCGGGTAAAAATACTCTACATCTACTATACAAGTTTCAGTTGTATTCTTTTCTAAAGAGGGCATTAATCTCATTGCAATTTTTCATATAAAATAATCTATTTAGTCAGTGATCACCATCCGATCACCGTGGGTTACACCATTCCAATCCATTGCTCTCGTAGATGTCGGTAGAGTTTCATACACCTTAATGAGATTCACTCATTTACTCACGAGAGAGCTCGTTGGTCCTTTGTAGTTGTCGACAAAACAAAGTCACAATCTGTTGAGCGTATTAACCACTAATCGTCGGGTATACAATTACACAAGAGCCCAGTACGCTTCAGAGACTGCTAGGCCTGGGGCAAACTTAGTAAATTTAAGTTTAAGTTTGTCTGCGTACGATACACTCGTTTGGTGAGTTTTAATGCTCTCTAATTGACGTAGTTTTTAGAAACTTTAAATAAATGACTGGTAGTTAAAATAATACCTTACGTTACTAGGCAGTGATATAAAATATCATTGTTACTGCCATAGTTTATATCCAGGTGTTTATGAATTATTATATCTACTTATCCAGACAATATCATTGTACTTAAATAAATAAAAACTATATGGATAAATTAAATGTTAGTAAAAAATAAAGGGTTAGGTCGGTTCTTCCCATTAATGTTTTTTTAACACGTTAGTACCGCATTGCGGCTAAATGAAATTAAACTTACTGACCGAGGCGGTATCCAAAATAAACTAGGTAATACTTATTTACAGATACACATTAACATATTTTAGATTAAAAACAATTACTATCTCTACTACGAGTAATATTGGATTCGAACATTTTTGTATCTCTAAATAGAAAGTGAGCGTCAGTGACGTCATTATACCGTCTACTCCGTTTAAATATTGAGAGTAAAGTGTATGCACACAACCAGAAATTAGTGCCAAACCCACCAGCTGCCTGACCCATAATGGACATTATGGTGCGACATTATCTTAATATGTGGTGGAGAAAGTTGAGTATGGCAACATAAAACATTAGTATCAACGCGGTAACGTAGACAAACTAAATCACTGCGAGAAGTAATATAGGATTACGTCATAGGAAAAAATAAAAAGAATGCAGATTCACGTGAGCAGTAGGTAACTGAAAGAGAGTAACGTAACTAGAGTTAAAAAATGCTAATCAATGGTACAACTGGGAGTTCTGCCTCGATCCGTCGCACTTTTTTATTTACTGTTGATATTATATTAATTCGCTCAACGTAGAATTTAAACAAAGGAAGAAAGTATATCATTCGTTGCAGCAAGCAGGCAAACCCCCAACGAACTAATTTCGATCGCATGAGCATTGAGCGTCCCAATAAGAACATGTGTCAATAAATGTAAAACAACAACTCAGTCACAGTTCATCATTTAAATAAAGAAGACCTCTGTGCGTAGTTGTGGCACTCTAGGGCACGTAACGAGACCCGCGGTCAATTGATCAATCAGGCGTTGTCTTTGAACCTCAGTCTAATTCGACGTCTTCAAAGATACTCTAGGAGCATCTATTGTAATCACATGAATGTCAAGGTCGTTTCGAATGATTTGAGTGAGCAATTTTTTTATTAATGCCATTGTGAATCCAAGTATACGACATAACATAGTTCGGTAGAATCAAAGATTTGACATCATTCTATCGGTACAATTTGGTAATGGCATCTCAATTACCTAATGAATATTTATGTTACAGTCAGCATAAGAACGGCCTTGAAGAACAAAGTACAAACTTTGTAGTCAAGATCATTCTAACGCTGACTATACTTACTTTAAGTATAGTCAGCGTCACTACTGAATTGATTCAATGTCGAAAATTATATGTCGAAAATCACACATACTGAATTGATTCAATGTCGAAAATTATATGAATTGCCCTAACTCCCTGTTCCCAGACTCGGGCAAGATACTAAATCTCTCGTTGGTCCTATATATTTTTCCTTTTCGCTACATATAGCGTATTCATCTCATGTAAAGACTCCCAAGGTACCTACCCAACCTATTACATAACGTTTATTTCCAAGAATCCTAATAGTTTTCGTGTCCGCCAGAAATTGGACAACTCCACTGGGCACTGGCTGGCACTGGTTTTTTAAACATTTCGTATTATATGAGGAATCTTCTTTCATAGTCAAATCACAGCTCGGAAATTTCATTAATATTCAGAATTCAGAAGCGATTAGCAGAACCAAACGATGAATAATCCATAATAAAGAAATTATGGCTGAGGTGATAAAAAGGGCCACATACATTATGTATAAATTAAAAACAATATTTATTCCTTCTCCATATTGTGGTATATTTCCAATGATATTATATTATTACTTAATGTCATCGATCTATGCCTACTAACTTTATATTAAGTTAGTAGCTAATTAAATTTGTATTATCAACTTCTGCTAATACTTCTTCAGTAAAATTTTCGCGGATCGATACTACAATCTCGTTACGAAACAGAGTTATATTTTTGGTAAATAATTCACAGCAGTTCTCAGTTAAGTTTGGAACATTGCCCGTGGACGACAAATTTTATAGTGCCTTAGAAGTTGGAGAAATGAAGGCGTAGAACATGCTATTGCACAGATACAGGCGTGATATTGCAGTCTGGTTAAAAGCTTTATAGGATACGTCTTATTATGTTCCTACTTGTATAAGTATAGTATGTGCAACATAAAGACATATCCATTATTTAATGTTGTTCGTGCTCTCGTGAAAGTAAGGTGTCAGAGAGTATCTAACACTAAAGTTACCGCTACCAGTTGGACTAGACTACTAATATACTAGATTAGTCCAACGCGTTTAATAACTTGAATCATAACATACGAGTAGTCATTTTCTAGCTTCACTCGATCTCGTTTGGTGTGTTCATTAACATTGAAGAGATCTTTTATGCTTTTGTGATATATTTATTGCTATCCGCAATAAAAGAGAAATTTTATTAAAAGGGTTCAAAATACGATGAAATGTAAAAGAGGAGATGTAGCCGATGTATGTTATGTGTGCATATGGTAGCACTAAGAAGGGAATAATGTATGGAAATAAATGTCATATTGCGCGGACAAAGACAAAAGTCTACTATCTAATTACGCTTCACCGTTAAATATAATGTACTCTAAGGTATATTTCCTAGAGCCTAGAATGTCTTTACCACGTAAAGACATAGAATAGAATAGAATTTAGTGTATGGTTTCAATTTCTTAACGAATCAAGATTTATCGCCTGTCGAAAGCTGGAGAAAATTGTGGCGTAAGTAAAATATCCATTAAAGTTTCACTACGCATTAACGTAATGGAGACTTACTTTAGTTCCTATTAAGCGGTGTTAGTTAAGTTAGATTCTAACTTAACTGTTAGAACATAGTTAGAGATTTCGGTTCCGTTGATATAATCGGCACACAGAGAATGAATAGAAATCCTTTAATTCTAAAGGTATGTAGTGGCAAAGACTATAACAAAAACCTAGGCTTAAATCTAAGGATAGTCAAAACCGATGCTAAGTAAAGGAGATTTGGACTATTACCTACCTATTCCGCAATGACTTCGACTATATATGGGCGGAAAATTATATTATAATGTTACCGACCTCACACCAGTTCTCGGGGTTTGTATACTAATAGTACCCACAACTAAATGCCCGTGTTTATGGAAATATAGTTATACCGAATTCAATTCGGGTTTAAGGAGCTCTTCCAAGGTCATGCCAACCTCACCTGCAAACCGATGATACTGATAGGAGCACGAGGCTATAGTGTAGGGTTTCCTGCCGGGGTTCGAAGATCAAATGGCATTCACTGTCATAAAAGTCGTATAACCTAAACCAAAGGGAGTAGGAGGAAGTGTAGTTCGGCTGCGAAGTGCAAGATTCGGTTTGCAACTGGGGACAACGCTAAGGTGATGATAATAATTATATATCAGTCAATTAGCCTATCACAGTCCAATGCTGGCCATAAATCTCCCTCAATGTTGGGAGGCTTTCTCCTACTGTTTCCACGCTCGCCAGACGAGTTTCATTTCGAGTATTCCTTCTCTCGCAGTGATATCGTCAGCGTATTTTCTTTTAGTCGGTTCTCACTACATCCTTCGTAAGAGGTGGGATGGTGTGGTGATACTTGTGTTCTTTCTCCGTCACCACACGGATTATTTTCAGTTTAATAATGAGTAACTTAGGCATAATTTAGGAAGCTTAACTATAATGTGTCTTGTGTATTTTTTCGCCACTTATTATTACCGGTTATTTTGACCTAGTTGGCTCTCGTGCTCTGCAGGGATATGACGGCAGACAGTCGGGCGCCACGAGACATTGAACCACTAGATAATGGCGTCTCGCCCACATACTAGACTAGTACTGCTTTATTGTTGAAAGCCTCTGTTCAATTCAATACACTTACGTTTACACTGGTACTTTATTTTTCTTTACTTTGTACTTTTCTCTAATAACTAATGCTGTTCGAATTCGTAATGTCCGTAATACTTTTAAGTGTTTATTTAGAAGTACATACATTATGGTTGTTTAGTTGCGATAGCTTAATTAAGGTTCTAAGTTCGGCTCTTGAAGTCTTAAACCAAAGAACCATAAAATCATGAGTTGGTGTAAGGTTTTATGGGTCATTTTAATTGCGTATAAGTTCAACTGAATTAGAGTTCAAAGCTTTACTCCATAAAATTAATTGGGTACACTGTGATAACGCAATTTAGTTCTACTTAATCGCAGTTTCTACTTAATACGGTTCTTTTAAATTATGAAACTCGATCCAAATATTTGGGCCGAAAAATTGCACTCAACTTTGTTATTTCAGCGATCATAAAAACTTAAGGTCTTAAAGCTGATTTCACCAATAATCATAACTGTGGTAAATCTCTACTAAGTGGTGTTACCAAATTTAGTTTAGATCGCTATTATTTTCACTTGTAAACCTAAAGTAACCGTTAAATTTTAATTATAATAAATTAATTTAGATTAACACTGAGGTAATCGCAGTTCTAGGCACACTTCTCTGCTTAAATTGTAATAGTTTTTATAACTTTTACAATTCTTTTGCATTATATATCATCATTTCAAAACATCATCATCACAAAAAACCACACAGTACGCGTACCTATATTTATATCTGAAATCTAAATAGAAAAATCGTACCATCGTCAGCTTTATCCCTCTGAACGAGATGAATCGTTTGGTTGGGGTGAGTGAGGCACGGTCAGGTTTCTGCGATGGTTCGCGACCTAATTTTCAAGCGGTTCTTTATACGTGGTGTGCCCCTGACACATTGCCTTACATTCGAATCATTCGGCCCATTTAACAAAACATCTGTAATACATTACATTTGATCTTAATCACTTCTATCGTATGTTATAAAAGCAAGTGAAAATAAACTTGGTTAAGTGGGTTTTTTATTTGCTTTTAGCTCAGATGTTGTTGAACAATTTCTTCTATAATGATATAGCTAGTGATATTAAAAATACCTAAGTCAATCAAGTTAATTGTGAAAAGAAGGAAAATCAATTTCGGAGCGAACTCCGAGCTCCAAACTAATAGAATTGACGTCCAAATGACGATTATAAAGCTAGCGTTATGAAATGGGCGGTACCATGAGGCTTTAAATTGATAAAAAAGAAAACAAAAATATTATTCAAGCGGACTACGCAAAGAAATGGAAATAAGAATAACATCATCGTCCTAATCAAATAAGTGGGTATAAAGTGTAGGAGGATAAAATTTGCGAGGCGTCAGGAACCTTTTAAGACCATCTTGGTGCGTCTCTAAATTTGTGAAACTTTTAATAGAGTTTCTCTACCTATGTTGTTTCTAGCGTAAAATGTAATTTTTGACTAACATTTTACGATTGAGATGGTTACTTTCATTACTACATCTTCTTCTACTTATCATGAAATGTACTTATATTTTAGCTTTACCTTTTAATTAAGCTTTAATCAGAATTGCAGAACTTGAAACCCGATTAGATTCAACTTTTGTTTTTTTACCAAATACCGTTTTCTAACGTTCAATTAAGTATAAAGAGAGGAATACGTTACTGTAGCAAAAAAACATTAGTCGTTACGCCTGAATTGAGTAAAAAAAGTTGACAGAGGCCCAATTGCAAGTCACGCAGAGTACAAAAACTATTAATATTTTTTGTGTGTCAAAGATGGTTCCATTCGTACCGTTTTGTTTTGTTAAATTACTCCTTTATAGTTTTAGATAGCTTATTTTTCGCCAAAGTCGTGATCAAGGAATGCTCTAAAAATATAACAATGGTCGCGGCAGCAATAGTGCTAGTTTTTTTTAATGTAGGATAAGCTAAAACCAATGTGTCGTATCGTCACCGGTGGCGCAGAGGATGCGCGCGCACTCGCTTCGATCCAACCAGCCAGACATTTGAATGAAAAGATTGGTCACTCTGAGCGTATGACATCACGTACACGTTGCCTTTATAACCACCATCATTTATTCATCAATAGTACTTTAATCATACTAATTAAACACATATCGTACATTTAGCAGTTATTTTGATAAAAAAGTGAAAGTAATGGTAGGTACATTATTACATAACCAACGTATTTCTGATTTACAAAATACGGGTTGTTAAAAACGTATGCATACGAAACGCGTGTTTTAATTTAGTTAGATCATTAGGGTTCACGTTTTTTAGGCACTGTTATCACGTGTCGAAAAATAAAACCAGTACCAGAATTTGCTGATTTTTACTGTCCCGGACCGCCCTCGGATTGTCCGGAATTTAATAACCGCGTTAGATAAACGCAGAGGAATGTAAAGGTCGATAGAGGTGGATCAATGTCCCCAATGTTATTATCTAACTTTTATTGGTCGGATACACTCGCACTTTTTATCATAATAATTACGGAACACATTGCACGATAAGACAATAGTTAGGTATGTTTGTGATATCAGCAGACTAAACATACACATTTAATGAGGAGTGTTCGCTACGGGCTGACTTGACTTTGTTTATATTATTTATATTATAATCATATATTATAATATAACCCCCTCCGACTTAGCAGGATTGCAATTTTATTTCTTCTTCGATTATCCATAACCAATAAGAATACACAAGAAATAAATACCACCATCATTTCGCTGAAATATAATTTAATTGGCTATTTGTTTGTCTCACAACAACCAAATAGCCGGTAAGGTTGTATTTAGTGCCGAATAATGAAATGTCATGCAAACCAGAACATGAAACTAAACTTGGTTACGTAAGTTCAGTTCTAAATGTTCGAATACTACACTTCGCAACACTTTGCTTTAGGTCCATTTCCTCCTTGAAGTGAGAAAATCATGTAGTACGATTTCGATTAAAATATTAAAAAAAAAAACAAAATTAGGCACTATTTACGTTTGTCAGCGCTGTCAGTGGCTCTGTTATCTCTATGTAGGTACGTGGAACAGTTATGCAGGTGTTGATAATGTTATTAGTCTAGCCACAGAACCAAAATAGTTCGTAGAATTCTCAGTTGGTGTATAATGTTTGAATTGGCATGTTTACACAATTAACGTTTTACAAAAATAGATTTACATGGTGATGGCAGTAATGTTTACATCCGTAGTGAAATTACACACATTACCTTAACAATGAACTTTATTTTATTTCAAACCATGACGCGTGTTTGTTCGTCGTCTTTGACACATGCATGTCTATTTATTTATTCCTGCAATCTGGTTTACAATTTTTTTTTTGTTTTCATATTAGGTAGGTCCCTTTTTGTTTTCATATTAGGTAATTATTATGAAATGTGAATTTATTGTGATGTAACTTACCTGGGAAGAGACTTTTTTTTTTTTTTATCGTGCGATAAATCCCCACGGATACCACCTCCACAGAGCCAGTGGAGGTGATTATATCGGACTCGAACCGACTAAAACGCACGCCATCTTGGGTCCTTGGTTGCCGGAGGTGAGATTGCCAAAAGCATATCTCTCGCACCCCGACAGACCCAGGACCATCTCTTTCGAGATGGCCCCCTTCGGGTTGTGGGGACCAAAATGTCCCCATCTAGCCCCGGTTACGGGGAGGCGCACTTTGCGCCGCCGCCGCAGCCTGCTTCTGCTAGGGTGACAGGCGGCTCCACCGGTCACCCCCAGGCCAGCGCTCATGGAGGACGGAGGTCGTTCTGCGACCTCCGACGTCCGGTTCGCCTTCGCTCTGCACGGGCTTCCCGGGCCCGGAGTCTGGTCCGGACCCGACCGGCCGCCTCCTTCTCGAGCATTACTTGCTCGCAGAAGGAGGCGGCCGCACCCCAAGCGTTTGCGCGTCATACCATCGCTGTGAGCAACGTGACGAGTGTGAGGACTCCCACCCCTAGAGCCGCCACTAGGACCCGCCTCGGCGTGTCCCACGCCGGGCACTCGGTCAGCGTGTGCAGCTCTGTGTCCTCGCTCGCATCACAGTGATGGCACTCGGACGTTGGCTCCTTCCGGATCCGACACAGGTAACTCTCGAAACACCCGTGTCCGGTAATCACCTGCGTCAGCCGGTACGAGAGGCTGCCGTGTGGCCTCTCTAGCCATTCCTCCATGATGGGTCTTACCGCCGCTATTACGGCGTGCCCTGCGCTTGGTCGCCCAATTCGTAGCTCCCATTCCGCTACCATGTCCCTGTGGAGCTGAGACCTCAGGGCCCGAATTTCTTCGGGCTCGGGTTCCCGTCCCTGCTCCCGCGCCTCCTTACGATACCGATATAGCATCGAAACTGGGAAGAGACTGAGCTCCACGATACATACCCTGTGTGGTGGAGTTCAGTCTCTTGTCAGTGTGGGGTTCAGAGAATCCATATGTGTCTAGGTTATGTCTTCACGTTACTGTATGTATATGACACCTTATTGTACATGAATATTGGAAACAATAAATTTATTATTCATTTATTTATTTATAATGTTATAGCAAGACCTTCTCTTCTGCATCTGAATCACAGTTGTATATATATCTTGCACTTCGGAGTCCGGGCAACGACGACTTCTATGGCGTAGTGGTAGAGCGTTCGACTGCCAAGTCGGAAATATAGGGATCGTTTCCCGCTTAGTACAAATACTACGCCATAGCCTACGCCAGAATATTGTCCGTCAATCAGCAGTGTATGGGCTCCCCATAACAAAACCATATGCATATGATGGTAAAAACTCAACATCCAAGAACAAAGTTTGGCTCTATTATACAATAGAATAATATATATTATACAAAGCACTTTCGATCATAATTTATTTTCAAAACAGTAAGTTTACGTTATGAAAACACTCGTACAGTCATGTTATAAAGGTCGTGTTTATTGTATAGGTAACAACAACATTCGGAGAATATTAACATAATATGTACTTACCAGCATTATTACAACGTGAAACTGTTTCTTCGGCGTATCGGTTTATTTTCCCTTCTGTAAGCTCGAGACTGTTGAACTCAACTCGTGTTATTTCAATGTTATAGTATGGAATAATTGGTTCTTATACTTGTTAACAATATGAAACAAAAATATGTAGGTATAAAATTAGAAAAAATCGTATAATGTAAAAAGTTCTTATGCAATTTGATTAGATATAGAATATATAGAAAAGAAGTTGTAGTAGAAGTGCCTTTAGACTCATTGGCACTCAACATCCTAACCTGACCCCCCTAGACAAGTGGCAATTTATTGGCCGACTTATTGACGAATAGAATGACGAATGTATGGGATTTGACTTTTATGACATACGTTGACGGCTGTCATGTACGTCGGCCTACCACTTGTCTAGGGGGCTGATCATATTGCGTAGCTTACGCTAACTACTTAGACTGGGTGCGAATTTAATTATTCAAACATACAACGGTCGCTTGAAAATAAAATTATCACTGCAAACAATATCCTTTAACGTTTTTTCAATTATGTATTCCTTTTTTTAGTTTGTACCTCATCTATTATTAGCTTTATTGCCATAATATAAACGCTATCTCAACAAAATGGGCAAAGAGTCTAGTTTCACTGTTTCTTTAGCGTGGGTAGAATTAATCTGTTGGGAGTAGGCACTGTTGTGTTGCCAGAAGCAACTGAGAATTCCGAACAATCGACTACTAATAGGTATAATGATTTTCATATACGTTAATTAGTTAAAGCTTATGAAGTGGAATCCACTGAGAATTCTCGTACGTGTACCCTTGTTAAACATTTGAGGGCTTTTTGTTAATCCCTAGCAAATAAAACTTTTTCTGTCGTTTACAAAGGCTTTCCCTGTGGAATGAAAGAACAATGAAAAATGCCTTGTAATCACCGGTATTTAGTGGCTGAATTGATGTTCATGTTATTAGTAGGTGTGACGCTCATTTTATTTTCATTTTTCTTACCTATCAAGTATTACGGTGATGTTTATACAAGGATTCTAGTTTTTTTTTAAAGTTATTAAACTTACTAAGAGCCGTGCTCTTGACGATGGTAAGAAAAGACTTTCCTTTATCAATTCTGTGAACTCTTGATAAGATCCGATTTGCATCTTTTCCTTCATCCGGACATTTACCTACAGGCTTCTTTTTTTAGCTAAAGTAACAAAAAATATCCCCCACCCCTAAGCATGCTTACGTAATTCTTGTCATACAAAGATATTTTATATCTATTCCCTATTGTGCCAAAGAGATATTAATATTAATTAAACTGTTAGCGCGAACTGAGTTTCGTTGATAATAAAATGTTATTTGAATAGGTATAGAATTGAATTCTTACCCAGAATTAATTATAATATCCCTGGTCTTTATTTCATTCGGAATAATTATATTCTGTCTGGGCATGCTTAAGTTAATATAATTTGAGACTAACATATTTTTCTTGGTACCGGCTCTACCATTATTATACTTATATTACTTCCAGGCGATCACTCAACAGTAAAATAATCTTTATTTACTTAAAATCAAGTATACAATTAGAAAATATATTTTATACGATGATGTTTCCGACGCCACTGCAAAGCATCAATGTAGTTGACTGTCGGAGTCCTACTCGAAGATTATGGTGGAGAACTTTCTCCTTACGTCCTTATATGAGTTGCTTCAAGTAAAAAGTTCTGTATAACTCATACATTAGTCGAAATCCAAGAAATCATCTAAATTGAAACTCTTCCCCATAGGTATATCCGAACCCAGACGTCCTTGATGTAATGAACTGAGTAATGGCAGATATAAAATTCTCTGTAGACTGACTACGTCTGAAATTACGCAAAGAATTATTACCGTAGCAACACATATCACTCATTCGATTCATACAATTAATACATGAGGGAAAGCAGCTGATACAATATTTTGTACCGAAATCGGCTTCAGTAAAACTACTACTATTTATGTTTACGTTTTATCGTTTACGTTACCTACCGTGTGCAACATTAACCGATAACGATAATTACGCGTAGATATAAATAATGCTTTGGAACAGAAACTTATCTCGTTTGTAACGAATATTGTTACATAAGGAGCTAAGGCTTGGTCACACTTCACACAGAGCTTGTGTTCACCCGTATTGGGACTACCAAAGTCACTATTTACATGCACTGTCGATACAGAGGTGATTGCCACGTGGCACTGGGTGTGCAAAAAGAAAAACCAACCACGGTGGTGATTTACACCTATCATTCTTAAAGCGTTCTCAAGCTATTCGCGGCATACGCCTTGCGATATCTTAGTACATCTCACAATATACTTATGCTATAAATAACATTTCTAAAGATACAATCGATATTTCGTTTCAAAAGGGACGCGTGGGAATCCCTTAGATTTTAGATATTAGATTCTGATATGATATTATGTGCTCGGTAACTGAATAACTCGATGGCATTGATGTAATAGGTATATCTAACATGTAATTTAGTAAAGATCTATCATTGGATCTACATAGAAAGCGCATGTTTCGGGTACTGTAAGTACACAGTTTTAAATATAGGTTATAAACCTGAATGAATTTTTACTACTGAATACTGAATAATGCGTAAATGTGTGTTAAATCAACAAAGATAAAAGCGTTTTGAAATATAAATAAACCAAAAATGTGTTACAAATTATTCTTCGAATACCGTAATTTTACGTACTTAGGTATGTCCCAAGAACCTTGAGCCGTCCACGACCACGAAACCAAAGTAAAAAATTAACAACACTCTAAAGACTAATGGACAATGTTTGAAGGTCCTTAACACGAAACTGCTCCAAAGTAAAGTTCGCGAGTACAAAAAATATTTCTGAATTTGTTCAAGGATGTTCTGGGAGTGTGTGTATTATAAACAAACGACCACGGTCAGTAAGATACCTTAGCCGAAGATATCTTAATTTGTGATGGAATAATGATACTAACACCCTTTTTCCTAAGACTCTCTTTCCTTTAAGTGGAGCGTGAAAAGGCATGAAGACCGCCATTGTAACATTATTTGTTTTTGCAAATTGCAATAGTGACCTTCATTTCTGAGATTTCCCCTTTAAGTGACCATCAGTCGATGTAAAGTCCTATAGGCGTGTCCTAAAATAACAAAAAGCTTAATTGTCTCAGAGAGGGGTTGCTTAAAAATCGGAAGAAAATTGTGAGTACCTAACATAAGCTGTGTAATTGAGATTCAGTAGACTGGTTAAACATACATACATAAACTCACGCCTGTATTCCCCGAAGGGGTAGGAACTACCACCCACATTTCGCCAGTTTATGTTTAGGTCCCAATGTAATAGGTAGCGAGCCTATTGCCATTAACCGGGCACTTATAAACCAGTTAACTAAATATATAAAAAAAAAAGATTAAACCAGTCTTTAAAACAACTATGTTTACCACAAAAACAATCACACAATAACAAATTCTGATACCAGTCAAGATGACTTAGGCTTGTATTGTCAAACGATACTCTGCCAATTTGATTGGACATTTTCTAAACATTAATCGCCTAGCGCTCATAACAATTCAAGTTTATTTCTAGAATATCTGTACTTAACACTATTTTCAAGTCGAGATTCATGATTGTGTATCTTTGTAGAGTACGGGTCTAATCCGCAAATAAACACTTCTACGATACGGATAGTAAGCAGTGGCGAAGGGTAAAAATTTTCAAACGGGAAGTTGAAAAAAAAACTTGCCTTGGGATGCTGACAGGAATCGGGTTATAGGGACGTCGGCTGCTCATCGTCCTTACAGAAGCAGGCCCATGACGGCAGCGTGACGTCACGGACGCACGTCCCCCCCTCCTAGGGGGGGATGTGCGGGATGATACCCGAAAACCACCATAGACGCGGGATAGCACCCGAACCACCCCCTAGACGAGGCCGCATTGAAGCCGTGGGTCTGTTGGAAGCCCTGGGACATCCTTCCGAGGGCTTACCCGGGGCTCCCAACTATAGGCTGCTGGGCGATACCGTGGGGGTTTTAGTCGGTAGGAGTCCGGCATAACATCCATGAAGGATTTCCCCCAAGGTCAAAAAAAAAAAAGGGCCACTCGCTACTGATAGTAATATAGGATGGTAAAATTGTTTTATAGGTAAGTGTAAAAGACTTTTAAGTTTGTTTTGAATATTTACTTAACTGCCTAAATATTTAATTCAATTTCTGAAACAGCGGAACTAAAAAGGCTCCCATGGCGTGCACAAGTAATTATGGCTACTTTAAATTTCAAAATGAACTCCTTTAGGATTGGCTACTTTGTTTTGCAGCGCATAACATTTTCAAGAGCAGGGCATGACTCTTAGGTATATAAAGTAGTGGCTGTCCCAAGAAGCCATAGCAAACCTAGTTTATGAACCACACTTTAAAAAGTATTTTATTAATATTAACCTTATTAAAAATATGAATAACAATAGTAACCCTAGTCGTAGCCCTAATTGACCACTAATGTATGTGGTAAGTAAATTAATTGTAATTAACTTACTGGAATTCTTAGAAAGACTTCTAGGAGAATAGAAGAACTTACTGGACTGCTCTTAATTAAAAAAAATCGATACTAAATACAAATGTATTTAGTATTGAAATTTTTGTACCTATATCCTGTCAATATAATATGTTACTGTTAATGTCCGAAATGCAGTGTATGTTTAGATACATTGATGACTGTTAACATCCACAAAGATTTTTGGTGAATGTACGATATTTTTCCTTTTCATGACGATTTCGGACTTACACTATCGATTTTGGCTAATGTTGACCTACACCGGTGCTTCTTAATCCATACTTCCATACTAATATTATAAATGCGAAAGTAACTCTGTCTGTCTGTCTGTCTGTCTGTCTGTATGTTACGCTTTCACGCCTAAACCCACTGAACCGATTTTGATGAAATTTGGTATAGTGGTAGATTAGACAATGAGAAAGGACATAGGCTATGTTTGGTCGCGATAACCGATATCCACGCGGGCGGAGCCGCGGGCAAAAGCTAGTATTCACTAATTTCGGACATTCACAATAACATATACACCGATTCTTGGTTTAGACACATCGAAATAAGCTGGTTTCCCTAGTCCCCATTATGTTATCGCCCACGCCTACGCTTTTAGTCTTACCTCTGTGTCAATGCTACTTACCGTCGAACGGTTCTCTGCGAGAACGGTAAAAGGGTAAAAGTTCATATCAGTAACATTATACCGTAATAATATAATCCTACTTTACAACTTACCTGGATACTTTGACGGTACGATGCTAATGAGCCGAGTTTTTTTGTTCTATTTTTTATTGTTTAATCTACTATCTTTTTTTTTTCGTGCGGATATCCCCACGGATACCTCTCCCCCGGAGCAGGAAGGGGAGGATGTCGGGCTCGAACTGCCTAAAACCGCACCCGACTGAGGGTCGTGATGCTAGGCTGGAGGTCTTCGACATATCCCTCCCACCCCGGCTGACCCAGGGCCATCCCTTATGGTCTGATCCTCCTCGGGACTTACTATCATATGCTTAGAGATTAATTCAATGATTTTTTTCAATTAAGGTAGGTAGAAGTGGATTAACACCTACATTTCAACCATGTTTTTTTATCCCATTTATAAAGATGCGTCTACATGACACAGCACTCCGTGCAAAGTGTAGGAGTAAACGTATAATATCGGACTCTGAGCTCCGAGGTGAATATCTCGCAGGCGGGACACAGTACATTCATAAAGCTATTAAATTTCTAAAACCCTCCTTATTGTATTACAATTCACCTCAACTACAAGAATTTGTTAAAAATAAGTTCTAAATAAAATATAATTTATTTTTCCAATAAAACCAGACCAGACACAGTTAATGACTTTGACGACGACGCGACGTCGAGTTTTCTCCGAACGAACAAAATCAAAAAGATTATGTTTTCCCTTCTCAAGCCGTATCTTTGCGACATTGATGAATTACGTGCCGATATTTTTTTTAGCTTATACACGTATTTATATACTTGCTAACTGATGCCCGCGGCTCCGCTCGCGTGGATGTCGGTTATCGCGACTTTTGGTCATGTCTCCGGTTCTACTCAAACAATTACGATTAATCAGATTTTAAGTCTGACCAAGACCTTCCTAATAAAAAACGGCGACCGTTCTTTTCAGCATTTTTTTCATTCGTTGAGGACAAACAGATGAGAATTCCAAAATAATATTTATTTCGATTCACAATCGTTCATTTAACATATCACAAATATTTTTGTAAATATGTAAATTCACCTCTTATTTACAATTGTATAGTAGCTGAAGTAAATAATGCCTTACTATTCTTCATTAAAGTTTTAAATTAAAAATTTCTGTTTCGCATGAAAATGTTCCCATAAAGGACAAAGTTGGAGGTGCAGCGGTGTCCGGTATTGGACATAGTTCTGGCCACACAATGAAACAAAATGCGCCCGCGGGGAACCATCTCGGGATGTTAAGTAATAAGTACAATACTCTATTTACTATGAAACTCTGTATGTACACAAAGGGACTCAGTGAATTTAATATAATACGCCCAAATAGAGTTATAAAGTTTATAATGTCTTTTGAAACCACTTACATATATTTAGGTCGGTATTCTAGAATGACACTCAGCCCGAATTTCGATTTATCTGAGGTCAGATTGCATAGGCTATATCTCAAACTATCAGTCTGTCTATATAATCTATCCTCAGATAAATCGGGATTCAGGCTGAGTGTCATCTAGAATACGGGCCTCAGAATTTCATTTCTTTTAAAAAAGTGGATTGTAACAAGATTTTCGTATCCCAAATCAATCTCAACTAAAAGCCGATACGAAACACCTGCTGAATGACTAACTCTCTTTATCAGGGTTTCTTTCTGAGTTGCATTTTATGCGATCAATTACCGTCTAATGGCAATTGATCGCATAACATGGATCTAAACAGCACTAGGATCAATCTCAACTAAAAGCCGATACGAAACACCTGCTGAATGACTAACTCTCTTTAGCAGGGTTTCTTTCTGAGTTGCATGTTATGCGATCAATTGCCGTCTAATGGCAATTGATCGCAGAACATGGATCTAAACAGAACTAGGATCTTAGGTCTATATTCACTACATCAACATTTTTTAATAATCATCTAATTATTTAACTATTGGTTGCCCGCGGCTCCGCCAGCGTGAATGTCGATTATCGCAACCAAACATATCCTTTGTGTTGTACAAGGGTATCCCTGTACCAAATTTCATCATAATCAGTTTAGTTTAGGCGTGAAAGCGTAACAGACAGAGATACCTTCGACTTTATAATATTAGTATGGATACTAAATTTTAAAGCTCTTTTATTGTACGGTCTATTTTCATAATTCTCTACGTAAAATTGTTATTGAGAACTGTAATCTTTAGGTGCAGACCTCAATTACAGTGAAACTAGAGAATTTACAAAATAGTATTTCTCAAATTACCTTTTTATCTGACCTGGGACGCAAACAGGGGATCTCAGAACCATTAGTAATCCGAGACGGAGACCCTTGGTAAGGTTTTATGGTAAACAGTAAATAGATGGAAATTAATTTTAAATAGCGTTCGAGCTACGTAGTTCATATAGAATCGTAAAATTATATATTATTCATTAATCATGTTATATTAATTAAATAATTGTATCCAAAATAATTAAAACACTGCAAAAACAATGTTATTTTATTCATTTTTGTAAACAATTGTTACTTAATTATTTCGTCCGTCCGTTTGATTTTCATTTAAAAAGAAAATTATATTTAGTATATAATTGTCCTTAATATTTTGCTTATTAGAGTAAAAGACATACAATCCCACATGTTGATACTTTTCGATTTTAAATCGAATATTCGCAAATCGCTACGAAATTGTTTGGAAGTGGATTGATATCGGGTTTGCATGTGAGGGGCGAGGCGAGACTGCGCGCGCACCTCTACGAATCAGTAGCGCTATGAGCGCCTCAGTCGCGTTTGTGCTACGACCACTATTGACTGCTACGCCGTAGCACTACGAATACAAACTGTCACTATATTCTTATACCGTCAAAGTGATTCTGTGACGTGATCTCAAAGGAGACGAGATAACTTCTGGAAGATCAAAGGACAAGGTAATATATTGAATAGAATATTATACCTACATCATTATTCAATTGAGTTTCGGTTTACCCGCAATATTAATGCAGTAATATTCTGCTGGAGATCATTCATGAACGTAATAAGTTATGAGCGGTGCGGAACACGTTGAAATAAAGAGGAACCGATAAAATGCGTCAATATTGGTTATATTGGCGGATTTTACTGTACCTTTGGTGTTATTCTATATAATGGAATGGAAACAAGATATTGCATCTTAGTTTTAATGACAATGGAGGAGGTGTAGACAGTGTCGATACTCGTCTATTTTAACATTAAAATAATATGTTCTTGAGTTAAGTTAATGTTACATTAAAATGCATGGACACTGGACAGATTATGTTCTAAAACTCTCAATTCTTATAATCAGCTTAACGTCTATTTTTGTAAAGCTATATTTAGATTAATTGTCGAAAGCCGGTTAAAAATAGATTGTTGGAAGGTTATACCTTCATTATTTAAATTGGGAGTTGAATTCTTATCAATTTTCAAAGGTACATTAATAGGTTGTTATAAAAATGTATGTAGTTATTCGTAGATCAAGTTGCGAAGGCAGAGCCTTTATCTAATCAATACATTCATATTATAATTGCAAATGACAACAATCCTCTACAGCTTATCGCATAAGTAACAGCTATGGGATTTGACATAAAGTTAATTTACATCTATAGGCGTAACACTCTTAAGTCCGCCCTAGCTATTTATGGATCGTTTTAAGAGGAAGGATTTGTATTACAGCAGATCCATACTAATATTAGAAATGCGAAAGTAACTCTGTCTGTCTGTCTGTATGTTCAGCTTTCACACCTAAACCACTGGACCGATTTTGATGAAATTTGGTATTACGGTAGATTAGACCTTGAGAAGGACATAGGCTATGTTTGGTCGCGATAACCGACATTCACGTGAACGGAGCCGCGGGCAATGTAGTTATACAAAAATCAATCGAAATTGAGAACTTCCTTCTTTTTTGGAGTTGGTTTTTAAGGTGTGTGGATATTATTTTCACAGGATCAATGGATCTCTCTCTATTAATGTTGAATTTAAGTAGAAGTATGATGCATTTCACTCGAAAGTCGTATATCCCTTTTATATCGCTTTTATCTTAGTCCCACACTTTGCAAGTAGAAACGAGCGAATGGCTTCCCGAATATGAGCTGTATTATAAGCCTTAGCAACTACTTACCAACAGATGGGTCGCATTTATTAATAAGAAGAAAAACTTATAAATTTGGAGCTACCCAAATGGATAAGGAAATACTTTCGGACAGAAAACCGACCAATTAAAGTAAAATAGGTATATGTTTCATGCTGTGATTATAGTGTGAGTAGGGTAACCAGAGCTCATTTGGGAGGGGGTTGAATGACATGTAGCCATATGTTAAATGCTCAATTAATTTCCATAAATACCGTAAAGAAATTAGATAATATTAATTATCCGGTAGGTCGCAAAAAGAAATTGAATGCACGTAGATTTTGGGACGTTAGTGTTGTGCACATAGAATTCGCAAAAACATTCTCACAGAATTCGCCAGTCCTTTCTAGATCAGCAGTAAATCAGAGTGACTTCCCAAAGATTCGAATACATCGGGAATTAAATTGAAAATTTAAAAAACCCCCGTCACAAAAAACACCTAAAAGTTGAAAATAAATTAACACATTTTGATTCAACGGTTGCCATGTCGGGGTACCCTAACTGGTTAAGCACTCCGTTATATTGACGGAACAATTCAGGGTCCCCCGACATGGCAACCGTTGAATCAAAATGTGTTAATTTATTTTCAACTTTTAGGTGTTTTTTGTGACGGGGGTTTTTTAAATTTTCAATTTAATTTTTATTTTATACTTTTTAAATTGATTTACTAGTCAATCTCTTTCATTTGATACCCATATTGAGGGAGATATGAAGAAATATGTATTCCGACATGTTGTGGCGGCGGCCATCTTGGACCGATTTTTTTCAAACATAGCTAAGAACACTCCCGACTAATATACCTTTCAAACAAAAAAACTAAATCGAAATTGGTTCATCCGTTTGGGCGCTACGATGCCACAGACAGACACACACACACACATACACACACACACACAGACACGTCAAACTTATAACACCCCGTCGTTTTTGCGTCGGGGGTTTTTGCGTCGGGGGTTAAAAATGAAATGCCCAAGTAGGATTTGAACCCGACGACCTTTTTACTTACAGGGGGAATGCTCTTCCAATTGATCCCTTAAAGACGGATATAAAGAGAAGGATAATTTGAAGTGATTCAGGTGTGGCTCAATAGCTCAGTTTTCATTCCCCCTGTAAGGGAAAGGTATTCGAATTTTAAAAGTTGGCATAAAAAATGCTATAAAAATCATTCAAATTCCCAAAGATTACTTTATTCACACATATACTCGTAACTTACGTTATTAAATGGTACTTGTGGATTCATAAGTTTAGAGACATTCACTGCTGGACGCTATTGTTACGTATATATTAGTAAATATTCACTTTTGTACTCGACTGTACATGTATGCTGATACACTTTTCCGTCTAGTAGTACTTACCTACAAGTAGCGTGAATTATTAAACGACAGTTGGCCATGTGGGAATATGCCTGTAATTACGAACACGTGTATGACTAAGTAATGGTAGGCAGTACGGCCGTGGGCGGGATGCGAAATAATTATGCGTATTTCTTATAAACTCCCACACTACCTGAGTAGAATGTTTGATCAGTTCAGTAACCGAGAGGTTTCTTATAGAACCTTTAAAAGTACTACGCTTATAATATCTGGCTCGCGTCATTGGTAACATATTCTGTGAAAAGGTAGCGAATTCACGGGAATCCATTTGCGGCGGTATGAATACTCTATTCAGTTATTTGCCGACGTTCCGAATAATTTCATTGCGTATTTTAAGAAACGTCTTAAAATATTCTGAGTAATTATTAAGTGCGTCTTTGTTTTTAAAGAGGGCAGGAAGAGATTACCTATTTATATTTAGATTTCATTCATGCTGATGAGTAGGATCGTCCTTGTAGCGTTTAATTTAAGGTATTATTCTATTACTTTTTACTATTTGCTTTACAATATTATGTTTTTATACGTAGTGTTCTACCAAGATCGTCGCAACTAACGCTGCAAAAAAACTACATAACGCGTCGTGAAATTCCTCCGCAATTTTTGAATAACATTTTATCATAACATGAAGAGAAATTGTACAAATTCATTGTTATAAGTTTTCTTTCACACTATAGCACGACGCAGAAGTTATATCGGAATAATATTTTATTTTCGCACCCCGGGGAGATTGTCAAGAAAATGTTATTCCCTCATTACGTAACGTAATACAATTTATAAAAGTTGTATGTATTGAAATAACAACACAGTTTGTACCCTACCGCATGTTTAGTGTCCATATATCACCTATATTTGGACCTTTTAACGCGTAAGGACCAACCTACTGGTACGCAAAAGGACCATTACGTCGTCAGTAATTTTTGGTCCCACGTAATAGGGTGCGAGTCTATTGCTGTGATAGGAGGTACAGTTGGTTTCAATAAAATCCTGCTCTCGTTTACCCAAGGATTGTAGTGTTAGGAGGCTATTCTACAAACATAGACTCAATGGACGTTGCATGTATAAGTATATCCTTCAGTTGACCTTTACGATTTGCCCTTCAAAAGAAACAGGTGATACATTCTATGTCTTTCTCTCTTTCCTGGACAAGCATAGGAACATTGAATATATGGATCGCATTTCAATTTTGAATTGATTGAATTATTGTCGTCTAAAACCGCTACTACCTGCACCCTGCACAGGTAGCACTTACCTATGATGAGTAGTAATGGAAGAAATGCCTCCGACAGTTTCAACTTATGTCTGAATACAGCTTACTACTAATACCTAATACGTTTCCATTAGTGATAGGGTGGTACTCCCAAGGTCGAGCCGACAAATTCGTGCTAAAAACATTGACTATACATTTTTAAGTTATTTTCTTTGCTTTTGCCCGTTCGTTCAGCTGAGTTTCGTCATTTTCATGATTGTTCTTGTCCGGAAATTACTTTCACCGTTTCGATCATATCTATAGAGTGAAAGATAATAGAGCTTCACTAAGGTGCCATTAACTACAGAAAGGAAATTTAGCGCTTCCCATAAATTATAATTGTTTGATATTCCCGTTGTTCTCCACTAAAAAATTACTTTGCCATTTAAAATTCTCCGTATAGTATAAAATTAAACCTGAGCTATTTACATAATTCTGGATTTGCGTTTATCATTCGAGTACAGGGACACTGCGGTGCTCTCTTCGCTAAGCCTGGGGAGATCAATAGCTTTTAAAGACAATTTTGAAACTGTAGGCATAGATATTATCTCCATATGTATACCCCAACGACTTTTGTCTATATTACCATGCAAGCTGTTTAGTTAGAACAAACAAAAATCGCGTCCTGGTCCTTAGGTGCAGGCTGGAATGTAAGAGACATAAAGACTAGATAAATGAGTTGATGAATTTTATCGCCTTCATCTGTATGACAGTTTCAAAAAGTTACTGACAATTTTGTTATGTTAAGTACTGATATTATTTATTACATGCTAAACAGAAGCGCCACTAAATGAACCCTTTTGTCGTTTATTTTGTTAACATGTTATGCCAAGCTCCAGTGAACAGGGTATAGTTAGAAACAAACAAATGAACCCACATTAATGCTATCTTTAGTGTTGTCTATGAACGGTAATTGAAGTGAAATGTCGATTAGTTTGTGCGAAGCCATATGTACGCGTTCATCATCACGACTTGTAATTTATCCTGAGTAGAAACATATGCTAATGTTTTATATAAAACTCATTTAGATGAAAGTCGGTCACGCATCGTAAGTAGGAATACCTCAGAGAGCCTGCGACGCTGGTTTAATAAACATTTGCAATAAACATAGCTCTGATAAAATGTACATTTAAGGGTTACGTCCAGTACTATTAATTATCTCTGAGGAGGGCTAGACCGTAAGGGATGGCCCTGGGTCAGCCTGGGTGCGAGGGATAAGTCGATGATAACCTCACCTCCGGCCTAGCACCACGACCCACAGTCGGCGTGCGGTTTTAGTCGGTTCGAGTCCGACATAACCTCCCCTTCCGGCTCCGGTAGGGGAGGTATCCGAGGGGATTTCCGCACGAAAAAAAAAAAGTACTATTAATTATCTATTCTGTGGTTCCTTTGTCAACGCACCGAAACTATAAGGGCCTGAAAACCTGCCTGCAAATTTACATGACTATTTGCAGAGTGAATGAAAAAAAAGTGATGTTATTTCAATCTCATTTCAATGTTTAAACTTTGACAACGACGTCGCATGTCAGCCGGGGTGCGAGGGATATGTCGATGACAACCTCACCTCCGGCCTAGCACCACGACCCACAGTCGGCGTGCGGTTTTAGTCGGTTCGAGTCCGACATAACCTCCCCTTCCGGCTCCGGTAGGGGAGGTATCCGAGGGGATTTCCGCACGAAAAAAAAAAGTAGATACTATTAATTATCTATTCTGTGGTTCCTTTGTCAACGTACCGAAACTATAAGGGCCTGAAAACCCGCCTGCATATTTACAAGCGGTTTTTCGGGCAAGTAATTTTTAAATTTAATCATTAATCATGACAAAACTGAATTATTCTGTATCATGAAAGTCCCGAATGTTTTGTTTCGTGTCGTGAGCGTGAACTTCGAAGTCCAATTACTGTTAATCGTTGGGTCGATTGGGCAGATAGGGGTCGTTCCAAAAATCATACGTGATTTGATGTCGGACACAACCGATGTTCATAAAGCTTATGCTCTGCAAATGACTTTGGAAGTCCCTTTTTATAGTACGTTGGTTTTGTGCCACGTTTTTCTTTTTTTCTAGTGACTTATACATGAAAATAGTCACAATTTCTCCAATGTAAAGTGAAGTATACATTTCAATTTCAAACAATGTCTAGATTTTTCAGTTTATCTTTTGTGACGTACAGATACATTCATCTATCCTTTTGGCACGTTTATGGTGAGAGGTTGGATACGCCTTAACCGAAGGTTTTGGGTAAGTATCTCTACCCAATGCAATAACTTAATGTGTATGTTCTGTTCAGGTTCTTTAGGTTTCCCATGCTGCTTAAAGGTGCCCTATGTAAATTTGGATATTACATTTGCGTTGCCCGATAGATTGTATTACAGGTATAAAATAATTTACGACACAGGACACTAGATTATATTATCCCTATAAACCTACGCTACGACTTACGATAGCTGGTTACCATCAGGCAGGTGACTTTGTCACATTGACGGTATAGACATAAAGCTTTATTTCACTTAAATTATTCTTTGTGTAGAAATCCACCCATCCAAATATTGAACTTAGGTTTTCAAATAGGACATGTATTCAGTTAATTATAGTTAAAATAATTGGCATTGGTCAGATAAAATGTGAAATAGCCTTCGAAATAATTTCGACAGTATATTTTACTACTGCCGAGATCATTTGAGGAGTTTTAGTAGGTACAGAAAATATTTAAGATGAAATATACTCATATTTTCATCAAACTTAATTTGTTAATTTTTTTAACCATTAAGTATGCTAACTAAACAACCACAAACATCGGAAAAGTGAATATTAATTTTATCCGATGTTTTCGAAACTTAATTTTCTTACAAATCTCTATCTCTTCAAGTCAATCTTTATTGCTTTTCTTACAACTTTGAAACAATATTTTTACATTAGCAAACAGCATATTAAGTACATCGACTCTCTACTTCTTTTTTTTGAAGATTGAAGATTTCTAGGTTGTTGTTTTCTGAGAAACACAGACTATCTTTAAATAAATACGAATACAGCTCAAAATAAACGGGAGTAGTGAGATTACATTATGCATTTATGTGGAGCCATGGAAACGTTACCGTTAGAATAAATTGAAGCGAATCGCGAAGCCTGAAAGTACTAGTAATATAAAAGAAACTAGCTATCGGAGATATTACGCAATCTTATATCATTTAGGTCAGAGCTTTCTTATCTTGTGATCTTGCATCCATATTAAATTCTAGAAGTTACAGTGACATACTATAAAATCGATGTAGAGGACAACTGAGCTTATGAACATTATATCGATTCGTGTACGTTTCGAGTTCTCAATTAGTTCACTACTTGCTGTAACGGTGAAACTGAAATATACGTATCTCAGGACCGTATTCGAATCACTGAATCACACTTTATCTGATGACAGATTGATAGTTTGACATATGGCCTGTACAATCTGTCCTCAGACAAATCGAGATTCAGGCTGAGTCTAGAATACGGGCCTCAAAGTTCTCGATAGTATTCTCCAGGGTCTGTGAACTCTGTAAATCCATACTAGTACCTTGAATTGCGTGTGAGATGAAGGGCTTACTGAGCTGAATATTACAAAAAACTTATTTAAAATAGTAAACACCTTCTTTAACAAGTAAACTTAAATGTGTTAATGTACCTACACTTAAAGAATACTTTTCTGTAATTCGTGTTGCTGGTCGTGGTCCAGTTTATTAGTGTTGCTACGCAATCTGTATGTGTGACTTTAAGTAAACAACTCGGAATAATCAAAAGGTGTTATGTAATCATATTAACTACTAAAAAGTTTATAGAGTGCTACGCCGTAGAGGCACTCGAGTATGCTACAAAGGCTACGAGTAGCTTTACGGAAAGGAATAGGAAGCGTAAATAAATATTATTTATTAGCATTGTGAACGTGTTTCTCTCAGTGTATAGGAGACTTGGTTACGTTGCCGTTGTTAAAACACGGTAGTTATGTTTATAATTTACTACAAGGAATATGTGAACAATTAATTATTACTAAGTTACATACAATATGTATACGATGTGCATTTGTACAATGTACAATAATTTCATGGAAGAGTGTATTTACTTGCGCAAAAAAGTAGTATAAAATCATGCACACTACACGGAAACAAACCTAATTAGCATTCATTATTATCACTAGTTATAGCTTTTACTTTACTCGTGGGAAAAAGCTTTTAGAATGAGAAAGAAAGTGTTAATCGAACTTATTAGTATTATTAACACTAAAAATCTCTTACTAATTTAAACCCAGTTAAAAAAAAACAGTTATAAATTTTGTTAGTAAAGATTGAGTTGTCTTTGTATATCATCATCATCAGCGATTTACCAGTTGCGTACAAAGCTTACAGTTTGGTACGTCAACTTTTACCGCCTAGCAACCCCGTCTGTTTTTTAGCACTGTTCATCATCATCATCATCATCCACATAAAGACGTTAGTCCTGATTGCATCCGAGGCCACGGTGCCCTCGGAGCTCAGGGTCCGCCTTCCGGCTCTTCCTCCTCCACTTCGCACGATCTTGGGCGTCCAAGGTAGTGAGACCGTTTTCACGCATGTCACCCTCCACGACGCCAAGCCAGCACTTCTTGGGCCTACCCCTTCTACCTGGACCGGGTGGGGGCGCCATTGCCAGGCATTTGTTACCCACGTAGCCGGGCGGTTTCCGCAAGACGTGGCCGCACCAGCGGAGGCGGCTCTCTTGCATTTTATCTGCGATGTCACGGACATGAAGGCTGCCGCGGATGCGTGAGTTCCTCACGCGATCTTTACGCGTGACTCCACACATCCACCGCAGCATTTTCATCTCCGTGACACGCAGCATCTGCTTGTGCCGCTCCAACAGCGGCCACGCCTCACAGCCGTGTAAGAGGACAGGTCTAATGATCGTTTTATAGACCTGCCCCTTCAGCCCGACTGGCATTTTAGAGTCCCAAGTGACGCCAGTCATTTCCCGCCACTTAGCCCACGCGGCGGCAATACGTGCCTTGACGTCGTAGTCGATGTCACCAGAAGCGTGAAGTACAGATCCCAGGTACTTAACCTGATCCGTGCGCTCGACCAAGTCATCGCCTATGCGAACGGGTGTGGGATCTGTTGAGTTTAACGCCAAGTACTCTGTCTTCGCCACATTTAGCTTCAGACCGCCGTTCTCAAGCGCCTCCTTCCACACTTTCACACGTCGCACCAATCTGTTCCTGTCTGCGTCCATCAGCGCAATGTCATCAGCATACATAAGCAACCATGGAGGCTTCTCATGTGAGTCTCTGATACTGTCCGACAAAACGTCTAACACTAAGCTGAACATGTAGGGACTGAGTACGGATCCTTGGTGTACCCCGACGGTGATGGGGAAGGTTTTCGTGTCGCCAACAGCGGTCCGAACCACGGAACCGGAATCTTGGTACATGTCTCGGATGGTGTCGATGTAAGCCTCTGGGACTCCTTTGGACCGCAGTGCCCACCAGATCATCGCGCGAGGCACACAGTCGAAGGCCTTCTGCATGTCTAGGAATAGACAGTACAGGGGCGTGTTCCTCGCCCTGTATCTCTCCGCGACGATCCTTAGGGCGAACGCCGGCTCCATAGTCCCGTGTCCGGGGCGGAACCCATACTGACACTCCGAGAGGGTACTCTCCTGTCGGATCCGGGAATCGATTATCCGCTCGTAAAGCTTCATGGTGTGGGACATTATCTTTATACCTCGGTAACTACCACACTCCTGCACCGATCCCTTGCCCTTGAAGACTGGCGTAATAACACTCAGCCTCCACTGGTTTGGGATTTTCCCGGTGAGGAGGATACGGTTATAAAGATTTGCGAGGATGCCCACACCACGGGCACCCATTGCCTTCCAAGCCTCGATGGGGACTTCGTCGGGTCCGACAGCTTTCCGGTTCTTCATGCGACGAATGGCAGTCTAAACTTCAGCAGGCGTTATCGGTGGCACTAGTCCTAGATTTGGAGGGAGATCTGGTGGCTGCACCTCTTTATGCTGCTTATTCAGCAGATCGTGGAAGTATGAGCGCCATCTCTCCTTCATCGCGACTTCACGGCACAACAGGTTTCCTCCAGGGTCTTTGATGCAGCGGCACTTGGTTATTGCCTGCACCACTTTGGCCCTGGAGCGCGCCAACTTGTAGATGAGCTTTTGCCCCTCAGACGATTCCAACTTGTTGTATAGCGGTTGCAAGTGGTCTCGTCTGGCCCTGGCTACGGCTCTCCTAGTGGCGCGTTTAGCCTCTTTGTACTCGTTGTGGTCTTCGGGAGATTTGGACGCTTGCCACTTTTTAAAGAGGGCTTTCTTCACCCTGATCTCCTTCTGGACTATGTCGTTCCACCACCAGGTGTCCTTGTCACACTTGCGTCCACCCTTAGACGTGCCGAGCACTGCCATCCCCGCCTCAAGGATAGCTGCCTGAATCTTGTCCCAGCAATCTTGCACTGGTTCGTCTACAGCATTAGTGCACTTATCACCGATAGCTGAGACGAAACTCTGGGACTTGGCTTCATCAAGCAGCCACCACTTGATTCTGCGTTGGCCGCGCTCAACTCGTTTGCCTTTGGGTTTTACGCGGAGGTCTATGACAAGGAGACGGTGTTGCGTAGTGAGACTCTCCCCGGGTATAACCTTGCAGTTGGCTACCCTACTGATGCTGTGCCTCCTAGTGAGCAGGAAATCGATCTGGGTAGCGCGCCCCCCACTCTTGTAGGTGATAAGATGTTCGGGCTTCTTTTTGAAGTACGTGTTCACGATGGCAAGATCAGCAGCCGCACACGTTCTGAGGATATGCTCACCCTCTGGGTTACGGCTACCGTATCCATAACCACCGTGGACACGCCCAAACTCCTCACACCCACCACCCACATGACCGTTCAGGTCACCACCCAGAACAATCTCCTGCGACAGCGGAATGTCACGGTGCACTCCCCCGTGTTGGTTCCAGAACGAGATCTTTTCGGCTTCGCCACACCCAGACTGGTGAGCGTAGGCACTTAACAGGTGGGTTACAATCCCATCGTCAAGCACCCTCACAACCATAAGTCGGGCGCTATGGCGTTTCACCTCCAAGACGTCATCCTGAAGCTCCCAGGAGAGCACCACGCCCACCCCGGCCTGCCCATCAGGAGCACCTGTGTACATCAGCTGGTAGCCGTCTCCAGTGAGCTTGGAGCTACTGCCCTCCCACTGAGTCTCCTGCAGGAACGCCACGGCCACCCTCCGCCTGGAGAGTACGATGGCCAACTCCCTCGCGCGACCAGTTAACGTGCCGATGTTCCACGTTGCGAAGCGGAGTTTACGGGGATCGCGATTTTGGCCTATCTTCTTTAGCCGTGCCCGGCTCAGGCACGGTAGCTCTCGTCCACTTGTCACAAGAGGCGGGCGACACTCCTGCGCGCCGTTTTGCGGCGGCGCCCTATCCCTCGCGCGATCCCTTACATTGCCTATCATGAGATTTGGCTAAGTTTTGGCCTTTCCGGGGGCGACTGCCGTCTGCCCCCCAACCCTGAAGGGAAAGCCAGCGCCAGAGCCTCGTCCGTTTTTCAGCAGGTGCACCGGCTCGCAGGTGAGGTTGGCTTGGGTCCCGAAGATCTTGGTGGGACCCCTAAGCACCCAAAACCCTGTTTTTTAGCACTGTTGTGTTTGTATATGTTTAGTCTAATCAAATTATAATTGCATTTAGCAGAAGATTCATCATAATATAATAAATAAATAATATAAGTGCGTGTCGGTCGGTAACAGTTACTGAAGTTCATTATGAACTTTTTAGGCAAAATATTATTAAACAATATAGCCTTTACAATAATATTATCAGGAATTAACGCGGTCATGGTAAAAGTACATACGTACCTTTGATTTGCCAGACGTTTCAACCAGGCAGTCAGCCTGCGACCACGGCCGGTGTAACCTAGTCGGAACGTCAGGCAAATCAAATGTACGTATGTACCTATAACATGATCGCGTTAATTCCCGTTATTATCATTCAATTGTATATCATGGAACGCGAGAGTTTAAAAGTTAATATAGTCTTTATGACGTATATTAATTAATATATTGTAATCACCAATGCCGTGTTAGTTCCCGGTTGAGTAAAATATTGCCACTCCATCCCTTTCTGTGAGTGTCGTTGAAGGCGACTAAGGGATAGGACTGTTCTCGATCCGACGGTAAACATACAGCTCATGACTAAGTACGGCTATAGGCTCGCCCCCTATTACGTTGGACTGAAAATCATAGTTGACGAAAAGTGGACCCACCTCTGCCTACCCCTTCGGGGATTCAAAGGCGTGAGTATATGTATGTATGTAATCACCAATGAATTTTACTAATATCTTAGCACGCTTTGAGGCTTTTAAATATATCTAAGCATTTGCAAATGTCATCAAGAGGTGTCCTAAATATCTTAAGATATATAAATAAACATTCTAGGACATATTACACAAAACTGCAACATCTATAACCAGCAACAACAACACAACTAGCAAACCATATCTTGTAATATGGTATCTGGAATGTACATAAACATACTTACGTATATATAGTACGTTGACACATAAAAGGTCGCTAATGGCATCAGTGATATTAATCCTATCAATTACAACAAAAGCAAACTTCTTGTCATAAAACAAAATAGCCTTAATATTGAACCAACCTCAATAAAGGTTTAGCTTCCAATCGAGCCTCATATAAATTGGTATCTAGTTGTGCTTCAATATTAGTTTTTACACGGACTATTGCAGTCTGTAATCGAAAATACTGTTTGGACACATGTTTAGGGCATTTGAGGGCACTGACTTCAACTGTTGACAGTCGTTGGTATTGGTAAAAACCAAGCGTTGGTATAATAACTCTTTGGGCTAAAAATTATGCTGTTCATGTTTACTATCTGCATGTCTACTGCAACTTGAATATCAAACATCTGAGTAAGAGCTTTGCTTGGATGTCCTTGATCTTGCCAAAATACCTTATAGATAAACACTGAGGTTTGTGAACGATTTTGATAACCACAACGAAGTTTATGAATAATAATAATAAAGGCAAAACCACATATTATTTAGACTAGTTATACTTCTACTGAAATCTAGAACATGAAACGACCCAAATCTTAAAATGTAAACTGAACCAAAAGTAGATAACGGAATTAAAGCACTCCAAAACATTTTAATCTTCAATTAAATTAAGCGACATAGCTTAACTTCTTTATTAATGGTCTCAGAAGTAAATCGAGTGAGATAACACCACCGAGATTTTTCGAAGAAGTTCCTACGAAAACGTTAATAGATAATATAATCAACAGATGTTAATTAGGGTGAGTGCGGTCAATCGCTGGCCAGTGACGTCACAGTACACGTTCCGAACTACTATAATAGGGTTATTGTTGCACTAGCCTGCTATTACATAATGTTACTTACGGTTCTCGTGTCCGTATCGATCCGTTAATGTGGCACTGTGCCAGTAACAAACTCGGCTACCCTTACCGTTTCTAGAAGAGAGACTTGCTCCCAATGATAAAAGTTTTGGTGTTAAAACCATTTTACAATTGTGAATTGTTTTTATTGCGCTATGTGTCTGCGAGAGAAGTGCAGAATAATTTATTTCGCGGGAAAAAAATTGCCTACCATTATCTATTCTGTCCGAATGCGTTTAATTTTATAGATTGTTTTGTGGCAACAGGAGATCTAGTCTTTCTCATGAATGTGAAGCATGTGAGCTTATTCTTCTCATAATTTTTAGAATGTCCTATAATTCAACTCTCGGTTGCCGATAAGTTCGAGTCCTCTAACCTAGTTCTTAAACACTAATAAATACCTTTTTTGTTTTACCGATGTACTTATTTAAGTATACTCTTTTTTGGATTGACTTACCATAAAGTTGTTTTTATTTGGGACTAGTTATTTCATAAGAATTGAAATCCACAGATCAATTCACACGATGACCTTAAATCAACACATTTGTAAACATCACACATTCCATACCGTAGAATATTATTATTAATGTACAAACCGTTAGCAGTTTTGTCACTGATTGTACTGAAAAGTATTAGAATCTGGATCGTGCTTGTGTAAGCCAAGGGTCGCATTATCCTAGCTGTTCACTAGTGATATGTGGTTCTTTATGTGTGTTATGTGCTCCGAATCCATTATATTGAGTACATTTATATCGAGTATTTACTGAGGATGTTTGAACTGTGATTGTCATTAAGATTGGAGTATTGGAGTGTAATTCGACGAGGAAATTAATACTGACGTTCGTTATTTATTTTTCACTTGCTCCGTTCCACCCGCGTGTACTTCAGATTCCGTCAAGCAACGCATGGGAACCTGTTCCTGTTCCAGAAAGTAACCTATGGTTACGACACGATCCGTTCAGCCGTTTGAGCGTGTTTGAGTAACATACATCGAAATACTTTCACAAATTTTCATATTTATGATATTAGGAAGCCAACTGAAAGGTTCGCGCGGGGTGAATAGTTTTTAATGCCAAAGTTATTGAACTGATGTTTATTGTTTTTTTAACTGATATCCACTTTAAAGAGGTCTTTTGGTTATCAATTTATCAATGTACAAAATATTACAATGAGTATAACAAAGGAACTATAACTTTTATTAGTTCATGAAGTCCTGGCAATATAGACTTGTAACCAATCAAATGAAGTAAATGAATCCTTAATGTGAATGAAAAATGGGATATCATCGGACGATAAAATAATCCATACATTTGTACAGTATTTGAAAGACGCATTGATATTTAGAGCGAAAACCGAAAAATTCCTTCGAAGGATTTGTTTGGTAAATATTCCCATGTATTTCATAAGAGTGGGAGAGGACTATTTCCACTATTTCCAGCAGTAAACTGCGATAGGGTAACTGATGATATTATAAGATACTTCAATATTTTTTTAAAACAAACAAAAAGTATGAATACTTCAATGAAATTTTTATAGCACTTGAGTACACTTATAGCACTTAGTATTTCGAAGTATGAATAGGTACTATATTCTAAACTAATGTACCTTCTTCATTACTGCAAGCAAATAAATTGCCTTCCTTTATGGAATACTACCATCTTTCATAAGAATGGTAGGCATCACGAAAGTTGAAAGTAAATGTCATTCTATTTTTCAGCCACCTTATTACATATTTATAGTTGAAGACTACATCACTCGCTTCTAAAATATGCAAAGGAAATGATCAAAAGTATTATTCCTGGGGCATATAGGTAAACTTTAACAGAATAATAAAATAAATACATGTGTTCAAGTAACGTTACGCCTACCATATGTCATGCATATGATATTGGTTCATATCATAATTGATGTGGTCAAGAGTGATAAAAGGACACACAGAGTGACTTATAGTATTTAATATTTGTTACAAAATACGTACATCATTCATACTTCCTACTAATATTATAAATATGAAAGAGTGATGATGTTCCTATTTTTATTACTTAAAAATTCCTTACGCAGAATGCTTCATCATTCCTCATTTATGGGACATAATCCGATCGTAATCGGATGTATTTTATATTTGTTTTTACCCCTTCTGTACCTAGGGTATTACAGTGTAGCTAGCTATAGTTCCTGCCAGGCAGGATTCACATATTGCAAAAACTGTATGAAGTGGCATGGGCTGTTACAATTCTTACCTAGTTGACCAAGGGAGCGGAGATATTAACCGAATGTTGTCGACCTTACGTAAGATAAAACATATTTGCTTATATAATGTATGGGGAGAATGCGAAATAAGCTACGTAATGTGTGAACAAATAAAGTATGTACTTACATATTTTATTGTATTTCTTATGAATAGGTATGTAATACATACTGGCCGTTGCCTGAATTTTAATCCCATTCTCGCAAGCAATGGGACCTATTCCCAGGATAAAAAGCCCATGTGTTATTCCAGATTGTATTGTTATCTTTTCCTGTACCAAATTTTAGTCATTCCGTTTAGCCCCTCTAGACAAGAGGGAATTCGCTGCGCGGCGTATCGTGAAATAGAAAGACATGTATGGGATTTGACATTTATGACAGTCGTAAACGAATGTTATAAACGTCAAATTCCGGACATTCGTCATTCTATTCTACAACACGCCGGCCAGTGAACTGCCACTTGTCTACTTGTCTAGAGGGGCAGCTCCTAGAACGCAGACTGAACAACGAAGGTCCAAACATCTTCATACACTATCGCATATATTTTAGTAGTTAGTAGGACTAGTAGGATATGTAGCACGTTTTTGGATATCAATTTGTATGAATGGACCTTGTTATATTGTAACACCCTTTCTTTCTACCTACTATTTTCTTGCAATAAATTTAATTTGAGTTTGTATATGACTTAATTCGAACTGTTGCGTGTGGATCTTGTGGGTCTGCGTCAAATAGTGGTCATGTTTCTGCAGCCCATAGATATATATACCTATGTGCTATTCCAGACTTTAATATTTATCAGAATCTATTCACAATTTAATTTACTGTCTATGTGCTTCCGTTTAAATACCTAGTTACCGCATTGTTCTCTTATCACGCTGTTCTTCATTCGTAGTATGTCTAATTTAAAATAACTTGTTTAATAACCCAATTTCTGCTTTTTACAGATAAATTAATACGAGAGCACAAACAACGTAACAATCATGGCATTTGCTGGACTGAAAAAACAAATCAACAAAGCCAATCAGGTGAGAGAGTTTATTATAAAACATTATTCAAAAACTCCCGGTGTGAGCTCTAAGAAAAAATAAACTGAGATTAAAAACTTTCAAGCTTCGTAGATTAAGGCAACGTAGACGGCGAATATCAAAAGTTTATACAGGTTTTTCATTGCTTACGATATAATTCAAATCTGTAATTTGTACCACCCTCATATTTTATGCCTAAAAATAAATTGTAACGCAATAATAAATCTCAAACGTATAACTGAAAGAGATGGCCTGGATGGAGAAAGGCCTGAATGGGAAAGTCGTCCAACATATTGAATAATGTTTTTTCGTTGTGTAGTTTTCCTGTTGGATAGTAGGATTTGGGGCGCTTCAGGCGTTTCATCTCCGTGACACGCTTCTGCTGGTGAAAGGCTGTGATTGTAAAAGGATAGACCCAATGACAGTCTTACTTACCTGCCTGTATGTGCCTGGTATTCAGGTGGTTGCAGTATCAGGTAAATTGGCAGGCTGCGTGCATTTCCTGTCAGGCGTGCCGTGTGTTGGTTGCGTTTTCATACGAAGGACATATCTAAAACCCGTATCGTAACGGCGTTAAAATTATAATTATTTTGATTTGACGTAAACTAATTCAAAGCATTTTACAAATTTACATCTGATAAATTCGTTGGTTCGCTTAAAACCAATTAAAATTACTGGCTACCTTAAAAATGCAATGTTTTGAAACACACAATAGAATTTATTCTTTCTTTCTGACCGATTTTGTAACAATTTACTCGTCGCTATATTTTAGTTATGATGAAGTTTAAAAATACCCAAAAAGACAGCTGAAAGGTTCATAAGGATAACCTTTGATGCTGGAAATTTTTCTTTATCAATGTTTTTAAATCTGCGTCTATGAACTATCAGTTTTTTTTTGTTTTGGCGATGATCTCGACTATTCACAACGCATCACGTTACGATAACGTTAGGTGTTACATACTCTACTAATTTGTATTAAATGGATCAAACGTGGTCAAATATCCTAAACAATTGACCACCACCTCACACTACAAAGTTATTTGGAAAGTGAATTTTTCTTTTCGTCTGAGTTATGCTTGTTTTTATCATAATGTTATGGGCAGATAGTGGTGCTTTAGCGTGTTTACTTAACATTAAGTCGTGTTTATATTCATAGTATTACACTGCTGTTCAAAAAGTCAAGAATATTAACCATGCGACCACTCATACTTTCTCGTTTTTTATTTGTTATTTATTTTCATAACATCGGTAGTAGCTGTTGAAATGCTTTCGAATTACCGAACTTAGCAGCGATTCTGAATGGATCAATTTGAATGCCGGATTCAAGAGAAATCGATTTGATTAATTAACTGAATACGTCCTGGGATTATAACGCGCGTTTGTGTCGCCGCAAAAGTTGGACGAATAGGGACAATGTCGCTACTACATTGTGACTGTGAATTGCTATTCAAGCTGAAGTAGGTATATAGTAATACCTACCCTTACATTTTATAACTATGTAATTCCAGACATTGTTTTTGCCTACGACAATATTTAGATGTAACAATCCTCGACCTTTCAAAAGCTTAGTTTCCTTTCCCTAACACTTTGTTTCCTGCTAATGAATGAAATGTTTAACATTTTGTGAATATTACTTTGTGAGAGCCAGGTTTGTTATTTATTTTATCCTAGAAGCTGATGAAAAATAAACTAAGAACCGCTCTCTCGACCTCCAGTAAATTTCGCCTGTGAGCAAAACACGTACCTACTCAGACATTAATTTATGAAATGATCCAAGAATGAAATAGAACTGGCCTGAAATTTATAAAAATGATAACTTTTATAAAATTGAAAAAAAAAAGTACATTAAATATTAACCATTTATGTGTCAAATGAATGTTTAAATTGTTAGGAATAGTCATGATGTGTCTTAAATAATATCAAAAGTGATCTCACACATCAGTTAGTGCAAGAAGTCAATCAGCTCGGTACGACTAGATTTGTGATGATTCAATCATTCACAATGATTGAATCATCACAAATCTAGTCGTACCTATTAACCGTGAATATTTTCTAGTACGCTTTTAGGACTACAATTAGGTACCTACCTACGTTTATAACAAGGTGTACTTCGTTTCAACTTAATTGACGTATGGTACTCTTCAACTCATTATCTGTATGTTTTCTACGAAAGATAGTTCCAGACAATAAATGTCTAGAGGCCAAATGAGTATTATGACGTATTTACTAGAACGTCTAGAGCCTAGAGCCCACTAATGGTAGGAAAAGAAAAATAAAGTAATAAGTTGCTGGTGAATGTCCGAAATGTAGTATCTTAAGATACATTGGTGAATGTTAACATCCGGCAAGGTTTTTGGAGAATATCAGTTTTTTTTCCTTTTCATGACGATTTCGGACATTCACCGGTGACTGTTAACATACACCACGACGTCAACCTACGTTCATTATGATTTATTATGAGCCACGGGAGCGAGCGAAGCGAGCTCGTGGACACCGCGCGCTCCGACAACGATAAATTAGGGTAGTAAAAAGAGTCAACGCCCTAGTACAAAATCACGAAGTTCTCAATCCTGATACTAATTATCATTTTTGGGTGGGCTTGTTTGAATGGTTATAAAAAAATAACCACGAAGGCATATACGGGAGTTCCGCTGCCGCCTTAGCCTTCTAACCTAATCTGTCCTATTCGGATTGCGCGGGGTTGACATTGCTTGCTTTTATGGTGATTTTGAAATTCGGTATTTTGATACGTAACCGAAGGAAATTATTATGTTGAATTGAAAGGATTACGAAGAGTGATTATTTTGAACACAAATAGCTAGTATATAACAAAACACCGGTATTTCTTAACATTCACACACACTGTAAATCGCCTAAACCGTATCTCTTCTGTGTATGTTAATATTCACCGGTGTAGTCCGATTCAAGTATAAATCAAGAAAAATTTCGGACTTACACCACCGATTTTTGTGAATGTCTATATATACCCGTACATCTTAACATTCACAGTAACAGATATACTACTCACTAATTACTTTCGTTATTCGGCAGCCTTACGTCTTGAAAGACAGTGTTTTGTTAATTGGCGCTCTAGATTTGTAAATGACCCTTCTAGCCTTATTACTCCTTAAGTAAATTGGGGTTGGCTTTTATTTTCATCCGTTTTGTCTAAATATTATTCTTTTTTCACGAAATGACAATCTTTTTGTGCGAAAATGGAGGAGCGTACTAGCTGTCTGTAATATCCTGGGGTAATGGGCTTGAAATGCTTATGGTGTACCCTGGGCAATAGAAGAGGAAACGCCTCTTAGCCTTAACGGAAGCATTGCTGCTTCCGGTTAAGATCATGGCGGCCTACATTTTGTATGATTCTACTCCACTTCCTTCCTTCTCTCTTGTTTTTTATTTGAAGATAATGATAATGGAGATTCTTTCAGAGGGATGGGCATAGTCCATATCGTTCATAACCAGGGTTATTTAAGGCCGCACGATATCCTTTGAAGCGGCGAGTCTCCTAGCCGGATCGCCACCGTGGATCCTGGAAGCGAGATCCCTTGCGGCACTGTATCGGTTCCGTAAGGAGGCGCGGGAGCGGGGATACGATCCCGAGCCCGAAGACATTCGGGCCGAGAGGTCCCGGCTCCACGGGATCATGGTGGCGGAGTGGGAGCGACGACTTGAGCAACGACGCGCAGGGCATGCCGTCATAGAGGCGGTAAGGCCCATCATGGGGGAATGGCTCGAGAGGCCACATGGCAGCCTCTCGTATCGACTGACGCAGATTATCACCGGACACGGGTGCTTCGGGAGATATCTGTGTCGGATCGAAAAGGAGCCAACGTCCGAGTGCCATCACTGCGACGCGAGCGAGGACACGGGGCTGCACACGCTCACCGAGTGCCCGGCATGGGCCGAACCGAGGCGGGAGCTAGTGGCGGCCCTGGGAGTGAGAGTTCTCACCCTCGCCACCCTGCTCACAGCAATGGTCCGCTGCGCGGACGCGTGGGCGGCCGGCGTCTCCTTCAGCGAGCAGGTAATGGTCGTGAAGGAGACGGCGGAGCGGGAGAGGCGGCGCGAGCGAGAAAGACTCGCGGATTGCGCCGCCCGCGCGCGCAGGCAACTCGGGCGTCGGAGGGCACTGACTGACCTCCGTCCCCCATGAGCGCGGGCCTGGGGGTGACGGGTAGAGCCGCCTGTCACCCCAGCAGAAGCAGGCCACGGTGGCGGCGCGCTGAACAGCGCGCCTCCCCATTCCGGGGGCGAGTTGGGGACACCGTTGTCCCCCCTCCTGAGGAGGGCCAGACCGTAAGGGATGGCCCTGGGTCAGCCGGGGTGCGAGGGATATGTCTTTGACAACCTCACCTCCGGCCTAGCACCAAGACCCACAGTCGGCGTGCGGTTTTAGTCGGTTCGAGTCCGACATAACCTCCCCTTCCGGCTCCGGCAGGGGGGGTATCCGTGGGGATTTCCGCACGAAAAAAAAAAAAAAAAAAGGGTTATTTAAGGCAAAACCGGAATTAATAAAAGCCTAAGAACATCGTGGAGACAGGCACGTACCCCGAAAAGATAGAGTTACGAGCAGTGGTAGTCAAGAGTTACCACGGACTGTTGAGATTTTTTTTTTATAAAAGGTCATCTCAATTTGACTTCACCTCACCTGATGGTAAGCTAAAGGCAAAGTCTCGGAAAGAGGGTCACCATCGTAAAAATTTACCATGTTAACAATGGTCGCACTCAGCTTGACGGCCTCATCAGATGGTTTTTCACGCCCTGCTTAAAGGACCCGGGACTGTAGAAAGAAGAAAACACGTGAGCTGGCAGGGAGTTCCAGGTGTTCGGTATAAGCATATGGTTTCTTACAGAAACTGCTCATTATAAGTTCTTTATACCTACTTAAGGATCTAATTACTCATTTATGTCCACGTCAGCACTTCACCAAGTAGCTATCTTATTATAAATGATCACTCCACAGAGTGGAGCCGCCCACGCCACAGAGTGACAGTGACGTTAAATTGTACAACAACATTGACACCCGAGACAAGTATATAATGTTATCGCACATATATTATACTAAACTCATCGAGTCGGTAAACCTGCTGTAATCGGCTTCCTGACGGATATATACTTGATTCGGCAAGAAATCAAACTGCGTCACTCACATGATTAAATACACCAGCGGCTGCAGCTGTGTAAATATTCTTGTCGTAAACAAAATATTTTCGGTTATATTTATTTCATATCTCCAGAAGACAACAAACACTCCTTAATAAGTTTATGGTAGATTTTTTAAATGCTCGATTACGTGCCTGTACCTTCACAGAGAGTTATAAAGGGCCACAAATACTCCGGATTCCATTTCACTGAATTTTCTTACTAAATAAAGGAAATGCTTAAAGAGTCCTTATATTTTAAGAGATAAATTCTTTCTGCTTGTATATTGAGGCGAGGAGGGGCTTATCTTAGATCGTCATTTGGCCAGTGACGTCCTTACTTCCCTTGTTTGGCTGTTTATGAATAAATTGTCATCTGTTGTTGTTTGGCAAGCACCATTTGTGTGGGTTTTACGGCTCTTACCGGACCACAAAACATTTCAACGCCTATAAACTGTGATCTCTGCGTCGTAGATTTTTTGACTATAAAAATACTATAAAAGCCCTGAAGGTCGAAGACTCGTAGAGAAATAAAAGAAAACGGAGATACGGTTTATGTAATCGTTATCTATTGTATATTTCTGATCGTAAATAAACCCGTGAACGGATATTACTGACTGCGGGTCATTCCGTATAATCGATTTGGTCTACCGCAATCACTGCGTTAATTAATTGATTACTATGCTTTACCGATGTATGTTTGTACTATTTAGCACATATATTACAAATAATTAATCTTGACTTACTTACCTGCGAACCCGGGTTCGATACCCAGGCATTATTATTTGGTTTTTCTGTTATAAAATCTCAGTTTACCTTCCAAACTTCCACATTGGAACCAAGGGACTTGAGAGTGGATTTGAGTTTTAGTACGGCTCTGTATATTCATTTTTATCAATTTATTAGATATTTTGTGATCAATAAATAATATAACCTATATAAAAAACGGTTGAATCCGATCGCAATCGCATCGAAAGCGGAATGCATCATCGTGATTAAAGTCACACGTCTAGTCTTTTTAAGTAATTAATTAGTGAAATTACTGATGTAGTTCAACTAACGCTTGAATAATGTCATTGAAAAACTATTTTGGGCGACCTCGAAAACAGCGTGTATGTACTTACAGTACGTATTAAACCTGTATGATAGTGTCATCCTTATCTCTGTTTATGTGCGTTTGTAAACTAAACAAGAATTTGTTCTAGATATCGAGTAAGAAGAATCAAACTTCATGGTCGTTATAAGGTGGAAACACAATAGGATTCAGAATTCTCTGATTATCGCAGTAAATTCGTACATTTAGATAATAGCGTTCGATCGTGAACCACAGACACAATCACATCGTATTACGTAAATCATTGTACTATTTTTGTACAATACGCATTATGATGATTGAATGTCCCCTTTTATAAGGAGTAATCTAGATAATACGTTGATTTGTTATCTTCGTACGCGTATTTCGTTCAGTGCGTTTTTTTTATACCACTTAGGTGCCACCTAAGTGGTATAAAAAACAGTTGGTGAGAACAGTTCTTAGCTATCCAGGATGTCGAGGGGTGTGCAGTAACGGCGAACCAATAAATATTGAGCGAGGCATTTTCCAAGGTGTCAGTTTGAGTCCCCTTTGGTTCTGCTTAGCACTGAATCCTCTCAGTACCTTACTGAGGAATTCAGGGCTAGGCTACAGCGGGCTTACTCTTGAAACCAATGTCAATATTAATACAATTCCAATCCGATTCCAATCTCAATATGTGTCACTGTCAAAGTCCTACTCTCGAAATCAATTTTGTCAACATTGTATTGAAATTAGAATTGTCCAAGAATTAGATTCCAGGGTAATGAAGTTGACAACTAATGCGTTAGCAATAGTGATGAACCATATTATCGATTTCGAATCGGAGTCCGATATTTTTAAGATTTTGATATAAAACATTATTGTTCTTACTGGAAGTTATTGTAACAAAGGCGAAATTAGTTATATATATTAGTTATGTATATTTTTAATGAAATAATCATAAATTACACTAAATTTACTTCAAAGTGTAGACTTGTTACTGCGACCTTTGTCAAAAAATTAAAAAGTAAAAATGACGTAGTGTTGGGTCCCTGACAGTGCCGTGGCGCCAAGTTTTGCACTATTTGAATAAAATATTTGGTAAGTTAAATATTGATTGCCTACTTTTTTGGTGTATCAAATAAGCCTAAAATCAATTGCATTTTATTTCCTTTGCAGATAAAATGGCTAGTAGACCCACTACTGCTCAGTTAGAGGCTCTAATGGAATTTTTAGAGCAAAACGAGGGATTAGCAAGGGGGCTGCTGCGGACGGCTCAAGCCAAGCAACAAAATAAAAGAAAGTGGGCTGAGCTGGCTATCACCCTGAATGCTTTGGGTGGAGCAACAAAAGATGGTGTTGGATGGGCGAAGGTGAACTTTAATAATGTGTACCTACGTTTCGATTTGTATTTGGTACCTAAGTACATTTTTTTTAAGTTTCATAATTTGTATTAATTTTATAATATTGGGCGGAAAAAAAATGTGCCTTGAAGAAAACAATTTCACAGCAAACCACCTCCATAAGACGAACAGGAGGTGGAGCTGAAAGCATACCGGGGTTATCTGCCCTAGACTTGCGGCTGGTGGAAAAGTCTTAGGTGGTCAGAGACAGTGAGCTCGTTTTGGAACCATTCTTACAGCCAGTATGTAACCATTTATTGACTTTCAAATTGTATTTAAATAGTTCAATACATTATAAGGGTGGAAATAAAACGATTTATATTCACAGAATCCTGTGACTCCCGAACCACCATCACTGGTTACTATACCCGCCATAATACACGCCAGCTCAAGTCTAGAAGCTCAACCTCAGCCATCAGGTAGCCCTGGAGTTGCATCAGGGAGGCGCTCGTGTACCACGACGTGCCTCTCTACCTCCGCCGCATAGTCGGGGCGTACCTGACGGAGAGAGCCGTCATCTACCCAAGTGCGACCGGCGTCGGTAGGCGTGAGATGTCGTGCGGTGTCCCACAGGGATCGGTCCTGGGGCCGCTCCTGTGGAACATCGGATACGACTGGGTGCTTCGCGGTGAGCTCGCGTTCGGTGCCACCGTCACGTGCTACGCGGACGACACGCTAGTGACGGTGAGTGGCGCTACACACCGCGAGGCGACCCAGAGGGCCACGACCGCTGTTGCTCAAGTCGTGGATCGGATCCGGCAGCTGGGTCTCGAGGTGGCTCTGCACAAATCCGAGGCCTTGTTCTTTCATGGCCCTCGGCGCAGGCCACCCCCGGGATCCAGCCTGATAGTAGGAGGTACTCCCATCGACATCAAGCCCCGGTTGAAATACCTGGGGCTCGTTCTCGACGGTCGGTGGGACTTCGGAGAGCACTTCCGAAGTCTGCGCTCCAAACTGTTGGTGACAGCTAACGCGCTGGTGCGGCTGCTGCCCAACTTGAGGGGCCCGGAGGACTCCTGCAGGAGACTCTACGCGGGTGTCGTGCGGTCCATGGCCCTATACGGGTGTCCCGTGTGGGCGGACACCCTGGAGACCAGATTCCTGCCCCTGTTGCGTGCGCCGCAGCAGAGGATGGCCTCCAGGGCAATTAGGGGATACCGCACGATATCCTTTGAAGCGGCGAGTCTCCTAGCCGGATCGCCACCGTGGATCCTGGAAGCGAGATCCCTTGCGGCACTCTATCGTTTCCGTAAGGAGGCGCGGGAGCGGGGATACGATCCCGAGCCCGAAGACATTCGGGCCGAGAGATCCCGGCTCCACAGGATCATGGTGGCGGAGTGGGAGCGACGACTTGAGCAACCACGCGCAGGGCATGCCGTCATAGAGGCGGTAAGGCCCATCATGGGGGAATGGCTAGAGAGGCCACATGGCAGCCTCTCGTATCGACTGACGCAGATTATCACCGGGCACGGGTGCTTTGGGCGGTATCTGCGTCGGATCGAAAAAGAGCCAACGTCCGAGTGCCATCATTGCGACGCGAGCGAGGACACAGAGCTGCACACGCTCACCGAGTGTCCGGCATGGGCCGGACAGAGGCGAGAACTAGTGGCGGCCCTGGGAGTGAGAGTTCTTACCCTCGCCTCCCTGCTCACAGCAATGGTCCGCTGTGCGGACGCGTGGGCGGCCGGCGTCTCCTTCAGCGAGCAGGTAATGGTCGTGAAGGAGACGGCGGAACGGGAGAGGCAGCGCGAACGAGCGAGACTCGCGAACCGCGCTGCCCGCGCGCACAGGCAACTCGGGCTTCGGAGGGCACTGACTGACCTCCGTCCCCCATGAGCGCGGGCCTGGGGGTGACGGGTGAAGCCGCCTGTCACCCCAGCAGAAGCAGGCCACGGCGACGGCGCGCTGAGAAGCGCGCCTCCCCATTCCGGGGGCGAGTCGGGGACACCGTTGTCCCCCCTCCCGAGGAGGGCTAAACCATAAGTGATGGCCCTGGGTCCGCCGGGGTGCGAGGGATATGCCGATGACAACCTCACCTCCGGCCTAGCACCACGACCCACAGTCGGCGTGCGGTTTTAGTCGGTTCGAGTCCGACATAACCTCCCCTTCCGGCTCCGGCAGGGGGGTATCCGAGGGGATTTCCGCACGGAAAAAAAAAAAAAAAAAAGGTAGAATTCTATTTAGTAAAACATTTTACAATGCACTTTATTTAAAGTTTTGTTATATACTTAAAACATATAATATTACGTATCTATTTCATTTAGCACCAGCCCCAAGACGCACTCAGCTTCGTAGCCCACGTCGCAGGTACCGTCGAACTCGCCCATCATCTATATCTATAGAAATGAATTCCGATCCATTTCTATAGATATAGATGATGGCACAGTTAGAAGAGCGACTTATAGCTGCCGAAGCGACTACAGCTCAAGCTTTCGCCGCCGCAATACAGACCTTGGATAGGTGTGCGACTGCGCTTGAAAATTTAGCTGAGGCAACGAGGGAGGGTGCAACCTTAATTGCAAACGCCCTGCTAGAAATAGCCAGAAGGCCATAGATATGGCAAAATGAATTTATATTATAATATATTTTTGTATCTACATGTTCAACTGCTTTTCATTTAATTCATTACCCTATAATTAGCCACAAATTCGTCTTCACCCATAGAAAAGGCACTGTCCATATACCGCGCTAGGCGACGCTCATTAGCACGACGATTTAATTCATTTTGCCGTGATTGGCGTAAAATGCGGTACATAAACACTAACCGAGCCATTTTCTCCCAAAAAATGTACAAATTGCTTTTTCAAAAGTTTAGGAAAGTTACTATTTTGACATTGAGTCAAAGCCAATAATCAAACAATACAAAACTCAATATTGTGCTGTCAAAATGCGTCAAGAGTACCGTTTACAACATTTGACGTTCCAATACAATATTATTTAGTGCATTTAAAATTCACACAATATTGAGCCAATATGGCGCTAGTGTGGTGTTCAAGAGTACGAAAACGCTCAATTCCAATGTCAATAGATTGAAATTAGTTTCAAGAGTAAGCCCGCAGGTTACGAGGAGGAGGTCAGATAATATCAATGGTATATTTGCAATGGTTCTCTGTCTTATTCTCAGCTTATTCTGCAACTGTCTCTTTCGAACTACTAGCATCATACTGCAATACTTTTCATGCCTTTTTTATTTTAATTCAAGGTTTAACAATCGAATTAATGCCTGGCAAATTAATTTTAAGCTTTTCTTATCTTAAATAACATAATGTTAAAATTACAGACATAATAAAATACTTTTAATTTAAAAAAAAAAAAAAAAATCGCGTATGGCACATAATTAGCAATGTCAGAAATGTCTGGCAATAAAAAAAGTATGTCAGGTAGTCTTATTTAAAAATGCTCGCTTAGTGAATTGCACAGCTGTTCGCTCAGCTATGCTCAAGCAAAACATTGTATCTAGTTTAGTAAGAACATAAGTTTTAGGCTAAGTAAATGTTTTGTAAATAGACCAAAAAAAAGCCCGCTGAGTTTCTTGCCGGAGTCTTCTCAGGTCTGGGCCGCGTTTCGAACCGGTGGTCCATTTACTAGCATTAGTTAGTATTTAATATTTACTTTATGTTGACGTTTTGTAAGTGCCGATTTATTGGTCATTGCAAAATAAAATATTTTTGAATTTGAATTTGAATTTGAACCTAAATACTTTAAACCACGCCACATGACTTTCATATTATTTGATGAATTTAAAGAGATGATAGCAAAAGCAGGCCTAAAACGCTCTAGGCTTCTGGGGCCACCATACCTCGAACATCTAATTCATTATGGCATCTAAATCTTCGATTGAAGTACTACGAGTATCTTCTTTTATCACAAAATCTACACAAAACTTAAGCTTACTATATCTAACATGTATCATAATGATATTTAGATGGACATTAACTATCCATCAGATATAAAATATTCAGTCGCAGGTTCACCTAACCATTTTAGTGGGTTTAACTTAATGGATACCAATATCCTTTTGGGTATATAAACCTTTACATTTCTATGATATAATCGAATTAATGTACTGAAAATCTTTAGCAGTAGGTAGTAGGCAGAGAAGGATGGGAGATGCGCGACGGGGAGGGTGTGTCCGTGACCTACAGCCTGCCCTACATCTACGATGTGCCCCAATTATTACGACCTTCGCACAGCTCCCGAGTCCTGCGACATTGGGTCGAGAATTCACTTAGCGAGATGTTCTAAAGGGGTGTCGTATTATGTCCTTCAATTTGCCATTTAGTTCCTACAAATTTACGTTACTGAAGAATGAATTTATGAGATAGGCATGTACCTTGTAATTAACAGTCGACGATTTCGATTCAAACACATTCCAATTCAAATATTGGTTTTATTTTAAGCTGGTATTTGTCTGATGAAGGGTGTTCTGTAAATTTATTTCCCAAATCGTGTTTTACATGCGATAAATGAGGCATAATATGTTGTGGTGCTTTCTTAACTCTCTTCTTTTATTATTTATACTGTAGATTGATGGCGCTTGGTGGAATCTGCTACACATATTGAATAATACACTTGTACTTTTCCACTGAATTTATTTATAGACCTGACCGGTTTCGCCTTACGGCATTATCAAAGGTTCACATTGATGTTCTAAAAATTACAATTCGGAAACACTACAATATTTGCATTTTTTCATGTGTGGGTAGTTTTTTAAAAATTCGGTATGCCAGTTAAAATTTTTTTCCCCAAAATGTGGGAAATAATTATAAGTTTGGCCTCACAATTTCTAATGATCAATATAATATATAAAATTGCATTTGAATTATAATGTCAAGGAATAATTTTAAATGTCAAATGAAAATAATAATGTCGAATGGTAATGTCGAATTACAAATGATTAAAGGAAAATTCTATCGAAATGTCAAAATCATAATCAAATTGCATTGAATAAAGTTATCGTCAAATTAATGATGTCAAATGGTGTGCTTAACAAGACTGGGATTACAATATACAGAATGTCAGTAACAATATTAAATTAACAATTCAACACGAGCATGCAAAGCAAGTAGATATGTGGATATCATCATTCACTGTAGCAGGGGTGAGCGGCTCAGATCCAACTGTTGGTTTATTAAGTTGTTTCTGTCAATATTTAGTAGTCTGTTTATTTCTAAGGCTTCCAGGGCGTTCATTTTTCTACCTTTGTCACACAGTCGCAGAGCTCTGAAGTTGACCTTAGGATCAAAGGAGTGGTTTTCTAGAAGAAGATGTTCCGCAAAGTTGGACTCAGTTTTTTTGAGTCTCCAACCTCTGACATGTTCCGCAACTCTAATTTCGAAAGGTCGTCCAGTTTGGCCGATATACTTTTTGTTGCAGGTGGAACATGTCAGTTCGTATATTCCACTTTTCTGCTCAACTGGGGTTGGATCCTTATTATTGCAAATTAAGTTTTGTAGATTATGTGTGGTATAATAAGCTGGTTTGCATTCTGAAAGATTTCTAGCACATTTATATGAAACATGTCCGATATAAGGTATGCGAGCCCATCGTTTCTTATGTGTATCTGCGGTAATGGGTGTGCCTCCCTTGTAAGCTAGATCTGTGACTACTCTGGAACTCTTACGTTTAACTATGCTATCTATTAATTGAGATGGAAAACCATTGTTCGTCGCTATCACCTTGATTACTGTCAATTCTTCCTCGAAATCCGACTGCGACATTGGGATCGACAGTAGTCGGTGTAACATCGAGTGGAATGCAGCGTGTTTGTGACTCAATGGGTGTCTAGAATTTGCATGTATGACATTGTCAGCGAAAGTGGGTTTTCTATAAATTTTAAATGTATGTCTGTTGTTGATTAAATTAATAGTGATATCAAGAAAATTAATGTGGTCATGTCCAATTTCTATTGTGAATTGTATTTTAGAGTTAATTTCATTAATAAATGTCAAAAAGTTATTCAAGGTATCTATATTTCCGGTCCACAAACAAATGATGTCATCCACATACCTATACCAGTAGGTAATAAATGGTTTGTACATACTATTGCCTAGAATTTGTTTCTCGATATAATTCATGAAAATATCTGCACAAAGCGGTGAAAGGGGGCTACCCATAGCGAGGCCATCCATCTGCTTGTACAATTTGTCACCAAACCTAAAATAGTTTTGGTCTAGGCAGACCGATATGGTATGTTCCAAGTCTATGGCAATCTGAGGGTCTACTACAGATTCTATTAGGATGTCTTTAATTGCACTTTTACATTCATTTAAAGGAATACTTGGAAATAGATTTTTTACATCAAAGGAAATGAGCATGGCTTGGTCTGGTACATGAACATTTTCGAGCTTTTTTACAAGATCAAGGCTATTTCTTATAGTATTAGTTGGTGTGAAGTTCGTATGATGTTTAAATAACCCGTTAGCTTCTGCTGCTAATTTGTATGCTGGTGCACCTGTGTATGACACTACTGGACGGATAGGAACTTCCGGTTTGTGTAGTTTGTAGTACGCATGTAGCTTTGGAGGTTGAGGGTTCATGAGCTTGAATTTGTAGGTGTCCTTTCCGAATATGCTGTTAGCAGATTGTAGTGTTTCTTTCACAGCTTGATTGAACTTCTTAGTTGGGTCTTTCTTCAGCTCAACAAATGATGGATCGTTTAAGAAGGTCTCAACTTTGGCTACGTACTCCTGTCGGGTTGCGACCACTACTGTGTTGCCTTTATCCGCTTTCGTTATTACCAGGTCATGAGTCTTGATTTTGGAACGAATATTTAGAATAGTTTTAAGATCTTCTGATGTATTATTTTTACTTTGCAATGTTACTTGTTGTTTCATTGTTCTGCTAAGTACATGCTTCCCAGTGACATCAGTTTCGGCTAATTCCAGATCTACCGCCAAGTTATCCAAATCCTTCTGGGATAAGGGGATATTAGGGCAATACTTTAACCCTTTCTCTAGTAATGCCTTTTCTTTAGTAGCAAATTCAACGCTGGTAAAGTTTATAAGTTTAGGGTAAAATTCACCGAGGTAAAGGGGTGGTGTTGAGATATTAGAATTTTTGTCCCGATATGATCTTAAAGTTGCTAGTTTGCTCAGGTGTCTCTTATGTATAATAGCTGAGGAACTGCGGATTTCGTCATAGATATCGCATTGTAGGACACAAAATTCCAAATCGTGTAGTCTCAAACACAATTCCATGTGGCAAATTTTTAGATGGAAACTTAAATGGTCGCGTTGGCAATACAGGTACTTTATTTCACTTTGTAACCACTTTAATTTTGTGTTTTGCAAGATATCTTTCATATAGTATTTATTATAACTGCATTTCAGACTTAGATCGATATATTTGCTAGAAATCTTTCAGAATGCAAACCAGCTTATTATACCACACATAATCTACAAAACTTAATTTGCAATAATAAGGATCCAACCCCAGTTGAGCAGAAAAGTGGAATATACGAACTGACATGTTCCACCTGCAACAAAAAGTATATCGGCCAAACTGGACGACCTTTCGAAATTAGAGTTGCGGAACATGTCAGAGGTTGGAGACTCAAAAAAACTGAGTCCAACTTTGCGGAACATCTTCTTCTAGAAAACCACTCCTTTGATCCTAAGGTCAACTTCAGAGCTCTGCGACTGTGTGACAAAGGTAGAAAAATGAACGCCCTGGAAGCCTTAGAAATAAACAGACTACTAAATATTGACAGAAACAACTTAATAAACCAACAGTTGGATCTGAGCCGCTCACCCCTGCTACAGTGAATGATGATATCCACATATCTACTTGCTTTGCATGCTCGTGTTGAATTGTTAATTTAATATTGTTACTGACATTCTGTATATTGTAATCCCAGTCTTGTTAAGCACACCATTTGACATCATTAATTTGACGATAACTTTATTCAATGCAATTTGATTATGATTTTGACATTTCGATAGAATTTTCCTTTAATCATTTGTAATTCGACATTACCATTCGACATTATTATTTTCATTTGACATTTAAAATTATTCCTTGACATTATAATTCAAATGCAATTTTATATATTATATTGATCATTAGAAATTGTGAGGCCAAACTTATAATTATTTCCCACATTTTGGGGAAAAAAATTTTAACTGGTATACCGAATTTTTAAAAAACTACCCACACATGAAAAAATGCAAATATTGTAGTGTTTCCGAATTGTAATTTTTAGAACATCAATGTGAACCTTTGATAATGCCGTAAGGCGAAACCGGTCAGGTCTATAAATAAATTCAGTGGAAAAGTACAAGTGTGTTATTCAATATGTGTAGCAGATTCCACCAAGCGCCATCAATCTACAGTATAAACAGTCTGAAGACAGCAGGTACGGCTGAATTGATTGATATTTATCGAAAACTGAAATTAAAATTTGCCAAAGTTAATGAACATATTTGGTTCAACACAAATTGTAAAAGGGAAGGTTTAATCCCTAAATATATCGATCTAAGTCTGAAATGCAGTTATAATAAATACTATATGAAAGATATCTTGCAAAACACAAAATTAAAGTGGTTACAAAGTGAAATAAAGTACCTGTATTGCCAACGCGACCATTTAAGTTTCCATCTAAAAATTTGCCACATGGAATTGTGTTTGAGACTACACGATTTGGAATTTTGTGTCCTACAATGCGATATCTATGACGAAATCCGCAGTTCCTCAGCTATTATACATAAGAGACACCTGAGCAAACTAGCAACTTTAAGATCATATCGGGACAAAAATTCTAATATCTCAACACCACCCCTTTACCTCGGTGAATTTTACCCTAAACTTATAAACTTTACCAGCGTTGAATTTGCTACTAAAGAAAAGGCATTACTAGAGAAAGGGTTAAAGTATTGCCCTAATATCCCCTTATCCCAGAAGGATTTGGATAACTTGGCGGTAGATCTGGAATTAGCCGAAACTGATGTCACTGGGAAGCATGTACTTAGCAGAACAATGAAACAACAAGTAACATTGCAAAGTAAAAATAATACATCAGAAGATCTTAAAACTATTCTAAATATTCGTTCCAAAATCAAGACTCATGACCTGGTAATAACGAAAGCGGATAAAGGCAACACAGTAGTGGTCGCAACCCGACAGGAGTACGTAGCCAAAGTTGAGACCTTCTTAAACGATCCATCATTTGTTGAGCTGAAGAAAGACCCAACTAAGAAGTTCAATCAAGCTGTGAAAGAAACACTACAATCTGCTAACAGCATATTCGGAAAGGACACCTACAAATTCAAGCTCATGAACCCTCAACCTCCAAAGCTACATGCGTACTACAAACTACACAAACCGGAAGTTCCTATCCGTCCAGTAGTGTCATACACAGGTGCACCAGCATACAAATTAGCAGCAGAAGCTAACGGGTTATTTAAACATCATACGAACTTCACACCAACTAATACTATAAGAAATAGCCTTGATCTTGTAAAAAAGCTCGAAAATGTTCATGTACCAGACCAAGCCATGCTCATTTCCTTTGATGTAAAAAATCTATTTCCAAGTATTCCTTTAAATGAATGTAAAAGTGCAATTAAAGACATCCTAATAGAATCTGTAGTAGACCCTCAGATTGCCATAGACTTGGAACATACCATATCGGTCTGCCTAGACCAAAACTATTTTAGGTTTGGTGACAAATTGTACAAGCAGATGGATGGCCTCGCTATGGGTAGCCCCCTTTCACCGCTTTGTGCAGATATTTTCATGAATTATATCGAGAAACAAATTCTAGGCAATAGTATGTACAAACCATTTATTACCTACTGGTATAGGTATGTGGATGACATCATTTGTTTGTGGACCGGAAATATAGATACCTTGAATAACTTTTTGACATTTATTAATGAAATTAACTCTAAAATACAATTCACAATAGAAATTGGACATGACCACATTAATTTTCTTGATATCACTATTAATTTAATCAACAACAGACATACATTTAAAATTTATAGAAAACCCACTTTCGCTGACAATGTCATACATGCAAATTCTAGACACCCATTGAGTCACAAACACGCTGCATTCCACTCGATGTTACACCGACTACTGTCGATCCCAATGTCGCAGTCGGATTTCGAGGAAGAATTGACAGTAATCAAGGTGATAGCGACGAACAATGGTTTTCCATCTCAATTAATAGATAGCATAGTTAAACGTAAGAGTTCCAGAGTAGTCACAGATCTAGCTTACAAGGGAGGCACACCCATTACCGCAGATACACATAAGAAACGATGGGCTCGCATACCTTATATCGGACATGTTTCATATAAATGTGCTAGAAATCTTTCAGAATGCAAACCAGCTTATTATACCACACATAATCTACAAAACTTAATTTGCAATAATAAGGATCCAACCCCAGTTGAGCAGAAAAGTGGAATATACGAACTGACATGTTCCACCTGCAACAAAAAGTATATCGGCCAAACTGGACGACCTTTCGAAATTAGAGTTGCGGAACATGTCAGAGGTTGGAGACTCAAAAAAACTGAGTCCAACTTTGCGGAACATCTTCTTCTAGAAAACCACTCCTTTGATCCTAAGGTCAACTTCAGAGCTCTGCGACTGTGTGACAAAGGTAGAAAAATGAACGCCCTGGAAGCCTTAGAAATAAACAGACTACTAAATATTGACAGAAACAACTTAATAAACCAACAGTTGGATCTGAGCCGCTCACCCCTGCTACAGTGAATGATGATATCCACATATCTACTTGCTTTGCATGCTCGTGTTGAATTGTTAATTTAATATTGTTACTGACATTCTGTATATTGTAATCCCAGTCTTGTTAAGCACACCATTTGACATCATTAATTTGACGATAACTTTATTCAATGCAATTTGATTATGATTTTGACATTTCGATAGAATTTTCCTTTAATCATTTGTAATTCGACATTACCATTCGACATTATTATTTTCATTTGACATTTAAAATTATTCCTTGACATTATAATTCAAATGCAATTTTATATATTATATTGATCATTAGAAATTGTGAGGCCAAACTTATAATTATTTCCCACATTTTGGGGAAAAAAATTTTAACTGGTATACCGAATTTTTAAAAAACTACCCACACATGAAAAAATGCAAATATTGTAGTGTTTCCGAATTGTAATTTTTAGAACATCAATGTGAACCTTTGATAATGCCGTAAGGCGAAACCGGTCAGGTCTATAAATAAATTCAGTGGAAAAGTACAAGTGTGTTATTCAATATATCTCTTCTTTTATGGCTGCTTTTTTTGTATGTAGGTTTACAAATGCCTTTAAATTTAACATTTTAAAAATCATCACTAAAATGGGTCCATGAAAACATTGAGAATTTATCGTGTGTAATTTATTACTTTTCAAATTAGAGCACGTAAACTTTATTTTCTAGGGCGTCATTCCTAAAATAAAAAGTAAAAGTTATAATAATTGGAGGCGTCGATGGGGAGTCTCATCGATCTCCGTCGAGAGGGTCTGAGTTTAAATCCTGGCCACTCGTGCCACTAGACTATCGAGGTACACTCTCAACTATAGCAGTTTAACTTAGCTAGAGGGGTTAGGAGAAATACTAGTATAATTCATTTACTTTAAGTCTGGGCCTGGTGTCGATAACGTTTTCGACGTCAGGTCCAAACTTAAAGTAAACGGTTAAATCCCTCTTACTTTAAGATTGGGTTACTAATATTCTTTAAAAAAAACATTCGAACTATACAATCAGTGACAATGCAATGTTGCTTACTTAGACCTACTACCGATCCCTGTTGATAGAGGATAATCTGCTTAGTCCCTTCAGGCACAAAATGGTTTTAAACAAACCAACTGTGCTTAGTTACAAAACGTTCTATTATTATGGATTAAACCTTTCGCTGGGGATTTACCCTAATGAAACATGAAGAAACTGTGGATTTATACATGTGGATATAAATAATAATTCAGGTGTCAAGTGGGACGTGTCTTCTTTTTCCCGATGTATTTCGAATTTGAAAGTTAGCATAATATGCTATGAAAATTTCATTCAATAAATTCAGGTTTATAATTTTTTTTAATAATCAAGATACATACAGTTAGGAAAAATAAGAGAAGATAATTATTTTTTTGTTTTATCAAAATTTACTCCAAGAATCCTTTGCGTATTTTTTGCTCCTGCCTGAAGATAACCGTACACTTGAAAACAGCTTCTAAAATAGGTACACCATTCTTTTTATCTTTTATTCTCAGGGTCCTTCGACAATCTTGGTCATATCAAAGAACAGATCGCGGATAAGTGCAGCTTGACCTTTTTAACCGCCTTCAAAAAAGAAGTTATTGCTTTACTTATATCGAGAAATTGAACAATGTAAAGCTTCGCTCTGGCGTTGTTTATGAGTTCATTTCTGTTTTATAGCGGTGTCAAGATATGACTAAAATGTTATTATCTCGTAGGTAAACAAGGACTTTATTAAGGTACCTAATCGTAGAGAGCATCCACGGATAATTTGATATTACCTATCCGTTCTTTGAATCTTGTCTGTATGTAGTATACGTACATGGTATATGGTTGCGTTATGAATTACGGATACAATTATGTCTTTGTCTTATTACAAATTCACTAGTTTTAATTATTATATTATCATGTTAGCGTTCGTTCCGATCCGATCACATCCAAGTCTGTAACCTCAGTTTTAATTATATTATGTAGTTGGGTAATAATATTTCGAAACGAAGAGAGTATGTAACACAATTCGTATCGGTACTAGTCTAGTCTTATATCGATCATATACACATAGAAAATTACTTGCCCCGACTGACTGATTCATCAACGCAGAGCCTAAACCGCTCTACCTAAAAATTCGAAATTTTGACAGAAGATGCATTTTATGATGTAAGCATCCACGAAGAAAGGATTTTTGGAAATTCTGCTACTAAAAGGGTAAAATAAGGGATCGAAGTTTGCATGAAAGTCCGTCATAAGAGTAAAACATCAGAGTGATAAACGTTTGTATGGAAAGTTAGTCATTTTCAAACTTAGGGCGAAGCCGCGAGCAAAAGCTGGTAGCAAATATTAAAGAGGTATTATTGTTTGTATGTCAATTTGCCTTTAAAGATATTACTTTAAGTTAGCTAAAAATAGTGCTAAAGTATTATTCCTTACCGAGTAACTACAGTTGAATAATTATGTCCAAGTTTCTCTTCAGAAATTATTCACTCATCGCCACTGGAATGTTTATAGTTTAATTAACAACACTTAAGTAAATAAATGTACTACAATAACACGAAGTTAACTAACTAAATTTACAGTGTGGGCTGTATAATATTCTGTTAGGTCAAAGGTCAACGATTGTGTTCAAGTAAAGGGCATACGAATAGCCTGTGATACAAACAAAGATAGATTTATTATTATCGATTTTAGGGTTCTATAGAATACTTTGTAGTGGCTTAATAATATTATGCCACATACGTCGCATTTCTTTGCATATTGATTTCTCATTTATTATATTCGTTGGATTACGGAGATTGTCCTTCATCAACATGTGCCTCGACCTAGCAGAAGCTGGCCCAGGTTGGGGAGGCGTCACGCTCGTCTCTGTATGGAAAATGGGGAATTGATACCAAATAGCCAAGGCTAGTCGAGGTCTCAGGTATATTCTATCTAGCTAGGCCATAACAGATTTCCCGGTCACACAGGTAAATGTGACGAAACATCCAGACTCAAGTCCGACAATTCACCTCAACGGCGCGGTATTTCAGATGAGGTGAATCCCAAGAGGGTTTCCGCATGTACAAAAAAAATAAAGTTTAAAACTAAAACCCGACTACCGAAAAATCACATTCTAAAATGTAACAAACAAGAAAATATCAAGGATAGCCGTGGTCGTCACTTTACCCTAGAATATATTGTTTTGTTAGAGTAAGTGGCATACGACCACGGCTATCCTTGATATTTTCTTGTTTGTTACATTTTAGAATGTGATTTTTCGGTAGTCGGGTTTTAGTTTTAAACTTTATTTTTTATTTATATTATTTTGGGGCAAGGTTAAGCTAATAATATAAACATATTTGAAATGTGCTCATTAAGCACTTTCACTGCATAAATAAATAAATAAATAAATAAATATTCCACAACATTCTACACAACGCTATCTAGACCCATGGTAAGCTATTATAGCTTGTGTTATGGAATCTAGAATGCGGAAAAACATACTTATATACTTTTTTTTTTGTAAATACATACATATTATACATAGAAAAATTATCTCATATTTATTTTTTTACACAGTACCTTATGACCGCTAGAGGGCGCCACATAAGATTGAGTGACACGTCATATAGCCTATAACCATCGGACGACAAAGCCGCTTGTAACGATACCTCATTTGTCCAGTTCTAATAAGTAGTTGAGGAGCTATGAGGGAACAAATGAACATACATACATACATACATACATACATAGCCTGTCAAAATCATAACCCTCCTTTTGGCTTCGCCGTAGTCGGGTAAAAAAGAAATAATAAATAAACAGTCTGAAAATAATCTTCGTACTTCGCCAATTTCAGGCGTCAGCTTGGTAGTTGTTACATACTTGCCGACACTTAAAGAAAATTTTACTGCGAAAGTTCTCATGTTAAATGTGCTAGCTCGGCACACCAAAATATCCTGAGGCTGCGACGAATTCCTTGTAATATTGCAGTCAAACTTTCCACTTACTAAGTAGGTAGGTAGTATTAATAATATTTATCGTTCTTATAAAGTGTAAATTAGTCGACGTAAACCTTTTTCAGTTATTAAATAAAATTCGATTGGAGTACAGAACGCCGCGCAATTCGGCCAAGGCAAGACCTCGACCCGAGCTTTTGTTCACGCTCTCCCTCCACTACTCCTGCGGTTTATCCTTATATTCGAACTATTGAACGCTATGTCTATTTAATAGTAAATAATACGTTTATAATACGAAAGGCGATATACACACGGTACTATACTCCTACATCCCTCCACACGGTGCTCAAGCACACCTCATTAAATACTAGGGACAACACTAATTGAGCTGTTTATTTTCTACGTTCATTTCACACTAATGATTTATAACTTTGTTGCCGAGATTTCACAAACATATATAAGTATAATTATACAAAGTGATACTAAGCGATCACCAGTTAGGGACGTGGTGGTTATAATTAACTGACGACGAATTGGAAAGGCAAAATAAAGGAGCAGGCTTTGGATACCATCAGGATTGGGGTTCATATGAAGAACAAAATAGTTAACAATGTTATACTTAGTTATAACATCCAACTCACTTATTATGGCTTATTAATTTAATGCACAGACAAGTCATTATAATAAGTATAAAGTGTGTAGACAACAGAACCTTAAATTCCCGACAGCACAGTACATCCCTGCCTGTACCAACAATTTGTCTAACCAACTTTATTTGTTACAGTATGTCACAGAAAAGATGGGTGGTGCCGAGGGCACAAAATTGGATTTGGACTTCGTGGAAATGGAAAGAGTAAGTATATCAGTAACTATTTATTGAACGCAAACACGATAAATCTGCAAACATTAGGCCCTGCAGAGAATATGGTATTGGATGGATGCTTGACAATTGAATGTACCTAATAAAATTGTAGAAGCTTACGTAAAGTTACTGCTTCCGAATACGTTCATTCCTATCCGAGCTTTAAATATGATTTATGTTTGTAATAAATTTTTGGTCGTAGGCTGCAGATAGATTAATGATGGTTGTCACGATACACGTTCTGATATAAGTATTTTGTTTCAAACTTGTTGTTGCTTCTGACTTCACATTTTTATTTTTGTTTATGTTATATCTTTATACAATGAGATCGCTACCGGCAGATTCTCATTGGAATGCAGAAATTGCGTATTTGATGTGTCAAGGTATGTATGTTCTTTTCTATATACTTACTATTTACTCTTTCCATTTATTAGAAAACAGACGTCACATGCGAACTTGTGGAGGAGTTACAAACGAAGACGAAAGAGTTCCTGCAGCCAAACCCCACGGCGCGAGCGAAGATGGCAGCTGTGAAAGGCATCAGTAAACTAAGCGGACAAGCTAAGAGCAACACTTACCCTCAGCCTGAAGGTGTACTCGGAGACTGTATGCTCCATTATGGCAAGAAACTTGGAGAAGATACAGTATTCTGTAAGTTTATTTTGTACATTTTATTTTCTCTTTTGCATCTACACTTAATTCTAAAAAGCCCGAACGACTTCATGACGGCGAAATATAGTACTGAGACTATATTTTCTACCCTTAGGGTGAGGTACTAATGATGCATACTTACTGCTAATGAAAAGCGGTTGAAGTGCTTTCAACGGAATATATTAAAACTGGAGTTACTTGTTTTAGCAAATTGCCTTATTGAGATGGGCGAATCACTGAAACAAATGGCAGATATAAAATATTCACTCGACGACAACATCAAGCAAAACTTCCTCGAGCCACTACATCATTTGCAGACCAAAGACCTGAAGGAAGTTATGGTACGAATCTTTATTTTGTACAATATTACCAGAGCTAAAGACTTCAAATGAAAACATAAAAATGTTGTAACAATCTACCCTACATGGCCTGCAATAGGTAATATTAGTACCTACAAGTATAGGAAGCTCACTATTTTAATCTTCGACTAGACGTTTTTTGCCTACAAAATTTGTAAGCTTCAATAGTAGACTCCCTTACTAATAACAACAATGTACTTCACTAATTGGCCTTGTATATCTGTATTTTGATTACAAATATGTAAGTGAAAAGACATGTTCCTGTTGTAATTTAATAACATGACTACATTACGTCCTGTCCTGACTTACATTCCTTCGCAATTTTCGTTTGCAGCATCACCGAAAGAAACTACAGGGACGACGATTGGACTTCGATTGCAAACGACGAAGGCAGGCTAAAGGTGATTATCATCTCTTATTGACTCTTTTACAATATATTTTATTGATTTATTACTTAACATTTTTTATTTTCTTGTCTACTTCTATCTCTTAAGTTCTTATTTTCTTTTTTCCAAATGTATTGACCAGGCCCCGGTAGGGCCAGCCCTTACATGAGTCCAAGTCACAACACTACAAGACAGGGTATGTAGGGAACACTAAAACATTACTAATAACACAATAGGGCTGTAGTGCAAAGCTAACACGCGTTTTGAAGCCTCATTAGATTGTTTATTCAATTCGTATAATATACGCTCGTTTCTTTCATGTTTTTGTTCCTGTCCTGCGTCCGCCTCCGTCACCCTACCATCACCATTCATATACCTGAGTATTATTTTCTACGTTTGGTTTGTATGCACATTTTTTTTTTGGTTTTTCGTTATTCATTTTTTGTAACTAATTTCGCATAATGAGTACGTGTGCCTACGGTAAATTTGTGAAGCATCCGTACATCAGGTGCTCATATTGCAGACGATGAGATCCGACAGGCGGAGGACAAATTCGCCGAGTCGCTTCAGCTCGCCCAGATTGGAATGTTCAATCTACTTGACAATGATGTAAGTAGTCAGTGATCATAGTGAACTCGTGCAACTCGTAGGAACATCTATGGTTCCCATGAAGGTGATAACGTCCAGTAGTACCAAATTGTCCCTTTCATCATACATTTTTAAAGTCAGTCTATGAGTAGTAAAATGAGTAAAGAAAATGAGTCCAGATAAATAAAATTGTATAAACTTTTACCATATTAAATTGGATTAAGGGTACAGATTATGACAGCGAGCAATAAGTATGTAATCTATACTTTTCTGTCATATACATTAAGGACCCAAATTAGATTATATTTTGATTTGTGTCGTATTCAATCACATCTTAAAAAATAAGATACTTTATTATATCAATCTGACAATGTTTACTCTTTGTCATAGTCGTCCATTCAACCCAGTTATCATAATGAACGATAGTCTAATTCAAAACATACAGATGTTCCTCGCGAGTTGTATGAATAGATCGTTGTGCTGTAAAAGTGAGTAAGGTGGCTATTATCATTTGAACATGTAGAAAAGGTGGATGAGAGGTGTTTAACTAAAAGTATGTACTTACAATGGTAATGTTATGTGTATCTCTCACGCTTTGTGAAATCGTTACGATTGCACTGTATCGTTCTAACTACACCGATCAATCGATTCGTGTGTGCTTGAAAGAATTAAAAATGTACAGTTAACAGTTACACACAGTGCCATCGTTAAGGTTTCTCGTTACGTATTTGTACCCATATGTTTAAGGACAGCTAGAGATCATTGTAGAAGTATATACTCCGACCTTAAAAACAGGTCCGAGTACTAAAAACCGGTATGCAGATAGATAGGCATGTCAATGTGAAGGAAGCAATTAGGTACAATCAACAAAAAAGATACGGTTGCGCCCTTACATACAGCTTTATATGAAAAAGCGCGACCGCATCTCTTTTGTCGACTGTACATAATGTGTACATCGTAGCTTCTGTAGTGGTTAACCTACTCCCATGGAGGCAGGCGTGATATCACGTGTATGCATGTTGTACTGAATATGTAGGCCTAATATTATATGCCCTTATGTTTGTAGGTCGAACAAGTTGCACAGCTGTCGTACTTCGCAGAAGGGCTGTTGGAGTATCACCAGCAATGTACAGAGATCCTTCAAGGACTCGTTGCTACACTTATGGAAAAGTAAGTGTCTGATTATAATGTCGGTGGTTTTTTTTTTGCATGGCATGACACACACAAACAAAGTACTCCAAAACTGTGTATGTGGTTGGAACCTCAACACTAGACACGTGGCAGTTGGTAAACTAAACTTAAACCCCTGCGTTATTGCGTTGTGTACCTTCAAATTAGACGCAAGAAGTGGCCGCGCCACTCGTAACGAACAAGCTAGTGGCGCTGAGTGGCGCTTCTAAAATTTGTATGAAAATGTAGGAGTGGCGGGTTGTCGCTCATCTAATTTGAAGGCAGCCTTATAGTTCGTTGGTTTTATAACATCAAATTTGAAACTTTTCAGGAAAGAAGAAGCCGTGAACCGTCCCAAGATGGAGTTCGTACCGAAGACCCTAGCTGACCTTAACATCGAGGGCATTCACGATCTGAACAATGGTAGGCGGTACGGTTCCACCCAAAGTTTGTCCCGTCCCCGCCAACACATCCCCCCTTCCTCCTCAGTCGGTGACCTTAGCTCTACAGACCCTTTCAAGGCTTGGGAAGCACCCCCTCCCAGTCATACCTTCGTTAAACCTGCGCCAGGGTTCAAACCGCACCCGGCACCAAGAAATCAATTCAATGGAAGGGACCCTTGGACAGGTGATTTAGGTTTTATTTGCTGTATATTTTCTGTTTGGTTTTGGTTCTGGATTGCGTACAACTGGTGGTGGAATTTTTGGCTAGGCTCGCATTATTTGCTAGATTTTATTACCGTACTCTGATTTTACACCAATTTTCCTTATCACCATTATGTACAGTCGACTTCTATCTACAATGCGAGTCTTGCCTGTGAGGTGAAGGGTATTGTGGAGAAGCAGTCCATGGTCGAAATCTGACATGCACCGTTTTATGTTTTCATGTACATTTGTCATGCTTTGGGGCATTCTTATTAGGTTCTATGGCACACAACTTAAAGTTCATGGTGGAATAACTAAACATATCACTCATAAACCACTAACCATATTACGGAAGCGGTAATTGTAAAAGTGTTTTTGTTAGCAGATTAGCTCAACAGAGGTCGCCAAAAAAGAATATACTTAGTGTATATTTTCCTGTTTTAACATTTTGGACACACAATAGTATGTACAGTATCCCGTAAACGTTTTTGTAATGAAAGAAGTATCATGTTCATCTAAAATAATTTAGCAATACTTAGTAGATATTAGTAACACGTTTTAAAGCAATGTGAATGCCAACATTTCAGATAAATTTAAATTGGAAATGTCAACATTCAGGACGGAACGTGTATTATACCTGGGACATTTAGATCAATTTGCAAAGTATCTATAGGTACTCCTAGAAATACAGTCCCGGGTTCGAGCCTTGCCTGTAAGTTGATTTTTCAATTTAAATACTATCTATTGTTGTACTATTCTTTCAAAATAATAGTCGTTGTATAGTTTCGCTCTGGTTACAAAACCACTGACCTACTTGTAAATATTCATCGATAAAATTCTGACTAATATAGTCCAAAACACTGATTTTGTGGGGTAGGTATTGGTAAAATAACACTATAGTAGATATTGTGTTAATTGTCCATTATTTGAAACGTATGGCAGCGCAATGCGTCAATGCGCTAAAATTTAACGTAAATCTCGATTGGACTAACAATTAAAATTGCATGTAAGTAACTGCCCTCCGCCAGAAACGAGGCGGCTAGCCATCTCTAGCTGTGCTACGTTGCTATTCGTTACCAGTTAGGAGTATTAGATTAATAGATATTACATAAATTATTATTGATGTCAAATTACGATCACAAAATTTTATATAAATCTGTATCTATGAAAATAGATAAACGTTGAATACATAGGTAAAAATGAATCTTCTCGGGCGGGACTCGAACCCGCGATTTAGGGAAGGTATGAACAGATTCAGAATCAGATATGAACCTTCTCTTAAGGCGACGGTGAAGTCATTCGTCGCCTTGAAGACGGATAAAAATAAAAGGGAAATTTGAATCACATCGGGCGTGTCTCGGTAGCCAAGTTGGTCTAGGCATTCCCCCCTGTAAGGGAAATATCGCGGGTTCGAGTCCCGCCCGAGAAGATTCATTTTTCCCTATGTATTCGATTTGTATAGTTAGCAAACTTAATGTTGTTAAATTCATTCAAATATTTGGGCGGAAATATCAAAAATCAATGTTTAAAAATGATTATAACATCATTCATTGGTTCCGATAGTTTTTAAGAACATCGGTGGATGACTGGAGGTCGATTAGGTAACAGTAAGCGTGCGGAAAAGTATCGTATCTTACTACACCTATAAACGGTTGAATCGAGATTTACATCAATTGACTGACATCACACTCTGGTACGAAGGGTCTTTTTGTACATATTTAATTTGACTCTACACTTTACAATTTTGTTGTAAAACTGAACTAGTAAGATAACATTTTATTAATTTATTTAAGCTTCTTATTATTGTGTTAATAACAGTCTGGGTGCACCCACAGGCGAGGTACGACGTACATTTGCTACCTTTTCTTACAGGTTGCCGAATATCCTTATCCCATTCCTATCTCCTTCACATAAATTAAGATAATATTTTACATTGTTACGAATTATTTTATTCGATGTGTAATTTCTATCAGTGTTGCCATGTCTATCCAATATATTCGCTAAAACAAAGGTCATTTTATCGTTATACACATTGTATGAATTTGGGAATGCAATGAGTATTTCAAAAATCGAATGAATAGATATTGGTTATACTCAATTTTTATTTATTACCTACTAAAAGGAGACCCAAGATCCAAATAGAATTATATAATATTTTAGATCTGGCAACACTACTTGCAATGATTAATGTTTTCTTCGTATTTACAATTAATTTCTCTTTTAATCCTGTTATATGTATGTCTAGACGTGTATACCTACATTTCTTTTTGGTAGGCCAACAATTATTTATTTCTATCTTCGGAGTAGTTAATATTTGATGTCTCTTCTCTTTCTAAAGATGTTCGATGTTCAGTCCTATACCGACGAACCGTTTAACATGCACAACGCATTAGATAAGGAACATTTACACAGCGAATATTTTAGTCTGTAGAGTTTTTTTTATCAAAGCTCTGAAATCAGCTAATGTAACCAAGCAAATTTTCAACCAGAATCTCGTACAATGATAAAAATATTTCGTAAGTAGAACGTATATATTTTAATTTATAAAAAGTACTTATTAGTAATTAGTAAAAAATGCGTAGACGATATTATTGCTAGAGATGGAAATCTCGAAATAAAACCCTGTACCAACGCGTTTGGCCTACGTGGAAACAGTAGGCCAATGCCTCCCAACATTGGGAGAGGCTATGTCCAGCTGTGGACTGTGATAGGTTATTTGATTATTAAAATTAGTTGCGGTACAGACAGAGACTTGTAATGATCGTAGTATGACGTACACATGTAGTATTGATGTCTGTTGTCGTCACAAAGCTGGCTCCCACGCCGGTACGCCGGAGCACAAGCCCCCGTCGAACCTGGAACTGTTCCCCGGCGGCGGCTCGGGCAACTCGCAGCGCTCAACCAACGGTAACACGCGTACACACACACATACTTGCAAACACTGTTCAAAGATTGCATAATTTATTTTGATATAATAATATTTTAGGATATCTCAATCAAGCTTGTAATATGAGTTCTATAATGCGGATAAACATATTTAACCTTTAACTATGGACGTCAAATTTTTGCTACACAAATAAGGATGTGTAGTCTCACAGACTGCTATCTTTAAAGGCTGTATTATATCTAGATAAGAAATTATTGTACCAGTTCTTTTTGTATTCCTTTTAGGAGCTACCAAATGTATAAAAGATGTCATTTAAATGAATATGTACTTGTTTTCAACTAAAATCTAACCATATACTTAACAATAAATGGAGATTTTCAGACGTTTTCACTCGAGATCTTTTTTAGTAACATTTTTGAGTTAGTTTCATTACTTTTGCCGTAAAATATGAAGAATAGAAAATACTAAGCATTAACTTCGTAAAACAATATACAAAAATTTAGACAATGGTTCAACTTATGCATTTGTATTCAATTTTCGCATAATGGCTCAGAATATTGCAGGTTTGTGGGCTGTTCACAGCCTACACAAGTGTGGGTTGTCTTTCTTTTTATCTTTAGTGGACATAGTTAACACATTTTACGTTTGAAAACTATAGTTTTATAAATTGGATCTTTTTGGGATGGCATATCAGTACTAAAAATTCTGATCAATTTATGACACAAACATGGACGTCTCACAGACCGCTCTCAAAATATAAAGTGATAATACTTACGAAACATAAATTCAGCTATGTAAACTTCTTTCTCAATAGTCGTTTTGCCACTAAAAGTGAAGCTACTGAGACCGACAAATGTGTGTGGTACGTGGAATTAGCGGTACACGTGAATCACAAACTGCAAGCGATCTGTGAGACCGCACGTCCATAGTTAAAAGTTAAAGACATTTTTTGTAAACTCACCACTATTATATAGGCTATTATAATTCATGCGAAAAATAAAAATAATGATATTATTGCACTAAACACTGCATTAGACTCCTTGTAATTTAAGACAAACGTAAATACTATAAAGCTGAAAATTACGAAGCTTTCGTTCTGTTTTGAGATTATGAAAAATACTGTACTTATCTTTCAGTCCATAGAAAATTTTAATATTATGCAATCTTAATATTAGTTTACAGAGTATAAACACACATACATAGACATATAAAATCCAAAATAGTTATTAATGCTTAATATAATCAACTCGTACGCTGACTTACACAGTGGTACACAAGCTTTTAGCTAGACAAAACACACATAGGTAGATTTTCGTTTGAAGTTTTTCTTTTGCTTTTGTTTTTATTTTTTTGGCGTGTGAGTTTTTTGTAGGACAGTTTTTATTTGGCTAAAACTTAGGCTAACATTTAAGAGAATCCTTATTATTTAATGCGTCTTAGTTTTACGACAATATCAGATATAGCTGTGTGCATGTCAAATTCATACCAACATTATGAAGACAGAGTACTTAGTTTGCGTTTGAATGTTCGTTTATAAGGAATGCTGTAGCGTTTGTAATTCTATTTTCCACTAAGCAAATACACTTTACTAAGGCCTGTAGTCCAGAACGATACTCAGTTCTGAATCTCGATTTACATGACAATCTGTCCTCAGTACTAGTTATAAATTGAGATTTAGAACTGAGTATCGTTCTGGAATACGGGCACAAGATTTTCAAGATTCAATTTAAATTCGATATTTGAATTTGTATGATGTGTAAAGTGTTATTGCTTCAACTAATGCAGCATTACTTAATCCATTCATTGTCGTGATCTTCGTATCAACTTCATATAACATTCATTCCGTTTCATGTACTTTCTGTGAGAAAGCTATTTACTGTTCATTCGACTATCATTATTTAAAAGTCAATATCATTAAGGAGTGTGTTCACTACATATTATCGATTACGACAAGTTGCTACGCACGTGTAGGGCTATATGCCACTTTGCAACTGTCTTTTCTTGAACATTATAAGCAGTGTTTTAATATAACATTACCCTTGTCCACAATAAAGTAAACATTGGGTATACCTAAAATTGCTACGTAATTATATGATAGTTCATTAATCCGAGGTCCTATATAAGTGGCACCTTGTCGTAGTAGCTTCTGTGTAGTGTGCAAATTACCTTAGCTCAGTAGATACTACGACTCACTGTTATCGTCAGCTTACATTTTGTAGAACATATTTTTCATCATTTCACAACATAGATACTTTTTTAATAATGTTCAACACAATCTAGTATTTATATTCAAAATTAGAAGCTTACAGTACTACGTAGTATCTACTAAGAGTATTTGTTCCTATCAAGCAACTTTGTTTTTTTTTTAATTAATAAGACTTAAGTGTACAAATAGTTGCATATATCAAGACTGCCTATAACCCGGCTGTGCAAGCTAATATAAAAAAATATCGTACATTAATACGGTCTAACTACATTAACAGATACAGCAGAATTATTATTACCTACTCAATACAATTTGCTTAAAAGGAACAGACTCTTAAATGACAACTAAAGTGGTAGAACTTTGACTGAAGTACAGTGTTCCACAGCATCGCCGTTGCCATCACCTGTTAAGTCTCCCGCACGAACCCCGATGGCGCCCAACAAGGGGCCATGCTGCACTGCTCTCTACGACTTCGAGCCCGAGAATCAAGGCGAACTAGGATTCAAGGTAAAACTTATTCTGAGACCTGTACCCCGATTTTGCTAATTTTATGTAATAGCAAAACCTGCAAAAATGCCATTTAATTTTAGACTTTATGTTATGTTGTTGAAGTTTAAAATTAAATGGCATCTTGTAGAGTAAATGACAGTGGTTTAGCTATGACATAAAATTAGCAGAATCAGGGCCTTTGTAGTAGTAGTTTATGTAAATTATATTCTTACATAGACGTTACTTACAACTAAGGGCCGGCCGGTTCGGCCGGTAGAATAAAAATACAACATCACCCACATATTGGCTGTTTATTCTAGGAATAAACTTTACTCGCGTTTGATCGAACTGGCCCATAATAGAGTAAAATAAATCAGTTCGTATAAACAAATATGAAATTAATTATGTAGCGTATTTCATCAAGATCAGCTGAGCATTGATCCCGGTTGCATCTGAAAAGTCAGGGTGTACTCACCCTCTTCATCCATTTGATTCGATTTTTTTAGGCTATCACAAGAGCACAAACATGTAGTACAGCCCCTCTGGACAAGAGGCAATACGTTTATAGATTAAAATAGATTGATCAATGTATGGGATTGATATACGTTGACGACTACTATCAATTCGCCATCGGTTCGATCCCCGCTCAGTGCAAATATTTGTATGCATGAATATGGCTATTTGCATTGGTCTGGGTGTTTCTATGTATAATATGTATGTATTTACCAAAAAATTGTATCTAAGTCTGTTTATCCGCATTCCAGATTCCGTAACACAAGCTAAATTAAGCTTACCATGGGTCTACATAGCGTTTGTAGAATGTTGTGGAGTATGAAATAAACGTCAAAACACATTTCAATCCCATACATTCATCATTCTATTCTACAATCAGCCAACGAATTGCCCCTTGTCAAGGGGGAAGGGGACAGGACATGATTTGATTCATAAAAGCAACCTAGTATTATAGCATCTAATATATTTTTGCAGGAAAATGACGTCATTACACTGATCAACAAAGTTGACGACAACTGGTTCGAAGGCTCCGTCAACGGCAAGACCGGCTATTTCCCGATCAGCTACGTTCAAATCACCGTGCCCTTACCCAACATGTAAACATATAACCGTCACCCACCACGAATGTATTCATTCTATGTCCCCCACGTCCCGTGTAATACAGCTGTAACACAACTTTAACGTAAACATGTCAAGGTGAATATTGAATAAGACATGTTGTACTTTTGCACTCTATTTATATATACTGTATATATAATTACAGTAGAAAAGTACAAAGTGTCATAATCAATATGTGTAGCGAGTTCCACTAAGCGCCATCGATCGACACTAGTAGCAATGTAAAGATTCCAATAGATTATTTGATTTAGTTCGGGAAACTATTTTAGATTTATTCAGTGCGCTTTAATAAGTTTACTTTAAATAAAATAATGCTAATCTATTTTTATTTATAGGTTCATTAAACAAAATACATTCCGCAAAAGACCACCAGAAATGAAATAATCTACTAAATAGTGACGTCACCTAAACTTAATTTCGCGAATTTCGTAGCCTCGGAGCAGGAATATAATAATAGCGTACGTCTTTCACGACAGAATCGAGTTAATTCCCGTGCACAGATATACTGTATCATGTAATTAACATTAGGAAGCAAGATACTATGGCACCCTGAGTGCACACAGGTATCGTAATATAAATAAATTTATTTGAATTTATAATGGTAGTGAGATACACTCGACAAAGGTGATGCGATTGCACCTTTACATACAATTTATATGAAAAAGTGCAACCGTATCTATTTTATCGACTGTACATAACATACCTATATTGGCTATATTCAGTGAAGATACCATGTTCAGCTGTGTTCGGTTGAACCTTTACTTTAATTATGCCTTTATTTTATGTATTGTCTATCTAAGAATCTCAAGATATCCTTCAAATGCATTAGGCCGGTACCCGGTACTCGTTTATGAAGGTTGTGTTACACTGACAGTTTGTCACGTTATGCAGTATTACATAAATCTGAGTCTTTTATTGTGTCAAAAGCTCAATCGCATGTATAACAATTTTAAACACATTATGAATGTATAATTTAATGAATTACCTTTTTTATCCGTTGAATTCTGTCTTCCCGGGCATTTTACCCTTACCCTAGTTGTGGCATGATTTCTTTGGTAAACCCCATCAATTTATAATACAAATTATAATACTCAGTTCAAGTAATGGACTTGCATCTATTAGAAGCTTTGTGGAATGAATTTCACATCTCTAGTTCACATCAAAGAGGTAATGCTACGAATATGACATATGAAATTATGACGTATTTACCTCCTACTTACTGTTTGCAGTTATTGCCAAAATAAGTGTTTATTTAATGTTAAAATTATTGTAGGTGATAGATGATCATCGTAATCAAGTTGCCATTATATTTCATGACGATTTATTATAATAAGTTGGGAGTGGATTGTCGTTATTTTATGTCTAGATGTTTTAGTTTTAATGTTACGCCAAATATTCCAACATTGGTCTTAGTACCTTTGCTCACAATCATTAACAGGCATATTGGTTCCTGTCCTTATAAGTAAAAAACTTGATATTTGAGTGGCAAGTAAGTGCCCGACTACACGATAGTGTGGTTGGATGCGACATGAGATTGGTAATTTTAAGCAAAGTGATAGGTCATTGTCAATCGCAATATATTATTGCTGAGTGCTCTGCCGCAATGCAGCAAAAATGTATGAAGTGATATTTTTAATCTAAAGTTTATATATTAAGTTGATATCATGCATCTATTTTACTGGATGCGTATCCCCTGTATAGTATTCTCCCTCGACGTATGATTAGTTTATTTAGTTATCTTATTGTCTTGTTTTGTAACGTACATTGAAGGCAGAGGAGCAAGATATAGTATTTATTAGTACTAAATATACCTAAACTAGTTAACACGCGCGATTAGATTTTATAGTTGTATGTTGGCGGGTAATTATTTAAATAAATGGAGAAAGTATACAATGTATCGTATATAATATAATTAATATTGAAATGGGACGGAGTCATATAAGAGTTGTTGAGATATTGCCAGAATTTTATGGCGTTTTGATGTTGGATGTGTTATCGGCAAGCTATAACAAAACATATTATAATGTAATTGTGATAACTATAGATTTCGTGCTGTTGGTGCGGTGTCCTACCATTTTTTTATTTAATGTTATATATAACTACCCCCATTTATTTTTATTGACAATTCGCATAATAGTCCTTTAGTCATTACATTAACTAAGCAACCTATTTTAACTATATTTTAATGTGTATGGTTGATACCAAAAATATCTAAATTAGTAATTGTACATGGCCTCTATTCAATTGTAATGTTAAATGTACTTTATTAATGCACTTGTGTATTAAGATCTTAAATCGTCATTATCCACTTTGTCCAATATTGATGTTGCAGTAATATTGAACATAAGTAATTTAAAATAAATTCATCGCATCATTATTGTCGTAAACGGACCCCATTGAGTCACATTTCAGGCATACAAAAGACAATACCTAGATCTAATGTTAGTTGTATGTAAGTTCATAAATAATTGTTCTATCTTCAAGTGTCTCTTAATATAAGTATTTTGAGTAAATAATATAATTATATTCATCAATGTTATGAGATCGTCATGTTTCAATGTTTAATGTGAGGTGTGATCGCGTGGACTGTGAACAAAGCGTCCATATAAAACAATATCCATACAATTTAACCAAATGCAAAGTTCTTATCACTATCGTACAGATCGGCATTAGACTGTTGTTGTTTTAAGTGTGTAAAAAATCTAATGTCTTGAGAATGTGTGTGTGATTGAAACGAGGGATGTGAACACGATTCAGTGTGCTTTGAGCAAATTGTTCTTACGGATACGGATATGGGCATCTTAAAACGCAAAGCTCATAACTCCATTCCACCATAAAGAGAGTTACGAGTTTGCGTTTTAAGGTGTCGATATTGTACGTTTAAAACACTATTGCACAATCATTATTAATTATTTATACGAAAAAAATAATTACTATCTGTCTATTAGATATGATACAAATCATTAATAATCTTAGTGCATAGTTTAGATGGCTTAAATCTACGTCACTATTTTCTTATAGAATACCTACTGTTTTTATGGCATTCTATAAGATAACGGTATTCACTAACATGAAAAACATTAGCTGTTTTGAGCGTATTTTATAATGTTACTTTAAATTAACTGGCGGAATTCAACATCACCATCGTAGGCTATTCAGTAGGTCTTTGCATGCTCGAAAAAGTAAAATGAATCAATATTTTTGGACATCTTTCACACCGTAATATGCATCAGTGTCCAACCATGACTGTTGGTGGAATAGATAAGTTTTTATTACCCAAAACACTACGTATTACGTCCTTTGAGACTGGTCAGTTAATTCAAAGTAACCTTATATAAACCTTTCGTAAAAATAAGCTCACTGTACACTTATTTTTAGTAGCCATATGCTGTGTTGATTCAATGTTGCTTCACTTGGTACGAAGATGGTAATGATACTTGTAAGACACGACCGTTTTAATACCTGCGTACCTATGCCGAATATTCATTAATATGTAATCGAGGCAAAGACAGCCAACGTGACGTAGCGGTAGTAACGCGGCCGCTACGCAGAAGACGCGGGTTCGATACCCGTTCAGTACAAATTTTGTATTTGCATTGGTCGTACCTCGGTGAGCACGTTAAGTCGTCGGTCCTTGTTGCCACACAACAACTGGTCTAGCTACAACGCTTCGATATCGCCTTTGGGTTGTGGAGGTCAGTGGCAGTTGCTTCACAGAAAATATCGAAGTTCAGCGAAATCCGCAGTTAGACTGGTTAAGCGGACTAGTGGACCCCAGACTCCAAGCTGAAAGTTTCGAATGCCACTGAGATTAACGCTAAGATGTAATCGAGGTTTCATTAATTAATTTGACACGGTGCGACTATGAGTCCGCAATAAACTTTTTAACATTTATTTATATTATTCCTTCTTTTTTGGTTAGAAGGAACAATTTTAAATCGAAAAAAGTGTTGTTTTAAATCAGTGATCAGATCCCTGATCAGTATAAAAAAGTGATTGTTAGAGAGATTAGCAATGTTAGAGCCACTCTTAGTTCAGAAGATTAACAGGGAGTATAATATTGGTGTTTTAAAAACAATTTGTCATTGTTTTGATATCATGCCATACGAGATAATGGGCAGTAGATTTCTACCCGTAAAAGGTATCTACTACCTAGTTTTCATACTTAGATATTTTTAAATCGTGAAGTCTATACCTCTTTGACTCAAAAGCTGGATCGGCTAATAATAAAAAGACAAGTAACATTACCTTCAAAAGGTGATTATTATGTAAGCATATTTATATTGTGAATAGTTGTGTCAGGTATCACTATCGTTATATATTGGCTCCTAAGATATTTTGCTATTGATGCGAATACCTATGTCTGTTATGGTGTACCTCTTATTCTTGTTCATGTTACTGTAATCTTAAAATACTGTAATTTCATAGATTTAAAACTTGACGATTTACGAGATGTAATGCAAATATTATTGATTTGTATTAAAATTTATCCCGAAACTTATTGCTCGTTTTCGCCTCCTAATAAAATGTTAACAATTAAACACTTATTATCGTTTCATTTCAAAACCCATAAACGATTGTTTGTAAGAAAATAAATAGGTAGGTAGCCCTATATTTAGAGTTACCTAGTGTAGATAAATATAGTGAAGGTGGCAAAGGCAAAGGGCGCATGGCGTGCAAGTGCGCCTACCACAAATATTTCGAAAAATACCTTTTGAATACTAGTACGTAATGACATCTTACGTCGATGCTAAAAACTAAATAATATAAGTAGTTTGTAGTATCGACGTAAGTAGTCATTATTATTATCCAATAGGTAGTTTTCGAAATATTTGTGGTAAGCACACTTGCACGCTAGGCGCACTTTGCCACCTTCACAATACCTACATACAATGATGTCAATCATGTCAGTCTCATCCAAACACATAGATGTACCTAGCCTACCCCACACCGTGTTGATATGACCTACAAATATTTGCACAGAACAGAAAACGACCCTTGATGGACAGACCCACGGAACAGAGAAAGACACACCACAGAAATCATGAAATTATACACCGTATATAATGGTCAATAATTCATACCAACACACTAGTCTAAATGATAACTACTATCATTGATATTAAAAAAGGGCTTTTGTATATCAACGATATCAATGGTAATATACAAAAAAATTACCACGACGTGTTGCGGTGCTAACCCTCCTACGCCTGAACTCTGCCACCCGAGTTCCGCAGTCGGTGGCTTGGGCGCCGCCGACGTGTCTTCGCCGAAAACCATCGGCCTCCATGTCCGGAGGCCTGAGGAGGGTGAGTGGGCAGAAGCAGGTCCATGACGGCAGAGTGACGTGAGAGATTCACGCTCCCCCCCTTAAGAAGCGGGATGACACCCGAAAACTCCCCATAGACGCGGGATAACACCCAAACCACCCCCTTGGCGAGGCCGCAGTTGTAGCCGTAGATCTGATGGCAGCCATCCTTCCGAGGGCTTACCCGGGGCTCCCAACCGTAGGCCATAGAGAAGAATAAGTGCGAGGGTTTTTAGTCGGTAGTTGTCCGGCATAGCATCCATGAGGGATTTTCCCTCTCGTTAAAAAACCCTATTGCGCCTTAATCTTTTTCTAACGTAGAAATTCAAAATGGTGTAATTAATTATGTAATTATTACAAACCATTTTGAATTTCTACGTTAAAGTAAGTTTTGTAAAAAGTCGCAGCTCTCTCAGTGGGGATTAACTCTTACTTGCACTTACGCAACCAATAATTTTTATACTGAGCGGGCGGGAATCGAACACAAGCCTCGTCGCCTCTTGCGCAGCGTCAATTGTAATGGTAGAAGATAAATAAAAAGATCGTGTAATAAAGTGAAAGATAGTTTTATTGAATCAGTATTTTTCAACTAAAATAAGAATAGGCTTTACATGGAATGAATGAAGGAAATAGTTTTTAGGTGATATACATTATAATATATATTATAATATCATTCTTGTAAATGTTTAGGGTAGAATCAGAAGTTAATTGCCACCTCGGAGACGAAGAACCAAGTGGAGAGTTGATTCTTTCTGAATGTTGTAATCAGAAAGGGTGCGGCCATCTTCAAGTTGCTTACCAGCGAAAATGAGACGCTGTTGGTCAGGCGGGATGCCCTCTTTGTCCTGAATTTTAGCTTTCACATTCTCAATGGTATCAGATGGCTCAACTTCTAGTGTTATAGTTTTTCCAGTAAGTGTCTTAACAAAAATCTGCATACCACCTCTCAAACGGAGGACTAAGTGCAAAGTCGATTCTTTTTGAATATTGTAGTCTGAAAGAGTGCGTCCATCTTCTAATTGTTTTCCAGCGAATATAAGTCGCTGTTGATCTGGGGGGATTCCCTCTTTGTCTTGAATTTTGGCCTTCACGTTTTCGATGGTGTCTGAAGGTTCAACTTCAAGGGTGATGGTCTTTCCTGTAAGAGTCTTGACAAAGATCTGCATGCCACCTCGTAGACGTAAGACCAAGTGAAGTGTAGATTCTTTCTGGATATTGTAATCAGACAGTGTGCGTCCATCCTCCAACTGTTTGCCAGCAAAGATAAGTCGCTGTTGATCGGGCGGGATTCCCTCCTTGTCTTGAATTTTGGCCTTCACATTTTCAATGGTATCTGATGGTTCAACCTCGAGAGTGATAGTTTTTCCAGTGAGGGTTTTAACAAAGATCTGCATACCACCTCGAAGACGCAAGACCAAATGAAGTGTGGATTCTTTCTGGATATTGTAATCAGATAAGGTACGTCCATCTTCTAGCTGTTTTCCAGCAAAGATGAGTCGCTGTTGATCTGGTGGAATTCCTTCTTTGTCTTGGATCTTGGCTTTAACATTCTCTATGGTGTCTGAAGCTTCTACCTCAAGGGTAATGGTTTTACCGGTGAGAGTCTTGACAAAGATCTGCATACCACCTCGTAGACGCAAGACCAAGTGAAGTGTAGATTCTTTCTGGATATTGTAATCAGACAGTGTGCGTCCATCCTCCAACTGTTTGCCAGCAAAAATCAGACGCTGCTGATCCGGGGGAATTCCCTCCTTGTCTTGGATTTTAGCCTTCACATTCTCAATGGTGTCTGAGGGCTCAACTTCTAGAGTGATGGTCTTCCCTGTGAGAGTTTTAACAAAGATCTGCATCCCACCTCGAAGTCGAAGTACAAGATGGAGTGTTGATTCTTTCTGGATATTATAGTCAGATAAGGTACGTCCGTCTTCTAGCTGTTTTCCAGCAAAGATGAGTCGCTGTTGATCTGGTGGAATTCCTTCTTTGTCTTGGATTTTGGCTTTAACATTTTCTATTGTGTCTGAAGCTTCTACCTCAAGGGTAATGGTTTTACCTGTTAAAGTTTTCACAAAAATCTGCATACCACCTCGAAGTCGAAGTACAAGATGGAGTGTTGATTCTTTTTGGATGTTATAGTCAGATAAGGTACGTCCGTCTTCTAGCTGTTTCCCAGCAAAGATGAGTCGCTGTTGATCTGGTGGAATTCCTTCTTTGTCTTGGATTTTGGCTTTAACATTCTCTATAGTGTCCGATGCTTCTACTTCAAGGGTAATGGTTTTACCTGTTAAAGTTTTAACAAAAATCTGCATACCACCACGAAGACGAAGTACAAGGTGGAGAGTAGATTCTTTTTGGATGTTGTAGTCAGAAAGAGTGCGGCCATCTTCAAGTTGCTTACCAGCAAAGATCAATCTTTGCTGATCTGGGGGAATACCTTCTTTGTCTTGGATTTTAGCTTTGACATTCTCAATTGTGTCGGAAGGTTCGACTTCGAGGGTAATTGTCTTGCCAGTTAAGGTTTTGACAAAAATTTGCATGCCTCCACGAAGACGCAATACAAGATGGAGGGTGGATTCCTTTTGAATATTGTAATCAGAGAGCGTACGACCATCTTCCAATTGCTTTCCGGCGAAGATCAGTCGCTGCTGATCTGGGGGAATGCCTTCTTTGTCTTGAATTTTAGCTTTTACATTTTCGATGGTATCCGAAGGCTCAACTTCAAGGGTGATTGTTTTACCAGTTAGTGTTTTCACAAAAATCTGCATAATGAATCTGTAACAACAGAAGGACGCTAATTTAGGGGACAGAAAATACTTTAAATTTGGTCAGCGTCTGATATGATAGGGCTATCGACTTGTTACTTTGCGAGACAAAGAACAAAGAAAGTTCCGGATCACAAAATGGCGTCACGTAAAATAAATTGACAACGTCATAATCTTACACAATATTTAAAACTATATGATGGCGAATAGGTCACAAATTGCTTTACTAGCTATCATATGCAATGTAAAGAAATACGTACCAATTTAATAGGCCTCAGCTACTCCGAAACTATATTCTATAGTCAGCAATTCAACAATAATAAAATCAATACAACTGTTTGGTCAACGCGAGTCAATCTGAATGAGATGAGCTGATGAGTAAAATGAAATGAATGAATTTTCTGCGACGGAAATACAGAAACCCATAGATTATTATAAACCTGTCATAAAGGGGTATCACATCTTTCTAAATTTAGAATTCTGAATTCAGGACGTTCTGAATTTAGTCCAGTGTAATCGCATTTAGGAAGCTTAGCTTCCTAATTAGGAAGCTATTTAGGAAAAGGATGGTTTCCGACGTCCTAAAATCAATACAACTGTTTGGTCAACGCGAGTCAATCTGAATGAGATGAGCTGATGAGTAAAATGAAATGAATGAATTTTCTGCGACGGAAATACAGAAACCCATAGATTATTATAAACCTGTCATAAAGGGGTATCACATCTTTCTAAATTTAGAATTCTGAATTCAGGACGTTCTGAATTTAGTCCAGTGTAATCGCATTTAGGAAGCTTAGCTTCCTAATTAGGAAGCTATTTAGGAAAAGGATGGTTTCCGACGTCCTAAATGGCAAATCGGATGAGTGTAATTACGTTTCCTAAATTCAGGACGCTCAGTCGCCGCTCGCCTGCCGTCAAGAGCGCACGTTTGTCTTTCCCTCCCAATATAATATTGCGTATGTACCGATGAAATAAATGAAATTTTACATCATCTAGTATGCTAATTATTCAAATCGATCAAGGAAAAATTATATGATCGGTCCAGGCGGGATTTGAACCCGCGATCCTTCTTTTACAGGGAGAATGCTTTGACCACCTAGCTACCAGGCTCACGCCCAAACCAATCTGTATCCGTCTTTGAGGCGATGGTGGAGCAATCTACCGACGCTCTTACGAGCTATGCTATCAGAACCAATGACATAAACATACATAAACATAAACTCACGCCTGTATTCCCCGAAGGGGTAGGCAGAGGTGCTAGCACCCACATATCGCCAGTTTATGTTTAGGTCCCAATGTAATAGGTGGCGTGCCTATTGCCATTAACCGGGCACTTATAAACCTGCGATAAATACACACATAACTTCGAAAAGCATCGAAAAGTCATTGGTGTGTGCCATGGTAAACCTGGGATCGAACCCGAGACCTCGTCTCAGCAGTCCATTACCCATACCACTAGGCTACCGCACTAGGAATTGTCATTCATTTTATTCATTGATTTTTTATTACTACGCCTAAATGTTTGAATGAAATTTTACAGCATGTAGTATGCTAATTATTCAAATTGATTAAGAAAAAAAAAATTCGTTCGTCGTTAAGCTAACCGCAAGGGCTATGGCAATACCAGTTTTTTGTTTTTTTTTTTTTTTATAGTATTGAGGGCATTTTGGGCATTTTGTCGCAATTCACTCGACAGTCGACACGTCCGTCCCTTGCCGCTCGTCCTTCAAAAATGATTTAGGATCCTAAATTAGTGAACGTGTAATCGCGAGCTTCGGTGACTGAATTTCTTCTCCTGAATAGCTGCCTGAATTTAGGATTCTAAATTTAGGAATATGTATTACACCTTATAAAACTGAACGAAATGAGCTTGAGCTACCAATCTTTCCATTCATTCTTAATATTTATCTTTATGAATACTTAGTTTTTTAGGACTTCCTTTAGAAATCTACATAATTATTATATAATACATTATAATCACGATTTTATCCCTGGAGGGTTAGGCAGAGGTAAATTAACACAAATATGTCACTAATCATGTTGTAATCATTCATGGAATAAAGTAAATTTTTCTATCAATAAAAGTATAGCATTTTTTATACTGGCAAAGTAAAGCACAGCTTGTCAACATTTTGGAAGTGAAGTTGATTAGAAATTCGAATCATTCTATTTATTTTTTAATCTGTGGACGCGGGCGTAACGAGTATTGTAAAAATAATATAAAGATAATTTTTCCCATTTAAATAAAAACTGGAACTGTTTTATTTTAAGTGATATATTGTTTTGCTAATTTTTGCCACTGAATACGGATCTCCACCTTGTATATTCATGTAAATCCAAGCGAAATGCTTGTGATGTGATTATCACATAATAAATATTTTTCCTTTTGTAAACACGTTTGAGATATTTCCTAAAAATCTTGTATCATACTGTTCTTTATTAAACTATGAGTCACTGCTTTTACTCTAACGCGTACAAGTGAAGTGTTCCGAAATTTAATTATTTGTGCTTTGGAAGATGGCCGATTTGATTCGAGCTATGGGGGCGCCGATAGGCCCCCCAGTAAAGGATAAGTTGGGTTCACCATCAACTGAGTCGGAAGACGGCGGTGGTGATATCGCGGAGTTAGCTGCTGATCTGGAGCTGGATGAGGCTGATGGACCAAGCACTAATGGTAGAATCACTACTTATAAGCTTGATATGTTTATTTACTCTAACTTGCTCAATGCATAACAAAAATGTATTATGTATGATTTGAGATTGACACGGTCAATAACATGAATAGTGTAACACTTATCTTACCAAACAAAAATGATAAACATGGTAAATATCCCGGTGAGTGTTACACTAAAAATGTTTCATGCCTATTACTTCAGGTGAGCGACAAGCGGTGCTGGCCCCACCTGAGACTGAGTGGTATCATGGTCGGCTGGATAGGTACACATCTGAAGAAAGACTCTGGGCTGCTGGAAAGCTAGGCAGCTACCTAGGTAAGGATAAGGTTATAGGATTAATTCTATGTTATACTTCTATTGGTTCAAGCTTTTATATAATATTATATGTTATAATGTTTTTATGCCCTCACTAACTCCTCCACCTTTTGATTTGAGCTGTAAAACTATTGACCATTAGACTTCCCAATCTTTACCCTAAATATAAATTAAAGAATAGGATTATTAGTAAATATTTAGTTGCATTGTTTTTTATTGTATATCATGAAAAATTTAATAAATAAATACACTCAATAAAGTTATTAAAAAAGAATGAATAAGATAAGATATTACATGAAAATAGGTTTGTACCTATACCTATTTTACCGGAATCATACCTAAATGAGAATATTTTTGTTTTTTTGTTAACCTTATTGCAACTCAGAGAAATCTAATTCCAAAATAAAAAGCTTTAGGCTAAGTTTGTTTATTCTTCTAATGCTATTCCACTCCAAGCTCCAGCTCCAAGCTAATTTACATATTAAGGCTTCTAAAATTGGTTTCTAAACTAAACCTGAAAAATAGGATTTATTTATAACTTCAATTTCTGTTTGCTAGCAAGGAAATGTACCTGGTACTATGAACAATGAGTGACTAGGCAAAATGATTCCCATGGTATAGGAATACCATGGGAATAAGTTGATTGCTCATTGTTTTATAGAATAAAGTATCTTAATGAACAACATTTCCTATAAGGCTTGTTGGAACAATGGTATCTTTTTTTTTACTTGTAATACAATAACGGTTGATGGTTGGAAAGTGGTATGGTGAGCAGTTTTATGGTGCAGGAGAAAGTTACAATTTTAAAACAATATACTTGATTGCTTATTTTTTTATGTTATGTGTTTTTTTTTTGTTATTTACATTTTGTAAGTACCGATTTAATGGTCTATGCATAACAAACGATTTTAGATTTTTTGGTTTTGATTTTATGCCACTTATGTGGCAGACATGTACACAGACCACCTTATGGAAAGTAGTTGCCATGTCCTATGGCTGTGCAACATCAGAGGGGCGTCACGCGACGGTGGAGGAGGAGGAAAAATCAATGTTTAAAAATGATTGTAAAATCATTCATTGGTTCAGACAGTTTGTAAGAATATCTGTTGATGACTCCACCGTCACCTGAAAGACGGACAAAAATACAAGGGAAATTTGAATCTCTTCGGGTTGGTTCGGTGGCATAGTGGTTAAGGCTTCGAGCCCCTCCCAAGCGATTCATTTTTCCTGTTGTATTTGATGTGTATAGTTAGCATACTTAATGCTTTAAAAATCATTCAAATTCACTTTACGCGTCTGTTTTCGCAACTGCCATGTGACATGTGGCCGTGGAAAGGGGTCAATCAGAAGTTGCTCTTATAATCTCGTATAACCAAAAGTAGAAAAGGAATAGGCATACCCTGATCTGATAGCCTTGGATGCTACTGAGAATAATGCAAAGATCATAATGACAATGCTTTTAGTTGTTCGAGTATGATACACAGGGTTTACTTGGTCTGTACATGATCGATTAGGCCGAAATCTGGCTGGTTCCCTACGTAATAAAGTCGCAATCGCATCGTCCTATCAAGGCTGTTCTTACAGAGCACCTTAGATGGAGTCGAAGGCAAAGTAATTCCACCAGGTGGTCTATGTGCTTGTCTGCCAGCTAAGTGTTGTAAAAAAGCTGTAGCTGTCAAACTCTCAGCTTTGTACAAGTAAATTTAAAGTCATAAGTGTTCATTTATCATTAAGACATCGATCGTAATTCGTAATACGACAATGATAATATGACATTATCATTACGACGTACTGAATGTACTGATACAAATGGTACTAATTGGAGCTTAATGAATCCTTATCTAATATGTACATAATAATATGTGACAGCTGGGACCGAAGGATTCACGACGAATTTCAATATACCTATAGATAAATAGGTGCATCCCATTTCAACTGCACTGAGCTCTTACGTTTTATTTTTAGGGTAGGCAGCGCGAGTGTAACGCCCCTGGTGTTCCATACGTCCATAGACCGCGGTAACCACTTTCCATCAGGTGGGCCGTGTGCATGTCGGCCACATAAGTGGCATAACAAAGAAAAACCAATCAAGTATATTCTTTTAAAATTGTAACTTTCTCCATCAATCGTTATTGTATTAGAAGTTTAAAAAAAAAATACCATTGTTCCAACAAGCCTTGTCTGCCCACCTAAGTGGTATAAAAAAAATGGAATAACGAATTTCGTTAAATAATGAAATCTGCCTAGACGTTTTATTAATTAGAATAAAAGTTAAGTTCCTGAGCCATACTTGAGAAATTGCCTGGTAAAAATAATTAAATACCCACTCTACATTACAAGGGACCTATGGAAGTTAGCAAGTTTCTTTCGTCAACTAGCAAAAGCTAAATACATCTTCATAATTTATTCATAGCTATGAAACACCTTCCAATAATCACTCGCGAGGTAATCCACTCCGCAACTGTGTAATGTGCAAAGGTAAACAACATGCACTATATTCTTGCAAAACGTTTCTAAAGGCTAACTTAAACACTAAACTTAAATTAATCGCCTGCATTAATTTTCTTTCGGTTTATGATTGGAAAATGGGTACCGCCTGCTATCAAACTTATCAAAATAAGTTTGATAGCAGGCTTTTCAGTGGCAGTCGGGTTTTTTATTTTTTAATCATTTGTTTTATTTTATACTTTTTAGTTATGATATGACATGTATATCTTTTTGTAATATCCTTCATATCGTTTATACTTGAAATAAAAACTTAAATCAATAAGTAAGAAAATTAGCGAGAATGATTATTTTGTTAAACAACTTTAAATCGTTATACATCCTAAACTATTATTTAAAATGAAAAATGATAAAAGGAACTTAAAGATGATTTTAAAATACCTATTCAACGACACCCCACTTGACATAGTTAATCGACTTTAATTTTTTTTCATTTTAACAATATGGCGTCTGGTTGTCGCTGTGGTGAATTTTGATTACTGTAATGTCTTTAGTGACACTCGCAAGGTTAAGACGAATCGATTGACGTAAGGATTATCAAAATCGGCCTACGCATTTGGTCTCTAGAACGCCACATAGAAACAAACATACATACATACATGCATACATAGACTGATAAACACATTACCCTCCTTTGCGTCGCGCAGTCGAGTAAAAATTGTGTAACACCAACATTCATGTAAAGAGCTAAAATGTCGCAGACAAAAATGTTTAAGGGCCCCATATACGGTATGATACGATCCATCGTTACAATCAGTCGTTTCAGACCGGCAATCAATGATGTGTGTCTAAATTGTAAAGGATGTCGTACTCAATCGAAGACGCCATCGTACTCAATACCATTACGAATATCGTATCGATAGATCGAAGGTGTGTGGCTCTTTCCGGCCGAGGATTCGATTTTTGCCTCCTTCACATGAATCATTGAGCGGCAATCCGACGCGACAGATGGTTACGATTTTCTCCAGATCCAACGTAATGGTTTTGACGGATCGTACCGTATAATGTAGCCCTTATCATCCGTCATTTTACGTCGAGTGTTGAAAATGTATTAGTTCATAACATACATACTCGTAACATAAACTCACGCCTGTATTCCCCGAAGGGGTAGGCAGAGGTGCTAACACCCACATTTCGCCCGTTTATATTTAGGTCCCAATAGGTGGCGAGCCTATTGCCATTAAAGTATTAATAGTATTAATTCAACATCTTCTGTTTTGAAGTTTTTCACAGGTATGCTATGATGCGTTATTTTTTTTTTTAAAGTGTATAGTATTTTGTTTTCTTTACAGTTCGTGAAAGTGACAGAAAACCCGGCTCTTACGTTTTAAGTTATTTGGGTCGTACAGGAATCAATCATTTTAGGTAAGTAGGGTATATATTTTATTTCTAACGTTTTAAAAACCTGTTTGGGATTATTTGTAACTCCAACCTTTCAATACAATTGCTAACATTGAATTATTTTTGTATGAAAGAGTGAAAACGTATTGTCCATATTCAATGAAATTCAATGAACACCTTAAAACCACTGTGGATTTCTGTGTAGAATAACAGCTGTGTGTGGCGACTATTACATCGGGGGTCGTCAGTTCGACTCTCTGACTGAGCTGGTAGGCTTCTACAGTCACTGCTCGGATCTACTGAAGCGGGAACGTCTTGTTGAGCCAGTTCCACCACCAGAACCCGTCAACGATAAAAAGGTGATTTTTTTTATATGAATTGTCTGTTCAAAGTCAAGGGGGTTCAAATCCCACTTGAACGCTTTTTTTCCCGATGTATTTCAAACTAACAAGTTAGCAAAATAAATGCTATAAAAATGTCATAAAAAAAAATATGTAGGTGTTTTTAGCCGGGTCCGCCGCGGCGGAGAAAATCTGAGAATCGACCGCAAGGTCGATTCTCAGATTTTCTCCGCCGCGGTTTGGTGCCGACGCGGCGCGTCCGCGAAGAAAGTTAAGAGATTCGCCCGCAACCGCAACAGACGCGGTTGAAAACAGCTTCGTGAGTTCTTAGCCTTACGGTGCTATCAATGATACACATTTGATGTTTTTTTGAAGGGTTGTGATGCAAATTGATACTTAAATACCAACAGACTACTTCTGTGTATGATTTTGGTAAAGCTTTGATATTTGAAAGCTTTATCGGACCAAGCGATATCGGATCGGAGGGTCACACTTGTCCCTCCGATCCGATATCGTTGTCAAATACGAGCTAACGTGCAATCATCTCTATATTTATAACACGTTTCATTTGAGATGGTATCTCATTATTTAATTTTATTGACTTACAGAGGGTAGTCGCAATTTTGCCATACACCAAGATGCCCGACACTGACGAGCTCACCTTCCAGAAGGGTGATATTTTCTTCTTGCACAATGACATGGGTGATGGCTGGCTCTGGGTTACTGCGCATAGGTAAGTTATCTTATTTTTAAACTTATATTTCAACTTTATCATGCATAAATGGTACCTCACTCACTTGACGACGGCTTGGCCACTGTACATTCCAATACAAACTGCTTTGATATGTGACATAGTGAGGCAGGGGACTGAAGGTAAACAATCTGATGTCTAATATTGAAAATGGCTCTGTCCTATAACGCCTGTATTCATAAGTTGCACCAATACACATCGAAGGAACAATGCAATCTATAATATTGTTACCACAGCCAGCAAATTTGCATAGACAACTTGATACCCGCTACTCAAGGTCTTTTTAGCACAGATTTCTCAATAGTTCTTAAATTTTAGTATGTAATTACTCTATTCCTAATTAGTGTAGTAATGCTTCATTAATTGGTTCGTTTTTATCTAAAATCTTCACGCGTGCGGCAACATCCTGTCAGTTTTATCGTATCTTTTAATTGGGTACTTTCCTGTTGTTAAAATAAATTATTTAACTGAGTTTATTATATTAAGAATAGTAAAAGTGCGGTAAAAGATGCGTCTGTTCTTAATTTACCATATTAAGGTAAATGTGAATAAGATGACGTCATACTTTTATTTCATACAAGTATCTTTACAACTTACCGATTTGACTTTTAGTAAAAATTAATTAATTTGATTAGATCAAGACAGTCAATTACCCAATTTGCTGGGTCCAGCCAGACCACCCGAGGCAAGTCAGATTCGCGAGCAGTTATTTTGAACGTGGCTCGCGAGCCATGATCGGTCGGCCTGGATTTAGCTATTTAGTAATGTAATGTAGTGTAATATTTAACAATGTTCATCCTCCATCTTCCAACTTTCTACCACCGTTATTTACGATAAAATCTTTTGATTTCCAGGACTGGGGAACAAGGAATGATCTTCAGAGAGTTAGTCGAGGATCTAGACCCTTCGATTGATCCGAACACAGTCTTCTCCTGGTTCCATCCTAACTGCACAAAAAGTGAGGCGGTCGACATGTTAGTTAAGGCTGGGCCCGGGAGTTTTCTCGTCAGGCCCTCGGATAACTCACCCGGGGATTACTCCTTGTTCTTCCATATCAACAACCAAATCCAGAGGTTCAGGATAGAGAAAAAGGGGGTCAGGTATTTGATGGGGGGCCGAACTTTTGAATGTTTGGACGCTGTTATCAATAGATACAGGAAAGAACAGATAGTAGAAGGACATACTTTGGGACAACCGGTGAGTTTGTTTGATAATTATAAGAATTTTTAACGTGTTTCATATTGATAAAGTTATTGTTGTGGACTGAATTGAAGAAGTTTCTCCGTCGGTAGCTTGGTGGTCACGCAGTCGGCTATACGAATGAGAGGTCTTTCATTTGAATCTTAGCCATTACGTTAGCCATAATGTTACGGGAACGTTAGTAACTTTGGCTACTAATATTCTTAAAAAAACCACTCATAGAAGTACTTGAAATGCTAATTTTAGTAGTGGGTTAGTGTTGTTTAGGATTTTACCTGTAACCTCTTTATTATAAGACTTAATTGTTGGAATATCGCAATGATATCTAATATAAACAGCTAATTAATATCAGAAGACCTGATTGATAAGATAAAAAATATCTAACTTAGATATTATGATTGCAAGTATTGGTAGTGTTCTAGTGTCAGTGTCGTTTTAGTATTTATATTCAATAGAATAAAAATAAAAAGTGGTATCAATAGAACTCAGTAATGTCATTCGAACTCAAGGATATACTATGGGTGTGTACATATTTATTTACGTATTCAAATAATAAATAAAGAGGGGCGATGGGGACTGTTGCCCTGACGGATGATCATTTTCCCTATATGAGTGCCATAGATGTTATTATATGAGAACCAGGACCAATATTTGAAGCGTCGGTAGCTTAGTGGTTAAGGAGTCGGCTTTACGATCGAGAGGTCTCGTGTTCGAATCCTGGCCATTACACTACCGACGTGAACCCACTCGTAGCACAAGCAATTTAGTTTAGTTGGAGGGGTTAGAGGGTATATTAGTAACTTTGGTTCTTATATTCTTAAAAAAAAACGGCTAAATGTGCTCTCCGAGGCACGGTATCGGTTTAGTATCTTATTTTCTTTATCATAGCAGTAATCCCAGTCGCATCCGAAGCCTGCAGTCTGGGGTCCATTATTAGAACAGATTTAACACTATTCCCTTTCTTCTTCCAGTTGATTGCAGAAGGTCATGTAATCGAACCGCAACAAAACACAACTGGGGCAGCGGCCGAAAAGATCTATGCAACATTACGCGAATGCCGAGACCAAATCGGCCTCAAGAAGACTAAAGGCATCAAACACCAAGGCTATTTGAATAAGAAGTCTGATAAGGCAGCCAAGAAATGGAAGGCATTGTACTTCGTGCTGTTGCAAGAGGGTACTGATACGCATTTATACTTCTATGATTCGCCGAAGAGGACCAAACCGAAGGGTTTGATTGATTTGTCCTGTGCTTATCTCTATCAGGTAAAGATATTTTATTATATAAAAGATGACAGTAGAGTTTTATTGAAGGTAGGTCATAATAGGTTATTTCCTATCCTGTAAATTTGTACAGGATCTCTCGGGAATCCTGTACTTAATAGAAAACTCCAGCTTAACAATATTTGGCTGGATTTCACGGATGAGAATAGAGGCACTTCATTCAAACTAAACTGCATTGGTACATTTTGCTCAGTGAAATTAACTCAATTCAGATAAATGCGTTTTCTCTGATGAACATACTTTAATTTCGAAATACATCGGGAAAAAATTGAGCGCTCTAGTGGGATTTGAACTCACGACCTTTCCCTTCCTGGGCGAATGCTCTTCCAACTGAGCTATTGAGCCACACCTGAATCACTTCAAATTTCCCTTTATATCCGTCTTTAAGGGCGACGACGGTGGAGCCATCTACCAACTTTCTTACGAACTGTTGGAACCAATGTATGATTTTTTAACCATTTTTAAACATTGATTTTTGATGATTCCATTTTTTCCGATGTATTACGAATTTAAAAGTTTATTTTTTATTTATTTATTTACACACACTGACAACTATCTTCACAGGTAAGCCCTAATACGATAGTGCCGTAACTTAATATTAACACCGTTATGGATTATACAATTACAATACAATTATTACACATACATAACATATCTACGTTAATTCAGAATAAGCGGCCTTTGTGAATTCGTTCAGATATGCTATAAAAAAATTCATTCGAACATCCTTTACTTGGTATTTGTGTTCCCACCGATTGATAATGATAAAGGTGTTCTACTCTTAATTAGCCACTAACATCAAGTAAATAATTTAAATAATGCTGTACTATTATTCTTACTAGGTGCACGAGTCTCTATGGGAGCGTGAGTTCTGCATCCAACTGGTGGAGCGTGCACTGCCGTGTCTATCTACGCACACGTTCCTGGCCGCCAACTCGGCCAGCGAAGAACGAGCCTGGCTGGACGCACTCAGGCCACTGTGTGTGCCGCAGCAGGCCAGGCATCAGTCCAAGGTATATACTTCTTGCTTGTTGATGTTGATGACCGCTCTGACATGCGGTGAGTCGGACAAGTTAAATACCAGTAAAGTAAAGCCAACGAAGCGAGAGAAAAAATGTAAACAATGTTGCAGCGGTTTCAAACTTTTTTATTTGAAAATGATTATGTATCACTTCAAGCGCGTTCCAGACAGGAATGAAATTGCTCATAATATGGCTAATATGGGATCTGACAGTTTAGAACTGCTGTGCTGACAGCTTTCCTGTACTACTAAACAAGCAATGATAGCTGTCGATCGGGCATTGACGCGTACTTGTGATATGTGCGACAAGTACAGAAAATATAATCGCTAGCTAACGCAATGTAACTCAGTAATGGTCGCTTTGTTAACCTTTTTTCTCTCGTCTCGTTGGCTTTTCTCTACAATGTTATTGTATATTGTACAACAGGTACCTGACAATCAGAAACTCTATGTGTGTGATTCAGACTCGCAATCGGTCCGCTATTTTCCCTCCACTGCTATACAGCATTGTACTTTGAGATGTTTTATAATCAGTGGTAATTTGCGTTATTGCTTGATCCTCCTCTATTCATAGTGCTTTGGGTTCTATAATAAATCAGAAGTAATTTGCGTTCTTGTTTGATTCCATTCTACTAAATATTATGTAGAGTGTCTGGCAAGTATTTTCAGCAATTTCTGGCAGGGAACTGTTTCCACTTACTGCAACTACTCTATGCACATTACAAACGACTTGCATGAATACGCTGATTATAATTATAGTCGTTTCGGAGCGAGAGATTTTAGGATACAGTTCTGATAGCAAAATTGGCTGGAATTTTGACGAAAAACTATTTGTTTTTTATAAATTATGAGAATAATGTACAGGAAATGAATATGAAATCACCGATATAGTAATTTCAGTCAGTGGAATTAATCTTCTGCAAGAAATAGCGGATAATACTTGCCAGTGGACACTCTGCATTACTTTGAGATCTTGAGACATAGTCAGTGACCCCTTGTACGAGATGACAGCCTCTGTGGCGTGGCGCGCGGGTTCGATCCCCGCTCAGTGCAAATATTTGTATGCATGAATATGACTATTTGCATTGGTCTGGGTGTTTCTATGCAATAAAAAAAAAATTATATAAGTATATTTTTATCCGCATCTTAGATTCCATAACACAAGCTATAAGAGGTTACCATCGGTCTAGATAGCGTTGTGTAAAATGTTGTGGAATATTTATTTATTTACTAGCTGTCCCGGCAAACTTCGTTTCGCCTTACAAATTAGAATCAATTAGCTGTATCAAATTCTCCTAATTATTTTGAGAACGGAAAGCATTTCGAGTCGGGCCCCTTACGCCTACGGAGCTCCCGACATGTCGGATCAGCTATTTTATATGGTGGCTATGTATTCTTAAATTTTCTAATTTCCCGCGCAATTTTCTTCATTTTTTCTTTCATAAGAACCTTCTCCTAACAATAACGAACACAACAAAATAGTAGATTGTATTACAAGGGAGCAAAGTAGTATTTTTACGGCGAGGGCGCTACTTTGAATCAAGAGCAAAGCGAAGGATTCTAGAATAGAATCCCGAGCGTAGCGTAGTATTCAAAGTACACCGCCCGAGGGAAAAATAATTTGCTCCCGAGTTATACACTCTACTTTTCATCCCCTTTCTATGAGAAAATTTATTTTTTCTGAGATTTCGGGCGTAACAAGTTTTGTACGGCGTTGTTAGCTTCTATAATATCTAATTGTTTCAAGAGTTAATGCATTGTCACTTCCTTAACTCGGAAGTAGAACTCATATTATTTTGCAAAATACAACTTAAATAGGTAATGTACTAATTACAAGAACAGAGAGGTAATTGGCGCTCTTTGTTTTTTTTTTAGTTAGCACAGGTCACCCCGCGCTGTGCAGCCAACACGTACCAGCCAGTAATCCGTACAATTTGAGTTCGATTTCTATGAATGATAATGTTCCAAATTCAAATCACTTTTACGGCCCGCTGCTTGGCCTTGAACAGCAAAGAGCTATTTTGCGCCCCGCTACAGTGACAGTAAAGTGACATTTTTTGAATAGAAGGGATGAAAAAGAATTAGCGAAATCAGTTCAGCCGTTCACGCGTGATGTCGTGACCAAGGAAAATAGGGGTTCATTTTTATATATAGATTATTTGTACGGCAGGTGGCGCGCGTGGTATGGCTCCGTGCGTTGCGTGTGCGATGTTTAACAGCACATCGGCTGCCCGCGCGCCTGGCGCCGCGTCCGTACTTACGCCTAGCACTCGGCGCCGCGCCCGTGGCCCGCACCAAGCCCAGGCCTTCGCCCGACCCGCACTGGGACGACGAGTTCGTCTTCGAGTGAGTGTTTTATATCACAAGCCGGGTATACCTTGGATCTAAATCGCGAGATAAATGAAACCCTCTCACGGCCGTTCCCAATAACATACTTTTTTTTTGTTTTTTGTTTTGTTTTTCTGGCTTCTTGCTGAGCATTTAGCCAATGTCAAGTATATGATATTATAACTTCAGTTAAAATGATTGATGACGATGATGATAATGGGTTAATGATGTTGATGATGATGATAATGACGATGACTGAGATGATTGCTGCCTCAGTAAAGTTGTGGGTACTTTACTAAAAGCTCCCTGGGGAGATTTGGATTGAACACGTATAGTCACAATTCACTGTAATATGCCACTTTCCTACACGCGTGTAACTTGTCCAAGACGTCATGTCTAAAAATCCACCATTTTTATACATAAAAACTCGAATTCACATCAATTTCGGAAAAATTAAAATAATACCGCGATGCGTCCTCTACGCTCACCCAAGCAGCACACGAGGCTGCTTAATAGCCAAATAACGGATTTCCAAAACGCTTAAAGCCAAATAAGGAAGCTGCATTAAGTCTGTATACGACCTTATTCAGCTCTTATAACTCTTAAATGGGCACAAATTTATTCAGCCTTGGGTTCACATAGCTGCTTAAGAGCTGTGTAGCAGCAACTTAACAGTGTTATCAAAGGTAACAGCACAAATTATTTAGCCTCAAGTTCACATAGCTGCTTATGAGCTGTGTAGCTGAAATGTAACAGTGTTATAAAGGGTATCGACAGTACTTTGCGCTGAAATCCGACTGACTAAGAGATCACAAGTTACTCTTTATTCAGAAAATATGTCTGTAATGCGCGCTCTATACATATTGTAAACCGCGAAACGCTACTTAATTGCGGCCTGTGTAAAATTAATGAACATGCAATACTGGGTTTAAGCAATTTACCGGTGCTTCTAGCTGCCTTGATGGACATTGCACTTTGTTATGTGAAGTGAATATTGGAAACGAAATTAATGGTGGATAATATATTCATATCCCTGATAAGTACATTGTTTTACATAGTAATAAAGGAAAAATGATTGGGAATTTAATTTTACTGACATTATACATATATATTATCTAAGAAAATTTTAATGCGCCATGAAAATATTTTGTTTTTAATTAGTTTAGTGATATAAATAAGCTGTGATGTAAACTATGACAAAAAAATTTGTAGTGCTTTGAAAAGAATTATAAGATAAAAAGTTATTATTATGATATTAGGAAGTAAAAACTAGTGCAATACATTTTATTTCTTGCACAAAACATCGGAAAGGTTGAAAAATCAGTCAGAATATGTTTAGGTTATAAAATAAAATGGTGGATTTATGTTAAACAGTAACGTGAATAGTTAAAACTCTTATATTCTACAACAGGCTGTCTAATAGTTCACTAGTGCGCTGTTATTCTACAAAAAAACTGAATAATATTACACATGTGAACTGTATACAGCTATAAGCTGTTTTCTTTACTTTTAATTGTTCACAAGCCCTACCTTTAGCCATGATGTGAATAATTAAACAGTTATTATACCGACTCTTTAGGGATCCCTAGTATTAAATCTAAAACCACCGCATGGACTTCCATTACAAAATTGTCAAAGCAGTATTATTTAGAACACTATTTTACGCGTGTGCGAACCTTTCAAGTTGGGTAGTAAGATATAGTAATATATAATTAATATATTTATTATTTTTTATTGTAAAATTAAATTGTACAACAACATAAACGCAATATTTCACCCTAAACATCATCTTCGGAGTTATTCATATTTTGTACGGAACCATCCTGTTTCAAACTATTTGTCAAGCTTTGCGTTACGTCCCGACTTGAAGGTTTTATTTCTTCTACCTTTATAATTCTTTGATACTCTTTCGATAATTTTCTTCTAATGCCTCCTGTTCTTGCTTTCAATTTCCACGAATTACGCGAATTCATTTTAATATATAGCAAATAAAAATACGTTGGATATGGTCTCAACTTAGTTCCACTGACTGATTACAGTACCACATATGTTACTTTTATTCAGATAACGTTGGATTTAAGGTACTTATGTGAACCATTATAAAGTAGAAGCCGTTAATTCTATACACTAGTGAGTCTCTAAGCAGCTGCGAGGCATCTAGTGAATGTTTAAATAGCCGCTATGCAGATACTATCAATTGCAGTATAAAGGCTGATTAGCGGTAGACATATTCAGGTATAAGCTGTAATATGGGCCACATATCGTCCATTATACAGCTATTCACTTCAAAATAGTTCACACGTGCCCCTTTAATAAGTCAGTGTAATAGGAGTTCACAAATATCTTCTTAAACAGCATTTGGCGTAATTTTATGCACTAAACAGGCCTTACTACGGTTTAGGCAATAGAAAAGGTTAGAAGCTGAATAGAGTAATTAAAACATACCTTTATAGCACTCTTAGCGTATTAATGGTGGTTTTGTCGGTCTTAATCAGCCTTAATACAGCTTTTAATTAGCTAAAGCTGTTTAAATATCACTGACCGCTATTATACAACTGTAGCATCACCAGTGTACTCTTAGAAGCGTCTTAATACGCACAGAGTTTCAAATAAGTCTTAAAGTGGGTAGTTATACAGCTATCTGTGCTACTTGGGCAATAACATACTTACAGTTAAAGATAGATTGCAACAGTCAAATTTGACGTATCGGCTGTTTAAATTCAAAACATGGTAACTGATTTTTTTTGCGGGAAAGCGCATCGCGATATAATTTTATTTTCCGAAATTGGTGTGAAATAGGAGTTACTATGTTTTGAATTTAAACAGCCGAGCGCTTTATCCGTAGATGCGATCTATCTTTAACTGTAAGTATGTTTTTGGGAACGGCGGTAAGTAGAACCAACCTAGCGAACCAGCGAAAGAATAATTTTCCAATGATTTATTTTATTTATTGATCTTGACATTATTAAAAAAAAAATTAAAGTAAAATTCTAACGTTCATATATGCTCTTTATGTGCCTAAACTGAATAAATGAAATTGATTCTTTGATTCCTGGCGAGTGCGGATTGTTTTATAATAAATCTATATTTGGTAAATTTGAACTAATTTTAATTATCCACCGCAATAGCACCTCGTGCTATTCTCAAAAGACACTAAAAAAACGTGTACTGCAAGTATAGATCACATTTTAGGTCTTAAGATTCATGTCCCAAGGTATATCTAACTAAGAGAGCTATGCGCAGGATGAACACTGCCACTGACTGAGGCCAACCCTTACCGCCATCAAATGAAATCAATCGTTTATTTGCATCGAATATGAACTTCAAGGACCTATTTGATAATGAAATTGCACGTTTACTTAAGCCTCCTCCTCTCTGTATTTGCTCTGTGACGTGTAACCATATTTTTCATCAGAGCAGTTGTAAATGTGTGCGAACAAAGTGAATACCCAAGTTTATATCTTAAAGCAGTCCAGTGTCACGGTTGTCAATATGTATATCACCTTTTGTGATGTCTCTAGATTTTGAATGTAGCTATCATACTGAATTTGTACGGGACGTTATCCAGTACATTGACTCCTGTTGTGGGGTGTGCTTTTGTGGTAGATGTGGAGACAAAGGAAAGATAGCCGGGAATCAACGTAAAAACGTATAATATTCTTATTACCGTAATAGTAGTATAATTTGGCTAATCTTTCCTTGTTGGTTTGTACTAGATGAAAGTTGTTCTGATAGTCTTTTTGTGTAATTATTTGTATTGTATATAAATAGAATTATTGTGCAATAAATCATGACGCGCGTCGCCGGTTCGGCCTGTAACGCAGCGTCAGCAACGCATGTACTGTGATGGCGCTATACATATGCGATGTACAGTCGTGAGACTGTACAGAATTCTTGGATTTTGTTACAACCATTTCTTTGATTTACCTCCCAAGTTGCAATTGCATTGACGTTAATATTTTTAATTCACAGCGATGTACCTCCAGATGTGACTTCTTTCACGATCACTGTCCATAACACTGGAAAGAGAGGCAAGGAATCTGAAGTGAGACCATACATTTTTATACAAATAATTATTTGTACTCACAATTAGAGCATTTTATCTAACGGCAATCGCATTGCAGGTTGCAGAACTGACAATAGAGCTAGCAAATCTCGCTAACGGTGAAGAAATCGAAGAGTGGTATCCCCTGGTGGGGATGACCCCTATTGGAGAGTGGGGATCTCTAAGACTGCGTATTAGGTAATGTCTCGTATGTACATTATTTCTTCTTGCTTTCGGCTTCATATTCAACTGAAAATAAACTAAAATTGTCTAATTAATATTATAATAATTGACTATGATTAATTTGATGATGTTATAAATTTTTACTCTTTCTGAATTTCGACTTTGCCGCTTGGTATCTTTGCTGCCCGCCCCGTCATATTCGAAAAACGGCTAGAGCAGTTTAGTATTAATAATAGCTCGTTTCCGTATAAGTTTACTATAATATAATATCATCCTGAAATTTAACATAAATTATTTAAATGCCACTCTTCCAATATAGCGACTCGGGTGGCAAAGTTGAAGTTTAGTAGAAGTTGTAAAAACATCGTTTATAAAATTGTCAACATTCAGAACTTCCGCATATCCTACTAAGTTACTCCTTAATAAAGTACCAATGTCTGTACACAAGACATTGCCACTATTTCATCTAGTGTTCTGTTTTTATAGGTACATGCAAGAGTTGGTAATGCCTCGTGAAGAGTACAATCCTCTGCGGCAATTGTTATTGGAGCCGGGACTCCCCGCTGTGAAAGCGTTAGCTGATATGTGCCGAACTGACAGACAACCCTTGGCGACTTGTGAGAATGTTTATTATTTCTTCTATTATGTTCTAATTATTCAGAAACTAGCTTTTGAGACATTCAAGTCCCATAATAATATTATATGTTTGATGAGAACAAAAAGAAGCATGTGTAGTTTAGTAGTAAAGGAATCGGCCTAACGATCGACTGTTAGATCAGTTGTTAGATTTTTTAGGGCTTCAACTACTTGTAACGGCTTTATATCCGTCTTTATTTATTAAATAGTCTTCCCGATGTATTAGAATTTTAAAGGTAGCTTATTAAATGCTATAAAAAATCCATTCAAACATTTTGTATACTAAGGCCTACTGTCTACGGAGGCGTAGCTTCATACGCGCGTATTCGTCATTATACGTTTGCTTGCTGCTTCCATACAAAACAATGTAGCGTTAGCGTCGCGCTCGCGTAGCTGCATGCAAGCTTCACGACGCACTGTGATCAATAATTACAATTTAGGATGACAAAAATATTTTAAATTGGAATTACAATAATCTGATACTATTATTGAAAATATTGCTATTAAAATAAATTAATCTTTATAAAAATTCAGTTTTTGATATTCCAACGTAGGTACAAAAAAATAGTGTGAAGGTTCTTCCTGGTTTGTATCAAAATTAGGTTGTTCTAATAATTTTATGACTTTTTCAGGAAAAATACCTTTCTGCTTTAGGGGTAAGGGGCGTAAAATCGATATCAGAGGATCTGATGACACCAATAATATTTAGAATAAATCATCATTAGAGTCTGCTTGCGTGACATTTTCGGGTATTGTGTTCTCCATAATATTTTACATCTTTATGGTGACATTCCTGTGCGTCTTCCCCTAATTGTCCAATAGGCAACAAGAAACGATCAAATATGTCTTTGCCATGAGTTAATGAAGTTTCATCTCAGCTGCTAGGCACAACTCTTCTTCACTTCTGGTTGATACTTCGTCTTATAACCTTCTACGCTTAGTTCTCTCATTTAAATCCTCTACCTACAGACCCAGAAGTTGATGGCTGTTCAATATTATGATCTCCAGATGTTACTGTGTACTTAGACAACCCATCCTGATATTTTTTTTCAAATTTAAAAACATCTTTGCCGATTTTAATCAAATTTCTGGAAACTGATAAACAAAAGCTATGTACTGAATTTCGTAACTCATTTTGTTGTTGTGTTGTAAAATCTGATACTCCAATGACCTCATAAATATAGTTCAATAACATATCTTTAGATTTCTTAGTTACAGATTTAATTGGCGGGTGTTTTTGCGATAATCAAACAAATCGGCATTTCTAACTGTACCACCGTTTCCTGTTTAAATGAAAAGTTTGTTCAGGCAGGGGTACTTTGGGGTATTTTTTTAAATTGAATATCATACTATATACTTCCAATTATCAACTAGTGTAAAAATGTCTATGTTCTAATATGTTCCTCGTAAGATACAGGCTTAAAGATATAAAAAAATGTTAAATTTTAAGTTAAGTTTTGAATATTTCTTCCTAAATTACTGTAACAACTAACAGCTACTAAGTGTTATACAAAATTAAACACATACCTTTATTAATGTGTACCATATTTATTGATGCGCTATAATGCACTGTTAAGTCACAACAAATTGATAACTGTGCGCGAAAACAGGAAGTAAATTGAACAAATCAATTCAATTAGCGAGAACACTGCATTCATTAGCTAATATCTCAGTAATGACTTACCTTCAACCGTTCATATTAAACAATAATATGAGGTAAGCACCCCCAATCACATAGAGATAATTTGTTTTACATATCCTCACAATGTCAAATTTGAATATTATCCACCTAATATGTAATAATTGATCACAGTGCGACGCTAGGCGTACCGCATGTTATGTTATACGCCCAGGCGTACAACGAGTGAACGCAAGTGTTTCTTGTCTTGAATATGGCAGCAATAGCTGTGATATTTGTGCAAATAGTAGAAATATAAAAAATATAAAAGTAGTTTTACTCATTCTATAATTTTATTAATATAGACTATCATCCTCTAATAAATTATCTTACCGCTACAAACACTCTGCAGTTGATATTTCTGTCTATATATAGATACTCCCAATATAATCGTCGTCGTCTTCGACGACGATAATGTAGTGATACGCCAAAATAACGTCTTTGTCGTTCAACCACATTGACACATACACACATCAAAAAAAGTTTGCGATCACTTTGAAAAACTGAAATCTTTTTTGTTACTGTAGATTATATTATGATTTTTTCTTCTTTTTAGATTCTTTATTTAAAAATAAAGGATTAGAACACAAAACAATGACACCGTTCAATTGTTTTTCTTACAAAAAGGCTTTCAGTCCTAGCTTACGCTCATTCAGAAATCTGATTTAGTGAATTATAACCGATTCAAGATATTTTTCGCGGAAAGTAGTGATTGACAAAATACCAAGAGGATTATCAGAGGTTTTACGAGCTAAAATAGTAACTTTGAGGGAAGAAGGATACACCACGAGAGTAATAGCACGCAGACTTGCTATATCCCAATCCTGTGTCGTGGCTACGTTGCAGAGGTACCACGGAATGGAGAATTTAGCTGACCGACCCCGCAGCGGTCGCCCAACTGTTTTGACAGCTGCCCAAAAGCGCTATATTAGATTGCTGGCAGCCCGTGATCCCACAATCAACGCCACTAAAATAAAAGCAGAAGTCAGGGCCGCCTCTGGGCTTGAAGTTAGCACGCAGACCGTTCGCAATTGCTTGCACCAGGCTGGATTACGAGCACGGAGGTCATGGCGAGCTCCGCTCAATTCCCGGCAACGTCAACAACGAAGATTGCAGTGGGCTAGACTTCGGCAAAATGAAGAAGGTGAGGAAGAAAACATTTGGCAAAACTGTCTCTTCGTTGACGAATCCCGAATCTCCACTCATCCAGATAACCGACGTGTCCGTGTCTGGAGAAGACCAGGCGACCGTGAAAGACAGAAGTGCCACTGGAACAGTTCAGCAAGGCGGAAAATCGGTGTCTTTTTGGGGTGGCATTATGATTGAAGCTAGATCGCCTTTGATCCCGTATCGGGGCTTCATGACAGCAGACATGTACAAAGCAGTTGCTATAGATAATATCGTCAAACCATTCCGAGTAAACCATGGGCACCAATTTGTACTGGTCGATGATAATGCGCCCGTACATCGAGCTCAACGAGTCAATGCTGCTCTTCAAGAATACGATATCACACGATTAGACTGGCTTGCCGGCTCGCCCGACTTAAACCCAATAGAGCACGCGTGGGATGCTCTTAAACGAGCTGTATGGAACAGTGAGCCACATCCCCAGACAGTTCCACAGCTCAGGGAAGCCGCTATTGAAGAATGGGATAGGTTACTCCAGGAAATGCTGGATAACATGATCCTCAGCATGCCCAGGAGGATCTCCGCATGTGTTCGAGCCAGGGAGGAGTTATTTTATATTGAACTAGCTGTCCCGGCAAACTTCGTTTCGCCTTAGAAATTAGAATCAATTAGCTGTATCAAATGCTACTAATTATTTTGAGAACGGAAAGCATTTCGATTCGGGCTCCATACGCCCACGGAGCTCCCGACACTAATAGGTCACCGGGGCCCATATTTACACCTACGGAGCCTATATACCTATGGGGCCCATATAACCATATACCTCTACGCTCAAGGGCGTTCATCCATACTAATATTATAAATGCGAAAGTAACTCTGTCTGTCTGTCTGTGCGTATGTTACGCTTTCACGCCTCAACCACTGAACCGATTTTGATGAAATTTGGTATAAGGGTAGATTAGACCATGAGAAAGGACATAGGCCATGTTTGGTCGCGATAACCGATATCCACGCTGGCGGAGCCGCGGGCAAAAGCTAGTACTACCATAAACCATCAATTTTTCGACCTAAATAAAAGAAATAGCCACGATAAGTATTTTCGTGGCCCAAGCAACGGGCATTTTGTTAATTCAGAAGAATGTCTACTAATCACCCTCTGACGATATTGGCACGCATTATGTCAATTCTATATCAAACGTCAGATAACATAGAAGAATATCATAAAGCAGTATTAGAATAAATAAACACATTTTATTTTAATTCGTATTCCAAATTCAAAATTTAGACATGGCGTATGTCGGATCAGCTATTTTATATGTTGGTTATGTATTCCTAAATTTTCTAATTTTCCGCGCAATTTTCTTCATTTTTTCTTTCTTATGAACCTTCTCCTAACAATAACGAACACAACAAAAAAATAATTAGTGAATTCGGTCTAGCCGTTCACGCGTGATGTCGTGACCAAGGGAAACAGGGATCAATTTTTTTAAATAAATAATAAAAAATAGTTTTATATTTTAATTTAAAACAGGGTATTCCTATTTAAAGAAAGCATACAACATAGATTTTTTCTTGATAAAGTTAAATTTAAAGAATTCTAGGAGCTTATGCCATTGATCGCAAACTTTTTTTGATGTGTGTATGAATGAAAAGTATGAAAACGTACGCGTGCAATACGTCTCGTAGACAGTGCTCAGTACACTGGGCTGCACAAGCAACACATCATAATTTTAAGCATCTATGAAGTTACGCCTCCGTGGACAATGGGCCTTAGCGTTTGCGCCAGTGGTAACAGCCGCCATGTTTCTGTGTGGCGTATCTATGAAATGCTGTGTATTGTATAGCGCTGCTGCACGCGTTCACGGAGTGCGGGCGCGGCGCGGAGCTGGCGCGCGAGCTGGTGAGCGCGGAGGTGGCGCGCGAGCTGGACCACCGCGCCATGTTCCGCGCCGCCTCGCTCGCCACCGCGCTCGTCGACGAGTTCATGCGCGCGCACTGCAAGCCCTTCCTGCAGGTCTGTACGTCCCGGCCCCTCACTGTGTACTGTAGCGCTGCTGCACGCGGTCACGGAGTGCGGGCGCGGCGCGGAGCTGGCGCGCGAGCTGGTGAGCGCGGAGGTGGCGCGCGAGCTGGACCACCGCGCCATGTTCCGCGCCGCCTCGCTCGCCACCGCGCTCGTCGACGAGTTCATGCGCGCGCACTGCAAGCCCTTCCTGCAGGTCTGTACGTCCCGGCCCCTCACTGTGTACTGTAGCGCTGCTGCACGCGGTCACGGAGTGCGGGCGCGGCGCGGAGCTGGCGCGCGAGCTGGTGAGCGCGGAGGTGGCGCGCGAGCTGGACCACCGCGCCATGTTCCGCGCCGCCTCGCTCGCCACCGCGCTCGTCGACGAGTTCATGCGCGCGCACTGCAAGCCCTTCCTGCAGGTCTGTACGTCCCGGCCCCTCACTGTGTACTGTAGCGCTGCTGCACGCGGTCACGGAGTGCGGGCGCGGCGCGGAGCTGGCGCGCGAGCTGGTGAGCGCGGAGGTGGCGCGCGAGCTGGACCACCGCGCCATGTTCCGCGCCGCCTCGCTCGCCACCGCGCTCGTCGACGAGTTCATGCGCGCGCACTGCAAGCCCTTCCTGCAGGTCTGTACGTCCCGGCCCCTCACTGTGTACTGTAGCGCTGCTGCACGCGGTCACGGAGTGCGGGCGCGGCGCGGAGCTGGCGCGCGAGCTGGTGAGCGCGGAGGTGGCGCGCGAGCTGGACCACCGCGCCATGTTCCGCGCCGCCTCGCTCGCCACCGCGCTCGTCGACGAGTTCATGCGCGCGCACTGCAAGCCCTTCCTGCAGGTCTGTACGTCCCGGCCCCTCACTGTGTACTGTAGCGCTGCTGCACGCGGTCACGGAGTGCGGGCGCGGCGCGGAGCTGGCGCGCGAGCTGGTGAGCGCGGAGGTGGCGCGCGAGCTGGACCACCGCGCCATGTTCCGCGCCGCCTCGCTCGCCACCGCGCTCGTCGACGAGTTCATGCGCGCGCACTGCAAGCCCTTCCTGCAGGTCTGTACGTCCCGGCCCCTCACTGTGTACTGTAGCGCTGCTGCACGCGGTCACGGAGTGCGGGCGCGGCGCGGAGCTGGCGCGCGAGCTGGTGAGCGCGGAGGTGGCGCGCGAGCTGGACCACCGCGCCATGTTCCGCGCCGCCTCGCTCGCCACCGCGCTCGTCGACGAGTTCATGCGCGCGCACTGCAAGCCCTTCCTGCAGGTCTGTACGTCCCGGCCCCTCACTGTGTACTGTGTACGCAAGGTCTATACAATAATGTTACATAGTTTTGATTTGCCTGACGTTTCGCGACCAGGTTACACCGGCTGACAGGCTCAGCGGTGCACGCCCGCCTTTTTGAGTTCGTTATACACGTATCTCAATATTTTTCAGATTTTCTTTTCGCCATGTGCCACGATCGCGTTAATTCCCCTTAACATTATTATATATCATGGAACTCGATAGTTTAAAAGTTATTATTTCGCAAAGTCGGCCTGGAACACACGAACCGAGTGGAGTGGCGAGATGGTACTATCGGCCGAGTACGATAAACGTACGAAGTACTGGGCGCTATGTTCACACGCATGGAGGGTCGGCCGAGTGCACTGTCTCGCCACTCTACTTGGTGCGTGTGATTGAGGCATAAGAGATAACTGTGCAGTTTTACATGTTTATTTTCACATCTCTCTTTGCTTTGCTGCGTAAAATTTGCACCAAAATCGGATTTTGCTGCAAATAGTTATTTGTTAACCAGTGGGAAAAGTTATTTTTTGCTATTTAAGCTCGAACTAGCGAACATCAGTATTGCTTTTGTGTGTGCATAAACGTTAAATAAAAAATAATAATATTATAAGCGCAGTGTTTAGCGTTCACAACGAATATAACTTTGCCCACTTGTTGAACAAATTAGCTATTTTTAAATAAGTGAGCAAAGTAAGTTTCAAAGCGCCTGTTTTTTGCTGGAGAGGTTAAACTTTAGTTAACCCAATATCAATTATTCAAATACTCATTAAATATTCATTAGTTATGAAGTTATTACTACTTCAATAATTGTAATTATGTCAACAGGCGGCTATAGCAGAAACAGTTCAGAAGTTAATAGATGCGAAACAGTCGGCTGAACTAAATCCAACGAAGATGGACTCCCCTGACGACGCGTGTAACAATGCTGAGTTTCTACTTATGATACTGGATCAGGTGAGACAAGACAAGGATACAAAATTTTCCTGCAATTTTAAATAGCCTGATATTATGAACTGAACTGACGGACTGACATTGGTATTATTCTTTTTAGATAACATTGTCAATCTTCACGTCCCCTGAGGCATGTCCGCGGCCAGTTCGATACTTGTGCGGTTGTCTGCAGCGCGCCGCCGTTGCGAAGTGGCCCAACGAGCGGTTCGTTCGGACTAGAGTCGTGTCAGGTGTGTAAAAGCCGCTTTATACATGTGAATTTTTCTACTGGACTGCATTGTTGTATTTTTGAAAGATCAATTATTCCTAGTCAGAAATCGATAACATCTCATACGAGATTAATTAATTAATCTGGATAATGATATATTTATCGGCAAACTTCGTAAAAAAAGCACGCAAGTGCACTAATTGCCCAACCAAAAAACCAATAAAAGAACCGAGCTGTTTAAATATATTCTATGATAGTTTAACTGATTACACTCCGCATAAACACCAAAGAGACCTAAAAGGAGACCTATTGAGGTCGGGTGCACCAAGATTTCATAAGGGTATAAAACTCCCCACCAAAATAAATTAATGGGGCAAAGTTGCTATAGAAATTTTCACATTCCGTTTTGGCCCACTAGCGGGTATGCTTAGTGGGCAAAGTGGGCGTACATTGCCAAGTTATATGCGTTCGAGCTGAATGTATAATATGTATGTATTTACAAAAAAAAAGTATATAAGTATGTTTATCTGCATTCTATATTCCATAACACTAGCTATAAAAGCTTACCATGGGTCTAAATAGCGTTGTGTAGGATGTTGTGGAATATTTATTACTTATTTATTTACTTTGTAAGTATTGTGCCGTTGAACTGTTTTGGTGCCGTAGGGTTCATCTTCCTGCGGCTGATCTGCCCGGCGCTGGTGGAGCCCCGTGCATGGGGTTTAGTTGTGGGCGCACCGCCACCGCACGCTCAACGCTCGCTTCTAATGGTGGCCAAGTGCCTGCAGAACCTCGCCAACCTCATCGAGTTCGGCGCCAAGGTACCCCGCACTTTCTTCTTATCATCCACCAGCTTTTACCCGCGGCTCCGCCCGCGTGGATGTCGGTTATCGCGACCAAACATAGCCTATGCCCTTTCTCGTGGTCTAATCTACCCCTATACCAAATTTTATAAAAATTCGTTCATGGATTTAGCTGTGAAAGCGTAACATGCAGACAGACTGACAGAGTTACTTTCGCATTTATATTATTAGTATGGATTTGACAATTTCTAACTTCTGTAGTTAGACTATTCAGACTTTTTAGGGTTCTAACTGCCTGCAACGACTGCCAAAGATGTTCGTACGGATAGATATACAGTCCGTCAAATCTAAGAAGTACCGTTTGACAGTTCTGACAATTGAATGATAGGGATGGGATGAAAAAATCGATTACTATAATATCCGAACTTTAAGGCTGAGATTCATAAACAGAACTTTACTTTGTAGCAAAGTAGTCTTCCGAAAGTATACTTTCAAATCTCAAAGTTTACTATGGCGGATTTCAATTTCATAGTCGGCACTCAGGCTTTACTAAGGAAAGTGCTGCTCTACGCTGTAGCTTAGTAATACCAAAGTAAACTACAATATCAATTCGTTCTACGCAAAGTTTACACTACTTATCACGCGAAAATTAATTACTAATAATAGAATTTTCGTAAAAAAATAAAATATTTTGAATACAAATGCTCATAAAAAGAATTATCATTATGTCAGGACGACATAATTTGTAATATTATTTAGATAAAGCTGCTTTACTTAAATATTAAATATGTAGTAAAGAAACGTAATTCTGAGCTTTTATGTTTAATCTATTTATGTCAATTGAATTGAATGACATTTCTCTGTTTACGTTTTCGCTTCCCCGTCTCCTTACTGTTTTGATTTTTATTTACAAACGACTTGGCTCAGAATAATTATAATTATGCTCAAATACGGACTAGAAATGTTGTTGAGAGGTTTTTTGGGGTATGGAAGCGTAAGTTTCCATGCCTCCAATTAGGACTCCGGACAAAGTTGAGGACGTCAACAAATATAATTATTGCTTGTGCTGTTCTCCATAATATTGGAATACAATATGGAGACAACTTTTTGTCGGAATTCAATATAGAAATACAAGGGTCACAGTCTGAAACAAGGTCTCGCATCCCATCATCTGCAGAAGGACTCGCCATGAGACAAGCAGTCATAGCACAATTCAACTAAAATATTGGCTCAGGGAGGCCCCACTACCAAGATAAATTCAAATAGGCATTTAAAATGTTTGTGCACTTACTAAATATTCATGTATGTCATGGCTCATTTCACAATAAACTATATTAAATTTTAGTGTAATGTAGTTTTATTATTTTTATAAGTATTCATAGTAAAATATGGGCCAGTTGTTGTAAACAAGCCTGTTACATCTACCCCAACTGGTGATTTACAAAAGTGTAGACACTTATTTGTGATTAAACCGCTGTACACGGCTGGATGTGAATGAACACCAGGGCAAGCCCAAGCCCAAGCCTCCTGCTTCTTACGCAGCGTAATGGCATCAGTACGCCTACTGTCCAACACCGTTACACGGGCTTGCACCAACTGTAGGAGCAGTTGCTTTTCGTATTCAGTGTGGAGTTTTTTTGTCCGTTTTAATAAAAGCGTGGTCCATCGTAGCAGGTAGATTTGTCAGTCCGTAATACAAGCAAGGGTCGTTCACAAAGGCAAGAATCTGGGATACCGGTAAATTGCAGGGTCGTTATGAAAATATCAAAGAAAACAAAGGCAGCAAAAAAAAGGGTCTGGGCGTATGAGCAGCAGTGATTTCATAAACATAAACAAACACAGGAGTGACATTGACAATTATGAGCTTATAACCCGGCTAGATTAAAAATAGACCAATATATTATTAATTTTGCACGAGGCACAAGACTATTAAAATTGGTAGTATAATCATTCAAAGTTTACTTTGAAACGTAAAGTCTACGATTTCGTGCACTAGTACTTTACTAAGCAAAGTAGGGTTTCCCAAAGTAAAGACTGGGCTTAGGCATGACTATGAAACATTATTTTGGGTCAAAGTGCGACTTTGCTACAAAGTAAAGGCTTAGTGCGGTTTATGAATCTTAGCCTAAGAGATCGATTACTATAATATCCGAATTTTAAGAAATCAATTGTTATAATTAAATAAAAGAAATGTTTAGGATATTTTTTTATTCACTACTAGTACTAGTATCGTCGTCTTCGTCATCATCGTCATTTAAATTAATGACCAGTTGATTGTCCATTACATTATCAAAGTGTACGTCTCTTTCGAAGTCGTCCATTATTATTTTCTTTGTTTTTTGTACTACTTTACTCCAATCTTCCTGTGTAACTTGGGCACATGCTTCCTTTAATAAACCTTCCATTTTCTTGACACTGAAGGGTGGTTTTGTGTTGTGTCTTGCTGCATAACCTGTAAAACAATAATGTAACTATTTGATAGCAGACGAAAACCATTGTTTAAATTATAAATGTTAGAAGTACTCGTGTTATTATTATAATATTATAAAATATTACCTTTAACTTGGGCCCAAATCAGTTCAATGGCATTATATTGGCAATGGTACGGAGGAAGTCGTATGACTTTGTGCCCGTGCTCTTCGGCCAATTGGTCAATTACATATGTCGGTTTTGGTGGTTTATGCAATTTCACTAACTGTAATAATTCAGCTTTTAATAGTGACATGTCGGCATCCACTCCTTTTCTTTGCAGCCATGCCACCAAATCTGCTTTCTTATTGGCTGACGTAGGTGCTTTATCAATTTGCACAGAGTGGTATGGGGCATTATCCATTATAATTGTGCTGTTAGGAGGGATATTCTGTAATAAATTTAAGAACCACTCTCGGAACCTTACTGCGTCCATTTCTTCATGATACTCTTTAGTGCTTTTGGATTGGAAAGCTAATAAAGAGTTTTCCACGAAGCCTGTAGACGCTGACCCAGCATGGCATATTATGAGGCGTCCACCTTTTCCTATCGGCACCTTCGAGCACGAAGCTTCAGAATCATCAGTCCATGTTTTCGGCACAGAATGGTTGGAATTTAGCCAAGTTTCGTCCAAAAATATTACATTATCCCAGTTTATAATTTGTTTAACTTCGCGCAGGAATGTTAGTCGCTGCATAATTATGTCATGTCGCTCCATAACAATTTTTCATTTGTCAACTTTTTTGTATCTGAAGCCAATTCCTGTTATTACCGTTCTCAACGACTCTATGCTTCCCTTATACAGCCCGGCATCTTTTAAAGTTGCACATAACTTTGCCAATGTTGGAAATTCGCCTCTTGTAAAATACCCGTATATATGGTTTCTAATAGCATGACTATCGAATTCATCGATGCCTGTCACAGGTTTATTTCTTTTTCGTTTTTTCGGTGTGTGAAGTACGTTACTGTCACTCCCCGAAGGCCCATATTTTTCACTTAATATTTTGCCAACGGTGCGGCTACCAATACCGAGAGCTTCACCGACGCGATCCCGAACTTGTGTAACTGGCAGTAGAAGTCCACCATTTTGAGATTCACGCTCAAAATACTCGTGTAATTTCACCACCAATTCACGAGCCTGGCTGTTCAAAGTACGTCCTCTTTTCGACATTATTAATAAACACTTGCTTAGTTCGGAGTCCAGTATAAATATTGCCAAGGTAAACGGATAAAGAATGATCAGTCCAGAAAAGTAATAGCCAAGTCACAAATTGTAAAACACAAACGAGAAAGCAAGTACGCGCACAGTCAGCTTCCAAGATGGCGAGAGACTGCTGACGCCGAACCGACCGAGCGGACCGCGTGCGCTTGTAGTTGGCAGTGTTGCCAGAAAAAAAAAATTGTAGAGACTTGGACACCTGCGATTTTGCCTATTGACCTAAAAATATTAAATTAATTTATTTTAGGGTATTGTGTATTCAGTGCATTATGCGGTCGCGCAGTAACGTCGTTAATTTATAACATCAGGCAACAACATTTTTGTGAATGGGTTCTACATACCTTATTTTTATTAGTTTTAGACGTAGAAATAAGACTTAGAAGAAAAAATTGTAATTGTAAAATCAATGGATGTCCTTGTTAAAAATTGCAAACCCATACTATCATACACAAAAATAAATGTAAAAAACACTATCCCTGACTCCATTTACTATTTCGACAGCGTTAGCGCGAGAAACCCCGACTTATTTGGGCGCGAAAATCAAAAATCGACAAATCGCTTTCGACAACTTTTTAAAGAAGCAAATATATTTGATTTATAAATACGTATTTTTGGTGAATGGGTTTTATCTCATATTTTACGATTACATAACTATTTAGTTATGTAATCGTAATATGTGAGATAAATCCCATTCACATGAAAAAATATTTGTTTGGTTGTCAAGTGTAATTTGTAAATAATACATTCGATTTTTCGTATATGTAAACGATTTTTTTGCATACAAGTGTATCCGAAGAGTCGCAACACTACGTGCAGTGACCTAACTACGTAACTTTGTAATGAGGTCAAGAATATAACTATTAGAAATTATTTACTGTGTAAATATGTGTTATTTTGCTTTGTTTGAAAGTTTTCAATTACATTTAGATATTAAGAATTGTACATTTTTAGATACAATAATGAAATCTTTCTAAATTCATGGTTTTATGAAAAAGGTTATCGAAACTGAATAATGTACGTATGAACAAAGTTGTTTCGGTTTGAAAAATATGAAACGTCAAACGGTACCTCTTAGATTTGATGGACTGTAGATATAAACACTGTTTTAGTAACTTTTTTCGTATTATAGGAGCCGTATATGGAAGTGGTGAACCCATTCATTTTGAAGAACAAGGAGCGTATGGTTGTGTTCTTAGATCAGCTAAGTAACGTACCAGATCCCGGCAATCCACCGCCTGCTCCCAACAATAATTTTGATATAGGTATGTACATTTTTATCGTACTGTAGCTTTGTGACAACTCTTTTTTTTTCTTCACAAAAATAATAATTATATAAATCGTCAATAACTATCATCTTCATCACTTTCAACAGAAGTGGAAATAAATAGATGCTGGTAATATGCTTCTTCTGCCTTTGTGAATAACCTGTTTATACATTATGAATTTATTATTTTATTTTTGATATTTTTTCGAATATGTCAGGAAAAGAAAATCGCTCGGGCGGGACTCGAACCCGCAATCTTTCCCTTACAGGGGGAATATGATATTTTTTATTTGACTAATTAACTATTTTTCTTTTTTAAAGCTAAAGAACTGGCGACCCTACATCACATATGCGTGTCACACTTGACGGAGCTACAAGCACTGGCCAAGACTCAGCCGGCGATACGCAAACTGGTCACTGTTACTGAGATGCTCACCAAACACAAGCACAAATATCTAGAGATGATCAGATAGGACACAGCTAAGAATAACACAGGTATACATATTTATAATATTATTTTATCTTTGTAAGACTTTATTATGAAAGGTACATGACGCGTTTAATTTGCTCGGTATAATAGGTGACAAATCAGGCGACGGTTTGCTCATAAGCGTCCATAATTAACGTTATTGTTTGCTGTAATTGTCTACCATGCAAAAAGCGACAGAAAAATTACTTCACTTCGGAAACTCGAAATCAAAAGCATCTTGCGAGTCGGAATATTCTAAACGCCCATCCAGGCCTGGCACACTCCAGATGCTGACTCTAGAATTGCATTCGAGTGTTTCACCTTGTAGCCTGAGATTTTGTCTTATAAATATATGGAAGCGAATGTCGTTTGAATGCCTCTACTGACATGTTTCTTGTTGAACCACATTAGGAAAGATGAAGATAAAATGAAATGGCATTTCTTTTTCAGGGTAAAAAATGCAGTAACGTATCGGACAATTGGAAATAGCCGGCGGACAAGATGTCTTCTGGATTAGCTATAAGTCTTTCCCATAGTTGTTCATGCATAGTCATTATTAGCTTTAGTATTGTATTACTTTGTGGACGACGTACGGATTAACTTGTTATATTTTGAAGCTTATTCGTGCCAAAACTTTGTTTTTAGTGCGTGTTTATATGGATACAAGACGTAAATAAATTGATAAGGCAACTTGCACAGAAGTTATGGCCAGGCTTTGACCTCAATTGCACCTGATGGTAAGTGATAATGTGGTCTAAGATGAAGTATGTTTCATAGCTTTTTTATACAACTTCGGGACTTCACACGATAAATCTTTGGAAAACTTACTTTTGTCGACGTTTCGGGTGCGTTGCAGCACCCGTTGCCACGACTTGACTGCGTTAAGTATGTTTACGTAGAAGAAACTTAATAGATCGAGACTTGAAAAGTCCCCCATATGCTTTACAAACAAACTTACATAACAAGTACAGTCAACTACAAAAGTAGCTTAACAAATTCTAATTTATTGAACACTGTGGCCCCTAAACCTTACATAAAATTGTGAAAAAAAAAAACATTGAATATGTAAATTAAGTTTGTCTTCTGGGAATCATAACACTACATTTACTATAGACAGATGCATTCCATTATAAAAAGATTTGTAAAATATTTTAGTGTTAATCAACTTATGGCGTTGACTGTACAATTATTGCGCTATCTAAAAATTTATGCGAAAATTATTATATTTACATAAAAAACGACTTAAAGTAATATCAAATTAGATTTAACGGTTGCCTCACAAGTGTGCTTTTTCGGGATATTCACGTCTTGTACAAATATATCCTTATAATGTACTTCCATCGTAATGCAATTTAATTTTAAAAGAAAAAGTAATCGTCTCTCTAGTATTGTAGGACCTATTTATTGATTGAGTATGAATCAACTAAAAAAGTCTAATTTTTATATAAGTTAAGTTGAGCATTTATTCTTTAAATATAAGAATAATTATTGAGTGAAATTGTGCTATATAGGGCCGGTATTCTAAAGCGGCACTCATTCCTAAGTCGATATATCTGAGAACAGATTGTATAGATAGATAGATTGATTTGGCAAATTGTCTATACAGTCTGCTGTCGTCAGATAAATCGAGATTCTGAACTGAATTCCATTCTATAGACCGGGCCTAAAAATTGATTCTTTATTTTTAATGAGAGGTAATCCTAAATCGAATGTTACGAAAAAAATACAAAAGGTTGTATATAATTATAAGTTTGCCAGCAACAATAAATTTTAAACAATTCTAAGAATACCTCTTATTGAAATTGATTTGAATTCTTTATGACTACGTCTTATGTTATTATGATATATTTTTTTATATAATCGACTACATTATAACCGGCACAGATAGAGAATAGGACTGATAATGGCGGTACATGACAGTGTTTTTTTTATTAAATGAATCCACTATCAACTACCCTAATTAAAACTTACTTACAACAAAAAATCGATGTCATTTCATCGAAAACTAATCAGTAAAGGTAAAAAAATATATATTTAGTCTGCACAACTGTTACTGCACTAAATTTTAGTGCAGTGACAGTTGTTGCAGTATCGGGGTTCAATTCCCACCCATGAAATGAGCATTTTAGTGACGGTGCAGTCATCGATAGTGTTCTTAGTATTGCTAAATTTTATGGTACCCCTTCTGTGGTTTTTCTTCATTGTATTACACAATAAATTTTAAATGTGTTAATAAGGACTGATATAACAAGAGCCAAATATCTATACTAATGATAGAACTGAAGAATTGGTTTGTTTGAACGCGCTAATCTATGGAACTAAATGTGCGATATGAAAAAATATTTTTAAAGATATCCCAGTTGGGGTAAGGTTTAGGCTATGACCCATAAGCGTCATTTAGACGGGGCGAATTTATCGCCTCAAATATACGATTCTCGAAAGGAGAAAAAAAGTTGCATTGTCTAAACATTCACAGAAGCAATAGTCGCTCGCTCGTCCTCGCCTGGCGAGAATCGCCTCGCAATTCAATAAAGACTGTGTCAGTCTAAACAAAATTTTAAAGCAATGGCATAAGGTGAAATATCACTTGCGAAACTCGTATGATATTATCGTATGCGAAAATTGAGCGTGTAAACTTTTGATAGGGCGATTATTGCTAGTGATTATAAACTCGAACGTGCGAGAAACTCGCATCATCTAAATGACGCCTTAGTAGCCGAGCAATAATAAAATAAGATGAGAAAGACGCAGGAGAAAATTACGACGGGTGAAATTGTGGAGCACAGCTAGTAAGATATTTGCGTCATTTGTATTCCAATTCTTTATTAGTGTGTGTTGTAGGTTTTTGTACTTGCGTAGTCCAAGTTATTTTAGTAGTGTATCTAGGTGTAGATAACTTAGGTATGATAATATTCGACCATCATGTATAAGACACCAAAAATATACTAGGTAAAGTGTATGAATGTGATAGATGGGCCGTGGTCACGCCACGCTAATGTCCTATGCAAAATTAAAAGTTTTCCAATGTTGCACTTCAATCATTGACTGTGCACCTCGACTATTGAGTCTCTGTGATAATGTTTATTATAATACTTTGTTTTTTTTTGTGATCGATTTTGTTCTACATTTAAATTCTGATACTTTATAAGACTTGTGCCTTTTTTTCGTGCGGAAATCCATAGGCCGTCGGGGGTGGCTATGTTGGACTCGGACAGACTAAAACCGCACGCCGTCTCGGGTCTCATTTAAAGGGGTGTGATCCAATAAGGCATTTCTCTTGCACCTCGGCTGACCGTGGGCCATCTCCGGTCTGCATAAGACTTGTGCCTAACTGATTTGATTTATTTATCTTTTGTATTAAGAGTAGAGCGTAATAATAATAACGCTAGAAAATCAGTAGACAAGCACTCATTCCGTATTTCTTCCTTCCCTTGCTCAATGAATGTGTTGTTGTTAACGACGATTTGTATTTCTAGTGCCATATAATCTGTACTTATATACTAGCACTCGCTTCGTACATCACAATTTTCATAAACTATTTTCGTATATTACGATACTTTAAAATAATTCAACACTAATTAAAACTCTTGCAGTTTATTTATTTGTTAGTTATAAGAAAGAAACACACATGGACTTGTAAAAAAAACAGCTACATACTATTTTCAAAAATAAGACGAAGTTCACGTCTCAATTTCATTCTAAAAACATGTTCAAAAAACGAATGGAATAGTTGGTATTTTAACGCGCATCAATGCATCGAAGTTTATTTAATTAGTTATAGCTTGTAGGACTAGTGAATGTGTCGTCGCTGTATTTAAGTATCTAGCTTACGATAGGACAATGTTTAGACTGAATTAAGCCCAATTAGACATATTAGTATTATGTATTACGCACTAGATTTTCCACAAAATTGTAACAAAAAGTGATAAGAATTGCAATATTCGGCCCATTTGATAAAATTTTGTACTGAAATTCAGAGATTATATCTATCCATAGCATAGGAGTTGATAATGTTAATATTTTGAAACATTTTACAATATTTTATGTTTATTGAATTATTACATTTTTTATGCATTTTGATGAAGATTAAGCTTATTGGAATTGCAATGTTTATAGTACAGATAAATAGACTAACTAACACATGAAAACAATTACATAAAATTATATAATTTTTTACAATATTATTTATATTCTGAAATATGAGTCATATTTATATATTGTTAGTTTTTGTATTTCAATGCAACATTTGTAATGTTTATTGAGCACAATTTTAATATGGCACAGTGGGTAAGTGATTGCACTCGTTAATATCTGCAAATCACTTGGCTGTTGCTTGCACTCTGCTATAATATAGCGTTATAATCGATTTGTTACATTATTTCAAAGCATTTGATAACATTACAGCTATTGAGTTATGAAAAATAATTACAAGGTATAATATATTATAATGATTAGTATTAGATTTTGTGACTGTTTTGTAATCTCTTTATATTCTATCCCTTAGCATTTTCTATTTTTAGAAACCAGACACGTATAAAAATAAAAACACAGAAAATACCTATTCGTTTGCTTTACCTAACCTTATAAATCCATTGTTACCTATTTGGGAACCTCCAGGAACCGCTTCGCCAATGTCATGTCAGAAATCTGAAACTGACCTATTGCCAAAAAATAAGTTATGCCTGCAGAGCAATGTAGAATTGTGATCGAATTAAAATCATGCGTTTTGTAAGCGTAGAGTAAGTGAATATCCTATTCACTTCACTTACTATTCAGTTTAGTTTTTCTTTGTATTCTCCTTTCGGCAGTAGCTCCAATATTAGCCTGTTAAAAATAATTTGGTGCCTAGTGCCCACTGCTCCAACTCTGGATTATAGCTAAGATAATGTCTGGATATATTGGCAACAAATTTGCAATTCGGTAGCCAGGGACGGGAACCGGAGCCTGATGAAATTCGGTCCGTTAGGTCCCAACTCCACCAGGACATGGTAGCTGAGTGGGAGGTACGACTTGGGCGACCAAGCGCAGGGCACGCTGTAATAGCGGCGGTAAGACCCGTCAAGGAGGAATGGCTAGAGAGGCCACACGGCAGCCTCTCGTACCGTCTGACGCAGGTGATTAACGGACACAGGTGTTTCGGGAGTAAACTGTGTCGGATCCGGAAGGAGCCAACGTCCGAGTGCCAACACTGTTATGCGAGCGAGGACACAGAACTTCACACGCTGACCGAGTGCTCGGCGTGGAACACGCTGAGGCGGGTCCTAGTGGCGGCTCTAGGGGTGGGAGTCCTCACACTCGCCACATTGCTCTCGATGCGCGAACGCTTGGGGTGCGGCCGCCTCCTTCTGCCAGCAAGTAATGCTCGAGAAGGAGGCGGCCGGTCGGGTCCGGACTAGACTCCAGGCCCGGGAAGCCCGCGGAGAGCGCGAAGGCGAACCGGACGTCGGAGGTCGCAGAACGTTTCCGTCCGCAAACGTCTCCCCGTACTCGGCTAGATGGGGACACCGAGGTCCCAAAGAGATGATTAGATGGGGACACCGACGTCCCAAAGAGATGATTCTGGGTCTCGCGGGGTGCGAGAGATAAGCTTTCGGCAATGTCACCTCCGGTAACCAAGGACCCAAGACGGCGTGCGTTTTAGTCGGTTCGAGTCGATTCAGCTCCGTGAAAGTGGTATCCGTGGGGATTTTGCACACGGTAAAAAAATGGGGGGGTTTGGTAGCCAAGTGGTTAAGGCATTCCTCTGTAAGGCAAAGGTTGTCTTTAAAAATTCATTCGAAGTAGAGATGGAGTTAAATAAATAATGGTAGATAAGTATTTAAAATCTTATTTTATTTACAAATTTATAAAATACAAATTTATTAACAGTAAAATTTAAATGATAGAATTATGTGAGGAATAATATACTAAATGCCATTATAACACAACTGATGGCAACATAAGGAGACTTTCTTTCACCAATCCGTGCACACTTCCAAAAAGTACCAAGTAAACTGAAAATAAAGAATAATTTCAGTATGAGATATAATAGATGATAGACAGTATATTCTATTATTTAATGTTAACAGGAGTCCAGAATGTATGGTTGGTTATATTATAACTGATCATAAAATGTTGTCTGTGTAATTCCAAAATCAAAGTAGTTAGGCTGGGTTCCCAGTACTCCAAAATGCAAAGACCTAAGTTTTCTAGTAGGTTTGTAGTTTGTACAGTCAATGGGCTTGATAATACCCTAGAAATCTAAGTTTAGTCCACTCTCAGGGTCAAGAGTAGACTATAGTTAGGGGTCCAGTGTACACATTATTTATTGGGGGTCGAGGGGTTGAGAGTGGACTAAACCGAAATCTCTTCAAAACCCTACATTGTGTGAATATCATCAGAGATTTGAATGAATTTTACAGCATTAAGTATGCTTATTTAATCATCAGAGATAGTTGTTGCTTAATATACAAGTTGCTATGCTTGTTACACTAACAGATGCTAACCCTGTTAAAATGTATTGTCATTGAACAGTTAATCTTTGCAGGGTTAACATCTGTAATTTTAACTATGTTGAATGAAAAAATAAATGATGTATTCTACAAACAACATTCTACATAGAGGTCTATATTCAAATTAAGAATAGCTTAAGGAGCTTGTGTTAATAGGATTAAGTGATTGAAATAACCACAGGTTTCTCACTTTTTAAACCCAATAGTAAATGTTTTATTGTTAGGTTATTCTGGTTGCTTAAATGTAGTAATTGATGTATATATCAAAGTATACGTACCCTGTCTTATTGCGATCCATAATACTGGGGAAAAATGACCTCAGGTAAGCACAAGTGCATATTAGAAGTAGTATCACAGACAGCAAGCTTTGAAAGTTGAATATCGCACTCTGAAACAACGTAATTAAATCAGCCTCATAGGAAATTAGTCGTTCATAATGTTCATAAATTATAGTACTTTACCATTTTAACGCTTAATTAAGAAGTTTTCAAGTAAATAAAATTAAAGAAACATAAGTTTGGTTTATAATTGTTTGACATTTAATTTAGTCAACAAGACAAATCTGACAGATGACTGACAACTCAGCGCTAAAATTCGTTCGGGAATATAAGATCAAGTTGTAGTTTAGCCATCTATTTCTGAATAATAAATTTTAGCATTTTGGCCAAAGATTAATAGTAAAGTGCTATGCAGTATAATTTAGGGCGTTTCCCGCCAAGATCTTCCCAAGCAAACCACGCCACCTGCAAGTCCGCGCACTTACTGATTAGTACCATGACTGTGATGGTCTGGCTCAGGCGCAGGCTTTCCTCTCGGGTTTAAGGGGATAGTGGCAGTAGTTTCCATTAAAAAAAACATATATCTATTTATATAAAAATGAACCCCTATTACCCTTGGTCACGAGATGGCGCCTGAACGGCTGAACCGATTTCGCTAATTCTTTTTTTGTTGTGTTCGTTATTGTAATGAGAAGTGAAATAAAAAAATGAAGAAAATTGCGCGAAAAATTAGAAAATTTAAGAATACATAACCACATTGAACTAATATTTACTACGTAGTAGTAATAACTCAATGCATAACCACTATACTTATATAAATAATTTAAAAAAAATTGAACCGACTTCAAAACCAAATAGAAAAAATGTTTAAAATAACAGAATTTAGAGATTTTAGATCTGTTAGAAGTCGGTGCCAACTTTATTTGTTGTGCCTGACCTGCTATAATGCCATCAATTTAGGTAGGTGAGGTAGGGTAGAGGTATCATACTTAGCTATATCTTTTACCTGTTTGACTTGATATGATACCGACTTTTGTATCGAAATGATTTAAGGTTATTTTAAAAAAATTTTTGTATTTGGTTTTGAAGTCGGTTCAATTTTTTTTAAATTATTTATTTTTCTCTTTTTAGTGGGCCAATGTTTGCATTTGAAGTCCAAGTTTAATCCAGTCCAGCATGTCATTGACCACAGTTTTCGTCTTCTGGGACCATAATACTCCCAATAAGTTAAGGGAACTGGAACTTTTATGTGAAAGATGGCAAGTTGAACAGGTTGGTGATTTCGCAGATGGGGCTGCAATTAGAATTTTACCAACGATCAAACATAAAGTTATATGTACTACGTCGAACAAATTGTTGAATGACAACAACAGAACTCTAAGAGGTAGCTCAACTATTTTACTGAGGATCTCGTCAACGGTGCAATGGGAATTGTTTGTAAGTATAGGTGGTCTGCACTGCGTCGCGATCGGTCAGATTCCGGCGAGTTACCTGATGCAGTTTTTATTAAATTTTACGATAATACTATTGGCACTAGATTGAAAGATAGTAACAGCTTAGTGGCAATTGCAAAAAAGGGCTACGGGGATGTGGAAAATAGAATGCTGCCGTTAATCTTGAGCTGGGCTGTAACGGTTCATAAGCTTCAGGGCACCACATTAAATAAAGCGGTAATTGACTTAGGAAAGATTTTTTTTGTTAAAAGTCAGGTGTATGTTGCTTTAAGTCGAGTAAAGACTTTATACGGTATTGCACTTTGCGATCTAGAACCAAGCAAATTACTTACCAGACTATTTATACTGTTGATTGATGGCACTTGGTGGAATCCATTGCTACACATTGCAACCTTTGAGAATGCCGTAAGGCGAAACCGGTCAGGTTCAATATAATAAATACTGTGGAAAAAGTACAAGTGTTCTCAATATGTGTACTTACCAGACCACATGATGAAAAGGCATTAGGGGAAATGGAAAGATTAAGACGACTATTGTAAGAACCTCTTACTTTTTTAAGACGGTTAAAAATATGTGCATACACGCCGTCGTAGCGTAGTCGTAGTAAGACCCATCATGAGGGAATGGCTAGAGAGGCCACATGGCAGCCTCTCGTATCGACTGACGCAGATTATAACCGGGCACGGGTGCTTCAGGCGGTATCTGCGTCTGATCGATAAGGAGCCAACGTCAAAGTGCCATAACTGTGACGCGAGCGCGAACATGGGGCTGCGCACGCTCAACTAGTGTCCGGCGTGGGCTAGACCGAGGCGGGAGCTGGTGGTAGCCCTGGGAGTGAGAGTTCTCACGCGGCGTGAGCGAGAGAGACTCGCAGATCGCGCCACCCGCGTGCGTATGCGCCTCGGACGTCGGAAGGCACCGATTGGCCTCCATCCCCCATGAGCGCGGGCCTGGGGGTGACGGGTGGACCCCAGCAGAAGCGCGCCTCCCCATGCCGGGGGCAAGTCGGGGACACCGTTGTCCCCTCTCCGGTGTAGGGTCAGACCGTAGAGGATGGCTCTGGGCCAGCCGGGGTGCAAGGAATATCTCGAAGACAACCTAGCACTATGACCCTCAGTCGGCATACGGTTTTAGTCGGTTCGAGTCCGACATAACCTCCCCTTCTCAGAAAAAGCACAAACTCTTACAAGTATCACGTTAGCCCTACATACTACAACCTAGTTTCCATCGATCAATTGCAGAAGGTACTGTCCCCTAACTCCTAACCGTTAAGTAGTTCACTATCAGCGCAGCAGCATCAGAAGTTGATTCAAGCATACCTCACAAGCAACACGTTAGCCCTACATACTATTAAATATTTATCATCCACCAATGGCAGTACTGTCTCTAAACTCCGAACCGTTAAGGAGTTCAGTAGCTTCATCATCAGCTCAGCAGCATCAGATGTTGACACCCTGAAGCATATATCTGATTAAGACATTATTACGTAACATAAGCACCATATGCAACTGTTAAGGAGTTCTGTAGCTTCACTATCAGCACAGCATCATCAGATGTTGATTCAAGCATACGTCACAAGCAACACGTTAACCCTACATACCAATGGCAGTACTGTCTCCCAACTCCTAACCGTTAAGGAGATCAGTAGCTTCATCATCAGCACAGCAGCATCAGATGTTGACATGAGTAACCATACAATTTTCGGTGGTTGCCCTTGATTTCTCCTGGATCCCATCATCAGATCCTGACCAGGTGAAAATGGGACCACATCAGAAGTGAACCCTATCCAACAAAAAAATAAAATTTGAAATCCGTCTATAATTGGCGGAAATATAGGTGAACATACATAAAAAAAAAAAATTATATATAGAGATGAATTGAGAACCTCCTCCTTTTTTGAAGTCGGTTAAAAATAGCTGATCCGACATACGCCAGGTCTAAGTTTTGAATTTAGAATACGAATTCGAAAAAGTTTGGGCCGCGAAAATATTTATGGTGGCTATTTTTTTATTTAGGTCGAAAAATTGATGGTTTATGGTAGTATGAACGCCCTTGAGCGTAAAGGCACAGTCTAACGATTCATACTACATACAGTCCGTCAACGAAGCCGTCTAGACAGAGCAATCGTGCGGGGGCAGGGGAGTGGTGGGGGACGGGGTATTACTCGGTACGCCCATATATTTTACTCGGTACTAAGGATTCAGGGCTGTCTCATTTTGTAATCACACTAATAACTCGTTTAATTTTTTTTCATGAATCATTTTGTTTGTTAAAATTGTTTTTCTTTTTCGTTTTCTATATTTAGCGATCCAAGATGGCGGACACGACATTTTCACCAAAATCGATATGGGTATCATTTTCGGGGTTTTAGGGGTCGCCGATTACGAATATATCATCCATTTAGCGATCCAAGCTGGCGGACCCGAATTTTTCACCAAAGTCGATATGGGTATCGCTCTCAGGATTTTTGGGGTCACTGATTATGAATATAACATCCGTTTCGCGATCCAAGATGGCGGACTCGAAATTTTCACCAAAATCGATATGGATATCGCTTTCAGGGATTTTTGGGGTCGGTGATTGTGAATACAACATCCATTTTGTGATCCAAGATGGCGGACTCGAAACTCTCACCAAAATCGATATGGGTATCGTTTTCAGGGTTTTTGTGGTCGCTAATTACGAATATATCATCAATTTAGCAATCCAAGATGGCGGTCTCAAAATTTTCACTAAAATTGATATGGGTATCGCTGGTGGAGCGCTTATGTATTTTCTTAATTATTTCCCACATAATTTAATTGTGTTTCAATTTGTAATTTAAGAAACCGCTTCTATGTATCGAATAATGTTTGAATATTGGCGCTCATTTGTTGACCACTTAGTGTTGAAGAAGGCCAATGAATGGCGCTGTGAACGGATCCTTTCGAACTATATTTTGAGAGTGAAGTTTTCTATGAGCGAGACTCTCAAGCTTCACGATCATCTACCCGCTCATCAGTCACTAACACGCCGCCAGCGCCGAAAGGTGTCCTTTTTTGACTCCGCTAACGCATAAAACGGAAGTTTGATTAATTCAACTCCTCGTTTCTTTCTGTGTAATTCTATAAGTTCCTTGGCCACATTCTCAAGTCAGTATAAGTGAAGTGCATCGGAAGAAAACGACTCACTCAAGACAATCACCGGCCGGTCGAAAACATACCTACCTACCAGCACGTGCCAGGAACCACGCCTGTCTACAGCTGAATCCTCACGAGGTGGAACTCAGGTCAGTGCCGATTCTCTTGCGTTTTCGTTCATAGAAGCGGTCACATGAGTATTTCTTTTCATTACTACCTAACTGCTGGTCATAGGAGCTTACGCTTTGTGTGCAAACACACCAGTTTGGTCAGGACTATTTACACGTCCCACCACAATTTATGGTCCTTACGAGTCGGATAGGCCAGTAAATAACATATTCACGTAATTATTGGTGAAAAATATTTCTTTCCTATTCATTTAATTAAAAGATTCACGTAATTTTGGTGAATTCTTTCCGCCATCTTAGTTTCATTACTTTCATTCGCTAACAGATTTACGTAAATTATTTGGTAAATTCTGCATTTAAAACGCTAAATCTACGTAATAATTGGTAGATATTTATAATAGTTGGTGATTTACGTATTAATTGGTAAATAATCATCATTCTATTCGCATACGCGTAACTTTGTAGGTAAGTACCTATCTAGTTACGTAGTTACTTACATTCCCGCTCCGCTGTGCTACTTGCGCTATTATATAATAAGCCGTAGTACAATTTTCAATAAAAAAGTAGGTATATCTAAACTGTTTGTGTTGAATTACTATTATATTATAGTAGGTACCTTACAGATAATCTTCTTGTTATATTTCAATAGGTAGGTCCTACCTATCGTTAATTTGCAAACATGTCGTCAGATCTCGAGACGAAGCTTATTCTGTTGAATCAAAAAAAGGAATTATTGTTTGCACGCATTAATCGTTGGTATAAATCGTCGAAATCAGTTGTGTGTTTTGACATAACGACGCGAGCGAATGAAGATTTTCTGTCTGAGACCGAGAACATCGATGTCGTTCGCGATAAGTTCGAGTCGATTGTAGATCAAATAAATAGCTTAAATTTATCATTACAATCCCCTGTAGAATCCGACTATTCTTGCCTTGACTCATTCGATGAATTGTATTCGAGAATAAAACGCATTAGAAATAAATTATCTACGCTCAAGGTCAAGGAGGTCGCATCACACGGGCCGAGTAATTCAAACGCGTCTGTAGTGAAATTGGAAATGCTTGTTATTCCGAGTTTTGACGGACGCCCTGAAAACTGGAATACATTTTATCAGTCCTTTAAGGCCAATATTCATTCGAACACACAATTGTCTGATTCGCAACGTGTGCAATACCTATTCTCAAAATTAACCAAAGACGCATTAAAGTTCACTGCCGGTATTGTTCCGTCAAGTGAGACCTACAGTATAGTGTGGGACGCCTTGGTCAAGAAATACCAAGATAAACGCTCATTAGGTTCATATTATCTTAATAATATATTAGACTTAAAGAATTGTTCACCTAGTGTGAACTCACTTGATTCATTTATAGGTATATATTCCTCATCTATCGCCGCGCTTAAAGAGTTAGGTATAAATGATTTAACGGACTTCGTGTTTCTACAATGTGCCTTGAGAAAAATGGACACGCTAACCATCCAAGCCTTCGAACTTTCTGTTCGAGGTGTCGATATACCCACTACGCAACAGCTGATCGACTTTGTACAAGATTATGCTAAGATGATTGAACGGTCAAACCCGCGGTCTTCGTCATATGCGAAGTCGTCCACTGCTGGGACGCCACAGTCTAATGATAGGCGTGTACAGCGTAATTCTAAGTCGTTTGTTATCAGTGAGCCGATTAATAATAAGTCGAATGCGCCCGCCGCAGGTAACGCGCCCTGTTGTTTATGTGGCGGCCGCGACCACCGACACCTGTATAACTGCGCTCAGTTTAAAAATATGCAAAATGCAAAGGCTAGATATGAGTTTATTAAATCTAAGCGTGGTTGCGTGAATTGTCTAAGCACATTACATAATCTCCCGCGATGTAAAAGTACGTCAGTTTGTTTCTGTCAGAAAAAACATCATAAATTATTGCATTTTGATAATGTTAATAATTCGCACTCGCATGCGACGAGTGCTGTCCCTTTCTCGCCGCCCCAGTGCGACAATATTAGTCCCATTCCTGAGTCACCGCTCGCTTCAAGCACTGTGCATTCGTATGCCTCTAGCCATAAGGGTGATATTCTCTTGGCAACCGCTCAGGTGTATGCTCGCCCTAAAGGTAGCACTGGAAATAAATCTGTAGTCAGATGTCTAATTGATAATGGCTCACAGAATAACTTAATAACATTGTCCTGTTGTCGTTTATTAAATTTACCAATAATACCAATGAGTAATTCTGTTGTCAAAGGTGTTGGCTCCATTTCGCACACGATAATAGGCTATGTGTATTTGGACATTGAATCTCGTATTTATGCAGATCATAAGTATACTATACATGCGTTAGTTATGAACAGCCTTACGGATCAATTGCCCTCGCAATTAATTAAGTGTGATAGCGAGTTAAATCTTCGCGATTTACCGCTTGCTGACTTAAGCTGGAACATTCCAGGAAACATTGATATAGTATTAGGTGCACAGCTCTTCCCGTATATTTACTTAGGAAATAGAGTCGAGTGTGGCCCCAGTGCCCCTTGTGTACTGTCAACCGCGTTTGGGTATGTACTTATGGGTGATTACCCACGTAAAGTTGTTGTGCCTACAACCGCATCCTTTTCTGCGCTAGCACTAAATGATTTAGTGCAAAAACCATGGGAACTTGAGGAAGTTCCTGTGAAGCGCCTATTGTCTCCAGAAGAAACCGAGTGCGAGAATATTTTCACATCTACTGTGACTCGCGATGACGTATTTCGTTATACGGTTGCGCTGCCGTTCTGCAAGGATCCCTCTGAACTAGGGAACTCGCGCGGCGTCGCTCACCGCCGGTTTTTGTCGCTCGAGCGTAAACTTCGTCAATCACCAACCGTACGCGAAAATTACAATAAGGTTATTCGGGATTGTTTGGATAACGGTTGTCTTGGTCTCGTTGATGACTCTAATTTGTCTATGGATGGTTATTACATACCACATCGCGCAGTGGTTCGACATGACAAACCGATGCCGCGTATTGTGTTAGACGCGAGCGCTAAAACCCACACTTGTCTTTCGCTCAATGATATTTTACATATTGGTCCCAATTTACAGGCAGACCTGTTTTTATTATTATTAAATTTTAGGCTATTTCCTATCGCAATGAACGCTGACATAAAACAACATTATTTACGTATTGGCGTACCTGTTGACCATCGTAAATACTCGTACCTGCGCATCTTATTCAGGTTCAAGGAACTTTGGCTTAGTAAGAGTGATTGGGATGACCCTGCTCCAGAGCATATACGCTCACGCTTTTCCGCTCTCGTTCAAGAATTAAAATTGCTTGACACATTAAAAATTCCGCGATATATAGGTGTCGAAGTTGATTGCGAATTACGTCTTGTCGCATTTTGTGATGCCAGCCTGAATGGCATGGGATGTGTTATTTATGCACATTGTACCTACCCATCTGGCATTCAAACTCGCATTTTGTGTGCGAAATCAAAGGTCACTCCGACAAAGATTACTACGCTTGCTCGATTAGAGTTATGTGCTATTTTGCTTATGTCAAAGTTAATAAGAACTGTACGTGATTCGTATGCATTACGCATTCCCGTTACTGACATTTACGCCTTTTCTGATTCCACGATTGCCTTATCATGGGTTCACTCGTCACCACATCGGTGGTCGATTTTTGTTAGCAACCGGGTCGCTCAGTGTCAAGAAAACTTGAACGCTGAACATTTTTATCACGTCGCCGGAGACATTAACCCGAGTGATTGTCTATCACGCGGCATGCTCCCCTCGCAACTTTTGACTTATGATTTGTGGTGGAACGGTCCAGCATGGATCCGTGGCCCCCCTGATGAATGGCCTATTAAGTCATTCTCTCCCGCCAACTGTTCTGACTTACCAGAACATAAGGCAAATGTGTTAACAAAACACACAGAGTCGCCATTGTTATGTACATTAGCACAACGTGTTTCTTCTTGGCAGAAACTACTACGTATCATTACATACGTTTTAAAATTCGCACGATTTAAATTTAAGATCGAACCTCATTCTGTATCAGGATTACATCCTGTCCTTCTCCCTAAACGCGATCACGTTGTTGATCTAATAATTCAGCATTTTCACGTTGTCAATTGTCATACTGGACCTGGACTCCTCATGTCTATCATAATACATACAACGCGTACTGGTACTTACAAACGCGCTGTAACCAAATTGTATCCTATCCCAACGCAATAACTTATAACGCTAAATAGAATCTTAAACTTTAATTTTTAACTCAAACTTTAAACATACTTTAGATAGAATATTGTTAGTCTAAGTTGTTATTTTCGCTATGTGTATTATTATGTTATACAAATTCACTATGGGCTCTAATCAGCCAGTGTTCGCTTGTTTGTTTCGTAACGTCTTGCGACGTTCCAAAGCCGGGTGCATGGTGGAGCGCTTATGTATTTTCTTAATTATTTCCCACATAATTTAATTGTGTTTCAATTTGTAATTTAAGAAACCGCTTCTATGTATCGAATAATGTTTGAATATTGGCGCTCATTTGTTGACCACTTAGTGTTGAAGAAGGCCAATGAATGGCGCTGTGAACGGATCCTTTCGAACTATATTTTGAGAGTGAAGTTTTCTATGAGCGAGACTCTCAAGCTTCACGATCATCTACCCGCTCATCAGTCACTAACACGCCGCCAGCGCCGAAAGGTGTCCTTTTTTGACTCCGCTAACGCATAAAACGGAAGTTTGATTAATTCAACTCCTCGTTTCTTTCTGTGTAATTCTATAAGTTCCTTGGCCACATTCTCAAGTCAGTATAAGTGAAGTGCATCGGAAGAAAACGACTCACTCAAGACAATCACCGGCCGGTCGAAAACATACCTACCTACCAGCACGTGCCAGGAACCACGCCTGTCTACAGCTGAATCCTCACGAGGTGGAACTCAGGTCAGTGCCGATTCTCTTGCGTTTTCGTTCATAGAAGCGGTCACATGAGTATTTCTTTTCATTACTACCTAACTGCTGGTCATAGGAGCTTACGCTTTGTGTGCAAACACACCAGTTTGGTCAGGACTATTTACACGTCCCACCAATCGCTTTCAGGGTTTTTCGGGTCGCTGATTACGAATCTATCATTAATTTAGCGATCCAAGATGGCTGACTCGAAACTTTAACTGAAATCGATATGGGTATCATTTTCAGGGTTTTGGGGTGGCTAATTACGAATACATCATCAATTTCGCGGTCCAAGATGGTGGATTCGAAATTTTCACTAAAATCCATATCACTATCGTTTTCAGGGTACTCGGGTTGCTTATTACGAATATATTATTATTCATGTAGCGATCCTAGAAGACTGGATGGATAATATATTCGTAATTAACAACCCTGAAAACCTCGTAAACCTATGTTGACTTTTTTGGAAATTACAAGTCCGCCATCTTTGATCGTCGTTAAAATGGTTGTCAATTCCGATATCAGACAATTGCCGGCGGGCAATCATGCGATGGGAAACTGTCGACTCCTAACTGATCGTGTGTAGCCGCAAAACTGACAGCAGGGAATGGTCGGCAGGCCAAAATCGCTTTCGTGTGTGGGCGCTGTCAATTTTGGACTGCAGGCCACCCGGTACGCTCTGAAACTGCAGGCGGACTGATCGTGGATAGGCTCAATAAGAATATATCATCAATTTAGCGATCCCGGCGATTAGCGAAATTTCATCGAAATTAGAACCCGAACCCGAACCTGAACTCGAATCAAAAATTGAAATCGAAATCGAAATAGAAATCCCAAAAACTCAGAGTTCAAATATTACGTTTGCTTTATCATAATTGGTTGAGTAGAATCGGAGATAGGTATAACCAAAAGTCGCAATAGCCGACACCCATGCGAGCGAAGCCACGGGCATCAGCTAGTAATTTATATTAACGTGAGTTGATGTGCCTTGACAGAACAAAGAGATCAAAATAAGGGTTATATATAAAATATTACAGAAAAATTAATTATAAATAAAAACTGAAGTGACAACCCTGACAAAACTACAAAAGGCGCCATTTCTGAAAACATCAAACGCGATGAACTACTGTAAAATCCCTCGTTATACTGTGGTAGAGGTATATGGTTGTATGGGTCCCATAGGTATATAGGCTCCGTAGGTGTAAATATGGGCCCCGGTGATCTATTAGTGTCGGGAGCTCCGTGGGCGTATGGGGCCCGATTCGAAATGCTTTCCATTCTCAAAATAATTAGGAGAATTTGATACAGCTTATTGATTCTAATTTCTAAGGCGAAACGACGTTTGCCGGGACAGCTAGTTAGGTATATATACATTTAGCAGCAGCAGCAGCATGCCTGTATATGTACAACTTATGTATACATGTACTATAAATATATGCATAGTATATGTTTACTTAAGTAGGTGTAGGCACATCAACATTATAATGCCAATATGTAAGAACCAGCTCGGTGGTTGCCGAGCTCACGTTATAGCATTGATGTATATTGTTACTCGATAGCAAATATTATTGAAAAAGATGGCTTTTTTTTTAACGTGCGGTAAATCCCCACGGATACCACCCCCACGGAGCCGGTGGAGGTGGTTATGTCGGACTCGAACCGACTAAAACGCACGCCGTCTTGGGTCCTTGGTTGCCGGAGGTGAGATTGCCAAAAGCATATCTCTCGCACCCCGGCAGACCCAAGACCATCTCTTTCGAGATGGCCCCTTCCCGCATCGCTCGCATCCCGGTTACGGGGAGGCGCACTTTGCGCCGCCGCCGCGGCCTGCTTCTGCTAGGGTGACAGGCAGCTTCACCGGTCACCCCCAGGCCAGCGCTCATGGAGGACGGAGGTTGTTCTGCAACCTCCGACGTCCGGTTCGCCTTTGCTCTGCGCGGGCTTCCCGGGCCCGGAGTCTAGTCCGGACCCGACCGGCCGCCTCCTTATCGAGCATTACTTGCTCGCAGAAGGAGGCGGCCGCACCCCAAGCGTTCGCGCATCGTACCAAGTACCGAGTGCCGGACACGCCGGGCACACTCGGTCAGCGTGTGCTGCTCTGTGTCCTCGCTCGCATCACAGTGATGGCACTCGGACGTTGGCTCCTTTCGGATCCGACACAGGTAACTCCCGAAACACCCGTCTCCGGTAATCACCTGCGTCAGCCGGTACGAGAGGCTGCCGTGTGGCCTCTCTAGCCATTCCTCCATGATGGGTCTTACCGCTGAATAAGATGGCTGTTTCTAAGCATTTCTGAAAGTAAATTGCTATTGAAATTATCATTGTTTATCAATTTATTATGTTAACAATAAACCAGGTGTAGTAAAGCAACAAATGTCGCTATAATTTGATCCTAACGTCAATTAAATAGTGAGATAACTTGGTGATAATCAGCCACACTCGTCATTTGAACTTTTCTTATCAATGTCCGACAGCTGTGGTAGGTAAGAGTTAAGATAAAACATTTATAAAAATATGTTGATGTTATACTATTGTTTATTAAGTAGTATTTATTTCATAAGCAAGCACCGCGAGTACAATGGCTAAATATTTTGACGCTAAAGATAAAAGTTTCGTTATAAGTGGAGGAGCGACAGGATTGGGAGCTGAATACGCGGAAGTGTTTCTTAGTGAAGGGGCTAAGGTACCTACCTACTTACCTATTTAAATATTTTGAACTATTGCTGGAAAAGGATGCGAATAATTGAACGTAGGTATTTATGCAGAAAAAAACACTAATTTAAAATTAGGTAGATAACTACACTTAGTTATCTACCTAATTTTATTTAGCGCACTCGCTGTACCATTATTTTTGCTTGCCGATGGCCATGGCTGAATAGCTCACGAAAACGGCTAGGGTTTTTGGTATTTTTTTACCTAGTAGGTTTATCCCACCAATGAGTAGGCTGCCATTCCCAAAGGTTGGAGATTGGGGCTCGCAGATAGAGACTGGTTTTGCAATACAAGTGACCAGAACGAACGCAAGGATGGTGATGATAACAATTGCTTACAGGTTATAGTCATTCTAGACATTGCTGAAGAGCTTGGGAGAGCTACGGCTGAGCGTCTTAACAAGTTCTATAATGAAAAAGTGGTGTTCATCAAATGTGACGTCAGTAAGGAAGAAGATATCAAAAATGCGTTTGAATCTGTAGTCGCTCAGTTCAAGCAGATTGACGTGATCATCAATAATGCTGGCATCATGAGTGATGCTCCAGATCTATGGAGGACCGCAAGTGACGTTAATTGGGTAAGTACCTAAATAGTTTATACCATAAAGGCTTTGAAAACTCTGAAGTGAAAAATACCATAGCATCGATAGTTTAGTAGCCATAAGATCGAGAGTAGATACGAGTCCTGACTATTACACTACCGACGTGAATCCTTCTTACCTAACACAGGCAATGGAAGTGAAGTGGAGTACTAGACTGAAGGGGCCATCACAAACGGAGATGTCCCAGGGTTAGTAGAGGTGAGAAGGCAATGTCTTATTAGACCACCTTACACCCCGCCATTTGAGACTGCGGCACTGATTACCTAATAAGTAGTTACGATGCGAGTCCGATACTAAGGCGTTTCTGCACGAAAAAAGGAGAAATAGGTAGTAAAAAATAGCTACATTGCTAATGACTACTTAATATTATTCTAATTACAGCAAGGACTAGTGTCTCTAACCTTGAAAGGTGTGAAGCATATGAGAAAAGATGAAGGTGGGGCTGGCGGCACAATAATCAACATATCTTCTACAGCCGGGATAAATAAATACCCTTTTCTACCTGTGTACAATGCTTCTAAATTAGCAGTCTTGCATTTTAGCCAGTGTTTAGCGGTGAGTTCTTTTTTATTTATTTACATATTGCCGTGTTGGGTCCCGGGGGAGTAGAACAGGGTCAACTCATCTCTCTCTGTGAGTGTCGTGGAAAGTGACTAAGGGATAGGGCTGTTCTGTTTCATCCAACAGTAAACATAAAGCCCATGGCTAAGTGCCCTCTTGATGGCAATAGGCTAGCACCTTGTTAAGTGGGACCGAAAATCATAGTTGGCGAAATGTTTAACTGTAGCTTCCCAATATATACTCGAAAATATACTGTATGTCAGAAAAAATATATCTAATTTTACAAAAGTAAGTGTCATTACAGACAGAAATCTGCGCAATAAAAATAAACTGCTCCTTCCATGCTATCGGCTTTGCAGAGTTAGTGATTCTTTTAGGAGGGATGGTATACGTTTTTATAATAAATTGCCTGAATCAGTCCTTGGTATGCCTGACAATAAATTTAAAACCTTTGTGAAGACCACCTTATGTAAAAAAGCATACTATAGGACAGATGATTACCTTAAAGACAAAAATGTCTGGCTTGAGCATGGTGCAGGCCCCTCCTAAATGTTTAAATAGGAACGCGAACTTCTTTATTCTTTATTTTTGTATTATTATAAGTTTTTTTTATATACTTTAATTATCTTGACACGAGACATATGTATACATTCGTCCATATTTAGTCTTAAGAACTTACTTTTTTGTAAATTGACGTCCATAAAATGCTACAGTGGAGTTTGTTGCGCCGTTTCTTCTCCACTGGTGCCTAGGAAGCGGTGGTAAACTTAGTTTTAAGCAGAATTTGACGTCAAAAAGCTGTAGTAGTGCTACACAATTTTGAATAAATAGTTTGAGTTTGAGTTTGTGGTCTTTTAAGTACACCTCTGCCTACCCCTTCGGGGATTTACAGGGGTGAGTATACGTATGTATGTAATTTTATTTAGGTAAGTAAGTAGGTCAATATGACTTTAACTCACCTGATGCTGTGCTAAAGGTAGAGTGTGAGTAGGAATGTGAATATCAACATCATTTTTGCAGTAGATACCAATAATGCCAATAAAGCTACAAAGATGGCCTTCAATTTGACGGTCTTATTAAATACTTATAAGGGTTCAGTTTCAAGGGTTAAAGAAATGTTTTGTACACATCATCATCATCCTCGCCTTATTCCCGATTGCAACCAAGGCCTTCACTTGAGAGTCCGGGGTCCGCTTACATACTTATAAAGTGGCTTGGTTTGTCAGCTATATATATGTTTAGTGGCCAGCTTCAATTTGACTTCACCTCGCCTGATGGTAAGCTAAAGGCAAAGTCTCGGAAAGAGGGTCACCATCGTAAACATGTACCATGTTAACAGTGGTGGCACTCAGCTTGACGGCCTCATTAGATGCCTTTTCACGCCACGCTTAAAGGACCCGGGACTGTAGAAGCTTCTGACAGTGTTGTTCAGATTGACAATTCATTGCTTTTTGTTGCAGATGAATTCGTTCTACGATCACACGGCTATCAGAGTATTGACAATAGTTCCTGGGTCTACCGACACCTCTTTAATGCAGAATCTAGAAACTAGGACGTATGATCCAAATCTTGGAAGGATTTTCGCGGAAGTGGTTAATACTAACACAGTCGTATACCAGAAGTAGGTATTTTGTGCAAGACCAGTAAGATAAGTTTATCTAACCATCATCGTATACCTACTTAATGGACCAGTGGATGGCGTATCTATTTTCGCAGTCAGAATAGTGGTAAAATGTTGCACCTGTCTACACCAATGGGAAAAAGGCATTACTTAAAGTATGTGCACATATAGACAGTCAATATAGATATATCCGTTACGATCGGGTTTGGATCACCCGATCGTAACGGATATATCTATATTGATCGTGATCCTCTGTGGGGACTAGGAACCAACCACGTCTGCTGGCAAACCCCTTTTTAGCCTACTCACTAATTAATTCCGTTTTATTGTTTTCTTTAATTCCTATTGAAACCCTTTCAAATTTGTCAGTTTTCTTTTTCAGGGCTGAATTTGCTGCTGCGACTCTTGGTGAGGTCTTCAAAAAAGGTTATCCAGGATCAATTTGGTTAATTGCAGACAATAAACCTGCGAAAGATATCACTGCAGTTATCAATAAGGTTTTTCAGATACTTGGCGATGAAACTGATGGCAATGACAATTAAAATTACGGCCAGCCACATGTATTAAACTATTAACAAGTTATTTGTTTATTAATATCTAACATTACCTAAGTTCCTTCAGTACAGTTGTATTAACATTTAGTAACCTTTTTATTCCCGTGCGGAAATCTCCTCGGATACCTCCGCCGCCGGAGCTGGGAGGGGAGAGAGGGGAGGGGACTAAAACCGCACGCCGACGCGACGGAGCGGAGGGTCGACGTGCTATGCTGGAGGTGAGGTTGTCTTCGACATATTCCTCGCACCCCGGCTGACCCAGGGCCATCCCTTCGGTCTGGCCCTCCTCGGGAGTGGAGAAAACGGCGTCCCCGACTAGCCCCCGGAACAATTTGGCTAACAGTGGACTATAAGCCGGTGAGAGATATTACTTCAGTGGTTCATAGGATTTTCCAGATACTGCACAATGAAGTACATGGCTATTTGAGCTGTTTCGATGATTCAGCATCATAACATGTCAAAGCTTGAGAAATTATATAAATTCTGTCGTTGTTCTATCACTGTGCCATTGGAAACTTATGTTTATTATATTACTACTTAATAAGTAGTATACATTACTTACTTACTAAGTACCCTTACTAATTACCTGATAAAGAGGATATATAAAAAATATAGTAATTATAATACCTGTGGACTTTTTCTTCATGCAGAAATTCTCGCAGATACCCCGCCCCCCCCCCCCCCCTCGTCGTGCATCGGCCAGCGGGGATGGTAATGTTAGGTTGGATACAAACCGACTGTAGCCACTTGCCAACTCGGCTCTCAATTACGTATCAGTAGAGAAAGTTGCAGCACGTGACGATGTACCTACTCCCTCAAATTCCGTTTGATCCTGGGTCATCTACGGCATTTGAGGTGGCCCCCTCAAGTGTATAAAATCACGGTATCCCCATATTGCCCTGGAAAGGGGTATTGCGAGTCCTTACCCTACTAAGTAGGTATTCACTGCGCCATCTACTTTCCAGATGGACTTAGTTTTCGAGGTACCCTCAACAGAGCCACTCCCGCCTCGATTTGGGTTTGCTGTAGGCAGTACATGCACAATATTTTACGGACCCATCTGACCTGACAATGCAACGAGACAGCAGAAATGGGTTTCCTGCATGGCTGAAACTAATAATCCTGGTATTATGAGAGAGACAGAGAGATAGAGAGAGAGGGAATATTAAATATAAATATTAAATAATAATATACATTTTTATCCATTATGGATTTGCTGCTTTTAATAGAAAAATAAACTCAAGTTTTATATTCATTTGACTTTGACTTGGCTTAAAAGTTTTGCAACAAAGCCCTAAATCATTAAAAAGTAAATGTTTGACTTTGACAATCTTGACATTAGCAGTTTTATTTATTGAATATTGGACGTGGTTGAAGAACTTGTTTTTATTTGTAATTACCTCAATATTTAGATTACATATGTAATATACAACTTTAAATATAGTGTAATATAATATTAATAAAAATGGACGAAGATAAATTTGCTTTGGTTGAGAAAATACTAAAAGATGTCGACAATGTTATGTCGAAAAACGCTGAGTTGTAAATATTTACTTTCTATTGGCAAATTTTCAACTAATATTGTGTGTTATTAAGAAAAATGCGTTCTAAAATTGTGAATCTTTCAGGTGTGCATTTGACATAGTTCCTGTGGATTGTAATTTTCAAAATAAGTCACCTGTTCTACATTTAGAGAATTGTCTTGGTCTGGAGTCCTGGTGTGTGAAGCATGTTTATATGTATTGTTATTCTGAACTAATGGATAAATATTTCACAAAGCCAAAGCATAGAATCGCCAAACTGTCATCTATGAACTCTGAGAGGTTAAGTAGACTATTGAATGTTACCATTTTATTGAATCCTGATATTACATCTTTATGGAATAAAAGGCGAGAAATGGTACTCAAATCTTTACTTGAGAAATCGACAGAGTTACAGTTTACAAAATTAGTGCTATCCAGGAAGCCGAAATGTAATGATGCATTTGGTTACAGAAGATGGTTAATAGAAGCTATACTAAAAGGTACTGCATCCGTTTTATTTGTAAAATTTTATCTATAAATATTATCTAATATAATTAAATGGCAATTGAAACATTAGGAAACAACAGGTAATATTCCTATGGCAGTTAAAATTCAATTAATTTTTTATTATGTTAAAATAGTTAACTAAAAACAACTATCAATCTAATACAGTATTAATTAAATTTCAGATGAGACTGTTCAGAGCAATTACATACAAAATCTAGTCAACGATGACTTGCACGTCTGTGAGTTAGCTTCCGACAAGACACCAAATAACTACCACAGTTGGAACCATCGAATGTGGCTACTAAAAGCTCTTAAGAGTATGAGAAAACAATTTGACATAAATTTTCTCTACATAAAAGAATATGGCTTCTCTGAAAGATGGTCTTCGAAGCATGTTTCAGACTTCAGTTGCTTCCACTACCGTCAGTTCTGTATCAAAAATATTTTAACTATCAATGAAGATAGTTGGAGATCGTTTGAAGGTACCGTTGATGTAAATCTCAGAAAGAACTTCATCAGAGTGTTAGCAAAAAACTTCCCTCATGATGTATTGGGTCAGCCGTCAGAAGAAAAATTGTTTACATATTCTGATGATAATATAATCAATTTGATATTAGGTTATGCTGCTAAAAATTGCAACTGCATACAAAATAATACCCTTGAATTTAGAAAATTAGTAATACTATTCCATGAATTAGTACTAAACAATGAATTGTTGAGGTTTTACAAGTATCATGAGACGTTGTGGTATCACAGACGTTTTATAGTTCATGAGGTTATAGCTGTAATATATGATCACTTTGATTTGGTCCGGCAAAATAAAGCTCTAGTGAAAAATGTATGTAAGAAATGTAATAGAGAAGACGTAAGACAGAAGCAAGCTAAGATTGTAAGGTACGATAGCAATAGAATATATTCGAGTTTAATATTTAATGTGTTACTCAACCACGAGAAAAAAATTATTGAAGAGAGAAGAAATGATTCAGACAATTATGCTGACAGACATGAAAAGTATTTAAAATTTGTGGAAGGTCTCAACAATGTTATTTGAGTTATTGACTATATTTAAAACAAACGTTAGATATCTTTTTTTTTTCCGTGCGGAAATCCCCTCGGATACCTCCCTTGCCGGAGCCGGAAGGGGAGGTTATGTCGGACTAAAACCGCACGCCGACTGTGGGTCGTGGTGCTAGGCTGGAGGTGAGGTTGTCATCGACATATCCCTCGCACCCCAGCTGACCCAGGGCGATCCCTTACGGTCTGGCCCTCCTCGAGAGGGAGGACAAAGATGTCTCTGAAATGTTAGATATCAGACGCTTTTCTTAACTTTTTAAAGACTTAGAAGTATATCAATCGGAAAAGAAAAGCAAGACTGGTTAATCTTGCTCTGATGTTGAGAAATGATTTTGACTATTCATTTGGATTTTTATAAATTTACAAACAATGATTACCTAGTACAGTTGACTTTATATACTAAGATTCATATGACAATTTTTTTAAATAACGAAATTATTAACAGTTTAGAAAACACGCTTTTATCAGTTACAGTTCAGAAGTTGAAATAAAAATACCTGGTAATGACTAATTATCGACTTGTTAGTGCAAATCGAATAGCCAGAATTTGGAGACTTCTAGTTATTTATAAAGGCGTGTTTTAATTATTTAATAAAGTATTATTATAATAGCTTGCAGTACTAGAAAATGTAGCGCAGTAGTGATTGGGTAGAGGTACATGTCAGTGTACAGTAAAGTCGAATTTTTAATTAAATAAAGTAACTTTGACTAGAAGTACCTACCAACTAATGAGCAATAATATGATTATTCATTAATATTATAATTTAATAAAATATTTAATGTTATTACAATGTATTTATTTTATTTTGAAACTGTATATAGGCATTACCTTATTATTATACGTTTTAAAATGTTTTATTTTATCACATCTATTTTTTATGTATATTATAGATAGCTTTAGACCAATGTACCTCCAATAATTTTGTACCCACTTAGGCATCAGCCAGGATGCTGTTTCGAATATGACTCTGTTTGTCATAAATAGGAGAAGGTTTTCTACCTTGAATTAAATTACCTCTCCTCCCGAGTGGAAATTTTAAATTCAGGAGAAAAATCTCCCGTCATTTAAGTGATTATACAAATGGACTTGGGTAGGTTTTTTCTGCCTGCGATGATCATAATTGATATGTGAATTTCATGATTATGACTTGTGAAAGTTTATTCGTATTTAGTATCTACCTGAATGAGTTTTACCGTGCCGTTAGTAAGCGCAGATCCCCCTTTTTTTTCGTGCGGAAATCCCCTCGTATACCTCCCCCGCCGTAGCCGGAAGGAGCAATATATGGTATTATTGTTCGTACTAAAGGTTTGTACCAAATATTAGAACAATTGGTGAACTGGAACGGTCAAACACGTAATTAAGATCATTTTGAGCACTCTATTCGTCAACATCTTTCTCATGCTGACTGTACGATAGCACAGTTTTTGTTGTGGTTCACAAAATTTATTGTTAATCTCAAACCTAACAAAAGTAGAGAGTGACCATAGTTTCGAACTAATTTCAAGATAAACTTGTGGTTATTTTCACGGAAAATGACGGAATTAATAATGGATCCCATGGCTAGTAGTTACATAATCCATAGTAATATTATAACTGCGAAAGTTTTGTTTATTTGTTTGATCCACTAATAACTCTGTCTGTCTGTCTGTATGTTACGCTTTCACGCCTAAACCACTGAACTGATTTTGATGAAATTTGGTATAGGGGTAGATTAGACCATGAGAAAGGACATAGGCTATGTTTGGTCGCGATAACCGAGATCCACGCGGGCGAAGCCGTGGGCAAAAGCTAGTATACTATAACTATTTTCTTTTTAATGTCCTGACGTATTTATCAGACAAGGTTAGGTATTTATGAAATAATATAATAAGTAATCTTATATTGGTAATGTAATCTTGAATTGTACATTGGTAAATAGAAAAAAGTAACTATGAAATGTATATAATGTGTTTACCAAATATTTAAACCCTTGTATTTACCCAATAGCTAGATATTCTTACAATGTTTGAATAAAAGACATTTTTATATCTCAATAAAAATTATCACAATATTATGTTGTTTTAATTTCGTTAGGTATACCTGTAATTTCCAGATCCTTTGCTAATAAACCACCATAGACGCGCAACGTACATACTGATAATGGTTTAAAGTACAGTTAACGACAAAATTACCATATATTTTTTTCTTTTATCACTGGGTCATGAGACCACCGTCAATAAAATGATATACAAAATATTCAATATACTTTGTCGTCTGCGGATTTTAAAACTACTTATACGAACTATTGATATATGCATTCCAAAAAAGGACAGCTTGTAAATTTTTTAGTATTCAAAGAATCAAGAATCAATTTCATTTATTCAGTTTAGGCACATAAAGAGCACATATGAACGTCAGAATTTTACAAGTAGGTAATGTCAATCACAGAAAAAATAAATAAAATAAATCATTAGAAAATGATTCTTTCGCTGGTTCGGTAGGTGGTTCTACTGAGAAGAGACCAGCAAGAAACTCAGTGAACTCGATTATCCTTCTTTTTTTTTTATTTTAAATATGGTTTTATTTATAGCAATTTTTTACAGTGCGAGCAAGAGATGAGATTAGGATGACCATGCATCTTTATCATTTAAATATTCGTCTAATTTATAGTAACCTTTTTTTATTAAGCAATTTTTCACTTGAATTTTAAATTTATTAAGTGGCATGTCTATCAGATCCTGAGGCATTTTATTAAACAATTTTATACAATTGCCTACAAACGAATTACCAACCTTATGAAGCCTGAGTTTTGGCACTGCAAGTTTATTTTTGTTTCTAGTATTATAATTGTGTTGGTCAGAGTTTTTTTTGAAGAGATCTAGATTCTTGCGTACATATAAGATATTATCATAAATGTATTGGGAAGCAACTGTTAAAATATTAATTTCCTTAAAAACTTCTCTCAGCGAGTCACGGGGTCCGAGGCCATAGATTGCTCGTATCGCGCGTTTCTGTAATATGAAAATAGTCTCAATATCGGCAGCTGAGCCCCACAGCATCAGACCATACGACATAACGCTATGAAAGTAGCTAAAATAAACTAATCGTGCCGTTTCCTCATCAGTTAATGACCTCATTTTTCTAACCGCATAGGCAGCTGAGCTAAGTCTTCCTGCTAAGGCTGTGATATGAGAACCCCATTGCAGTTTATTATCTATAGTTATTCCAAGAAAAACTGTGGTATCAACTATTTGAACAGATTCATCGTTCATTGTAATACTAGTATCAACCTGTTTTACATTAGGCATAGTAAACTTTACACATTTTGTTTTCTTAGCATTGAGCAGCAAGTTGTTACTTGTAAACCAATGCAAAATTTTAGAAAGGGTATTATTTACATCGTCAAGTACTTCTGTTTGTCTATCACGTTTAAAAATTAATGATGTGTCATCAGCAAATAATACTATTTCACAAAGATCTTTACTGAAGTAAGGAAGATCATTAACATATATCAAGAACAAAAGGGGTCCTAATATCGAGCCCTGGGGTACTCCCATGACTAAAGGGGCTCCAGATGAATTGGTGCCATTGATGTTAACTTTTTGTACTCTGCCAGTGAGGTAAGACTTAAGCAAGCCAAGTGAGCCGTTCGAAACACCATAATGACCTAATTTTATTAACAAAGTCTCATGATCAACACAATCAAAAGCTTTTGATAGATCACAGAAGATACCGATGGCATCCTGCTTTTTTTCCCATGCATCAAATATATGTTTAACGAGTTCAATTCCTGCATCTGTCGTATTTCTACCTTTAGTGAAACCAAACTGTTTATCATGAAGTAGCTTGTTATGCGTAAAATGTGAAAGCAGTTGATTAAATATAATTTTTTCAAAGATTTTACTAAGGGCTGGGAGTATGGAGATTATTAGACGTATTAGTTAACTGTACATAAAAAATCTGCGGTAGCCTAGTGGTATGGCTAATGGACTGCTGAGACGAGGTCTCGGGTTTGATCCCAGGTTTACCATGGCACACACCAATGACTTTTCGATGCTTTTCGAAGTTATGTGTGTATTTATCACAGGTTTATATGTACCCGGTTAACGGCAGTAGGCTCGCCACCTATTACATTGGGACCTAAACATAAACTGACGAAATGTGGGTGCTAGCACCTCTGCCTACACCTTCGGGGAATACAGGCGTGAGTTTATGTTATGTTATGTTACATAAAAAGGCCAGGCACTGCGTCCAACAAGCGCAGTTTTCGCACCGAGCCCTGGATGACACGGTCCGAATTGTCGTACCTCGTGCACCAGCATCTGATCGTTTTTTTTTTTATAATGGGACACGTAAATTTGACTTCACCCCGCCTGATGGTAAGCTAAAGGTAAAGTCTCCGAAAGCGGGTCACCATCGTAAACATGTACCATGTTAACAATGGAGATAGATTTTGACTAGTAAAGTATTCCAAATGATCTCAACACTTATCTTGGCTTTCCCCCCTCTCTGTTGACGGGTTGTTCACATTATTAGTACCTACTTACTTAGGTATTAAGATTATTTTGAGTACCTACAAACTTTGCTAGTTAAGATCGAACTGATGATGACTGTGACTGTACCTTAATCTTCTTCATCTTTGCTTTAATCCCAGTCACAGCCAAATCTTTCAGGGAGTCTGGGCTCCGCTTTACCAGTCTAACAGTAGACAGCCTCCGTGGCGTGGCGGTAATGAACGTGACTGCCACGCAGAAGGCGCGGGTTCGATCCCCGCTCAGTGCAAATATTTGTATGCATGAATATGGCTATTTGCATTGATCTGGGTGTTTCTATGTAGGTATAATATGTATGTATTTTATCCGCATTCTAGATTCCATAACACAAGCTAGTTAAGCTTACCATGGGTCTAGATAGCGTTGTGTAGAATGCCGTGTTGTGGAAAAATCTAAAACTGTGGATTTGGCTAAACTTCGATATTTTACGTGAAGCGATTGCCATCTGACCTCCACAACGTAAAGGCGATATCGAAGCATTGCAGTTAAACCAGTTGTTGGACTTTTGAAGGCTCCAACTACCCGTAACGACTGCCATAGACTTTCGTATGGCAACCGGGGCCGACGGCTTAACGTGCTCTTCGAGGCAAGACCAGACCAATGCAAATACCCATATTCATGTAGTATACAAATATTTGCACTGAGCGGGGATCGGACCCGCACCTCCTGCGTAGTGGCCGCGTTCACTACCGCTATGCCACGGAGGCCGTACCTTAATATAGTATATTAATGTGAACGATTAACTACTTTGTATTAGGCGTTGTGATTGTCACTAAGCAATACACGAGTTACTACGCTAAGCGAAAACTTCGGTGAACAATTCCACCTTTCTTGATGAGCCGATGTTTAAAATACATCGGGAAAAAGAAGCGCTCAAGTGGGACTTGAACCACGTCAAGTCAAGTTCAAGTCCCACTTGAGCGCTTCTATTTCCAGATGTATTTCGAACTTAAAAAGTAAGCATAGTAAATGCTATAAAAGTTTCGTTAGTAAAAAACTTTTTTTTTTTTAAAGAATATTAGAACCGAAGTTACTAATATTCCCTCTAACCCCTCCAACTAAGCTAAATTGTTTGTGCTAGGAGTGGGTTCACGTCGGTAGTGTAATGGCCAGGATCGAACTATTTTCTTTCTTTGATTTATTAGATGTCTACGTAGGTATGTACGTAGACTCCTACAGAATCTAATTAATAGAATAGAATAGACTAATATTTATTTGTTTAAACATGATTGTGTATATTACATTTGCATGTACGTACCTATGGTGTGATGTAAGTCAATAATTATGTCCAACATTTTAAAACGTATTTAGGTGGCGTACAAATGTTTGCTAACTTATAATGCTTACATGTTATTTTAGATAAAAAGCAAGTGGGGATGTTATATATGGGGATATATATCATTACACTTATATTATAAAGGTGAAAGTTTGTGAGTGTGTTAGTTTATTCCTTCTTCACGTCTAAACACCTGGTACGATTTTAATAAAATTTGGCATGGAGTTAGCTGGCACTCTGGATTAACACATAGGCTATGATTGGTTGCGATAACAGACATTCACGCGGGCGGAGCCGCGGGCAAAATTGGTAATCTAAAATAATAATATCTTCAATACAGTTTGTCCCCTTTGGTAGGCACATGTTGAGCGTGATGCAATCGTACTAATATAAGTATAACAGGTGCATACGCATTACGTATTGTCCTCGATATGGGTCAGGAGGCTCGTACGCTCGGTACTGCCACCGCTATAATCTTCACATACAAAAACACACGGACATATACCTAAAAATACAATTTAAACCTAATTGCGTTTGTTATAAAGTTGTTTTTTGTATAACAGATGGTTGTGGTTATGACGTTGCGTTGTCTAAAGTTTTGTGACGTCACAACGGTGTCGCGGGTTCGCGGGCTTGTTCCAATCGATATTTGAATTCGGACTCGGTTGTTTTCGTGGAAGGTCGGAAAGGGCCGAGTGACGCGACGCCACGTGCGCCTTACGTAATGATGGCACAACTCATTGACAAAGATTATTTGTGTAACGAATGCTTGTCGCAAATAAACAATGGCCACGGCATTGGACATCGGTCAGTGCCATAGACATGTTGTTTCTTTTTAAGAGCCAGATTTGAAATTAGAATGCTTAGTTTTTAAAATTGGAATTGTAACTTTTTTGGAGTTAATTGAGTTTAGAATTTCAAAAAAGGAACCTATATTTTATTAAGGCACCAATCTTGATATGCTATCCTTACCAAGATTTGGTTGTTTTGATGATGATGATGACTACCGTCTAAGTCCCCTTGAGAAAAAAACCAGCGACAAAGTTTCGTCGTTCAATGAGCATTATGTACTGGCTTGCAATTGAGATTAGATAGGTAGTGAAAATTAAATTTAAAGGATTAAAGGATAACATTTCTTAAATTGCAAAAATTAAATGAACAAATTTCTAAATCATTTCATTTAATTTCACAATGTGACGGATAATTGCATCAGAATTTATGTTTACTACTACTTATACAATGAAATATCTTCGAATGTAGTTACATTTTAAAAAAGACTACTGCGAGTATTGATTTCTTGTTTGCAATATTATAGTTCTACGTCCGTAGCGCAAGCTACGAGCTATTCTTAGCTCCGTAGTAAAGTACTACGCAGTACGTAGCAAACATTATACATTATTATATGGCAATTCGTAGCACTTCGCAGCAGAATAAAACTGCCTGCGCCTTATGCCCTGCGCAGACGAGGTACTTTGGTCAGTGTACTTTTCGTTCTTCATCATACAATTCTTTCAACTGTATTTAATGACTTACACGATGAATTCCCCGAACTAACATGCCCCGAACATAGGCGAAAGTCCCATATTTTTGTTACTGAAAATAAAAAGAACTCACGTGAAACCTCTTCATGTTTTCTTCCAATTTCACGCAAAAATTAATACAACGTAATTAAAATGTTTGCTTGAATAGAATCCATTTTAACAAAATTTTCAAGTAATAAATAGTCGCACGCCGCGCTGCGCCTTGTGCACGGAGTTCGTAGCAAGTTCTCAGGGGACATTATATTTAAGATTCGGGGACTTTTGTCCTCTGGGAACAAAACTCCCCCGTCTGCGCCAGCTATAACACAGCCTTAACATTCTTGGTTCAACATCATTGCGAGTGCCGAGTTATCGTTGGTTTAGTCGGTAAGCTCTCATTCTTTATTTGCGGCTGTTGCCTTCCAGCAGTGGCTTCTACCACGTAATAATATTACACGAAGTGCTACGAATATGCTACGAAAAGCTACGTAAAATAATATCCATTTAAATTTTCGTAGCTAAAATGTAGCTTGTAGCACTTGCTACGTAATATATTTTTATCGCTTAAGTCTAAGTATATCAAGATTTAAGGAGAGCATTAAAATATTTCAAATTAAAATGATATTTTTACCAGGGCTCGGTATATTTAAAAATATAACTTCGTTTTGGTATGTCATAACTGGTTATGATGCTGCATACTAGTTTCGAACTAAGAAAAAAACATCCTTGATCGCAACTAGTAAAAATCAAAGACGAAAATAACCTCAATCGCAACTGGTTACGAAACACTGGTTACCATCGCGGCCGAAGCGATATTTTTTCAGTAACTTTCTAATTCTATTGGTAATATGCCTTATGCTGCACTATACACGATTGTACTGTACTGTAACCCTACTTTTTTCCAGTTCCTAGTTTTTATTTGCTACTTTAGTAATATAAACAGCGTAACTATACGTCTTTCCGACATTCCAAAGATCGGTGTGGCATAAAGAATTCAAATAGAATTGAACCTTCTTCCTCGAGAAAAGTCTACCCTATTTCCCGAGGAAATAAATGATTGTCTTTGCGAGTTTGCCGAGATTTTTACAGCGAGATTGCTTCTTTTTATTCCTAATACATAGAGTTTATCTTCTTACTAACCCTGTTAACTCATTCCTGTTATATATAAATGCAAAAAAATTACGGTGTTGCAGACGTCCTTGGCCGCGGTAACCACTTTCCATCGGGTGGGCCGTGTGCTTGTCTAAGTGGTATAAAAAAAATACAGATGAATGTTTTTCTGTCAAACATTACATAACAGATCTATTCGAATACATCGGGAAAAATAAAATGCTCAAGTAGGACTTGAACCCACGACCTTTCCTTTACAGGGGGAATGCTGTTCCAACTGAGCTATTGAGCTACACCTGAATCACTTAAAATTTCCCTTCTCTTTATATCCGTCTTTCAACTCCCACTTGAGTTGATGGTTGAGCATTTCATTTTTCCCGATGTGTTCGAATTTTAAAGTTAACATAATAAATGCTATAAAAAATCATTCAAATAACAGATCTAGTTATATATTTTGTTTTCAATAACATAACATAATATAATACAGGATACTTTACATCCTTTTTAGCCTATTGTTCCTATAAGTTCCATCATGAAAATGTGGCAAAATTTTACTGAGGTGGAGCCATGGGTAAAAGCTAGTTATAATGTAATAGGTTGATTTTTGTGATACAATCACGTCAGAAAGGCTGAACGAATCCGAATGAAATTTGCTAAAACATACATAACATAAACTCACGCCTGTATTCCCCGAAGGGGTAGGCAGAGGTGCTAGCACCCACATTTCGCCAGTTTATGTTTAGGTCCCAATGTAATAGGTGGCGAGCCTATTGCCATTAACCGGGCACTTATAAACCTGCGATAAATACACACATAACTAACAGCCGAGCACTTTATCCGTCGATGCGATCTATCTTTAACTGTTAGTATGTTATTGGGAACGGCGGCGCGCGGCGGTTAGAAAAGCATCGAAAAGTCATTGGTGTGTGCCATGGTAAACCTGGGATCGAACCCGAGACCTCGTCTCAGCAGTCCATTACCCATACCACTAGGCTACCGCAGATCCTAAGAATTTGGTAAAAAGATACATTATTCTATTAATAGCAAAGTATATCACGAGATTAGGTTCCTGTTTAACGCAAATGGAGTCGCGATATATAAAGAATAATAAATTATTAATAAAATATAGCCAGTTATTATTATACATTACCTAACCTGTAAAAGTTATATTAGGTTTTGGTGACCTTTAAGTTATCTGAGTAATTAAGGGCTAAGCCCATCGCATGCCTTGAAGTCATAAAGTTTTGACTTCATGAATTACCAGATATAATTACTAAAATAAATAAAACTCGTTATAAACTGCCTCAAGCCGCTGACAAATTCTTACCACATATTTAATGCAATCAAAATTTTTGTATAAAAAATTGACTTCATGTTATTGGCGCCGAAATTTTTTTTTAACTATTTTTTTAATATATTGAATAACACTTGTACTTTTCCACTGAGTTTATTTTAATTCTGAACCTAGTTTCGCCTTTTTTATTTTTTGATTATTATTTATATTTTTAATAGTTTGATAAATAATAGTAAATATTCTACAACATTCTACATATATCATCCCATGGTAAGCTTAACTAGCTTGTGTTACGGAATCTGGAATGCGGATAAACATACTTAGATACTTTTTTTGTAAATACAATATTATACATAGAAGCACCCAGACCAATGCAAATAGTCATATTCATGCATACAAATTTTTGCACTGAGCGGGAATTGAACCCGCGCCTCCTGCGTAGAAGTCGCGTTTACTACCACCACACCACAGAGGCTTGACTTGCACCCTAGACTGTAAGATGCTAGGTTGAGATCAAAGTATACGGTCAGGTCACGGTTCCAGATGCTGTCAATCCCAAGATAGTGGTTCTTGAGGGTATTGACAGGGAAATACGTGCTCTGGTAGAGTAGTGTAATGTCCATTACTCTATTGCAGTCCATTGCTGGCTATAGGCCTCTCTCAATGTGCGCCATTGCTCGTGATCCTTTGCCTTTCGTATCCAGTCTGTCTCAGCCAGGTCGGCAGTCCATCTGGCTAACGGGAGTGTAATAGTACAATAGTGTAAATTGTGTAAAATACAATTCTAGTTCTAATTTTTTTGTTGTTGTTGTAAGCAGAACTTGAGGCCTGATCCAAGAATCGAACCTGAGGTCGCACTTGGTGTCTTTATCGCTGCGTCACTCTATAAATATATAAGTATACAAGTATCTAACTATTATAAATTTAAATTTATCCTTTGACAATTACTGTAACCATAATGGATACAGATTTCACTCCCGGTCATTAAAACTGCATCTTAAAGGACTAGGCCAGTGCAATAATTGCATAAAGTTTAACCGGGCTCGATCGATGTGAGGGTATTTACCTCGCCGGGCGAAAATAATCCGGGTGCCGGTGATGTCAGAACGCGTCCAGTGCGCATGCGCCAGGAGGACTAGTACTTGCTAGTGAGTACAGTCGGTAGCCGGGCGTCAGTCGGTCGCCGGCCGCGCGTGAAGCCGGGCGCGCGTGTGCGAGTAATGGCGCCCCGCGGCGGCCGGTGAGGCACCGGCCCCGCCGACCGCCTCGGGTCGACGGGCCAGCCAGGCCAGACGGGCGTTCGTCCCATCATGTCCTTGCTCAGCGTCACAGGTACATAGTGTTGTGTTCCCACCGGCCATGGAGGTGCTAACCTGCTTTGTGTTAAGATATACAAGACTTACGCAGCGTTTGTGGTCGTTACGGACGCGTATTCGATGTGTTCATATACTTATAGTGGTATTGTCAAAGGATTCGACTATACCACTACATTTTTATAAGTTTCTGATTAGGTTACATTGATGAAAATGAATATTATGAGGTTATAACGCAAGGTATACATATCTCGTAGCGTTAACCTACGTTTTTCTAGAGAAGTTTTTGTTCGACCGATATCAGATAAATTGAGTCTGATTAGCGGTGTTGATATGAAAGCTGATGTATTTGTGGTGCTTTAGCTGTATTTTTCAACTGAGTGCTTTTCTGATAAAGGTCAAGGCACTTACGGTATCGCATTTATTCGTTGTTGAAGGCTGAATTTATGCACACGACTGTACAAAACATTAGCTGGAGTAAAATATATCACGTTTTTAACTTTTATCGATAAACCCGCGTATTATATATAAGTACTCAGTATCATAAATACGCGTAACAAGTAATGTTAAGTTCGTATTAGCTATAATTATGTAAACGTGTTAGAAGAAAGGCCGTATCTTAGTACCGTACGTAGTTAATTCAATAGTCTTCGAGTAGCGGAGTAGAGCGCATCGGCGATCCACGCAGGGCCTGAGCTGTGCTTAGTAGGTATACACGTAGTACAAAGTGATGTTCTGCTCCATTTAGTGCGGATGTAGGTCGTGACCATAACATGATGCCTTTTCTTTAAATTAGAATATAAACTGACGCATCATTACGGCAGTGTTTCAGCGATTCGTTTTATTGTGAAGAGGGTTTCGTTGGAGATAGAACGTGTTGAGTAAAGTTCTTAAGTAGATTAAATTGGTATGAAGGGCTTAAGAATGGTATTTATTTTGATAGTTTTGTCCTTCTTTTTAAAATATAGGTACTTTTTATTCGTCATTAAAAAAATTGAGATGTATATATGCAACTTTATCACTAAATGCAATCTCTTCTAGGATGGTAGAAACAAAACAAAGTACAGTTAACAATTAAAAGAAGAGAAATGGATTAGATATATTAACTACTAGCTTATGCCCGCGACTCCACCCGCGTGGATGTCGGTTATCGCGACCAAACATAGCCTATGTCCGGTTTAGTCTAACCCTATGCCAAATTTCACCAAGATAAGTTCAAGGGGTTACACGTGAAAGCGTAACATAAAGACAGACAGAGTTACTTTCGCATTTATAATATTACTCTGGAATTATGGATATCTATCTGTCTGTTTGTTACATTTTCACGAATGTAAGGTTTAACCGAATAATTTTTAAATCAGTATGCAGATAGTTAACCGGATAAATACTTTTATTTCGAAGATTTTCCGCCATAAAAGAGTATTTACGCGGGTGGAGCCGCCAGCAGCTGCTAGTTACAATATATTTTGGCAATGCCGCATGGTTTCCGGTCAAGTACAATACAAGAGCTACCCTAAACATTCCCCTGGGTGTCGTACGAGGCGATTAAGGGATAGCTCTGTTTACCATCCGCCAGTATAGATTCGGTACATGAAAAAATAGCGAAATGTGGGTGTTAATTTTTCTCTGTCTGCCTTCGGGGTATACGGGTATGACTATATAATATTTATACATATAATATTACTAGCTTTTGCCCGCGGCTCCGCCCGCGTGGATGTCGGTTATCGCGACCAAACATAGCCTATGTCCTTTCTCATGGTCTAATCTACCCCTATACCAAATTTCATCAAAATCGGTTCAGTGGTTGAGGCGTGAAAGCGTAACAGACAGACAGACAGACAGACAGAGTTACTTTCGCATTTATAATATTAGTATGGATTCCTGTGCTTTTGTGATCAACTAGCACTGACATTAGATTCATGAGCTATATATTCCCACACAATTCGGGTAACAATTCTGAAGGTATATCTATAATCTTGACCTGATATCCTGATACTGCACCTTTAGCTTACCATCAAGTAAGGTAAAGTCATATTGATGTGCCCTACATAGAAGTCTATTCCCGAATAGTTTAATTATTTATAAAAGTGAATCGTAGACACGAGAAGAAGAAGAAGCCCTACATAAAAATAAAACAAATTACCATAAATCATGGTAATTTCGCGGGCATAAGGTATGCCCGCGAAATAGGATCTGGTTTAGCATTTTGCTGGACATTTCTAACATTCTTGTGAAACAGGTTTAAAATACTGTTGCCAGTAAGATAAAATACAAAATGGAAGAAATTAAATGTACTATATATCCACATACGTATAGAAAGTAACAAAAACTAAATAGAAAAATTAAATATTCCGTATGTACATATTCACCCTTCATGCGTTGTCAACCCTTTCCCTAACACGAACACTATGTAAATTACCTTGCAGTATTCTATAGGGCGGGTTTTTCTAACCGATTTCAAAATTGAACGGCAAATCACATTCACGTGACCAACCCCTGAAAATGATCCATGCATCACAGGAGATATATTTTACTAAGACTAAATCTATGTACAAACTCACCGCAGCAGTGAGCATGCATTGCGAGCAAACTGTTTTGGAATTCACATCGAAATGAATCGAAACAACGTATATTCAACATACATACATATACTCATGCCTATAAATCACTGAAGAGGTAAGCAGAGGTGTATTAACATCCAGATTTCGCCAATTTTGATTATCGGTCCGGCGAACCTATTTGCTGTCAGGCGTGCACTCATGGGCTGTATGTTTACTGTCGGATGGAGAACAGTCCTACCTAATTCAGCTTCTACAAAACTAACAGGAAGAGATGGGGTGGCCCTCTTCCACTCCACGGGGAACCATCATGGCCAAATCCAAGTGGTTGAAAATACTATAAATTCAATTTTTGCCTAAAAAAATATACGAAAAAAGTTAAATAGATGAACACCACAGACATAAAACATAATGGTAAGCTCCATATATATGTGACCAGTGAGGATTTTCGATTTCAATAATATGAAAAGCGCTGTAACTCTCGTAAACCCATTTTCGGCAATGCCGCATGGTTTCCGGACAAGTGCAACGTTTCAGTGACTCATTCCTATACCGCACCATTAAGACCTTGAACTCCCTGCCAGCTCACGTGTTTCCTTCTTCCTATAGTCCCGGGTCTTTTAAGCGGGGCGTGAGCGGATCAGATGTCCATGTCGACATCTGATCCGCATGGTATACCACTCTATTATCTATTTATTATAGATATAATATAGTATACGTTTCTCATTTCGTCAAATACTTATGCATAATCACGCCTTTATACCTGGAGGGTTAGGCAGAGGTGAAATTAACATCCACATTTCACAAATCATTGTATTCCGGGCACTATTATTGATTCGAGTCATGCATCTGTGGCTGAGTCTGGGCTGTATATATCTGATGATCCGTGTAATGTCCAATAATACACTCCAAATATAACATTAGCAAGTGGTTCATATTTAAAACGGGTGTTGAAGTTTTACAGCACGGTGACTCGACTAGCTTAAACGAATACAGGTTACCTTTAACATTTCTTGTACAACGTAGGTACTTATGCTACGTTTAGCATCAGCTACCAGGGAATTAGTCGCTTTCAACATGCCACGTTCCACGATGAATGCCACGTTCAAACCCGGCTTCAGACACACGGTGTTGATCAAATCGCTTTTCAAACACTATATGTGTATGCAGCGACAGTTCTATGCAGACAACTCGATTTAGTGCAGATATTTGTATGTCAGTCGCAACTAGCTCCTCTACGTGTAATCTATTATTAATGCTGACGCTGAAACGTGCGACGATCGTCTAAGTGCCATGCAGTATTGATAGTAACAATATCACTATTCAGTATGGGTAGTCACAAAATTGATTTAGATGCAGTCACCAAACCGACGATTACAAAATGAAAGTAGTGACTAAATTGAATATACCCTTTAAAATTAGCTCTTATTATATTGGGCATAAACAGTTAGTAACTTTTTAATAGTAGTAACTGACCTTGTCGACAACCCCACCGAACACACCCTGTGGAACTCTGGTTCCGTTTTTCCACCTCATGGGGCACAGCACCTCTAGACAAGTGGCAATTCCGGAATATTGCGGAATAGAATGATAAATGTATGGAATTTGACGTATATGACAGTTCGTCAACGAAGGCATATACGTCAAATCTCATACATTCGGCGAGCGAGTTGCCAATTGTCTAGGGCGCAGGGACAGAAAGTAGTATACATATTGTTCCAGGCTATATCTCTGTACCTAATTTGAATAAGACCCATTCAACATTTTAAGTGCGATTGAGTAACAAACATGTTCATAAAGTTTCACACTTTTAATATTTAAAAAAAACCAACAACCCTTTGGTATTGGATAACCTACTCCTAAACATACAGCTATCTTAACATAGACTTACTTTATATACAGGGTGTATTTTTGAAACGGGGCAGTAAGGGCAAGTACCTTAACCGTTGCAGTTACAGATTTATTAGCCGCCATTCGTTCAGTGCGAAAAAGGATAGACTTATGTATTCGTGAAAATGGAAATCATTTTGAGCAATTTATTTCATAAACCAATTTCTTAAATGTTTAAATGATTTTTTTTATTTAAAAAGTTCAAAATTTTACCTGACCTATGAGTTTCGAGATGATTTATCATATTTCCGTACGAAATGTATGGGAAACGTTTTTGGCGATTTCTGTCTTTTCTAGTAGTGAAAGCTAAAATGGTCCCATAGAGTTTTTTGATCCCCACATGAAATAGAATCGATTGGAATAAAAAAAAAATTTGAACTTTTTGCATTTTTTTTGCTAACTGTAAGTTTTTTACAAAATCTGTGAATGCAGTTCAACATGTTCCAAAAAGTTAGAGAAGGTCTTTTAAGGACGTTTTGCTGTAACTGCAACGGTTAAGGTACTTGCCCTTACTGCCCCGTTTCAAAAATACACCCTGTATACGCGCAACTAAAAGCAGTTACATTATTCCAAGCCACGTGCCTTTGATTTGCCAAAGTCATGTTTGTATTAGCTTAATATTTACGATGAACGTGAGAAAAATTATTCAGCTAAGATAGTCCAATATTACCACTAAAGTTCATGACATTTGGCAACTCATATTTGAGAGCAGTTATAAATAAAATATTGCAGGGCAAACCAGTGTTTCTACATCTAAAACTTAAATAAAGCTTGTGATATGAGTTCTTGTATGTCATAAACATACATTTATTTGAATAAATCCTACTAATATTATAAACGCGAAAGTTTGTGAGTATGAATGGATGGATGTTTGTTACTCTTTCACGTAAAAACTCCTGAAAGGATTTTCATGAGATTTACAATATTATAGCTTATATATCAGAATAACACATCCATACTAATATTATAAATGAGAAAGTAACTCTGTCTGTCTGTCTGTCTGTCTGTATGTTACGCTTTCACGCCTAAGCCACTGAACCGATTTTGTTGAAATTTGGTATAGGGGTAGATTAGACCATGAGAAAGGACATAGGCTATGTTTTGTCGCGATAACCGACATCCACGCGGGCGGAGCCGCGGGCAAAAGCTAGTAGGCTATATATCATGACGCTAATACTCAAGGGAACGGTGCAGTGTTCATTAATGTCAACAAACTCGCCCGGCCTCAGCATATACGCAGAAGTGACAGTGTGGTTATTTCTGTTGCTGTTTAGATAACTATATCATTGTATAAGAGGGTGCAGCGGGAACGGGATCGGACGCCACGCGGGTGGAAAATAATTGGCGGTACGAAGTTCACCGGGTCAGCTAGTTTTATATAAATATATATGAACTAGCTTTTGCCCGCGGCTCCACCCGCGTGGATATCGGTTATTGCGACCAAATATAGCCTATGTTCTTTCTCATGGTCTAATCTATCCCTATACCAAATTTCATCAAAATCGGTTCAGTGGTTGAGGCGTGTAAGCGTAACATACAGACAGACAGGCAGACAGACAGAAAGGCAGACAGGCAGACAGGCAGACAGACAGAGTTACTTTCGCATTTATAATATTAGTATGGATTATACAGGTGTATAGACCACCAAGGGATCTTTGGGGTACATGCCATATCTACTAGCCGGTATACCTGCTGATTAACGGACGAATAAAGCAACTTCAAAGTACAAGCTTTGCGTAAAACTAGGACTAACGCTGCGCTTATGAAACACAAGATACACACCCATTTTTTGCATCCACGCAGAGCCCTAATTCTGCTTGACCGACCATATTAGCCAATTTAAATTGGCTTAGTTTTACGCCAGTTTTATGTTAGCCAATTAAAATCCATAATAATGCACTTGTTGAGAAAAAATTGATGCTAAGTGAGAAAAGTTCTCCGACAATCTTACGAATTCGAACGATTCATACTGCTATACTACGTGAATATTTACTCAGAGGGTTTCCCAGTTGAGTCAGGCTATTGGTTGTAGGAAAACCATGACACTGCCGGCAAAAAAGGGTATTAAAAGGTGTAAGTGCTTATCACAATACAAGCTTTCAAGCCAGTTGTGACCTTGACCCCACCCTTCTGGTTATAATAATAATGTACGCACGTTGGGGCTCCATCTATCAATATAATAGTCATTTTGTGTTAATCAATGTCTTGCCACTCAACAGATTGTATTCAAAAACTTAATTATGTATCGGTGCGAATTATATTTTCAGTTATTGCTTGACCTTATTGACGATTTTTCATTCGACAAAAATTGCAAATAGTTGTAAACAGGTAAATATACGAGTAAAATACGGTATTCTATTAGGCCAAGCTGAGATCATTGATGATGATGAGATGGGGTTATATCTCAGCTTGGTACGGGTAAATTTCGTATAAAATCAAAAACATAAATCTAAATCAATGTCACCGGGTCCAATTACGAATATATACTACTAGCTTTTGCCCACGGCTCCGCCCGCGTGGATGTCGGTTATCGCGACCAAACATACCCTATGTCCTTTCTCATGGTCTAATCTACCCCTAAACCAAATTTCATCAAAATCGGTTCAGTGGTTAAGGCGTGAAAGCGTAACGTACAGACAGACATACAGACAGAGTTACTTTCGCATTTATAATGTTAGTATGGATAGTACGTATCGACTGACGCAGATTATCACCGGGCACGGGTGCTTCGGGAGATACGTATCGACTGACGCAGATTATCACCGGGCACGGGTGCTTCGGGAGATATCTGTGTCGGATCGAAAAGGAGCCAACGTCCGAGTGCCATCACTGCGACGCGAGCGAGGACACGGGGCTGCACACGCTCACCGAGTGTCCGGCATGGGCCGAGGCGGGAGCTAGTGGCGGCCCTGGGAGTGAGAGTTCTCACCTTCGCCACCCTGCTCACAGCAATGGTCTGCTGCGCGGACGCGTGGGCGGCCGGCGTCTCCTTCAGCGAGCAGGTAATGGTCGTGAAGGAGACGGCGGAGCGGGAGAGGCGGCGCGAGCGAGAAAGACTCGCGGATCGCACCGCCCGCGCGCGCAGGCAACTCGGGCGTCGGAGGGCACTGACTGACCTCCGTCCCCCATGAGCGCGGGCCTGGGGGTGACGGGTGGAGCCGCCTGTCACCCCAGCAGAAGCAGGCCACGGCGGCGGCGCGCTAAATAGCACGCCTCCCCATTCCTGGGGCGAGTTGGGGACACCGTTGTCCCCCCTCCTGAGGAGGGCCAGACCGTAAGGGATGGCCCTGGGTCAGCCGGGGTGCGAGGGATATGTCTATAATAACCTCAGCTCCGGCCTAGCACCAAGAACCACAGTCGGCGTGCGGTTTTAGTCGGTTCGAGTCCGACATAACCTCCCCTTCCGGCTCCGGCAGGGGGGGTATCCGAGGGGATTTCCGCACGAAAAAAAAAAAAAAAAAGTATGGATAGTATGGATATGGATTAGTATGGATAAAATAACATAATTGTAACACCTTTGCAATACTTCGATACTTTTTTCTGTATTCAGATTTAGTTTCAAACATCTTAAAAAATAAGTAGCATTTCAAATATTTTATTTATACGGTATCCTCCGCATTGGAGCGGATGTGAGCATTGATTCTTGACTTTTGAACGAAATTCCAAAGGTACCTGTTGCAGTCTGTTAATCTGGGCACAGAGCCGCGGGCTTACGACCCAGTACCAATTTCCGGCCATAATGATGAATGTTTGTATTTGTGATTTATCTCACTTCCTCTGTGTACCAAATCGGTTTCTACCGAAAATGGATACGCTTAGAAAATGAAACCTGGACTGCCCAGAAAAGGAAATGCAGTGGCTACGCATGTGATTGCTTTAATAACGGGTTCGATATCTGTTCTGTTAAGTGGGTTTAAACAAAGACGAACAAGCCTTTGGCACAATAACTATCCAGTGGGCTCTGACTACCCTACTCACCACCGGGATACCCTATTGAGGCCGGGGTATTCTGTAGGGCGGAGGTAATACCCCAGCCGGACTGCTCAATTGGGACGGAAATACTCCGTGTATTGTTACATGGTTCTTGTGGTTGTGGGAACGGGATCAGTGGGTAGCAAGTACCTATAGTCATTTTTGGAAAAGATGGGGACACCGTAGTCCCATATCCGCTGGGGCCTTCTATGGCCCTAGGACCAGTTTTGCCAGACGTTGTCGAGTGATATGCCAGAGGCTGCCTCATCCCTGGCAATTGATGGCACAAGACGGCCGTGTGGTTTTGGTCGGTTTAAGTCTAAAATAACCACCCTCCGACAGGGGGCTACTCGAGTGGGTTCCGGATGCCGCACGTTTAAAAAAAATACAATCACGGAGACTCGACCAAGAGTTTTGATTTTCAGAAGCGTTTTCCTAAAACCCTATATAGATGGCAAACTTTCGTTTCGTTCCGCTCAGGCGTTTGTCCTCAGCCTAACACAGGATTGGATATTCAACTTATTATACTCAATTTCGTTGACCGTCACAAATCCGTCGTCGTTTCGCGTGTTCGAACCACATTTTCGCAGTGATATCGACGATTTATGGATATTACTGATTCTATTATGTTATGTAAGGAATAATATTTGGTTGATGTTGCTATAGAAATCAATAGATAGTAGAGTAGGCCTTCTATTATCGTGTAGTAATATCAATCAGGTCTCACATTGTATATATTACTTAGGAAAGGTAATTTACAATATTACGACGTGTTTTTGTATTAGCTATGAAATCTGCTATTTCACAAATAGGGCAAGGCGTTTCTACCCCACCTTAGGCGGAGTTCACACAGCATTGTCCTCCACGTTTTTTTATTGGGTTTTTGAAAGTGCAATCACCCCGTGTTTATATGGTCGATTTTCATTGTAAAAAACGAATAGCTGCAGTCCACAGAGACGTTCACGTGGAATTTATTCGATTGAAAACGTATGAAGATCGTGCCGTGTGAACAAAACAGTGCTCATACTATGCGCCACTGCAAGTCGAATACGTTTAAGTTCATTCAATTTACTTGACAAGTCCATTGAGTATTCGTTTAAACGGTGTACGATTTATTACATTACCAACAACATGTGAATGGTTCTATGTACAATTTAATGCCACTATTTTTTCGTTAAGATCCACAAATTCGCAAAGATGCAAATAAAAAACGTGCAGGACAATACCGTGTGAATCCAGCCTATAGGTATATCTCTTTGTCGGGAAAAGAGCGATTAGCTATCGGCGGTTCCCTCATTCAAGAAAAATATAGGCAAAGGATGTAAATCCCGTTATTTGAAAGTGTTCGCTGATTCTTACTATTTATGAATTCTAGGTCAAACATAAAGATACCGATAAATTTTTTCATATTTCTCATGAACATAATGACAATAAATTATGTTGTGGTAAGATTTATTACTTGACCGACTGTGAACTTTGAGAGTGATCTTATCTTATTTATGAATGAAAATAAGTCTCATTATATTTCTTATAAAACATTAATCTGCTTCGTTGTTTATGAAAAGATGTCTGATAGAACTATAATAACAAATTATTGTGATTTTCAGTACTCATTTTTTCTTTGTTATGAAATTAATCTTCTTTAATCCACTTTCTGGAACTCTTAATACAATTTGAATGAAATTTTTATAGCATTTACTATGCAAACTTTTTAAGTTCGAAATACATCGGGAAAAAGAAGCGCTCAAGTGGGACTTGAATCCACGACCTTTTCCTTCAGGAGGAATGCTCTTCCAACTGAGCTATTGAGCCACACCTGAATCACTTCAAATTTACCTTCTCTTTATGTCCGTCTAAGGGCGACTGTGGCGCCATCTACCTTCTTACGTACTGTTGGAACCAAAGAATGATTTTTCAATCTTGAGCGCTTCTTTTTTCCGATCTATTTCGAACTCATATTACAAGTTACGAAATTGCTGTTTAAAATGTCCTAAAATACTTATTATTTAGTTTTCATTGAAATACCTAACATTTGAAGCTTCAAGTACCTGTTATTATAATTTAAAGCAAGAATACCTTTCGCGCCTCAGTTCAATAGTTTGTTTTTCTGGAAAGATAGACAGCAATTGTTTTTTTTTGCTCTGTTAACTAGTGAAGCTAACTAAACTGTCTGTGTCCACTGTAGTTGAACGGTTTCACTAGTGTGAACTCAGTCGTCTCGTTGTGTACACGGCCCTGTGGGCAAATTCTAAATTTAATTCTTATTGATTCACCCTTCAAGGATTATCGCATCAAATCGCACCGGCTGATGTGTAGTAGTTTTTAATACTTTGTAAAAAAATCCTAAGAGGCAAAGTGATCGAATACATAGGGAAAAAGAATCTTCTCGGGCAGGACTCGACCCCGCGATCGTTCCCTTACAGCCTTTGACCAACTCGGCTACCGAGATACGCCCGATGTGATTCAAATTTCCCTTCTTATCCGTCTTTAAGGCGACGGTGGAGTCATCTACTGATATTCTTACGATCTATAAGGGATACTGTAAGGCAAAGATCGCGGGTTCGAGTCCCGCCCGAGAAGATTATTTTTCTCTATGTATTCGATTTGTATAGTTAACATACTTAATGCTGTAAATCATTCAACAAAAGCAAAGTGTTGTTTCAGGCGCTAGAAGAAATATCAGTAAAACCTGAACAACAAGAATTACATCGAGAGCGTCATCAAAACAGCGTCGCGCAAACTCGGGATCTTGAACAGGGCGAAGCGGTTTTTCACGCCGGAGCAGCGGTGTCTTCTGTACAAGACACAGATTCGCTCTTGTGTGGAATACTGTTCTCATCTCTGGGATGGTTCCGCGCAATACCTGTTAGACGCTCTTGACAGAATGCAGCGACGTGCAGTTCGTATCATAGGTGATCCTGAGGTTACCAACACCTTGGAACCTCTGCAGTTGCGTAGAGACGTTGCCTCTCTGGCCGTTTTCTACCGCCTCTGCCACGGCGAGTGTTCTGAGGAGTTATTTCAACTGATCCCACCCTCTCCCTTCCTATCCAGAACAACACGTGCTGGTCTGCGGTGCCATCCACACACGGTGGAATCCATACCATCTCGCACTAAACGGTTTGGGGGCTCTTTCCTCTGCCGCACGATAAAGAGCTGGAATGCTCTGCCCGCATACGTGTTTCCCTCCTCTTACAGTCCCGGGTTCTTCAAGCGGGGCGTGAAAAGGCATCTATCAAGGCCGTCAAGTTAGGGACCACCATTTTACGTCCAATGGCACCGGGAATGGTGGTCTGTATCTTCTGGACTGCACTTCAGCTTTGTTGCCATCTAGCGGGGTGCAGTCAATTGACGGACTAAATATAAAAAAAAAAAAAAAAAAAGTTATACTGCGATTCTTGATTGCTAAGAGGTCAAATCCCAGAGCTCCGCATCTACTAAGATCGATCAACTAAGCACATTATATTTTAAGTATCCATTAATATTTAGCGCTATAATCCACTTACCAGCACTTTTAATTGTTCCGTCACCTACTAAATAGGTGACGGAATGGTAATGAGGCCGGCTAAAATTAAATTAATAGATTTGCTTAAAATGTGATTAAACAACATAATTTAGGCCTGTGAAATGAGGTTTAAAGGTTAATTTCGAAAATAGAAACTACTAGGCCTTATTTTTTTACACCACTTAGGTGAAAGACATGGCCTACCTGATGGAAATGGTTACCGTGGCCTATGGACGTGGACGTATACAACAGAGAATCTCGTGTTACCGACCTTACAAGAACAGAGAGTTTATGTGCCGTCAGTGTAGAAGACAAATGAAGACAAGCCTTGGTCTTCCCACTGACAGCACAAAAACTCTCACGTGAGCTCTGGTTATCCTACTCACCGCCGGGAACACAACACGAGGTTATCATAGCCCTGGGAAGGGAAAGGTCGTGGGTTCAAGTCCCACTTGAGTAATTAATTTTTCCTGATGTATTGGAATTTTAAAGTTAGATTATAAATGCAACAAAAACTCATTCAAATACCCTGGGCCTCGATTCTACTAAAGCAAAACTATAGTCAAACCACAGAGATTGCAAAAAGCGGCAATATATTATAGACTTTAAAGCGATGCATTTAAAGTTCAATATTAAATAACTGTTAGCAGAGTGAATAAAAGAGTGTAATGAAACTTTTGTCATTTAATTTTGGACCTTAGTGTATAGAAATAAAGTCTAACCTTGAATGCCGCTTTTTGCAATCTCTGTGGTTTGACAATAGATTTGCTTTAGTAGAATCGAGGGCCTGGTATTCTGTAGGGTGGTGACGCTTCCCTAGTCGGACTGCTCAATTGGGACGGAAATACCGTTGTGTTCTACCTCCGTCCGTATATAAACATTATATTATAGATTATTACGCCGGTATCTTTCTGTGGAAATCCATACTAATCCATACTAATATTATAAATGCGAAAGTACTCTGTCTGTCTGTCTGTCTGTCTGTATGCTACGCTTTCACGCCTAAACCACTCAACCGATTATGATGAAATTTGGTATGGGGGTAGATAGATTACACCTTGAGGTGTATTTGGGCTATATTTTGTCGCAATAACCGACATCCACGCGGGCGGAGCCACGGGCAAAAGCTAGTATAATAATAAACAAAGATTGTGTGAGTTGACGAAATGTTGGTTATCTTATATAACTTCTTAGAAATGGTCGTAAGAAATTTGTGAAAGCAAATCATTATAAATGTCATGGAAAGATAATAATATCTGAAAATGATTTGAAGTTATTTTTATCGTTTGAGTGATATCTAAAAATAGATCAGAGTAAACAGGTAAAAATATATTCATTTCAAATACTAAACTTATTATATACGAGATTCAAACAAAAAAGCCATAAATATAAAGAGAAAATTACATTTCAATGAAAAATTAATTCGTGAGATTTTACCCTCAGTACAGTCAGCAACAGAAAGATGTAGGCGAATAAACTACTCAAAATGAATGATTTCGTTTTTTCCCCCTTCCTGTTGACCGATTGTTCTGATATTCGGTACATACCTTTAGTTCGGACAGTAATACCAATTATATCAATAAAACAGTTTGATTTACTTTTAATACGAGAGTTTTAGATCATTTTGAGACTTCAATATCTAGTATAGATATAGATTCCTATAATATATTATACTAGCTTTTGCCTGCGGCTTCGCCTGCATGGATATCGGTTATCGCGACCAAACATAGCCTATGTCCTTTCTCATGGTCTAATCTACTCCTATACCAAATTACATCAAAACCGGTTCAGTGGTTTAAGTGTGAAAGCGTAACAAACAGACAGACAGAGTTACTTTCGCATTTAAAATATTAGTATGGATTATTACGCGTCTTCCAATAGGCATGTCCGAACTTTGACAGTTGGTAGCGGCCATCTTGTTGAAGCTACATCTGTCAAATTGGTTGTCATTTGTTCATTCTGGTTTGCCAAATTCAACAACACGTGCAAATGATAACATTGTTTTATCAAAATGAGTGTTCAGTTCGCGCAACGCGCCCATTTTACGGTCGTCATAATCGTCCTACCGAGAGGACTATATTTTAAATTTGAGTCCACTGGTTCGGTAAATGATCGACTAACACCCGTATGTCAACGAAACGTAAGGTCTGCCGAAAAAATCGCCGCTGTCCATGAGAGTGTGCAGGAGAATCCGAGGCAGTCGATTTTGCGTCAGACCATCACTGTCAATGGCGAGCGCTATAGGTCGATGATTACCAACTTTTTTTGGCATGAACTGGATCATCTGAACAACAACGACTTATGGTTTCAACAAGATGGCGCTACGTGCCACACAGCTCATGCCACATTGAATATGAGAGATTTGAGGGCATGGTCATCTCACGTGGAACTGATGTGAACTGGCCACCGAGATCTTGTGTCATATTCCACACATAATGGCATCACTACATCTTTCAAATAAATAAATAATTTCGATAATATGTTACACACGTTGTTCTATTTAAATTTAAAGATACGACACGCTTAATGAAAGACCTTATATATAAGATTTAATATCTATAATCAAGATGTTTAAGACACTGACTGTACATGTATCACCATTTTATGGGTATCATTCTTAAGAGTCTTTTTATAATTTTAAATATTAATATTTTATTTTTAACGATTTAATCATTTAGTGTAAACTTTTGTCAGCCTCTGTGTGCCTTTCTGTTTTACGCAATATTTACAGACAATCGTGACTTGAAATCGTGATTACGGTGTATGTATATAACATTGTATATACGTAACATTTTTGTGTATGTAATATATGGAAAGATAAACATTTATTTTTGAGTCTGACGAAATAGTTCAATCTTAAATACCTTAATGAGGAGTCACATCAAATTGTAACGTACAAATCTTCTGTAAACTTTTACAGAAAAAAGAGCTCAAGCTTAAAGCTGCCTGTCCAAAGAGATTGAATTTGTAAATCAGATTAGGTATGCGACTTCTTGAGGTCATTTCAACTAACTTAATTATTAAAGTTCTTGCTGCCAACGACTTTGAAGTTGGCAAAGCAAGAAGTGGCGAATTAGTAAAGTAATGGCACTTCTGATGTGTACAAAAAGTCGTTCGAGTATTAAATATGAGTGGGTTGTGAACTGTTATGCTCGTAGGGGCAAGTTGAGTTTTTATTAATGAACTAGCTTTTGACCGCGGCTCCGCCCGCGTGGATATCGATGATCGCAACGAAACATAGCCTATGTCCTTTCTCATAGTCTAATCTACCCCTATATCAAATTTCATCAAATAAGTTCAGTGGTTTAGGCGTGAAAGCGTAACATACAGACAGACAGATAGACAGACATATAGAGTTACTTTCGCATTTATTATATTAGTATGGATTAAAGTGATACATTTTTTGGTTTGTAAAAACACTTGAAATACTTCACTCCTCGCAGTCTTTTTCTTGTTCGGAGACTTCTCGTGGTGTAGCATAAACAAGTATGAGCGACGTAACATACCTATTATATCTTAGTAACTTTGCAACATATAACGATAAGTGTAATTTTCTGCCCGTGCATGTGTTTCTTTCTAGTTACAATAGTCTTATAATTTACTAGCTTTTGCCCGCGGCTCCCCCCGCGTGGATGTCGGTTCCCGGCAATTATTCGAATTTTTCTTTACGTAAAAACCTTTCCTGGACTTCCACGAATAATTCAAGACCAAAATTAGCCGAATCGGTAAAGGTGTTGTTGAGTTATAACATTACAACGAAAAGTGGCATTGATTTTTATATATATAGATTTTATTCTCAATATTGAACTAAAAAAATTTATTTTTTCTTATTGACGTCAATAGGAAAAAATAAATTCTACTCAAGTTAAGTTTACTACCGCTTCTAAGACGCTGGTGGAGAAGAAACGATGCAACAAACTCCACTGCGGCATATTTTAAGACGTCAAATTACAGCAGCTATTTCGGTAAGGCTATTTCAGGTTCTTCTAGCGGGGCGTGCTGCGTCTGTCAAGGCTGTCAAGGTAGGGACAGTTATGGGATTACCAGCATTTAAAATGGTGATCCACATTATCAGGAATTTACTTTACCTGCCTACCACCCAGCAGAGAGTAGGCTATTGACGAGATGAATATAAATAAAAACATCGACCACTCGTTGGTGCACAATGTACAGGGCGTTTGTAAATTTGTTAATGGTCAGCAACTTTTATATCAGCTAAGAGTTCTAGCAAATTTACTCCAAAGTAAAAATTTAACGCCATGTAGGAGCTGTTTGTCTACAGTTTCTGAGAAGCACTTGCTGAGTCTGGTAGCCATAATATATTTGAGCGGGAAATGTTTTATACATTGTGTAGCGTTATTCTAAGTATCCCAATAATACTGGTTCTCAGAAGTTAATCGAATTTATTTGGGATTCCAAGTCGGTCGTCAGATTTCCCCAGAGTCGGTCACACGCTTCAGTTTCAATAACTAAGAATCGATCGTGACGTCATCTATGATAAAGGCACTTGTGCCAAAAAATGCGTCTTGATTTCATAATAATAGTAAATAGTAATGACATGACCAGATAATGCTATCTACACTCAAACTAAGCATAGCTTATTATATGGGTTCTAAAATGCGAATAAAAATATTACGTAGAAACACCGAATTCAATACAAGTATATTTGCATTGAGTGGAACGGAAACTGTGTCCTCTGATTTAATAGTACACATATCTACAAAATAGTAACTTCAAATTCTATCACTAAAAGTATACGATCACTTTAATACTCCATTCACACGTCACTCAACACTTTGGCTTCACACCACCGCCAAGAAAACAGGTACACTCCAAGAACTATGTCAAGATGAGCCGTTTTTTTAATCGTGTCGGGGTAGATGCGAAACTCGGCACTTGGCGGGATTCCCTCACCTATTAAATACTGAATTACGACGACAGTTTTAGTTAAGACGTTAATTGGAACACTGCCGCCGATTGCTCGTGTCTACTGATGTTCCATAATAATTGGATAGGAAAAAAATGGGCCTTTTCGGCTTAGTTTTCTCATGGGAGCTATGGTTCCGAATACTTCAAGAAATGTTTAAGTATTCTTGTTTGTTTAATAAGTTCTTCTATAGCGTTTCTTAGAATGACTAAAGCATACCCTCGAGGTAATGTAAATGGTGTCCTATTTAATGAGAATAAATATAGAAAACGTACAAATCAAAGGCATAGACTTTTAAAAACAGTTATTTATTTAATAACAACGTTTACTTGCTTGCTACAGCAGATGTACTCGAGTACAACTAAGGTGGGGAGACCCTAGCAATATTGAAATGGTATCCAGAATAATTCAGATATTTAAAAAAAAATCCCTATCAAAAATGTTTAAAAACTTATTGAACGAAACATCAATGTGAACCTTTGAGAATGCCGTAAGGCGAAACCGGTCTGGTATAGAAATAAAGTCAGTGGAAAAGTACAAGTGTGTTATTCAATATGTGTAGCAGATTCCACCAAGCGCCATCAATCTCAAGTAGTCTTTAAAAACTTACTTATCATTTTCCTATTGGGAGGGACACTACTATATATGTATGATATATGATTCAATATTAGCACTTTGGAAGTATCGATGAGGAAGATAGTTATTTTGGAAGTAGGATTGAGGAAAACAGGTTACCATGGTGTTTATGGAAGACATACTTCTATATTCTGTCTGGTGTTTCTATCTGTCTGATTCTATCTGGGTGTTTCTATGTATAATAAGTATGTATTTCCAAAAGAAAAGTATATAAGTATGTTTATCCGCATTCTAGATTCCATAACACAAGCTATAAAAGCTTACCATGGGTCTAGATCGCGTTGTGTAGAATGTTGTAGAATATTTATTTATATTATATTTATATTCTATATCTTCTATAAACACCGTGGCAACCACAAATGTCAAAAAAGATATTTTATTGCATTTAGATTTTGTCTTTGGGCGATTGGGTGAGATGTTTAAGGGTTATGAAAAAAGAGTATTAAAAATGTATTTAAACCCCTAAATATTCTTAGTTCATTATAATCGCTTACCAGGCAGGTCACATTTGTCAGAATTGGTAGTGAAAAATGGACTCCATTCTACACATAAAACATAACATATAACATAAACTCACGCCTGTATTCCCCGAAGGGGTAGGCAGAGGTGCTAGCACCCACATTTCGGCAGTTTATGTTTAGGTCCCAATGTTTAGGCCTATTGCCATTAACCGGGCACTTATAAACCTGCGATAAATACACACATAACTACACATAAATGCCAAAATCCATTACGAATGTACATGGTGCTAATTTGGAAGTAATTTGAAACAATGTACGTAATTGCATATTATACAGGTTGTTTCAGAATGTAAGCGAGACATAGATTGTGTTACGACCGCCCTGTCCCCATTGTGTACTGGGATGAAATGGATTATTAGTTATTTATCACATTTGTACGGACATACACAGATATGGACGTTCAACAGTATTTGTGAATTATCTATTCTATGCAGAAGTGCTGGTTTAAAACAATGAAATGGAAATCACGTATTTCGTCAGTACCAATATAATACGTGATTTCCAATTCACTTCTATTGTTCTCAAGTATTTATTCTTAAAAGTAGATAGTAGTGTTATATTACTAACTTTTATACAAGCAAGTACTCATGCCTGTATGGACATACGGCATCCAACTTTGGGGATGTACAAAACGAACTAACGTGGAAATCATACAAAGATTCCAAAATAAGGTACTTCGGACTATAGTTAATGCTCCCTGGTACGTCAGAAATGATGACATCCACCGAGACCTTGGAGTGGATAATGTAACTAACGTTATAAAAAAACACGCCGAAGCACATGAACAAAGGCTTCTTCATCATGTGAACGTCGAGGCTATCCAGCTACTAGACAACACGGACATAGTGAGAAGACTAAAAAGAACTAAACCCTTTGAGTTAGTTTTGTGAATTAACATAACAAAGTGCAGTGAGTGCTATGTTTAAAGAACACAAGATCAAAGTGTCTATCAATAACAATAGAGACAATAAGAAAAGTGCCAATGGACACATTCTTAACTTGTAAGTGTTAGCAAATTAAGTTAAATTTAAATTACTTATTAGCCTCTAGGTCTAGATTGTAATTGTCTTAGTATCCGTTCAATAACGAATACTACATAATAAAAAAAAAAAAAAAAAAAAATATTACTAACTGTAAAATTACTTACTATTCTATTCTATGCAGTAGTGCTGGTTTAAAACAATGGATTGGAAATCACGTATTTCATCAATACCAATATAATATGTGATACCCAATTCTCGTCTATATTTCGCAAGTATGTTTATTCTCAAAATGTAGATAGAAGTATTGTAATATTAACTGTAAAATTACTTATATGGATACAATACTAATATACCTATAATATAGGTAGGTACTATCACCATTTTCAGAACAAATGAGTATGAAGTTTGTTAGCTGTATCTCTGTAGCTGCATTTTCGATTAAAGTGTAAATTGGCTATTAATTTTCTTACGTTCGTACAGCAATATTTGCTATTCCAGTTATGAAAGATGAAGTGTGTACACCGCATTCCCTCCTACCTATAGCTCGACCTATGATCTTGGTTGTAACGGGCCGAATCTTGGGAGATGGGCGTCTTGCTACTGGCATTCAGGCGCGCATGCCTTGGCTCCCCACTTTTGGTGTTAAACCATTTTCGTTCTCTCCCCTTTCTCTGGCAGCTCGCCACAGTCTGGGGCAGCACGCCACATCTGCTGTGATTGAACTATGTTTAGTGACATTAGTGTGGCAATGGACTTTGTTAGAAGAACTAGCAATCAAGAATAATAAGCGGAGTTCCTTGGGCTAAAATGCAAACTTTTGAGGGTTTTTTTTATCGTGCGTATAATCCCCACGGATACCACCCCCACGTAGCCGGTGGAGGCGGTTACGTCGGACTCGAACCGACTAAAACGCACGCCGTCTTGGGTCCTTGGTTGCTGGAGGTGAGATTACCGAAAGCATATCTTTCGCACAAACTTTTGAGGGGTAATTGCTATGATGATGATGACCAGAAGCATATTAAGTTCATAAAATGTAAATCTGGAACAATTTTCTAGCTGTCAATAAACCATTTGATCTGCTAAATTGGCAAACAAGCGTATAATATAACCCACTAGAACCCACCTTGGACGCTTCCAACAACAAGATTTGGCGACTTGTAGCCACTCTTTAGCAACCCCTCTACAACCTTTTTATACCCTTTTTGGAAAATCCCATACAATCATCTTATCTGTCTTGTAATTTTATTTTGATCTACAATAATGTTAATTATTGCATATTACGAAAGTTTTAAAGTTATATATCTGGATATTTTTGTTACTACAGATTTCCAGGCGGGCGGAGTCAGTAACAGATTTTTTCTTATATATTTTCAAATTTGATTTATCTAATTTAATAATAAAATTTAACCGAACTTGTTGATTAAAGAATACAAAAATAGTATGATATTTTCTAAAGTATACGCGAATGTCACTCATTGAAATAAAATCACTTTTTACGGATTCTATCGCGATATATTTGTTATTATTACTTTTTAAACCGACGTTTCTGCTGCAAAGCAGCCGAAACGTCGGTTTAAAAAGTAATAATAACAAATATATCGCGATAGAATCCGTAAAAAGTGGTTTTATTTCAACAAAAATAGTAGTACAGTTAGCGTCATAAATATCTTGACGATGAAGTCTCAAAATGATCTTAAAATTCTTGTAGGTATAAAGAGGAAATCAAACTGTTTTATTAATGTGAATGGTATTATTGTCCAAGCAAAGGTTGGTACACACCTTTGCTTGGACAATAATACCATTCACATTAATAAAACAGTTTATATATTAGAACACACAGACAACTGGAAGGGGGTAAAAAAACTAAATAAAGATCATTTTGAGTACTTTGTACGTTAACATTTTTTGTTGTACAAAGCACGTGCATTCTTAATGTACAGTTTTAATTTATGTTTAATAATCTACCCCACCAGTACTCCTAAATTATAATAATAGCACGTTATGACGTTATACCTACCTACCCTTTAATACAAGTAAACGAAGAACTGACGTGACAGTACCCTATTTAAGTAATAATAAAATTATAATATTAATGATACAAAGGTCTCGTCTTTTTTATCATCGTTCTATAAATAGCTCGGAATTAACATCAATTTAAACAGTGGTCTATCAGTGTGCCTGGACAATTTGAAACTTAAATTGCATGAAGTGACGCTGATACACCATCTAGTGTTAAAGTTAATACATACCTTCATACATTAATAATTGTAAATAAATAAGGCCTCGTTCAGTATTTAGATAAGTATAAATAAAAAAAAATAAGTCGAATTTATTACCGCATGTACGTGATTTAAGACCGTAAGGGAGGGAAGGTATTATGAACTTGATTGTACAGTCCACAAAGCAGATACAGTTGCACCTTTACAAACAATTTTATATGAAAAAGTGCGACCGTATCAATTTTGTCGATTGTACACGACCCGAGTAAGTATCGTTCTGTATAACATTTACATTTAGCAAACGAACCATTATTATTAATGTACATTTGAACATTAAAGTGCTGTAGCCTATTTAACCCTGGTACAATGAGAGCTGATGTGCGGAATCCACTGACCCATTTGGCTTTGAAATGAAACGTACGGGAAACACAAAGACCTTTAAAGAATGAAGGCTTTGAAAACGAAGCGATGAGTCAACATCTCTAACATTATACGAATAACGGACTGTCTTGTTGTACTTTTTGTGTTTTAACAGGTATAGAAAGTAATATTATTACTTATGGCGCAGTATACTATGAACATTTTTTTTTATCGTGCAAAAAAAACCGTAGCTGGTGTAGGCGGTTATGTCGGAATCGAACCGACCAAAACGCACGCCGTCTTTGGGTCTTTGGTTGCCGGAGGTAAGAATGCAGGAAACATATCTCATTGACAGCCTCTGCAAGCAAGAGGCGCGGGTTCGCTCCCCGCTCAGTGCAAATATTTGTATGCATGAATATGGCTATTTGCATTGGTCTGGGTGTTACTATGTATAATATGTATGTATTTACAAAAAAAAAGTATATAAGTACCTATGTTTATCCGCATTCTAGATTCCATTCCAACACAAGCTATAAAAGCTTACCATGGGTCTAGATAGCGTTGTGTAGACTGTTGTGTAATATTTATTTATTATTATTTATATCTCTCGCACCCCAGCAGACCCAGGACCCTCTCTTTCGAGATTCTTATCCAAAATCTGAGTATTATTAAGTAATATGTAAGTAAGTAAATGCACTTTTCTGAAAAACTATCAAGCCTATATAATAGATTTGTTGAACTTCATGTCTAACTTCCCTTACCATTCAATTCCTACAACCATACCTAATGACCATCCAAAGGTTGCCTGGTAGAAATCGCTTAAAGCGATAAGGCCGCCCTTGTACTGTTTCCGTAGATGTTTATTTTTATATTCTGTATTTTTATGGTGTACAATACAGTATATAATAGTAATAAGTGTGCCGCCTGTTAAAAAACACATAATTTTATAACCGTTATAACCATAAAGACCTGGAACTCCCTGCCAGCTCACGTGTTTCCTTCTTTCTACAGTCCCGAGTCCTTTAAGCAGAGAATGAAAAGAGTGCCACCATTGTTAACATAGTACAGTTTACGATGGTGACCCTCTTTCCGAGACTTTGCTTTTAGCTTACCATCAGGCGAGGTGAAGTCAAATTGACGTGTCGATTTATAAAAAAAAACATTCATTTTTGTGTTCATTGGATACAATGAAAAGATACGTGAGCCCTCGTAAAGCTCAACTCATTGTTAGTTATAAGCTACAGTCTTAAATCATATTCGTATCTTAAGCAATACGAGCATCGTAAATCAAAAGACCAAAACATTTCCTCAAGTTACAGCTTCTGAGGTAACAGTTTAACCTTCGACTGACTAAACAAAGCATCGCGATTATGTCATAGTTGAAAGTTTCCATGCCATGTACGTTGTTTTATAATTTTCACTGTTAAAAGAAACTTAATTAAAGTTCTTATGGAACAGTAAAGTTACAAAGAGTATATCGCAGTTGCAAACAAACTTGGATTGGGGTTTAATGTTCCTATGTATACAATATTACTTTGAGATACAATAACGTGTCTAGTGTTTTTCACTGAAAGGAAGGTTTAACGTGTTTTCTAGGCTTGACTACTTGGTCTAGTTAGTCTGTGAGCTAAAGTAGGTTATAAATAAGTTATTTTAATAGGTAGTTTTTTTTTTTACCTTACCTTGCCCTCAAGAAAAGAACGTACTCTCTTTTGAATGGAAGGCAACGCACTTGTGACTCCTCTGGTGTTGAGGGTGTCCAGGGGCGGTGGTGATCGCTTACCATCAGGCGATCCGTCTGCTCGTTTGCCTACCTATTCCTAAAAAAAAACTATTAGCTTATATCTAGCCTGATTCACTAGATTGTCAGTGCATTTCTATACTCTGTGCCTGAAAACTGCAGTAACACCAGTAGCCACAGTATATCCAAGTTGTGAAAGTTAACTCCAACTGATTTGGGACAAGGCCCGGAGAATGAAATCCAGGCTGTCAAAAAATTACTTTTTTTTTAACGTAAGTTAATTAAAATTTCCACGTAATTGAAGGAATATTATAGGAATCTATAAGGTACACAAAAAAATTAAATGTCTATAGTTTTATATCATACCTGTATTTATTAGCTTGGCACGAGCCTTTTCTCAGTACAAGGTACACAGATAGAACTGACGATACCTTGAAGAACGCGATTATTGAGCAACAGACAGTACGGCTTCCGGTAAGTCGCTCATCCGGTGACATTCTTGTGAATCTTTTCAATCTTTACGCGAGCCATCGAAATTCAAGGTAAAGCACTGACAATCAAGATAGATATAGCAAAAACCTTGAGACTGGTTAAATCATATCTAATCCACGTCACCGGCTTTGTGCTTCACAAACCCTCGAGATTATCTTTCACCGTCCTAGTACTTTATTTAGTCAAAACGTACAGGCAAGTAAAATTAATTTTAATATACAAAATTATACGCACATGAATTTCCAAAAACCAGAGAGTCGAACAGAGTATAAGAAATCATTTAGAGAAAGGATACAAGCGTTTTAAGATCTTCAAAAGTAGATGAAAATTTTCAAAAAACCGGTGGAAAAGAAACTTCATCTAGTTTGTCATGCACCATGTGACACATTGGGAAGCTATGAGGAATCGGATTATAAGTATTCATCGTCACTGTAGGTTTAATTGTAAGGGTATCGTGCTACCCTGTACAAGTTCATTCATCATCTGATGTGATGTTCCTTATATGCCTCGTTAGAGGATTGATACGCCCTACTCTTGACAGGAAGACTGTTCAGTGCTAGGAATTCTGAGGAATTCCTGTGCTTGTTCGATATCAAGAGGTTTTACAACTACATGGTACTAAATAAAATGTTAATACTTAGAACATCTGGACCTCGATTCTATTAAAGCAAAATCACTGTTACATCACAGCGACTGCAAAAATGGTAATAAATGTTAGACTTTATGGCTATATACCCAAAGTCCAAAATTAAATGAATAGAGTTTCATTACATTTTTTCGTTCTCTCTGCAAAAATCTATTTGATTTCAAACCTTAACGGTATTGACTTCTCATAATAGCATCGCAAAAACCGCAAAACTAGTGATAAATAGAAATCTACGATTACATCGTTCATATCGTAATTTGGGTCCTCATTTATTATTCACATAGGACTAAAGTTCCAAGCCGTGCATGGCTGTGCTATTTTTGTGTTTGTATCCAAAGGGTAGTTACGTTATTAAATTTTGCATAAATAATACGCTGGTTTTTACGCGGCCACGTTAAGTACCATATTTATTATAGCTTGCGCAGGTTTGTTAGGAATTTAAGATTTTTTATAACATGAACTGTATGCACAGTCAGCATCAAGTGATCTTACTTTCTTGATTTCCCTCCCTTCATGTTGACGAATTGTTCTGATATTTGGTACACATCTTTAATTCAGACAAAAAGTACAATTACAAAACAAACTGTTGTTCTAAACAGTTTGTTTTGCTCTTTACACTTTAGTTTTAAGATAATTTTGATTCTTTATAGTCAAGATATCTGTCAAGATACTGTCCTCAAGGGTCAGGGGGTATAAAGGAAAATTGCCGATCTTTGATTTGATTTTTATACCCGAAAGTGTGCCACAAATGAGCTTGTTTTTTTTTAAATAGAAAATACGTTATATTTAAAAGGTACTCAATTTGGTGAAAACATAAAATAATAATATTTTTTCGATAAAATAAGATCACAAAGTTAGGCCTAATTTTTGATTAAAATTAATTTATTTTCAAGATTATTCATATAACTGAGTCAATTTTATGTACAAAGTTTAAAATTATAAAATCTAGTGACTCAATTTTTCACTTTGTTTAAATTATATGGAATTTACGAGTAATTAAAAAAAAACCGATTCGGCGCTTACGATGTTCTTTTTCCGCGCATAACGGTCTCTTGCTATCGCACCTGACGCGTGGTGCCGGCCATCTGTTGTTTCATCAATTAGTCGGGCTCGCCCCGTTGAGACGAGGGGACTGTTTTTCTGTTTTCCGTCGAAAAAGTTCGTCGAAATTATGGGAAATAAAAAAAATCAAAAGATAAACTCTAAAAAAGAATATAAAAAACTAAGAATTCAACTCATGGCTAATTGTCGAAAGTAATATTTCTTTATTTTCTTTAGTTTGTTACTAAGTACAATTTTTGTATCAACCGTTGCCAGGCAGCCCGGGTGTAGTATATGAAAATCAAATAGATGTCTTAGACCACCTCGCGTTTGAAGTATGTAACTAATGTTATTTTTTATAGCAGTAATATAATTATATTTTGCGAAAGTACTTATACATTGTATTATCAATTTTAATGCTTTTCAGAGTTGCTTCAGCTCGTAATATAACATAAGCTGATGAATCAAAATAATAAATAATCAAAATCATGTAATAAAAATAAGTAAATACGGTACCTAGCTCATTTACTCATTAGTATTTGAGATGATCTTTCTTATTTATTCATTTAAATTCGAATTAATACAGTTTTTAACTATGAAATCACATTTCTAAAATCACATATGTCGAGCAAAATGACAAAATTTCGTAAACGGCCTCGTAATATCCACATTATTGACGTCATATTCATAGAATAGCTTCAACTCTTTTTGTATTTCTAATTATAGATTAAAAATATATTTTTTAATTAAATTTCTACAGTGATCGTCTACTTTTATGAACTGAAAGTAATATCTTTAGACGTCTTGAACCAATTTCAGTATGAAATATACATTTGTTTACCTTATTCTTATCTACCTATAACAAAATTGAAAGTATATTACATGTAAGCATTTTGTAATTATTATTGACATAAATATTTCTATAACTTACTTTTTCGTATTATTTATGCACTACCTGTAAAATTATTCAGCGAATCGTCAGAGTTCTTAGGGAGATTTTATCTAAAACACAACAAATTATAATAATACAGTGAAAATTTATTAAAATTTATATCGTGATAAAAATGTAAATATTTGACGATTTCAAAAAATATGCATTCATTTTTTGACCACTATATTTTAAGCTGTTTATTAAAGCTAAGCTGCTTATGTTTATTTTACGGGATCCTGCCTTTTCGCCGACTTGCCAACCAACGTTTCGCCTATTTTTCACTTTGACGACTAACGATTGTCAAATTTTTGTATGACAACGTTCCATTTGGTAGAATTATTGTTAAGCTGATTGTAGAATTATTTTAATGACAAAAAACGTTTGGGGCATTTATCTTTTGTCAAGTTATTTATTAGGCACTTTTAGACGAATAACGTTTCGCCTGTGTAACAGTTCCCTTTCGTACATTGATATAATGTTAAAAAAAAAACAATTTTACATTTGTAATAAGTATAGCAACAGAAATCTAAGTAGGTTAGGTTAAATTTGCAAATTTTCAAAGTGCGGAGCGAAGTTCAGGTGAAATCGAAAGGAATCCGTTAGGTTAGGTTAGTATGCTGAGGCGGCTTGCGCAATGGCGGGCTCTCCTCCGTGGGAGCTGGAGGTCGGGGTCCTCGCGTTAGTGTATCATTGGCGCGAGGAGGCCCGGAGCCGGGGCGAGTTCCCGGCACCTTCGGAGGTGAGAGAGCGGAGGCTCCTGGTGAGACGGTCCATGCTCCTGGAGTGGGAGCGGCGGCTGGCCAATCCCACGGCTGGCAGAAGGACCGTCGAGGCAATCCGTCCTGTCCTCAGAGACTGGATGGACCGATCGCGGGGGTCGGTAACGTTCCGCATGGCGCAGTTCCTTTCGGGGCATGGATGCTTCGGAAGCTACCTGTGCCGGGTGGGACGAGAGCTGACCAGTGGGTGCCACCACTGTGGCGGCGATGATGAAACGGCGCAGCACACCCTAGAGGAGTGCCCTGCGTGGGCTGGGGAGCGCCGTGCTCTTATCGCCGAAGTGGGGACGGACCTCTCGCTGCCGGCCGTAGTTATGTCTATGGTCGACGGCGGCGATGAGGCGTGGGCAGCGGTTCAGACCTTCTGCGAGACGGTTATCTCGCGGAAGGAGGCGGCGGAGGGGGAGAGGGAATGTGACCCACTTTCCCTTCCACAGCGCCGCAAGAGAACCGGAGCTCAGAGGAGGCGGTACCTCCAACTCCGCCCCCCCTAACCGGGCCGGGCAGTAGACGCGGGGGCGTCTGCTGCCCTTACATAGGCCTCGAGGCTGAAGGCGCACGTCGTGTCGCGTGTGCCTTGCCTAGGCGGGTGGCAGAAGGACTCCTCTTCTGCCGCACCAGAGACGGGCCTGCCGTCGATCAGTGGCGGGCGACCCACACGACGATGGCGGGAGATGTTGTTCCCGCCATCGTCGATATGTGGTGACGACGGACACCGTGGTGGTTTAGTGGGTAGTCTAGCCTCCTTCGGAGGCTAGGAGTCCCACACGAAGCCCACCCTCTACCCCTGGGGGGTGAGCGAAGTGCTTAAACGTATTCCACCACGTAAAAAAAAAAGGTTAGTATGCTGATAAACAATGCACGAGCCGAGCGAGCGAAGCGAGCGTGCCGCGGCAGCGGCCGGCGAAGTACCGGAACCAAATCGCATTTATTTCACTACACAGGGCATTTAAATATGCTACATCGGTATTAACAACTACATGAATATTACGCTAACTAAAACATTCGCTACTTGAAAGTTGGCATTTTGAAAAGTGTCATCCTAAAAGGAAGACCAAACGTAAAATTGGCAACTGTGAGGTTGGGTAAAAAACAAAATGATATCACAAATTGGCAAATGATTATTCTACGAAATGAAATTCTGCGAAACGTTAGTTGGCAAGTGATAATCGGCTGAATAATTTTCGGCTAGAAGGCAGAGATCCTTATTTTACAAATCGCACTCATTTTATGTATCACCAAATATAAATTTATATATTAACATATTAATTTATTAATATATCGATGTTCTTTGGCGAGTATCAGTAGATACTCGCCAAAGAACATCGATATAATCCTAGAATGATCCGCGAGGCTATTAAAATTATAAAACACCCAAATTTTAATAAAGAGGATGGATGGAACGTACCACCAGCTTGGGACCCAGTCATCACTTAATCAAATCCAGTAAGCAGCAAAATCGAGCAAAACTAAACAACGCAGTGAGCTCATTCTGCGTAAATTTGCAGCAGCCGAAACGTCGGTTTAAAAAGTAAATAATAACAAATATACGCGATAGAATCCCTAAAAAGTGGTTTTATTTCAATGCTTATGTTTATTTTACAAATCCCACTCATTTTATCTATCACCAAAAATAAAATTATTGTGTGTTCAAAGTATACCTTATATAGATAATGATCCAGCTTGTACTTTGCCAAATTTTATCTGATTATTTTGGGTATACTGTGCGCCTGCGTACTAAACACAGCAGTTAGCTGCCACACAAAATACTGCGGGGTGACAGACGTGTGGACAGACGAGAGCGGGACGTATGAAGTGTGCGGGTGAAATCTGAATTTTTTCTAGCTTTATGCGCGCTCTTAAAAAGTCGGTTATATTATCGTGAGGTCCCAAGCTGATTATCCTACCTTAGTTATTGTTTATTTTTATGTTATTTTGATTATTTCAATCTGACCCGGCGAACTTCGTTCCGCCAATTTTTTCCACTCACGTGGCGTCAGATCCTGTTCCCGCTGCATTCCCCACTATATTAAGCATGTATCCATACTAATATTATAAATAACGAAAGTAACTCTGTCTGTCTGTCTGTTTGTCAATATGTTACGCTTTCGCGCCTAAACCACGGCACCAATTTTGATGAAACTTGGTATAGGGGCAGATTAGACCATGAGAAAGGACATAGGCTATGTTTGGTCGCGATAACCGACATCCACGCGGGCGGAGCCACGGGCAAATGCTAGTTATACATATAAACCTTTCGCCTTGAATCATTCTATCTATTAAAAAACCGCTCCAACATCCGTTGCGTAGTTATAATTATCTAAGCATACATAGAGACGGACAGACAGCGACAGTGACTATATTCTATACTATATAGTGATGATTACCTTACCCGGCGAACTTCGTTCCGCCAATTTTTTTCCACCCAAGTGGCGTCAGATCTCGTTCCCGCTGCATCCTCTACTATATTAAGCATGTATTATACTTAAAAACATTCCTCTTGAATTACTTCATCTATTAAAAAAAACGCATCGAAAACCGTAGCGTAGTTTTAAAGATATAAGCATACCTACATAGGAACGGACAGACGCGGAAATCGACATTGCTAAAAACTATGAACTATTGAGCTAGATTGAATGGAAAGAGGATGACAGTCAAACACACGAGGAAAATTAAGGACCGGGTCCATGGAGCGCACGACTCAAAATCTGTCAAAATACAGACGCAGCCGTGCACGCACACATCACCGAGATGCACAGTGGGCTGCAAGACGCTCTTTACCAGTCAAAATAATGGTGAAAATTGTCTTACGAATGATGAAAAAACTATTTTAAGCCTTGTGGTTAGAGTGCATTTTTGAGTAATATGATTTATTGTGACGTATTACGTCTGTCAATTACATTTCGTATCTCTTTTCTTCTTATACATTCATCCCTGTCATATTATGTTACGTGACGTCATTGGCATGTCTTTTGTTTCAGTGTCATACATAGCATGTTCAACTTTTCACAGAGATTATGAGATTTCGAACTAAATAAGGCTGGGGACATACCTACACCTAATTGTTGATATCTGAGGATACTGAAAATACTCATAAAATTAAAATGCCCACCGCGTAGACAGACCATACCTGCCAGTTATGTACAAAAGAAACGATATTTAAAAGCCCGAATTACAAAATTCCGAAGTTCAAACCTGTACGAAATATCAAACTACGAGATACCGAAGATCACATTAGTTTATATTTAATGTATAGAGCGCGCATATTAATCTAAATGTATAGGAGCCGAGCACGACAATTTGACTTCTCGTCGCCTGACGGTAAGATAAGGGCAAAGTGTTAAGAAAGGGCCACCATTACAAACACGTACTTATTTAACAATGGTGGCACTCAGCTTGACGACCTTACTAGATGCCGATCCGATTGTCGTTTAGTGGTAGTGGCGTGCTCTGAAGAGTGGAATGGTGTAAGAAAAGAAAATAGCTTTTTTTTTATACAGGACACGTCAATTTGACTTCACCTCGCCTGATGTTAAGCTAAAGGCAAAGTCTCGGAAAGAGGGTCATCATCGTAAACATTTACAATGTTAACAGTGGTGGCACTCAGCTTGACGGCCTCATTAGATGCCTTTTCACGCCCCGCTTAAAGGACCCGGGACTGTAGGAAGAAGGAAACACGTGAGCTGGCAGGGAATTCCAGGTCTTAGTGGTGCGGCAGAGGAATGAATCACTGAAACGCTTGGTTCTAGCAGGTATACTCTGCACCGTAAATGGATGGCATCTTAGCCCTGCACGTGTCGTCCTGTGAAGGAAAGGGGAGGGTGGGACTAATTGGAAGAGCTCGTCAGAACATGGTAGAGACGGTAGAAAACTGCCAAAGACGCAACATCTCTACGCATCTGCAAAGGCGCGAGGGTGTTCGTGACCTCAGGATTCCCAATAATGCGGACCGCACGTCGCTGCAACCTGTCAAGAGCATCTAATAAGTATTTGAATGAATTTTTTATAGCATTTATTATGCTAACTGTTAAGTTCGAAAAACATTGGAAAAAATGAAATGCTCAAGTGGTGTCGAACTCACGACCTTTCGCTTACAGTAAGTAAGTAAGACCCTGTAAGCGAAAGGTCGTGAGTTCGAGTCTCACTTGAGCATTTCATTTTTTCCAATGTTTTTCGAATCTAATAAGTACTTTGCGGAGCCGTCCCAGAGATGTGAGCAGTATTCCACGCAGGAACGAATTTGGGTCTTGTATAGAAGACACCACTGCTCCGGCGTGAAAAAACGTCTCACTCTGTTCAGGACTCCGAGTTTACGCGAGGCTCGTTGATGATACTCTCGATATAGTTTTTGTTATTCAGTTTGCAGCGAACATCCATACCGAGGATAGTGAGGTGATCCTGCAGTGGCAGTGGTGTGCTCTGAAGAGTGGGAAGGGAAAGGAAAGGAGATACCTTTGCTGTAAACGCACATGCCTGGGTCATCTTGGCATTGAACTCGACCAGGTTCCTAGCGCCCCATTGAGAAATGTGGTCCAGGATCCGGTCCAGCTCAGTGACAAGAAGCTGCCTTTTTTCCGCGATATCAGACTGCTTGGCCGCAGGATGCGTAAGGTGCTGTCGTCTGCATAGCAGTGAATGTTTCCGTTACAGAGCATGTCATTGATATGCAGAAGAAAGAGAGTGGGAGATAAGACGGAACCCTGTGGCACGCCTGCATTTACCTTTGCTGTGCCTGCGTCTTTTTAGCATTGAACTCCACCAAGTTCTCAGAGCGCCATTGCAAAATGTGATCCACGATCCGGACAATCTCAGTGACAAGAAGCTACCCTTTTTCATCGATATCAGACTGTGTAGCCGCAGGATTTCCGTGATAACTCTCGTGTAAGGTGCTATCATCTGCATAGCAATGAAAGCTGAAGAAAGAGAGTGATGGGGAGAGAGGACACGAATACGGCGATCCTGCAGGCACCTAGCAACCCAATTGCACAGTTTCAGGGTCCGTCTTGCAGCTCTTCTTCCTACATTTCCTCCCCGGCTGGAGCCGGGTGGGGAGGTTATGTCGGACTTGAACCGACTAAAACCACACGCTGACTGAGGGTCGTGGTGCTAGGCCGGAGGTGAGGTTGTCTTTGGCATATCCCTTGCACCCTGGCAAACCATCAGGGCCATCCCTTGCGGTCTGGCCCTCTTCGAGAGGAGGAAAACCAGGACTCGCCCTAGAGTGGGGAGGCGCGATTCTTAGCACGCCGCCGCCGTGGCCTGCTTCTGCTGGGCAGGCGGCTCTATCCGTCAGAGTTGCCTGCGCACGCGGGTGGTGTGATCTGTAAGTCTCTCTCTCTCTCACGCCGCCACTCCCGTTCCGCCGTCTCCTTCACGACCATTAGAAAGAAAAAAAAGGAGGCAGAAGGAGACGCTGGCCACCCACGCGTCCGCACAGCGGAGGCACAGCGCCGTGAGCGAGGTGGCGAGGATGAGATCTCTCACTCCCAGGGCCGCCACGAGCTCCCACCTTGCCGGCCACTCGGTGAGCGTGTGCAGTCCCGTGACGTCGCTCGCGTCGCAATGATGGCACTCGGACGTTCGCTCCTTATCGATCAGACGCAGATTGACGTGATCGTACCAACGAAGGCGGCTCTCTTGCGTATCTGCGACATTGCGATACATAAGGCTTCTAATCCAGTGCACCAGGTCTACTGGTGGTCGCACTAACTGATACCCGCGACTCCTGCGACTCTAGTGATGCTGCTAAATATGAATCAGTATCTTTAATATAACATAAGCCAACGAAACTTTTTTTATTACTAATATGTACGGAAACAGCTACTTTACAATATACATATATACCTACTTACCTATACAATCATATAAAATAGACCATGAAGTTAGTATCTAATTATAATTTCATTACAACAGAACCTAAAAATATTGTTTCTACAAAAAATATTTTAACTAGGTATATCCCCAACTTTACAGTTCAAACCTTAAAGCAAGTATGTCAAAATCTGATACATTATGCTATAAATGTACCAACGAAAGTGTGAAATGGCTAAAATCGGAACTATGGTTGTCACTGTAAAATGCATACTATTTTATTGCCGTCCAAATGATTATGAAGACGGTGGCGCCATTTTTCATTTCATATATTTCTTGGTAGGCCTATTTGTGTATGCATGAACTGTCATCACGCGCCAAAGAGACGTGCTCCTGCTTCGAAGGCCCGTGGGCGACTGACGGGCGATGAGAATAAATATGGCAGCAAAAAGACACTATTTTACGCGTTTTTCAGTAACTTTGAATTGATTTTTTAGATTGATTACTAAATGTATCATCAAATAAGTTTTGTCTTCCCTATCAAGAAGTCTTTGACTTTCAAATGTATACCGGTTCATTGCTAAAATCACTCATTTTCAATATGAATTTACTCAAAAACTGGAGCCTATTTCACTTAGCCTGTATGGAGAATTTACGTAAAACATATCTACATTTAGGGCTTTAAAAGAGAAGTCCTTGTTTGTAAAGGTACAAAAAACGTACACACTATATTTTATTGGTTTCTTCAGTGTTCAAAAAGTGTTTCTTTTTATCAATTTGTGTTGATTTATTGGGTTAAATCTGAAAAATACGAAGGCATGTTTTTGCATTTTTTCTCAATTTTGTGCGTTTGTTGACGTTTATTATATAACAACTATTAGGTTTTAAGAGTTTAATATAAGCATACCATAATTTTTGGTCTTTGATTGTAATATATACAAAGTATCATTGATATCAATCATATCTAAATAGGTTAAATATGAAAAATTGTAACACTCTTTTCGGTGATTTTCACGATCTGGCCCCTTAATGACGTAGGTTTTTTCATCTTGTTAAATAGACCAAAGATATCCTTGAATGTTAAGCTGAATTCGGTCTTTGTGTTGCTAATCAGCGTCATTTATTGCGATACAGTCATAAGGAAACACGCAAATTGTATATCAATATCGATTTTCAAAGCAACTCGTCCAGTTTTACGCCGTTTCGTTGTAATGCTGATAGGGGATTTGTTATACGACTATGAAGAGGTTTGACGCAGTTGAGCCAATCACTTGATTTAGTACGCATTGTTTTGCTTGGCTGTGGCACTTCATTAGTTGATATGGCTTGATAGCAATTGCTGCGATAAGTGGAAAAGTACTACACTGCTGCATGTATAATTTCCGCACGGAAAAAAAAGCTGCATGTATAATATTGTATTTTTTTAAATAGTTTAGCAGCCGAAATCCATATCCATACTTAATATTATAAATGCGAAAGTAACTCTGTCTGTCTGTCTGTCTGTATGTTACGCTTTCACGCCTAAACCACTGAAACGATTTTGATGAAATTTGGTATAGGGGTAGATTAGACCATGAGAAGGGACATAGGCTATGGAGGCTATGTTTGGTCGCGATAACCGACATTCACGCGGGCGGAGCCGCGGGCAAAAGCTAGTTACTAATATTCCATGTAACCCTTCCAACTAAGCCAAATTACTTGAGCTAGGAGTGGTTATACGTTGGTAGTGTAATGACTAATCCTGTACGTAGTAGCCTCATTATTGCACTCTTTAATTCTTCTTTATATTGGACTGGTCTTATAACTTTACCTCGTGTGATAGTAAACTGAAGGTAAAATCTCAGCTAAGAGGCTTACTATTACAGACACCAACAATGTCGCAATGGTAGCCTTCAGCATCATCAGATTTTGCTAGGTTTCGTTACTAGTATTTACCTACTTGAAGTAAATCGGCCATGGGTCAAGCTAGCCTTTTCAAAAGTAAATGTAAGTGTACAGTCAGCATCAGAAAGATGTTAACGAACAGAGTACTCAGATTGAATGAATTTTTACAGCATTAAGTATGCTAACTATACAAATCAAATACATAGGGAAAAAGAATCTTCCCGGGCGGGACTCGAACCCGCAGTCTTTCCCTTACAGGGGGAATGCCTGACCAATGCGGCTACCGAGACACGCCCGATATGATTCTTTTTCCCTATGTATTTGAGAGTACTCAGAATTATCTTTATTTAGTTTTTTGACTATTCCCCCTTTCAGTTGCCTATACCCCCTTTCAGTTGACTATTGTTCTGCTATTTGGTACACACCTTTAGTTCGGTCAATAATAATAATAATAATAAATATATATTCCACAACATTCTACACAACGCTATCTAGATCCATGGTAAGCTTTTATAGCTTGTGTTATGGAATCTAGAATGCTATCCGCATTAAACGCATTAAAACATACTTATATACTTTTTTTTTGTAAATACATACATATTATACATAGAAACACCCAGACCATTTCAAATAGTCATATTCATGCATACAAATATTTGCACTGAGCGGGAATCGAACCCGCGCCTCCTGCGTGGCAGTCGCGTGCGCTACCGCCACGCCATAGAGGCTGTCGGTATACGTAATAATCCATACTAGCATTATAAATGCGAAAGTAACTCTGTCTGTCTGTCTGTCTGTCTGTATGTTACGCTTTCACGCCTAAACCACTGCACCGATTTTGATGAAATTTGGTATAGGGGTTGTCGGGTTGATCGCGATAACCGACATCCACGGGGGCGGAGCCACGGGCAAAAGCTAGTCCTATATAAATCAATGAAACAGTTTGATTTGCTCTTAATACGAGAGTTTAAATATTTTGAGACTTCGTCGTCAAGGTATTTATGACGCTAACTTAAAATAACAAATGACATTCAGCAAAAGTTTTGTAATTTAAGATAATCAAATCAAATCAAATAATTTATTTGATTATCTTATGTTAAAACACAATAATATAATTGGTTGGTTGAAAGCAGTTACCGCGGCCTAATCAATCAATTGAAAAGAAAAATTGCTTAATAAAAAAAAAGGTTATTATGAATTAGACCAATACCTACTTGAATGATAAAGATGCATGGGCATCCTAATCTCATCTCTTGCTCGCACTGTATAAAGTTATAAATAAAACCATATTTAAAAAAAGAAGGATAATCGAGTTCACTGAGTTTCTTGCTGGTATCTTCTCAGTAGAACCAACCTACCGAACCAGCGAAATAATCATTTTCCAATGATTTATTTTATTTATTTTTTCTGTGACTGACATTATTGTAAAATTCTTACGTTCAAATGTGCTCTTTATGTGCCTAAACTGAATAAATGAAATTGATTCGTTGATTCTTGATTAGGTAAAGTCAGACTTAGTTGATTAGGCCTTTCTTCATTAGAAAGTAAACATAATTCCTAGGCGATGCGAAAACAACGTGAAACTGAAAAAACAGACTTCCCTCTGCCTGTGCCTCTGCCCTCCCCCACGGGTGTAGGTATATAAATGTGACTGAATATTACATGTGTCAAAAAGCAAGTGAAAACTACAACATTATTTATAAGAGTACAACAATTTCGTCATAGGAATAAACGCAATCACGTATTATTCACATTTAACTGCCGTCATTGTGAACTGGCGTTTATTACTCATAATTAAATACGTCATAAAGTCAAGTACTTACTATTGTTTTTTTTATATAGAGAATATTAGAACCGAAGTTACTAATATTCCCTTTACTGGTGGTAGAAATTTGATGGCACAAATTTGACACTTATTTCGACCGGGTTGGTACCACCGTGCACAAGTGCGAAAAACCCTCCATAGTAATCCAATCTCGGTTGGATTGCGTTCAGGGGTCAGCAAGTGCATAGCCGGGCCGAGGTGATGGTAGTCGCAGCACTAGTGGGACCGGTGGGTGTTGGCGTAGTCTAGTGGGGTGTGACGCGGGGCGCCGCGCCGGGCAGGGAGACCCGTAGAAACGGTGGTGCCGCTGGCCGCCCGCGGCATAGTACAGGGGCCCAACTGGGACTAACCACCCTGGGAGGCTGCCCCACCAGGTCGCGCATAATCCCGATATGGCTCGTCGTGCCGGTTGGCGACCGGACGGGAGCCCGGCGACCATATTCGGGAGGGTACGGGGGCCCTTCCGTTCGGCGCGTCGGCTCTCGTCACGCCTCACATTCATAGATAAAACCAGTCTCCCATGTTTTGTCACGCGGTGCTGCGGCGACAATCACCTCTTTTTCACGCCTTCCCTTACCCTTCACCTCATGGCAGCGCACAAAACAAAATCTGTTGAAACAGCGGCTAGGGACTCTCCCACAAAAACTCTATTTGAGGTGGAGTCCACGAACATCTGTGGGCTCCATAAGAACCTCAACGCCGTCCACCAACACCTGGAGACGGCGAAACCAGCTATGCTGTTTCTAACGGAGACACAAATACGCCGCCCTGACGACACGGCCTACCTGCTTTACCCCGGCTATGTTATCGAGGAAAATTTCCGAGCAATAGCCGGGGTGTGCGTGTTTGTTAGGGCGGATATTTGTTGTCGCCGTTTGCGCTGTCTAGAGGACCCATCCTTTTCCATCCTGTGGGTACACGTAGACCATGGCTCCGCGAGTCAGATCTATGTGTGCCTTTACCGTTCCCATACAGGAGATGCAGAGATAACTCGACTATTTGAATACCTGAGTCAGGCGGCAGATGATGCGCAGGAGCGGTTTCCGAACGCCGAATTGGTGTTTTTGGGGGACTTTAACGCCCACCACAAGATCTGGTTGGGCTCCGCCATAACAAACCATGCGGGAAGAGCCACTCACGCATTTGCCCTGGCGCATGACTTGACTCAATTGGTGCACAAGGTCACGAGGATACCAAGAGAGTCCGGCCTAGAGCCCTCTCTGCTAGACCTTCTGTTGACGAGTCGCCCGGACCAGTACAGTGTCTCGGTGAGTGCTGCTTTAGGTAACTCCGACCACTGTCTGGTCCGCTCCACCGTGCCCATTGTAGCGCCCCCACGACCCGTGCAGGGGAAGAGGCGTCTATGGCACTACTCGTCAGCGGACTGGGATGGATTGCGCGACTATTATGCGTCCATCCCGTGGGTTGAACGCTGCTTTGAGGGTAAGAACCCATCTGAGAGCGCTACTGCCGTCGCCGGTGAGATCGGTCTAGGTATGGAATACTATATCCCATACACCGATGTCACCGGAGTCCGCGGAGCGCGTCCGTGGTTCGGGCGCGAGTGCGCGGAGGCTGTTGAGCATAAACAGTTTGCGTACCGCGCCTGGGTGCGGGCGCGCGCCACGCGCGATCCCAACGTGGGTCACTTCAAGGCGGCGTACAACAGAGCCACAAAGGTCTGCAAGAGGGCATGCGTCAGAGCGGATGCCCAGCGCATAGCACGGCTGGGCCAAGAGCTAGTGGCGCATCCCACGGGTAGCCGTGGCTACTGGCAACTGGCCAAAGCCGTGCAAGCCAACTTCTGCCAGCCCTCGCTGCCCCCGCTGAGCAATCCCGATGGATCTCTGGCCCATGAGCCGCAAGAGAAAGCAAATTTGCTGGTCAATCTCTTCGCGGCCAACTCCCGAGTCGATGATTGTGGTATGCAACCACGGACAATGCCCACTGGTGACCACGCAATGCCTGATATACGTATCAGGCAACGCGATGTCCGTGCAGTACTGCAATCACTCGATGTCCGGAAAGCCAGTGGTCCTGATGGTATTCCAGCGGTCGTACTTAAAAAATGTGCAGCGGAGTTATCTCCTATGCCAACGCGGCTGTACCGACTGTCCTACAGTTCGGGTACAGTGCCTTCGGCTTGGAAGGAGGCGAATGTCCAGCCGATCCCCAAGAAGGGGGATCGCTCGGACCCAGCCAACTATCGACCCATAGCCGTCACCTCAGTGCTGTGCAAGGTGTTCGAGCACATAATTAACACACAGCTCATGCGCCACCTAGAGGATCACTCCTTGCTTAGTGACCGGCAATACGGTTTCAGACCGAAACGGTCAACGGGTGATCTTCTGGCGTACATGACCCACCTTTGGGGTGAGGCTATGGAGAAGCACGGTGAGTCACTGGCAATTAGTCTTGACATCGCCAAAGCTTTCGATAGGGTATGGCACAAATCGCTTCTTTCCAAGCTACCAGCCTTCGGCCTGCCTCCTAGACTGTGTAACTGGGTTGCAAGCTTCCTGCAGGGGCGCCGTATTCGCGTCCTTTGTGATGGACGAGCTTCGGAGTTCTTGCAGGTAAATGCTGGCGTGCCGCAGGGTTCCGTCTTATCTCCCACTCTCTTTCTTCTGCATATCAATGACATGCTCTGTAACGGAAACATTCACTGCTATGCAGACGACAGCACCTTACACGGGAGTTATTACGCACATCCTGCGGCCAAGCAGTCTGATATCGCGGAAAAAAGGCAGCTTCTTGTCACTGACCTGGACCGGATCCTGGACCACATTTCTCAATGGGGCGCTAGGAACCTGGTCGAGTTCAATGCCAAGAAGACCCAGGCATGTGCGTTTACAGCAAAGGTATCTCCTTTCCTTCCCCTTCCCACTCTTCAGAGCACACCACTGCCACTGCAGGATCACCTCACTATCCTCGGTATGGATGTTCGCTGCAAACTGAATAACAAAAACTATATCGAGAGTATCATCAAATCAGCCTCGCGTAAACTCGGAGTCCTGAACAGAGTGAGACGTTTTTTCACGCCGGAGCAGCGGTGTCTTCTATATAAGACCCAAATTCGTTCCTGCGTGGAATACTGCTCACATCTCTGGGACGGCTCCGCAAAGTACTTATTAGATGCTCTCGACAGGTTGCAGCGACGTGCGGTCCGCATTATTGGGGATCCTGAGGTCACGAACACCCTCGAGCCTTTGCAGATGCGTAGAGATGTTGCGTCTTTGGCAGTTTTCTACCGTCTCTACCATGGTGAATGTTCTGACGAGCTCTTCCAATTAGTCCCACCCTCCCCTTTCCTTCACAGGACGACACGTGCAGGGCTAAGATGTCATCCATTTACGGTGCAGAGTATACCTGCTAGAACCAAGCGTTTCAGTGATTCATTCCTATGCCGCACCACTAAGGCCTGGAATTCCCTGCCAGTTCACGTGTTTCCTTCTTCCTACAGTCCTGGGTCCTTTAAGCGGGGCGTGAAAAGGCATCTAATGAGGCCGTCAAGCTGAGTGCCACCACTGTTAATATGGTAAATGTTTACGATGGTGACCCTCTTTCCGAGACTTTGCCTTTAGCTTAACATCAGGCGAGGTGAAGTCAAATTGACGTGTCCTGTATAAAAAAAAAAAACCCCCCAACTAAGCTAAATTGCTTGTGCTAGGAGTGGGTTCACGTCGGTAGTGTAATGGCCAGGATTCGAACCCGGGACCTCTCGATCGTAAGGCCGACCCCTTAACAACTTACTATTGGCTGAAGCTCCATTGATCCATTGTTTTTTTTTTTTTTATCGAGCGGTAATCCATTGTGGTAGACATAGAGCACTTATTTTCCAAGCGTTCTGTGGCTAATAATCTTTCTGAAATTTAATAAATAAATGAAAATAAATTTACAGATCGTGGAGCTTTACTATCACGATATTGTAACTATTCATGTCGATTGCGATAATGTCGATCACTGTGTTTGAACAATAATTATCGTCTAACGCGCGAAGGTTGAATGGCGATAAAATGTATCTTTATTTACCTAATGGCGATTGACCACACGGAATTTGATGTAGCCACACTTGACTTAATTGGGCTGATCGCTTTTAACCCCCCTGCGGCGAAGTAGAAAAAGAAAAACTGTGTGCTAGTAATAAACTCTTAAATATGTAGTGTAGTATATCATAAATAATGAGATGAAAAACATATATTTTAATAAATTTTAAGCTATTATGGTCTAACCTTATGTAGTTATTTTTAATATACCAACATACTTGAGTTAATGTTCGAGATTTTTTACTTTTCGGAAGTCGCCAGTAACAAAAAATAACGTTAAAATTAGATCACCAAAGCAGTGTTATTTGACTGTACCGGGTGAAAGGGGAACGCTCCCGAAGCCGAAAACCCCTAGTAGTACTCCAGGTACATGAAATGTGGCATGAAAACTCCAGGTGGCATGAAAAAAAAAATCGATTTGTTTATTTTTTTGATTTTTTTATTTTGTATTATTTACTCTTCATCGTGTTAGTAAAGCTAAATGAAAAGGTATTTTCATATAAAAAACACCACTACAAAAAAGCACGTGCTTGCCGCTAGTTTTTTTTTTGAATACAATAGGTATCGTAAGTGAATTGCGCTTCCCACGGCCCACGTGCATGCGAGTGACATTAGAAGTACATGTCGGTTCTATGATCGTTCATGGATGGAGTGGGTGTTAATAAATGAAAGGGAGATGAAAGAGATTCGACCTATTAAGGTGCGCTTGTGTGGGTTGCGTAGGCTTTGATACTAATTTGAATACGTACGAGTACTAGCGTACTTGCTACCTTTTACCCGGGGGTAGGTAGTATTATTGGACGGTTATTTAAACGTTGCTTTTCCATTACTAAAGTGCAGTACTTGTTTTTTTCAGGATGTAATTTATATTCGGTTTGTCTGTACGACATGTATAGATGATGCTTGCGGTTGACAAAACAGATTTATGATGTGAGGATATATGGATAGACCGGCGTATGTATATAGATTAAAGGATGCTTAAAAGAAAGGTCAGATCAAAAGAGCCTGAAACGGCGAGCATGTATAAATAAATTTATATTCCACAAAATTCCACAACGCTATCTAGACCCATGGTAAGCTTAACTAGCTTGTGTTATGGAATCTAGAATACGGATAAACATACTTACATAGATACCTTTTTTGTAAGTGTATACATATTATACATAGAAACACCCAGTGCAAATAGCCATATTCATGAATACAAATATTTGCACTGAGTGGGGATCGAACCCGCGCCTCCTCAGTGGCAGTCGCATTCATTATCGCCACGCCACAGAGGCTATCAACATTCTACACAACGCTATCTAGACCCATGGTAAGCTTAATTAGCTTGTGTTATGGAATCTAGAATGCAGATAAACATACTTAGATACTTTTTATAGATGGCCTCATGCCTCACCACTAGCTTGGAAAAAGAGGACCGCAGACTTCGAGATGAAAGCTTCAGATGCAACAAAGATTAACCCTCGTATGAAGAAGAACACGTGATCCATACTAATATTATTAATGCGAAAGTAACTCTGTCTGTCTGTCTGTATGTTACGCTTTCACGCCCAAACCACTGAACCGATTTTGATGAAATTTGGTATAGGGGTAGATTAGACCTTGAGAAAGGACATGGACTATGTTTGGTCGCGATAACCGAGATCCACGCGTCCGGAGCCGCGGGCAAAAGCTAGTTGTATCATAAATACAATGGTATCATAGGAATATAATGCGATATTTTGTATTGTTAACAAAGTTTATGTACAATTTATAAAATCGTACATTTCAGTAGGTACAAAGAAGTATCACGCAAATACCATCATAGTAAAATATATTTGTGGATTAATTTAAAATCCATTCAAACACACAAATAAAAACAAAAATCGCTTACGATCACTGGTTATATATCTTTCGCTTTCGTAGAATACATTAAGTCCTTCTGGCGTCGACCTACCTTTGGCGAGTCACGTCCTGGCTATTAAAAGTCTCGAGGGGGGCGGTGAAGGGTTATCAATGTTCCTATGGCGTGAGGTAACACCCGTCCGCTCCCGGTTCACAATTTCTCTCAAATAATTAGGAGAATGTGATAACATTGCAATTGAGAGGTCAGAGATTTGAATTGTAATCATTGCACTACCGTCGTGAACACGCTCCAAGCACAAGTAATTTATAGCTCGTGCGAGTTAACATGGCACCTGCCTCGAAGACACCCTCCTCCCGCTTCCCCGCGCGCGACCCCGCTCTCGCCGTGCGAGGCTAGTAGCGTCAGCGTACACGCCTCCCGCACCCCGCGCAAAGCCCCGAGCCAGGTGCCATGTTAACTCGCACGAGTTGTACTTCCACTGGAAGGGTTAAGTTAACGAGTAACAGTGAGTATAAAAATTTTTGAAAAATAGGACGTACATATTGCATCTAATATTCAATTTTGATTTCAATCTTTTATATTCTAGTATTTTATGTATTAGCGTTACAGAAGTATGAACTAGGACCTATCTTTTTTGTAAATAGTTATAAGTATATCACATGATTAAAATTCATGACCAAAATTCATGTAAACCTACAACATGTACTGAGAGGGAATCTAACTCACCAACTCCCCCTTAGTATTCCAACGTTCTACCGCTACGCCACTTTACATTAACAACAAATGTTAGTCTCCAATATTAGAAAACAGTCTGCATAAAAATGCGAATCTTTATTTTATAATAGATGAAAGTAGAATTGTGAACTCCTTTGCCACGCAGCGGGATAAAAACCTGAAAAAAGTACGTTGAAATCCCTTTCTCCTCAGAAAATATAGTAATGAGATTGCTTGAAATGTTAATATTTCTATTGCATATTATAATACAGAAGCTTTGTGTCGAAAAAAAATACCTTTCACAAGAATTATTCATTTTGTAATGGATTTGAATTGAGACTTTTACTCAAATAAAAAGTTCTATATTTAAAACTAATTCCTTACCACTAAGTTACCTAGAAGAAGTTAGTTAGAAGTACAGATACATAGCTGACGGCAGACCGCAAACTAGCAGTTACAGCGTAGTGTGAAATAATTTTGGATATGACAGTATTGTTATTGCTTCAATTCATTGCGGCTTCTCAATGTTGCAGTTTATCCGCATCGAAGCTTTACAAGTAATGTATGTGACATTTCATCCGACTACACACTCACAACTCGAAATATCCCCCATCTGTAGTTATGTATATTCCGAGTTATCAATGTACGCATGCCTCCGCGTTCACACTTTAGTCGCTAACGTTCAACTTATTGGAGCAGTCAACGGCTTGATTAAATTCCTCTTAACTCCACTCGGCGTTGGCGTTTATAAATTAGCTCAGACGACAATATTCCTATGACTATGGTATACTAGTTGACGCCTACGATTGCACATATCATTCGTGCAAGTTATACGAAGTTCTATTATAGTGTTAGAGACATTCTACATAGTGAATACTTGGTGATATAAAGTGATAACTTGTATCTTATGGCGGCAAGTCAAGAAGTCTTGTGCCTTCTTCTTCTATTGAACATTTTCACCGTGTTAGTATAAGTTTCTCCAAAAACTGGAGTAAATAATTCACAATTTGTATGGCTCCGAGGATCAGTACTCAATAAATTGCGTCAGGCTCGCTTCTAATTGCATTGGAAAATCATAATATCGTTATCGATGTACTGCCGATGGGATTTATTTATGCTCGTTTTTTCTCTTGACGCTGAGGATAGATGGTTCGGTGTTCATTCAACATTATTGTCAAATGATGGGGCTTTGATGGACTGATGACTTGATGACTCAGTTTAACAAATTGGGAAGGGCTTTTAAGATAAAGGTTGTGTAGGAGTGCTTATTGTGAGACTTAATAAGACATTTGTAGTGACTTGTATGTAAGTATAGATTTAAATAAGTTTTTAGTTTAAACAAGACATGTTAAGTATGATTTAATCCCTATTAAAATTACTTCAAATTAATCATTGCTAAAGGAAAAAAAATAGGGAATAATTAAGTACCTACAATATTTTCTTAGGTTCATAAAATGTGACAAAGCTTTACCTTTTACTTTTCTTCATTTGCAAAAATTACGTATAAATGATATAATTTTGTCACTGGTTTGAATGAAGTAAAGTAAAAAAAAATACAAACACTTTTGAAAAAGGCCAGTGTGTCCACCGCCTAACCAACAATCGCAGAGTGAATGCACTCCGGAGGCAATTGCTGTGTGATTGCTTGGTAAGTCGTTTGAATTATTAATGGCTGCGATCAATATTGTATTTATAGACAGAGAGGCCGTGCTGCAAAGTTCGTGCTCAATTTATTTTTAATTTAAAATAATATCCTGCAGCAGCGAGTATAGGTCGGTGGCTTTTAATAGCCCATTAGTATATTTTCTAACTCCGTGCGATCATGTAGTCCTCCTGTTTTGGGGTTTGGGCAAAAACATTGGCAATGCGAAATTTGGAAATTTGTCCGGTAGACAGCAACAAATGTCTATTAATCATAAAATTATAAAAAATAAAACGAAAAGAGGATATAAAAAACTAGATAACCCACTATGTGACGTAAGAGCATAAAAACAATATCGAAACGTATAGATATTATAAAAATTATATTATTGTTATATGAACGAAATTGAATATATGTTTATATTGATTTATATTGTCGCATGCTACGAGGCCAAAAGCAGTAATCCATACTCCATACATAACTCTGTCTGTCTGTCTATCTGTCTGTCTGTATGTTACACTTTCACGCCTAAACCACTGAACCGATTTTGATGAAATTTGGTACAGGTACCACGAGAAAGGACATAGGATATGTTTGGTCGCGATAACCGACATCCACGCGGGCGGAGCCGCGGGCAAAAGCTAGTACTTTATAATGACTTCTTCTGCCTACACTTGCAAAAAAAAATCCCACTCCTTCGGGAAAAGGGACAACAGAGTAAAAAAACATTTTATAAAATTGCCAACGTATTTTCATATCATTTCTGGCAGTATCGTCAAATTTTCATCAAACGTGATTATCATAACATAATACTCCCAAAGACAAACTAATGAGGTAAATCCATTCTTTTAAATTGTATTGTGAACAGAATTAATTGGATAGGCCTCTGAATAAATGTTTGTCAAAGGTTTTGTCCAATTAACTACAACAATACAGGAAAATATTGAGGCTCAGGACTAGAATTTGAATATTGGAAACGAAATCTTGTATTGTTCGCGGAAATTGTACTTGAGTTGACGATTTAATAAATTGTCTGGCTTGGTATTTTTTATTACTGACTAAACCTACATATGCATGATTTTTTTTTTCGCATTTATCAATTACTACTAATTATTTACATTGTTGGTTGATGGCACTTGGTGGAATTCATTGTTAAACATATTGAGAACACTTGTACTTTTCCACAGTATTTATTATTACGATACTTAACATTTTTAAAATGTTAAAAATCGTAGTTTTCAGGAATAAGAACATCCAAAACCTTTGCTAAATGTAAATCTTTGAGAATGCCGCAAGACGAAACCGCTCAGGTTCATTATAATATATACCGCGGAAAAAGTACAAGTGTTCTCAATATGTGTATCAATACTAAACTAAGATTTATAAGTTCTACTCGTATAGCACTCGCGGCAAATAGTGATGGTTATCCATCAGGCTGGTCGCATATTTAGTTCCACTTTAAAAACGCGATCGTAAAATAACTAAATTTATTAAAAATATTAGGGAATATCTTTCTTTTTTAAAGTCGGTAAAAGCTTAGGATCACAGATACCAAGTTACAAGTAAATTATCCTGGAACTAATAATAGTGTATTCATTATTGGATGCGCCGCTCGAGTGTGGCTCAAAGCTTTGCAATAGAGAAGGTGCGGTTGGAGACATTATCACTAGATAATGTTTGTAACCGCAACTGGCTCACTGGAGCTAGTTAGTGAGCTCGCTGTTAACACGAGTATGTAGATTAGTTAGGGGATAACGGGAATATTAGCAGTATGGTCCCCGGTACTAAAAGTGTTCTTATTTTTCAACTAGTTAATCAGTTTTAGAATAAAGTTATTAGTTTTTTAGTGCTACCAAATGCTAAAATCTTCTAAAGTTTTTAGCATTTGGTAGGCAAAAGAAACGCATAATTTATTTCTTTGGAATTGTGTTTAGTCAAAGTTTGAAACTATGCGCAAAAAATCAGTACATAGATGGATTTAACACCAAAGGAGGCGAAACCGGTCAGGTCTAGAAATAAAGTCAGTGGAAAAGTACAAGTGTGTTATTCAATATGTGTAGCAGATTCCACCAAGCGCCATCAATCTACAGTATAAACAGACCAAAGGAGTTATCTACTGCTCGTCTCAAAGACGGATAAAAATAGAAGGGAAATTTGAACACATCGGGCGTGCCCCGCTGGCCTAGTTGGTTAGTCCCCCTTTAAGGAAAAGATCGCAGGTTTGAGTCCCCCCAGAGAAGATTAATTTTTCCTAATGTATTCGAGTTATCTACTAATCTACAATGAAGATAAGTACGACAAAAATAAGTCGTACGACATTTATAAAATACAAATTTATTCCAAAAATCTCATCGTAACCATTGTTTAAATAGGCATAATCCCTATTTAGTGAGATTGCCCTCTAGAAATGAGATTTCGCTACGAAAACGGGTGCTCAAAATGAATAATGTTGTTATATTATTACGAACTGGCTGGTATGGTTGAAGGAAAAGTTTGAAAGGCGGAAAATTATAATAGCTTTCCCGTTCCTTTTCGTTGTAAAGGGTATAAAATATGATTTTTGTACGTGCACTGTCTGTCAGCTGGTAAACGTCTGTGATATACAGTAAATGTATGAATAATACCTGTTCATGTATTACTTGTACAAGTAGCTGATGCGACCTGCTCCACTGGCACGAAATTCTGATCCCCTTATGGTATTTCTGACTATAATCAGTCCCTGGGTCGAACTACAGTCGGATCCTTTTAGCTGTTTGAACGTTTTTGTGTAAAAATCTAAACATCTTGATGGCCGTTTGATTGATCTTTGCTATGGTGACTTCTGAATTTTGCTATTTGGTGTTAGCCAGCAGCTTGTAGAAGTCAAATAGCAGTCGCTTTACTGCCAATATCGAAATTCAACCGTTTTGTAGCTGGACTGAATGCCAAACCCAACTGGATCGTGATAAGATTCGAAGGATGATAATTATCTATTATTAATAGTAAAATATTTGACAATTGACCTCTCCTCAAAAAACCATATTAATAAAGTAATTTAATTATGCGAAACTCATTGGAAATGCAAGACCAAGGATATTGTAGGCCACTCGAGTGTCAGCGTTTAGCATACACTTGAGCGTCGTCCTTGAGTGGACGGCTATGATTACGGGTGGTGCTAGTACGCATATGCTAAAGTGGAACGACCTTGCCTATGGTATATAGGATCATTTCCATCTAGTCCATATTTTATGTTAGCAATAATGTTCTGCAGTGGTTTGCAACGGATATACAAATATCTCTTTTCAAGTTATAGAGTTTTTTTTTTAATTCTGTTGGGTATGAGGTGTAAATGGAAGAATATACTTACTGAAAAAATGCCACTATTTAATACAAAGATTTTAAAGTATCATTTGAAATATATTTAACTAGCTTTTGCCCGCGGCTCCGCCCGCGTAGATGTCGGTTATCGCGACCACTTTCTCATGGTCTAATCTACCTCTATACCAAATTTCATCAAAATCGGTTCAGTGGTTTAGGCGTGAAAGCGTAACATACAGACAGATAGACAGACAGACAGACAGAGTTACTTTCGCATTTATAGTATTAGTATGTAGTCTATGTCCTTTCTCATGGTCTAATCTACCTCTATACCAAATTTCATCAAAATCGGTTCAGTGGTTTAGGCGTGAAAGCGTAACATACAGACAGACAGACAGACAGACAGAGTTACTTTCGCATTTATAGTATTAGTATGGAAGTATGGAAGTATGGATATGGATTTAAGGGCGAAAAAGTTATATATGCATAATAAATGCTATAAAAATTTCATTCTAATGCTATTTTTGTACTTCCAGGTTCCATAGTATATACCTACCTCTTCAGGGATGAACAAACTAAGGGTTTTAACAGGTTTCGCAACACATGTAACATTTGGCCCTCAGGATACCTCTATCTCAATACTACCCGCGGGGCATGAGGTAGTAACTTTTTGTTAACCTTATTATTATTTGAATATTTTTTAAACATCAGGAAAAAGTTAACCATTCAAGCGGGAATCGAACCATCACTTTTTTCTGATATATTCGACTTATTATACACAGAAAGCTCTGCTTAGCCCGGTAGGAGAGAGGCGTGAACATATTGTATGCTATACTCGTATGCTCCACACTCTCAGTGAGTTTAGGAAACCGCTGAAACACGAATTGTTTGTATTCTACAACCAGCGAGTTGAATTGTTTAGTTCACACGATATTCCGAAATTAGGCCTAATGAGGGTACATTGTAAATATTGTATTTCGCTTTTAGCTGACTGATGATGCAGAATTATGACCTGCTTTTTGATTCATCCATACTAATATTATAATGCGAAAGTAACTCTGTCTGTCTATCTGTATGTTACGCTTTCACGCCTAAACCACTTTTTATCCGAATTTTATGAAATTTGGTATAGGTGTAGTGTCGCGATAACCGACGTCCACGCGGGCAAAGCCGCGGCCAAAAGCTAGCAGTAAAAAAAAAATTCTACGACATTCTACACAGCGCTGTCTACGCAACTTGACTAATTTTGTCTCATGGGTTCTTGAAATCACCAAATCTAAAGGTTTGTTAACAGCCACATTTCGCGTATCTTATTTTCTGTCCCACGTAAAAGCACCAAGAGCAATGTTAATATGCATATTCATGCAAACAATTATTTGCACTGCGCGGAAATCAAACCCACAATTTCTAACTTAGCAGTCGAACGCTCTACCGCTACACCACAGAGGTCATCATATTCTATCACCATATATCACCACAACGGGTACTTAACTGCTCTAGCTGAAGTAGCTCAGTGAAGTTAATAATAACAATTTAAAGTTCGTCCCGAGGCAGTATAAACTTGGAGACATAAAATGAAAGAAGTTTCTTATAGCCGTGTCGTAGCTTGTTTTGATGTGATTTAGCTACGAGCGTCTACGGCGTAGCAGACGCTACGTGTGAACTACGATGAAATGTTTATTTTCCCAATATTATACTACAGTGGAACTAGTCTTAAGTAGCTATTATTCGGCGTTTTTCATTACTAAGGTAGCAAATAAACACATGTTTCACAAGGAAGTATTGTGGGGTTAAAAGTGGAGGGAAAAAGAAGCAAAATCGAAGGATACGAAACAGGAAAGTACACGGCCATAACTTTTTGTCAGTGGGATAGGCAGAGACTACGTTGTAATTACCAGCACTTTAATAAACATGTGAAATATAGTTACCTCTTCTTTTTGTATCCTTACAATAGAAACAGAGGTAGTTAGAAATAGTAGTCTGACACTTTATAAAATCCTTTACATTCGTTGTCTGTGATTGCTTTCATTGTACACCTCACTTGTTCCAAGAACATGACCTTTGAAGCTGATTTTATTTCCTGAAATTAAACTTTCTATCGCAATATTTTGGACCTCTTTTATTTTTTTACAGTTCTGTTCATTTGAAATATCGGATATTTCAGTAAATTTCTTTTTCGAACTTAAAAGTTAGCATAATAGATGCTATAAAAACTTCATTCAAATTTTTTTTTTTTTAAATAATATATATTCCACAACATTCTACACAACGCTATCTAGACCCATGGTAAGCTTTTATAGCTTGTGTTATGGAATCTAGAATGCGGATAAACATACTTATATACTTTTTTTTTTTTTTTTTTGGCGTCATCAAAATTCAATATTTAAAAATGTTTGAAAAATCATTCATTGTTTCCAACAGTTCGTAAGAATGTTGGTAGATGGCACCACCGTCGCCCTTAAAGACGTATGTGTGGCTCAATAGCTCAGAATAAATGCTATAAAAACTTCATTAAATAAAAAAATCATTAGATTTGGACATAGTGAGCCTGCGTTAAAAATATATATTGATAGAACCTATTAAAAATGGTTTTACTCTAAGGTGTAACATTGGTTGTTCCTTTTTGTTGGGTGGTTCCCAGTGGAGTAGAATAGAACCACCCCCCCTCTTCCTGTGGGTGCCGTAAAAGGCGACTAAGGGATAGGGCTGTTTTCCTCCGATAGTAAACATACAGCCCAAGAAAAAGGGCCCGCTAGACGGCAATAGGCTCGCCCCCTATTGCGTCGTGGGACCGGAAATCATAATTGATGAAACGTGGGTGCTAATACACCTCTGCCTACCCCTTCGGGGATATACAGACGTGAGTATATGGACGGATGAATAGTATAATATTCAACTCTGGTCTCTGTGTGCGTAATATTCACATTTTAAAATGCTGTGTCACTTTATAGTGTGCCGAATTACAACAAAAAGCAAAAAGCCTAACCCTTCGTCGAATTACAGTCGTGAATACATCCATACTAATATTATAAATGCGAAAGTAACTCTGTCTGTCTGTCTGTCTGTCTGTCTATCTGTATGTTACGCTTTCACGCCATAACCACTGAACCGATTTTGCTGAAATTTGGTATAGGGGTAGATTAGACCTTGAGAAAGGACATAGGCTATGTTTGGTCGCGATAACCGACATCCACGCGGGCGTAGCTGCGGGCAAAAGCTAGTGTTTCATAAATGTAAATTTCAAGTTTTAGAACATATCTTCTGAATCCAATCTGCCTTAGGAACGACAGGCTGCGTTAATAAGTTCCAAACGCTCCACGTTCCGCACCGACTTCGCCGTCAATCTAAATTCATGAAATCTGATACGCAATATTGAATATTTTATAGTAGGAACCACGACCTTATTACTACCTTATTACGGTGCTTGATAAATATTAATATGATTGCATTGCTAATGATGCTTTGTGATTAGCATGGGTCTGTCATTATTACACTGTTGCAACCTAACAGTGTGATGACAGATGATGGCGACAAGTGGAAATTTTCCAAAGGTAACCCGGTGGAAAAATCTTCTATCTCTATATAGTTAGTCATTTACCTTTTTTTTTTCATGCGGAAATCCCCTCGGATACCCCCCCTGCCGAAGCCGGAAGGGGAGGTTATGTCGGCCTCGAACCGACTAAAACCGCACGCTGACTGTGGGTCTTGGTGCTAGGCCGGAGGTGAGGTTGTCATCGACATATCCCTCGCACCCCGGCTGACCCAGGGCCATCCATTACGGTCTGGCCCTCTTCAGGAGGGGGGACAACGGTGTCCCCGACAGTTAGTCATTTACCATACCATTTGGGAAGCTGGCTAGAATTGGGTTATAAAGACCTCTCACCGCTGCTAGGTGGCATCTAAAACTTGCAGTTTGGAGCCCGGGGTATGCTTTTTTTTTTTTTTTTGTTTTTAACCGTGGGGGAAAATCCTTCATGGATGTTATGCCGGACTCCTACCGACTAAAAACCCCCACGGTAACGCCCAGAAGCCTATGGATGGGAGCCCCGGGTAAGCCCTCGGAAGGATGTCCCAGGACTCCCATCAGACCTACGGCTACAATTGCGGCCTCGTCTCGGGGGTGGTTCGGGTGCTATCCCGCGTCTATGGGGGGGTTTTCGGGTGTTATCCCGCTTCTTAGGGGGGGGGGGGGGGTGCGTGAATCCCTCACGTCACGCTGCCGTCATGGGCCTGCTTCTGTAAAGACGGTGAGCAGCCAACTCACCGTCCTCAGGCCCCCGGTCATGGAGGCCGATGGTCTTCAGCGAAGACACGTCGGCGGTGCCCAAGCCGCCGACTGCGGAACTCGGGTGGGAGAGTTTTCTCCCGCTCTCGCCCCGCCGCCTCTTTCACGAGCATGACCTGCTCACAGAAAGAGGCGGCGCAGTCCCACTTACTCCCGCTGAAGACCATGGCTCGCACCATGGTCTCGAGCGAGAGGGTGCCCACGCCCAGACCCACCACGAGGACCTGGCGCTGTTGCGCCCACGCCGTGCACTCCACCAGCGTGTGAAGCGCTGTGTCATCGCTGCGGTCCTCGCAGTGCTGACACTCGGCCGTGGTTTCCCGGTGTCTTCGCCACAGATACCTACCGAAGCTACCAGCCCGGGGTATGCTGTCCTTCTCCATGAGTATAAACCTGCTAATTGACGGATAAGACTCCTTAAGGATTGCTATTCTTCATGGAAAAGGACAGATTGGATTAGGTAAGGTTGATTTTAACGTTTAAGTCTTGGTGTGGCTCCACTGCTATTCTTTTCCCTCGGGAACCATAAATTTTGGGCGCCAAATATTGGCAGATGTTGGTAGTCTCAGATTTTAGTCCTTATATCCTCATCCCGATATAATGCGATATCTATAAGTTGGCGAATCCGAAGTAATCATGATGAGGCGAAACGAAAATCGAGGCAAAGAAAGTTATATCCGTGAAGAATATTATTTTTTGTATCAACCCTGTTTAGTAAGTGAGCGTTAGGCCTCTTAGCACGAGAGGGGTTAGACTGTAAGTACTCATAAATCTTGAAAAACACGATGAGGAACGCTCAGGTGTGATTTTTAGAATGTGGGAAGTTTATTGAGTACAATTTGAATTTGTTTTTTTATTGAGTCGGCATACGACACAATTTCGGCTGCATTGCGTAAAAAATCACTTCTCTTTTCTATAATTGACTTTGTTTGAATATTACTTAAGCGATTACCATCTAACTTCCCAACCCCGAGCAGGTAAAGCACCGTCAGAACGATCTTACTACAAAGTCTCAAAATAATCCATACTAATATTATAAATGCGAAAGTAACTGTCTGTCTGTCTGTCTGTCTGTATGTTACGCTTTCACGCCTAAACCACTGAACCGATTTTGATGAAATTTAGTATAGGGGTAGATTATACCTTGAGAAAGGCCATAGGCTATGTTTTGTCGCGATAACCGACATCCACGCGGGCGGAGCCCTGGGCAAAAGCTAGTAAAAGTATAAAACTGTTTTATTGATTTAATTTATATTATTGTCTGCAAGAAAGGCACAGTAACTATTTATAAAAAGCCGGTAATAAAGGTGTGTACTAAATATCAAAGCAATCAGTAAATACATAAATACATACATACAATCAAGCCTTTATCCCTGGAGGTTTAGGCAGAGGTGAATTAATGCCCTCATTTCACCAATCATTGGATTCGTTCACACGTAATAGGGGGTGAGCCTATTGCCGCATTCCGGGCACTATTGTTAACTAAGCCGTGCATCCGAGGCTGATTCTGGGCTGTATATATTTGTCTGATGATGAACAGCCCTATCCCTTACTCACCTTGTACAACACCTCTTGGGAAGAGATGGGGTGGACCAAGGTCTACTCTGTCGGGATACACGCGGATTCAGTCAATAGGAAGTGAGGAAAACCAAGACATTATTAATACTTTATTCGTCAAGATCGATCTGATGCCGTACTGTACATTGGCACAGAATCCATACTAATATTATAAATGCGAAAGTAACTCTGTCTGTCTGTATGTTACGCTTTCACGCCTTAACCACTGAACCGATTTTGATGAATTTTGGTATAGGGGTAGATTAGACCATTAGAATGGATATAGGCTATGTTTTGTCACGATAACCGACATCCTAGCGGGCGAAGCCGCGGGCAAAAGCTAGAAGATAATATAATGATACAGACGGTATCGGGTTGTAGGTGATGCTGGTCCATCGGGGTTACGGATAGTCCGCTTTGGCAGGGGGAACGGCCGCCCACGTAATACTGGACTGCGAGGCAGTGGCCAATCAATGGTCCCAAATCCTCGGCACAATGAGGTCGCTCCGCGAAGCCTGTGAAGCCCCCAGTAAGCTTCTCCGCTTCTGGGCGGAGCTAGGTTGGCTGCTCTACCCAGTACTCTTCACGTATAATGGCCCTAAAAGAGAGGCTATGTGCAGGTTAAAGAGACCCTATCCTATCCTAGGTAATGCTAGCTTGGCCCTGTAGGTCTTAATGAGCCCTCACACCCAACGACGTTTCACAGGTATATAAATTAATACAACAAGTGTTACAAGACTTATACAGTATGGAAATGTATTCAAAACGCAATGCGACAAAGAAGAAAACAATGTTACGCATAAAATATGTGATCCATTATACAAATAAAAAAATGTCGTGTTGCGTTGTAAATGCAGCTGCTTTGAATGGAGGAGGTCTCGAGTTTGATTCTCGGATCAGGTAAAGTGTTATTGGGTTTATTTTCAGTAACATTTTGATGTTATAATCTTTAATACACTACTAGCTGTTCGCACGCGGGTCCGTTTGCATAAATACTGACCTGGGTCTGTGGGGCAAATATATTGTAGCTGTTTCATACTATAAACTAGCTTTTGCCCGTGGCTCCACCCGCGTGGGTGTCAGTTATCGTGACTAAACATAGCCTGTCTTTTTTCAAGGTCTAATCTACCCTTATACCAAATTTCATCAAAATCGGTTTAGTGGTTTAGCGTATCAGACAGACAAAGTTACTTTGGTGTTTATAATATTAATATGGATTTTGCATTTATAAATAGTTATCAGATTACGATGGTAACCCTCTTTCCGAGACTTTGAAGTGAAGTGTGTGAAGTGACGTGAAGTGAAATTGATGCCCTTTTATGAAAAAAAAGTATTATAGTGAAGGGAACACTTGAAGTGTGTAAGCATAGTAGCAGATGGCGTCTTTAGATACGGGGGATGTACTCACTACCCATAGTACCTATGTAGTAGGTATCCTATCCTACTAATATTATAAATGTGAAAGTTTGTGAGAATGGATGTGTGGATGTGTGGATGTTTGTTACTCTTTCACGCATAAACGGCTGGACCGATTTGGTTGAAATTTGGTATGTATATAGGTTATACCCTGGATTAACATATAGGCTATATATATCACGCTACTACTCAAGGGAACGGAGCAGTGATCATTAATGTCAAAAAATTCGGCTGGCATCGGCATATACCTACGCAGAAGTGACAGTGTGGTTATTTCTGTTGCTGTTTAGATAACTATATCATTGTATAAGAAGGTGCAGCGGGAACGGGATCGGACGCCACGCGGGTGGACAATAATTGGCGGTACGAAGTTCGCCGGGTCAGCTAGTTATATAATAAAAATAATAGCATATAACATAACATAACATAACATAAACTCACGCCTGTATTCCCCGAAGGGGTAGGCAGAGGTGCTAGCACCCACATTTCGCCAGTTTATGTTTAGGTCCCAGTAGGTGGCGAGCCTATTGCCATTAACCGGGTACTTATAAACCTGCGATAAATACACACATAACTTCGAAAAGCATCGAAAAGTCATTGGTGTGTGCCATGGTAAACCTGGGATCGAACCCGAGACCTCGTCTCAGCAGTCCATTACCCATACCACTAGGCTACCGCTAAAAATAATAGGTAGTAGGTATATTATGTATATGTAATCCATACTAATTCCATACTTAATATTATAAATGCAAAAGTAACTCTGTCTGTTTTTATGTTACGCTTTCACGTTTAAATCACTGAACCGATTTCGATGAAATTTGGTATAAGGGTAGATTAGACCTTGAAAAATGACATAGGCTATGTTTGGTCGTGATAACCGACATCCACGCAGGCGGAGCCGCGGGCAAAAGCTAGTGAATAATAATAAGTACTGGTACATACTCTTTCTCTACCTTTCAAGGGTATAAAAATGGGGTTTGTCTTTTAACTTTAACGGTTGCCATGTCGGGGGACCCTAACTGGTTAAGCACTCCGTTATATTATCGGATCAATTCAAGGTCCCCCGACATGGCAACCGTTAAAATTAAAAGGTAAACTCCATTTATTTTTAACTTTTTGGAGGTGCTTTTTGTGACGGGGGTTTTTTAAATTTTTAATTTAATTTTTATTTTATGCTTTTTAAAGTGATCTACTAGTCAAGCTCTTTCATTTGATACCCATATTGAGGGAGTTATGAAGAAATATGTATTCCGACATGTTGTGGCGGCGGCCATTTTGGACCGATTTTTTTCAAACATAGCTCAGAACACTCCCGACTAATATACCTTTCAAACAAAAAAAACTACATCCAAATCGGTTCATCCATTTGGGTGCTACGATGCCACAGACAGACACACACACACACACACACACAGACACGTCAAACTTATAACATACCGTCGTTTTTGCGTTGGGGGTTAAAAATAAATATGTACTTTTGGATTATCTTCGAAACTATATAATTATGTTTACCATCTTCAACATCCTTTCTTAAACATAATCCCAATATTGAGTTCAATAAGCTCCAGTGTTAAGCTATCGAGGAGTTTGTCCGTAGCGGAAGCGTGTCGGTCTCGTAACCTGTTTAAATTACACCCGGATGGAATATTAAAAGACTTTGTCGATACTTCGGTGCGAAATGTGATGTGGAGAGAATACAGGACCGCATTTGGGTCACTTTGAAGTTTGAATTACTGTTTAAGTTATGTTGAGATGCGATGTTTATGTTTTTGCTAAGTGGAAAGAAGTAATATCTGCGGTAGCCTAGTGGTATGGGTAATGGACTGCTGAGATGAGGTCTAGGGGTTCGATCCCAGGTTTACCATGGCACACACCAATGACTTTTCGATGCTTTTGGAAGTTATGTGTGTATTTATCACAGGTTTATAAGTGCCCGGTTAATGGCAATAGGCTCGCCACCTATTACATTGGGACCTAAACATAAACTGGCGAAATGTAGGTGCTAGCACCTCTGCCTACCCCTTCGGGGAATACAGGCGTGAGTTTATGTTATGAATGTGGAAAGAAGTAAAAAAAATCTATAAATTATTAAAATACATTGTACCGTTTGAATTACAAAACAATAAATACAGTATATAAGAAATGAATCAGGCAATTAAAACTCACATGTATACTTTTTTTAAATATCTACAAATCAAGTCGTGACCACGGGTGCTGTAACGCACCCGAAACGTCGGTAAAAGTAAGTTTTCTAAAACTTATCGCGTGAAGTCAGGAACTATTATAAACTATGAGTATACGCCGCGATAGTTTAAAAATAACATCTACCAGTATGACTACATAGTATAAAACAATGTCGCTGTCGCCGTCTGTCCACCCCTATGTATGCGTAAATTTTTAAAACTAACAAAGTCTGCCGGGTCTCCTACGAGTAGTTTATTTTATAAAAAAATACTACAAATACCTAATTCCAATGCAACAACCGTCTTACAGTCTCTCCCTCGTCTTTTTTATTTTCTATTACTTAGTTAATTCATTTTTGTAAATATATTGCTCAGTTAGAGTTTTAGTGCACATATCAAATAAGTATTGTACCTACTGTAAAAAAGTTCAAAAAGTTTGTAAAAAATCTATCTAAAAATATTTAATGCAACAACATATTTTTCAAATTTCCACTACAATCTTTGGTCATATTCTAGTCATACTATAACTTCAATGAGCGACCATAAACCACCATTATCTTCCATCTATTTCTTCTTCCCTTCTCGCACTTAAGGAAGTCCTAATGTGATTAAACTCATGGGTTTCCTAAGAGAAATCCCGAATAATACTATAATCAACCTTTGAATTGGTCTCAGTAGCGTTATGGTTAAAGAGTCGGCCTTACGATGGAAAGGAAAGCAATTTAGCTTAGCTGGAGGGGTTAGAGGGAATATTTGTAATTTTGGTACTAATATTCTAAAAAGAAACACACTCTTTACCATTGCGCTACCGATTAGAAAAAAAGCAAACAAATGTATAGGTATAGAAGGCACTGATTTGGAATTAAAAAGCAATACCAAAAAAGGTACGATTTCATAAACAAGCATGTATTTTTAAATGCCAGCATTGGCCGTATGGCCCTGGACGGGAATGCAGAGGTCGATGTTGAACCGCCCTTCTCCTCAGCTCTTCAAGGTCTCGGCCACTTGCGTACGCTTACGTCATAGCTAGGGATGTTCCCTTGCTATGTATTATATAAAGGTTCGGGTTGAAATTTTGTGTACTGACAACCCTGTAGAAAATAATACGCATGGATGTGATTCGGGATAAAATAACCATGTTTACTTCAAACGTATTAAAAATATCATAAGGTTATGTTTGAGTTCGTGTTTTGGGTAAGAGATCAGAGCAAATATTTGTTTGCATTTTATGTGGACGTTTCTATGTATAACTAGCTAACTAACCGCGGCTTCACTCACGTGGAATTCTGTTCCTGTTACCTTTGCTTACGGAAACTTGTTGTTTATTTTTACTAATAATTTAAATGTCAAATACATGGTACAAAATACACGGAGTGCTTCCGTGGTTATGTCGTATCAAATAACCCGCCCCGTATCGTTCCCGGCGCAAAGGTGCCCATGATGCTGGCCGCGTTACCTCGCTGAATGGCAATAGCCATCCTTTGCCCCAGGAACGAGCCAGAGCGGGAGTCACCACCCTGGTCGTGAATACGGCGGCCAATCTCTGCGATTTTTACTAATTATATTTTTTGAGAGTTTTAATTTTTTAAACTGCTGTTAGTTTATTACGAGTATATAGTGTTTGGGGTCGGATCGGGCTCCTTCGATGTTGTTTTTATGTTAATAAAATAAAAATGTGTAGGCTGGTGCGAATGTCCTTTACTTCCAACATCATACATATTTTGACGACGAAGTCCCAAAATGATCTTGAAACTCTCGTATTAAGAGCAAATCAAACTATTTTATATATTACATTTTCCGAACTAAAGGTGTGTACCGAATATCAGAACAATCAGTCCACTGGAAGGGGGTCAAAAAACGAAATTAAGATCATTTTGAGTACTTTGTACGTCAACATCTTTCTGATGCTGACTGTACATGGCTGGGTCTATTTAAAATGTTCTGTATCTTTCTCCGCGAGGATCAAATCCGTGATCTCCGATATAGCAGTTGAACAATATACCAACATACTTCACAGGTTGTTAGGATATAGGATAGGAAATTGGCTTAACATTTCGGTTGATACTTTAATACAATCTCCGGATCCGTTACGGTGCCCCTAGAGCCCCTGAGATATACTCTAATTGTTTTAGACGGAATTGTCAATTACACCCCTCGTTGGTCCCGTTTCACTGCTTCGATAAACCATCAGTACCAATAGGTATACGTTTTCACTAAGCGTAGTATGTATGCGAAGAATATCGACATTTCTCGCCATAAGTATTTTCGTATTTTACCCCAAGTTTACATCAGACTGGGAACTGTCAGATGATGATGGATTAAACACAAACATATGATATATTCAAACCTGTAAATCCCAGAGGGGCAGGCAGAGGTGTATTAATACCCACATTTCGCCACCTATGATTTTTAGCCCTTTAAGTCTCCCTCATTTTTTCGAAAAGACAAAAATAAATATGGTTCCCTTTGTGATATTGAATAATACACTTGCACTTTTCTACAGAGTTTAATTTTATTTTTGAACCTGACCGGTTTCGCCTTACGGCATTCTCAAAACCGTCAAACCTTTGAGAATGCCGTAAGGCAAAAACGGTCAGGTTCAGAAATAAAAATTAAACTCTGTGGAAAAGTACGAGTGTCTTAATATGTGTAGTATATTCCACCAAGTGCCATTAATCTCCAGTATAATCATTTACTTTTGTGAGTTTTGAATTTGTGTTTGTGGTTGTAACATCGCGGTTTAACCACTCTCGACTTCCCAAATAATAACTTAAATTGACAGCTTCCTCTATAAACGCTAATGGTCTCTATTTTCGAACTTGATTAAACACACATTAGCTATATATACATTTAATTACGATGCTTGAAAATGTAACTTGGCAGTATCAACATAAGGTCTAAATACTAATATTAACATGTAGTCACGTTTCGGGGCTTAAACTGACCATTAATAACTAAAATGATGGTGGACGTTCTTATATCGGCTTGCAGATGAAGTTGGGTTGGACCCTGAAGATCTCGGTGACTCTTTACTTCGATACTAGAGGCTTCTAGTAAAAAATATCACGTAACTAGATTGCAGTCATGGCATAGGCTATTATCTATTCTGTGGCATAGGTTTGTTACAACTTTCGCGCAAGTTGACACATAGATAAGCGCTACGCAGTGCATAAAAAAAAATAATCAAACAAACAATCAATGAATTTTATAGCATTGAGTATACCGTCGCCTTAAAGACGGATAAAAATAGAAGGAAAATTTTAATCACATCGGGCGTTTCTTGGTAGTCTAGTTGGTCAAGGCATTCCCCCTGTAAGGGAAAGATCGCGGGTTCGAGTCCCACCCGAGATGATTCATTTTTCTCTATGTATTCGCAACAAACATTGAATTTTATAAGTTAGATATGGTTCAAATACATAGGGAAAAAGAATCTTCTCGGGCGGGACTCGAACCCGCAGTCTTTCCCTTACAGGGGGAATGCCTGACCAATTCGGCTACCGAGACACGCCCGATATGATTCAAATTTCCCATCTTATACGTCTTTAAGGCGACGTGGCATACTTAATGCTGTAAAAAATCCTTCAATTGTTTGGGCGCAGTTATCAAAAATCAATGTTTAAAAATGATTGTAACATCATTCATTGATTCCGATAGTTCGAAAGAAAATCGGTAGATGACGCCACGTCGCCTTAAAGACGTATAAGATGGGAAATTTGAATCATATCGGGCGTGTCTCGGTAGCCGAATTGGTCAGGCATTCCCCCTGTAAGGGAAAGACTGCGGGTTCGAGTCCCGCCCGAGAAGATTATTTTTCCCTATGTATTTGATTTGTATAGTTAGCATACTTAATGCTGTAAAAAAAATCCTTCAATTAGATATGGTTATTAGACGACCGATATTCTTTTTTAGAGTGCTGTTAATAAAAATCCAAGTTAGTATACGCTTTATCCAATGCTTAGTGTGTACGGTAGTCTGTCCTGTGTGTATACACACGGTATCTACTCAACTCGGCCTTGAACTTTGTTCTCGGGGCTTCCATTGTTCTAGTTGACTTTGAAACTAAACTTACGTATGGTTATTATATTATGATGCTGTGAGATGTTAGCTTAATTTTAAACCTTCTACAAAAGTAAAATAGGTTCACAACTCTTTAGAGCGTATTAACACAAACTATGGGCACTTAAACACAAACTATGGGTATTATATTGTAATGATTTACGTATTCATTACGAGTTCATATGTCCAAATCTGTTAAAGGAAGAGCTGCGTGGGAGCCCCATATTGTAATCAGTGGGTGTAGCGATTAACCTGCTCAGCATAAACAATAAAAATGGCCCTGGGTCAGCCGAGGTGCAAGGGATATGTCGAAGACAACCTCAACTTTGGCCTAGCACAATGACCCTCAAACGGTGTGCGGTTTTAGTCGGTTCGAGTCCGACATAACCACTCCCCCTTAGGCGGGGTAGATATCCGAGGGAATTTCTGCACGAAAAAAAGACAAAAAAGTGTACCAAAACGTAAATCTTACACTAACTTGAACGACTAAATGCACATCGATATACCACTGCTACATTTTGAAAATATTGAAGTTAGACGCACAAAACAGTTGGTAACTCATTCACAACGCGTACAATTAACGGGTAGGAAGAACTACTAGCCTAATTCTTATATCTGCAGTAGTAGTCTGTATATCTGCAAAACTATAATCGTCAAGTCTTGAGCTATAAGCAAACTTGTATCACATATATATACGCACAAGAGGCCCATCAATGATATAAAAGTTTTACTACAGCACCAGTCAATAGGCAGCTTTATATAGGTATTTTAAATTGACATCAGCACTTAGTAAAACCATTAAACATCCAATTGAGTAAATACTGGCGGTCCCAGTGTTGTGATAAAGTATCATTAAAATTCGTTTAAGTAACCCACATAAAATCAACAATAAAAAATAATAGGAGACCTTTCGTTGATAAATCTTAAAGCTACTGATTTGGGCGGTCACATGAAAATTGTTCAGTGTTTTTTTTTAATTTATAGATGTCATTCATTCTTGCCTGCTGCCATTTTGGGGGGAAAATGGGGTAAAAGGATCAATAAAAAAAATAAACGAGGTACATGAGAGTTCGAAATAGATTGCCTTCATTTTTGATAAAGTGGTTATGTCTCCCATTGGACTAAAATACGTACCCACGCGGTATTCTGACATTATTATATTTCCAGGTGAGTAGGTAGTATACTCGTAATTACTCGTGGCAAAAAATACTTATTAATCTTTGAAAAGTCTTGATTCAAACGCCAATCTCTCTCAATTGCCGCTATTCTGCTTTTCTTCATCTTTTATAGGAATGCCTTCTGTCTCAGGCTCACAACTGCACGAGAAAAATCAGGCTTAGATATTCGTCCTGCAATCAACAAAATCTCCCAAGACATCCGACTGTTGTCGGCTATTTCTACTATCTTTTTACAAAGAGTGACCGTTCCGTTTCATAACCTGGCCGCATAATATGTAGGTATGGACCTGTGAGTAACCTGTGAGTAGTGCCTTAAATGATAAAGCGGCTTTAACATTGAAAGCACTACTCATAGGTTTACTCTTAATACGACTCTTTATATAGCAAATCAGCTCCTCAAAATAGTAGGTAATATATCACAGTCAATGTTATATGACTGGCAATATTACCATTTAAGTGAAAATCTCGAGCGTAACAGAAAAAAAGTAAAAGTTAAAAAGGTAGGTTTTATTTAGGGAACGACCTTCACTATGTGAGCACCAGCCGAAATAAAATTCATTCGAAATGACTGATCGTATATTGTGTGATGTTTTCCCGTCTGTTACGGCCATAGTTCCCCGTTTTTACGGCGGTAAGTATTTTGGTGAAAGTGCTTAAAATTCCTGGCCACCCCAAATTGTTTTACTGTCAGAAGTCTTGCGTGGAATCTCGCGTTAAAAGTTTGTTACAGAGAAATATGCATTGGTGAATTTTGTGTTTAAATAAACTTTTAGACGATAAACAAGATTTGTTTATGTTTGGGTAAAGGACAATATTGTAAGTATGTAAAGTGAATTGCATAGATAATATAGGTTGGCTATGTATTTTAATAAAGGGCATTTTATTTCACAAATTTTCAATATTAGAATAAGACTAACACTACTGTTTGTTAAATCATGGTAGAGCAAGGTAAAACGTTTATAAAAGTTGATACACTATTTTATTTTATGGCTGAAGTGACCACTGGTACACAACGCGGCCATTTCGGTATAACAATTGCTGGTATTTTTAATATGGTTTTATTAATGACTGAATTTTACAGCATTAAATATGCTAACAATACAAATCGAATACATATAGGGAAAAAGAATCTTCTCGGGCGGGTCTCAAGCCCGCGATCTTTCCCTTACTGGGTGAATGCCTTGACCAACTCGGCTAACTTAAAGACGGATAAGAAGAGTTATTTGAATCACATCGGGCGTGTTTCGGTAGCCGAGTTGGTCAAGGCATTCCTCCTGTAAGAGAACGATCGCGGGTTCGAGTCCCACCCGAAAATATTCTTTTTTCCTATGTATTTGGTTTTATTATGTTTACTTATTCTATTTTTATATATAACTCACTATAGTTCATAGCCCTAAATGTCAGTCATCAAAGCAATAAAACAATAATTTGATATGAAATGCTCAAGTGAGACTCGAACTCACGACCTTTCGCTTACAGGGCGACTGTTCTGCCAACTGAGCTATTGAGCACCACTTGAATCATTCCAAATTTTCCTTCTCTTTATATCCGTCTATAAGGGCGACGGTGCAGCCATCTACCAACATTCTTACGAACTGTTGGAAACAATGAATGATTTTTCAACCATTTTTAAACATTGAATTTTGATGACTGCGCCCAAATATTTGAATGAATTTTTTATAGCATTTATTATGCTAACTGTTAAGTTCGAAAAACATTGGAAAAAATGAAATGCTCAAGTGAGACTCGAACTCACGACCTTTCGCTTACAGGGCGACTGCTTTGCCAACTGAGCTATTGAGCACCACTTGAATCATTCCAAATTTTCCTTCTCTTTATATCCGTCTATTGATGATTCAAGTGGTGCTCAATAGCTCAGTTGGCAGAGCAGTCGCCCTGTAAGCGAAAGGTCGTGAGTTCGAGTCTCACTTGAGCATTTCATTTTTTCCAATGTTTTTCGAACTTAACAGTTAGCATAATAAATGCTATAAAAAATTCATTCAAATAATTTGATATTCAAAAACCCACATCAATGAAACTATTCGAGCCCTGTTGACCATTTAACTTTAACTTTATCAACTAATATACAACTTTATTAGATCAATTTGTGTTTCTAGTGGCTTAGTTTCCATTTTCAGGTCATTAAAACTTTAGAATTGCATTTGTAACTGATATTGTTTATAATTCATAAGTTAGATTTAGTAGGGGACAGATATGTGTTGTGACTAATTCTATGTGGCGACAGCAAGAGCCCTTAATGAGCCCAATGGCCTTAACGATCATGGTCGTTGAGGTTCGAACCCCTTATATAGCAAACATGAGTCCTTTGCCACTGTAAGCTAGGTACTTTCTAAAATGTAGCATTCTTCATCTTGGCGTTAATCCCAGTCGCATCCGAAGCTTTCAGCTTAGAGTCTGGGGTCTGCTTCACCAGTCAACCTGCAGATTTGGCTAAACTTCTATATTTTCTGTCAAGCGACTGGCAACTGACCTCTACAACCCAAAGGCAATATCGAAGCATTGCAGGTTTCAGGGCTCCAACAACTCGTAACGTCAACAACCGTGTTCACTACCGCAACGCCACGGAGGCTGTCAAAATATAACATATCTAAAGAAACAGTTATTAAACTTTTATCTTACTTTCTGTATCATAAAAAACCACGGTAACCTAGTGGTATGGGTAATGGACTGCTGAGACGAGGTCTCGGGTTCGATCCCAGGTTTACCATGGTACACACCAATGACTATTCGATGCTTTTCGAAGTTATGTGTGTATTTATCGCAGGTTTATAAGTGCCCGGTTAATGGCAATAGGCTCGCCACCTATTACATTGGGACCTAAACATAAACTGGCGGAACGTGGGTGCTAGCACCTCTGCCTACCCCTTCGGGGAATATGTGCGTGAGTTTATGTTATGTTATGTTTATGAAAAAAAATCCAAAGATTACCAATTGTTTATTGTACCGAATAAAGAAGTGAAACATAACATGCCATATATATGTACCGTAAATATAACATGTGTTATACAATTGGGATTTCTTGTCGTAGATTACTTTCCGTAGATGTGGATTGTCCTTATAAAATAAAAAAAATATTTTGTAATGTATGTTGGTTTAATAAAATGTATCATTTCTCTACAATACTAATTTTCTTTCGTATCGACTTTCATGTACCATTGGGGATTCAACATAGATATACACATATACTCAAACTTGGACTAACTATTTGTGAAGTAATCACAGTATTCCAGGATATATACCACTATCTAGACCTAAATATAGCATAACTTGTAATTTTTCCCCGTGGAATAAAGTCCTTAGTTTCTAGACGCTGTTGAATTTAGTTATGACTGAGCTATCTATGTTGTAAAATAACATAACATAAACTCACACCTGTATTCCCCGAAGGGGTAGGCAGAGGTGCTAGCACCCACATTTCGCCAGTTTATGTTTAGGTCCCAATGTAATAGGTGGTGAGCCTATTGCCATTAACCGGGCACTTATAAACCTGCGATAAATACACACATAACTTCGAAAAGCATCGAAAGGTCATTGGTGTGTGCCATGGTAAACCTGGGATCGAACCCGAGACCTCGTCTCAGCAGTCCATTACCCATACCACTAGGCTACTGCAGATTTTATGTTGTAAAATACACATGCTTAAATGTACCTAATATTAATCAAATGTGTGTATTTCACAAGGGGTAGATAGAGGTTCGAGTTCAGACATATCCACCTCATCATCAGGTCCAGTGAGGTGAAACCCGACAAGGTATACGCACAATTGAAAAATAAATATAAAAAAGTGGGAGACTAATGAGAGATGTAGAAGTATGATGCGAGGTAGACAAAGGGTGATATAACATTATTTTGGTCACTGTCCACATGGTATGGGTTCCAAATAGCCACCGAATATTTTTATAATCACCTTTATGCCCAAACCAAAAAAATACTTGAAGCTTATCCGGAGACAATTGCAACAGGATGAAAGGACTAATGAGGCAGTTCTATCGAATAAACAATTAAGTATTCCCATTACTCGGCTTTCACAGAATCTCTGAGAAAGATTCACATATCTTTGAGAATTTTATGTAAGAGGTACGCACAGAGGCGCAAATACAACGCTCATCTATTTCTGTAAATAGAAAAGGTTACCTTACGGATAATGGAGGTCTTTTGCCACCAAATCACAACACACATTTACATACTAGCTTTTGCCCGCAGCTCCACCCGCTTGGATGTCAGTTATAGCCAGTTATAGCGACCAAACATTATCCTATGTGTTCAATCCAAGGTGGCAGTTAACTCCATGCCAAATGTTATTAAAATCGTATCAACCGTATCAACCAAATTTCAATAGCTATATAGTACACGTAATAAAGGTGAGTCCATTGCTATCAAATGGGCACTTTATAGGCAGCCGTCTAGTTGACATTCTTGTGTGACATTCACGAAAGAAGAAATTTTAGTTTCCTATCCTATTTTGCGCTTATACATATTTGTTTTTTATGTAGGACACGTTAATATAACTTCACCTCGTCTGATGGTAAGCTGAAGGCATAGCATCAGGACAGGATAAGACACTAATAGAATTGTTTTGAATCTTACAACTTTTATAGACAAGAATATTTTATTATTACACACACACTAGCTTTTGCCCGCGGCTCCGCCCGCGTGGATGTCGGTTATTGCGACAAAACATAGCCTATGTCCTTTCTTAAGGTCTAATCTACCCCTATACCAAATTTCATCAAAATCAGTTCAGTGCTTTAGGCGTGAAAGCGTAACATACAGACAGACAGACAGACAGAGTTACTTTCGCATTTATAAAATTAGTATAGATTTTGGTTGCTCAAACAGCAAACCGACCTGAATAAAATTTATCGCAATTTTTAAAAGTTTGGAATATCTCCTAAAATACGATTCATAAGAACATCAGTAGATGACTCCACCGTCGCCCTAAAGATGGATAAGTATACAAGGGAAATTTGAATCACTTTGGGTACGGCTCGGTGGTCTAGTGGTTAAGGCATTCCACCTGTAAGGGAAAGATCGTGGGTTCGAGTCCCGCCCGAGTGGTTCACTTTTCCTAAACGTGCACGTCTATTATACAAAGAAATATCTAAAAGTTTAATAGGCACTACCCGTGACCAGAGGGCTGGTTTATTCCTTGCGCAAAGGATTGGCATTGCCATTTAATGTGGCAATGCCGCCAGCCTGCTGGCCACCCTCCCGGTTGACGTCGATGGGGAGGAATTCTTTGACGCCTGAACCTACAGTTTTGCACATACCTTGCTTTATATTTTTATTTATAATAATAATTATATTACTTAAATTATGTACATAAAAGTTGAAATAAAGATATTATTTTTTTAAATCAAAGAAAATTACGCGTATGGAACCCTGGAAACAGTTAGTACAATAAGTTTCCCTCCCTCTTCATTTTATATACTCAATGGAAAAAACCTTGCAAAGAAAATATAGTTAAGAATAGTTCAATGACCTATTGCTAGTAGAAGACCTAAGCAGTGGTTTGGCATAAAAATAAAAACGCACATAAAAATAGTATCAGAAACTTTATAGAATATTTGTTGCCGTGTAATAAAGGCATAATTTCGCTTTGGCAACCCCGGTATCCGTTATTGTTGGCAAGCCGCCATTAGTTCTATCCATATTACAAAAACTTTCTAAAAACCGCCACACTGATATTAAACCTTAATATCAAAAGTTTAAGGTTCTAATTTTACTGCACGTGCTTCTATTTTGTACCAACTGGTGAATGTTTTCGGTCGGATCTCTATTTTGCTTGACGGTTCTAGATGCTACGTTTTCATTTAAGGATTGGTATTGACGTGTGTGAATGTATTTGTTTTGTAGTCTACCTATAGATGGTATGTACATACAACCTTTGACTATAAACTGTGTAGACACAATATTTCTAAAAAAATACATCGAAAAGACGGCTTCAAATAAGCGTAATGTATGAGTTAGCTAATTTTAATATTGTTCTTTAAACTATCAATAGTGTTCTGTAACCAAAGTTGTAGGTACTTCGAATACATCGGGAAAAATGAAATGCTCAAGTGAGAAACGTACCTTTCCCTTACAGGGGGAATGCTCTTCCAACTGAGCTATTGAGACACATCTGAACACTGTAAATTTCCCTTCTCTTTATATCCGTCTTTTAAGGGCGACATACTTTTTTTCGCGGCGTTGTAGAAATACTGTGACTATAGAGTTTGTATTAGTCTAAGCATACAACCTACAGCTTACAGCAATGACTTTTATGAAGGTGTATGAAGATACTACTTGATAAGCTGTTTAGAACTAAAATTATGTAACGTTGCAAGAGTGAAATGGGAATAGGAGACCTTAATAAATGAAATAATGAACTTTAACACCCATTCGTATAGCAATAATGCGTGTTTTTGTAACGCTATTTAATTTGTATGAAAGCTAAAAAAAGTAACGAATAGTTGATATTTGGTCGATGACATTTATGCCCGTTATTTGTATTAATTATCGTTATTATTATTGTACAGACATTTATGCGATTCCAAATTTTGTGTAGTGTTCAGTTATTCTTGTAGAATACGGAAGTATTTTCCTTAAAAAAAAAATATAACACTCAGAACAAAATGAACCAAAATTCTTATCACGTTTATACAAACAGCTGTTGGTTAGGATAGACAAAGAACTTGCTGTTCTGGTGGAAAAAAACGTAGTACTTTCATTAATAAAAGAGGCCGTGTAAGTCACGGTCTCTGTAATTAATTCAAGTACAAAAATCGGATATACAACACTGGCCGACAAAGTTGGACAACGGATCAGCAAGATAGAAAGATTAATGAAACGTGGTAGCCGCAAGGATATAATTAATGTACCCAGTAACTTTCTGGAAACTTCTCAAAATACTCGTGTTTCTAGGAACATTCCTCGCCTGCTATGCTATTTAGTAGATAGTACTAAAATAACAGTGTTAAGTGTCTACCAAATTGTTGTTATTAGCTAAATTACAGAAGTTTGGAAAAGTAATTAAATGATTTTCTCATAAAAAAGATACGGGTTATTCAAATTTTAAATTTGAGATAAACCACAGAATAGATAAATACCTGATGTATGATTTGAGATTGACATGGTCATTCACATCGATAGTAACACACTCGCCGGGATATTTACCAGGTTTTTTTAAAATAAATACCTGGTTAGGAAAAGTTTTGCATTCGTGTATTTGAGTGATATAGTGATCAGAAAACTCAGTTGCAACTACTGATATACAGTAAAATGGTTTTCCTTAAAATTTTATAACGCAGAACAGAACATAAACATAACATAACATAAACTCACGCCTGTATTCCCCGAAGGGGTAGGCAGAGGTGCTGGCACCCACATTTCGCCAGTTTATGTTTAAGTCCCAATGTAATAGGTGGCGAGCCTATTGCCATTAACCGGGCACTTATAAACCCGCGTTAAATACACACATAACTTCGAAAATCATCGATAAGTCATTGGTGTGTGCCATGGTAAACCTGGGATCCAACCCGAGACCTCGTCAGAACAGGTTATTCAAATATCAAATTTGAGATAACAAACCAGATAAATACTTAATTAGCGTTCCGTACTTCAAGAGCAAAAAACGGAACCCTTATAGGATTACTTCGTTGTCCGTCTGTCTGTCTGTCCGTCTGTCTATCAAGACATTTTTCTCCGGAATACGTGGAGGTATCAAGTTGAAATTCATACCACAAACTCAGATCTACAACGGCATGAAGATGTGCAAAAATAAAACTAAAATATTAGTCAAATCAGTTCAATAAAAAAAATATATTTGGTTTATGTAGCTAAAATCCTGGTCACGACATGTAATGCGAAGGGATGAACGTATTTTCGTAAGAAAGGTATTAACTATGGAAGTGGAAGGCTACAAGGGGAGAGGAAGACCTAAAAGTAAGTGGATGGATTGTGTGAAGGATGATATGGTTAAGAAGGGAGTGAATGTTGAAATTACTGCAACTAGAGATGAATGGAAGAAACACACATTTTGCGCCGACCCCAAATAAACTTGGGATAAGGGCAGGATGATGATGATGTAGTTTAAGCTACGGATCCTTTGGTGCGCGAGTCCGACTCACACTTGGCCGACTTTTTGGGGCAAAGTCTTGCATTCGTGTATTTGAATGATAATAGTGTCTTTTCTTTATTTGACCATAAAACTCACTTGTAACTGAACGTTCGAAGTTAGGGTACGTTCTTCTAATCCTTTATATTCCTCAATAAATCAATTTGACCTGTTGCAGTCCACTGTCCACTTATCCCCAAATAGTGCCATAGTTCCCTTTTGGTTTGTGGAGGTCAGATGGCAATTGCTCCACAGAAAATATCGAAGTTAGACTGGTAAAGCGGACCAAAGACTCCAAGCTGAAAGCTTCGGATGCGACTGGGATTAATGCTAAGATGAAAAAGGAGAAGTACCATAGTATCCGATCCTATGCTTTTCGTATAAGAAAGAAAAGAAGAAAGAAAGAAAATACATTTATTTCTCGCAGCTGCAGCACATACACAGAAATGTTACAAAATAGCTATAATTAAAATATATAATAATTTCTATTCCTACAATAAATAATCATATTTTTACAGTGGCAACACTTCCCACCATTATCTCCTTCCGCCCATAGATTATGACTATCATCATCACTACATATTATAAAACAAAGTCACTGTCGCTGTCTGTCTGTCCCTATGTATGCTTAAATCTTCAAAAGTACGCAACGGATTTTGATGCGGTTTTTTTTAATAGATAGAGTGATTCAAGAGGAAGGTTTATATGTATAATACATGCATAATATTGTAGGGCAACACTGCTAAATTTAGAGGTTTCTAATGTCATGTCGTAAAAAAGCACATTTTTTTGCGCTTACATTGCAAACGCTGGCTGAACCCCAAGAGATAAATCAAAATGATGTACTATAGTATTGTACACCTCAAAAAGGCCTACATAAAAGTCCGCGATAGCATATGTCTATCTATTATGGGTAGCCCACAGTAACCATTTTTATCTTTTACAAATTATAATTTTTTTATGTGTCATTTTGGAAGCTATTTTTAACAATATATTGTTATTCCTTATCCAATTAAATACTTTAGATACGTTGTACATTTAATGTAGATCAAAATTGCCATTTACACTTTATAATTATAATGCATAATTTGGAAGCTATCGCAATATACAATTAACGCACGGCAAAATAAATTCAAGCAGAAATCCCGATTGACATTAGAAACCTCTAAATTTAGCAGTGTTTCTCTACAATATTATGCATGTATTATACATATAAACCTTCCTCTTGAATCACTCTATCTATTAAAAAAACCGCTTCAAAATCCGTTGCGTACTTTTGAAGATTTCAGCATACATAGGGACAGACAGACAGCGACAGCGACTTATGATGAAGTGATCCAGCAGTGGTCTGCAATAGGCTCGCTGTCTGTTCGTCCCTATGTATGCTTAAATCATCAAAAGTACGCAACGGATTTTGAAGCGGTTTTTTTTAATAGATAGACTGATTTAAGAGGAAAGTTTATATGTATAATACATGCATAATATTGTAGAGGAACACTGCTAAATTTAAAGGTTTCAAATGTCATGTCGTAAATAAGCACATTTTTTGCGCTTTTCTTGCGCTTACATTGCAAACGCTGGCTACACCTCACGAGATAAATAAAAATAATGTACTACAGTATTATGCAACTTAAAAAGGTCAATATAAAAGTCCGCAATGGTATATGTCTATCACTTACGGATAACCCATAAATAACCATTTTTATCCTTTACATTTTACAGAAAAAAAATGGCTTATTTACGAAGTGATTTTAAGCAATACAGCATTAATCCTTATCCAATTAAGTAGGTAGGTACCTTAAATACGTTGTCCATTTAGTATATAGATCAATATGGCCCTTTATAGCATGTAATTTAAAAGAATATTTCCGAAGATATTACAGATTTATAATGCAGGGACAATATGGAGTGGCGCGGCAGCGGTACCTACCTACCGGCCGGCCGGCAGCGCGTGCCTATAAATAGCGCGTGGCGGACATGGTAGCAGAATGGGTGGGAGCTACGACTTGGGCGACCAAAAGCAGGGCACGCCGTAATAGCGGCGGTAAGACCCATCATGGAGGAGTGGCTAGAGAGGCCACACGGCAGCCTCTCGTACCGGCTGACGCAGGTGATTACCGGACACGGGTGTTTCGGGAGTTACCTGTGTCGGATGTGGAAGGAGCCAACGTCCGAGTGCCATCACTGTGATGCGAGCGAGGACACAGAGCTGCACACGCTGACCGAGTGCCCTAGCGAGGCGGATCCTAGTGGCGGCTCTAGGGGTGGGAGTCCTCACACTCGCCACGTTGCTCACAGCGATGGTACGATGCGCGAACGCTTGGGGTGCGGCCGTCTCCTTCTGCGAGCAAGTAATGCTCGAGAAGGAGGCGGCCGGTCGGGTCCGGACTAGACTTCGGGCCCGGGAAGCCCGCGCAGAGCGAAGGCGAACCGGACGTTGGAGGTCGCAGAACGACCTCCGTCCTCCATGAGCGCTGGCCTGGGGGTGACCGGTGGAGCCGCCTGTCAAGCTAGCAGAAGCAGCAAGTGCGCCTCCCCATAACCGGGGCTAGATGGGGACCCTGTGGTCCCCACAACCCGAAGGGGGCCATCTCGAAAGAGATGGTCCTGGGTCTGCCGGGGTGCGAGAGATATGCTTTTGGCAATCTCACCTCCGGCAACCAAGGACCCAAGACGGCGTGCGTTTTGGTCGGTTCGAGTCCGACATAACCACCTCCACCGGCTCCGTGGGGGTGGTATCCGTGGGGATTGATCGCAAGATAAAAAAAAATAAAAAAAAATAGCGCGTCGCAGGCCGCGCTCCCGCCTATAGCATTTTATGATTAGCAGCGAACGGACGTGTTTCTCGGTCGGAGCTCTGTAGCAAGGAAAATAATAAAATTAACAAAAAAAACGTGCCTTTCGACGCGACAACTTAATCCGTACTTATAAGTACGTTACGATAAATAAAATAATAATATTAGAAATTGTATCTAATGATAAAAAAGCTGTAAACGTTGTTTATAAGGGCATTTTGTAGTTGGTAAGTATATTTAGTATCAGTATTGCACCCGTGCGAAGCCGGGGCGGGTCGCTAGTGATTTTATAATTTTAAAGGTACCTAAAAAATATGACATCGTTATGACATAACAGTGACATAATCCATGGAACTGGCTTTATGATGTAAACTGACGCGATGACGTCTACAACCACAACACATTACACATACAAGAATTAGAAAAATAAGAGTAATTATAATATGTTTTTGTTCAGTGCGGTTAGGGTTACCATTTAGGAATCTGAAAAGTCCTGACAAAAAGCCTGACATTTTGATAAAAGTCCGGACACTTAGTTGCAATGGCATAGTATACAGTTTATCCCAATTTTTTCAGACCATCATTATATTAATTGGCTTATTTTATTAGGTATATTGGTGCTAGTGGTAGTGTTACTTAGCTAATAAGGTCATATTTACTCAAGATGTTTATTTTGTTGATACTATGGTTTATAGCTATAAGTGGCACTATATGGATTACGTACATTTTGGGTTCGTTGGATTGGTGTCGAGAAGGCTTTATAAGATCACTAGCTTTTGCCCGCGGCTCCAGCCGCGTGAATGTCGGTTATCGCGACTAAACATAGCCTATGTCCTTGCTGAAGGTCTAATCTACCCCTATACTAAATTTCATCAAAATCGGTTCAGTGGTTTAATCGTGAAAAAGTAAAATGCAGATAGACGGACAGACAGACAAACAGACAGACAACAAGACACAAAGACAGAGTTACTATTAAGTATTACTGTTAACTTACCTTGCTTATAAGGGAACGTTCATATCTGACGGAACTTGCGTCGCGTATTATCGGTCGCGTAGAAAAACACTTGACCGTTCACACTCGACGCACTAACGTAACATCGGTTGAGTGTGAACGGTCAAGTGTTTTTCTATACATTTGTCTGTTCTGGCGTTACGCGACCGATAATACGCGACGCAAGTTCCGTCAGATATGAACGTTCCCTAAGTATCTAAGGCTACCAATAACTAGAGATATAGATTTCTTTAATTTATCTTTCTTTACTAGCATTCATTTCGTCTGTTAATAACGAAGTGCTTAGTTGATATTAAGAATCACCCTCTATTAAATTTGCGCCACTGCCTATCTAATACGCCTCTTACTATGCTCTACAATTTTTATATACTGCGTAGCTGTGTGTATATACCTATATCCTACAGTTTTTGAAGTGAAAAGTAAAGACGTTATTGTCCGGACTAAAGGTGTGTAATATTAGAACAATCAGTCAACTGTAAGGGGGCAAAAAAAACTTAAGATAATTTTTAGTACTTTGTTCATTTTTGATCAACGTCTTTCTAGGGATGTCTATACCTATTTATACCAAAGCGACCATTACTGAGTTACGTTGCGATAACTGGTGATATTCTCTGTCCTTGTCACACGTACGCGACAATGGCCGAGCGACAGCTCTCGTTGCGTGTTTCGTAGTACAGGATAGCTGTCAGCACAGCGGTTCTAAACTGTTTAACTGTAGATCTGCCATCATAGGAGCAATTTAATTCCTGACTGGAGTGATATGTAAAAATTTTCATTTTGCAAATGTTTGGAACCGCTGAAACTTTGTTTACCTTTTTTTCTCACATCGTTGGCTTTACTTTAGTTACTTGCATGAATATACCTACTGTTATTCAAATTACAGAATCATACAGAATATCCAGCAATGTTTTCGTTTCTGCGTCTATTCCTCAGCGGTATACGATAACAAACAAATCTTTGTGATTCTTGTCTCGCTGCTTATTCATGTTTTACATCCACGAACATGAGTTACTCGGATACTTCACGATATTGAAAAAATATTTAAAGGAATGTATAGACATTCATATCACTAACGTGGAAATTTCAGGTTGTCCTGCCTACTTCGAGCTTAAATTCCACACTGGTTAATGGAAAGACAGAATCTTCCGCTTCAATTTAGAGTAACACGACTAGAGAAGTAACTATTATATTTACCACAGAGATCCGTAGAGTTAGATTTTATTGGGGTGTTACTATTGAGAAGTTAATAGTGTAATACTCACCGTGATATATACCAAGTTCATTATTTTTATTTGGTAACCGATATTTAAAAATAATTTAAAAAAATATGAACATGGTAAATATCCCGGTGACTGTTAAGCTATTAATGTTAATGACCATGTCAATCTCAAATCATATATTGAGAAGTTGTATGTTCACCATGCAAAGTCTAAACACCTTGATAACGGAAGTCTATCCAACAAGTATTTATCGAAGCAAGCATTCATTATGTAATTTTTACTCCTGGTAATTGATTGCCTTTTCTTCTACTCCTTCAGACTACTCACTTTTTCTCTCTTTGTTCAACAGGTAATTGGAGGATGTTCTTCTCACCATCGGTCACTAATCAGCAAAAGGTTTTATTCCACATATTACCCCGGACAAGGTTACAGATTGGATGGGACAGATCTATGTCGGCTTCTTCCATACCCATTGTTATGGTTTTTACTCTGATCTGATCTTATCTTGATCTCTGGAGAACAGCCAGCCGGGAGCCAGATTGTCATTGGGTATTGCCAGTTAAAAGAACACTTCAGATGCAAACTCAAAAACAAAACTGATTAGCTCATTCGTGGTCACTAGAAAAGCATGCCCATACTACATAAACCATGCAAAAAATATTCTTTTTACACGTAGTCTAGCAAAATACCTTCATAAGCTGTTGTAATTTTAAAAATTATGTACCCAATTTACATGCTCTCCACCTATTATATAACGTGATTCGGTATTTGGAATTGTTCTCCGGTAATCTCGTGTACGCTATGCCTAATAACCTCGAAACACGCAACACTGCTATTTCTGGATCAAATTTTTCAAACGTACATATTTAGTAGTATTGATGGTTTCTTTTTGCTTGATTTTAGGTGTGTTTAGTAATAAATTTCAAGGGCTACCTAATTTAAAGACAAGGCGGTTAAAAATTAGGACTGTTCGTTATACGACAGTAAATATAGAGACCACAATAACGTGCCTGTTGATGAATATAGACACCCGTCCCGTGGGGACAAAATAATATAATCTGCGATAATTTTATCATTTTCTAACCACTATTGCCAAGTTTACATTTTGAAGTCAGGGGTCCTTTGGTATGTCGGGTTGTCCATTAGTAACTGCCGTCTGCCTTCCAGCTCTGAAAGGAAAGTTAGCCTGGTCCGTTTTTTTGCTGGTACACTAATTTAGCAGGTGAAATTTGCTTGGGCGCCAAATGTGTTAGTAGCGCCCTCTTTACCCACAATAGGCTATTTGAGTAATTTTTTTACTTTCGAAAAATGACCACTTTCTTATAATATTAGGTCCTTACATATGAAATTGGCGTTTTGTATGGGAGGAACAAAAAGTCGAATAATTTTAAATATAATATATTTAATTAATCAAAGTATGAACCATTGTTTTCTATGCACTTTTGCAATCTCATAGGTAGTTCATTGATCCCTTTACTAAAAAAACCAGTCGGACGGGAATCAATAAAATCTGTGAAGGCGCTTTGGACTGCCCCATCAGAGTTGATTTTTTTCCCTTGCAAGAAGTTGTCCAAATTTCGAAAAAAAAATGGTTATCTGTTGGATGATTTTTTTCCCTTGCAAGAAGTTGTCCAAATTTCGAAAAAAAAATGGTTATCTGTTGGAACAAGGTCCGGGGAGTACGGAGGATGTCTTAGACATTCCAATTGAAGCTCTTCTAATTTGGTAGCCGTCTGTTGTGCGGTGTGTGGTCTAGCGTTGTCGTGAAGCAGCAGTGGCGTGGAGTGATTGACCAGCCTTGGTTGTTTAGCCGCTAGCTTTTCCATCATTGTTTGCAATTGCTGACAATAGACATCAGCCGTAATAGTCTGGCCAGATTTGAGAAAACTGTAATGAACAATACCGGCACTAGTCCACCAAACGCTCACAAGTAACTTTTTTGGAGTTAATTTTCGCTTGGGGCAGGATTTGGCTGGCTGGCCAGGATCCAATCCATGCGCTGAGCACTTCCGATTATCGTAAAGAATCCATTTTTTATCACAGGTAATGATTCGGTTTAAAATACCTTCATTATTGTGCCGGTTCAGTAATGTAACGCAGCAGTCGACGCGCGTTTGCTGGTTTGCTTCAGTCAATTCGTGATGTACCCAGTTTCAAGCTTTTTAATCTTCCCAATTTGCTTCAGGTGAATTAAAATAGTTTTATCACTAACACCGCAGCCTGCAGCTTACTCGGACGTGGTTTGCGCGCTTCCACAATAGCCTTCAATACTTCATTATCAACTTGGGTCTCAGGCCGTCCACGGGGCTTGTTCTGCAGGTCGAAATTTCCAGAACGAAAACGTTGGAACCAAAAACGATCTGTGTTTTCTTTTGCAACATGACCGCCATAAACATCATTCACCCTTCGAGTCGTTTCTGCAGCACTAGTGCCACGGCGGAACTCGTATTCGTAAATAATGCGATATTTTAAGTTTTCCATTTTGTAAAATGAGTGACGCAAACAGAAAAAAACAGAAGAAAAAAAAGAAATGAATGACGGTCATCGAAGCACAAATACATGAGTAAATAGCTGTACAAATTTGAATTTGGAATTCCTTACCAAAGAGGAGAAAATCGTGATTAAAGTGGTCAGTACGAAAAACGACAATTTCATATGTAAGGACCTAATATAATGAACTGTAAAAGTTAAATTTTCGTACGACAAATAGTTTTCAAGATATTTGATTTTGAAAAATTCAATTTGTCGCGGCGCCCGAAAACGGTCCATACAAAATCGTGCGAAAATGTGACGTCACGCTTCCGTAGCAGGTAGTGAATACGTATGCAGTGCAAGAGAATATCGCATTTATCTCGGTTTACGTTGCATTTACACGTATATAGTTCATAATAAAAGTTATTTAAAATTTAATGAGGAATCTAAAAAAAAAATATTTGAATTGAATTTGATTGTTTATATTTTGACTTTTTTGTGATGTGACACGTCACTTCACCAAAAATATCTGTGGTTGTTGGTGTCACTTGCGTCAGCCACGGCGGCTGACATAAGTGACAATGACATTAAGCGACCACAGATAAAAAATATTTATATTTATGTTAAGTGTTATTCCTGTGTTCTTTTTATATACTATTATGTAATGTTTAGGGTGTGCGTTGTGTTTGTAAATAAATGTATTTTCTTTCTTTTCTTTCTTCTTCTTCTTTTGGGAATTTCAACTAATGAAAAGTCATAGTTTCAGTTTAGATATGCAATATTTTATTTTGCAAGGCATAATTTTCCAGAACAAGCTAATATATTAAGCAGTATTGGGAAGAATCGACTACTTACCGCCGTTCCCAATAACATACTGACAGTTAAAGATAGATCGCATCTACGGATAAAGTGCTCGGCTGTTTAAATTCAAAACATAGTAACTCCTATTTCACACCAATTTCGGAAAATAAAATTATACCACGATGCGCTTTCCCGCAAAAAAATCAGTTACCATGTTTTGAATTTAAACAGCCGATACGTCAAATTTGACTGTTGCGATCTATCTTTAACTGTACCTAAGTATGTTATTGGGAACGGCCCATATAAATAAATATATAAATATCCATGGATATTTCAACTATTTTTCGGTCTGTGAAAGTACTGTATAAATATTCACTATTCAATAACTCATCGAGTTCACATGAAAAGTACCTGCCTTTTTTGTAGTTAAATAATCCCATAATAAAATATCAACACATTCTCCTTATTTGATATATCCCGGCAATATAAATTTACAGCAATATTCTATACAAAAAATCCCTTACAAAAATATTTGTCAGAACATGCCGTGTTTGATGCGAAAGTATGTTCAATTAAAACGTCTGTGTACGCCGCCGCCAAATATATGACTAAAGATGTGTCGTAAATGTATAACAATATTGCCTTAGGTTATTCACCTCGTTGTCGTGTTGATAAACAGTTTTTTGTGGTACTAATTCCAGCCATACTTACCTATATTGTGTGATTTTTTACAACAATGATAACTGCAATGACGTATCAAATTGAGGGATAGGATCATAATCCTGGATTTCACCAATGCAAATCACATGAATCGATTACCATTTAGTAATCGAATAGGTTAACGCATTGCAATGTAAAGCAAAACTAGCCGAGTAGATGGGTGAACATACCTAATACATCGAAACCGTTCGACGAAGCGCGGAGCTTCGTCGGATCAGGCTGTCGGTCTCGGTTGCCATACGAACATCTGTGACAAAACAACCCATGACTTTTATGGTAGTTAGAGGCCTACAAAGCCCGATAATATCGTCTTCCTGTAAGAGAAGGATCACGGATTGAAATCCCGCCTGGACGATATCAATTTTATTCGATTGATTGGCATGCTAAATGCTTAAAAATTTATTCAAATATTTGGGCAGAGTAATCAAAAATCAATGTTTAAAAATGATTGAAAAATCATTCACTTGTTCCGAAAACATAGCTCGTAAGAGCATCGGATTACTCCACCGTCGCCTCAAATACGAATTTATAAAGAGAGGAAAGATTTGGATTAGTTCGGGCATGGGTTTGGTAGCTTAGTGGTCAAAAGCATTCTCCCTGTAGGAGAAGGATCGTGGGTTCAATTCCTGGCTGGACCGATCACAAAATTTTTCCTTTCCAAATCGATTTGAATCTTGTCTAAATACAGAATTTCGAAATCGTCAGTGTAGGTATTGGAGGTCACATAGCAGTCGCTTCACGAAAAATATCAAAGTTCGTAAGACCGAAAACTGAGATCCCTACTGAGTAGTGAAAAGGTTCGGAGGAACACGAGTAGTTTATTCGCAAAAGATATAACTTTTGAAGCACGATAACGCAAATGACTTTACTTATCGATTTAATTTCCCTTTTAGATATCTTGGCTGAACCTGATCTTATTTGAAATAACCCTTTTTATGTTCGTCTTATCTCGTTTAGAAGGTACTTAATCTAACTGTCTCGTAAATAAGGTCATTTTAATTTATTATTATCAAGATTTATTTAGTTACTCCCTTCGTTTGTGTATAGTATTATGTAAACACCATTTTATTTTATATTGACTTGAGGATCATTTTTACTTGTGTTGTGTAGTAAAGCATTCGACTGCTAAGTCAAATATCGCGGCTTCGATTCCCGCTCAGTGCAAATGTTTGTATACACGAGTAAGTATATTTGCATTTATATGGGTAGTTCGCATTGTAGAACCAAGAAAAGCTAAGTTTTAGTTTACTTTTCTTGTAATAAAACCCATTATGTAAAGCACCTAGTTCATATTTCTTTAGGATGACCTTCTAAGGCAGTTTGGAATGCCACCGCTGTCACTTTATACGATGCCCACGGGAAGGGACGGATTGACCCTTATATACTGGTCCCAGGGCCCACGCAGCACATAAATTAAGGTTTACTTTCTTTAAACTGAAGTATAGTAAAAGTGTGCATTTAAATAAACGACTGAATTTATTTTACCATTCTAATTACTTGAAAATCTTATTATTATTAGGTGAGTAATCAAAAATAATGTTTCATATTGGATTAATTTATATTGCTTCGTAAAAATATTCGGTAGTTAGCCAATATGTTACTCTAAAACTTAAGTTGAATTTGTATAATATGATTGTCTAGAGGTATTTATTAATTTATTTATTTATTTATATCAAATCATACATTGCTATTACAGACTAAGTCCAATACAACAATGCAGTACCCTAATATAATAATAACTATTACTTGAAAATATTTATTTCTAGGCAATGAATTGTCACACTTTCGAATTCCGCCAATGTACAACAAAAAATATCAATTTTTTGCGATATCATATTTAAAATGTTCAATGCTCGTACGTGAGGCGCGTTCTTTCATATATTTGTTCGAGCTACTGGGACTTCGAATGTTTTGACCCTTGGCGCTAGCCGCAGTCTGGTGTCAGGGACGAGCAGCATCAATGACTCCAATATCTGAGGGTTGCTTAATTTACCTCGAAGTACTAAAAAGACGTACTTAGCTAGTGCCAAGTTGCGTCGCACCTCCAGCATATAGCATCCAACCATCCCTATTACGAAGAGAGATACATAAGTGGGTAGAACGAGTATACCCCATGTCGTAATAAAGATACCTGGTAAATTTATTCTGCATCTTTTCCACCATGGAACTATATGTCGTTTCATAGGGATTCCAGATTATAGCACTTGTATCTAACCTACTCCTTACTAATGCGTGATACAGCGCCTGCACGGCAATGGTATTCTGGAAATCTTTCGTTTCGCGAATAATAAAACCTAAGTTCTTAAAGGCCTTAGTGCAGACGTCGATGATGTGATTTTTAAATGATAGATCTGTTGTAAATAGTACTTCTAGATTTCGTACCAATGAAACACGTGGAATGGTCTTCCCCTCCATTTTATAATTGTAGTGCAATGGGACCACCACGCGTGTAAATGACGTTACACTACACTTTGAGATGTTAAAACATAGCTTGTTGCTTAAGCTCCATTCTACCACTCGGTCAATATCATGCTGAAGACGTACACAAGCTTGCTCGTCGACCAACCTGTGCAATAATTTGAGGTCGTCTGCAAATAACAAACACCTTGCGTCTTGGACCACTTCCGGAAGATCATTTATCATGATGATAAACTCTAGTGGTCCAAGATTACTACCTTGACTCACTCCAGTGTAGGTGTTGTATGAGTCTGATGCACATCCCCCGTATTATACGTACTGCTTTCGGTTGCTCAGGTAGTTTGCGAAAAACTTTAGCAGGGCCAAGTAGTAAATAGCTGTAGTTACTTGCAGCGCTGCACGCATGGAATTCTGAAATTGTTGCAGAATTTAACCTATACCATTGATAAAAAGTACCCTATGTGTATTTTCAAGTAAAGTAAACTATATCATTAATCCTTGTATCAAATGATAGCCAAATCCGTTTAGACATTTCAACGTACATACTAGGGTAACATACATACACAAACAACTAAACACCTTCATTTATAAGCCCTCGTGAACGTTAGTGGCTGGTAACTTTCATAGCCATACAATATTGAATAGCAAAGCTAATTCTATGTGCGAGAAAAATTCCAACCATCTGAAAATCGTGAAGTGGCGATCAGTCGTATGTCTACTCAGATCTCGGAAACTAGAGTACGCCACACAATTTATTTGGATTGGTTCGGCAAAAAAGGGTTAGGTGGGAAATGAATGTACGAATCCCTTGAAATGTCCCATCTATCACTACTGACTTCGGGACTAGTGATTCAAGCCAGATTTTTTGAGGTTATAATTTTGATATTGCGAAAGCAGTTAGCCAATGAATCTATATTTAATCAATCTATTAACATATTGCAGTCCACTGCTGGGGCCTCTCCCAATGCGCGCCATTTCTGTCGATCCTTTCCGCATTTCGCATCCAATACGTCCCAGCCACCTTTTTCAGGTCGTCAGTCCATCTGGCTAGGGGGCGCTCTACCGTCGGTTTACCTTCCCGCGGTCTCCACTTGAGGGCTCTATGAGAATGTATATTATCAATTTCGAAATTCTGCAAAGTAAACTGAGGTATGACTAATAACTAAGGGTACTTTTAAAAACAACGATCTGCTAAAAAGATTGTTATTCCTTTCCCTTCCATCCTTTCAACACGGAACTATTTTCGAATGAAAAGATTTCTTTCAATAATCCGTTTACACCTGAAAGGGTTTTATAAAAACCATGTTTACTTAACGTGGTAAAGTAAACATTGTGAAGTGGTATACAAAGTCGATCCCACTCGTCCCGTGGGTGTAGTATAAGGCGATTAAAAATGGTACCTACAACCGCACAATGGCTGCACATGGTACAATTACGTATTCAATTTGGAATGTCGAATCAATTTGTTAGAGTCGATAATGGCTGTACTCACGAATCAATCTCGCTTGATTTAATTCCATATTTAAGTTAAATAAATTAAACCTCAAGGGATATGCGATGCGGAGATATTCCATGGTTCTCTTTTTGTTTTTTTTTGTTGATTTGACTGAAGGTCCTTATTTTTTTATTGAACTAAATTGTAATTAAATTACTTTGAAAATAAAAACTTTCACTAAATCTTCTGCAACTCGAACTGAGGAATCTTATGCATATCGATAAAGCTCCGGCATGGGCCGGACCGAGGCGGGAGCTAGTGGCGGCCCTGGGAGTGAGAGTTCCAACGTCCGAGTGCCATCACTGTGACGCGAGCGAGGACACGGGGCTGCACACGCTCACCGAGTGCCCGGCATGGGCTGAACCGAGGCGGGAGCTAGTGGCGGCCCTGGGAGTGAGAGTTCTCACCCTCGCCACCCTGCTCACAGCAATGGTCCGCTGCGCGGACGCGTGGGCGGCCGGCGTCTCCTTCAGCGAGCAGGTAATGGTCGTGAAGGAGACGGCGGAGCGGGAGAGGCGGCGCGAGCGAGAAAGACTCGGGGATCGCGCCGCCCGCGCGCGCAGGCAACTCGGGCGTCGGAGGGCACTGATTGACCTCCGTCCCCCATGAGCGCGGGCCTGGGGGTAACGGGTGGAGCCGCCTGTCACCCCAGCAGAAGCAGGCCACGGCGGCGGCGCGCTAGATAGCGCGCCTCCCCATTCCGGGGGCGAGTTGGGGACACTGTTGTCCCCCCTCCTGAGGAGGGCCAGACCGTAAGGGATGGCCCTGGGTCAGCCGGGGTGCGAGGGATATGTCTGTGACAACCTCACCTCCGGCCTAGCACCAAGACCCACAGTCGGCGTGCGGTTTTAGTCGGTTCGAGTCCGACATAACCTCCCCTTCCGGCTCCGGCAGGGGGGGTATCCGAGGGGATTTCCGAACGGAAAAAAAAAGCAACACCTAAAGCGTCATTCGCGTGCTGTTGAAATTATGTACACCAAAAATTAGCTGATGTTGGGTAGCAGATGATTCCTTAGAAAATATCATGTAAGGATTATTAACCACAGGTTCTATAAAATATTCGACTCGTAAGGAGAAACCTTTTTATATTGACCCTATTTGGTTGATAAATATTTGCTGAGTTTTAGCGTTCGCCTTTCATTCTCAGAAGCGTATGAGTCAAGTTCATATTGTGTACATTATAATAATATATACCGTAGCTTAATATTGTCTTTGTAATACAATACGGGAACAACCGCTGAGACTCTCTCTCTTAAAATTTATAGGATTTTCTTCAGAACATTTTGGAAGCATTGTACATTATGTGATTGTGAGTTGTGTGTTTTAGATGTTCATAATAAATTATTCAGTATATTGACGTCATTATACGCGTATGTCGATCTATATAATCCTATTTTTATTTATACTATAAACCCGAAACTGGCGAAATGTGGGTGCTAGCACCTCTGCCTACCCCTTCGGGGAATACAGGCGTGAGTTTATGTCATGTTATAAACCCGAATTCCTGTGTGTGTAAAAGTTTATTTTATGAGAGAATGTGCGTATGAGTTTGACTGCTTTTATTTAATGTGGAATATTATGGAATGGCTTTTACCACACATCTACCACAGAAACAGAAATCTGGATGATCAGAAAAGTTATTATTTTCTCTACTAGTTAACTACATGACCTTTTGCAATTAGTTAACAATTACCTCACAAATTAGCTATCACAAATGTAACTACACATCTAAAGTAACATGAATTTAGATTTTCAGATCAAAGTGTGGAACACATAACACAGTGAGCAACTGTCATGGCGGTTACTCCACTCTCATTATCGTTTAGTTTAATGTTACAGCTATAAGCGATTTGTCTTAAACTTTGAGATCACTCTCAAACGAATTACATTTCGTGGTTAAATCATCTTTATTACAGTTCTGATTTAATATACGGAATAAAGAATATTTTTTGTTACAATATAATAGAACATTTTCAAAGGTTTACTAACTCCAGTTTTTTTAACTGGTCTTCCTATTCCGGTTGCAATAAACCTGCATCTTGAAGTATGGAATCTTCTCTTCTACGCCTCTGTTTAATGATTGTGGTCAATTTTGGCTTGGGAACTAACCTCCCAACTTTGGGAGGAATTTATTTGTTTGTCAGGTGTATAGGCTTTCCGGTTGCCTTCATCATCAGCATTTTCGGTCTCAAATACAGTGCGCGGGACTCACGTGTTAGGTAGGTCGCATACCCAAATAGCAAGCCAGAAGCATACATCAAATGTCAATGGAAGCAATTATAGAGTAAGTATATCTATATATAAAAATCAATGCCACTTTTCGTTGTAATGTTATAACTCAACAACGCCTTTACCGATTTGGCTAATTTTGGTCTTGAATTATTTGCGGAAGTCCAGGAAAGGTTTGTACGTAGAGAAAAATTCGAATAATTGCCGGGAACCGACATCCACGCGGGCGGAGCCACGGGCAAAAGCTAGTTAATTATAAAGTACGCACACACGACAGGTTAAAAATGTTGTTAAAGGTAATTAGCGTTTGAAGTCAGCTTGCTGCTTTGTGTATAGCCTCCTTTATAATATTTTTTAACGTGGGTATTGTTAGATTAAAATTATTTGAAATTATTCAAGCATATGCGAGCTCTTCATACCAAAACTATTTTCTCAAAACAAAACCATCCAAACGGAATCGTGTGTATTGCAACCTGTTACTATAACTTTCACAATATCAACCCAGCCAGAAATGTAGGCAGAACTTTTTCTTTTTCTGTCGAATGAGTTAATGTCACAAAATATTGCTATTCCAACGCTCGGAGTAACATTTAAACGATTGCGACGAAGATTTACGAATCGTATTTATTAAGGGACAATGTGAATAGAAGGGTAAAAAGGACAATTTAAAAGGGCTAACAACAAAATGGGACTGTATTTAAAAGTACTAATTTGTATTTAAAGTATAAAAACCTAGTTGTGTACATATTTGTTTTAAACATTTATTTAAAAAAAAATTGAAATTGTTCTCGCGTTGTTGTTTGAAATTGTTTGATTAGTAACCGAAATTACTAGTATTCGCTAAAACCCCTTCAGCAAAACTAAATTGCAAATAAGAGTGGGTTAATATAATGGCCAGGATTTGAACCCGGGACCTCTCGATCATAAGACCGCCTACTTAACCACAAAATTTCCTTAATTAAGCTAATTAACTTAAAAGTACTTAAACTAATATACATATTTAAGTTATATTTTAAATTAGCTGTTACCCACGACCCTATTGTATTGATCAACTATAGAGAAACACATTAATTTTAATAATAAATGTAATATGTAAACTATTAAAAGGTCGTTTAAAATAATGTCATACTGACCTATTGACCTGAGTGGAGCGAACCTACCTACTGAAGATTATGTTTACATCCACCATTATATTTTACATCCGTTTTAGTGGTGTACCTACGGCAATCGAAACGAAACATGGAACGCGAGAGTTTAAAAGTTAGTTATTCGAAACTTGGTTCTATTTTGTCTATAAAGGCTGACAGGGCACTTGAAATCCATCGGTATGTTTATAACTTTAAAGTATTTTGAGGGCCTCGGCACAAACTCTGCAAATAATTTCTACTTTTTATTTATTATTGAATATAAACAGTTTCACAATGTACTTGATCTAATATTTTAACAATAACATATTTGTAATTATATAAACTACAGCGTTATCCACATGTTATAATGACTGAAAGAAAATATTGTTTTTGACCTGTGTAGATCGACAGAGTCGGTGTTTTTTTTATACTGGACACTTCAATTTTACTTCACCTCGCCTGACGTTAAGCTAAAGGCTAAGTCTCGGAAAGAGGGTCACCATCGTAAACATGTACCATGTTAACAGTGGTGGCACTCAGCTTGACGGCCTCTTTAGATGCCTTTACACGCCCCGCTGACAAGAGCCACACTGGACTGTAGAGTGTGGCTCTCTGGTGTTGCAAACGTCCAAAGGCTCCAGTAACCGCTCCCCATAAGATGGTCTGTGTGATTGTCTGTTACCAAACTGGTATAAAAAATATTATAAAATCCATTAGGTATACAAGTTTGTATCTAAATAGCGCTGTGTAATATGCTCTAGAATATTACTATTATTCGAAACTTCCGCATTAATCAATTTGTTCATTAATCAAGTCACTTTAGGAACATGCAATAGCAAACACGAAGTAAACCTATATTCGGAACATTTATGAATAATGTATTCAGAAGTTATTATAATTATGTTACAACTAGTGGGAGCCTGCGGCTTCACCCGAGTTAAATTAGGATTCCATCGTTCTCTTAATCCATTTGAATCTACTCCAGAGTTAGAACGTAACATGTAACTGTATCAAATTTTATTGAAATCTGGTGATCCTTTCTGGAGATATTGATGCTAATTCCGACGAAACTAACTGACATACACATAAATCTCTAAAATTTATTATACTCTCAGAATGTATAGTCGTTTCGTAGAAAGAGATACAGTGTGTGGCTGATTTCGATCAGCGCCGACAGATTTTTGCCGGACAGTCTATGACCATGAGGCAAATGAACACACAATTAGCAGGTAGCCGGCCGCCCGACTAGTGCAAACAATTTTCGACCTTATTGGCCTCCTAGAACACAGTTGTTTTTTGTATATTCGGCATCTTTTTATGCGATATGACATCTAAAATCGTATTTCCGTTCGTAGTAGTCCTTGTAGTCGATTCGAATCCCACATAACGATTTTGCGATCGAAACTGTGTAAAATTTTTTTTTTACGAAACGGCTATACAATCTGGGTGTATAATACCATTTTAGATTATTTTAGCGTATTTTAATTAGTTTTGACTCAACAGAATTAGCGTCATTGACTACAAAACATCTCATCAATCCGCACCAACGTTCACACTTATACATACTAGGGCAGTTGGTAAAAAAATACTATGCAAATCAAAAGCTTAATATGTGTTTTGCTCGCCATAGTACCAACGTCACTATTCTTAGCATAACACGCCCAGCTATAGCGTGCAAATACATATTTATGTTGACACGGTACACTCGGTGTCAGCCGTAACTGTTCGTGCAATTTAATCAAACAACGATTCCATTAAATCCCTTGGGCTCCACGTAAGACGTCCGAAGATTAGGGTTATAGCCTTTACAATTGGAATGTCCGTTTGATGCTAAACAGGTTCTTCTTGATTGTAGTAGAACTATATACAGTCAGTGTTAGCAATATCTTAACAAAGCGTCATCCATGCTAATATTATAAATGCGAAAGTAACTCTGTCTGTCTGTCTGTCTGTATGTTACGCTTTCACGCCTAAACTACTGAACCGATTTTGATGAAATTTGGTATAGGGGTCGATTAGAGCATGAGAAAGGACATAGGCTATGTTTGGTCACGATAACCGACATCCACGCGGGCGGCGCCGCGGGCAAATGCTAGTAATGATCATGAAACTAAGGTATTTAGAGCAAATCCAACTGTTTGTTTGATTTCATTCGATTACATCAGGTAAAATGAATTGCTCTGGTTGGGCTTGAACCCACGACCTTTACTTTACAGGGGAATGCTCTTCCAACTGAACTAAAAATAATTCATTGGTTCCATCAGTTCGTAAGAGTGATGGTAGATGACTCCACCACCGCCTTAAAGACGGATATATAGAGAAGGGAAATTTGAGCTGATTCATGCATGGCTCAGCTCAGTTGGAAGAGCATTCCCCAAGTTAGGAAAGGTAGTAGATTCAAGCCCCATCTGAGCAATAAATGTTTCCTGATGTAATAGAATTGTAAAGTTAGCATAAAAAATGCAAAAAAAAAGTTTCATTTAAATTGTATTATTGTCCAAACTAATGTGTTTGTCAAATATCAGAACAACCCATCAAAGGCGGGAAAAACCAAGAAGTTAAGATCACTTTGAGCACTTCGTTCATCAAGATCAATTTGATAGTACAGTCAGTAAAGGCTTAACACTTACGAATGCTGACTATCTCGAGTTCACTCAACTGTTATTATACCTTTTCGTGTCTGTCTGACCAAACTTTCATTACCTTTTCGAGTGCTTTTGACCTGTTCTATATAGAGTTCCGTACACAAAGGGACTCTATCTCATGAAACGTAATAGCTGACAGATGAAATTTTTATAGATGATGCATTTCTGTTGCCGCTATACTAAAAACAGAATAGTACGGCACCCTTCATGCACCGAACACGACTCGTACTTGAGCGGTTTTTAACCCCCGACGCAAAAACGACGGGGTGTTATAAGTTTGACGTGTCTGTGTGTGTGTGTGTGTGTGTGTATGTGTGTGTGTGTGTGTCTGTCTGTGGCATCGTAGCGCCCAAACGGATGAACCGATTTGGATTTAGTTTTTTTTGTTTGAAAGGTATATTAGTCGGGTGTGTTCTTAGCTATGTTTGAAAAAATCGGTCCAAGATGGCCGCCGCCACATCATGTCGGAATACATATTTCTTCATAACTCCCTCAATATGGGTATCAAATGAAAGAGCTTGACTAGTAGATCAATTTAAAAAGTATAAAATAAAAATTAAATTAAAAATTTAAAAAACCCCCGTCACAAAAAACACTTCCAAAAAGTTGAAAATAAATTAATAAATTTTGATTCAACGGTTGTCATGTCGGGGGACCTTGAATTGTTCCAATAATATAACGAAAAGCTTAACCAGTTAGGGTCCCCCGACATGGCAACCGTTGAATCAAAATTTATTAATTTATTTTCAACTTTTTGGAAGTGTTTTTTGTGACGGGGGTTTTTTAAATTTTTAATTTAATTTTTTTCAATACATCATCAAATGATGAGTGTAATGTATGTAAACTAACTAATCTTACTTTGTTACTATTGATTTAAAATCATTTATGTAAAAGTTTGGGTCTGAGTAAAATTTGACTAAGTATAGTCTGGAATCAATACTGATATTATAAATGCGAAAGTAACTCTGGCTGTCTTTCCGTCCGTCTGTCCATCTGTCTGTCCGCCTGTTTGTCCGTCAGTCTATCTGTCTGTCTGCATGTTACGCTTTCACACCTAAACCTCTAAACCAATTTCGATGAAATCTGTAAAGACCTTTTTTTTATCGTGCGCAAAATATCCACGGATACCACTGGCCGGTGGGGGTAGTATGTCGGAATCGAACCAACTAAAACGCACGTCGTCTTGGGTCCTTGGTTGCCGGAGGTGAGATTGCCGAAAGCATATCTCTCGCACCCGGCAGACCCGGACGCACTTTGCACCGCCGCCGCGGCCTACTTCTGCTAGGGTGACAGACGGCTCCACCGGTCATCCCCAGGCCAGCGCTCATGGAGGACGGAGGTCGTTCTGCGACCTCCGACATCCGGGTCGCCTTCGCGGGCTTCCCGGGCCCGGAGTCTAGTCCGGACCCGACCGGCCGCCTCCTTCTCGAGCATTACTTGCTCGCAGAAGGAGGCGGTCGCACCCCAAGCGTTCGCGCATCGTACCATCGCTGTGAGCAATGTGGCGAGTGTGAGGACTCCCACCCCCAGAGTCGCCAATCTGTATGTATAGACCTTGAGAAAGGACATAGATTATGTTTGGTCACGATAACCGACATCCACGTAGGCGGAGCCGCGGGCAAAAGCTAGTACCATATACTTAGGCTTTTATTCTCTGGTATAGTTTCCTATTGGTTCGAGAACAGAATCAGTAGTACGTTCTATTCAGTCGATTTTTGCAACTCAGCCAACTAACAATACATTACTATAATATTACCAGACTTTTATACTACGCAAAAAGTTATTATATTAGACCCCTAAAATATTAGTACAACGCATCCCTTTGATCGTAGGTACCTAAAGAGGCTTTCAAGTACCCACGTCATAACCAAAAAGGTCTTAAAGTAATTTCGATAAGATGGGATAAGATTCTTATTATCCCTAAATCTATACTTATTACTCTTACAAAATATTGAAGAAAAAATAATAGTTTATTGTCTCTGGGGTGAAATAGAGAGTCGGGAAGTATAAATGAAACACGGTGAGGGAATACACGGGTGATATACGACGCCATTTTGGTATAAAAATACGATACAACTGTATAGTCGTTTGAGATACCTTCACCTCCATTAACCGACTTAGAAATAAGTAGGTTTACATATTTATCCGTTTTTCTGTTTTTTTTTTAATAGTAAATGTGTATTGAACGAATAATTTCATCATTAAATATAATTATGCACCATACCGTCGCTCCTAAAGACGGATATAAAGAGAAGGGAAATTTGAAGTGATTCAGGTGTGGGTCAATAGCTCAGCTGGAAGAGCATTCTTTTTCCCGATGTATTTCGAACTTAAAAATTTAGCATAATCAATGCTATAAAAATTTCATTCAAGTAAAATTATACAACTTACATGTAATAGGCATATAATTAGCCAGGTATGTTATAAGTAACAGCCATTTATATAATATTCATTTACTTTTACAAACCATAATGTATCATGAAAATTAACTTACAATATCTATTGAATCTGTAGGATAATTTGGCTGAAGGACTTTGGTCTTGTGTCAGTACCTTTCTGAAAAATTAGTTAGGTATGTTAAAATATTATATTAACAGCCATTTTTATGATATTTATTTATTTTTGCAAAATGAACAGTTTGTACTGCGTGCTGTATCGTTGAACTCAGAATACCTATTGAAGTTATAAAATAACAGACAAAGTATTTATTCGATTACATCAGGAATAAAGAATTACTTGAACCCACGACCTTTCTCTTACAGGGGGAATGCTCTTCCAACTGAGATACTGAGCCACACCTGAATAAATTCAAATGTATTTTCCTTAAATATCCATCTTTAAGGCGATGGTGGCGTCATCTACCAACACTCTTCCGAACTGTTGCAACTAATGAATGATTTTTCAACCATTTTTAAACATTAATTTTTGATTTCTCCGCCCAAATATTCCGCCAAAAAAGGCATTTGTTCTTTGTGTCAGCATCTTTCTAAATAACGCTCCTCAGAAAATAAGTTTTTAAAATTCTTAAGCCATAACAAACGTAGGCAGGTTACACGAACACCTTCATTATTACGTGTCATATTTTACTGACAGTATGAGCTCATATAACCGCGATCATAGTCTACATAGCTGCTAATATATTAGCTTAACTTAATCTACTTCTCTCATAATGAAGTGAAACCACTTAGACTAATCACTGTACAAGTCAGAAACTCATATATAACTTAATATTCTGCTGGGATAATGTTACAAGCAATTATAGTACCATGTCTTTTTATATTAGGCAAGCCCTAAAGGTGAAGACCGCAGTCCACAGATGATAGTACCGAACCTTTATAACGATGTCTGTCATTTAAAAAGATCATTTTAGGGTCTCGTTTTTATTTTGTTGATGTGATTTGCCTCGCAGAGAGAGATACAGTTTTTGAATTGTTGGGCAATATTATGTAAGTAGGTAGACAATTCTTCTTCTTCTTCTCGACGGCCTCTGTGGCGTGGTGGTAGTGACCGCGACTGCCACGTAGGAAGCACGGGTTCGATTCCAGTTCAGTGCAAATATTTGTATCCATGAATATGGCTATATGCTTTGGTCTGGGTGTTTCTATGTTTAATTATGTATGTATTAACAAAAATATGTGTTTAAGTATGTTTATCCGCATTCTAGATTCCATAACACAAGCTAGTTATGCTATGCTTACCATGGGTCTGAATAGCGTTGTGTATAATGTTGGGAAATATTTATTTATTCGACCGTGGCGAGGGCACCTCGGCCCTCAAAATATCTTCTTCCAGTGTGCTGCCACCTGTATGACGTTCTCGGAGGCGCACATAAGGTCCTGCGGTGTACATGTGTATGGGCATTTGACAATTGAATTCACTATTTCATGGGATATAAAATCAAGAGTTAATGCCCATTTTCAACTTTATTCGTGATGTTACTTTAGGCTTCTTCTTAATTTAAAATAAATATATAACCAGACATTTATTTTATTACACTCTATGAAACTTACATAAAATACATACCTACGTCACGCCTATAGTGTTAGCAGAGTTAATAACCCGCCATGTTTGCTTCTATCCTCAGATACTTCATGAACGTCCTCTACTGTCATTAGGCAAAAGCTCTCCGATTTCAAGAGCTTCTGACGTGTCTTGTTTTACCGAATAATATTACGAACTATTAGATAGGATGTTCACGCTCTACAATATCATAAAAAAAATGATGAACAAATAGTCATAATTTTTTATGCCGTTATATATATTCATCTCCCTCTAACAACAGTTAAGGCTGAGGATTCACTTATGCTGAGGAGCTGAGTCAAGGAATGTGTCTCATAGCTATAATTTTTTTTTATTAATTTTTTTTTAAGAATTTGGGGCCTGAACGCACAACGAGCCTCACCCCAACCGACATGGCGTCATATAGTTTTTTTCCCCTTTCTTCCCGCTATATTTTTTGCGCCGTTTATAAAAGTCGAAATGTTCCTGGATAACGCAACCAATAATTTAAAACGTCATTGGTTTTACCTACATATTGGTACTTTGGTAACATATACAACTTTTAAATCCATTATTTAATCAAATACCAAATAGAATGAAATTTTAAATCCAAATAGAACATTAGACATAGTTTCGTTTAATGCGAAACAGAATCTGCATCAATAATGTATAAATATTTAGAATTCGAACATAAACGTCAATGTCAACAATAAAAGTCAAGCTGTATCTGAAATGTCATCTAGCACTATAATCAGCTCGGCGAACCTTGATCCCTATGACAGTTCATACTAGTGACGGGTCGTGTCGATATATCGCAACTTTTTATAGGCAAAGGCGTGACTTGCATTCAGCCACATCGATAAACATGTTTTTAAAATATAATCTACATTACTATAATTATAATGCTTGTTATATTTACAAGTATCCGTGTATTTGTATATGGGGTTGCCAATATTCCGATGCAGAGGTAACATGGTCGGACTGTATAATTTTAATGTGAATTAAAATTTTAGTTATAGCAACACTATCTGATCTGTCACTACGCTAGTACTGTCAGTTCGCTACGCCAGTACGAGTGCTAACGCCTTGTATGCGCCACGTGTTTTGTTGTGTCAACGGAATCCTTTGTTTATTACTATTGTTGTTTTCTGTTTTTGTTATTGTTGCTGTTTTGTTTTTGTTGGTGTTTCAAAATGCCGAAAAGACTGAGAAAAACTGTACTCAACAGTGAAACGCGGGAGTTTGTTGTACGCTTGCGTGACTATTTTGCTCGCGAACTACAAAATGGCGGACCTTTGTTGCCACTTGACAACGTACGCGACCGTGTTCCCGAATTACAAAGGAGAAGTTCGGCGAATCGTCGATGGAGGAGAACAAATTATCAACTCCAAAGAAGAAAAAACATAATAGGGCACGACCCGTAACTAACCCCGATGATTTCGACATGGCAGCGATACGAAACCATATTTACGGCTATTATTTTCGAGGTGAACTGCCGACTTGCACAAAATTATTAGCGTCGCTGAAATCGGCTGATTTATTTAAAGGTGGATTCACTTCTCTCAGACAGGTTATAAAAAAATGTGGATTTCGTTATGGGAAGTGTGACAAAAGAAAAGTGATAATGGAGCGGAAGGACATTGGATTGATGAGGTGTGATTTTCTACGACAAATAAAAAACATCGAGAACTGGGACAAGGTGGTTTATCTGGACGAAACGTGGCTCAACGCCAATCACTCAGTCTCCAAAACATGGACAGACGACACAGAGAAATCCTGTACCAAAGCACCAGAAGGCAAGGGCCAGCGTTTGATTATCTGCCACGCTGGCACAGCCAAAGGTTTTGTACCTAACTGCTTGTGGGCCTTCAAATCCGTGAAATCAAGTGATTATCACGAAGAGATGAATTTTGAGAATTTCAAGAAATGGTTCACAAAACTATTAGACAATTTAAACGAGCCCCACTACATTTTAATGGACAACGCCCCATACCACTCTGTGCAAATTAATAAAGCGCCTACCGCGAACAACAATAAAGGCGAAATAATAGAGTGGCTGCAAAACAATGGTGTGGCAGCTAATACTCAAATGCTGAAAAAGGAATTAGTTAGATTGTTGAACCTTCATAAACAGCAAACAAAGAAGAAATATTTCTTGGATGAGATGGCAAAATCAAAAGGGCACACCGTGATTCGGCTACCGCCCTACCACTGCCAATATAATGCAATCGAAATGATATGGGCGCAGATCAAAGGTGGGTTGATTTGTATTTATTTTAACATGTTTTTATTTAGGTCACTGGTAACTGTCTAGTCGGCTAGTACTATTTAAAGCTATTTTATTTCACTAGCAAATTGCATTTTTATTTTTATCCATGTGCTTATATCAATTACACACTTTTAACGTACAAAATTATGTACTTATAATGTACTTACCCCGATCTCGCTCTTTGACTTTGCATCATTTTCAATCTAAACCATTATTGTTTCAGGTTGTGCAGCCAGGCTTAACACCACTCCACCATTCACAGCTAATAAAATGCTTACGTTGCTACAAGAGGCATGTAGTCAAGTGACTCCGGACAATTGGAGGAAAGTGGTTGAAAAGACGAAAAAACTATGCTTAGATGATTGGAATCGAGACGTGCGATACGACAATATAGTAGACCAGCCGTTTTTAATAAACATAGGAGAAAGCAGCTGCAGTTCGGATTCCGAGTCTGAGACGCAATCGGTGACACCATTGTCAGATTCAGATTAATGTATATTAAAAAATCATTAATAAACCGCTTTTGTTTTATTTGAGTAGGTATATACAATAAATTTGTTAAATCTCCTTTATTTTATTATCGCAAACAACTTAAATGATTATAAATCTGACACTAAGAGCGTAGGTGCTCTATTGATGTATTTTGTACACTCGTTTCCATTTTCGATATTTGTTTATCGATACTTTTCCGCACTAGTCGATATCTTCCAAACGGAGTAACTTTTGCAGGACGTCAACGTAAAGTCTGATTGAGATAATTTCTTGTAAGTGTTAATAATTATTATAATTCCAACGGGATATTATTGTAATTGCATATATCTGCCTAAAATTAATAAATATCATTTTTAGACACCGCCAATTCGATTATAATATAACGGTGACGCTACTACAAGGTTGTGTCGCGGGAATAACTGTCAGTGTCATAGGGATCAAGGTTCGCCGAGCTGATTATAAAATAGCGAGAACATCCTGTCATTCTATTCATTTCAAACAAAACATGAGACAGGCGATTTTAAACCATATTGCAGTGGCGTGGTGTGGCGTGGGCGGCCATATGACGCGTCATTTCAGGAACCGCAGTCAGATTTGATGTCTCCTGTCAGATTTGAGGCAGCTGTGTTGTAAAAATTCGTACCGAAACCAACATGCGAGTTTAGTACGGTTGAGTAAGGTTGAAATTTATGCGTTATTAGGTTTTTTACATTATTTCGTATAAATAGTTGTATTTATTAAAGGCATATGCAGTTGTATTTATTTCCCAGTGGGGTGTAATAGGGCCACCCCATTTCTTCCTGTTGGTATCCTAGAAGGCGACTTCGAGATAGTAAACATAGTGCCCGTGAAAAGTGCCCACTTGACAGTAATAGGCTTGCAAACAAAAGTCGTAGTTAACAAAACACCTCTGCCTGCCCCTTCCAGAATTTCCAGATGTGGAGATATGTATGTTAGTGGTATCGAGGCTATCTTGTAAATTTATTCGTAGTAATCAGTGCTTGCTTACATTTAGCGCTCGTTCTCGTCAAGTCAATACATACGGGGACTTTCACAAGAGGCTTTACTGAGTTTCGTCGGTAGCTTAGTGGTAAAGGAGTCGGCCTTACGATCGAGAGGTCCCGGGTTCGATCCTGGCCATTACACTACCGACGTGAACCCACTCCTAGCACAAGCAATTTATCTTAGTAGGAGGGGTTAGAGGGAATATTAGTAACTGCGGTTCTAATATTCTTTAAAAAAAAAAACCTCTGCCCCCTCAGTTAGCGAAAATGTATTATATGAATGACCCCTTATGATCAATAAGACATGTAATAAGCCATTATCCTTAGGGAGGAATAACTTTGTTTAACTACAACGTGAGTAATTGCTCTTTAGAGATTGAAACAGTGCTTTTGATATAGACAAATTAAGGGACAATTAAGTTTTGTTTTTGAGACAACAAAGGTAACCATTTTTGTGGCTTAAGTATGTGGGATTATTGGGATCTTGGGGTTGGGATATTGGCATATTCTTTAATAATAATATGTTCTCCAAAAAAAGAGGGTGACTAATCCTTCCCCACACATTTTTTCTTAGTTTCGTCACTCGTGGTGGAGTGGTCGTGTTCATGGATTGTCTCTTCGTCATGGCACTGATTTTACTAGTCTGTTTATCTTGTATTGTTTTCGTTGCGATTGATATATCCAAATATCCTATAGATCAGCAGCAGTGACCTACAAATGTCAAGAAAAACCCACAACGAAATTAATCAGAAGAGGTTTGGACAAGTTGGAGGGTGGAGTTTTTTACTGTCTACTGGGTATATTTTTCAAAATCTATGAGACTATTGAGAATGAGACAGATGCTACTGAGAATTTTATAGTAAAAGAATCTATAACATAATTTTCTGATATGGGAACATTGTACTTGCAACAACTACCCTATTGAATCAAAGGCAGTCAGTATTATCTACTTGCAATTTTAACTTTTCTCGTTAAAATTGAGTTAGGATACCATTGTAATCTGATAATTCATTCCATTCCTTTGTTACAGAAGTAAGTGGCAATTGCGATCAACTTTGAGGGTTATCCTTATTGAAGTTTACAATTTAAAAAAAAAAACGTCTATTTTCCTATGAAACTCGTTAGGAGAAAGTTGATTGGATTGAGGATAAAAACTTAACTAATTGCATTAAAGTTAATGTATTTCTTTATTAAATGTCAAGGACTTTTCTGGTTAAGTTAGAATTGTGCTTGTCCGCCACTAAGTAGTTCATTGAAAAAACAGAAATCGACACTGAAGTTATTCGATTCTGAACCCTCTTGAATATTATTTAGGTGCATAATGTAGTAATTTAGTAATTATTGTAATATGTGGATGTATAATATCATCTAAAAATCTCAATTCGGTTCTACTTATTTAGGATTATATACTTCTAATCGTCGCGCAGAGTAATAAAAGCCAAAGTGATTTAAAATATTGTTAGCATTTGAATGATTTTTTTAGAGCATTTATTATGCTAACTTTAAAGTTCAAAAAACATCGGAATATATTGAGCCACATAGCTCAGTTGGAAGAGCATTCCCCCTGTAAGGGAAAGGTCGTGAGTTCAAGTCTCACTTGAGCATTTAATTTTTTCCGATATTTTTCGAATATTGTTAGCATTTCAATATTTTGTTCTCTTACTTACAGCTCAAGGTAATAAGGCGAGAGAAAATATACATCGTGTAATATAAACAAACAATAGATTTACAACTATGCCTTTGTATAGTTCAGTCCACATGAACGTCGTCGGTGATTTGTTGGACAATTCCCTCAGCTCACTACACAATACACAACTGTAATAATTTATTTATAACCCAAGCTTTTGCACTTGTTTTGCAATAAAACACTCCTGGGAAGTGTACATAATATCATACATTGTTGATTGTATATAAAATAAACTACTGTTATGGAAAAAAAAATATTTCGCTCACAAATCTCAATTTATATATTTAAAAAAAAATTCCGCTGACAATTCAAGTAATAGGTATTAAAAATATAAATTATAATTAAATAATAAAAAAATAGGTAGTTTAAATTTCTCTAATTAATTTTAAGTTTGTTATGTTATTCAAATTATCCATGGCATCTTCGAGACTCAACCTCATTTCCTCACCCTCATTCCCTTCTTATGTTTTCCCCTTAAAAAAGAATGGTACTGCAATCGCAATAATTTATATTTCTTCAATAAAGTTTATGCTTCGCTGCGAGTTTCTTTCCTAATTATTCATTGAGTTACAAGCAAAAGCTTCAAAAACTAAACATTGTCATGTTGGGTTAGGTTTCAAACCAAGTTGTCACTTATTTGTTAAGGGTACGTAATTATTAGATTTTGTCCAATTCCATGCCATAATAAAATAAATTTTCACATTAACTGAAACCTTAGAGAATTAAATTATGAAAACCAATTAATGTGCTCCTTTTTTCTCGATCTTATAATTAGATACTAAACGTATTATACAAATTTTGGGTAAAAATAATTAAACGTTTTTCCTTAAGACAATTAGCTAAAGAGGATAACCAACTTCTGATTTTCAGAATCCTCACATTGAATATTAATTTTTTCTTCACTTTCGTGCACCCTTTCATAATAAAAAAAACTACGTAACTGGGTGACCGGGATTTTTGTTTTTAATGTTTTGAGAGGAATTCAGTGTTGGAATGGAATGTTAAAATTAATATCAACAAAGCAAGTCAGCAAAGTTAACATTCGGTAATAACTCAATACACTCCAAGTTACAGACCACATGGCTCTAAAACTTTACATGAAAATGAAACAAAACATTAAATATAATTATATTAGTTTTCTAAAGATTACTATAATATTTATGCAGCAATATTATTTATTGATTAATTTCAATTTAAAAATTGTTCACAAAGAGAAAAGTGTCTGTACTTCAAATATTTACGTGATGGTGTTATTTGGAACAAAAGAATGTTCAATGTTTCTTTACTTCATATCACTTGATCCTTTCCCATCCATCCACATTATCACATCTGTGAAGGGCGTTTCCTAGAGGATCTATCTCTTCTCTTAGAAAATATTAATTAAAAAGTGATTAAAATCGCTTCGATTTAAACCATTTTCTGATGGACGTATTTATATCTCCTCTGGAGATAATGTCATTCTCCTGATACCATAAGAGGCAGGGGAGGTATGGCCCGTATGGCATGGTAAATACTTTTTGGTATGAAATCAGGATCTATTACGGTTATATTATTTTTCTTCGTTAATGAATAGATACTATTAAAAATCTATTCAATAAACAGGAAAATTTTATAGGAGCCTAAGTCTATTATTATACAGATAACAGCAAATTTACAAATGATAAAAAACCTTTTTTATTGATGTCAGTTAACAATAAAAAAAAATAAACAGCGATATCATGTAAAATACATCTTTAGACGATCATATTTTCTTATTTTATTGACTGCCGACAAAAATAAAATAACAGGGACATGCGTACAGAAGATCTTGATTTTACGAAACCAAAAATATTGTTCTAGAAGCAATATTCAGGGAGGAAAAAGGGGAAAACGGTACTATGGATACACAGATGCTAGGAAGTCCTCTTAAAACTAAGGTAATAATAACAAATCACACTGTTTTATTGATTTCAATTGTATTATTGTCCAAACCAAAGATGTATACAAAATATCTGTCAACAAGAAGGGAGGAAAACCAAGGAGTTAAGATCATTTTGAGCACTTTGTTAATCAAAATAAACTGATGCTGACTGTACCGACAGAAGGTTCCTGTCGCTGCTTTTGTTAGCCAATATCGTCCTACTAACGCTTCGCTGATTACAAAAATGAAGCAAGCTTGCTTACATAATTATAAAATGCTTATACTAAAGAGTCCACCGTTTTCAAGAAAACAAGCTACATAATTGTTTGAAATTGTATTCTGTTTTGTTTTGGTTGGTTTTTCGTTTTATGCGATTGTTTCTTAATTCTAGATAAATTGTTTGAAGTATAAAAAATAAAAGTAATAAAAAAGAAATTACGTCCTAATTTGACTGAGTCGAAAAATAAACCGGTGTAAGGACTCCTTACACTGGTTTCTTTGTCGATTTCGACAAAGAAACCAGTGTAAGGAGTCGTCGTCGGATGTCGTTTCGACTCGCTTTCAAGATTTTAAGCCCCAAGCCGACCTCACCTGCAACTCCTGCAAGCAGATTGCTCTGATGATAAGATGGTCTGGCACAGGCTTTCTGCTTTACCATTCGTATTTGAGATTAGTTGCAGAAGTCTTAAAAAAAAATGAAAAAGAAGAACCATTCGTATTCGGTTCTAGGTAGGCGGCCATCTGCCCGCATATTTATTGCGTACTTTTTGCTCGACACCTATGAGTTATGGCGTAATCTTAAGCACTTTATCTAACCTTTATAAATATATTTGCCTTATAAATCACTTGGTGTGTTATTCACTCAGCACTCATTTTATTCTACTTTCCAAATCATTTCAGCTTAACTACCTATTTCAATTACTCCTCACTGTGTATTTATATACCTGTAGTCATTAATATTTCATATGTAGTATTGTATTATTTATATGCATTCATATTTCAAAATATTTAACATTCCCGTTTTTATTTATACACTTTGTCTACAAAAGAACAAATTTACATACCTTTTTCTCGACTCGGCGCTCTGCCTTTGTGTGACCTTTTTGTGGTAATTTTTATTTGCATGCGAAAATACAAATGACAACATGCCGCTCACAGTGAAAGGACTTTTGAAAGTATTTTATTGACAGGAGCTGCTGGGTAAGGTGTACATGGTACGCACAGCATTTAAGAGCAACAAACCCGCTTTAATTTTCGTGGTGCGTCTTAAAAATGATCTTTTACGACTCAACCATTTTGCAAAAAATCTCAAACTGATTTTTGTGTATTTAGAGTTTGCATGAATGAAATTGTATGGTGTGTAAACTTGGTAACATTATTTTAGGGAAATAGCTGTTACGTGCATATAGCCTCGAGTCTTCTTAAAGGATGGAACCTCTTTTTAATTAGTTTTTTAATTAGTAATTAACTCGGGATCTTGAACATGGCGAAGCGGTTTTTCACGCCGGAGCAGCGGTGTCTTCTGTACAAGACACAGATTCGCTCTTGTGTGGAATACTGTTCTCATCTCTGGGATGGTTCCGCGCAATACCTGTAAGACGCTCTTGACAGAATGCAGCGACGTGCAGTTCGTATCATAGGTCATCCTGAGGTTTCCAACACCTTGGAACCTCTGCAGTTGCGTAGAGACGTTGCCTCTCTAGCCGTTTTCTACCGCCTCTACCACGGCGAGTGTTCTGAGGAGTTATTTCAACTGATCCCACCCTCTCCCTTCCTATCCAGAACAACACGTGCTGGTCTGCGGTGCCATTCACACACGGTGGAATCCATACCATCACGCACTAAACGGTTTGGGGGCTCTTTCCTCTGCCGCACGATAAAGAGCTGGAATGCTCTGCCCGCATACGTGTTTCCCTCCTCTTACAGTCCCGGGTTCTTCAAGCGGGGCGTGAAAAGGCATCTATCAAGGCCGTCAAGTTAGAGACCACCATTTTACGTCCAATGGCACCGGGAATGGTGGTCTGTATCGTCTGGACTGTACTTCAGCTTTGTTACCATCTAGCGGGGTGCAGTCAATTGACGGAACAAATATAAAAAAAATAAAATAAAGTGAAGTAATGTTATTACCTAATTTTTTCTTTTCTTATAGTTCAACCTGTTGCATTACGAACCAAACAGTAAATGTAAATTTTGCCTTCCATATTTTATTGGTCCACATTTTATTTACTAACATTAAATTATTAGAACGTAAAATAAATGACTAAAACTATCTTACATTTTTCAACATGGCACCTTTTAAACTTTTTAAAAGAGCAGGGTTAATGTAAAACAGTTGCTGGGTAGTCTGTTGTGAACGATGTTTTCAATTGGCTAACTTTTAACTAAGTCTCTTAGATAAGTCCGCTTTCGAGGGGTTTGATAAATTGATACAGATTGTGGATAGTTAAAGTTTTTGTATACCAACCCCATGCGAAGCAAAAGTAATAGAATATAATGATAATCACTGTATGGGATTGCAATTTTTTTGTTAATATTAAATATTTCACAATATTCTATACAACACTATCACTATGCATGGTAAGCTTAACTAGCTTGTGTTATGGAATCTGGAATGCGGATAAACATACTTAGATACTTTTTTTGTAAATACATACATAGAAACACCTAAACCAATGCACATACCCATATACATGTATACCTAAAAATAAAGGGTGTCTCAATAAGAGTGCACTTTTAATTTTAAAATAAAACAAGTATTTTATGACAGAGTTGTGATATTTTTATTGAGTTTTAAAGAAGACATGTTCCGATTAAGTATGGAATAAATATCCGGCATTTTCATAAAATTTTCCATGACTTTTGCACATTTTGCACAGAGATGTGGCTGTATATCACCGATAATGCGTTGGATTTTCGATTTAAGCTCAGGATTTTTTTCGGGTTTATTCGCACAAACCTGAGATTTCACAAAAGCCCAAAGAAAAAAATTGCACAGTGTTAAATCGCACGATCTTGGTGGCCAGTTGACATCAGAATTCCGTGAGATAATGTGTTCTGGAAATCGTTACTGCAATAAATTGATTGTTTTGTAATGAGGTGATAATTTGTCCATTTTTAACAATCGGAATAAACTGAGGTGACAACTGTAAAACTTGCATGCAACATTTTTACGTTTGTCATAGTCGTGATTAATATATTATGTCAATCACTCGTTATGCCAATTGTCTTAGGGGGCTGTTATGTGTCCTATGAGACTTTCGGGATATAATCACCCATATATATTTACGTAATGGTATTTAATAGAACTTTATATAAATATATAAATAAATATCGCCAATGGGTTGTGGACGTCAGGTGGCAGTTGTTTCATGGAAAATGTGGGTTTACAGTTAGATTGAAAAAAAAAACTGACCCCAGACTCCGCGGAGAAAGCTTCGGAAAATCGACTGAGTTTTTTTTTTTTATGGATTAGGGAGGCAAACGAGCAGACGGATCGGCAAGCGATCACCGCCGCCCATGGACACCCGCAACACCAGAGGAGTCACAAGTGCGTTGCCTTCCTTTTAAAAGAGAGTACGCTCTTTTCTTGAAGGTTTGAAGGTCGTATTGGTTCGGAAATACCGCTTTTTTTTTTTGGATTATCTAGCTACCATTACAGGTGGCCCCAATGCGGCAGTTACTAATTTATTTAACTAATAGGTTACAAATAATAGTTAGGTAAGTATTATATAAAGAATATTAGAACCGAAGTTACTAATATTTCCTCTAACCCCTCTAACTAAGCTAAATTGCTTGTGTTATGAGTGGGTTCACGTCGGTCGTAAGGCCGACTCCTTAACCACTATGCTACCGACGCTTTATTGTAGCTTATTGTAGATTAACACTAAGATGTAGGAATTTTATCGTAAATAACGTATTGAACAACAGAATTGCAACTTTTAATGAACTAAAAATAGTTATGTTAATTGGAACACCACATCGTACAATCGCGGCAATTACCCGCAATATGCAAACGGCTTTAACTCAACTTTATAGCCGTTTTAAAATCGCTTTTAAAACGGCTATAAAGTTAAAATTGCTAAAAAAAGCCATTTGTTCTACTACCTCGAGATACAATATGCGTCTAAAAATTCGTTATATAATTAAGTCACCTTTATCAACATTATTAGTCACTTTAATTGCGTTATATTAACAGTCTGACCGTATGTCCTATTATATAAAACTGCCATTTAATTTAGTTTTAATATAATATAAAATTACATGTAGGACACCCGGTCAGTTTGATGCATAGTACAAAAATTTGCGGGTCAGTTTAGGTAGCAGATTTCTAGCGTAGGCCATTGCCTTCCAGTAAGTCCTATCCCTGGCTTTGTTCATCCAGTTGATCCCATCTCTTGATACAAATAAGTCTGCCAATCTTTTCTTCTGGGGCTCGATTCTAAAGCTAAAGAAAAAACCCAGCTTAAGAAAGCCATTGCAAAAAAACAGCATTAAATAATAGAATTTAAAGTGATCCGGTTAAAGTTCAAAATTAAATGACTTTTTGCAGAGTAATTGAAAAAGTGTGATGAAACTGTTTTCATTTCTTTTTGGACTTTAGGCGTATAGAAATAAAGTCTAAAATTTAATGTCATTTTTTGTAGTGACTGCTGCACTATAATGGTTTAGCTTTAGCAGAATCGAGGGCCTGGTGTTCCCGAGACCTTTTCCCAGATATAAACTACTATTAATACTCATAGTTTATTTTTAACGATAATTCAACAGCATCTTAGCTTTGTTCTTGATTGTACCAGAGCTGCAGAGGTTCGAAAAACATTGGAAAAAATGAAATGCTCAAGTGAGACTCGAACTCACGACCTTTCCATTACAGGGGGACTGCTCTTCCAACTGAGCTATTGAGCCACACCTGAATCATTCCAAATTTTGCTTGTTCCAATGTTTTTCGAACTTAAAAGTTAGCATCATAAATGCTATAAAAAATTCATACAAATGTACCAGAGGTCTTGAAGCCCGGGGTCCGCTTACTCATTTTCCTATTGGTTTGACTATCGCAGGAAAGCCTGTGGTAAACCTCCTCCACTAATTCAACTGTACAAGTTATGAGCATAGGTCGGAATTAAGTACGGTTATTTACGTACTTATACTAATTTCATGCAATGTGGATATGCATCGAATCTCAAAATTGTTGAATTAAAGAGCAGAAAAATATCGTGATTTATTGATTGATAAAATTATAATGATTCCTTGTAACATAAGCATGGCCCCAACTGTACAGAAATGCAGTTAAAACATTCTTTCATAAGGTCCAAAATGGCTTTACACCTAATTCTCATTAGGATCTTCATCTACCAATATAATAAAATACAATAACTAAACAAATTGCAATGAAAAAGATTGTATCCATACTAATATTATAAATGCGAAAGTAACTCTGTCTGTCTGTTTGTATGTTACGCTTTCACGCCTAAACCATTGAACCTATAATGATTAAATTTGGAATAGGGGTAGATTAGACCTTGAGAAAGGACATAGGCTATGTTTGGTCGCGATAACCGACATCCACGCGGGCGGAGTCGTGGGCAAAAGCAAGTAATGTATATGTTGGCCACATGGATCTTCTTGGGTTTTCTGATGGTTGTCCATCAGAAAACCCGGGAAGATCCACATTAATATAAACATTTCGACGCAAGTACATAACTCTACCTAATACCGACCTATGGTTATAAGAAAAAAAAAAGAACAAACAAAAAAGTACGTGACTATAAAAATAGCTTTATTGCAATAGTTCAAACACCTTTGTGTCATTTCCGAAGTTCAAAATTGTATCATTAATATGTTAGCTACTGTAATATTGAACAACACTTGACAGTATTATTTCCGAGTTCCGACCATTGACCATACATACGATTTCTCAATCCTTAATAAGTTATGCCGGTCACCTCCATCGATTGCTCGTTACTATTCTTGTAGCATTAGGCTACGGCTACACAGAATTAAATTTATTTTAGAACTGAGTGTTGTACTTTTAAGTTATTTTTAGTACAACTGAAATATTAATTCTTTGGTTGTACTGCAGTTAGCTATGCACTATGCAGTCAATGCAGCTTGGATTAATTATAACCAGATTCTCTGGTATCGAGTGGAAATAGTTCAATGCAATCGGTTCCAGTATTTCGTTTGACTATTTTCAGGTAAATTGTTTTTAAAAAGAATATTAGAACCGAAGTTACTAATATTCCCCCTAACCCCTCCAACTAAGCTAAATTGCTTGTGCTTGGAGTGGGTTCTGGTGGTGGTACTTCAATATTTTTTGTGACCTCAAAAACCCACTGGCGATATTGAATTATTGCAGCTGTTAGAATTTTTACGGCTCTAATTATTCGTAAGGATGTTCGTATGACAACCAGGACCGACGGCTTAACGTGCTCTCTGGGGTACGGAAATTTTTAAAACTTATTTTAACTTTACAGGAAAAACTCCTTTAAAAATGTTATTCTTGTGACCGTGAGCAACTGAGCAATCTGTTACAGACCTTTCAGTCATTGAGACCGCAGCCTAAGTAGTACCGTGATACACGCAAACTATGTATGTACAATGGAACCAACTCATTACAGGGAAATAAGTCTACTAGTTATTTAGTTGCACAGCTATTGTGAACTCGACAGCTCGCGATTAAAAGCTCGTGGGAACGCGCGCGTTCACGTTTATTGAGAATTGAAAATACAGAATATGGATTTATGTGCTTGAACGGATAATTTGGAAGCAGTGTAGTGAATAAAAATGTTAAATGATAGTGCTTTATTTGTAGTATTTAAATGCATAGATAGTTAGACTTACGTTTTTCTCCCGCCAGGGTAGGCAGAGATGAAAATATGACTTAAGTATAAGCTTAGATTTATTTTGGTTAATATTTGGTTTAAGTGAGATTTAAGCGAATTTTCTCGATTTTCTATTATTTTAAGACGTATACTTTTTTCTATAACAAGAATATAGAACTTTAAAAATTTATAGTCAAAAAAGTATAAAACACAGGTACATGGGTTATAATAAATGTGCGGCTGCTGTTATATATTGTAAAGGTGTGTAAAATATTATTTGTTTTCTTCGATGTATAGTTCCGAGCATATATCTCTCTCAACCCCAAGTCCCCCTAACAAGATAATATGGCGGTAACTATAGTACTTACCAGTACTTAGGTACTTATTCAAGGTGAAAATGTCATTTTTACTATGGTCGATTTCATTTCGTTACTCTTTAATCGCAAAAAAATTGGGATTTTGTAATGGAACAGAACACCGTATTTTGTAAAAGGGTTTCTGCAAATAAGCCTTTAGTATATTTAGTACTAATGGTTGTTCCTTTTGGCAGACTAAGCAAAGGTCATCCTTTATTCAGTTTCTAAGACGCTGAATCCCAATTGTTACGAGAGTCGAATCGATTGGTTGGTAATGGTCGGACCTCATTAGAGTTCCAACGAGTTTTAATAACTGAGTTTGAATATTAAGATTTATGGATATTTTACTTGAATCACTGAATAGAATCTTGTTTGTGAGGCGTATTGATTGTTAACTTGAACCAACTTGACGATGGAAATTAAAAAAAATGCTGTTGTGATTTGTTCCACTTTTAAAAAGTTTGAAGTAAGAACTCATTTTGAACCCTTATTAACGGTTTTCACGTATGTTGGCCCCAAGTATCTTGGATTCAATTCTACGTTCATGTAACGCTTGTTGGCCAAACGTATGAAGGAAGCTTTTAAAGCAACCCTAAAGTTAGTGATTCATACATTTTATACTTGTGTCATTGACCTTCCTCGGTCGTTGCCAGCACATAATAACTATTATATTTGTGAATTAACGCTTATTTTTGTTTGTTACAGTAAAAAAGGCGAGATATGTTGGTATACAAGGTAAGATATTTTTTAAATATGTTATCATATTTCATAATATTGATTACAAGAGTGTTAAACAGTTGTTCTTTATGTTAATTTCGTACTATTATCATATGACACGGCTTGTTTGATATTTTTTTTGTCTTCATTAAGTAATTTCTTAATGTATTGAAGCAATTATATTTTTTCATGAGCTTCATTTCGGATAGAATATGGCTGCAATTAACTTTTTTTATTTGTTAGATCAAAGCAATTACATAGCTTTAGAATACATTGAATTGCATTTGGAATAAGGATATGTTGGTCTACTGGAAGAATAAATCTTATTCTACATATTATAAGTTATTATGTAGGTAGTTAACTATAAGTGCCCTGCCGCACCAGGATGCCATGGCCACGTCGCCAGCCACATATCCAAGCAGTTAGTATTGAAATTGTATGACACTTCACTCACTTGGCGACGGCTTAGCCACCATACATTCCAATACAAACTGCTTGGATAGGTACGTGTGTGCATGGCGTCCTAGTGAGGCAGGGGACTGAGTGTAGGCCATCATATATTATATTCTGGACTAGTCAGAAACAGTCCTGGGACTTCCTTCCGAGGGCTTAGCCGGGGCTCCCAACCGTAGGCTGTTGGGTGGTACGTGAGGGTTTTTAGTCGGTAGGAGTCCGGCAGAGCATTCATGAAGGATTTTCTCTCACGTTAAAAAAAGGACTAGTTAGAAATATATACATGTCATCATTGTAAATTTAAATTGCAAAATATATTCTCAAATTCTGATTGTTACAGGTTGCCGTATCGTTATTGAAAGTAAAATTACTTCTAGGCGTATTTCTAACATCATTGTCTTGAACAAAATTATCATTAGAGTAGAAAAGTTCACTAACAGTCGTTGGATCACAGGCTATTAGGTCGTAGTGAAGTACTATACTCGCCTTCAACTACCGAAGTAGGTACATATGTACAATCAGTGATTTTGATGAACAAAGTACTCAAAATGGTTTTACTCCCTTCTTGTTGACTGATTATAAACTATTAAATCAATAAAACCTTTGAATTTTATAGCGTTAGGTATATGCTTTAGGGCGGAGTTATCAAAAATCAACGTTTAAAAATAACTGTAATATCGATAAGTTCAGTGTTTCATCATATAGGGGTTCGGCCCAATAGGACGAATCACAGAAATTAAAAATATTTAAAGTTTTCCTTATATTATTCATTGGTTCCGATAGTTCGTAATAACATAGGTCGATGACTCCACCGGCGCCTTTAAGACGGATAAAATAGAAGGAAAATTTGAATAACATTGGGCGTGCCTTGATAGCTTAGTTGGTCTAGGCATGGTAAGGGAAGATCGCAGGTTCGAATCTCACCCGAGAAGATTTATTTTTCCCTATGTATTCGATCAATAAAACGTATTGGGTGAAACCTAAGTCCTGCACGATCTTGCACGGGGATAGGAAGTTTCAGGCGATCAGTACCATGAAATACATAATATCTCGCACCCGCAACGGCACGTTTCGTTCGTGCCCTACCAAAAGAAATGCGAAACAACTTCATGGTTCGTAATTGCTACGTCTTTTAGCCGAGTTTAGTAGTTTCTAAAGTTTCGGATGTATGTTTTACGGCAGCTATCCTGTAATCCTAAATAAAAGAGACATTAGGACTGAATAGCGTGAACTAGTATTTCCTATTGCGTAGTTTCGTAGTCCCTTTCAAGTTTTCACTGAAAATACTTCAACGTGCACATAGTAATTCAACTTCAACGCTCATTAAGCCTTTGATCGACGTTCTGTACTAGAAAGCTATGTAGACGGTTTTTCTTTCATGCTTCACTACTTCAAAAAATAATGTCAAGCAATTTTGAACCTACCTTGTACTGAAATAACATTTTTATTCCAGCAGCAACACAGTTCAACACTTACGTGACACTCAAACTACAGAATGTCAAGTCGACGACGGTGACAGTTAAGGGTCCGACTCCATGCTGGGAGCAAGACTTCCTATTGTGAGTATTTTTAAATTCTTTTTCAAATATGTATACGACAATAACCTTTATTCTAGCGCTTAGACCAACATTTTGTTCGAGAATTGTGTGTATGATATACGTACTTAGTACATTCATAGTAAAGATTTCTTATTATGTGTCTTAGGAATCTTTTCTAATTAGTGGAAGTTTTAGATTGTTTGTAGCCTAGTATTTTTTGCGTCTGGAAAGTTATGCCATGAGGGATTCGTTTTGAATTTCGAATTGACTGTAGAATATTTCAAAGTTATGTGTTTTAATTGGATGTGTAATGTTTGAAAAAAGAACAAAAGTTTATATTTATTATGACCTATTTTACTTCATAATATACTTTTTGATATAACTAACAATTATTGACATATCGAGGGTTGAGTGTTCAAACCCGTTAAGTGCGAAAAATTAACTTTCGAGATAATCGATGTTAAAGTTTGCTGGCAATAGAAAATAGGTAAATATAATAAATTGATGCAAATTACTTAGTAATTTAGCAAAATTATATATCCATAATACTATATTTTATGATTTTTGTCATGTTTAATAATAAACTTTTGCATAAAATTGTAATTAGTAAATTAGGGGGCTGACTTATTGGGTTTTACCCCAAAATTAAAATGATGTTTCTATTAATTATTAGCTTTATTATTTGAACAAAAATCAAGTGAGTCACGATAATCCTTTTATTATAAGTAATTACTGTCGCTTTTAGATTCAGATATGTTTTCAGGCTGTGGATCCACCCATGAAATTCCTCGGAAATGATTTCTTTTTTGCACATCGTTCCTAGATCTTTTTTTTGACAATACTGATCGGTATCTATCTTTGGTATAATTGCTCCAGCTGTTCTGATAGTTGCACGTTGGTTGAAAATCGCTTTACCCTCGTTTTAGGTGTGTTTTGAGTAGTACTAAAAATGTCTCATCATCATCATCCACATAAAGACGTTAGTCCTGATTGCATTCGAGGCCACGGTGCCCTCGGAGGTCAGGGTCCGCCTTCCGGCTCTTCCTCCTCTACTTCGCACGATCTTGGGCGTCCAAGGTAGTGAGATCGTTTGCACGCATGTCACCCTCCACGACGCCAAGCCAGCACTTCTTGGGCCTACCCCTTCTTCCTGAACCCGGTGGGGACGCCATTGCCAGGCATTTGTTACCCACGTAGCTGGGCGGTTGCCGCACGACGGTGCCGCACCAGCGGAGGTGGCTCTCTCTCGTTTTATAGACCTGCCCCTCAGCCTAACTGGCATTTTAGCATCGCATGTGACGCTAGTCATTTTCCGCCACTTAGCCCACGCGGCAGCAATACGTGCCTTGACGTCGTAGTCGATGTCACCAGAAACGTGAAGTACAGATCCCAGGTACTTAACCTGATCCGTGCACTCGACCAAGTGATCGCCTATGCGGACGGGTATGGGATCTGTGGAGTTTAACGCCAAATATTCAGTCTTCGCCACATTAAGCTTCAGACCGGCGCCGTTCTCAAGTGCCTCCTTCCACACTTTCACACGTCAAACCAATCTGTTCCTGTCTGCGTCCATCAGCGCAGTGTCATCAGCAAACATAAGCAACCACGGAGGCTGCTCATGTGAGTCTCCGATGCTGTCCGACAAAACGTCTAATACCAAGCTGAACAGGTATGGGACTAACTACGGATCCTTGGCGTACCCCGACGGTGGTGGGGGAGGTTTTTGTGTCGCCAACAGCGGTCCAAAGCACGGAACCGGAATCTCGGTAAAGTCTCGGATGGTGTCGATGTAAGCCTCTGGGACTCCTTTGGACCTCAATGCCAACAAGATCATCGCGCGAGGCACACAGTCGAAGGCTTTCTGCATGTCTAGGAATAGAAAGTGCAGGGGCGTGTTCCTCGCCCTATATCTCGCGACGATCCTTAGGGCGAACGCCGGATCCATAGTCCCGTGTACGGAGCGGAACCCATACTGACACTCCGAGAGGGTACTCTTCTGTTGGATCCGGGAATCAATTATCCGCTCGTAAAGCTTCATGGTCTTTCATGGTGGATATTATCTTTACACCTCGGTAACTACCACACTCCTTCACCGAAGACCGCCCTTGAAGACTGGCGTAATGACTGGCCTCCACTGGTTTGGGATTTTACCGGTGAGGAGGACACGGTTATAAAGGTTAGCGAGGATGCCCACACCACGGGTCCCTCTTTCTTTCTTTTCTTTTTCTTTCATGCGACGAATGACAGTCTGGACTTCTGCAGGCGTTATCGGTGGCACTAGTCCTTGATTTGGAGGGAGTTCTGGTGGCTGCACCTCTTGATGCTGCTTCTTCAGCAGCTCGTGGAAGTATGAGCGCCATCTCTCCTTCACCGCGACTTCCTCGTACAACAGATTGTCCCCAGGGCCTTTGATGCAGCGGCACTTGGTTATAGCCTGCGCGGCTTCAGCCCTGGAGCGCGCCAACTTATAGATGAGCTTTTGTCCCTCAAACGATTCCAACTTGATGTATAGCGGTTGCAAGTGGCTACGGCTCTCCTAGTGGCGCGTTCATTATTAACGTTTATTATTATTCGTTCGCTTTTGTACTTGTCGCAGTCTTCGGGAGATTTGGACGCTTGCCACTTTCTAAAGAGGGCTTTCTTCACCCTGATCTCCTTCTGGACTGTGTCGTTCAACCACCAGGTGTCCTTGTCACACTTGCGTCCACCCTTGGGCGTGCCGAGCACTGCCTTCCCCGCCTCAATATTAACTGCCTGAATCTCGTCCCAGCAATCTTGCACGGGTTCGTCTACAGCATTAGCGCACTTATAGCATATTATAACGCACTTATATATATATATATTAGCGCACCGATAGCTGAGACGAAACTCTGGGACTTGGCTTCATCAAGCAGCCACTTGGTTCTGCGTTGGCCGCGCTCAACACGTTTACCTTTGGGTTTTACGCGGAGGGCCATGACAAGGACACGGTTTTGCGTAGTGAGACTCTCTCCGGGTATAAGCGGAGGTTATAACCTTACCTATTATACATTTCATAGGAAATAAAAAAATATTTACCTTGTTTTACGCTGACAAACATTATATTTTTACGCTATAGTTCAGATATAAAATGCCAATAAATATATTTTATTGTATTTTATATTTTCGTATTACGTGTATTCATGATAAAACATCTAGAGCTAAAACCCATTAATTCATTTATACTGATTTAAATTTTAGTTTTTTTTGTTTTGTATTGAATTACTTTTCGTGTTAAAATCCGTTACACAAAATTATGTGCTTTTATCTTTTGTATTAGTGTGATTGACGTGGTTATCCTTAAGATTTCAATACCAATAAATACATTTTATCGGGTTCTCTCGTAAAACAAAATTTGAAATGTTTAAGTATAACTAGCTTTAGAGTATTTTCAACTAAAATTATTATTTAGTAATGCACTTACTGGGTTATTTGGTTAGTACATTACTATGTTACACTCTAAAATAGGGTTATCTGGAAATATCACTAGGAAGAGCAAAAAATTCTGATTCTAGTGGGCTAATAAAACTAATTTCGCTTTTTTTTTCACTTATCGGGTTTTAACACCCAACCCTCGATATACTCGTATTATGTCATCATGTCATTTCAACCAATTTTATATGACACTAGCTGTGCCCGCGACTTCGTCCGCGTGGAATGTACTTAATAAAAAAAATCAGTTTATTTTTTTTTGTTTTTGGCATTTTTTTATTTTTTTTTATTTTTTTTTTTAGCCTAAGTTACTCCTTATTACATAAGCTATCTGCCAGTGAAAGTCCCGTCCAAATCGGTCCAGCCGTTCCAGAGATTAGCCAAAACAAACAGACAGACAGACAGACAGACAGACAGACAAAAAATTTAAAAATATATATTTTGGTATGTGTACCGTATATACATTCATATGCATGTAGTAGAAAGCGGTTATTTTAATATTACAAACAGACACTCCAATTTTATTTATTTGTATAGATAATTAGCTGTGCCCGCGACTTCGTCCGCGTGGAATGTACTTAAAAAAAATCAGTTTTTTTTTGTTTTTGGCATTTTTTTTTTTAGCCTAAGTTACTCCTTATTACATAAGCTATCTGCCAGTGAAAGCCCCGTCCAAATCGGTCCAGCCGTTCCAGAGATTAGCCAAAACAAACAGACAGACAGACAGACAGACAGACAGACAGACAAAAAATTTAAAAATATATATTTTGGTATGTGTACCGTATATACATTCATATGCATGTAGTAGAAAGCGGTTATTTTAATATTACAAACAGACACTCCAATTTTATTTATTTGTATAGATGATCATTTTTAAACACAATTACAATCAAAATCCAGTTTTTACAGTAGAAATAATTCAAAAACCCCCTTTTATGAAGCTACATAGTTGAACAAACAATAATGTCACTAAATATAGACACCTTAAATTTACATTTCGTTTAGTTACAGTTATTTCACTGTCAGTACAACTGCCGTACACATTCTCTAACAAATAGAACCGAGCAGCCTCACCTCATGGGTATAGGTATTATTAATTTACTTAACCGCCAACCGCCAACAAATGTCAAGGGACAGAATCTGTAAGGGGACAATAAGTCGACTACAAACTGCTGTCACACCAACACAAGTAGAAAATACCTACTTGTCATTCCTAACCGTAGGGCTGGCGATTGCGAAAGGCCTTAAACTTTATCGCGTGGCCTGTGTTTAGTGAATGAGGGAAATTCGTACACCTATAGAATACTCATTTGTGGTACAGTCAGCGTCAGAAGTTGTTTTGTTGTTTATATTTGGTAACGAATATGAGATTAAGTGCTATCCTAGAAATCAATCCATTCAATCAATTAGCCTATTATAGCCCACTGCTGGACATAAGGGAAACAATGTTGGGAAGCTTTAGCTTACTGTTTTCTCGTGAGCCAGACGATTTTTTTTCACGCTTTCCGTCTCTGGCAGTGATATCGTCTGCGTATTTTTCCGTCGGACGCCTCTACGACATCGGACGACCCCTCGGATGAGATGGGGTGATGATACTTGTATTTTTTCTCCGTCACCACACCTAGAAGTAAAGGCACTATTATTCTAGAACCTATTTTATAAACTTATGTTTAACGATTTTGATAAAAAACAGAGTAAGAAATTAAGTGATTGCAAAATGTGTTGATTTCATAAACCTAAGGCGTTTCACAAAGCTTGGTGCTTCACATTTTTGATTTTCGGGGAGTATATTTCCCCTAAAATTGGGATGAATAAGATTATTGCTGGCCCTTATTGCCGTTTTAAATATGGTGATAAAAAAAAACAAAGAGCAGGGAGAAAGGGAGGGAGAAGAAATGTTTCCTAAGCAAAGTGTTGAAAAAAAAAACAATAGGACGCTGGCTTCTGTTTTTAGACTCGGTGGTAAGTGGTAAGTAACTTTTGATCTAGGTACTTATTTCAGCTAACTTTATGATTCACCTAATCTGTTGACAATAGTAACATACCTTTGAGACACAATCCTACTGCTAGACTACAATTTGTATTATAATACATTAACATTTCATCCCCTTGCGGTTGTTCATTCCACAACGCTTTGGGTGTCCTTAAGTTGACAATATGCGACATACATCATTGTGATATGACAACTCGAATGAAAATGCACTATTTCATTTGCAAATGTCGGAAGTAAGATAATAGAAAATGTTCCACACTGTATAGGGAAAGAGGATTTTTTTCCTTGTTGTTGCCTTCTCATCACTATATAGTATAAAACAAAGTCGCTGTCGCTGTCTGTCCGTCCCTATATATCGACACCAGAAGTATGAATTAAGGTAAGGGACAAAACACGATTTTTCAGGAGAGCCAAAACACTATTTTTTTAATGAACTCGTCTGTAACTTTTTGTTGCATGACCTTGATGGTTTTTATGATAAAGTTTCTTAGAATTACTTTTTCTTTACAGCCATGTGTGAAAAATGACTTAATGTTGTTTAAAAATAGCATGTCGCTTACCCTAAAATATAACATATTATTGTCATTTACGGTACTTATTAGTAGGTAATAATTAGTGAGAAAAATGAATTGTTCTTAACGCTACTGGATTTTTCTATTCGATATTATAGTAAGTAAGAAGAAAAAAGAAAAAGTTTTAGGTAATAGGTCTCTTAAATATTTTTTTGCAAATTTTGGCTCAGTACCCCAAAAATGTAAGGGATTTTTTTTACGATAGAGAAATTTCAAGTATACCAAACGATAGAGTGCGAAATTACGAATCCAACGATATGTATAACTTATTTTCGCCAAAATATCCCTTACCTTGATTCATACTTCTGGGGTCGATATGCTTATATCTTTAAAAGTACGCAACGGATTTTGATGCAGTTTTTCAAATAGATAGAGTGATTCAAGAGGAAGATTTATACGTATAAACATGCTTAATATAGTGGAGGGTGGAAAAAATTGGCGGTACAAGTTCACCGGGTCAGCTAGTAATGTATTGTTACGTCATATTATAGATTTTACCAAATAAAGATTTAGGTATAAACATAAATTAGAAAAACACAAAAACCATATAAATCGTAACAGCAAGATTCGAACAGTCGACCATCGTTTTAGCAGGCCGTTGTCTAAGCCGTTCAGTCACGGCTGCTATTGGCAATGAGTTCGAATTTATCGTTCCGATGCTGTGACATGTTACGTCATATTATTCGTAACAGTATTAAAGTTAAATAGATTTTAGTGCTCATGGAAAAATGTGCGTGGGTTGCAAGGAACAGAGAAAACAGGTGGGTTGCCTGCGTAATATCTATTTCCTACTATCCTATCCTATCCTGCTAATATTATAAATGTGAAAGGTCAATGATATTTGGATATTTGTTATTCATTCAGGCTCTAACGGTAGCGGATCGGGCTGAAATTTGGTACAGGTATAGATAACAGTACAACACATAGGTGGCTTTTTATCTCATGGGTAGAAGGAATAAGATAAAAAGAGTGGTCCTGCGTTTGAATACTGGCCATAACACTACTGACGTGAACCTACTCCTAGCACAAGCAAGAATATTAGTAATTTAGCTTAGTCGGAGGGGTTAAAGGGAATATTAGTAATTTAGCTTAGTCGGAGGGGTTAAAGGGAATATTAGTAATTTCGGTTATTAATATTCTTTAAAAAATACCTATCAAATTCACAGATCTAGTCTATGTATACAGTAAAATTCCTAAAGACCCCAAACTAAAGTTAAACAGGTACCTACTACCTGACAATTTAGATAATAAGTGGGTGTGAGGGGTATACCTACTGGCTTTCTTCTGAAAACAAGTTTGTCATCTATAAGTGCTCTATTACAGGCAAAAATATATAAAACCACTATATAACTGACACTTTCTGTAGTGAGATTAGTATTCAGTAGGTTTTTATTACAAACACAATACAATACGAGTCGTTTTCTTTTCCACACTTGTACAGGCTAAAAGGTTTTTTTTGGCTATAGGTATAATACTCGTGTATCGTACCTCTGTTTAATATAAAGGCGGAACCACACTTCGTTCAGTAGGCCTTATTCAATCACATACAACTAAAGCGGCCAACATATTTGTCTGACGTAATGTGTCATGTCGTGATGCTCTCTGTCTCTGCCACTTCACTCGCTTCTAACACGAATCAACACAAGGTGTCACAACACTACAGCAGAGAAATGTGAACGCAAGCTTTACGAGACAACACGTGAGACAAATGTGAAAGCAGCATAAATGTAGGACTTATTCGTCTATATTAGCTCTATTCGGACGCATAAGCGCGAATAGCAAATCTGTGGACATCCGTCCTCTTGTCTATCGAGTTTTTTTTTACCATGAGGGAAAATCCTTCATGAATGTTATGCCGGACTCCTACCGTCTAAAAACCCTCACGGTAACGCCCGACAGCCTATGGTTGGGAGCCCCGGGTAAGCCCTCGGAAGGATGTCCCAGACCTACGGCTACAATTGCGGTCTCGACTAGGGAGTGGTTCGGGTGCTATCCTGCGTCTATGGGGGGTTTTCAGGTGTCATCCTGCTTCTTAGGGGGGGGGGGGGGGAGGGGACGTGCGTGAAACCCTCACGTCACGCTGCCATCATGGGCCTGCTTATGTAAAGATGGTGAGCACCCAACTCACCATCCTCAGGCCCCCGGTCATGAAGGCCGATGTATTCGGCGAAGACATAGTGTGGATGGCATGTATATTATTTAGGCGAAAACAGTCTAGCTAAATAACTCATATCAAAGTTTGGTTCTACCTTTAAAAGTACAATAGCGTCCCAGCCTGTCCTTGACGTATGTCATCTCTTTAACCAACGCTCTTCATTCATCGTCAGTGAACCGCAGGTCTCGGTTTTCGTTTTTTTTATGATAAGCTCTTAATCGTAAATTGTTTTTGGAACGAAAATCTCTTTTCGTGAACAATAAGGCTTTCAACCAGCTATCGTAGTAATCATTATGTGACAGTTTGTGAGGCTGGATGTATGTTTATTAGTTTTTAAGGTATAAACGGTTGCACTAATCTGGATAAAATTTGGCACACACATAGATAGTCTGGTATGGTACTTTACATTATATATGTTTTACGATTTTCTTGAAGTGTGTATAGCAAGTGTATAGCAGTTAGTTGCAATTACCTCGAATAGAAACCACATTTACTATGCTCCATCGCCTGCTGGAGCTAAACACATTGCCTGAACTAGCCAAATATGTGTTATCTATATCATATTTTTAGCAATGATTTTTTGGACGTGTACGGACGTATGTATTCGAATATCCATTTTAATCCGATATATTCATGCATATTTTGTTTCCGGATAACTGCAATAACAATATTTCCTAACAGTTTTATCAAATAAATACGTATATTTTATGTCCACTTTTAACGTTGGCAAACGCGTTGGCCAACACAGTCTCCTGACGCCCAGCGATATATCAAGAATGGCACATACACACATCAAAAAAAGTTTGCGATCAATGGCATAAGCTCCTAGAATTCTTTAAATTTAACTTTATCAAGAAAAAATCTATGTTGTATGCTTTCTTTAAATAGGAATACCCTGTTTGAAATTAAAATATAAAATATTTTTTATTATTTATTTAAAAAAATTGAGCCATTAATCATAATGCTATTGTGATAGAAATTTCATAGAAAGAAAAAGACTGTTTAATTAAACTTAAACTACAATTTATTATTAAAAGGTGTAAATTCAATATAAAATAACTCCTCCCCTGGCTCGAACACATGCGGAAATCCTCCTGGGCATGCTGAGGATCATGTTATCCAGCATTTCCTGGGGTAACCTATCCCATTCTTCAATAGCGGCTTCCCTGAGCTCTGGAACTGTCTGGGGATGTGGCTCACGGTTCCATATAGCTCGTTTAAGAGCATCCCACGCGTGCTCTATTGGGTTTAAGTCGGGCGAGCCGGCAGGCCAGTCTAATCGTGTGATATCGTATTCTTGAAGAGCAGCATTGACTCGTTGAGCTCGATGTGCGGGCGCATTATCATCGACCAGTACAAATTGGTGCCCATGGTTTACTCGGAATGGTTTGACGATATCAGCAATAGCAACTGCTTTGTACATGTCTGCTGTCATGAAGCCCCGATACGGGATCAAAGGCGTTCTAGCTCCAATCATAATGCCACCCCAAAAATACATAATGCCCTGTTCCAGTGGCAGTTCTTTGTCTTTCACGGTCGCCTGGTCTTCTCCAGACACGGACACGTCGGTTATCTGGATGAGTGGAGATTCGGGATTCGTCAACGAAGAGACAGTTTTGCCAAATGTTTTCTTCCTCACCTTCTTCATTTTGCCGAAGTCTAGCCCACTGCAATCTTCGTTGTTGACGTTGCCGGGAATTGAGCGGAGCTCGCCATGACCTCCGTGCTCGTAATCCAGCCTGGTGCAAGCAATTGCGAACGGTCTGCGTGCTAACTTCAAGCCCAGAGGCGGCCCTGACTTCTGCTTTTATTTTAGTGGCGTTGATTGTGGGATCACGGGCTGCCAGCAATCTAATATAGCGCTTTTGGGCAGGTCAAAACAGTTGGGCGACCGCTGCGGGGTCGGTCAGCTAAATTCTCCATTCCGTGGTACCTCTGCAACGTAGCCACGACACAGGATTAGGATATAGCAAGTCTGCGTGCTATTACTCTCGTGGTGTATCCTTCTTCCCTCAAAGTTACTATTTTAGCTCGTAAAACCTCTGATAATCCTCTTGGCATTTTTTCAATCACAACTTTCCGCGAAAAATATCTTGAATCGGTTATAATTCACTAAATCAGATTTCTGAATGAGCGTAAGCTAGGACTGAAAGCCTTTTTGTAAGAAAAAACAATTGAACGGTGTCATTGTTTTGTGTTCTAATTCTTTATTTTTAAATAAAGAATCTAAAAAGAAGAAAAAATCATAATATAATCTACAGTAACAAAAAAGATTTCAGTTTTTCAAAGTGATCGCAAACTTTTTTTGATGTGTGTACCTCCGCTCTATACGTTCGCCAACGCGTTTGCGAACAAGTATTGGCCAACGCGTTGGCCACTGTGTTCACAAACGTGTATTGCGGACATTACATTCAGTAGTCGACTGTAAAAGTTTGGTTATGCTTAAAGTCTGATAAAATCAACAGTCGTTACCCTACTTTGGATTATATGAGTGTTTTAGTTTATGAGACTTCATTAAAAGTTCAACAAGTTTAGAGTTATGTTTAAAGTAAGTTGTAATCATTATTTCTAATTTAGGTATGTTATTTTTAAAGGATACGAGAAAGGAATTTAATGAATAAATGCATGTATCGACAGGTCTGGTACGTACTTAAATTAGGTCATTGTACAATACAATACAATTATTACATTTTGTTTAGCTGTTTTATGCACAATTGTCAGACAATGAACAGCTGGCACCTAAAAAAGGAGGACCAGTGCTATAGGTACCAGCTACTAATTCATAGTACAACAATTTTGTTAAGTATTGTAGAGAATATAGATTTATTTTCCCATACCTTTATGTTCTCAAAAAATTGGAAATCGTAATCATATAATTATCGTAACTGCTCGGGAACTGAATTAACGGTTGAATCAAGACTTGGACTGACGACTTGAATGGACTGGATGCGGAAGGTGGAGGATCGGGATTCAGGAGTAGTGGCGTACATTGGGATAGGTGTATATCCAGCCACTGACTGCAACAGGCTATTAAATCGATTGAGTTATTCATCAAAAACTTGTATATTGAGTTTTCTTGCCCTTGCCATAATAAGGGAAGTAAGAAACATTTTAAATAACTCATTATCAATTTGAAATAATTTTTTATACCATTTTTTGATGCTAACTTTAAATATTTGGGCGGAGCCATCACAAATCAATGTTCAAAAATGGTTGAGAAATCATCCATTGGTTCCAACAGTTCGTAAGAAAGTTGGTAGATGGCTCCACCGTCACCCTTAAAGAGAAGGGAAATTTAAAGTGATTCATGTGTGGCTCAATAGCTCAGTTGGAAGAGAATTCCCCCTGTAAGGGAAAGGTCGTGGGTTCAAGTCCCACTTGAGCATTTCATTTTCCCCGATGTTTTCGAACCTCATAATTAAGTTACATGCTTGTATACGTAATACTTTTGCACGTGAACACAAGAGAGACCGCGATCGATAAAGCCCACCACTGAATTTTTATCATTTCTGCAAGCTATTAATATGAATATTGCGATAAGTGCAAAGTTGATCACTCCGTTATTGAATATCGATTGTCAGTGTTTCGTGGCCGCATAGCTTTATCGGATTCAAAATGGAATCACGATCAAAAGTAGAACGAAATTAAAAGTCATAATAAAATGTGACTAGGCGGTTTTAGATATCGATGTTAAAAGTTAGTCGTATTGGTATTTGTGCCGTAGATACCTTTTGTTTGAAAAGAAAAAGTTAATATTCTATTTTTGAATCCTGGTTATTATTTTAGGCTTGCATTTGTCCACTATTTCATTTGATAGTAAGTAATGTTGTGATCAATAATGAAACATGAGTATCTAGCAGCAACATTTATTCACATTATACTCTTATAGCTTGTTGAAGACACAATTCCAAGCAAGTAGTTTTACATATAAGTGCTATGCAAACGAACACAATGATCGAATGAATTTTACAGCATTAAGTATTCTAACTATACAAATCGAATACATGGGGAAAAAGAATCTTCTCGAGTGGGACTCGAACCTGCGATCTTTCCCTTACAGGGGGAAGGCTTTAACCAACTCGGCTACCGAGACACGCCCAATGGGATTCAAATTTCCCTTCTTATCCGTCTTTAAAGTGACGGTGGAGTCATTTACCGATATTCTTACGAATTATCGGAACCAATGAATGATGTTACCATCCTTAAACATTGATTTTTGATAGCTCCGCCCAAATAATGGAATGAATTTTAAAGCATTATTTATTTTACATTAATTATGCTAACTAAACAAATCAAATACATAGGGAAAAAGAATCTTCTCGGAAACTCGGAAACCAATGATTGTCCTATCATTTACATAAAATCATGTCTGTCTCCCACCGGAGTATACATAGGTAACAATCCTTTGTTTTTTTAGTACTTCCACACTATACGTGTTTCCTTTACTGTGTTAATCCTTTTAGCCAAGCCCTCCAGTTTTAGATGCATGTTTTACGAATGCTATACCGTCAGACCTGTCTACCTACATTTTCCTGTTTTAACTGAAAAACAAAATCCGCATTTAATTTTTAATGCTCGTCAGCCGTTTCTATCTGCATTCTTTGTTCTTTCAATCTTGCTTTGAAAAAATATTTATTATATTTGAAATAAAACGTTTTTGATGGATTTTATCGCGATGTATTGTGTTATTTTATTGTATTTTACTTATTTAAGACACGTCAATATGAATAAAATATTTACAGCATTTATTATGCTAACTTTTTAAATTCGAAATACATCGGGAATAAGAAGCGCTCAAGTGGGACTTGAACCCGCGACCTTTTCCTTACTGAGGGAATGCTTTTCCAACTGAGCTATTGAGCCACACCTGAATCACCTGGAAGAGCATTCCCCTGTAAGTGACGTGGGTTTAAGTCCCACTTGAGCGCTTCTTTTTCCCGATGTATTTCGAACGTCAATATGACTTTACCTTTACCGATGACGGCAAAGTTTCAGGACGGAGGGTCACAGTTACACCAACAATGTTACAATAGTGGCTCACAGTTTGACGGCGTAATAGGATGCGTTCTCACGGGAACAGTAAGAAGAATGAAACACGTGGACTGGTAAAGAAATTCGAGTTTTCGTACTAATACTGCTTATCAATTGACTAAACAACCTTAGTACTCATAAATAGATAAAATCTATTGAACTCCACCTACACGGCTTAAAATAGCGTCACCTTTATCCAATATAGATTCTCGAATACCAAGTCAAAAAGATATTCTCATGCATACAAATATGTTGCACTCGAATCAGATCTACAATTTCTGAAGCAGCGTTCGGAAAGTAGATCACCAAACCATGTTTGTAATACATATCTACCTACGATATGATTACGAAGGCAGTAAAAATTGGAATTCCAAGAGAAGAGAGACTTTTTTACCACAACATTAAGTTTAATGCACAAAATTTTATGGTGTCAGGAATTTTAAGGTCCCTAAACTAAGATCATCGGGGTCTGAGCCAACATCATGTCTAGGCGGTACACCTGGCCCTCGATTCTGAGTGTTTCCACATTGTACCCACAAAACTGTACCCACAAGCTAAAATAATAATAATTATTCCATCTTCTACCTCCTGCAAAAGTTCATTCCACATTCTACCCTGACGTATTGTAAATAGGCAATTGTTTATGATGTTCATCAGTACGCACCGTCAGCAAACAAAGTAATACTACTACGGCCAAACCACTATCGTAGCAAAGCCACAGCAAAAAAGGGGCATTACATTTTTAAAGCAATCCAAGTAAAGTCCAAAATTGAATGACTTTTTAGAGAGTGAATAAAAACGTGTAATGCAACTCTTTTAATTTAATTTTGGACTTTAAGCGTGTAGAAATAAAGTTTAAAATTTATTGTAATTTCTTGCAGTTGTGGTTTAAAAATGGTTTTGCTTTAGTAGAAGGTTGAAGGTTCAGGGTTGAGGAGTCAGACGACAGTCGTTTTTGCACAAGCCAAGATAAATCAAATCGCGACGAAGAGTAGGAGAGCAGATCGTAGTTACTAGTAATAGCAACACACATTGCCACCCTTTTGACGCATATTACCAGATACGCAAAAACACATAGAAAGGGAGGCCTAAAGAATTCATACAAAAAATATTGTGCCAGTACAACTAATATTCTCGTTTAGCTTCACAGCAAAGAATTCCCTAGCCTGAAAAAGAAACAAAAAATGCTCCAGATATTGTGACTTACTACCAAGTTTCCCCTATTTAGACGTTGGGCCCAGAGTTCACTGTAATCTATGCGACGGGACTTGAATTTTAAGAGGTTGCTTTAAATCTGCGTCTCGCTGCGGGCAATGACGCTTGGTGAAACAGGAAAACACAATGGTATTTACTAAAGTGCGAGTGAAATGCACGACAAACAGATAGTTCTACAAAATCTTTAAGCAAAACTCTCAATAATCACTACATATTATAAAACAAAGTCACTGTCGCTGTCTGTCTGTCCCTATGTATGCTTAAATCTTCAAAAGTACGCAACGGATTTTGAAGCGGTTTTTTTTAATAGATAGAGTGATTCAAGAGGAAGGTTTATATGTATAATACATGCATAATATTGTAGAGCAACACTGCTAAATTTAGAGGTTTCTAATGTCATGTCGTAAAAAAGCACATTTTTTTGCGCTTACATTGCAAACGCTGGCTGAACCCCAAGAGATAAATCAAAATGATGTACTATAGTATTGTACACCTCAAAAAGGCCTACATAAAAGTCCGCGATAGCATATGTCTATCTATTATGGGTAGCCCACAGTAACCATTTTTATCTTTTACAAATTATAATTTTTTTATGTGTCATTTTGGAGGCTATTTTTAACAATATATTGTTATTCCTTATCCAATTAAATACTTTAGATACGTTGTACATTTAATGTAGATCAAAATTGCCATTCACACTATATACTTATAATGCATACTTTGGAAGCTATCGCAATATACAATTAACGCACGGCAAAATAAATTCAAGCAGAAATCCCGATTGACATTAGAAACCTCTAAAGTTGCTCTACAATATTATGCATGTATTATACATATAAACCTTCCTCTTGAATCACTCTATCTATTAAAAAAACCGCTTCAAAATCCGTTGCGTACTTTTGAAGATTTCAGCATACATAGGGACAGACAGCGACAGCGACTTATGATGAAGTGATCCAGCAGTGGTCTGCAATAGGCTCGCTGTCTGTTCGTCCCTATGTATGCCTAAATCTTTAACACTACGCAACGGATTTTGAAGCGGGTTCTTTTAATAGATAGAGTAATTCAAGGAGAAGGTTTACATGTATAATACATGCTTAATATAGTAGAGGGTGTAGCGGGTACAGGATCTGATGCCACGCGGGCGGATAAAAATTGGCGGTACGAAGTTCGCCGGGTCAGCTAGTACTTAATAAGGATACTAAAATACTGCAATGACAAAATTATGTTTTGAAATTGAACGACAGTGGTGACTATCTATTTATAGCGCTTTTTTTCCTTGCGGTAATAAGCTGCGGTAGCCTAGTGGTATGGGTAATAGACTGCTGAGACGAGGTCTCGGGTTCGATCCCAGGTTTACCATGGCACACACCAATGACTTTTCGATACTTTTCGAAGTTATGTGTGTATTTATCGCAGGTTTATAAGTGCCCGGTCAATGGCAATAGGCTCGCCACCTATTACATTGAGACCTAAACATAAACTGGCGAAATGTGGGTGCTAGCATCTCTGCCTACCCCTTCGGGGAATACAGGCGTGAGTTTATGTTATGTTATGGTAATTCCGTTCCCTCGTAATTCCGGAGGTATCTGTATCCCCTCGTCTCTGTTAGGTCGGACTCGAACCGACTCTCCTCGGCTGACCATGGTCTATCTACGATTTTAAGATCACTCAAATATGAGAAGCACGTTTTCCCCATCGAACCCCTATTTTTAGACCTAAAACCTGCTTTTAATACATTATAATAACAAACTAGGAGTCTGGGGCACAATCAAAATATTCAGGGCATGAGCCAAATTCACCTTCGAGCCGGTACACCTGTTATGGAGGAGGACTTTATGGTATACTCTTTCTTCTCGGAGTGGGGCTCTCTTCTAATATAACTACTGTAAATACAAATACAACTGTAAATACAAATGCGAAAGTCTTAGACACACTTGTACTTGTTTTTTTTTATGAACATTAGAACCGAAGTTACTAATATTGCCTCTAACACCTCCAGCTAAGCTAAATTGCTTGTGTTCGGCGTGGGTTCACGTCGGTAGTGTAATGGCCAGGCCAACTTGTACCACCACGGACATAATATACAGACGTGACTACATAAAAACTACAATAAACAAACCAAAAACTGTATACTTATTTCTTACGCATACTTAGAAACACATCTAGAACAATAATTTAGACACATCGATTTACCCTCGCGTACTCCAAATAAAAGTTTCAGATACACAATTTGCTACGATTTACGATTCAAACAAAAAAAGGCAAGCTAGTGCGGGTAAGCGAAGCAGCGATATAACGGGTCGTGACGTCATCAATACGGATTTGGTCGGGAGTGTTGGGACATCTCGTTTGTGGCCTTGTGACGACCGGCGGTCGAGGTCGAGCGATGGCGCCAAATAGTTTCTTGGTGAATAAACTATGATACTTTTCAGTGTTATTGAGGACTTCATAATATTGGGAATTTACTAAACCGTTTCAAATGTAACTAAGTGAAGTTAATTAACATTTTGGATACTTGTATTAAGTTATTTTTAGGTATCGAATACATAGGGAAAAAGAATCTTCTCGGGCGGGACTCGAACCCGCAGTCTTTCCCTTACAGGGGGAATGCCTGACCAATTCGGCTACCGAGACACGCCCGATATGATTCAAATTTCCCCATCTTATACTTCTTTAAGACGACGTGTGAGATTCTTTTTCCCTATTAGCATACTTAATGCTGTAAAAATTCCTTCTATTTTTAGGTATTATCGGTACCAATGTATGTACGTTTGCCGTGTTGGTTCCCGGTGGAGTAGAATAGGACTGGACCACCCCCGCTCTTTCTGTGGATGTCGTAAAAGGCGACTAAGGGATAGGGCTGTTCTCCATCCGACAGTAAACATACAGCCCAAGACAAAGGGCTCGCTAGACGGCAATAGGCTCGCCATTATTAAATCGTCGTGCCGAAAATCATAATTGGCGAAACACCTCTGTCAACCATTTCAGAGATATAAAGACATGAGTATATGGATGGATGGCAATGTATGTATGTTTTTAATACATATACAGTGAATTTAATACTATCCATTTCATCTCACATAAATGTTATAACCCCTTGAAAAATCATTATGACGTCATAACTTACTACGAGTATTGCCATCGTTAAAACATTATGTGTGATACGGCCTCTAATAAAAACGAAAACATTTGAGTGGACATTATACCATATATAGGTTTTAGTTAAAGTACCAAGTGAAATACCATGTGAGTGTTAAAGTAGTCCTTGTCGTATTTCCAGTTGTACTCTATCTTTTTGTAAAATTTTATCGAAATCAATTAAGTTATTTTTGCGTGATTGTATATCAAATAAATAATAATAGAATATTAACCAAGGGGATGTCTTCTGTCGCGGGTGACGATTTGAATCGCGAGCGTAACGAAGGACTCGAGGTTCTCGAGCGTAGCGAGGATGTTAAAAACCTAAATCACGAGCGAAGCGAGGGATTTAACCCTCGAACACTTGCGCGGTTTTTAGCCTCGTGAGCACTCGCGGGGTGTTGTGGCCACCCCACATACACAAAGTGGATTTATGTATATATAAAAGCAGTTAATGGAATTACACCAGCATTTTATTATTATGCATTGAATAACGTATGTAAATAAAAAACCTAAATTTTATAATCAACTTTAATCAATGATCTACAAAACATTGTAATGATCAGGCTTTTATTCATAATATTATCATTTATCCTCGAAAAACCAAAAAAACAAAAACATCTTCTTTTTTAACATAAACTTTCTAATTTAAAACGTAAATACAAGGCTTATATAACAAAATTAAATAAAAATTTCTTATGTCTCGCAAAAAAAACTGTAAATTAACTTCATGTGTTTTTGACACATGGTTTGTTTGCAAAAATTACAGTGACTCAACGTTTTATTATCTTTAGAGCGTGGACAAACTATACAGCGCTGCTTTTTGTTGGTGACATTCCTTTCCTGCTTGGTCCAGGAATATTGAACATCCTCTTGAGTGCTTTCAGTAACCCTGGTTGTGGTGACCTTGAAGCATGTTCAAACTCAATGATTCCAAAGGCCTTTTCAAGTTACGTTGCGATTGCGCCATATTACAATTGTAGATAATATTGCCATTAATACCAGAAGTATCCAGTATCTGAAAGAAAAATCACAATGGCCAAGGTGAACATAGTATCATTGAAACAAGTACTATAGTTGCCACACGTTTGGTCGGCCATGCCGCCATTTCCACTAAAAATCTTCATCAAAGCTGGCATCACTATCCATTGCAACATCGTCTTCATTATCAGATATAACTTCTAACAAAGCTCTTACTCTCAACTTATTTGAAAACAAAAAGATTTGATTATTTTTATTTTACATACGAACACAAAAAGGTACTTAAATAAAAGTTTGTGAAAATAAAAATTATTAAATATATGCTTATAAATACATTTATTATAGTAAATACCCAGTAAAATTATTTACTTTCATAAAATAATTGAAATCACATACCTTGCTGATAAAAATAACCTCCGCGAAAGTATAACACGAGCGCTCGCGGGGTGTCGTGACCACCCCAAATAAACTGTTACACGTCCTCACGCTGCGAACGCTAACGCCACAGAGTCCTTCCCACCCCGTGTCGACGCGTACAAAGATCACTTGAAGGTACTGAGACGAGCGAATGCGTAACTAGAGAAATTATTAGTCTTTTTTACTTTTAAAAATACGTGGGGTGCTGATAGCAACCCGCGCGAGTGATGGCGGGTTAAGACGAGTCCTGAGTGTAGCGAGGGATTTGAGTTCACCCAAGACTAAGACAGCTTTATCACCGAGGAAAATACTCTACTTTTCGTACCATTTGCGAAAAAAAATAACACAATAATAATATGAGATAGGTAAGCATTTATTAAAAATAATGACAATTAAAAGTAAAAATAAATTAAAATAAACTTAACGTTTAAAACAATGGTACAAGAGCGGTAAACATTGCGTCGATTCTTATTTTATAGTTATTATTTATTTTTAATCATCCACCCAACCTATATTAGTAACTGATTTGACTATTAAATTTTATGACGTCACTAAATCTTTTTTTATACAAGTTACTTATCGTTTTGACGTTTACTAACTAATTTGACTAGTCAGAAGAATACTCAATTAGGATCGTTCTGTATAACTATTTTCTATTTTCATCCATATACTTCATAAAGCACCTTTTGGTTGAAAAGAAAATCGGATTTAGAACCCTTTGGTTTCAAAGTCTTTTAATTAAATTGGTGTTATCGGTACGATGGATCGTGACAAGTGGCTGTCACTTGCAACGTCATACAATTATCTGAGCGCAATATCAATATATTGGTAAATAATGTTCACGAATCAACAATCTGAAGGTGAGACATCCCCCAGTCAGATAAATTACTGACCTATAATTGTAGGACAAAGTTTAAATTTTGATCCGGTATAGTTGCGACATGAGGACTAAAGATGGTTCATAGATGTATATTTTAAGGACAAGGGACACGTAAATATGTATTCTTGACTTCACCTGATGAAAAGTTGAAGACAAAGTCACCGTAAAGAGGGCACCATAGCATAACAGATACCAACAATAAAATATAATATATAAATATATGTTTTATTTAAATATGTTTTATTTTTTATATGTATTTAAAAATGTAATAGATAAGTACTAAATTTAAATAAAGAGAAATAATATTTCCCAAAATTTACACAACGCTATCCAGACACATGGGAGTCATGGTAGCATAGCTTAATTAGCTTGTGTTATGGAATCTAGAATGCGCATAAACAATTAAATATAAATAAATACTTACATTTTTGTGGTAAATACATACATACGAGTATAATAGAAACACCCAGACCAATGCAAATACCCATATTCATGCATACAAATATTTGCACTGGATGATCGAACCCGCGCCTTCTGCGTATCGGCCATGTTCACTATCGCCACGCCACAGAAGCTGTTGGCCCGTATCGTTGGTTTTAAAGGCTCTTGAAGAAACTGTTTCTTTTTCCGCGTCTGTTCATCAACTGCAATCGGGTTAATTTTTTACGAATGTATTTCCAGGTTAAGCTGCGCCCTTGAAAATTACGCTTGATAATATAAAATTATCACATTTCATTCTACATAAGGTTTTCATAAATACAGATTGATTCAATAATATCGAATATTCCTAATCCGTTACGCAACATAATGTGTCGATAACCTTTAACATACGACCGTGAAACACAGATTGTTTGCTAATAGATTCGTGGCAATATTATAATATGAAGGGAGGATTACGTCAGTCACACAATGCCGTGATCTTAAGCATTCAGTATTCGTCCCTATTAAGCCTACCTAAGACGCTTCTGTAAGGCGTGATACGAGGTATTTATCTTAAGACTCTAGGCACAGATTTACTGTATATCACCAGGCATTGTGTTATTTATGACAGGAGATTAGACGACGAATTTGATATGAAGCATTTTAACGAACATCATCATAATCTATTTTACTTAGAACACAGGGTTCCTATGGATGGTTGTCATGGAGACGTATTTTACTGATTGCATCTCAGGGCATAGTGACCATAGGTGGCCATAGGTCAGGGTCCGCCACTTTTTCTCCTCTTCGACTGATTTGATTTGACTTTTACACTTTTATATAAGCAGCTGCTGTTTAACCTGCCTTGGTCACGGCGACGGCGCGTCAGGCCACGGTGACGGCGCGCTGAAAAGCGTGCCTCCACTTTCTGGGGGCGAGTCGGGGACACCGTTGTCCACCCTCCCGAGGAGATCCAGACCGCAAGGGATGGCCCTGGATTAGCCCGGGTGCGAGTGATATGTCGAAGACAAGCTCACCTCCGGCCTAGCACCACGACCCACAGTCGGCGTGCGGTTTTAGTCGGTTCGAGTCCGACATAACCTCCCCTTCCGGCTGTGGCAGGGGAGGTATCCGAGGGGATTTCCGCATGAAAAAAAGCCGTATAAGCTACCAACTCTAGAGAAAAGCCTAGGCCAAAGTATCGTCGGTTGATTATCAGGAATTTTTTTTACGCATGAATCTTCTGTATTTTAGAACTCCAAACTCTAGTTCGTATCTCAAAGGCAAAAATGAAACTTTCTCATCTGTTTATCTGCCCGATTGTTTATCTGTTTGTCAACTCGTAGATTTATGAAACTAAAATCACTGTCTGGAACACCTTTTAGTAATGTAAAATTTTAACTTATTAGTAGACGCAGTCAAAATACACGTTTATTTTAATAGTCACAAGGGAATTAAACCTCCTCATTTTATTAATTATTCATTAAAACAAGCGTAGGTAATGTAATAATCTACATTGTTTATTTTGCCGCCAACGTTCAACTCAACTGTGGCTTTTTTTTTTTTTTTTTTTTTCGTGCGGAAATCCCCTCGGATACCCCCCCTGCCGGAGCCGGAAGGGGAGGTTATATGGGACTCGAACCGAATAAAACCGCACGCCGACTGTGGGTCTTGGTGCTAGGCCGGAGGTGATGTTGTCAAAGACATATCCCTCGCACCCCGGCTGACCCAGGGCCATCCCTTACGGTCTGGCCCTCCTCAGGAGGGGGGACATCGATGTCCCCAACTCGCCCCCGGAATTGGGAGGCGCGCTGTTCAGCGCGCCGCCGCCGTGGCCTGCTTCTGCTGGGGTGACAGGCGGCTCCACCCGTCACCCCCAGGCCCGCGCTCATGGGGGACGGAGGTCAGTCAGTGCCCTCCGACGCCCGAGTTGCCTGCGCGCGCGGGCGGCGCGATCCGCGAGTCTTTCTCGCTCGCGCCGCCTCTCCCGCTCCGCCGTCTCCTCACGACCATTACCTGCTCGCTGAAGGAGACGCCGGCCGCCCACGCGTCCGCGCAGCGGACCATTGCTGTGAGCAGGGTGGCGAGGGTGAGAACTCTCACTCCCAGGGCCGCCACTAGCTCCCGCCTCGGTTCAGCCCATGCCGGGCACTCGGTGAGCGTGTGCAGCCCCGTGTCCTCGCTCGCGTCGCAGTGATGGCACTCAGACGTTGGCTCCTTTTCGATCCGACACAGATATCTCCCGAAGCACCCGTGCCCGGTGATAATCTGCGTCAGTCGATACGAGAGGCTGCCATGTGGCCTCTCGAGCCATTCCCCCATGATGGGCCTTACCGCCTCTATGACGGCATGCCCTGCGCGTCGTTGCTCAAGTCGTCGCTCCCACTCCGCCACCATGATCCCGTGGAGCCGGGACCTCTCGGCCCGAATGTCTTCGGGCTCGGGATCGTATCCCCGCTCCCGCGCCTCCTTACGGAACCGATACAGTACCGCAAGGGATCTCGCTTCCAGGATCCACGGTGGCGATCCGGCTAGGAGACTCGCCGCTTCAAAGGATATCGTGCGGTACCCCCTAATGGCCCTGCAGGCCATCGTCTGCTGCGGCGCATGCAGCAGTTGCACGAACCTGGCCCGCAGGGCGTCCGCCCACACGGGGCACCCGTACAGGGCCATGGACCGCACGACACCCGCGTAGAGTCTCCTGCAGGAGTCCTCTGGGCCCCTCAAGTTGGGCAGCAGCCGCATCAGCGCGTTAGCTGACACCAACAGTTTGGGGCGCAGACTTCGGAAATGCTCTCCGAAGTCCCACCGACCATCGAGTACGAGCCCCAGGTATTTCAACCGGGACTTGATGTCGATGGGAGTACCTCCTACTGTCAAGCTGGATCCCGGAGGTGGCCTGCGCCGAGGACCATGAAAGAACAAGGCCTCGGATTTGTGCAGAGCCACCTCGAGACCCAGCCGCCGGATCCGATCCACGACTTGAGCAACAGCGGTCGTGGCCCTCTGGGTCGCCTCGCGGTGTGTAGCGCCACTCACCGTCACTAGCGTGTCGTCCGCGTAGCACGTGACGGTGGCACCGAACGCGAGCTCACCGCGAAGCACCCAGTCGTATCCGATGTTCCACAGGAGCGGCCCCAGGACCGATCCCTGTGGGACACCGCACGACATCTCACGCCTACCGACGCCGGTCGCACTTGGGTAGATGACGGCCCTCTCCGTCAGGTACGCCCCGACTATGCGGCGGAGGTAGAGAGGCACATCGTGGTACACGAGCGCCTCCCTGATGCAACTCCAGGGCAAGGTGTTGAACGCGTTGGAGATGTCCAAGGACACCGCCAACATCACCTCGCCCCGGGCAACCGCATCCTCCGTCAGAGTCCTCACGCGCATGATGGCATCCACAGTGGAACGCCACCGGCGGAAGCCGTACTGCGTGTCCGCTAGGTCCGGCCCCACTCTAGAGAGGTGCTCGACGAGGCGCTTGGCAATCACTCTTTCGAAGAGCTTGCCCACCTCGTCGAGCAACACTATGGGCCGGTACCCGGACGGCGCGTCCGCCGGGCGTCCGTCCTTGCGGATGAGGACCAGTTCCCCGTCTTCCACATCTACGGAAACTGGCCCCGCTCCAAGCATGCGCTGAGGAACCCTCGCAGTCGGGGTTCGAGACCGTCTTCTCCTAGAGCTAGGACCCACGCACGGCCTGGAATGCCGTCGGGTCCCGGGGCGGTGTTCTTCTTGGCTCTAAGCCGTCGCACCGCCAGCTCTAGTTCTACCCAAGTGACCTCGGGCACGTTGTCGTCAATAACCACGCCGGGCGCATCAGGCGACCGAGGTGGCGGAGTCATCTGCGGCGGAACGTGTTCCGCCCGCGCCGGGAACAGGGATTCCACCACTCCTCCAAGCAGAGCCGGCTCGAGAACCTGGGTCAGGGGAGGGGCCCGGGGGCGCAGCTTTCCTCTTACCAAGCGGTAAGGCCGCCCCCATGGGTCCCGCTCCAGTGTCTCCAGCAGCTCCCTGTAGGAAGCTGCCTTGGACCGCTTGATCTCTGCTCGGAGGGCATTCCTGGCTTCCCTGTATCCCTCTTGCAACTCCGCCACTAGGGGATCTGTGTCTGCGGGGCGGCTACGCCTCCTACGGAGCCTGGCCCACCGGCGGTGCGCGATCACGCAGGCTTGACGCAGCCTCGCGATCTCCGCAGTCCACCAGTAGACCCGGCGCCTCGGACTATAGGCTGGAGCCCTAGACATACCCGCATCGCAAACAACAGTCATGGCCTCCCGGAACCACGCCGCCTCGTCATCGATGTCGTCAGGCCTGTCCGGCACCATGGCCCAGGCCTGCACGGAGGCGGCTTCCAGGAGAGCATCCCTATTCAGTCCCCTAAGCACCCAGCGCGGCTCGCGTGGGGCCGGTGTGACCGGCGCATCACTCTCGGGAGGGGAGACATCAAACCGAACGTATCGGTGATCTGCTAGTGTCTCCACCTCCACGACGACACGCCAGTCCCGCACACGTTGCGACAGCGAAGCGCTCGCGAACGAGAGATCAACGATCGAACTCGCTTCGCGCTCCGCCACCCAGAACGTGGCTTCGGCCCCGCGATTCTGGAGAACCAGACCGAGGGTAGCGGCCCAGCTCTCCAGAGCCCTGCCTCGCGGGTTCGTGTGCCGGGACCCCCAAGCCTCAGACCAGGCATTGAAGTCCCCAAGCACAAGAACCGGGCGAGGGTGACAGGCATTGACGACGTCGGTCAGCCGCTCCAGCGACCGCCGATACTGCCCTATGAGTCGGTGTGATGCCGGCGTGAAGTAGACGGCCACGACCGCAATCTCCCCCACACGCGCCGCTACGATGCCATGCTCCCTTGCGATCACCACAAAGGGAGGGGCACCCGCAGCGGCGTTACGCACCAGTGCCGCCGACCCATCCAGGTCGACCACCCAGGCAGGCCCGGGGGGCCGGTGGGTGTACGGATCGGCGACAGCGGCGACGTGTATGGACCACTGTGCCATGCTCTGGAGCAGAAGTGCCTGAGCATCGACACCGTGGCCCACGTTCGCCTGCAGGATGCGGAGCTGGGGATCCATTATGGAACCATCTCCGCATCCCGCCGCGAACTATTGGCGGAACGCCCGCCTCGTGGCTTCGGCTCCCCTGCGGTGCAGGCCTTGCTGCCAACCCGATGGTCGGCCGGTTTGCCCCCCGCTGCACATCTAAAACAGTGCAGCGGAGCCTCGCAACCACCGGCCCTGTGACCGGGCTGGCCACAGCGGAAGCAGCGGTTGCCGACCGTCACCTCCGCCGTGCACTGCACCCCCACGTGCCCGACCGACAGGCACCTAAAGCACCTGGCTGGTCGAGCCTGCAGGAGCTGTGTCCGCACCCCAACAACACCGTCCACCACGAGGACCCGCCGATCGGCAGCCTTTTGAGCTGCTGCGATGGGGCAGCCGACAACTGCCGCCCCCTGACCGCGACGGCCGTAGCGAATCGCTCCGACCTTAACCACCTCCAGGGGGCAACCCCCGGCCTCCGCCACGGTGGCCCGAATCTCCTCGGCCGTGATGGAGTCGTCCAGACCCGAAATACGCAGTTCTGCGCACTTGGTGGGCCTGGACACCCGGACGTCGGCTGCATCCAGCGTCTCCCTTAGCTGAGCCGCTATGGCATCAGCCTGGGGACCGCTGGAAGCGCCAGGGACCTGTATGAGGCGGGCACCCGTCCGGGTCTCCGTGACTCGGAGGGGCTTCGCCAGTTTAAGAGACCTCATATCTATGAGGCCTCTGGCTCGCCTCACCAGATCCGGGTATTGCACGCCCCTCTCCGCAGCCTCCGGCGTCATCGTCAAGACGACGGCCGTTGTGCGGGGGACGCGCAACCTCACCGGCGCTCCCTTCGCAGCAGCCTCAGCCTTTCTGGCCTTTTTGGCTGCCTTCCTCTTGGCGTTCCGCTTTCTTCTCGACTCGCCGGCCACCTCCCAGCCCCCTGCCGGTGCGGAGCTTGTGGAGGCGATCGGGGCCGGAGCCGAGGTAGAGGCTGGAGCCAGGGCTGGGGCTGGGGCAGAGGACGTCTTCCCCTTGCCCTTCCCCTTTCCCTTGCCCTTGGGCTGAGCGCCCTGCGCATCAGCGGCAGCGGCAGCGGCCGGAGCAGATGGCACAGCGGATGGGCTGCTGGCCGGCTCCTGCGGGGTCCCCGTCACTGCTGGGCGACCCCTTTTTAATGCTCCGGCATACTCTGTAGGCGACGCCAGGGGCGGGCGGCGGATGGAGTCCATGATGGACTCCAATCCACGCTTTGTCCGCTCCTCGTGCGCCGCCTGCCGCGCCTCCTGCGCCGCCTCCAGCCGCCTTTCCATGGCGGCCAGAGCCGCCACGACTGCAGCCAGCGGGTCCGCGGGCTGGGCCGGTATCAGCACCGGTGACTGAGGTCGGACAGGCGCCGGCGGTGGTGACTCCGGCCGCACGGGTGCCTCCAACAGCAGCGGTGACCTCGACCGCACCGGGGACCGCGCCGGAGAAGACGGCCGAGCCGACGGCTTCGGCGCTGCTGGCTGCGCGACCGGCTTCCGCCGCGCCGACCGCGTGACGCGCCCCTCCGGCAGCCCGGCGACGACCTTCTGCAGGTCCGCAAACTCGGCCGCCATCTTGGCCTTCTCTTTTCTGTAGTCGGCCGCCTGCCGCTCCGAGGCCTCGATGAGCTCGACCTGCCGTCGGCCCAGCTGAGCCCGCTCGTCTCGCGAGTTCGCCAGCTCCGCTCTGAGCAGGCCGAACTCCTCGACAAGGCGCGTCGTCGCCCGTCTCAGCCGGACTTCCTCCGGCCCCATAGACCCAGCACGGGTCCCTATCACGTCCTCCAGGGCCTGCAGTACCTCCCTAGACGTAGGGTCAGTACGCGGCATGGGCGTGGGCGCCGCCGAGGTGGAGGGACTCGGCGGCGCCACAGCATCTCTCAGGGCCGGGGCCCGAGAGGAGGGCGTTTGGGGGATGGGCCTCTTGCCACCCCGCGTCTTCCCCCGGCCGACCATCGCAACCTTGGGCGGGGGGGAATCCTCACTGCCCTGGTTGTTCTCCTCGTTGGAGGACGAGTCGGTCAAGGTGACTGCGTCCGACTCAGTCCTCGGTGGAGGAGGAACCTTCCTGCCACCGTTCCTCCTCCGTGCAGATTTTCGGGTCTGCAGACCCACCGGGCTGTTCGCCCTGCTCTTCTCGGTGGCGGTGTCGAAATTTTCCGACACCGCCGCAGTTGGTGACGCGACCTCCGCGTCGTGGCGCTGCGCGACCTCCGCGCAGACTGTTTCGCTTGGTAAGTTGGGGGTTTTATGTTTGGAAGAAAAAGACATTAGTGTTCCCACGAGCATGAGACGAAAGGTTACACTTCCCGGGTGACGCTCTTTCCGAGAAGCGGGGTACATACTGTGGAGGTCCCCTGGTGTCCACAGGTTTTAAACGACTTCGCTGTCGGGTTTTTAAGACTTTTCCTTGTCGCGGGCCGGCCAGTTAAGGCAAGCCCCGCGGCCTCCAGGATACCGGCGTACCGAGTGTGGCTAGCACTCAGATTGTTGTCGATATCTAGGAGGTTACGCGACGCGGGGGAGCAGCCAACTCTCCCAACACCGACGGTGGCACGAGTGCCTGTCAGCCCCTGCGCGAGCAGTGGGCCAACCCGTCCCTAGATCTCACGGAACCCTTGCCTCTCCCCTGTCCCCTCTGAGAGCAGAGGGATACTGGGAGCGACTAGCGGGAACCGGATCTCTCTCCGCGGGCCTTGAAGCCCCGCCACACCACGACCCCGTCTGGGTCAGCTAGCCCTCAAAAGGGCTGTTTGAATGGAAGGAATCCTACGGATCCCTTCCCGCGGGCCTTGCAGGCCCGCCATACCACGACCCCCTCTGGGTCAGCTAGCCCTCAAAAGGGCTGTTTGAATGGAAGGAATCCTACGGATCCCTTCCCGCGGGCCTTGCAGGCCCGCCATCCCACGACCTCCTCGTGCAATGAGGTCGGCCGTTGGGTTATTCGTCAACGGCCAACAGAACTCCTAAGGTGGGAGTCTGTTAGCCGTTGTCCAGGATGCACCAGCCCCTCCGCTTCCGCTCCCCAGAACCGCAGTCCAAAGGGGGAAGAAACGGAAAGGCCAACGTGGAGGTTACCCAACCCGCACCCCAACTCAACTGTGGCTAATTGTATTACATTTGTGAGAGGCACATCAACATAATTCCGGCAGCCACAGTACTGTTTATCAGAAGAGCATAACGACACATAGTTTTCAAGAGCTAAACTCACACTAAACTGGCATAGGGTTCAATTCAATCGAATTACGGTTATCATTCATTCGAATTCCAATCGATTTAAAAAAAAATATGAAAAATCGCTCGCGTTAGCTCGATGCTCACGACTCCACCTGTGTGAAATTTTTATCCCGGCCCTTTTACAAAAAGATAAAGAGTAGCCTATATGTTACTGGCATAACAAGTAGACTACTTTTAAAGGTCTACTAAAGTATATGTCTGTACGAAATCTCAGCTAGATCCTTTCAGTATAAGGACAGAAGTAAATTCTAAATTGAAGAAGAAATTGTATGTAGGTATGTCTATCGTTTAACCAAATACTTCTTTAATATAAACTCTTAAACTTGATGTATGGACTTTTGTATACTAATGACTTTTATATCCATATCCATACTTCCATACTAATGTTATAAATGCGAAAGTAACTCTGTCTGTCTGTCTGTCTGTCTGTTTGTCTGTTACACTTTCCGTCCTATACTACTGAACCGATTTTGATGAAATTTGGTATAGGGGTAGATTAGACCTTGAAAAAGGATATAGGCTATGTTTGGTCTCGATAACCGACATACACGTGGGCGGAGCCGCGGGCAAAACCGAAGTTGCTATGTAGACCAAAAACAACAATATATCACGAATACAACATCGATATATTACGAAACCATTATTAGACCAGAAATAATGGTGAAATAATAATAACGTAAGCAAGTATGTATATGTTTATGTAGGTGTAAAAGATCTTCTATAAAATGTCATTTACGAATTACATTTTAGTTTATTACAGGATAAAATACAATCTCATTTTGATCGTTTATATAAGAAAATACTTAGGTCATTAACGTTATAATGGCACAGAAAGCCGTTTTGTTCAGTCCAAATGTGTGCAATTAATGGCTTCAAGAGTTGACTTCGTGCCGAAATGTGTCACTGGTGCTTACTTGGATTTGTAGTGATTGCGGAATCTGTTTTATTTGGAACTCATAACTAGCTCTTGTAAATCAAATACATAGGGAAAAATAATCTTCTCGGGCGGGACTTGAATCCTCAGTCTTTCCCTTACAGGGGGAATGCCTGACCAATTCGGCTACCCGCCCGAGAAGATTCTTTTTCCCTATGTATTTGATTTGTATAGTTAGCATACTTAATGCTGTAAAAAAATTCCTTCAATTGTTTGGGCGCAGTTATCAAAAAATCAATGTTTAAAAATGATTGTAACATCATTCATTGATTCCGATAGTTCGTAAGAAAATCGGTAGATGACGCCACGTCGCCTTAAAGACGTATAAGATGGGAAATTTGAATCATATCGGGCTTGTCTCGGTAGCCGAATTGGTCAGGTATTCCCCCTGTAAGGGAAAGACTGAGGGTTCGAGTCCCGCCCAAGAAGATTCTTTTTCCCTATGTATTTGATTTGTATAGTTAGCATACTTAATGCTGTAAAAATTCCTTCAATAGCTCTTGTAAATTAAAATTCTGCCATAAAAAATATTTACATTTTACTTATCAATTTCAAGCACCAAGGCCCGTATTCCAGAACAACGCTCAATTGCTAATCGACTCTCACAATGACATTAGAAGTGTCATCCAGAATATAATCTGTCCACGAGTTAAAAATCAAGATTTAGGACTGAATAGCGTTTTGGAATACGGACCTAAGACATGTATTGTATTCTAGAATGATATTCAGTCATGAATCACGACTTCCAACTAGTTTTTTGTAGAATACAATAAGAATACAACTACGATAGAATACAACCTGAGCGTCGATTCTACTAAGGCAAACCATAGTCGTGCCACATCGACTGTAAAAAACGACATTAAATAATAGACTTTAAAGCGATGCGCTTAAAGTTCAAGATTAAATGACTTCTTTGCCGAGTCTTTCATTTCATTTTGGACTTTAGTGATATAGAAATAAAGTCTAAATTTTAATGTAATTTTTTGCAGTGATTGTGGCACTACATTGGTTTAGCTTTAGTAGAATCGAGGGCCTGAGCGTTCATATAATCTTCAATAGGTAAGTTAAGTTCTAATTCGAAGATACGTGTTTTATGACTAAGTATTGTTCAAGAGTACGATTTTTAATATTGTGTATTATTAAAATATAATGTCATAAAGGATTATATCATACATTGCTCCCAATTCTGTTGTTACATCTCTAAACTTAAATTTCTCTAAAAAAATCTAATTGCATCTATTTCATGATCAGATAAAAAAGGACAGATGAATTTATTTAAGTTAAGACCTGTCAAATTAAGACAGCGCCTTGTTGGTGCGTAGTAAGTTAAGTCGCATGTTCTTAGATGTCGACTAAAATTGAAGGGTACCGTCAAGGCACCGACTTAATTTGACAGGTGTTCACTAAAATAAATCATCTGTCCTTTTCTATCTGATAATGAAAGAAACAGATGCAATTAGAAAATTTTAGAGAATTTTAAGTTTAGAGATATAACAACAGAATTGGCAGCATTGTCGGTAGTAAATAGATAGGTACATTGACACAATGTAGGCACTGCTTAAATTTATTATGTTATATGATAGTGTAGGAACTGTGTACAACTATCTCTTAAAGAGCGTCGCAAGTGAGGCTTAATTAAGGCTTTCAACCAATTAGAATAGCCATTTGCTCCATGTAGGCTAGTAATTTTCATAATAGCTGCCTGAAGTCAGCCATAATAGCTCGCCTTAAGTTCTGGCACGTGTATACAAATCTAATAATGTGCAATAATTAGAAAAGTTAAATCCTATACATTTGATATCAATTGTCCGTCTTCACATCGCGCAGCTGCCTGTGGAGAGTACTAGAGAGAGGTAAATTAAAATAAAAGAAGAAGCGTCGGTAGCTTAGTGGTTAAGGAGTCGGCCTTCCGATCGAGAGGTCCCGGGTTCGATCCTGGCCATTACACTACCGATGTGAACACACTCCTTCGTTTTCTTCTTCTTAGTAACTTCGGTTCTAATATTCTTTTTGAAAAAAAAAAAGAAAAAAAAAAAAGGAAATTGTACTCCGAGAGGTAAAAAAATCAACTCTCGTGTAAACGGGGCCAATATTTAGATACTTATATACCGAGTTAATAATGGGTAGGGTGTCCCCTATCTGTAACGGTAAGTGTCACGAGTTCGATGGTTTTTCCCATTTCAAAATTCCATGTCAATGTAAAAATGCTCAACGCGTTGTAATAAGTTTTCATTTCTTCCTTAGTTGACCGGTTATATTCTGGTCGACTTTATCTCGTTTGTAAATAGTTCTACGACAGGACTTTGGCGGAATTGACGTTGAATCATAGGCCAGTCATAAAAAACATACATACAAACATACTCACGCCTGTAAACCCCCAAAGGTTTAGGCAGAGGCGTATTAACACCCACATTTCGCCAACCAATGGTTTTCGGTCCCCAAAAAAGGAAAAGTTTATCCTAACATTATACTCTATTACATTTTGTACTACTATATCAGGGTTTTATTTGCGACTATACTTACACAAGTAACCTTTTTAATTCCCTCGGGAATTAATATTGATTCTCCATAACACTTTAGACCCTCCGATCCTAAAGTTTCAGTTTTATGTGATCTTAGATTTTAGAATTTATGATTTTTTCGTTATCTGCGTCCCAAGAAATCTTCATAACGATACCCATGGCGATGTTTAAGCTTATCTACATTTAAACACTATTGTCTATTAAAATTTTGAATGTAATTGATAAGATGATAGTCACATTTTTTTTACGAGGCTGGACTACGCAGTTTCGATTATGACATAGGCTTTCATTTCCTTCTCCCCGAAGAAGGAAAGTAACCCGACATAAATCCTATCAAATATACGTCTGAATGGTAGACATAGTGGCTTAAGTAGTCACCTCATCAACTAACCTTATCAGTGTATTAAATTATGAGGGAGTTACTCCTAGTTCTATGAATTCTACTGATTCTACAGTCCCTTTTGGTATTAGCTTAAGACATTCCTTTGCTGAAATATTTTACATAAAAAACTACATAAACAAACATTGCAAACATTTATTTACTTTTTTTACTTAGTGATTTATTTCAATTTCAATGTAAAATTCGTTTGGAACTTTATTATTGTAAAGCAACTTTTTAGGCCTTAAGTAGAAATGTGGAATTATTATCCTAATCTGTTTGTTTGTTTGCTCGCTCAAAAATGAACGGATTTGTCTGCAATTTGGTACAGATAATGATCTAGGATTGAGGTTGCGGAAGACGGAGGATCGGCAGAAATGGCGCACATTGGGCGAGGCCTATGTCCAGCAGTGGGTTGCAATAGGCTAGTTGATTGATTGAATAATCGATTAAAACGATGACTTAAACCTTGACTTAAACGATTGACTTAAACGATGCTTTCTAGTCCAGTTATAAGGCTAAGTTAGAGAACAAGAACATACGAGTAACGGTTAGTATATTTTATCCTGTTTCCCAGAAGGGTAGGTAGTGTTATTAGAATATCGTGTTGTCACCGCCAGCAGCCTTAATGAGGTTCAACTTACACCTGACCTGATTTCTTTTAATGTTATTTTTACCACAGACGCCATTATCGGCCTCAATGACAAGAGAAGTATGGATTTCTGTTTATTAACTATAAGAAATAGGCAATGACGGGAAGAGCTGTTGCAATAAAATAGGTCTCAGATATTTTATTGTAAGTTTTTATGGTTATGAGATTTTTATTTTATTACCTGCAGGTGCTGAAGAGATATCGTTATATTGCTTTGGTTGTTAATATTTAACAACCGTTATATTAAGAAACAATTTCATTATTAATTGGTAATCCTTTATTCTGTACTAACTGCTGCCCGCGGAATTTTGAACCCGTTCCCGCTACCCATAGGAAGCTATTCTTGAGATAAGAGATAGCCTAGGGAATAATCCATGGATCAAATTTCAGGCTTATAAGCATGATTTAAATATCCAAACATTTTGACAAACTTTCCGTAAAATAAATAGAAAAACTATGTATAATTAATAAAATAATATAAAAAATCGTTTATTTCCTCACCACAAGCCAGACTATAATACTGATTACATCGTTCTATTAGAAATTGCTTCTTTAATAATACAATTCTGTCTGTGGGTCACTGGTGCCTTTGATAGGTAACAAGAACCTGAATTACATTATACCTATCTGAATAAGCTCATGTACTTAGTGGTAATTTCAACCTCTGAGTATCCTTTGACAAACTTTCAGTAGTAGAACTAGTACGCGACCAGTTTGGTTATGAAGTGTACAAAAGTCACCTGTAAAGGGTCACGTAATTCTTTGAAGAATAATGTTTCGTTATAAGGTCAATGACTTTAATCTAGATTAATTTAGTACAAGATATTGTTCGAGGTCTTGGAAAATGGAGGCTAGGGAATTAAGTATCTTTAACGACCGTTTACAATACGCAGTTTATTATTATAGTAATTTGCACCACTCCGGCTACGACCGAAACAACCCATTCAAAAGAGCTCTGGGGCAATTCATGCCACTTATATTGTGAAACGAACCATGGCCCAGTAATTATTCTGGGGTGGAAACTATGTGATTGAACTCATACGTCTATACAAGACCCAAATTAGTTCCTGCGTGAAATACTGCTCACATCTCTGGGATGGCTCCGCAAAGTACTTACAAATGCTCTCGACAGGTTGCAGCGACGTGCAGTCCGCATTATTGGGAATCCTGAAGTCACAAACATCCTCGAATCTTTGCATATGCGTAGAGATGTTGCGTCTTTGGCAGTACTTTACCGTATCTATCATGGTGAATGTTCTGATGAGCTCTTCCAATTAGTCCCCACCCTCTCCTTTCCTTCACAGGACAACTCGTGCAGGCCTTAAATGTCACCAGCATACCGCTTGGTTCTAGAATATACCTTCTAGAACCAAGCGGTTCGGTGAATCATTCCTATGCCGCACCATTAAGACCTGGAACTCCCTGCCACGTATTTCCTTCTTCCTACAGTCCAGGGTCCTTTATGCGGGTTTGAAAAGGCATCTGATGAGACCGTCAAGCTGAGTGTCACTATTGTTAATATGGTACAAGTTTATGATAATGACCCTCTCTTTAATATTTGTATTTTTGAAATAGTTTGTTTACATGCTTATATTCATATTAAGCAAAGTTAGTAACATAACATAACATAAACTCACGCCTGTATTCCCCGAAGGGGTAGGCAGAGGTGCTAGCACCCACATTTCGCCAGTTTATGTTTAGGTCCCAAAGTTAGTGATTGTATGTATCAAAAATATAAAGACACAAAAAATAAATGTATATTTTTAACTCAAAATTATAAAAAAGTAAAAAATAATTGATAGCGAGCTTTAATTTTTCAATTAATACGAAGTACTAGGTCGCTTTCACCCGATAGCAGCACCTTTATCCTGATATGAAAGTGTTAACAAATATGAGACATGTCCTCAGAATAATCAACTTTTTAACTACCAACAATCCTGGTATTAACTGTACGTGTTGTTCGCAGTGAAACTAACGACATCAACCTGGGTCTCTTGGTGGAGGTCTGGAACAAAGGTGTCATCTGGGACCGAGCTCTCGGCTACCACTACCTGCCACTGACATCTATTGCCTATAGCGAGGTAAGTTTTAACAGTAGTCATATTAATTTAGAATAAATTACACAAAGAAATCATTATGTTAATCAATTACTAGATCCAAACTCACGGCCTCGTCACTACTCGTTCGAAATCACTCCACAAATACGTTACGGCAAACATGACCGATATAAAGAAAAATGTCAAAATCCTAACCCTACTAATGCACTGGTTCGATGACATTGTCGTGAAGTCTTCAACTCTCGGATAGCGTGCGGAAGGTATATTTCTGCTTGCAGCTATTACTGTTCAGAGAGTAATTAAGTAACTGTCGCTCTGTTATGGAAGTGACTTACTATTACATAGTAGCAATTATCTAATCTGTGACTAGTTTGTCTAACTTTTAGGGAAGGTTCATATCTGACGGAACTTGCGTCGCGTATTATCGGTCGCGTAACGCCAAAACAGACAAATGTATAAAAAAACACTTGACCGTTCACACTCGACGCACTAACGTAACATCGGTTGAGTGTGAACGGTCAATAACGCATGTTCCGTCAGATATGAACCTTCCCTTAAAACACAAGTACACATTTATCAATCTCTTATTTTCGTGTGGCAGTTCACAAGGGTTTCACCTCCCCCAGAACTAACGAAAACTAGTCCCAACCGTCACCATCACAACTAGAATGAAGAAGAGAACTGCAGATAAATAAGCCATACAACATGGTTTATAGTATGGGTTCTGAAAATAAATAAAGTACTTTATTTGCAAATACACATTCATGCATATAAATCAACATAAAACGTACTTGCGACCTCTGAAGTTGAACAGTTCATCAATTGTCAGAAGGTAGTAAAATTTACCATAATAGGCTTAGAACGCGAATTATTTAATTTTCAATTAACAGATTGTATTTCTGTTAAGTGAGTCGGTTCTCAGATGTTGGCTCACCGCTCAAGAGCCAATTAATAATTTTAGGCTTTTCACGAAAACATTGTAAAGGTAATAAACCTTATTTCTTAATTGCCTGGTATCGTTTTATGTTCGTGAAATAAGTACAAAAATGTTTCGGTATTATGTTTACTTGTCAGGAAAGAAAAGGCCATGGGTCGTATAACAATAAAGAGAAACAAGGAAAGTAGTAAAATTTGCATAAACTATTTTATTCTGATGAAAATCATAATACTGGTATCGTTACTCTTAGTATTGTTTCATCTTAGAAGACTATTGTTAATAAGTAATTGAGAGTTGCCAAAAAGGACCCCACTTGTTTATATTACCACACTAATTTTTAGAACTACATGTATGATTTAAAAAATACTTTTTGTATGTCGTCGCTTTGGAGGTGAAGAGAGTCAAGCCACATTTACCAAGTTTCGAGAAAACGAGCATTTATGAATGCTCAGTTCTATTAATACTAATAGGTTAGGGTAATCACTTATGCAAATACATACAATACCGTACCTACATTCACACAGTCATGTTATAGAAAAGAACTTTATCAATCTTATCGTACCACATCATATTATAAATATAGCAGATTTGATGCCGCAATGAAAGTGACCTTTGTTCTTTTTCAGAATAAACAAATATTTAACCTGCAAATATTTATGAATGAGGATAGTATATCCAGCAACAGGTGACAAGCAGCTACCTGAGAGAATATTCTCTTCAGTATAATTTATGATTTTGAACTGAATATGAAGATTAATTTATGAAGATAAATTTGAAAAACTGAAGTTTCTTCCAAGTGAATATTATAAAGATTATCCACAATAGTACAGGAACAGTTTAGTTACAGTAATTTAGGTCTTAAGGACTTATATATAATATAGAAATATATATAATAGAAAAATAGATTCTTCTTCTTAGTCGTATACTCCTGGCGGAGTGGACGTGGTAATGAATCGTTTGGTAGGCTGGTTGCAGTTTTTTCGAAATTTCTCTTTTTTTCCTCTATTCGTGGCCCAGCGCGTACACTTAATAAGTAGAGGACTTAATTATATCTGTCCACCTTGTGGGTGATTTGCCCCGAGAACGCTTACCCTCAACCGTTCCAAAGAGATTTAATTATGAGTGACCATACCAAACATTTTAAATAGTCGATGAAAGTCTTTGTTTGATACAAAGCTCTTTTAGGATGGAACTATTAGTGCGGTGAGCGGTGAGAGAGTAGTTAGGTACTATCCGTTTTTTTAGTAATAGATTCCACGTGAACATTGGCACGGTTCTCCATTTTTAATTACTCTGACTCGTAATATTTACTACCCACGTATTTGTTTTAGCATCATTTGCCACTTTATATTAAGAGGATATTGCGGCCAGCTCCATGCGAAGTGGACTTCATACGTTTTTTTTGGTCAATAAGTAATTAACTTATGTGGGCAGAATAAAACACACATTCTGTGTGAATTTCTGTTTGAGAATTAAATAATGTAATTTGAAAATTATAGGCAATTTGTGTTTTACATAGAAATGGACTCACGTCAATTATTCTATTGCAGTGCTCTGTTCAATATAGGCTTCTTTTAATATGCGATGGCTGGATGCAGTTCCAATCTCATGTAGCAGCGGTATCGCATGGAGCAGATGAAGAGTAAAGTATTAAGTGCTATTATATTTTATTCATATGTATCGAGTTTTTTAAATTAAACAACACGATAATTTACTACACATTTTGATTAGGGCGTTTCTGTTTTCAACCCACATTTTTGTACCCAAGAATATTTTTTACCAATTTCAACCCAGGGTATAGAATTAAAAGATTGAATTGAACAGAAAAGAGTTGCCTGGCGAACCTGCTACTAAAGAATGTAAATGTAGTTTTGGAATTCCATAAGTTTTACGCTTTGTTAGTTAGATGAATAAAATATTGAGAGTGTCTGAATTTGGAATTTCAACTGTGGAAGACGTACAGAAAACCCTATTTAATTAGTACTTGCATAGTATTAGCTACTATCTCTGGAGCCGCTTTTTTAGTGGTTTTATACAAGTTAACAATATAGGACTTGTTTGCAATATTGAAAAGGTGATAAAACCTCTTAAGTACCGTAATTCAAAAGCAAAAGTAAAATAACAAAACCAGGTATCTAATGCGGATTTACGTTGAAGGTTTTTCGATGTTAATGCCAGCATTATCTCCTGGTTCCGTTCTTTTATTTCATTTTTGACGTAGCACTTGCATTCACATGGTACTGGTTTTTTATACTTATTGAATTGCGACACAAACTTTACAATGTAATTTATTTTGTATAACACCGTATATATTTCCGTTTTTCTTCTCCACCTGAGTGCTAGTTCTGTTGCATAGGAAGCTTTGCACTTAAGAGCTTGACGTACAGTCTCATACTACTACGACTTGATGGTGAAGTTGATTTGCTCCATATACCAGTGCCAGCGGTTCCGCCCGCGTGATCACTACTCCATTCCCTTGGGTAGTAGCGTGATGATATATAGCCTATGTGTTATTCTGATGTATAAGCTATATTATTGTAAAGTTTCATGAAAATCCATTCAGTAGTTTTTATGTGAAAGAGTAACAAACATTCATCCATACATACATCTATCCGTACTCACAAAGTTTCGAGTTAATAATATTAGTAGGATAGATGGTTTTTACACCGCGTATATTTCCATCTTATAGGAGACGATATATTCATCTTTTCTACAGTTAGCATCAATATTCATAAAACTATCGTAAAACTTTCTTAGCGATAATAATACATGTAGTTTCACAACATAATAAACCATTTTATTCCCTTACAAAATAACCGTATATGTGTCAAAGCCACATCAGTACTTGCGTAGATATTAATTAAAAAATCGCCAAATAAGCAATCAACCTTTAACAAAAATGGAGTTGCTGATGAGACACAATTTTACCCTTTATATATGTAAATTCCATACAATTTGATCCCTATAGTAAAGTAGATATACCCTACACAACATACAAAGTCTACATTCACGTTCTACATTCATTACATGGAAATGAACAGCCATGATTGACTCTTTAATTTTTTTCAGAATACCTATTGACAAAAATAAATTAAGCTTTTTTTCCTAATAAACTAAGACTAGAAACTTTAGTATTAAAGTTCACCCTATATTAACATCGAGTGGGTTTTATGCTACTAGATAACTATATGAGACGATCATCATGTTAGTCCCCCGCGACCATGACGATGACGGTTAAAAATAAAGTTTAAAACTAAAACCCGACTACCGAAAAATTACGCTTTAAAAAGTAAGAAACAAGAAAATATTAAGGATAGCCGTGGTCGTATGCCACTTTTCCATAGATTATATTGTTTTGTTGGAGTAAGTGGCATACGACCTTAATATTTTCTTGTTTGTTACTTTTTAAAGCGTAATTTTTCGGTAGTCGGGTTTTAGTTTAAAACTTTATTTTTTATTTATATTATTTTGGGGCAAGGTAAAGCTAATAATTTATACATATTTGAAATGTGATTATTAAGCCTTATCATTTGATACTAAACACGGCATGTTTATCTCAAATTTATTTTTTAACACAATACCTTATGAGCGCTAGAGGGCGCCACACAAGATTGAGTGACATGTCATATAGCCTATAACCATCGGACGATAAAGCCGCTTGTAACGATACCTCATTTGTCCAGTTCTAATAAGTAGTTGAGGAGCTATGAGGGAACAAATGAACATACATACATACATACATACATACATACATGGTGGAGCGCTGTACTTTCTTAATTATTTCCCACATAATTTAATTGTATTTCAATTTTGTAATTTAATAAACCGCTTCTATGTATCGAATAATGTTTGAATGTTGGCGCTCATCTGTTGACCACTTAGTGTTGGAGGAGGCCAATGAATGGCGCTGTGAATGGATCTGTTCGAACTATATTTTGAGAACGAAGTTTCTATGAGCGGGACTCTCAAGCACCACGGCGGATCATCTACCCGCTCGCATTTTTTAATCAGTCACTAAAACGCACCCAGCATCGAAAGGTGTCTTTGACTCACGCGCCGACGCACCAACGGAAGTTTGATTAATTCAACTCCTCGTTTCTTTTTTGTGTAATTCTATAAGTTCCTTTGGCCACATTCTCAAGTCAGTATAAGTGAAGTGTATCGGAAGAAAACGACTCACTCAAGAAAATAACCGACCGGTCGAAAATTACCTACCCACCAGCACGTGCCAGGAACCACGCCTGTCTGCAGCTGAATCCTCACGAGGTGGAACTCAGGTCAGTGCCGATTCTCTTACGTTTTCGTTCATAGAAGCGGTCACATGAGTATTTCCTTTCTTACAACCAAACGCCAGGTCATATTAGGTTCTTTACGCTCTGTGTGCAGACTCACCATTTGGTAGGACTATTTTACACGTCCTACCACAATTTATGGTCCTTACGAGTCGGATAGGCCAGTAAATAACATATTCACGTAATTATTGGTGAATAATATTTCTTTCCTATTCATTTAATTAAAAGATTCACGTAATTTTGGTGAATTCTTTCCGCCATCTTAGTTTCATTACTTTCTTTCGCTAACAGATTTACGTAAATTATTTGGTAAATTCTGCATTTAAAACGCTAGATCTACGTAATAATTGGTAGATATTTATAATAGTTGGTGATTTACGTATTAATTGGTAAATAATCATCATTCTATTCACATACGCGTAACTTGTAGGTAGGTACCTATCTAGGTACGTAAGTACATAGTTACATTCTCGCTCCGCTGTGCTACTTGCGCTATTATATAATAAGCCGTAGTACAATTTTCAATAAAAAAGTAGGTATATCTAAACTGTTTGTGTTGAATTACTATTATATTATAGTAGGTACCTTACAGATAATCTTCTTGTTATATTTCAATAGGTAGGTCCTACCTATCGTTAATTTGCAAACATGTCGTCAGATCTCGAGACGAAGCTTATTCTGTTGAATCAAAAAAAGGAATTATTGTTTGCACGCATTAATCGTTGGTATAAATCGTCGAAATCAGTTGTGTGTTTTGACATAACGACGCGAACGAATGAAGATTTTCTGTCTGAGACCGAGAACATCGATGTCGTTCGCGATAAGTTCGAGTCGATTGTAGATCAAATAAATAGCTTAAATTTATCATTACAATCCCCTGTAGAATCCGACTATTCTTGCCTTGACTCATTCGATGAATTGTATTCGAGAATAAAACGCATTAGAAATAAATTATCTACGCCCAAGGTCAAGGAGATCGCCTCACACGGGTCGATTAATTCAAACGCGTCTGTAGTGAAATTGGAAATGCTTGTTATTCCGAGTTTTGACGGACGCCCTGAAAACTGGAATACATTTTATCAGTCCTTTAAGGCCAATATTCATTCGAACACACAATTGTCTGATTCGCAACGTGTGCAATACCTATTCTCAAAATTAACCAAAGACGCATTAAAGTTCACTGCCGGTATTGTTCCGTCAAGTGAGACCTACAGTATAGTGTGGGACGCCTTGGTCAAGAAATACCAAGATAAACGCTCATTAGGTTCATATTATCTTAATAATATATTAGACTTAAAGAATTGTTCACCTAGTGTGAACTCACTTGATTCATTTATAGGTATATATTCCTCATCTATCGCCGCGCTTAAAGAGTTAGGTATAAATGATTTAACGGACTTCGTGTTTCTACAATGTGCCTTGAGGAAAATGGACACGCTAACCATCCAAGCCTTCGAACTTTCTGTTCGAGGTGTCGAAATACCTACAACGCAACAGCTGATCGACTTTGTACAAGATTATGCTAAGATGATTGAACGGTCAAACCCGCGGTCTTCGTCATATGCGAAGTCGTCCACTGCTGGGACACCACAGTCTAATGATAGGCGTGTACAGCGTAATTCTAAGTCGTTTGTTGTCAGTGTGCCGATTAATAATAAGTCGAATGCGCCCGCCGTAGTTGATGCGTCATGTTGTTTATGTGGCGGCCGCGACCACCGACACCTGTATAACTGCGCTCAGTTTAAAAATATGCAAAATGCAAAGGCTAGATATGAGTTTATTAAATCTAAGCGTGGTTGCGTGAATTGTCTAAGCACATTACATAATCTCCCGCGATGTAAAAGTACGTCAGTTTGTTTCTGTCAGAAAAAACATCATAAATTATTGCATTTTGAGAATAATATTAATAATTCGCACTCGCATGCGACGACTGTTGCCGCATCCCCGCCGCCCCAGTGCGACCTTGACGGTCCCACTCCTGAGTCATCGCTCGCTTCAAGCACTGTGCATTCGTATGCCTCTAGCCATAAGGGTGATATTCTCTTGGCAACCGCTCAGGTGTATGCTCGCCCTAAAGGTAGCACTGGAATTAAATCTGTAGTCAGATGTCTAATTGATAATGGCTCACAGAATAACTTAATAACATTGTCCTGTTGTCGTTTATTAAATTTACCAATAATACCAATGAGTAATTCTGTTGTCAAAGGTGTTGGCTCCATTTCGCACACGATAATAGGCTATGTGTATTTGGACATTGAATCTCGTATTTATGCAGATCATAAGTATACTATACATGCGTTAGTTATGAATAGCCTTACGGATCAATTGCCCTCGCAATTAATTAAGTGTGATAGCGAGTTAAATCTTCGCGATTTACCGCTTGCTGACTTAAGCTGGAACATTCCAGGAAACATTGATATAATATTAGGTGCACAGCTCTTCCCGTATATCTACTTAGGAAATAGAGTCGAGTGTGGCCCCAGTGCCCCTTGTGTACTGTCAACCGCGTTTGGGTATGTACTTATGGGTGATTACCCACGTAAAGTTGTTGTGCCTACAACCGCATCCTTTTCTGCGCTAGCACTAACTGATTTAGTGCAAAAATTTTGGGAACTTGAGGAAGTTCCTGTGAAGCGCCTATTGTCTCCAGAAGAAACCGAGTGTGAGAATATTTTCACATCTGTTGCGCTGCCGTTCTGCAAGGATCCCTCTGAACTAGGGAACTCGCGCGGCGTCGCTCACCGCCGGTTTATGTCGCTCGAGCGTAAACTTCGTCAATCACCAACCGTACGCGAAAATTATAATAAGGTTATTCGGGATTGTTTGGATAACGGTTGTCTTGGTCTTGTTGATGACTCTAAGTTATCTATGGATGGTTATTACATACCACACCACGCAGTAGTTCGACATGACAAACCGATGCCGCGTATTGTGTTAGACGCGAGCGCTAAAACCCACACTTGTCTTTCGCTCAATGATATTTTACATATTGGTCCCAATTTACAGGCAGACCTGTTTTTATTATTATTAAATTTTAGGTTATTTCCTATCGCAATGAACGCTGACATAAATACTCACCGCAAATCGCTTGAGTTTGATGTTGGCAGTCATGTCGCAAAGGTTTTAGGTCTCTCGTGGGAGCCGTGTGGAGATAATTTTTATTTCACATCCACCTTGGTAGATGAGAAGTGCACTAAGAGAAATATACTCCCTATAGTTGCACGACTATTTGACGTGCTCGGGTTGGTGGCACCTGTGATACTCTACGCCAAGTTGTTAATTAAGGAACTTTGGCTTAATAAGAGTGATTGGGATGACCCTGCTCCAGAGCATATACGCTCACGCTTTTCCGCTCTCGTTCAAGAATTAAAATTGCTTGACACTTTAAAAATTCCGCGACATATAGGTGTCGAAGTTGATTGCGAATTACGTCTTGTCGCATTTTGTGATGCCAGCCTGAATGGCATGGGATGTGTTATTTATGCACATTGTACCTACCCATCTAGCATTCAAACTCGCATTTTGTGTGAAAAATCAAAGGTCACTCCGACAAAGATTACTACGCTTGCTCGATTAGAGTTATGTGATATTTTGCTTATGTCAAAGTTAACAAGAACTGTACGTGATTCTTATGCATTACGCATTCCCGTTACTGACATTTACGCCTTTTCTGATTCCACGATTGCCTTATCATGGGTTCACTCGTCACCACATCGGTGGTCGATTTTTGTTAGCAACCGGGTCGCTCAGTGTCAAGAAAACTTGAATGCTGAACATTTTTATCACGTCGCCGGAGACATTAATCCGAGTGATTGTCTATCACGCGGTATGCTCCCCTCGCAACTTTTGGCTTATGATTTGTGGTGGAACGGTCCAGCATGGATCCGCGGCCCCCCTGATGAATGGCCTATTAAGTCATTCTCTCCCGCCAACTGTTCTGACTTACCTGAGCATGAGGCAAATGTGTTGAGTGTGACAACAAAACACACAGAGTCGCCATTGTTATGTACATTAGCACAACGTGTTTCTTCTTGGCAGAAACTACTACGTATCATTACATACGTTTTAAAATTCGCACGATTTAAATTTAAGATCGAACCTCATTCTGTATCAGGATTACATCCTGTCCTTCTCCCTAAACGCGATCACGTTGTTGATCTAATAATTCAGTATTTTCACGTTGTCAATTGTCATACTGGACCTGGACTCCTCATGTCTATCATAATATATAAAACGCGTTCTGGTACTTACAAACGCGCTGTAACCAAATTGTATCCTATCCCAACGCAATAACTTACAACGCTAAATAGAATCTTAAACTTTAATTTTTAACTCAAACTTTAAACATACTTTAGATAGAATATTGTTAGTCTAAGTTGTTATTTTCGCTATGTGTATTATTATGTTATACAAATTCACTATGGGCTCTAATCAGCCAGTGTTCGCTTGTTTGTTTCGTAACGTCTTGCGACGTTCCAAAGCCGGGTGCATGGTGGAGCGCTGTACTTTCTTAATTATTTCCCACATAATTTAATTGTATTTCAATTTTGTAATTTAATAAACCGCTTCTATGTATCGAATAATGTTTGAATGTTGGCGCTCATCTGTTGACCACTTAGTGTTGGAGGAGGCCAATGAATGGCGCTGTGAATGGATCTGTTCGAACTATATTTTGAGAACGAAGTTTCTATGAGCGGGACTCTCAAGCACCACGGCGGATCATCTACCCGCTCGCATTTTTTAATCAGTCACTAAAACGCACCCAGCATCGAAAGGTGTCTTTGACTCACGCGCCGACGCACCAACGGAAGTTTGATTAATTCAACTCCTCGTTTCTTTTTTGTGTAATTCTATAAGTTCCTTTGGCCACATTCTCAAGTCAGTATAAGTGAAGTGTATCGGAAGAAAACGACTCACTCAAGAAAATAACCGACCGGTCGAAAATTACCTACCCACCAGCACGTGCCAGGAACCACGCCTGTCTGCAGCTGAATCCTCACGAGGTGGAACTCAGGTCAGTGCCGATTCTCTTACGTTTTCGTTCATAGAAGCGGTCACATGAGTATTTCCTTTCTTACAACCAAACGCCAGGTCATATTAGGTTCTTTACGCTCTGTGTGCAAACACACCACTTTGGTAGGACTATTTTACACGTCCCACCAATACATACATACATAGCCTGTCAAAATCATAGCCCTCCTTTTGGCTTCGCCGTAGTCGGGTAAAAAGCAACTCATGTTTATCATAAGACAATTTTTAGAATGACTTTTATTTCAATATGTCAAATTCACACAAGCTCTTGATAATATTATTAAATGATAAATACTAAGAAAATTGACACAATAGAATGACAATGACAGCCTCTGTGGCGTGGCGGTAGTGAACGCGACTGCTACGCAGGAGGCGCGGGTTAGATCCACGCTCAGTGCAAATATTTGTATGCATGAATATGGCTATTTGCATTGGTGTGGGAATTTCTATGTATAATATGTATGCATTTACAAAAAAAAGTATCTAAGTACGTTTATCCACATTCTAGATTTCATAACACAAGCAACTAGCTTACCATGGGTCTAGAAAGCGTTGTGTAGAATATTATGGAATAGTTAATTTCAATGATAAAGTCAGTATTAAAATATAACGAACCTTGTATCAGTTATAATTGGATCAATTAGAAAGCATAAAAGACTTTCTTCTTTGATATTACTTAATTGATTAGATTCTAATTGCAAAAATTGATGAATGCGAACATGAGGTAATAAGGCCACGTTTTATTGATTATTATTGTACTGTGAATGCATTTGCACATTGTTAAATGTTCAGTTTGTTATAAGTTTACCACTGTAGTCTGGATTATAATGAGAACGTATTCAGTAGTATTCTTGTAAAGGTTTGGATGTGTACCTTCATAGAAATAAAGTTTATGATTGCTTAAGACCGAAGTTTTTCGAAGTCTCTTGAAGTCGTCAAAAGTTCTGACACAGGTTATAAGATTTATCTATGGATGTGTACAGAAATAATGTTTAATGAGGCTGTAAGTTTTTTTACCTGACTGCGCTAGGAAGGGTTATTCATATTCATTATTGTATACAAAAATATGTTTATGATATTCAGAAGAGATATTTAAAAATAATGCTAGCTATACATAGTTTCTAGTTTAAAATTATATTGATTAAATGTAATTGTGTTCTAAATTTGAATAAGTACTGCTAGAGGAACTCAATGTTAGAACCAAGCGTTTCAGTGACTCATAACCATGCCGCACCACTAAGACCTGGAACTGCCTGCCTGCTCACGTGTTTCCTTCTTCCTACAGTCCTGGGTTCCCTTCAGGCATCTGATGAGGCCGTCAAGCTGAGTACCACCACTGTTAACATGGTACATGTTTACGATGGTGACATTCTTTTCGAGACTTTGCCTTTAGCTTAACATTAGGCGAAGTGAAGTCAAATTGACGTGTCCTATAAAAAAATGGTTCTTTACTTCCAGCTATTGATACAGAATAAAATAGAGATAGAGGGTAGTATAGTGAAATTTATTTGTGCTTGTTTTCCACAGCAGGAGTGTGGTGGACGCTGGGTGGAGCTGGAAGCTCAGTTGATGATGCGTGGAGGTGCCGTCGTCGGCACTAATGGTCCCACTGGCCATGTCCTGCTGCTCGACTGCAGGTTCGAGAAGCCTTTTGGTGAGTACTAGATTTTATTATGTCTTACACAATATTGACTAAAACTTTCCTTAACAACAGGTATTATTATTTATGAAGTTCTTGAAGGTGACGTAGATTAAGTTAGATTTTTAAGTAAGTATAGGATTTAATTAATATAGGTAATGAATATTTTTAAACTACTAATTACAAATAAAATAAAAGAAACCATTTAAAATCTAAAACTAAGACTAAAAATTAAAACGCGTCGTAGAGTTCCTAAATTGAATTCCTAATTTTTGTGATATTGTATTTATCTTCTTCACACCTTTTTTTTTGGCCGGTGGAGGCGGTTATGTCAGACTCGAACCGACTAAAACGCATGCCGTCTTGGGTCTTTGGTTGCCGGAGGTGAGATTGCCGAAAGCATATCTCTCGCACCCCGGCAGACCCAGGACCATCTCTTTCGAGATGGTCCCCTTCGGGTTGTGGGGACCTCGGTGTCCCCATCTAGCCCCGGGTACGGGGAGGCACACTTTGCGCCGCCGCCGCCGCGGTCTTCTTCACACCTGACTATCATTTACCGAGTACCAAAATAAAATATTTCGAACTAAAATTTGTCGGAAGAAAGTCATTCGCATTTGGAACCTTTCGAGCGAAGTAGTTGTCGAACTAAATACAATTCAAACTATGATTTATTTAACAAACCAAATTTGAAATCACGACCCATTCTTTAAAAGGCATTACTTTAAAACTCGAAAAGTAAAATTGCAACACAACAAAATTCTTCTGAAAAGCGAGGGGTAAACTTACAGTAAACGGCTCACTTTCACCGTAAATTTATAGCTCTCATTAAAAGGTGAGCTGTGTTCGTACTTCACTTTAATCAAAGGGACTTTACTATTCTTCATGGACTCCTGAACGTGACTTAACATAAAGACTGCTCCGTTTATATCCAAAAAACCTGTACTGTCATTTTACAACAAAAAGAAATGAAAAATTACATGGATTCATAACAACGGTCTTCACTTTCTTCAACACTCCACCGCTCCGCCCGCATGGAATTCTGATCGTGTTCATGAGTATTTTCGTTACATACAAAAATTAAATCTTTTCTCTTTACAATATTAGTATAGATTAAGTCCCTCGCGGTTTTCTCATTTCCTTTGCATGTACAGACATCGATTAGTAAACGAATTTATTATTTGTATAGTTATCGTCTGTAGCTTAATGATTAAGGAATCAACCTTACAATAGAGAGGTTCCGAGTTCGAATCCTGGTCATTTCACACACACACACTTACACACGATTTTAGGCCAATTACCTTGGCTTGGCTAAAAAACCAAATTGGTGTGTGAAAAAAATTTTTTTTTTGGTAGACTACCCCACGACCCACTTATATAGTTATATTTACGTGGGATACTGGAGTATACCATGGAGAATTAGAACCAGCAACTTCTTAATTGCAAGTTATCCACCTTAGCCATTACGCCACCGCTGCCAAAATTTGAAACAATGATTAAAATTTCACTTTGGCAGTCGTTAAACTTTCTGTGTAAGGTTCTCGAGGATGCTTCGTGTAAACTCGCGATAGGTGTCGAAATTCCACTTCCTACAAGCGTAAGGTTGCAAATTAGGATGTCCGTACCTGCCACCTTTTGTAAGCAACTTTTTACTTACAAAGTCGTTCAATATGTTGTGATCTTTAGCTGGTTTCATTCTACATTTCACCCTACGGGTTATAGAAATTATTTCATCCCTCATTTAGATTTCCGTTTTGTTTTGGGGCTCGGTCAAGAACTACGGGGTCAAAGCATTTCTCCCTTACAAGATTTTTTTAAATAAAAAGATCAACTTGACTTCACCTCGCCTGATGATAGACAAAAGGCAAAGTCTCGGAAAAAGGGTCACCGTTATAAACATGTACCTACCATGTTAATAATGGTGGCACTCAGCTTGATTGCCTCATCAGATGCCTTTTCACGGCCCGCTTAAAGGACCCGGGACTGTAGGAAGAAGGAAACACGTCTGCTAGCAGGGAGATCCATATCTTAATGGTGCGGCATAGGAATGATTCACCGAACCGTTTGGTTCTAGAAGGTATATTCTGCACCGTATGACATCTAAGCCCTGCACGTTTTGTCCTGTGGAGGAAAGGAGAGGGCGGGACTAATTGGATGAGAAACATACTGATTGATACGGACAAGGCTCTGGTGCAGGGTTTCCACTTAGGTTGGGGAGGCTAGGCGGCTGTTACTCTCGTAATAGTGAAAATAAATCCATTCATAATAGAAGGAGGAGTACCTGTGAGCAACCAGGTTCAGCCACTCGGATGACGATGATGATAGTTTTGTAAATCACTAAAACAATTGCGGTGATAACTGTGAACTCCAATGTGACACTAATGTTCAATTATGTTTAATTTATTGCGTGATAATACGCCTCTTTCAGGCAATGAATTAGGTGGATATAGGTATTTCATTACGTGGAACATACTGTAAGCAGATATAAATACAATATGTTATACTTCACATAATTTATTGTAACGATTATAAAAATGTTTGTTTATCGAAGTTTTAGTAAAAATAAACGTTCAGTGGGTTTAGTCCACTCTCGACCCCTCGACCCCTAAATAAAGAGTTCTTTATTGGTGTCCTCTCGACCCTTAAACCTATCTCGTCTACTCTCGCCCCCTAATTTAATAATTATCTAAAATTAATATTTTGGTACAGTCATGTACAAACTATACAAAAAGCAATGGTAGCAAAGTGAGCATATAACCGACCTTGCAAGCATGTGGTTGTGAGTTCGATCCCGAGTGGCGGTACAAATATAAAAATCATTTTGTGAAATATTAATCTGATAGTCATAAAACTTACCATTGCTGACGTTGGAGAAAACTATAGTGAGCAAACCCACATAACATAAAAAATTCTGGCCATAACCTCACTCAACTCTCTTGACGGAAGAGAGGAGACCCGTGCCCCAGCAGTGGAACGTAGGTATATGTGTCACCTACTATTAATAAAAATGAACGAGCAATATTAGAGTATGCACTTAAGTTCTTTATTAATAAATACTGGAAATAAAAGGAATATTATTAATTGCACATCAAATAAATAATCACATATCAACAATGATATTTTATACAAGATATGTTACGTTCATAGTAACTGACTCCTCAAATCTGATCCAGCAGTGTGTCAGTGCACAATAGTTGACAATTAGCGTTAAAGTAGTACAAAAGATGTGATAAGCACGTGAGTAAAAAAGATAGCTATAATTCGGAATGATTCGGACTGCAATCGTCTCGTTCGTTATAGGATGGCTTTTTAGCATAGATTATGATTTTGTTGAACAGAAGGGGTATTTCTTTGGTAGGCAAGAAATGAAATTCGATGAAAAAATAATACGTCATTATTTACTTCGGAAAATGATAGCAATTAAAAAAGATAATAAAGAAACTTCTCGAAAATAAAACCATAGTGACGCAATGACGTTATAATAAAACTCCTTCAATTAAACGCCTTCAAATGAATTTAATTTATTTCTTTTCTGCATCTTAGAAAGTTTTTTATATCGGGATTATTTTTATGAGCAGAATGAAGCCGAACAGTGGTATATTTGTCAATTATTTATATTCTTCCTCAGCAATGTTCGACTTTATTTCGAAGTAAATCTCTCAGTGGCTTCAAAGTGATTGCTACAAATTCTGCTGCTTTTTGAAGGTGTCCAGTCAAACTCATTTCGTTGTTCCCTAACCATTGCAATCCACTCTTGAAGTCGAACTTCATTAGTCGGAAACCTTCAAAAAAAAGTTAGGTTATTACAAATATTTAAAGGATAACAAATAAATAAAACAAAAATTTTGTCACTGAATTTAAAATAACAAATAAAACTGAACAACATGTCAATTACTTTAGTAGGCAGTAAAGTGAAAATTACCCTATGTCGCATCTGTACTGATAATCTATGCAAGCAGTGTTGTTGTGTCCTTGTCGTGCTCATATCAAAAAGTAATTCTGTCTTTTTTCTTTGCCGCCATTATTTTAAAAATATTATTAAACTAATTTTAATGAAATACACTGATAAATCGGTAATATTGTATGTACTTACATGTGATAGAAGATCCCTCGTGTTTTATTGATTTTAGTGTCGTAATTTGTACATTTTTAAAAACACACGATGGCATTTTTATTGCAATTTTATTATGCGCTTACATACGTGACAACTCGGCGTTTGTCAGACATATACTAAATGCGATACGTCCCAATTGGGACGTTTTCGCGTCTTCACCAGGCGCACTCTTATAACATATCTGCCTCTTTTTTGTATGTAATATCATTGCATATCAATATATTTTCATCATTTATAAGCTTGTTTAAATCAAATAAATTACTTTACTACAAATAAAGTGAATGTTTAACAAAACTAGTACTGCAGAAAAAAAAATATACATCAGCATGACATTACTTTTATCCTCATAATGCGATACAAATAAACATAGGCCGGCGGCATTTTACAACGAGATTGTAGAAGATGTAGCGAAATAAAATGTAAATAAAACATTCTAGTAATTGGCGACACAAATATTGACCTAAAATCCATATCATCACACAAAGATATGTATCTAGGAACACTTAGCGAGCACGGACTAATGTGTGGAGTATCCGACTACACCCGGATTGAAAAGAAACTAAACATTGTCACTAAATCTTGCATTGATCACATTTTTACACGATTCCCCACATTTGTTCCGTACTCGGCGGTGTTAGACATCGTACTAGCCGACCATCGAGCAATTATTGTCACCTGCGTCGAAGACGCGCCTACCAAGTGTATACAGGATGTTACTAAAACTATAGTTAACAATAAAATATTAAGAGACGAATTAAAAAAAGTAAATTGGTTTTTGACTAAGGGCATGGATGACCCAAACGACATTTATGCATTCATTCGAAATTCACAATCAAAACGCCATCACTATTGCAAGTTGTGAAAAAAATTATAAAAATTATATCAATAGAAATAACAATAAAATAAGTTTACCCTGGATTGATGAAAACGTCAACCGTCTCTGTATCAAACGGGATGAGATATACAGTTCCTGGCAAAAAAGGCCGAACGACGCTCAATTAAGACTGCAGTACAATAAGGCCCGCAACAAGGTACATAAAGTTTTGGAAAGCAGAAGAAATGCCTATTTTATAAACGAAATTAACAAAAACTTCAATAATACCAAAAAAGTGTATGGAATTATTAACCAAATACTCGGACGAGTGACGTTGTCAATTGATGCAGTGATTTGCAAAGCGTTTGATGCTCAGGGGTTTACTACTGTTATGATTGCCAATAACTTTGCGCGAGGTTTTGATAATGCTGTCAGAACCATAATCCCAAATCGTACCCAAAAACTCTCAGACGGGCCCAATTGTGAACCGCTGAACACATCCATGTACTTTAATAAAGCCACGGGTAAAAAAATAGATAAAATCATAAGCAAATTAAATACAAACAAAGCTCCTGGAATAGATAAAATAAAGGTTTCTGATATCAAGATGGCAGGTAACATATCAGAAGCAATAGCTAACCTGATTAATAGCAGTGTAACGTGCGGCGTGTACCCCAATGAACTGAAACTGGGATGTGTGAGACCAGTCTTTAAAAAAGGTAAAAGAGACGATTATGAAAATTATCGTCCTATTACATTACCTTCTTCCGTTGACAAAATAATAGAAAAATATATTTGCCAACAAATGCACGAGTTCTTCAGTAAACATAACGTGATCTCCTGCAACCAATACGGGTTTCAAACTGGAAAAAGTTCTTCGGGGTTACTATCAAAATTTACCGATCAAGTAAATGAGTACCTTAACCAAAAAATGACGGTATTTTCAGTATTTATTGATTTTTCGCGTGCGTTTGATACATTAGACCATAAGCAAATAATCCACAACCTAAACCTTTGTGGAATACGTGGGTCGTTATTAGAGTGGTGCACAAGCTATCTTCATAGCAGAAAATTTACCGTAAAGGTTGGCAATTCACAAAGCGAACCTATCGAAGTTACAAAGGGCACGGCACAGGGATCAGTCCTGGGACCTCTGTACTTCCTAGCATATGTAAATGACATGAGCAATAGTATCAAATACTGCTCTTGTTACCAGTTTGCAGATGATACATGTCTCGTAATAGCTGATAGGGACCCACAAAAAGCACGTGACCTATTGCAGACTGATTTCAACTCTTTGCTAAAATGGTGCCATGATGCGGGCCTTGTACTCAATGCGGATAAAACCAAACTACTAATAATTAAATCACCATACAGTAAAAGCATCCCCCCTGCGAGTATAACCGCTCATAACCATAGTTGCCTGCATGATTCAAATAGCGCATGCAACTGTCCCCTCATAGATTTAGTAAATTCACACAAGTATCTGGGATTAGAAATTGATGACAAGTTTAATTGGGGTAAGCATATTGAACACGTGTGTAATAAGTTGAGACAGTTCCTGGCTAATCTAATAATTATCAAAAACCGTATACCGTATAAAACAAAAATTATGCTATACAACTCTCTGGCTGAATCATATATACAATACGGACTCAGTAGCTACGGTCGCACATTCGAAACTTACCTCAATCAAATTTATAAAATCCAAGTGAAAATACTAAAAAATATCGTGTCAAAAAATACCAAAAACCAATGCCATAATGACGAACACAAATTATTTAAACACTGCAATGTACTACCTTTACAAACTCAATTCCAATTTATGCTACTAAAGGAACAATTTTTTAATCATCAGTTACAAAATAAACTCCAACATCCTATATACACGAGGGCCGTCGCTCGAAACCAACTATGCACGGTACGCGCTAACAATATGTACGGTGAACGCACATCTGCATATCTACTCCCTCGCCTTATAAATCAACTACCTCCCGATTTAAGAAATATAATATCACCAACCAATATTAAGTATAAACTAAAATCACACTTTCTGCAGACCATGTAAAATTATTGTTATTGTGTTCGCTCATATTTCGTATTTATCTGTGTACCACCTACCTTGTCAATTATATTATATAAGTATCTGGTAGTATTAGCACAAACCTCAGTGGTTTATAAATACTACTATACCTTTATTTATACCTGCACTATGTAAATTGATAAATAAATAAAAAAAAAAAAAAAAAACTTTATGCAATTCTATAATTTCACTAAGTGGTGTTGGACAAAAGGCTTCTATGACGGCATTGTTAAACCATGTTAGAATAAAACGCAAAGAAGAGTTTAAAGATTTGGAAAATTAAACTTTGCGCAAAATATTTCAAAATCTTGAGTCAGTAGCATCAACTTTGTCATCACAATCGAATGCAATGAAAATACTGCAAACCCTTTTCGAGTCATATTTACTTTAATACTTTAAAATTTGACTTTTTGATTAACACTGTTATTTTAATTATACTTAAAACCTAAATGATACTGCTTTTCTTAAACAAACTATATTCGGCATTCAAACCGAGTTATTCGGCCGAGTACGAGTATCAAAAAACCCGCCGAGTACGCCGAGTACCGAGTATCAACCGAGTACTCTGCCCATCTCTAGTACTTACCGTCCTTCAGAATATATTTTTGATAGTTATTCGTCATAATAACTTCGTGAAGTGCAAATGTATGGATTGCAAGAGAATTCCACATTTATCTTGGCCTTATGTTGAGCTTACATAGGAACAATTTATTAAAAACCAACTAAAACAACTGTAGAAACTAAATTAAAGTGAACCTAAAATGCGTCATTGTTGAACTAAATACACAATAATATCGATTGAAAATTGAATAACTACAACTAGGTATTATCATGATCATCATCAGTAAGAAGTTATAATACAAGTGGCAAAGAATATTTTTTTTAATTCGAGATTTATCTGTCATTCTGCGAATCTGTCATTCCGCGAACCTGTCATTCTGTGAATCTGTCAATCTGCGAATCTGCCATTGTGCGACACCTGGTCATTTTGCGTTTCTGTCATTATACGCTTAAACCTTTCGAAGGACCAATTTTCAACATGCATATATGGGTAGACTGATGAATGATTTATCATCCTAAGTGTACTAATGGGGGTCGAGAGGAAACTAAAACTTGACTGTGAAATAAAATCCACTCTCGACCCCCAGGGGCCGAGTGTGAACTATGGTTAGGGGTCCAGTGGACACATTATTTATTGGGGGTTGAGGGGTCGAGAGTGGACTAAAACAGTATAGGGTTCATAATTGTAATTTGAATCGAATCGAAAATTAAAACAGAATTGAATTGTTACCAACATTTGAAGTAGGTACAAGCCTGCCAATATTGGACGTAGGCACAAGCCTGCCAACATTGGAAGTAGGTACAAGCCTACTGCTTCCACTCTGACCAGACGGGTCGTGTAGTGACCCGGGTTTCATTTTAAGTTTTCATCCTCTTTTTCTTTCTCCATTAGTCGCCTCTTACGACAGTTCGGACGAGAAGAGGTGGTAATACTTGTATTCTTTCTACATCACTACACGGGTGGTACGGGATATGGAAGTGAAAAAGATGTTACACTGCCCTCAAATTACTGGAAAAAGTGTAGAGAGATACGCATGAATCGCGTAAAATAATAAAACGTAGTAAACAAACAAGTTCATTGTACCCATTGTATATAATCACCAGCCAATCTATAACAACAAAAACAAACAAATCATTTATTAACAACGTAAGCATTTTCGATAAACACCGTGTTATTACATAGTTTCAGTCATTCAAATAAATTGTGGCGTTTTATTATTGTTTGAAAGATAATTTTGATAGTTTACATTAATAACCGGACTGGCGATTATGATGGGTAAATGTTATTAAAGGAATATAATTATTTAAGTAGTATAAAGATATGACACTTAAAGACATCATTGTGGCTAGGTGTCATCGTACAAGATGACATGTGTACCTATGGTCTTACTATCATAAATACCCAAGACAGTCTGAAGTGGAAGGAAAATATCCGGGAAGTGTACCCGGGACTCAGAGGCGAGAGTCTCGGATGCCACCGAGACTAACACGAAAATATTAATGATACCTATGGAGATATATCTTTTTTTTTTTTTTTTTTTTCGTGCGGAAATCCCTTCGGATACCCCCCCTGCCGGAGCCGGAAGGGGAGGTTAGGTTAGGTTAGGTTAGGTTAGGCGGCGCGATCCGCGAGTCTTTCTCGCTCGCGCCGCCTCTCCCGCTCCGCCGTCTCCTTCGCGACCATTACCTGCTCGCTGAAGGAGACGCCGGCCGCCCACGCGTCCGCGCAGCGGACCATTGCTGTGAGCAGGGTGGCGAGGGTGAGAACTCTCACACCCAGGGCCGACACTAGCTCCCGCCTCGGTCCGGCCCATGCCGGACACTCGGTGAGCGTGTGCAGCCCCGTGTCCTCGCTCGCGTCGCAGTGATGGCACTCGGACGTTGGCTCCTTTTCGATCCGACACAGATATCTCCCGAAGCACCCGTGCCCGGTGATAATCTGCGTCAGTCGATACGAGAGGCTGCCATGTGGCCTCTCGAGCCATTCCCCCATGATGGGCCTTACCGCCTCTATGACGGCATGCCCTGCGCGTCGTTGCTCAAGTCGTCGCTCCCACTCCGCCACCATGATCCCGTGGAGCCGGGACCTCTCGGCCCGAATGTCTTCGGGCTCGGGATCGTATCCCCGCTCCCGCGCCTCCTTACGGAACCGATACAGTGCCGCAAGGGATCTCGCTTCCAGGATCCACGGTGGCGATCCGGCTAGGAGACTCGCCGCTTCAAAGGATATCGTGCGGTACCCCCTAATGGCCCTGCAGGCCATCGTCTGCTGCGGTGCATGCAGCAGTTGCACGAACCTGGCCTGCAGGGCGTCCGCCCACACGGGGCACCCGTACAGGGCCATGGACCGCACGACACCCGCGTAGAGCTATGGAGATATATCATGCATCTCGGTTATTTGTTAAAATCAATTCTTTGTATAAAATAACATGAATATCAACCGTGTATTGTATACACACTGTAATTTTATCGCACGAATTTTTTTCGCCAAAATAGTGGGACATCTCATATACAGTGATTTAACCCAAAAATGCAAAACTTTTGTCGTAAAACATTTTTCGTTGCGTGGGACCCTTGTCACAGAGACTGGCGGGCCCATCTTTACGCTTGCGAATAAAAAAGTTATAAATCAGAATTTCTATGTCCCTTAATCGATAAAGGAAACGATATAAAGTCGAGTTGGCAAAGATCTTAAGTATGTCAGAATGGCGCCTGTCTGGCTACCGAGCCTTGCCAAGCATTATGTCCTGGTTTAGGAGAATCTACGGTCAGGTCACTTCAATGAACACAAGTAATGGGTTGGGCTTTGCCCTATCTTATGATAAATAATTCAACGCACGTGATAACACCAAAGACGACTGTGAGCGTGCGAATATTACAGTAATCGTTTTATCTCCGAATAACACCTGCCAAAATTTTAGATAGATACACTTCGTGGACTGATCTAGGTGCTATTTAGGCAGGTACTCTTCGGCTGGGGGATCTAACTGGACTAAACCGTTTTAGCAGATTGTAGTAGGTGATGATGAAAATGATAAGGACTTTTTTCGTAAATCTCCATCTGGTACCTTTCAGATTGGAGTAATATTAACTAATGCTCTCCTAACTCCTCGGCTCAACCAGGGCCTTCCACGGTGTCCCCATTTTGCCCCCGAAAAGGGAGGCGGGTGTTACGTCACCACCCCGCTTTGGATAAAAGTGGTACTCGAAATTGTTTAGAGATTGGTGTCACGCAATAAATCTGAAGGCGGTACCACACTTCGTTATGTATCATTTGTTATTTGCCTTATCCGGCCATTGAGAGGCCACATTCATCTATATTTGCTTTATTAGCAGACATAATGTGTGCGAAAAGCAAAAAAAGACAAATGACCCAATGTTCCGCCTTCCGTATTCAGTTTATCCCAGTCCGTCTGTCTATGTGCGTCCTTCTAGCTAGGGGGCGTGCTACCTTCCGTTTGCGGATTCGTGGTCTCCATTCTAAGGACTCGTTTACTTCACATGTGAGGACAAAAGGAGGCCACATCGCTACAAGCGATTTCTTCCAGGCAATCTTTTTGTAAAGGAGATGGAAAATGGTGAGACCAAATGTAATAAGTTGAGATATGATCTAAAAAATTAGTCATATTTTTCTATCTTAGAATATGAAAAATCACCTCAATTCTCAATCAGGATGCGGAGAAATATGAGAATAGTTTTCGTGAGATTATCAATTGAGTAATCGATTACACTAAAATATTTGCTGTAAATAATTAACTCAAAGTAATTAAATGCACTATATATACTTACATGCATTATAGTGCATATAATTACAGTCATATTATTAAATCAAATATCAATTAATTACTGAAAAACCAATATGAATGATTATCGATTTCATATCGCTTCAAATCTCTCTTATATTTGTAGTCTATGTCACTGACTTGGCAGCTGACTAACATTGACACTATATAATAATCTATGATTGACACTAGACAGTTGCTGACTGTTTTTGTTTGCTCATCGTTTCGTATTTTCCGATGCGTTTTGAGTGCTTTCCCGATTTTTCGTCATTTTTTACAACTGCTTTGTATTTTACGGATTCTGACCCTGCCTACCTTGTACGACCCTTGCTTTCACCTTGGACACCGAAGATCGCTCACACGTTTGACTTGGAATTATTATTTTGCATTTTATCGCCAGCTTGTAGATTGGATATTATTGAAACTATGGATCGCTGTGTGAATTGTGGTATATCCACTGGTCACTGCAATACACTGGGCCGACGGCCCTTACACGATGAAACAATTTTGTCAGTGATTCGGCAATGGCTTGCACCTCAGTCTGTAAGTAAATACCTGTAACCTCATCTAACCAGCTACCATCCTGGCAGGTTTAAAATGTAAAATGTGTTTAATAGAAGGTGAATAAAACACTATATTCAATGATTTTTTATTTTATTTTAGACATCCTTTCCCTATCTCCTTACCTGTTACCTACCTATCGCTTGAAGTCGTTGACGTTCATTCATATGATTTTTCAAACATTTTCTAGTAAATATAATAACTATTAGTGCAAAAGAACACATTTTGCACTTCAGGAATCAGCTGTTAGATAAAGATTGTAACATAACCTCACTTTTACATAATCTCTTATATCTCTGTTCTCAGATTGATAAAATCCGCAGAATTTTCAGTGAAAGGTTGATAATATATAAGCTATTAATTGACACCACTTTCATCTTCTTACAACTAGGCCCAAGATTGTATGTAATCATTTCAGTCTCCTTTCTCAACCTAATTGTTCATTGCCATTGTTCCTTCGGTAGACGTGACCAGTTCATTGTTACTTCAAGTTATTTATTCTGCGGGTTATTTTAATGTATTCCGTTAATTTCATAGAGTTGTATGGTATGGTACCTGATTCAAAGGCTAGCCATTGCGATCCAGCGCAGAAATGCGGACTCCTGCGGCTCTTTTGCATTAGACACGACCCAAGGTGGGTTATTTACATGACAAAAACTTGGCTACTTGAAATTTATAAATTTATCTAACAATGTTATAGAATAAGCTGTATTTTTGGGAATATAGGTATCGCGTTTAATAGGCAAATTCTGATATGATAGTCTAATCAAAATCGGCAAATCTGAGTTTATACAGTCACAGAGACCTTACAGAGAGAACTTAGATAGCGATAGTTAGTTTATTTCACTTACTTTTATTATGTCTTATGTACGTCATACTGTTATGGGGTAATTCATTGTGCGTAGGACATGCTATTTATAGGTTACGAGGTCAGGTTTCTATTATAAAACAATTTAACACGACAGTTATATTTATGCGATGAGACGGTGAATCATTAAGATAAGAAAACTCTTTATTGTACACTCATAAATTTTAGTACATGTACGGACAACATTATGAAAAATGTACTAATGGCGGACTTATCGCTACAAGCGATCTCTTACAGGCAACCTTTTCTATGCCGCACCATTAAGACGTAGAACTCCCTGCCAGCTCACGTGTTTCTTTCTTCCTACAGTCCCGGGTCCTTTAAGCGGGGCGTGAAAAGGCATCTGATGAGGCAATCAAGCTGAGTGCCACCATTGTTAACATGGTACATGTTTACGATGATGACCCTCTTTCCGAGACTTTGCCATTAGCTTACCATCAGGCGAGATGAAGTCGAATTGACATGTCCTTTTAAAAAAATATACATTCCTTTTGCTAACAAGATTTTTTTCAAACTGGCACTATACTAGCCATCACTTATTTGTAGCACATGGTATTCAATAATCATCATCATCATCATCACTTATGCAAGATCTTTTAACGATATGAACAAGGTATATTATCTACACGTACCTACTACTACTACTCAATTTATATTTTTTTGTTTAAACCTCGGTCACAGAATTGTAATACCACTTTATCTACTCTATTCGCCATTTGGCCTTCAACAGAAAGAAAATAATTTATAAGCGGATACTTCAATGATCTTTGACAATTTATTTATATACTAATGTCAAGTTTGTGACTCAGTTTCCGGCTATAAAAATAATATAATACTTCTTTAAAGCTTGGGAAAATTATTCAGCCTCAGTAGTCATGGGATAATGTTTTTTTGTTATAATCTTCAAAGTAACAAACATAGGGCGCCGTCTGGGCGGACGCTTCAAGAGTCGAGACTTGTGGGCGGTTGTGACGGGCTCCAAGGTCACAGTGTCACGTGACTGTGCGACTGTACCGATGATAATGAATGGACAACACTAGTTTGAATGAACAATGTTACTGGCTGATAAGAATTTGACGCGCAGTCATATAAAGTACAAAAAAAAACAGAAAGTGATTATTTACACCCTTAAAAAGTATCCAGCAAGTTTTTTTTATAAAGGACACGTCAATTTGACTTTACCTCGCCTGATGGTAAGCTAAAGGCAAAGTCTCGGAAAGAGGGTTAGCATCGCAAACATGTACCATGTTAACAGTGGTGGCAGTCAGCTCGAGCTCATCAGCAAGTGTAAAAATAGAATTAAGGTCTTGACCAAACCAACGCGTTCAGCTCGCGTCCGCTTAAGTACGAACTCGAGGAACAAAACACCGCGCACGCTTTACTTGTGTTTGATAGTACAGTCAGCATCAGAAAAATGTTGACGAGTAGAGTACTCAAAATAATCTTAAAACCAAAATTTCAATATTATATAGATAATTAGAGTACTCAAAAAGTTGTAAGCATCCAGAGTAGTCAAACTATCTTAACAACCGGTCTTCCAGAAACATGTAAGTTAGCAGAGTGTTCATTTTCATATACACAATCACGCTACTCAATGGTATCTAGTCAAACAAAGTGTTCAAAATATCTGGACAATGTCATTTAATCGCATTTTGCATCCCTTTTTTACTTATGTAGCCATCCTTTACACATGATGATGGAATGATGTGAGATAGGTGTATAAGTTAGAACAGGATAGAAAATTTGTCAAAAAATGACAATTTCTTTTGTATTTTTTATAGTTGCCAGTTGTAAGCCATAAACTATCCCCTTGCATTGGTGAGAAAAGAGTATGAATACGTTAGAAATAAATACTCGTATGATGTGTAAATTACTTGAAACCTACATACGGAGATATAAGTCCACGCGGACTAAGTCGCAGGCACAGCTAGTATTAATATAAATCATAGTATGGAATAGTTTCGTATTTCTAAATTTTTCTGTCGATTGAATGATTATTAAAAATAAAAAACACGACTGCTCCTGAAAAGACCGAAATAAGTTTGATAGCAGGCGGAACCCATTGATTATCATTGGATTTATGAATTACAAATGGGTACCTCCGCCTGCTTTTTTTTGTCTTTTTTATGTATTTTTTTGAATGTTATACATTATTTAATTTTAAAAAATAACAAAATCCATTAGATATAGCGCCAAAAATTCACGGTTTAGTATCGATTTATATTTCATGCACTCTTATATACCTTTATTTGTGACCACTTTCATCGAAAACTTTTCAGCCTTAGGGTCTCTATTCGGGTAAAAAGTAAAAATAAAATAGGTTTAACTTTAATAACTATTTTAGAGAGAAAGAAAAAGAGAAAGAAGGCGCCAATTTCGGTTTATGACGTATTAAAAAAAAACTTCTATTATAAAAAAACACTCTATTATAATATGTTTGTACAATAGTTTCGTATCTAACTGTACCTATTTTCAAAGAGTAGACATTTTGCGTCTATGTCATGTCGATGTAGTCATAATGCGTATTAGAGAATACGAGAAGTGGATTTTTGAGTACATAGGTGTATCTTGCGTTGCAGAACCCTTTATTTTTTACGTAAGTATTCATACTCTTTTCTCACTAATTCAAGTGGATAGTTTATGGCTTAAGCAACTGGCAACTATAAAAAATACAAAAGAAAATATCATTAATTTGACAGATTTTCTATCCTTTTCTAACTTATACATCTATCTCACATCATCCCATCATCATGTGTAAAGGATGGCTACATAAGTAAAAAAGGGATGCAAAATGCGATTAAATGACACTGTCCAGATATTTTGAACACTTTGTTTGATTAGATACCATTGAGTAGCGTGATTGTGTATATGAAAATGAACACTCTGCTTACTAACTTGTTTCTGGAAGATCGATTGTTAAGATAGTTTGACTACTCTGGATGCTTACAACTTTTTGAGTACTCTAATTATCAATATAATATTGAAATTTTGGTTTTAAGATTATTTTGAGTACTCTACTCGTCAACATTTTTCTGATGCTGACTGTACAAGTTTTTAAATTTCGAAAGGTATCGAGTACAATACATTTTCGAAGGAAACCGGTAAAAGGGGGAACTGGGAATAAGCCTAGAAATAACTGAGTACCTCAATGTATAAACATTCGTTCAAAATTTCATATACCCAAGTTTAAACTAACATCCATTTACCTATATAGATAGAAATCGTAAGTGCGTAGTAACACGTCAATTGTAAAGGACTTGACCCCTTTAGGTCATGTTTAAAAATATTTTTTGGACACAAGTGATAAAGATATAATTATTATCGTATAGTATAAAAGATTTACCTGCAGACATGACCCGGTAGTAGTATATATAACATAGATAAACATAAGCTAAATATAGATTTTCCTTAATACAGAAATACTTTAATAATACTATACATGAACACACTCAGATTAGTGCAAATATATTTATTGTTAGCTTTTGCTCGCGGCTCCGACTAACCGATAACCGACTTATCGCGACCAAACATAGCCTATGTCCTTTCTCAAGGTCTAATCTACCCCTATGCCAGATTTCAACAAAATCGGTTCAGTGGTTTAATCGTGAAAGCGGAACATACAGAGAAACAGACAGACAGACAGAGTTACTTTCGCATTTTTATTATTAGTATGGATTGTCTAATGTTTACGATATCAAACGGGTATTTTTATAATGTTTTCTTGAATGTGTAGAAAACATAATTATACAACATGAAGTGCATAAAAAGGCTAATAACATGGCGGGTGGCAACACACGTCAAATTTGATGGATTGTGTTCGTATTAGACAGTTTGCGCTTAAGCATTTATCACGCAAGAGGGACGGTGGGTCGATTAGCTGGTGTGTGGAAACGTAGGGGAGATAAAAATATTAGTGCTAATGCAAAAGTTTGAAAATGTATTTTTAGACACAGCTGTTTCAAATGTGTAGAGAATTTTAAGCTTTATGGGTAGTTATTCCAGCGCGTGTTATGCTTTTATGAACATACATTAAGCTTCCTCATGCTCGTCTACTCTTTATCCAAACTTCTATCCCAGTTGCATCCAACGCTTTGATTTTCGGGGACCGTTTTCCTACTTTTCCCTTGTTCAAATTTATCTTGACTTATATGGGAGTGAATAAACACCAACACAGCCCCTAGAGGAGCCCTTGGTCAGTAGGTATAGTCAGCGTCAGAAATATCTTGACTACAAAGTCTATCAAACTGTTTTCTGAACTACGTCCGAACTAATGGTGTTTACGAGAAGAGAGGAAAATAATTTTGAACACTTTGTTCATCAATATAGGTCCGATGACTGTACCTACTAGCAGACATGGTTAATTTGGACAGGAAGTACACAAAATACTGGAGATAGAGAGTTTCGCTCAAAGGAACCATTACTTTATTTTTAAAAAGAAACAAAACTGTATTTAAGTTATTTTGAAAACTCGATTGACACACCCGGTAATCGAACCGACTAAAACCCGAAATATTCATGTATTTTTATAGCTTCAATCGATAGTGCATAGTGTGCATAAGCAGTTGTCAAATTTTATACATCGCAATGACATACTAAGCCCTTTACAATCAGGATTCAGGTTAGGACACAGCACTACCTCTGCACTCCTTAAGGTAACGGGTGACATCAGGGATGGTATGGAGAAGACTTTGGTTACGGTAATGGTCTTAGTTGATTTTTCCAACGCATTCAACTTCGTCAACCATGACATACTTTTGTCAATCCTTCAACATATCAAAATCTCGTCTGATGATCTGGATTGGTTCTCGTCATATCTTCGGGGGCGCCACCAGTCAGTTTGTGCTGACGAGATGTCATCGAGCTGGTGCAAACTGGACTCTGGGGTCCCTCAAGGCGGTATACTTTCTCCTCTTCTTTTCTCAATATTTATTAACTTCATTACCTCTGAACTTCAATGTGCGTATCACTTGCATGCTGATGACCTACAGTTGTATAGCCAAGCCCCTGTGGATAATGTTTCGGAGGCTATTGACAAAGTAAACGCAGACTTGCATTTTATACGTGGCTGGTGTGACAGGTTTGGGCTCTCCGTCAACCCTGACAAATGTCAGAGTATTATAATAGGCAGCAGTCACATGATGGGAAAGTTGAAGGACCTAACCATACCACCGATTATCTTTGACAGATAAATCATTCCTGTCACACTTAGTGCTAAGAATTTAGGCTTGCACCTCGACTCAACCCTGAGTTGGCGGGTGCAAGTCACTAACGTCTGCCAGAGGGTAACTGGGACACTAAGGGCTCTCTACCGCCTTAAAAACTTTCTTCCGCCCAAAACAAAGACAATGCTTATGCAAACTTTAATTTTTCCTATTTTCGACTATGGTGATGTGTGCTATTTCGACCTGAATGCAGATCTGCTCAATAAACTTGACCGACTTCTCAACAATCGCATTCGATTCGTCTACAATCTTAGGAAGTATGACCATGTTTCGGATTATCGTGCAGAGCTGGGTTGGTTACCCATAAGACGGCGACGCAGTCTACGAGCTGTCAGTCTGGTCTATACCTTATTAAATTCTCCTAACGCCCCGGCTTACTTAAAATCCCATCTCCGCCTTCTCGGTTCTAACCATAATAAAAATCTACGCTCGTCTAACAATCTTCTTCTTCACTGTCCCACTCACACTTCAAGCCTTGTGCACTCTTCTTTCTCTGTGCAATCAATTCTCCTCTGGAATGCGCTCCCGCTAGAAGTTAGGATGTCCCCAAATCGTTTTGTTTTCAAAAAAAAAGTACGATCGATCTATAACGTACCATAGGCAGAACAATATTTATAAGAATTTTCCGTAAAACTATGTATGTATGTACTTGATATATTATATTGTATAGATGTTATATTATGTATAGGTATATGCATTTAAACATTGTCCGTATGAATTATATGTGAATATGTATGCATTATATGTATGTATTATTGTGTATATATATTTAAGTATATTTATATTTACTGTTCGTATGTTTATTATTTACCTATACCGTAAGTACCTACCTATCTATCAGATCAATACTTCCAGCACCTACTTTGACAAATCTCTGCATCACCCAAAGGTTGACTGGTAGAAAATGCCCACGGCATTAAGTCCGCCTTTGTACATATATTTTGTGCATAAAGATTAAAAATAAAATAAATTATAATAAATAGTGGCAATCATTCAGATCAAATCTCTCTAACAAACATGGTAAATTAAATGAAAGGAAATCCCTGTAATCTAAACTTATCTATATCTATTTCCAGTATTTCGAGTACTGCACGTCCAGAGGGCATGAAAATATTCCATCCTGTATATATCAAGATAATACAGGATGTACAATTACGATGCTACTTTAGTTACGAAACAAAAGCGTGTCGATAGCAACTATTGTCTCGTTCTGACAGGTTGTCCGTCATCATTTATCTACAATTCCTACAGAAGCCTCTTTTATCAGGCAAAATTAGTGACGCGGGATGATTAACAACTGTCTGCTCCTTTGTGTATTTTAGAAATAGACCTATGAGAAATCAAAATACTACAACATCTTGGAAGTAGAATGTGTCTTAAAAATTCTACTGGTACTTAATATAAGTATGAAAGCTTGTGACGATGGATAGATAAAGGAATATTGGTAACTCTTTCCCGCAACAATGTCTGATTGAATCTGAATAATATTTCAGCATTAACGAACTATTTAGATAACAAAACCAAAATAGTATTTCGTTACCTACACTCACCTTTTCTCATAAAATTAAACAGAACCACAGTCAAAAGGTATAATCTAATCAAAACAAAGCGAAATGATTCACTCATGTTATATTATGTTATGCCCTGTATGAATTACCCCTTTTGTAATAAGGAAGAACAATTTAAAATCAACAGCGTAGTAGAGAACCATTAAATACACATTTAGAAAAAGGTATCCTTCATCTTTTTGAGTCGGTTAAGGCCTGCTTCTTCTCGAAATTTACATTCATTACCATCACCTTATCCTTATCCTAAATATTTATCTACATTATAATTTACACTTCCAAGTACCCATGAAAAAATATAAATTACTAGCTTTTGGCCGCGGCTCCGCCCGCGTGGACGTCGGTTATCGCGACCAAACATAGCCTATGTCCTTTCTCATGGTCTAATCTACCCCTATACCAAATTTCATCAAAATCGGTTCAGTGGTTTAGGCGTGAAAGCGTAACATACAGACAGACAGAGTTACTTTCGCATTAATAATATTAGTATGGATATGGATGAGGCACATGCATGGAAAATACGATCTTGTTTGTCTGATTCTTTGACATACTTCTTTATATGAAAGTAGGGAACTGGGTGAACCGAGGGAGCAAGCATCTGATCAATGTACAGTCAGCAAAAGATCGATCTTGACAAACAAATTACTCAAAATGATCCTAAAACCTTGGTTTTTCTCCCTTCCTGTTGACTAATTGTTCTGATATTTGATACACACCTTCGGACAATAATACTATTTAAATCAATAAAACAGTTGGTATTAAGATAATTTTGAGACAAGACAAGATCGTTCTGACGCTGACTGTACCATTGTCATCGATATAGGTAGATACATTGCTATTCTACATAAGTAAGAATGTCGATGGAATGGAATCTTTTCATTATGTCGAACAGTGCAATGTATGATTAGATCAAACGTAATTTGTTTTTGTTAAACATTATCTTTTTGTTCGCGCTCTTTGGAGGAAGTGATGCTTGTTTCTTTGAAGGATAAAATTTGCAATGAGGTCATTCGACAAAGAACTAGTTGTCGATATAAGCTTGCAGAATAAACCAACTAGAGTATCGAATCTGTCGAAGGACTGTTGGAGCTAACGAGTCCTAAAAGTGTAGACCATAAATGTTATGTTTCAGGCAGATATTAAAAAGAGATGGTTCTGGATGATAGGTTTACTAGCTCGTAAATTGTGAAGGAAGCATATTTATTTCAGTTGTTTTCATAATAGTGTAATCAATAGTCTTCGTGGTTAGGTTTTTTTTAAGTCACCCAGAAGAACATTAGGTTAAATGAATTATGCATGGCATATTGATGATTATTTCTTCAAACTCTCATACTTTTTGATTTTATATATTTTGAACTTATACATTGTAAACTAATAGATTTTAATTTTATGTATTATGATATTTATATATAACGTAAATTATGCATATTGATGAATATTTCTTCTGACTATTATACTTTTTGATTTTATATATTTTGAACTTATACAAAGTAAACTTATAGATTTTAAACTTATATGCATTATGATATAATAGTACCCATGCTTCAGACATGAAATCTTGATTCAAATACGTCATTACGATGTCGGGAAACAAAATCCGGTTGCATCCAAAGTTTGCAGTACCTACTCCTCTCATGATTACGGATTAGGTTATATTGGCTTCTACGCCGTAACCTTTAGGTTCCTCCTACCAAACCCCAAGACCCAACGCCAAACTCCCATCCTTTAATTAGCAGATGCTGCTGAGGTTACGTTTATATTCATTCCTCCTAAACGTTTTACATTTTTCATATGTTTTATATATTATTATAGATGCTGAAAAATCTAGATGGTCGTTCGGCGTGAAAAAATGAAAAAAAAAACATAATGTAATGAAAAGAAAACATGCGTATCTTACACATAATGTTACAGGCCTACGTCACATTGATTGATGAAAGGAGAAGACGTGGATCACACTAAAATGGTTCTGTTTTTTGATTAAACGTCGTGATATCTAAAAAGTTATCCAATTTTTAAAGATGTTTATTGAGTTCGTTACCTACGTTTCTCGTACTTTGACCCCGAGCTTTGTGTCCCCGATTTGTTTATTAAATTACTATATTAGGTGGTTTATACATTTCCATAAAAATGTGGTCTACGTATGTGCATTCTGCAATATCCTAAGACGCCTATTGCCAGCAATCGGGTAAGTATTTCCAGTTTTCCAGACTGAATTGCTCACATAAAACACCGAATAACCTTTTTGTCCGACCAGAAATCAAGCCAAGGTCACGCAATGCAGGCAGTCAATTCACTATTTTGAAATAAAATGCAAATCTTTTTCATCGAAACAAATTTTCAAAGTAGCAATATATATTGAGTTCATCGACCGTAACGTAATTGCTTCCGATGGCAATCAATAAATACCTTAATAGCATTTTTGAACCTATTGTTGAATTTATTTATATAGCAAGTAAAGCTGTCGGTCCCGATTGCCATACGAAAATTTTATGGAAGTTGTTACGGGTAGCTTGAGCCCTAAAAAATCGGCTAGTCTAACTACAGATACAGTGCCTCCTATGTCCTGCTTTATTGTCCCATGTGTCTCCATGAACTCACATCATATCTGTCAGTACATGGTACGTGCACTCAGTAAGTAAGTGAAAACGAACTATTTTTGTACTGTTTTAATGTTTTACTTTATTATCAGTTTTTGGCCCTCGACCTCGAAAGAAAAGCCTGTGTCAGATCCTTACCCATCAACCAGCTGGTAAATACCATGCAAGTGAGGTTAGTTAAATTCAACTGCACCTTATATGATTCTTATTACTAACAGGTGAAATGAGGTTACAGAATCATAACTGATGCTAAATTTCTAGGCTTGTTTATTAATGTGTTCATTAGAGCGTGGCATTGGGATCTTTGATGTTTATCTAGGCTACACAATGTTTATAGACCCGTAGCCGCTTCGCTGTTAGAACATCTATTATTCATCATAATTATAACAGGGACTATCCCTGTAATAATTATGTACCTACATATTTGCGGAGAGCCCGGTGATTTTCACGCTAGGAATTTATGTCATGAGTTGCTATGAAGGGGAGACTAGGAGGCTAGGAGCTGTTAGGAACTTTGGATATGCTGTTCAGTTCAACATGTATCTGAAGTTAGTGAAATAAATAGCAGAACACTCTAATATCTTTTTCCATTTTCAAAATCCTAAGAACACAATGTTAATATTTCAAGTTTTGGTTACGATTTTATGAAAGTCTTTAGGGTGAAGTTAATTGGTTTGGAATGAATTGGTTTTAGATATTATTATTATCACTGATTGTACAGTTTCGCGTGGATGTTATTCTTGGAATAAGTTCCTTTGGGCGGTGGGATCAATATATGACAGGGGAGTAAATGCGAGAAGCTAGTTGGATTTAAATAAAATAAACATTAGCGATTCAATATTATTCAAGTTCCGTTATTATTTAAGTTATTTACTAACTGGTAAAAACGTACCATAATCATATTACTCGATAAATTTGAAGTAGCTCGAGGAAGAAACTCCCACTAGCTTACAAATCGTTGTAAATATTTGTATATGATGAGAAAATTACATATATGTACCGATAAACTTATATTTTTATGAGTATCGGGTTGTTTATTATTTTGTTTGCTTGTTTACAATTCTTCGTTATCCATATATTGGTGTAATAGTAATAAGGTACGGTACATAACATAACATAACATAACATAAACTCACGCCTGTATTCCCCGAAGGGGTAGGCAGAGGTGCTAGCACCCACATTCCGCCAGTTTATGTTTAGGTCCCAATGTAATAGGTGGCGAGCCTATTGCCATTAACCGGGCACTTATAAACCTGCGATAAATACACACATAACTTCGAAAAGCATCGAAAAGTCATTGGTGTGTGCCATGGTAAACCTGGGATCGAACCCGAGACCTCGTCTCAGCAGTCCATTACCCATACCACTAGGCTACCGCGGTTTGTGTTTTCGTTATCCATATATTGGTGTAATAGTAATAAGGTACGGTACATGTGTAAATAAAAAATAAATTTGTCTTGGCAAATTCATGAGTGTCTTCGGGTTCGGGTAGGTATCTTTTAAAAGATGGGAAATTTTGTAATTTTGTTACTTAATCCCAAAATTATCTCGTGGCTCGTTGGATAATTTTTACATATAAATAAACCATAATCTGGGCAAGAAAATATATTAAGAAAAATATTCTGTAGTTAACAATACATGGCGTCAACGTAAACTAAGTCCCAGGTTTGTAGGAATTTATTGCGTAGGTTATTATTAAAAAGATATTTTACAAAATATTGTTTTGTAAATTTAAAACATATATGTCAATATATAAAAACTCAAATAGTCATGTAACCTTTTTGAGCACCAGTTTTTTTTGAGCATGTATGTAAAATTAAACTCCAATCAATTTCCAACTAACCAAACTACACTACAAAATCATACAAAAGTTTCATTGTTCGTATAAAATTATGTTCGAAATGTAAACACATATTTTAAATTGCTTTTTTATTCAGCAAGCGACCTTATAATAAGTTGTATATCGTGGAGGCCGGGCCTCCCTCGCTTGGAGGCCAATCAAAATTCAAGACCGAATCCCTACTGACAATAGCGTTTCAGAACCTAATTTCCTTTTATTGCAAGCATAATACCAATTAAGTGTGCTCCTGAGAAGCTCTGTTCAGTGAATTTAGTCTAGTAGGACAATAATCTCAATTTTAATACCATTGGATTATGTAAAGACTTCGCTAAAGTTATTGTGTAACTGAACTATTAGTATCTTTTTCACAAAGAAGAGGTCCTTTATTACTGAATACCGTGTGGTTTCCGGCATAGAATAGGACCACTCCCTCTCTTCTCGTGGATGTCGTAAGAGGCGACTAAGGGAACACCAAGGGATGGGCAGCGGCATCCTTTGTGATACATCCTCACTTAATACCGCGCTCGCCAACCCGTCTGCCAAGCGTGGCGAGTATGGCAAAACCTCCAATGGACAGACAGAATAAGACCAGGCCCCTAGTCCCCGGCAGTCCCGCTATTCCTGGCTCCGGTAGCGGTCATGGTAACGGCGGGGCAGGGGGTGCGAAGAATCCCCGGCAGAGATTCGGCTACCACCCCAAACGGAAACTGGCCCTGGTAACGCACAACGTTAGCACGATGAGGACTGACGAGAAGCTGCTCGAGGTGGAAGAGGAAATGAGTAGGCTGCACTGGGACATTGTGGGGTTGTCCGAAGTGCGAAGAGCGGGGGAAGGCACGACAACCCTAAAGTCCGGCCACCTACTCTACCACCGGGAGGGTGACAGAAAGTCACTGCATGGTGTCGGGTTCCTCGTCCACAGGTCCCTTATTAACAACGTCATATCCATCGAGAGTATCTCGAGTCGGGTGGTATACCTGATACTCAGAGTATCCAAAAGATACTCGTTGAAGGTCATCCAGGTACACATGCCCACCAAGTCATACTCCGATGAATAGGTTGAGGAAGTGTATGAGGACATAAGTAGGGCCATACATGCTTCCAAAACCTATTTCACTGTTGTTATGGGAGACTTCAACGCGAGACTGGGCAAACGAAGCGATGGGGAGTTGAGAGTGGGGCCTTTTGGATATGGGCAGCGGAATGACCGGGGCCACATGCTGGCGGACTTTATGGAGAAAGAAGGTCTCTTCGCGATGAACTCTTTCTTCAAAAAGCCACCCCAGAGAAAGTGGACCTGGCTAAGCCCCGCTAACATGGCGTATGAGATTGACTACATCTTGACGACAAAGAGGCAAATATTCAATGATGTCTCTGTGATCAGCAGTGTAAAAACCGGTAGCGATCACCGTATCGTAAGGGGTACATTGAATATTAACCCTAGACTAGAAAGGTCAAGTCTGATGAAGTCAACACTCAGATCGTCACATGCCGATGTCCAGGACTCCGAGCGCTTTCAACTTGAACTATCCAATCGCTTCGATTGTCTACAGGATCCCGTTTCAGTGGACGAGGTAAACAACGCGCTGGTAGAAGCTGTCCAAACGGTGGGATCTAAATTCTTTAGGTCTCGCTCTAAACAAAAACCTCAGAAGATCTCGACCCAGACCCTTGATCTCATGGCCAAACGTCGATCTATGCCCCTACAGACCTCCGTTGAAGCTGAGGCACATAGGCAGCTCAACAGACGCATACAGAAATCCTTGCGACATGACATCCGATCCTATAATACTAAAAATATTAAGGAGACGATAGAGCGAAACAAAGGCTCCAAAGTGTTTGCAAGGAATGCGTCCGTTGGACAAAGCCGGTTGACGAAGCTGAAGACGGAGGATGGCGGCATGGCAACGACAACGGTAGAGGTACTTAGGGAGGTCGAAAGGTTTTATGGGCAGCTATATACATCGGTTAAACAGCCCGTGGGCATGGTTAAAGATCCTAGAGCCAAGCTTACCCGACATTATACCGAAGACATCCCGGACATCAGCCTGTACGAGATTAGAATGGCCCTCAAACAGCTAAAAAATAACAAAGCGGCGGGTGAGGATGGAATTACTGCAGAGCTTCTGAAAGCGGGCGGAACGCCGGTACTAAAGGTCATTCAGGGGCTCTTTAATTCCGTCCTACACGAAGGCATAACGCCGGAAGCGTGGAACGGGGGCGTGGTGGTCCTTTTCTTCAAGAAAGGCGACAATACCCTGTTGAAGAATTATAGGCCCATCACGCTCCTGAGTCACATTTACAAGCTGTTCTCGAGGGTTATTACGAACCGTCTCGCCAACAGGCTCGATGACTTCCAACCTCCCAAACAAGCCGGATTCCGAAAAGGCTACAGTACCATAGACCACATCCACACGCTGCGACAGGTTATACAGAAGACCAAAGAGTATAACCGGCCTCTCTGCTTAGGATTCGTGGACTATGAGAAAGCCTTCGATTCGATCGAAATATGGGCCGTGTTGCAGTCTCTCCAGCGGTGCCGGATAGATCACCGGTATATCGAAGTTTTGAAGTGTTTATACCAGAACGCCAATATGTCGGTCCGAGTACAGGAACAGAGCACGAAGCCAATCCCACTGAAAAGGGGCGTTAGACAGGGAGACGTTATCTCTCCGAAGCTGTTTACCGCTGCCTTGGAAGACGTCTTCAAGCTACTGAACTGGAAAGGACGTGGCATCAACATAAACGGCGAGTATATCACTCACCTTCAGTTTGCCGATGATATTGTCATCATGGCAGAATCGCTGGAAGATTTAAACACCATGCTCGAAGACCTCAATAGAGTATCCCAACAGGTGGGCCTTAAGATGAACATGGACAAGACGAAGGTTATGTCAAATGTCCATGTAGCGCCTCTACCGGTGCATGTTGGGAACTCAGTCTTAGAAGCTGTTGACGAGTATGTCTACTTGGGTCAACTGATCCAGGTAGGCAATTCCAGCTTCGAAGACGAGGTAAATCGACGAATCCGACTCGGCTGGGCAGCGTTCGGGAAGCTACGAGATGTCTTCTCGTCCGACATACCTCAGTGCCTAAAGACGAAAGTCTTTAACCAATGTGTGTTACCAGTGATGACTTACGGATCTGAAACGTGGTCCCTCACTATAGGTCTCCTACAAAAGCTCAGAGTCGCTCAACGAGCTATGGAGAGGGCTATGCTCGGTATTTCCCTACGTGATCGCGTCAGAAATGATGATATCCGTAGGAGAACAAAAGTAACCGATGTAGCCCAGCGGATTAGCTCGTTGAAGTGGCAGTGGGCGGGACACATAGCGCGCAGAACAGATGGCCGATGGAGCAAAAAAGTTCTGGAATGGCGACCGCGTACGGGCAAACGTAGTGTGGGACGCCCAACGGCCAGGTGGAAGGACGACCTCATCAAGGTCGCGGGGAAGCGCTGGATGCGGGCTGCTTCAGATCGGTCATTCTGGAGGTCTATGGGAGAGGCCTATGTTCAGCAGTGGACTATGTGTGGCTGATATGATGATGATGATGACAGGAAGTCCCGGCATAAAATATTCCCATATTTTGAGGTAAATTATTCTTCAATTGCCGAGTGGTGGCAGAGTAGAATTTGGGCCATCCCTCTCATACCATGCGGTGTTGTACAAGGCGACTAACGGATAGGGCTGTTTAATAACAGACTGATATAAACAGCCAGACTCAGCCTCATATGCATGGCTCGAGTCAATTAGTGCCTAGGCTCACCCCCTATTACGTGGGACCGAATACATTGATTAGTGACATGTGGGTGTGACTATATGCATGTATGTATCTATGTTATTCTTTAAACTGTGTATGTAAATAGTACCTAATAAATCACGATAGATTCCATTTAACAGGTATTTCATTCGTAACCGTTTTGAGCGACTACGTAATAATTGAGTCCCTAACCATTCATTCATTCAAACTTTCCCATTTACGAGTACAATAGTAGGTACCAGTAATAACAACACTTTTTTTTCCCGTGCGGAAATCCCCTCGGATACCCCCCCCCCCCCTGCCGGAGCCGGAAGGGGAGGTTATGTCGGACTCGAACCGAATAAAACCGCACGCCGACTGTGGGTCGTGGTGCTAGGCCGGAGGTGAGGTTGTCATCGACATATACCTCGCACCCCGGCTGACCCAGGGCTATCCCTTACGGTTTGGCCCTCCTCGGGAGGGGGGAGTAATAACAACACTAGGCAACGACGTAGGTAAAACAATATTTAGGTACATTTATTTTTCTTATTTAATTTCTTATCAAAATACACGAACATCCCTTCCTTTTATCGTAGCGTCGACGTTTCTGTAAATTAAAAGAAACAATGCTTTTAACCTAACAACTTTAATGCCTCTTAGCTTTAGAATAATATAAAAGAGCGCACTCAAAGCTAGACATAAACAATATATTACCTACTGCCGTCATGGGGTCACCTATTGTGTCTTAAATTATACGTTTGCTCTCATCCTTATCCCAATAAAACTGTATAGCAGTAACTTTTATTGTCATGGCTTAAAGATGCAATATAAATTTTCTTTGCAAGCTACTTTATTGGGGAAGTACCTAAAATGCAGCAAGACAACAACTTCTAATGTTACCTCCTTACGGCGAGTGTGACGTGAAGTTGACGTCGCTTCGGCCACGTACGAAACTAGTTTCACAAGAGGAAAATATTTCTTTTTTCGAAACTGGTTTCGATAAAAGAATAATATTTCTTATTTCGAAACTCTAAATAAAATCTAATGTTATGGTAACAATTTACTACATTGCGTAAAATTATTATTTTCATCCCAGTACAAAAGATTTTTTAAAGAAAAACTAGTTTGTTATAAAATATACTTTTATCTTAATATACTTATTCTAATTGAAACCATACACATTATTTTGACATTTTTTTTGAGTGTGGAGTGAGTAAATTGTATGCTTTGCCTTCATTAAAAGAGATTTTCTTTTTAGTTTCGAAAGAAGAAACATTACCACTTCAAGTGAATTCTACGTTTCGTCGTGAAGTCGAGAAGAATTATAATTGAATTGCATGGATTGCACCACGGGTTTGGATCCCACCATGTTTGGTACCCAGGTTATGGTGTTGATAAGAAAATGTATTTTATGTATTGTAAATACCTGAGCCCTAACGGCTGTTCCCAATGACATACTTACAGTTAAAGATAGATCGCAACAGTAAAATTTGACGTATCGGCTGTTTAAATTCAAAACATGGTAACTGAGTTTTTTGCGGGAAAGCGCATCGCGGTATAATTTTATTTTCCGAAATTGGTGTGAAATAGGAGTTACTATGTTTTGAATTTAAACAGCCAAGCACCGTATCCGTAGATGCGATCTATCTTTAACTGTAAGTATATTATTGGGAACGGCGGTAAGTCGTAAAGCGTGTCCGCGCGTAGCTTTGATTTATTTTTGATTGACTTCGGTCGTGTCATGGTAGGTACACTTGGACCATTTTCTTTATTCTTCAAGCTATCAAAAACATATTTGCCGAGACCAGTTTCTTTGAAGTTCAAGTTCACTTTGATTGGTTTTTCGAAGTGTGCTTTGATCAGTATTATTATGTTATCTAATTGTGTGGCCTTCAAACCTTTTTGACACGCCTTTATTTGCTAACAAGGTGATGACCGTGCCTTCGTCCGCTTGGGTATTTGGTCCCATTGTTGGAACCCATGGGAGTTTATCCCAGGATAAAAAGTAGTCTATGTATTATTCTAAGCTATGGTAATATCCTGAATTTCAACCAAATCCGTTCAGTCGTTAGAGCGTGATTGATTAACAAACGTCCAAACATCTTTACAAACTTTCACATTTATTTATTATCTTTTATTTTTTTATTTTATCTATTTTATTTTATTTCTTAGGGACAAAAAACAGTTATGCGTTACACTGAATGCTTAAGAACTAGGTTTACAAAATAAAAACGCACAACCCACACTATTGTCCACGAATTAATTAATTCCGTATTAGAATGCGGACGCGTAGTTCCACCCACGTGCAAAATAAAAAAAAGAATAAATAAATTTCGTATCAAGAAATCGACTCCTACAGAACGACTCCCGGTATTGAGTAATTTGCAAGAGTTTCCATATCAGTCATCCTATATGGAAAAGAAGCAGATATTTATATTATAAATCAATATTATTCCAATATAAAAAGTAAATCACATACTATGACAGAAATTATGATTTATCCTCATTATACAGGTATTATGGGAGTTAAAACTACCAGTATCATCCTACTGATCAGTACTGCGGTCCTAGTGCCGTCAGCGTCAATAATATCTTGACCTACAAAGTCTCAAAATGATCCTAAATCTAAGGTATTAAGAGCAAATCAAACTATATTGATATAAATTGTATTACTATCTGAATTACCAAGGAATTAAGATCATTTGAGCACTTTATTCATCAACACCTTTCTGATGGTGACTTTACCGACCTCTACCTAAATTAAAAAAGTAGACTTTGATCGTGTCAACGTGGTTTAAGGCTATGAAAAGTTTATTAGCTCATTTTTGTAACCCTGAATTTAAAAACCCTTTTGTATCAAATAAATAAAAGAACCGGCATTGACAAATAAATTTATCACCATATTCTACTTTATTTCTAAATATTAATACTGTACACCTGATTATGAAATCTGTTTGTGTCCTATCTGGGTCGCTTTGTCATCAATTATTCTGGTATAATTCCTGTGTATTAGTATGTAAATATGTATATTTTGGATTTGAATATACATCCAATAAGTCGGTCAAGATTGCGTCCATATTGAAATTAGGGTATTTACCATTATATAAACTTTTATTAGACATAATAATTAGTAGTCAACGACATATTAATGTTTGACATGGTAAAACAGCGTCCCATGTCAAAAATTGAAAAAAATATATACGACGTATACATCTAAATATATAAGTACAGTCAGCATTAGAAAGATGTTGACGTACAAAGTACTCAAAATGATCTTCATTTCTATTTTTACCCCCTTCCAGATGACTGATTGTCCCGGTATTTGGTACACACCTTTAGTTCAGATGATAATACCATTTAAATCAATAAAGCAGTTTGATTTGCTCTTAATACGAGAGTTTTAAGATTATTTTGAGACTTCGTCGTCAAGATTTTCATGACGTTGACTGTGCCTTCTCATGGCTTTCTCCCTCCGGGATAGTCAGAAACAACAACCCACCATTTACTTTTATCCTCACACTTCTCGAACTTCCTCAATGTGATAAAAATTTCCCATACAAGCTGATATTATTTTATATTTATTTCTATCAAATAAGAAAGTATTGTAATTATATAAAGACCCATTTAGACAGTTGTATTTTCTCGCATGGTTTGGTTCGAGTAATTGTACGCTAGCACTAGCAATAATAGTCATACCTTTATCGTATCAAAATGTTTACATACAGGCAAACACTACATCCTCACCTACGATTATATCAAGGTGATTTATCGCCAAACGATAAAACTCCCTCGCGCACTGCACTCATGGTAGCAACTGGCACAAAATCTTGAAATACGATTCTATCCATCAATTCACAGTTCACTGCTGGACATAGGCCTCTCCCAATGTGCGCCATTTCACCCGATCCTCCGGCTTCCGCATCCAGTCTGTCTGAAATACGATTATTGCTTTAAAATTCTGTTTAGACGGACACTATGAACATTTAATTGCTGGGCAATTGTCGCCAAAGTGGTAGAACGAGCGAGTCTTTTTTGAACGAATGCTTAGACGAAACCATTTTTATTTTAACTAGCTTTTGGCCCGGCATTCACCCGCGTGGATGCTGGTTATCGCGACCAAACAATTAGCCAATTTCCTTTCTCGAAGTCTAATCTACTCCTAAAGCGTAAGAAATAGACCAACAGAGTTACTTTCGCATTTATGATATTTACTATAAATACTTTCAATATCATATCTCGCAGGCCCCGTCTAAATGAGCTTTACGGTCACAAGATCATTCGTTACATTGTTTATATGTTATCTCAGACTCCAGTGAGTAATAACGCTCCGCATAATCCGCCTTCCACAACTAAGACGTTATTATCTGGCAGATATACTGCTAAGTGTCCAGTACGAGTAGTATTCACGACACTATACTGTTCATAGTGCACTCAAGTCTTATCTGTTTATTCTACTGGTTAAGATTTATGTTATTACTTGCCTATGATTTTAATTGCATTTCTCTTAAGTGATGTAATAGCATTTTTTTATTGTGTCAAATAAATATTGCACATTACTTGAAATGTGAATTATTATAGATAATAAGTAACTAATCTAGGCCATATTATATGGGACTATAGCCCCATATAATATGGCCTAGAACTATAGCCCGAGAAGATTTAATTTTCTCTATGTATTCGATTGATATTATATAGTACTTTATAGACCCAAACTAGAATACAATCGGCCGCCTCCTTCTGCGAGCAAGTAATTCTCGAGAAGGAGGCGGCCGGTCGGGTCCGGACTAGACTCCGGGCCCGGGAAACCCGCGCAGAGCGAAGGCGAACCGGACGTCGGAGGTCGCAGAACGACAGTCCTCCATGAGCGCTGGCCTGGGGGAGACCGGTGGAGCCGCCTGTCACCCTAGCAGAAGCAGGCCGCGGCGGCGGCGCAAATTGCGCCTCCCCGTAACCGGGGCTAGATGGGGACACTGTGCTCCCCACAACCCGAAGGGGGCCATCTCGAAAGAGAAGGTACTGGGTCTGCCGGGGTGCGAGAGATATGCTTTTGGCAATCTCACCTCTGGCAACCAAGGACCCAAGACGGCGTGCGTTTTAGTCGGTTCGAGTCCCACATAACCACCTCCACCGGCTCCGTGGGGATTTATCGCACGATAAAAAAACTAGAATACAATTCAATACGATACGAATTCATTACATTGTACTGTTTTACATTATGATACGTAATATATTACGAATATCTCTTCCTGTGTAAGTAAGTAAGTACCCGCTTGACGGCAATAGGCCCGCCCCGTAACCGTGGGACTGAAAATCATAATTGATGAAATGCAGGTGTTAATACACCTCTGCCCACTCCTTCGGGGATTTACATTTGAGTATTATATGTATGATATTACTTGTGAAGCTTCCGTCAGTCATTCGACTCTATATTGAAACTTACAATCAGTTTCAGAACGTTTTATTGAATAGGCGAGTGACCGTTGAACACAAGCTATATTTCAATGTGTGTGAGAACACGGTTATCAAGTAAGTACTTCTTGATAAATGGCCCGAACTCTGCAGCCTACCATATCTTTCTAGTTAATAAACTTTGGGTCTTTTTATGGAAGGCACCTGTTTTATGAGGAACAGCTTATTATTAGGACACTGTCATTTTATCTTTTACTACTTTTTACATCGCAAAAATATGTACTCATCATTCGTTAATTTTAAATTACTTTAAGTTTGACGTATGTGACGTAATGTCAATGGGTTTAACCCGGTTGAATTTCAATATTTTCCATGACGAGATGTGTGAATTTCTGTAATTAGACTAGTTGTTGGACGTTTTGAGGCTCCAGCTACGACTGCCATAGATATTCGTACGGCATCCGGGATCGAAATGTGTTCTTCGAAGTTTCTTCATTCATATTTTCTAGAACTTGGAAAGAAAATAATAAAAAATATATTTATAATTTTTTTTTAAATTATTGTCTGAAAAAATTAGACGCTTGAATAGAAATACCAAGAAATTACATAATTATGTACAGTAGGATATTGAATCAAGTCTTCCTTAAAATATCTACCAATAACGGAACATAACACTCAGAATTTGCCGTCCACATAAATGTATAAGTATTAATATCTTTTGTTCTCGGTACAAAAGGGAATGCCTACTTTGTACTTTCAGTGTATTCAATATCAATGGAACATAAAAGCCTTTCAAGTGCTACTTTGTAACCTGAGAGACAAATTACTTTGGTTTTGATCATAATTTTTTGGGAGAAGACGATTATATCTTGACTTTGATGCTGTTGCTTTTCCTTGCCAACACGAACTGGACTGCGGTACCACCTTATAGTAAAAACAGAGTATCTTATGAACTAAGTGGTTTGGGACTTTATTTTTTCAGACGATAAAGAACTGGAATGCTCTACACAAGTACTTCATTCTTCTTTGGAGGTGCGTTAATGCTTCTGTCGAGACCATCAAAGAAGGGTCCACCATTTTTTTATGTGAAGCACGGGCATCGGGTAAACGAGATTTTCTGTTAAGAAACTTTCAGTAGCAGTAAAAAGTACCCTGTTGATGATAATAAGCTCATCACGAAAATTAACCAAAATTAGAATGTTTAGCATTAGATATGATGCTTATTATAACTATGCATTAACCATTCACGAACAGAAATTGGCTTATCTGTTGAAAACCAACTAATACGTGTTTAAAGCTGGTTTGAATATTTATGGGACTATTATTATCGCATGTAACCAGTCACATTTTGTTAAACGATGTCCTCTGCTTTTAATTTAATAATAGCTTGAAAGTTAATTATTCAGGATGTCTTCAAAGTTGTCAATACAACTTTTTTTATCTATAGATTCTATAATAATACTAGTTTTTGCTCGCGGATGAAATAATTATAAAATTAAAGCATTTGTCTGTCTGTTTAAACGCGCTAATCTCAGGAACTATTATTCGAATTAAAACATATTTTGTTGAATAGTTCGTTCATCGGAAAAGGTCTTGTATTCACTACACTATTGTTATAGTAGGCTATTGTAAACACTACTGCACATGATAGTTTTTTAATATGTTAGAATGGATGTTACTCGATCACACTCGAAAAACGTATAGCCTAATTTTTCATCCCTAGGATACGTTCTCATGGGTTACAGAAATGGCTGCAGGCCACAGTTCCCGATGTATTCGAGTTACTAATGTATAAACTAAGCATTTCAAAATGTATTCCATAAAAATCAAACTACCTCCTTCAGATAATACGTCTGAAAAACAGTGAAGGTAAAACCGGTGACCTTTTCTTTAAGGGCTAAAAGATCTGAAAAATGCCACGCACTGACCCGTACTATTAAACGTTGGAACAAACCCAATGCGAATGAGAAGCGATGTTTATGTCGATATCAAATAAAACAGAACTGAAAATACATTTCTGGAAATCTGAAATTAATGGTCGTGTACAGATACGGGCGTTCAACTTATTTCGTGCAAGAGTACGCTTTAGATTTTCCTTTAATCTTTTTTATTTGTTTTGTATACTGTACATTTTAACTACTTGTTATTGGAAAAAAAGAAAGAAAATTATATTTCATTTCAAAGCACAATATTACAATAAGTGTGAATGATTAATTTATTTCCATAAAAAACAACATTATCCAATATAGTCCCACTGAAGCGCTTCTTTTTCCCGATGCATTTCGAACTTAAAAGTTAGCATAATAAATGCTATAAAATGTTTCATTCAAATATACAATATACAAACCTATGTTAACTAAAATAATAACTGAAAAATATATAAAAAACAGAAATTAAAAAAGGGGGGAGAGAATGTAACTTTAGGCATCGTAGAATTCCTCCCCATCGACCTCTACTGGTACCATGCCCAAAAGGCTGGCGGCAATACCCCGTTCTTTCATTGAGCGAGGGAAAGAGCCCTATGATCACGGGAGGAGTCGATTAGTTACTTCGCTATTTTTATTTTTAACAGCGCGATCCCACGGACCCAACTTTACGAATTCAAACGCATCTTCCAAGGCATCAACGACGTACCATCCGATCTAATGTGTATGATTGGATGGATTGATGAATGGGTGGATGAATATATAGACGAGCGAATAGATAGACGGATGAATGGATGGATTCAGCCAGTTTTAGTTCAGCCTGTGGAGTATTCAATTATATAAACAGTTTCACAACCTCACATTTATAAATTTTAATTAGATAGTTCAACACAAACACTCTCAACCAAACAACAAAAAAAACACACTCCGCTCGGGAATTCCCCACTGCATAAACCAGATGTGAAATTAGTTAGAAAAATACACACAATCCGTCTGTGGAATACGAATTGTTCCTGTTGTTTTCCTCTTGAGTTTAAAAAGTTTCGTTGTTGCCGCAACAATAAAGTGTCTGCCGCGAGCTGTACTGAAACGTGCGGGAAAACGCGGGATTACTACGGAACCATTCTGAAGTGTACGGTGAAATATTGTGTTTTACATACATTTTTTATTCGGTGGCAACCTTTATACTTGAATAAAAGTTAAGGAAGAATAGTCTTTGCAAGGACTTGTTACGTTGAATTGAAAGTTGCCATGTTAGTACAATAGAATTGGGCCACTCAATCTCTTCTCATGGGTGTCGTAATTGTATAAATTTATTTATTTATTTCTCTCTCATTTACCATTACAGCTTTTAGAATTTATACAAACGATAATTATTCACCTCGAGAGAGCTGGAGTCCGTAGTAGGTGTGATACCTGTATGACAGATCTCCAGGTTCCCCCTACAATATCATTATTATAAATAAAACGACTAAAATTATACAATAAGGTATTTAATAAGTATATTCCTCGGGTGAACGACTTCCAGGGAAATATACAATTTAACTCAACAAGCCCTATTGTTGCGTCTCAATTAAGCCAACAACATGCAATTTACTTGGCTGAATACACCTAAGAAAATAAACGGTCTAGCTAACAGCATCCATATTCATATTTCTCATAGAGGGAATTGTTGTGTATGTTGTACCTACTATAACCTATATTTAAGTAGCTATAGCTATAGTGGCTGCGCCCACTAGTCTTACGTCGAATAAACATTAGTGCGTATTCAACTGCCTGTCGTTTAACTTGTCCGCATACATAACAGTGGCGACGAGGAACCTACCTACCAACATTAGTAAGAAAAGAAAAAGTATTGTAGATCATGGCGACATCGATATTTGGATTACTTACCGGCTTCGATCACAATCTGCAAAGTTGGCAGGAATACAAGGGACGGCTGACGCAGTGGTTCAACGCGAACGACATCAACAAGACAAGCGATGCTACTGCCAGCAAGCGGCGGGCCATCTTGTTGAGCGCACTCAGCGAACCGACGTACAAGCTCACGGTGGACTTGGCAATACCGAAGGATATCTCATCAGTACCGTTCGAAGAGATTTTGGACATTTTGGACAAGCACTTTATACCTCAAGTCTGTGGATTTGGTGAGAGGTATAAATTTTACTCGGCGGTACAAAAGGAGGGAGAAAGCCACCATCAATGGGCTGCAAGGTTACGCGGTTTGACGGCACAGTGTGGATTCTCAAACATAGAAGAGGCATTGCGTGATCGCTTTGTAATGGGAATGCTTCCAGGAACGGAGCGGGAAAAGGTGTTCGCTCAAGATCCGAAGACATTGACGCTCATTAAAGCCGTGGAGTTGGCGGAAAGTCTGCGCTGTGTGCGCATCGGAGCAGCGGCATCGTCTTCCGTGGCCGCACCGCCCAGCGATCAAATGTTCAAGATCGCTACGAAAAAGGGTGCTCCCGTCAAAACCGCGTGTACGGTTTGCGGATTGAAAAATCATTTGACAGTTAAGTGTAGATTCGCCAATTACAGTTGCAAAAAGTGTCACGAAAAGGGGCATTTGGCCCGAGTGTGTAAAAAATTGAATTACATGGTGAGCGAGGGTGTCGATGATAACGGTGATGACGGTGAGTTATATGATATTTGCTCTTCGCACGGTGAACCTATGACCGAAATGGTTATGGAAGGCGGAGTGCGAATGAAGTTTCAAATCGATAGCGGATCGGCGGTTACGGCGATTTCCGAAAATACGTATTCAATTTTTTTTTGTCATTGATTGCATAGGTATTTTAAGGCTGCCGTTTACATACACAGGCATAACACATAGCTTAGAAGTGTATATTATACGAAACACCGGCCCGCCGCTGTTAGGTCGTGATTTTATTTCAAAGTATAAACTAAAAATGTTGCCCGTTTATCATTTTAAAGATACGTCAAGTTTAGCAGAACAGTTGCAAATTAAATACCTAAAGTTTTTTCTGATGAACTAGGTATATCATCAAATATAAAGTAAAAATTAATTTAAAGAAAGTCGCTAAGCCGATATTTTTCAAACCACGACCCATCCCTTTTGCATTGCGCGATAAGACAGACGCAGAGATAGAACGGTTGGTTTGTGTAGCTATTCTAAAACCGGTTGACTATTCCGAGTACGCGTCACCTATTGTACCCGTGTTAAAACGCGATGGTTTGATTCGGTTATGCGCAGATACTCTGTTTCTGTAAATAAACAACCGTTAATTGATCAGTATCCGTTACCGACGCCACACGAGTTGTTTACTAAATTATACGGAGGTCAGCAGTTCAGTAAGCTGGACCTTTCGCAAGCATATTCGCAATGTGTTTTAGACGAAGAGTCTCAAAAAATTACCTGTATTAATACTCACCAAGGGTTGTTCCGGTATACACGATTAGTATTTGGTTTGGTACCGGCCCCGGCAATATTTTCTCGCGTTATGGAGTGCGTTCTATCGGGTATTGACGGAGTTTTATATATGTTAGACGATATTTTAATTACGGGACCTAAATTATTGCACTGAGTAAACAAACTCATCATTATCAATTTCTCGTATCATAATAGCTATTTAACCGTTATTATACGCGCAGTTATTCGTTGAATGGATAGATTTCGACTGGAAAATGTAGATACAATATTTTAATAATTGTCACTAACAATAACAATACCTGTATAGTGATAGAAATGCAAAAGGCTTTGCAATTAAGAGTCCGTACTACCTCAAATGACATAGCATAAACGTGTATAATATCAAAAGTTCTAAAGCATGGACTTTTTAATTCATTTGTGGTAAAGTTGAGGATATATACTAATGTTTATGTGTGGCAAAAACACGATTAAGTAAAATTTTCTTGATAGAAAACCATTGCAAAGTTACCTCTAAACCGTACAAATAAAACGATATTATGGATTAATTACGCAAAATAGGATCACTAAACTTACACAATAAATTGCAGTTTAGTGGTTAAGAGACATTATGTGTTTCAAATTTTACAAATATACATTGGTTTCTGCGTAACGAGCAAATATCTAAATTTTTACTCAAGCGATACCATTAAACTTAGAACCGCCCTGCCGCCCGGCCTCCTCCTCAGTGTTGCTTCGGCTATCATACGGGGAACTTGTGTCGCACGCGCTCTGCGCAGACGATTACGATAGACGATACGAAAGTATTCAAGTACCTATCTTTTGACAGGCGAAATGGGTAATAAAGTAAACTGAAAGAGGAAAAGTGTATGTTGGCGTAAAAAAATATTAAAACATATGAATGATGTATTATGTAGACAGCCTCTGTGGCGTGGTGGTAGTGCACGCGACTGCCACGCAAGAGGCGCGGGTTCGATTCCCGCTCAGTGCAAATATTTGTATGCATGAATATGGCTATTTGCATTGATCTGGGTGTTTCTATGTATAATATGTATGTATTGATGATGATTCCGTGATGGTGGTATCCGTGGGGATTTTACGCACGATAAAAAAAATAGCGTTAGTGAACGCGACTGCTACGCAGGAGGCGCGGTTTCGATCCCCGCTCAGTGCAAATATTTGTATGCATGAATATGGCTATTTGCATTGGTCTGAGTGTTTCTATGTATAATATTTATGTACATACAAAAAAGTATCTAAGTATGTTTATCCGCATTCTAGATTCCATAACACAAGCTAATTAAGCTTACCATGGGTCTAGATAGCGCTGTGTAGAATGTTGTGGAATATTTATTTATTTATTATTATAGTAAGTATCTAATCAACCTACCTAAGTAGCTTATACTGTACATAACAATTTGCAATAGGTACTATATTAGTAGAAAGTAATAAATAGGTCAGTAAAAACCTACCTATTTCAAAAATTTGGATTGAAATAGGCATACCTGCCTATGTATCGACAAAAATAATCTTGCAGTAGCAGCCCAAGTCTTTCAGGCAGGTCCTGGCTACTACAGGTCGCTCACTGCGACGACGCGACGGACGACGCGGTTGGGCGACTCAGAGCCGAAAGTCGAAGTGTGGTAACTCCAACTTCTGTAGGTTAGGTTAGAACTGTGACCCCAACGCATGAGCCAAGCGAGCGTAGCGAGCGTGCCGCAGCAGCGGACGGCGAAGTGCCAGATCGGGTTATGATAGGAACGAGACCGTCGGGTCAGGTTAGGAAGAGGGTTACGTTCGGAACAAATTTTTAAAGTTTCTACCTAACCCGCGACCGGGTCAAGTTTTCGGGTCAGTTTCGGAATAAACGGAATATTTCTGTAGTGCTGCGTCTCGGTGCGCTGCTCCCCGCGCCGTAATGATGGTGTCATGCGAACCGGACGTCGGAGGTCGCAGAACGACCTCCGTCCTCTATGAGCGCTGGCCTTAGGGTGACCGGTGGAGCCGCCTGTCACCCTAGCAGAAGCAGGCCGCGGCGGCGGCGCAAGGTGCGCCTCCCCGTAACCGGGGCTAGATGGGGACACTGTGGTCCCCCCAACTCGAAGGGGGCCATCTCGAAAGGAATGGTCCTCCTGGGTCTGCCGGGGTGCGAGAGATATGCTTTTGGCAATCTCACCTCCGGCAACCAAGGACTTGGGACGGCGTGCGTTTTAGTTCGAGTTCGACATAACCACCTCCACCGGCTCCGTGGGGATTTATCGCACGATAAAAAAAAAACGAGGGTGTCATCGGCGGAACACGTTACGCTGACCCCTCTGAGCAACGTACCACGCAGCATCCAATCGTAGCCGATGTTCCTCACCCTCCGTAACTACGGGCACGTCGTTCTCCACCACCTCCCCTAGGTGCCGTCTTCTTAGGGGCGGAGGCCTTGGCTTGGGACCAGGAGCACCACTGGGTGCAGCCGTCGTCGCTCAAGACGCGACGACGGGTGCCGCCAGCGGTGGGCGGTATGCCCGGTCCTCGGACGCCGAGGCGTCGCTCGATGACCTCCAGCAGCTGGACCACCGTTGGTGTCACCTTAGATGGAGCACGGAGAGCGGGGGTTTTCACACCCCGAGCCTCCCCGGTGGGTACAAGGAGGCCAAGAGGGCCCTCCATACGGCCATCAAGCGGTCCAAAAAGTTGGGCCGCGAGGAGCTGATAGAGACTCTGGAGCGCAACCCGTGGGGGCGCCCGTACCTTATGGTAAGGGGCAAATTACGCGCTAAGGCGCTCCCACTGACCCAGAGTCTCCAGCCGGAGCAGCTGGAGGTGGTCCTGGACTCCTTGTTTCCATCAAGAGCGGAGGAACACATTCCTCCGCGCATGGCTCCGTCTCAGGCGCCCAGCGCGGAAGGCAGTGAGAACAACGTGCCCGTAGTCACGGAGGGTGAGCTAGGGGCGGCTGTACTGCGGCTTAAATCCCGCAGAAACACCGCCCCTGGACCCGACGGCATTCCAGGCTGAGCGTGGGTCCTGGCTCTTGAGGAGCTTGGGCCTCGACTTCTAGGGCTCTTTAGCGCATGCCTCGAAAAAGGCCAGTTTCCCAAGGTCTGGAAGACAGGAAAACTGGTCTTGATCCGAAAGGCGGGGCGGCCGGCAAATTCTCCATCAGGGTACCGGCCGATCGTGTTGCTTGACGAGGTGTGCAAGCTCTTTGAGCGCATTATTGCACAACGCCTCGTCAGGCATCTCACACGCGTGGGGCCTGATCTGGCGGATAGCCAGTTTGGCTTCCGTCAGGGGCGCTCCACGGTGGATGCGATCATGCGCATTAGAGGCCTGACGGAGGAAGCAGTCTCACAGGGTGAGGTGATAGTGGCGGTGTCTCTTGACATCGCCAACGCCTTCAACACCTTGCCCTGGAGCTGCGTTAGGGAGGCGCTTATCTACCATGGAGTGCCTCCCTACCTCCGTCGAATTGTCGGGGCCTATCTCTCCGAGAGGGCCATTACTTACCCGAGTTGGCTAGGGCCGGGTCGGCGGGATGTGTCGTGCGGTGTTCCGCAGGGATCGGTATTAGGGCCACTCCTGTGGAACATCGGTTACGATTGGGTGCTGCGTGGTCCGTTGCTCAGGGGGGTGAACGTAACGTGTTACGCCGACGACACCCTCGTTACGGCGCGGGGAGCAACGCACCGAGACGCAGCACTAAAGGCCACGGCAGGGGTTGCTCAAGTCGTGGGTCGGATACGGCGGCTGGGTCTCGAGGTCACCCTTCACAAGTCCGAGGCTCTGTGCTTCCACGGACCTCGGATGGGACCACCTGCGGGATCCAGCCTACAGGTAGGGGGCGTCAGCATCGGCATCGAGCCCTCGATGAAGTATCTGGGGCTCGTACTCGATGGCCGGTGGAACTTCGGACATCACTTCCGAAGTTTGGTCCCAAAACTGAGGGGGGTGTCAGCTGCACTCGCACGGCTGATGCCCAACATCAGGGGACCCAACGCTCCCTGCAGGAGACTGTACCTGGGGATCGTGCGAAGTATGGCCCTATACGGGGCCCCCGTATGGGCGGAGACCCTGACGGCCAGTAATGTGGCTAGATTGCTGAGCCCACAGAGGGCGATGGCCGTCAGGGTGATAAGGGGATACCGCACGATCTCAGGTGAGGCGGCATGTCTCTTAGCCGGGACCCGTCCATGGGACCTGGAAGCGAGAGCCCTTGCGTCTCTATTTAAATGGCGCAAGGAGGCGCTGGAGCGGGGCCAATGGCCTGCGTCTCGAGAAATCGAGGCCCAGCGGTCCCAGCTCCACCAGGAAACCGTGGAGACATGGAAGGTGCGACTTGAGCAACCAAAGGGGGGATTCGCCACAATCGCGGCCGTCAGACCGGTCATGGACGAGTGGCTGGAGAGGAGACATGGTGCTCTCTCCTACCGGTTGTCACAGATGCTTACCGGGCACAGTAGCTTCGGTAGGTATCTGTGGCGAAGACACCGGGAAACCACGGCCGGTTGTCAGCACTGCGGGGACCGCAGCGATGACACAGCGCTCCACACGCTGGTGGAGTGCACGGCGTGGGCGCAACAGCGCCAGGTCCTCGTGGTGGGTCCAGCAGGTCATGCTCGTGAAGGAGGCGGCGGGGCGGGAGCGGGAGAGAACTCTCCCACCCGAGTTCCGCAGTCGGCGGCTTGGACGCCGCCGACGTGTCTTCGCCGAAGACTATCGGCCTCCATGACCGGGGGCCTGAGGACGGTGAGTTGGCTGCTCATCGTCCTTACAGAAGCAGGCCAATGACGGCAGCATGACGTGACGGACTCACACACGCCTCCCCCCTCCTATGAAGCGGGATGATACCCGAAAACCCCCCATAGACGCGGGATAGCACCTGAACCACCCCCTAGACGAGTTGGTTGTTGGGAGCCCTGGGACATCCTTCCGAGGGCTTACCCGGGGCTCCCAACTATAGGCAGCTGGGCGATACTGTGGGGGTTTTAGTCGGTAGGAGTCCGGCATAACATCCATGAAGGATTTCCCCCACGGTCAAAAAAAAAAAAAAAAAGCTGCTGCCCGTAGCTTCGCCCGCGTGAAGTTTTGTTCCCGTTCCTGCAACCCATGGGAACCTTAACCCGGAATAAAAAGCAACTTATGTGTTATTCCAGGTTCTAATTTACCCCTGTATAAAATTTCAGCCAGATCCATTTAGTAGTTTTTGCGTGAAAGAGTAACAAACATCCATACATACAGCGATACATACTCACAAATTTTCGCATTTATAATATTAATAGGATAAGTATAAATATATTATAAGTTTTATGTAAATTATCATTACAATATGCACACTTTTCTCAAAAGTTTGTTTATTGCCATAACTTTCTTGATGTCTAAATTACTAGCTACTTTACCCTATCGATTGATACACGCGTGAACTTGGCGGCCGAGCCTCACGTCGGCCGGCCCGGGGTCATCGTGGGAGTGAGATAGATACATCTGCGCGCGAGTAGTACCGGCGCGAGTGCGTTGTTGAGGCGCGCGGGGGTAAAATTTGAATTCGAGCTGGAGTGGTACGGACTCTTAAGACTTTGCGTTGTACGTGACATCACTATTATAAAACACAAAAAGATCCCGGACTCTGAGGTGAGCATCTCGGATAGGACGATAACGAAAAAATTATGAAGATGGCAAAATAACAAAATAAAAAGCAATTCGTTTTTTTTTCTATAAGTAACTTTCGCGTAAAATACAAACTGGTATTTTAAAGGAATTTTTACAGCATTAAGTATGCTAACTATACAAATCGAATACATAGGGAAAAAGAATCTTCTCGGGCGGGACTCGAACCCGCAGTCTTTCCCTTACAGGGGGAATGCCTGACCAATTCGGCTACCGAGACACGCCCGATATGATTCAAATTTCCCACCTTATACGTCTTTGAGGCGACGTAGCGTCATCTACCGATTTTCTTACGAACTATCGGAATCAATGAATGATGTTACAATCATTTTTAAACATTGATTTTTTGATAACTGCGCCCAAACAATTGAAGGATTTTTTACAGCATTAAGTATGCTAACTATACAAATCGAATACATAGGGAAAAAGAATCTTCTCGGGCGGGACTCGAACCCGCAGTCTTTCCCTTACAGGGGGAATGCCTGACCAATTCGGCTACCGAGACACGCCCGATATGATTCAAATTTCCCACCTTATACGTCTTTGAGGCGACGTAGCGTCATCTACCGATTTTCTTACGAACTATCGGAATCAATGAATGATGTTACAATCATTTTTAAACATTGATTTTTTGATAACTGCGCCCAAACAATTGAAGGAATTTTTACAGCATTAAGTATGCTAACTATACAAATCGAATAAATAGGGAAAAAGAATCTTCTCGGGCGGGACTCGAACCCGCAGTCTTTCCCTTACAGGGGGAATGCCTGACCAATTCGGCTACCGAGACACGCCCGATATGATTCAAATTTCCCACCTTATACGTCTTTGAGGCGACGTAGCGTCATCTACCGATTTTCTTACGAACTATCGGAATCAATGAATGATGTTACAATCATTTTTAAACATTGATTTTTTGATAACTGCGCCCAAACAATTGAACGAATTTTTACAGCATTAAGTATGCTAACTATACAAATCGAATACATAGGGAAAAAGAATCTTCTCGGGCCCGAGAAGATTCTTTTTCCCTATGTATTCGATTGGTATTTTAAATTTTCATAGAATTTCAGACTTGATCTCACCGAGGAGCAACTTGATAAGCTTGAGCGCCTTCAAAATTTCTGTATTAGATTTATATTTGGTCTTCGCAAATATGATCACGTATCACAATTCCGCAACCTGCTCAAGTGGCTCCCAATTCGACTTCGACGGAATGCTCATATTCTTTCCATACTTTACAGTATTCTCTTCAATCCCCGTACTCCTATTTACTTAAAAGAACGTTTTGTGTTCCTCAATGACACACATTCGAGATCCTTGAGGTCGTCAGTAACATTACAACTGTCCACGCCCTCTCATTCCACAACATTTTATGACAAGTCGTTTACTGTCCAGGCTGTAAGGTTGTGGAATGCGCTGCCTGTATCCATCAGATGTGCAAAATCCCCGGCCATTTTCAAAAAAATGGTAAAAGAACACTATCTGGGTTCTTAGTTACCTTATCATGTGATTTTGAGTGGGTATGTGCTCGCTGTATATATAAGTAGATCTTTATCTTGTTTATACTTCTTGTTTATAGATCTTTATCTAGTGTAGGTATGTGTGTTTATGTAAATATGATAGACGATATAACGATATAATACGATAGATGAATGTATATTGTGTATGTGTGTGTGTGTGTGTGTGTGTGTGTGTGTGTGTGTGTGTGTGTGTGTGTGTGTGTGTGTGTGTGTGTGTGTGTGTATAATGTATATATGTATATATATATATGTGTGTATATGTTTATGACTACACTAATAACTACCCATAGTTATTACTGTTAATATTTAAAACGTGTCCATCCAAAGGTTGCCTGTAAGAGATCGCTCTTAGCGATAAGGCCGCCATTTGTACATAATGTCATGCATTGTCCATACATTTACTGTATTACTGGTGTACAATAAACATTTATCTATCTATCTATCTATCTATCTATGATCATTTAATCTTTGTGTACGCGAATTGAAATAAAGTTAAAAGTTCTAATTCAATGGATATATAGGATTGGTTATTAGGTTTAATAAAACGTGGGTCACTTAGTAATCGGTCGCTACGACCCTTTTTTTCTTTTTTTTTTAAAGAATTTTAGAACCAAAGTTACTAATATTCCCTCTAACCCCTTCAACAAAGCTAAATTGCTTGTGCTAGGAGTGGGTTCACATCGGTAGTGTAATGGCCAGGATTCGAACCCGGGACCTCTAGATCGTAAAGCCGACTCCTTAACCACTAAGCTACCGATGTTTATTTTACTATTACTCGTATAACATTGAGCAAGAATGATTCGGCAAATATTCTGTTGTTGATTGCCTACGGCGTAGCGTGCTACGCTGCTACGAAATCACTACATTTGTTACCTATGTAAATTTAGATTGATTTATTACTGTTGAAATCTGTTAAATGTTAATTATTGTGGTTACTTTTGAATTATAATAAAGTAGTTTAAGTATTAAGATTATCTTGATCGTACCTATACTCATAATGAATTAAATAAAACATACAAAATGAGAACACTTTATTTCATGTTATATTTTACTAAGATTTGTGAGAAATACACAGTCAGTGATTTATTTAACGCGAGTCTTAGTAAAATATAAAATTTACAGAACAATATTAACCAGAATCAATATTAAATCAAATGGGTCACGATTTAATATTTCAATTAATATTCTTTCATTAAAGCGATTGTAATATCACGCTTCTTTGTAATTTTACAAAGTAAAAACAATAGTTGAATTCCACATCTATTTCTTTTTTGAAGTAGGTAAAATCTATTAAGGTACATCATAAAATTCTTGACATTTTAGTTTTTGCTTGACTCATAACATTAAATACTGTAAAATAGTAATGAAGCGATTGATACAAAACGTGGCAATAATTTTAGAATTAACAAAAATATATTTTTTACAATGCTAATGTGCACACACCCTAATATATTCATGTTAAGTTAGAGTGCGAGATGAAGGTTTATTTACGGCTTATGAGATGTTCGCCTAAGTGAATATGTTTATGTAACAGAGATAACGGTATACGGCGAAGCCTTCGCACGAAATTGACTTCTGCAGAAATATCTTTACTTTGGCAGGTAGTAGACACGTACGGATGTACGCTATTGCCCGCGGTTCTTCTCGCATCGAGTTTTAATATCACTTCCGTAATCTCAACTGCCAAGCAGTATACCTGAATGAGGCTTTCCATTAAGAGTTCGGGGGTCAGATGGTGGTGGCAACCGTAAAAGTCAAATTAAACCAAATTGTGGAAGAGAGTAGTAGAAGAAATGTTCTCGGGTATTAAAATGCAAGTTTTAGAAGTAACCAGAATTCATCAAGAGCCATTTGTATATAATAAAACATATGGTTAAAAAATAAAAAAACCCGACTGCCACTGAAAAGATCGAAATAAGTTTGATAGCAGGCGGTACCCATTTGCCAGTTGTAAACCGAAAGAAAATGAATGAATTTAAGCGATGGACTTATACATACATACATACATACCTACATGCATAGTCTCGAAAAACATTACCCTCCTTCCTTTGGCAGTCGGGTACAAATAATCCGTTAGCGAACAAGAATAGTAAAATACAAATTAATACAGTGCGAAATGAACAAACTTTTTAAAAGCTTAGTTCCGACTAAAAACAGCGTGCAATGTTTTTGGCTTTATGATGTTTCTCATATGTATGAACTGCCATTTTAATTCTCTTATTACTTCTATAAAATTCATATTCTAAAACAATAACATGCAGTTTTAATAACGTGGTTTATGTAAGTTGCGTTTCTATAAATATGGATGTTCTGGTGACTTGCAATCTCGCATAAGGAAAATAATTCTAATAATATATATAGCCTGCAGTCAGGATGTTCCTTTGCAGATATTGACAAATCCGATATTGGATACTGCTCAGACACTGCAATTTGGTTGAATTTAGAGATCAAAGCCTGTATTCCAGAATTCAGACATGAATCTTAATTTTCATGGATAAATTTGACAGGTTGTCAATTACAATCTGTTCTCAGTACTAGATATAATTCGAGATTCAAGACTCAGTATCGTTTTGGAATACGGGCCTAAGCATACCATTATATGAGTTTACGTTAGAGTTCATAATATTGGCTACATGATAGCTTTAGTGACAGAGCCAATTTTTTTTTAATGATATCTAATTTTATCCCGGGAATAGATTCCTGTGGATAGTAAGAGCGAGATTAACCCCGTGGAAAGAGGTTATTGTTATTAAATGATGATGGTTACATAAATAAAAATGTCGTACGAAAACATTCTTAGTAAAATATGTTTTCCTGCGATGAAAATAAAACAACTTAGTAATTTCAAAAGCCATCCCGTTAATCGATTCAACAACGAAATTTCCACGTAACTGCACATGAATTCTTTCTTAGAAGCCATTAATCGTCGGTTAAAACTGTTATATAAGCTATGTATAAAGTACCATGGTTTTAAGCTACACACGCAGGTGCACCGATAAGTGAATTTCGTAGAAAAACAATTTTAAATACAAATGCAGTACAGTCAGCCTCAGAATAATTTCGACTACAAAGTCTCATAATGATCTAAAAACTAAAGTACTACTTCTATTGTGACCTGTTTCTCGGCCAAATCGTTTATTTGACTTAAATTGTATTAGTAACCCAACTAAAGGTGTGTACTAAAAACGAGAACAATCAGTCAACAAGAAGGGGAGAAAATCAAGGCATTAAGATCATTTTTAGCACTTGGGCTGATGCTAACTGTACAACATGCTCTCTCGCACTGTACTGCATGGTTTGAGATTGATATGGTCATTTACGTTGATATAACTAGGTGTATATGTCACACGAAGATGAGCAAAATTCACGTCCCTATTGATACAGATCAGTTTCTTACTTCAACCGAAGCTTGAATTTTACTTGATCCAAGGAAGGTTATGTCCAAGGGAGAGATTTCTCGATAACAAGATAAAAAAAGTAAGGCGGTCGGTTTTTTCACTCCCTGGCGATTGATTCCGTCCGAGATTTTTCCTTTCCTTTACAATTCATTTCTCAGAAGATATTAGATAAATATTACTGGTCGTATACTTAACTGTTTAGGTTAAGCTCATGTTATATATAAAAGTATTATATTCTCGTTTAAAAAAAAAAAAATGGCCCTTAAAACGCTCCGTTTCACCCATTCATGAGGACATCCTATCCCTAATATAATATCGTGCTTGATGTCAGATAGGATAGAATTGGCCCTTTGAAGTTGTTTACGGGTGAATAAAAGAATCACTTCTCGTTTTAGATAACATTTTTACTTGAAAATTGTTGAAGGCATCACTTTGTTCTTTATTCCTGTTAGCGTCTAGATATCATTCTGTAAAAGGCGATATGATATTTAAGTGGATTTAGTGTACCTATAAGTATTATTATCAAGAAAATTATACAAGTATCACCACCCCATGTCATCCGAAGAGTGTCGTAAGAAGCAACTAATGGAAAAATACGCAGGCGACATCACTGCGAGAGAAGGAAGACTCAAAATAAAACACATATTGAGAACAGTGTTGTGCTTTTTCCACAGTATTTATTATATTATAACCTGACCGGTTTCGCCTTCCGGCTTACGGCATTCTCAAAGATTGACAATTACTTTGAGAATACCGTAAGGCGATCCGCTCAGGTTATGATATAATAATAAATACTGTGAAAAAAGTACAAGTGTTCTCAATATGTGGAACAATGAATTCCATCAAGTGCCATCAATCAACAGTATAAATAGTCGAAATAAAACCTTGTACCAACCCGTCTGGCCAGCGTGGAAACGGTAGGCCAAAGCCTCTCAATATTGGCAGAGGCCTATGTCCAGCAGTGGACTGCGATAGGCTTGTTTGATTAGAAATAGAAATAGTAATAGAAATTTATTTGCTCATAAACATGGTAACAAAGATCTTAGCAAGTAACTTAAGTATTATAGCACAACATGTTTAGCCGCAGTAAGTGGCATGCAAATTTCGATAGTACACACATTAAACGCACAAATTTTTACAAAGTTATTTAAGATTATATAATACAATAACTGGATGCGTGCCGTGTTCCATAATCAGTCTTCTATTACTTACCTAACATTACTTTTTTATAATACACCTTAATTACACATTTCCTACATAACTATAAACTATTTATTAAACTATTACATATAATATATTTAAAATATTATACTTATTTATCTATTATTTGTAGCGGTCTTTGTAATTTAAGAACTCCTCAATATCATAGAAACATTTTTGTACAAGCCATTTCTTTAATTTTTTTATGAATAGACGTTACTTAATACACAGGGAAAAATAAATCTTCTCGGGCGGGCAAGAGGAACGGATAAATAGAAGGGAAATTTGAATCACATCGGGCGTGTCTCGGTAGCCGAATTGGTTAAGGCATTCCCCCTGTAAATAAAAGACTGCGGGTTCGAGTCCCACCCGAGAAGATTAATTTTTCCCTGTGTATTCGATTTGTATAGTTCGCAAACTTAATGCTGTAAAATTCATTCAAGTAATTGATTGATATAACCCGTTGCTCACGAATCTGCCTTGGTGAAACATTTGGACCTTTTGTCCTCTGTTTACCAAGCTATTTTCCTTAGCCAACTTCTATAACAATCACGAATATTTCATCTACCTGTCTTTCTTATGTGCTTTTTTTAAAGAATATTAGAATCGATATTACTTATATTCCCTCTAGAGGACTTTTAGGTAATTTTCAGAAAATAAAAACGTAATTCTAAACTTTGCACTAAGGCGCGTATAATTCAATGTGAGCTTTTTACTTATGAACATCATCAGTGCCTAACACATTTTTATGCGAAGTGGTTATGTATGATTGCACTTGATTTTACTGTAGGCACTTTTTATTATGATGACACTTGAACACCCTTCAAGTAAGCTAAATTGCTTGTGCTAGGAGTGGGTTCACGTCGGTAGTGAATCGGTCAGGATTCGAACCCGAGACCTCTTGAGCGTCAGGCCGACTCCTTAACCATTAAGCTACCAACGTAATCATGGTTGATTTTCGACCATCGGATATACGCTACTTTTAAACAGAACTAAAAACAAAACGGTGTAGTCCACTTAGAGCACCCAGCAGAATGGCACCTGTGCAAATGGCACCTAGCCCCTAGTCAGAATGCACCCTATACATCCCAGCACTAGCCAAAGTGCTCTTCGTGGACAATATTGTAAAAATGAATTATTATCCACGAATAGCACCTGTCAAAAATCTTGATTTGTACTCTTCGTGGTCATGGCTAAGTGCTGGGTGCTCTAAGTGGACTACACCGAGAACACACGCTAAGCACATTTTTTTAATTGCGACCTAATTAGTAGCAGTATTTGTTATATAATTCTAGCTTTCTTTCTGCACTTTTGTTATAATCTAACAATTACTAAACGTTTACAATAATTGAAAACTTTTAACTTCTAAGGGCAAAAGGAAAATTTCCAGTTACAATTTATAGGATTATATTTTATTCTAAAATATTCTACTTTCAGTTCATTTTGCAGTTACATTGAAATGATTAAAGTGCTTTTCATGAGACGTCTGTAATCGATGCCATTTGTTGACGTCTGCACTTTAGTTAATGCGAAGCGTTTGAGTAATTTGTGGGTAAACCCGCACGCGTCATAGGGCAGGTAATTACCCTGCCTGTTATGCAAATTTCGACCTTATTTACTTAAAATATACGAAGGAAAAAGCGTTTTTATTTTATGAGTGAAGTTTTTTTGTTTACCGTCAACTCTTGATGGAAATATAAGTTTAGGTTTAGACATACATACATATCATAATATTCCGGGCACTATTGTTGACTCGAGCCTATATCTGAGGCTGAGTCTGGGCTGTAGATATCTGTCTGATGTAAAACAGCCCTTTTTTACTTTTTATTTTACTTTACTTTAAAAAGTTTATATATATATATATATATATTTATTTATTTTTCTTCCACAAAGGTAGGTACACAAATCAATTAATACAATATAATTATAAAGTTAAATCCTTTGTGGGAGACTGGTATCTGCACTAGGAAAACCTGTCACACAGATTACCAGGCCCCCCATCAGATAAATATTTGTAAACTAGCGCAAACAAATTGTGTCCATTTCAATAAAAATTAAACATAACTAAAGAAAAAAACTTAAAATTCATGAAAAAAAAAAGAATGACATATAAATTTAAACTTACAGGATATTCTGTGTGTGTGTGTGTGTGTGTGTGTGTGTGTGTGTGTGTGTGTGTGTGTGTGTGTGTGTGTGTGTGTGTGTGTGTGTGTGTGTGTGTGTGTGTGTGTGTGTGTGTGTGTGTGTGTGTGTGTGCGTGTGTGTGCGCGCGCGCGTGCGAGTGCGTGTGTATGTGTGTGAGGGAGAATGCTCGCTACTCAGGGACGGCTATTAAGTCTTCAGTGGAGTTATAATCAAGATTTAAAAGGTAAGATGTAAGAGTTAGTTTGCATTTTGCCCTTGTCATTGGATATATATTCAATATACCATTTAGCTTATTGTACAAATAAGTGCCTAGGAAACAGTAACTATTATGTGAAAGACTGCTCTTAAACAATTTAGGAATGCATACCCTGGTCTTTTTGCGCTTATTCTCAAATTGCGATGGGTTATAAGTCAGCATGGTATGCTTGTGCAAGATAACTTGCACAATGAACAGTTGGCGAACAGTGAGGACTTTGCACATAGAATAAAGCTCATTTGTGGGATGAAAGAATGGCAAAGAGTAAGCAACCTTTAGAACCACTCTTTGCGCTCGTTCGAGCCTCAACATACACGTCTTACCGGCCCCGCCCCATGTTGCGATGCAATAAGTCAATAGGGATTGGCATAGTGCAAAATATGCAGATTTCAGTACAGTCTCATCAGCAACATGACGTAGGTTTTTAAATATATAGATGAGCTTTCTTATTCGCTTGGACAGAAGGTTGATGTGTGTATGAAAGTTTAGATTTTGGTCTATCATAATACCCAGATATTTGATTGAATCCACTCTTTGAAGTTTGGGGCATGTACAAGAATGGGAAGGATTGTTGCATATGTGTGCGATTATGTTCTGTAGATGATTGCGTGTGGAAGGGTGATTGTTCAGTGAAAATTGAATATATTTAGTTTTGCCTGTGTTTAGTGTGAGTGAGTTCTCTGTCAGCCAGCTAATAACATTGTTAAAACCCAACTGCGCACAATGGTAGACCTCCTCCCAAGTGTCCCCGTAGAAAAGGAGCGCTGTGTCATCTGCGAAGGTAACGATCCTTCCATTTAGTAGGTTTAGTTGACACAGGTCGTTAATAAAGATTAGGAACAAGGTGGGGCCCAGTATACTTCCTTGCGGTACACCAATGTCAACCGCACAGTCATCACTGAGCCATTCCTCCACTTTGACGCGTTGGAATCTATCTTTTAAATAACTTTCGAACAATGACAGCTGTGTACCACGGATTCCAAGTTTCTCCATCTTGCCCAGTAGGAGTGGCGCAGAGACCGTGTCAAACGCCTTTGCTAAGTCAAGAAACACTGCAAGGACTTTCTTCTTTTCATCAAGTTTAGTCACTATTGTGTCTGTTAATTGTTGCACTGCATCGGCTGTAGATCTACCCTTTCGAAACCCAAACTGGTTTTCGGATAATAGGTGTTTTTTCTCCAAGTAGTTCGTTAGTTGTTTGTTAATTATTTTTTCTAAGACTTTAGATAGTGTCGGAAGGATAGATATTGGGCGGTAGTTATTGACACAGACTCTGCTACCATTCTTGTAAATTGGGTGAATGAGCGACTTTTTAAGAGCTTCGGGAAACACTCCCGTAGAAAAGCAAAGGTTACAAATAAATGTAATAGGAGCCACTAATATATTGGAGTACTTTTTCAACAAGCTACTGGGAATATTGTCACGACCGACAGCACAGTTGGCCTTCAGTGAAGATATTATGGCTTTTACTTCATATTCATCAGTCGGGAGAAGAACAAATGAGGACCGAGAAGGCAACACCCCAGAAGTATAGTCATTGCCAGTTGAATTGCTTATTTGTAGAGCCGTTACAGCCAAGGACTTACCCATGTTCACAAAGAACCGGTTTATATCGTTCACAGATTGTAACGGGTTTCTTATATCAATTAAATCTGTAGGTGGACTAGTATCTTTCTTAGTAGATGTGATAGTTTTAATTTTCTCCCACATTTTCTTTGTATTTCCCTTGCATTGTGCAAATTCTACTCTGTCGTGATTCTTTTTTATTTTTTTAAGTAAATCATTGCAGAAATTTCGGTACCGGGTGTAAGTTACCCTGAGCACATCGTTATCTGGATGTTTTTTACATTTGAGGTGCAGCCTATCCCGATTCCTCATACAGCGCAATAACCCAGGTGTAATCCACTGTTTTATTATGCGCTTGCGTCTAGGGACTTTGACGCTTCTAGTGCAGCTACTAATTGTGGAGGTAAGGGTTTGTAGAAAGTAAGTCAGGGCTTCATTGGAACTATCAAGTGCATATACTTTATCAAAGTTTAGTTCTCTAACTTTCCTGTCAAGTGATGCATAGTCTGTTATTTTAATTGTTTTTGAAGCCTGACGACAAGCAGGCATACCAGAGACACTTATAATGAGGCTATAATGGTCGGTGAGGATTGTGTGTGCAATAAGGCATTTAACAGGTAACCCTGCTTTGACCAGGACGTGGTCTAGGCATGTTTTGTCATGGGTGGGGGTATAGTACGCTGGTAACATACCATGGGAGGCCATGATATTGAGATACGTCTCGGTAATTGTATTATATGTGGGTTGAGATATATCTATATTGATATCACCGGTAAGAAATATATTCCTGTAGGATGCCAGGGATGATAAAATTTCATTCAATGATTCAAGGAATTTGGGTATGTCTTTTTCACCAGGGGGGCGATATATACCCACTAGAACAGTTTGGACATTAATTACAACTATTAAGCAATTTCCTCCTACTAGTAAGGGCTCGTATACGTTATAAGTGTGTGTAGATTTGTAATAAGCAATGACACCCTCGTTTTGCGTGTAGACGTTGACTGTACCTATGGATCGGTAACCGCTCATAGCTGGTATAATAGGGTTTACATGAAGCCAACATTCAGTTAAGATGATCACATCCCAATCAATTCCGGATCTCGATATAGACGCGTTCAGTGCAGTGATGTTTCGGTTAGCACTTCTTATGTTTTGAACAAATATATTTAAGGAGGAGTTGTTCGTATACATAAAATTACAGCATTTCTCAATATCACATGTGCCAAAATCAGCCACAGCCAAGTCATCTAGGTCGTCATTTATAAGTATTTGAGCGTTATGATCGAATTTTAACTATTGTTATAAATGTTTCTAGTGTATGTCTCTGAGGTGAATGTAATTTAAAAATTGAGCAGTATTTTCGATAAATAATAACATTAAAATAGTTATATAGTGAATCAGAAAGTGGGTGTATATCTATAGTATTGCATGCGCTTTTGGGTATACATAAGATGTTGATAATAACACTTATTATATATCCATAAGAAATATTGTTTATACTATGGCGTATATGTATGCATTGCATAATACAGTGTAACGGTAGATATAAAGTACATTTCAGTATACGTGTGTTTAGTATTATGTTATCTGTGATACGTGTAAGCGGCAGACGCAACGTTATAAGGGCGGCTATGGGTGCAGACGAGCTGTGTAGAAATGTGTACAGTTGTGTCAATATGTTTATGTAAAATATATTTGTTGTAGTGTGGCAGTGATGCATGCGGGTCTTTGGGATATTATAAGTGGGAGTACAACTTATAAATAGTAAATTAACATGCACAATAGAACAAAAACATGAAGTAAGATAAGCATTAAATATTAAATAAATTAAATTTGAATAAATATTAAATAGTCATTTAGCCTTCCGTAGATTTTCAATATCTTGCTCGGAGGATATTCTAATCTGTGTAGAATCTATAGTTCTTTTAAGGTATATGATTCCATTAGCAGTCCAACAAAACAGGTATCCATTACTCTTCTGAAATGATCTCGCCAAGTAGTACAGTCTGTTAGCCTTTTGGGTAAGACATTCTGAAATAAACACTGGTTTGTGTGGATAATTGGGGTTTATATGGGTAGTGTTTAGCTTTTGCACCTTATTTTTGGTTTTGTTAAATTTTTTTGTGCCCCTAATAAAGTTATCCTTCATTAGGGTAGTAGAAAAATCCACAATGATTGGCTTTGCATTATCCTTAGAATTTATTCTATAGATGTCTCTTATAGCTAATTCATCAACACTGATATCTAGCGTTCTACCTAGGCTAGCGACTATTCCACATAACTCGTCCTTTGTTTCGCCACTGGACATAGGGATATTGCGAAGTTCAATCCCCGATGAGCGGGATTTACGCTCCAGTGCTTCGACCTTGTCTTCAAGCTGCCTAATTAACTTCCTGTCGTCCTTTCGATCTGATTCAAGAGCACTGATTTTTTGCAGAAAGTCCTCATATTTGTCAGACATCATAATGACACTATTCTTTAAATCACTATTTTGGTCAGAGAGTTTATTAATAGTGCACTGTAGCTCATGAAAACGTTTTTCCTGGTCACGTGAAAATGCTGAGAACATTTCTTGTATCATGTCCGACATGTCAACATCTTCAACGTCACATTTCCTTTTTTTGCGCTCCATACTCGCAATATTTGAGGTCACAATGTGAATATTAGGTGCCAAATCACAATGTTGCATATTCGAAGAATCCAGAGGTTGAAGCTCGTCTTGTTGCCTACTTGCCAACGCAGGCACTGTCTCTGATACCTGCTGAACAGGGGAGATATGGGATGTTCTTTTAAGAGGCATAATTCTATTGCTTTATTACTTCAAAACCTCAGTATTGCAGCACAGAAAAAGGTGCAAATTCAATCAATAATGTGTCTTCAAAGCAATATCAAAAACTTCAAAAATGCAAAAACAAAACTTCAAAAAGAAAAACTTCCACTGAGGTTCGAACCGGCAAACATACCATGCGGACGACCCCTATACCAACCGCGCCACTCAGACGACTAAGTTGTTAGTGAAAATAGTAGTATACTATTTACATGAATGAAAGAATGTGTCCAAGATTATTATTCTTTCTCTTGCATATAATAGGCACATTCACTTTAATGGATACTTTTTGTAAAGAACAGGTAGAATTAACTTCACTGGTAGATCAAAGTGTAAATGTTTTTGCTAAAAACACGTAAATATCCCGTATTTTGCGGAACAAATTTTGCACTAACAGTTGCTTTTCCACTTTTCACGTTTATTTCACTGGTTGAAACAATAATACAACGATTCTAATCACTTAAATCAATTTAAAACTTTGGAGCGCTTTGAAACACGACTATCCGCTATAACGGTTGCGGGGGGGGGGGGGGATACTATATGCTTAATACTTTTTTAGTATTTTATTGTATAAAAGCTTGACTAAACGTATTTGATAAGGCTAAAACAAATTCACTTTAAATATAACCGTAGAACTAATACTCATTTATGTATCTCTAAGTTACTGAGTTTGAGAAAAATACTATTGATAGATGCGACTGCCCTCTTACCTCTGAATACCGCCGGGTGCGAAGGATATGAGGACCCTCAGTTGGCGTGCGGTTTAAGTCGGTTCGAGTCCGACATAACCTCCCTTCTGGGCTCCGGCGGGGGAGGTATCCGTGGGGATTTCCGCACGAAAAAAAAATGAGGGTTACATTCGTCTATCATCCGATACCAGCTTACAGGTGAGGTTGGTGACAATCTAGTTAAGACCCCAAGTAATCTAGTAGGTATACAGAATTGATATCACTTAAACATTTTTTTTACATTATAGACCTTATTATATTCATATAACAGTAGTTATCGTCACACAGCGATTTCAAAGTCATTTAACCCCAATGACAGCGAATCTTGCTCACTTAATACACTCCGGCGACCCAATTTCTTAGATTAAATTTATTTCCCAGGCGACAGACTCAAGCTCTTGCAGATGTCATTAGCAACCTATATTAGTGGGTAGTTGTTAATTACTTCTTATTGGTTGCTAATAGACTTCCGATGGGTTTAGAAGCGAATATATCTACTATTTGACTACTATTGCTTATTATTATATTAAAGTGTCTAGATAAAGGTGTGATTTAATTTATGGTACATTCGAACAAACGCGAGAAAAGTTTATTCCTAGAATAAACAGCCTATATCATATAGTGTCAGTCGCAGATACATCCGAAGCTTTCTAGCTTCTATTTTTATACGAACGAGCTAGAAATAAAATTAGCTTATTTTATCTAATTCTACACTATTTCACCTTAGCAGCTAGGAGACCGTACCCAACTTATACGTGTCTCTTACTCTCATATAATCCATAGTTGAGAGTCACAGATACGTATAGATTGGACCATGGTAATCGCTGGGCCATGTAATTGAATACACACTGCATATTATGTAACATGAAAATTCTTTCTACAGACGAAAGAAAATATTAGCAGCATCAAAAAAAGATCCACTCACTTCATGGCATTTAACTTCCTATATTTCTGCTGTTATTTCGTTCAGTATTTGCTGATACGTTAATGTGTCAAGATATTTGTATATTTCCAAGTTCCAAATGTCGCAATGGCTCATGAAAAATATACGAATTTGTCTTCATTATTGTTAACCCTATAAATACAATATTTAAATAACATATCATAACCAAGATATAAATACCTACTACTATTGTAACCACTGAACGTGTCAGATGGACTACTCACCAGCTGACCCAGCAGAAAGATGCACGAGCTCTATTATAATATCCCAGGGCGCCTTTTCGTCAGAAGAAAGATATAATAATTTATAATAATAATAATTTATTCATCAAAAATGAGGGCTGTACATTGTACTAATACTAGTTTTACAATTATGGTCTTAATAGCTAAGTCATGTAAGTAAGTACTATAATAATGTCTACATTAGAAGTAGCATATTATAAATGTGCCATAGAATAGTTTTTATTGGTAAAATAGAATTTAAATTAATAATCTTACTTTATTTACATTTTGCGACCTACCTGATCTAGGTTTTTATAAACCTGTGCTTCAGGTTATGTCTGTTCTATTATTTAAAGTGCCTATTGCAAAATTTATACAATATAATCTAAAAGTATCTATGTTTACAGCTTATCGCTACCTATTTTAATATTTCTAACAGTTTCTCCGTGTCTGCGTAATCTAGTTTTTCTAAATATTCTGTAGTTAAAACCTTACAGTTCCAATAACTTAGATTATATATGGCTAGTATTTTGTTTAATTTATTATAAAGAAAAGGCCCTAAAAACATATAAAATTTATTTACAAACTCATGCTTAGCTTGTGGATTTTCACAAACTATATCTTTTCTTCTCTTATCTGAAGGTACTGCGGGTGTAGGGAGTTTGGTATGTTGGAGTAGTATGATGTTCAGAATAAATAATTGGCGAACTTTTAACACCTTACAGGCCCTGTAGAGTTGTTCTGTAGGAAACCTAAAAGGACGAAACGTGGCTACTTTTAAGATAGCTCTTTGAGCTCGCTCTAGTGGAAGTAAGATTGAGGGTCCAGCCCCACCCCAGGACGTTGTACAATAAGTAAGAATGGACTGACACAACGCCAAATATACCTGCTTAATTAATTTATAGCCCGATATTGCGCGTAAATTCTTAAATATATACATTAATTTTCGTACTCTTGCACAAAGCAATTCAATATGTTTACGGAAATTCAGATTTGTGTCAATCGTTACTCCAAGATATTTTATATTGTCAATTTTTGTTAATGTAGGACAAGCGCATGCAAGGTCATCGGTTGTACAATAATGTGCATACATGTTTATGTTAGTCACAGGTTTATTAGTATTTCGCATTGTAAACATCATATATTTTGTTTTATCGGTATTTAGTGATAAAAGATTTCGTTGGAGCCATTTCGTCACATAATTAAAAACCTTTTGAGCGTATTTAAATAACTCATCTCTGGATTTAGCTGGGAACAAAAGAGCCGTATCATCAGCATATGATATAATATAGCCATTTTGAAGTTTTGAGTTGCAAAGGTCATTGATATAAATTAAGAATAAAGTTGTCCCTAATACACTCCCTTGTGGGATTCCGTATCCACTATTTTGGAGTTCTGAGCTCACTTTCTGTCCAATTCTCACACATTGTTGACGATCCCTCAGATAATCTCTAAATAATAGTAGTTGCGTTCCTCTTACTCCAAGAACTTCCAGTTTTTTTAATAATATGGAACAAGATATGGAATCAAATGCCTTGGCTAGATACAGGAAAATCCCCATAGTTTTCATGCCTTTATCCCGGTTGTTAGTTATGTAGTCTGTTAGTCTGTGTACAGCTTGGCTAGTTGACCTATTCGGCCTGAAACCAAATTGATAGTCAGAGAGTAAGTTATTTTCTTCCAGATATTTTGTTAATCTGGTGTGTATAATTTTTTCTAATATTTTGGAGAGGCCTGTTAACACCGAGATAGGTCTGTAGTTATTGACACAAGATTTATCACCAGATTTAAATATCGGGGTAACGACTGCTCGTTTAAGTGATTTCGGGAAAATACCGTTAGTCAAGCACAGTTCGTAAATATGGGTTAAAGGGGGTGCAAAGATGGATTTGAACTTTTTTAGTATGTTATTAGGAATGTTGTCCCACCCTGTAGAACAATTATCCTTCAGCCCCGCTATTATTCTAGTTATTTCCTCAGCGTCTGTATTTAATAATACAAAGGAGTTTAGGGTAGAATAGGTTGAGCGTACATTTTGGGATTTCAAAGAAGTGGAACTGTCACTAGAGCAGGCTGGGTTTTGAATTTTTTCTGCGAGACTTTTGCCAACATTTACAAAGTAGGCGTTAATGTCATTCATTATGTTGAGTGGGTTTCCATTAGAATTAGATAATAAATCGAGTGGTGGTACGGGTGGTTGTGACCTGAACGTATTCTTTTTGATGAATTTCCAAATTTGCTTAGTATTGTTGCCAGCCTTTTGCAGTTCATTCCTGTTGTGTTGCAACTTTAGATTTTTAAGTAGGTTGTTGCAAAAATTCCTATACCTTTTATATGTCAGTGTAAGTATTTCGTTGTCAGGCGCATGCGTCGCCTTAAAATGTAGTCTATCTCTATGCCTTATACATCTGACGAGGCCTGGAGTAATCCATGGCTTAATATTATTGTATTTTCTAGGTAATATTTTATAGCAAGTATTTCGTAATATTGCTGATTGGACAGATTCTATAAAGTAGTCTAATGAGGAATTTGGATCGCTTGAGGTGTAAACGGGGTCAAAATCAATGCTGCGTATATCATTTTCTAGGTTGCACATGTTGACCTTAGTAATGTTGCGTGTGCAAGTTTTTCTCGGTGAATTTGTTTCTAATGCCAATAAAATTGCTCGATGATCAGTAAGCCAAGAGTTAGTTATGAATGTTTTGGTTAGTACTTTAGATTTTATAATAAAATGATCCATGCATGAACCAGTCTTAAATGTTTGACAATAGTGGGTGGGTAGCAGACCATGAGATGCGCACATATTCAGGTACCTATGTGCGTCAGCCTTAGCTTCCTCATGGACGATATTGATGTTTATATCCCCAATAATTATGATATTTTTATAAGATGTTAGCCTTTTTAAAGTAATATCAAGTGATTCCAAAAATATGTCTATACTTTGTGAAGGCGGCCGATAGATTGCGATGACTACTGTATCATCTTTTATTTCAATTATGAGACAGCTACATCCATAAAACATAGGTTCCTCCACTACTGTGTTTAGGTTATTCTTAACATATACCACCAATCCATCGTTTTGGTTAATGAAGTTACCGGTGGCGTAAGACGAGTAGTTATCAAGAGATGGTAAGTTATTTCCTTGGCCCTCCAGCCAACACTCTGTAAGAACTACGACATCACAACTTACGTTTAGATCGTGCAGCAAAACCTCCAGTGCACTCATGTTGTAGTTTATACTACGAATGTTTTGTGTTAGTATTGTTAGTAATTTGCCTCCCGTGGGTAGGAATTGTTTACAATCTTCAACGTTACAAATATTCAGTTCCGACACGGAAAAACTATCTAGATCACATACCAGTTGATTTGCTGTCATTATTTAACTCTAACACTAATACAAATAAATTAGTTTTCTAATGTGCTTAAAGTATAGTTTGTTTGGTGACGCTCTTAGGCGCCCTCATAGTCTATTGAGTTTATATAATTAGCCTCCGCGTATTTACGAGCCGGGCAACTGTCATCACCTGTTTGATGGTCGCACTTCCTCTTAAAACGTTTGCACGTCGCACATACTGGGGGACAAGTTTTCTTAGTGCACTCCTTGTGGGAATGGCCTACTTCTCCACAGTGGTTGCAAGTGGCTGTTTCTTCACGGCAGAACTTAGCGGCGTGTCCAAACATCTGACATTTAAAACATCTGGTCACAATAGTGAAGTCCCTCACCGGACACGAAGTCCAGTTAATGAAGATGCGCTCTTGGTTTATAAGTACCTTTCTGATGGCAGGAGGTACCTCGAAGATGTAGTTACAGGTGGGAAGGTTTTTCTTACCTGATTTGTGGCTCAACTTTACTGCTGCGAAGGACTCCCGTGTGTAGTTTGGTACTTTGTCTGCTAGGTTCTGCTCATAAATGCACTCACGCACCTCTTCGTCGGTTAAAGTTACGGGGACACCAACAATTACAATTCTTGGTCTGCGCTTGGAAGGTTCTTCAATTATGAGGCCTGATGTTACAAATTTGTCGAAGTTCTTTAATTTTTCGACATCTCCTCTCCCTTCCGTGCTTATTATGACGCTCCCATTTCTGACTTTCCTGAGGCCACGGACTTGGAGTTTCAGTTCCTCCGGTGAAATAATTTTCTGAACTAAAGCCTTTGTCTCATCGCTGGTCTTGTTTCTATCACTAAACGTAGGGTAGATGGCAACGGCGCTTAGGTTTGCGGGACGGACGAGTTTATCGGCTCCTTTCTTCACCATATTCGCGTACGAAGATTCGGCTGGATTCATTTTCTCCTCAACGACCTGTTTAAATTGTTCCCAGGTGGTAACAACATTCTGTTGTTCCTGCAGGTGCTGGATGCGTTCATGGGCTACAACTGTTTTCTGTTTCAGAGCCTGGTAAAAAACAGCCATCTGGGATGTTCCGCTAGAGACCTCGCGGCACAGATTTGTAACTCGGAGTTTTTGGTCCGAGTTCATCTTCCCCTCCGCAACTATGGTGCAAACTTCGTTTAACTTCACATCGATTGCCTTCATCCATCTCTGAATCTCTGATGTGGCTACAACTTCGGCTGGTAACTCGTTTTCCGTGTTTCCTGGCTGATCTACAGGTTGTGGTGTCGGTGGCGGACTTCGACGCATCTTTTGGCTTCGGCCAAACGGGCTACAGTCCACGCTAGCCATACTTACTAATCTTGTCACGTTTACCGATTTAGTTCATTTCTGCTTAGTGACAGAAATGAATAACGCGGAAAAACGAAACACTTGCGATCACACGACACACTTATTTAGTCTTACACTGCAATTGTCTAACAATAATTAAGTATTATAATTATTTAATTGTTTTCATCGTAAATAACAGAAAACACGTCCGCGCTCGCAGCTGTCACTTCCGAATTGCGTGCGTGTGGGAATACTGGGGGAGACTTCAGAGAAACCACTATTACCTCTGTTGTACATACATATATTAGAGATAGACAAGATTATACACAAGGAGTTTGCAGAAAATAGAATTATACAGAGATACAAATATGGGTGTGTCGTCACCAGCAACACCACGGCGACCTGGATGCAGTAGGTAGCCAGAGTGTTATGGCTAGTAGATGTAGTATGCGTCGGTCAAATCACTGATGATGCAGTTATTTCTTACATATATAAATCGATGTGGTTACATATGGTAAATACTAAAATAATACATGACCCTGGTTGATGGTCTGCTCGATGTCTGCGCACGTCTCTTGCCGCAGTCTCGACCAGCCAAGATGCTTCCCGTCGAGGTTACAGGCTTGCACCGACAGCGGTCAGGAACTCGACCACAGAACACGCTGAGATGGATTTTGAGGATCAAGGTGTCCTTCAATCCCGAACTAGGAACCCTAAGAACGAAATAACACTAAGAATCGTCTAGATTGCAGAAGGATGTTGATAAAGAAAAGTAAAATCACTTACCACGAAAGTGGGAAAAATAGAGGTTAACTGATTCTACAATTTTATAAATTATTTTCCAAAGAAATAGTACGTGGTTCACGTCACGAATAGAGAGAGCAAAAAGTGTGGCATGCGGCCGCGTTCTCGGTTTTATACCCCTTTAGGCGATTGGCACACTGCAACGCTCGACGCGGCGTCGTTCGTAGACGCGCGTGGACGCGGGTAGCTAGTATAGTCCGAGAGATATTAGATTTTTTTTGGTAGGTATGTGAAGTAATCTAAAATTTTGAGAAAAGTAAAGTAAAGCCATCCGACCATTAGCTCAATAGCCCAGACTATAGGTATTAATAACGCTAGAGATGAAAAGAAAATGATTAGAAGTGCAAGCTATTTTCGACTTATTGACATTACATAGTAACTAATTTTTTTTCTTATATTCGTGGTCAGCGTCATCTATTAACACGAAAAGAGACGTAACTAAGAAAATGCCATTTAGGTTGAAAGTCGCTTGCAGTCTCTGCGTGTTCCGATAACGAGCCAAAACAGTGGTGTCGGCTCCAATACCCGATATTGGGCATCGATATTTGACTTCCTCCGATCTCGGATGTCGGATATTGGATGTCAGACGTCAGTTGATGTGAAAGCGCTCTAAATTTGACGTTAAATAGTCATGTTGCATTGCATAAATATTAATTTAAAATTCGTCTCAATACCTACACAGAAATTTCTAACAGCTCTCGGACTAAAACTCCCTCGAAAATCACGCGCGTGATTGTAGATTTCAGTGTGCCATACCTCGCGTTTTCTGCTTGTCGCGTGATTGCGTTGTCAGTGTGTGGGACCCAGCGTTTCTCTATACAAAATGAGCTCCGTAGAGGCGACGAGCGCGACGCCGCGTCGACGCAACAACGCTCGACGCCGCGTCGCGCGTCGCAGTGTGCCAATCGCCTTAGCTGGAAAGTTCTCGAAACAAACCTATTTTCTTTTCTAATGAGCCTTAGAGTAATCAAAACTCGCTCATCACTGTGAAATAACCGACAAAAGTCAAAACACAACTCTGCTGGATATATGTGGCAGCAAACTTGACACCTACCGAATTTAGCTACATAACCATTATACTTTTCTCCTTGAATACTGCAGTTTCTGAACAAGAGGAATTTGAACCACTTTAATTTAAATGAGGAAATTTAATTTTATCCTATTTAGGATAGCCTATAATTAAACAATTAATTTTCCCATCCAGATGCGATGAGTATTTCTAATTCTTAGCAATAAAACATGAATGGAAAACAGAAACGCCATCTTGTGAGCACGAAGTGAGCTAGCACAAAGATACTTACAAAGACAGAAAACTAATATGGTTAGAAGTCCCACTGAGGTCGCAACAGGTGGCGCTGGTGAAAATCAATTCACAGTAAATAAAATTTACTGTTACACTATCTGATATAATACTGAATCATACAATTTATCAAATGCCAAGATAGTTTTGTAATATGTATTTTTTGTTTACTATATTTACTTACTTACTTTAAATAATTCCAGTTACTCATGTGCGTATTTTTACGCTACCTCCAGCCCTTGACAAGATTTTAAATGAATGAATGAGCTCAAGTAAAACTAGGTGTAGGATACTCCATCCTACTAGTACTTACAATGTAATATGCAGAATTGCACTAACTACACTCAATAGCGCAGGTTTGTGTGTGTGTGTGCTCTCGTCTGATGTCAATGGTCGACCCCCAATGACGGCTAACTCCACTATTGGTGTACGTGGGACAATGTTTATATCTATTCCATAGATACAAATACTACACTAGAGTTTAGAATTATTTAATACAACAATGTTTCCATTGGTTCCAGACGCAGAAGCTACAGGCTCGGACTTGCAGCGCAAGCTGGATTTGCTCAATGGCACATTGGAAACTGAAAGGGCTGAGCAGGCGCGCCGCCAGATGCAGTATATTGCACACTGTACGTATATTTATTATGAGTCTTTCTTCCTTAATTATTTTTTCACGGGCGTTTATAGGGCACGCCCGCGCTCGCGAGACAGTCCTCAGTCGCGCCGGTGAGCGTGATATGACTAGAGAAAAAAAATTGCGTGTTGCATTCACACGCAATTTTTTTCGGTGTGATGCACTATGCATGTTTATTGGACACAAAGAGTGCTAGCAATGTAAGACCACGCTTCCCTGCACACACAGCGTGATGCGGGGTAATGCACCAATCGCCTCACTGTCCTATGAACAGGAGGACAAACTTAATAAACGTCACTTGATTATTGTTGCATCTCTACAAAACTAATTTTTTTTTCCAAAATGATGTTCAAATTTGATACTTTTAGGAACTGTTTCTGGGAAGCCTCTCGGGCAGGTCTCACCTCCAAACACCAACAAATACAGAACTTCATTTTAAAACAATATTACAATACAAAAGAGATGGTTCAACATTAACGATGGGTATCCATTTACTCAAACACTGAGTAGCCAGATTAATTTAAGCATATAGTGTATAAAATTAAATTAAAACAACTAAATGTGCCGTGGGATTGCGATTCAACCCAATAATAAATGGGGTTACCGCAAGGTTTAACGCTGGGTCCACACTCGTACCTGAATTACTGAAATACTAATATGTAGCTATGTAGAATAATTGTCTACGTCACCTTGTAACAGTAAACCGCAAGCCGGAGTATCTGGAACCGAGATGTCATGACCATGATAATTTGTCAACAGTGTCGTTCTATTAAATCATGAGTTATTTTGTGGTTTAAGGAGGTAGCAAACAAAACTTGGCCCACCTAATGCTAGTAATTGTTTGAATGGCAGATTTTTTTTGAACTATTGTAGGTAACCGCACCGTACCCTTCAGGGACCAACTCAACCTTACCTGTAGATGGTGCATCTGAAAAAACAACGAACGAGGTTAAGGTGCAGCTTTTCGTTTCGGGTCTGAGAGGTCAGATGGCCGTCGCCCTCATAAAACAAATCAATCAAAAATATTAAGTAAAATGTGGTCATCAAAGTATATACTTCAGACGCAACTCAAACGACCAGAAAATCATTCTATGGATGACGATCACCTGTGGAAAAGGCTATTCTAACTTTGGAGACGTATACATACATATATAATCACTCCTTTATCCCGAGAGGGTTAGGCAGAGGTGAATTTATACCCACATTCCACCAATCATTGTATTCGGACCCACGTAATAGGGGATGAGCCTATTGCCGCATTTCGAGCACTATGTTGACTCGAGGCGTGCATCTGAGGCAGAGTGTGGGCTGTAATATCTGTCTGATGTTAAATAGCCCTATCACTTAGTCTAGTTTATTATTTATTTATTACCAGCTTTTGCCCGCGGCTCCGCCCGCGTGGATGTCGGTTGTCGCGACCAAACATAGCCTATGTCCTTTCTCATGGTCTAATCTACCCCTATACCAATAAGCGTAAAATACAGACAGACAGACAGACAGAGTTACTTTCGTATTTATAATATTAGTATGGATTTATAGCTTTTGCCCGCGGCTCCGCCCGCGTGGGTGTCGGTTATCGTGACCAAACATAGCCTATGTCCTTTTTCATGGTCTAATCTACCCCTATACCAAATTTCATCTAGTTTGGTTTAGGCGTGAAAGCATAACATACAGACAGACAGACAGACAGGCAAATAGACAGACAGATATACATTTACAACATTATTGTACAGTTTTCTAGTTCATTTCGCATCGATAATGTGTAAGAGATTAAAATCATTAATCACAGGTTGAACTGGGATTGTCAGCTTAAGCCATCCGTGTCGCGCCGGACGGAAATAAATCCGATCAGCGGAATCGTTACCCAAAGTAATCAATAGGTTATTTTTAGATCTGTGAGCCTGTGAATCCCCGAACCACCTTATGCCAACTATGATATTCGGTCCCATGTAATAGGATGCGCGCCTATAACCGTCAAGCAGGCGTTCGTGGCATTCAAATACGAAGATGGCGTGGCAGTAGTGAACGCGACTGCCACGCAGGAGGCGCGGGTTCGTTCTCCGCTCGGTGCAAATATTTGTATGCATGAATACGGCTATTTGCATTGATCTGGGTGTTTCTATGTATAGTATGTATGTATTTAAAAAAGTATTTAAGTATGTTTATCCGCGTTCTAAATTCCATCGTAAGCTAGTTAAGCTATGCTTACCATGGGTCTAGATAACGTTGTGAAATATTTATTATTTATAATTTATATTTGCTTAAACGATAGCTGTATATTATTCAAAACTTACTCTTGTCTGCATCTCTGTATTTGTGAAATTCTGATTTCCTTATGCAACTCTGGGATTGAAGCTAGCCTTAGCTAGCCTATTTCTACCAAATTTCTGTCAGATCCGTTCAGTCACTCGCGCATGATTAAGTGACAAACATCAAAAATATCCTCAGAAACTTCACATTTTTAATATTAGAAAGTTATTAGGAAACTTTAATGTAATCTCCATAATTGTATAAAAAATAGTGTCCTAAAGACCTATGTTATATAAATTCTCAATGGTCATGGTGTAGATTCCAAAATTAAAATTAATAATTAGAACTAATTTAGGTGTTTGTTTTGAAAATTCCAGCGGGGTACTCGGAGGATTCGGACTACACTTCTGACCTCAACTTCCCAGTGGGGCAACATGCCAACTGCAGTGCCTCTCAGTTTCGAAGCGCCGCGCACCAGATGCACACACCACAGGTAAATAAATCACCATTTTTTAAATAATACATAATGTATGACTGAATTTTTCATAGCATTTTTAATGCTAACTTTAAAGTTCGAAAAACATCGGAAAAAATGAAACGCTTAAGTGAGACTTGTTGATGTTTTTCGAACTTTAAAGATAGCATTAAAAATGCTATAAAAATTCAGTCAAATATTCGGGCGGAGTCATCAAAATTCAATGTTTAAAAATGGTTGTAAAATCATTCATTGTTTCCAACAGTTCGTAAGAATGTTGGTAGATGGCACGGATGGTTAAGGACGACGGTCGTCCTTAAAGACGGATATAAAGAGAAGGAAAATTTGAAATGAATCAGGTGTGGCTCAATAGCTCGGCTGTAAGGGAAAGGTCGTGGGTTCAAGTCCCACTTGAGTGCATCTTTTTCCCGATGTATTTCGTACTACTTCCTGCCTATGTTTCTAAAAACTATACAAAGGTTAGGGTACTAGTTTAGTCACATAGAGATTAAAGTGATGCTAAATTTATGATATTGTAATTCCAGAGATCGTTGGAGGTATCACGTGAGAATTCGTACGAGAACGAAAGAGAGGAGTACCACATGCACGGCGACACAGATCCGCTTTACTACAACAGCCAACCGAGAACTAATAGGTGAGAAACATATGAAATAGATTCAATAATCAAATAATTAATTAATTGTTATTGGTACAAAAAATGGTACAAAAAACGTAGTGTAGGACGCCCAGCGGCCAGGTGGAAGGACGACCTCATCAAAGCCGCCGGGAAGCGCTGGATGCGGACTGCTTCAGATCGGTCATTCTGGAGGTCTATGGGAGAGGCCTATGTTCAGCAGTGGACTATGTGTGGCTGATATGATGATGATGATGATGATGATGATGGTACAAAAAATGATTACAGTACAGTTGAAACCAATCAGTCGCACCTCTAGACAAGTGGCAATTCATTGGCCAGCTTATCGTAGAATAGAATGACGATGGGATTTGACGTTTATGACAGTCGCAGTCACAGCTTCCGTGGCGTGGCGGTAGTGAACGCGACTGCCACGCAGGAGGCGCGGGTTCGATCCCCGCTCAGTGAAAATATTTGAATGCATGAATACTGCTATTTGTATTGGTTAATATGTATAATTATTATGTATGTATTTACAAAAAAAGTATCTAAGTATGTTTATCCGCATTCTAGATTCCATAACAGAAGCTAGTTAAACTTACCATGGGTCTAGATAGCATTGTGTAGAATCTTGTGTTGTAAAAAAGAATATACTTCAAATCTCATACATTTGTTATTTAGAATTGCCAATTTTTCTAGGGCTCGTGTTTGGGTCATATTTACCGTTTTTTTGTTGGACCACGTCTAATTCATTGTTAAGGCATAACCATACACCAACAGAGCAAACACTAGAAAGATATCGACCAGCCTTTAATTCAGCTCTCGGAAAATGCAGCAATGACTCTTTATTTTCCCAAAAATATCCACTATTTAAATATCACTGGTAATTTTGACCAAACTTGAGTAACGCAGTATTTGGAAAAAATAATAGCACTTTTGTTTTAGAACACTCAATAATATATTCTTTTTTTCTGGTTACAGGATAGAAACGTGGTCGCAGCTGCACGCACAAGCGAGTATAGAGTCTGCGATATCGTGGCGAACTGCGGCTGATTGGCAATCTGCGGGTAAGACCAGTTCCGAATCTCAAACGGAAAAAAAACTATAGGAGAACCTGCCGTTCGTTCATTAATTCTTACTTCTTTAGAGGCTATTGATCCCCGGCAAATGTGGCAACCTATGTCACTTACTAACAAATTGCCGTAAAAATAGTCAAATTGACAGCCTCAGTGGCGTGGCGGCAGTGAACGCGACTGCCACGCAGGAGGCGCGGGTTCGATCCCCGCTCAGTGTAAATATTTGTATGCATGAATATGGTTATTTGCATTGGTCTAGGCGTTTCTATGTTTATGTATGTATTTATAAAAAGGATCTAAGTATGTTTATCCGCATTCTAGATTCCATAACACAAGCTAGTCAAGCTCATGGTAAGCTGTGTTGTGTTATGGAAGCTTAACTAGCTGGTCTAGATAGCGTTGTGTAGAATATTGTGGAATATTTATTTATTATTTATTATAATAACATAGCCCGAGAGCCAATCCAGGTTGGTACCAAGGGTTTGCACTTTGGAGCTCAAAATTTAGTTTTAAGCCTCAAACCTGAACGGAAAGATTGTGTCAGAGCCTTGTTTATCTATAGGCAGATATACTAGTAGTAGGCAAGGTTGACTAGGCCACTGTTCTTGGTGGAACTGCATATACCTAATCATCAAATTGTTTAATAGACAGCCTCTGTGGCGTGGCAGTAGTGCACATGACTGCCACGCAGGAGGCGCGGGTTCGATCCCCGCTCAGTGCAAATATTTGTATTCATGAATATGGCTATTTGCATTGGTCTGGATGTTTCTATGAATAATATGTGTGTATTTACAAAAAAAGTATCTAAGTATGTTTATCCGCATTCTAGATTCCATAACACAAGCTAATTAAGTTTAACATGGGTCCAAATAGTGTTGTGCAAAATGTTGTGGAAATATTTATAAGAACTATTCTTGTAAGTTAACGAACGTTTTTAATCATTGACAGAGGAACAACGTTTGCCGAGCCTAGAGCGACAAAGTACGCTATATGACGACAATATCGGGTACGGTTACGATTCGTACGGCGCTTCCACGCACATCAGGTAACTACTATCCAAAACCTTTGGTAAATGTAAACCTTTGAAAATGCCGTAAGGCGAAACCAGTCAGGTGTATTAGAACAAATACTGTGGAAAAAGTACAAGGTGTTTTCAATATATGTAACAATTTCCACTAAGTGCCATTAATCAGCAGTATAATTAGTATAACTACTATTGGTCTATTTTTGTTTAATGAATTTTATGAGGGTTCTTGATATATGAATACAATAATAATAAAAATAGTGCATCATCCTTTGTCGCTCGATGTAGACAATGATTGCTAGCATAAAATATGATGCAGCGATTAAAACCAAGGTGAAACGCTCAATGATGACCCTCGAATTAAGATGTTTATTATCGTATCGATTTTCTGATTGCGTCAGCTCGGGGGATTTGCTTTTCCGGGAGTGACTGCCGGCTGACCTGTCCGCAATAGAAAAGTTTACCAAAATTAGGAGAGGTTGTCTTGGGCTCTAAATGGAAAAGTAGGGTCTTGCACACACGATAATGATGATTTAAACGCATTAACTACTACAAAGCAATCAGAAACGCGCTATTTACTGAGGTTCACCAGAACTATGACTGGTTAACCTAACTAAATAGCGATGCGGTTAATCTCTGTAATTTAAAATATCCCTAATTTATCAGAAAAAAAAAAACAGTAGTTTTTGGGGATTGCCGATAGAAGTGAAAGCTAAATAACTTGTGAAGCAGAAACGTTAGGTGACAATGATGCAAGTTCTAATACTTTTGTTCACTCAAAAAGTTCTCAATGCGCTTAAGGAAAATTTTACTTCAATTGTGGATAGCTAAGTACTGTTTCTTTTCCAGGGACCACTCGCATATATCACAGCAAGCGAGCTATGAAGAGTACTTCGACTCGACCAGCTATCCCTACCAAACATCGTACGTGGGGGATGACTCACGGCAATGGGATAGTGGCGGGCAGTACTTTTATGATGACAATTACGGTCTCACGCCTACTGACTATGAGAATATCGTCAACAAAAGACGGTCGTCAGTTGTACAGTTACCACAAGTGCCGCCTAAGACGGTGAGTACAGCCCCTTAAGTGATAATTCGCTGGCCGGCGATTGGTGGAATAGAATGACGAATATTATGGGATTTGACGTCAATGACATACATTAACGACTGTCATTCGTCAGAACGATCTTGACTAGCAAAGTACTCAAAATTATCATAATACCTGCTGATCATGTTAAACCTGTTTTACCGATTATACTATCGTCTGAAATATGTACAAGCAGTTAACAGAAAGAGGGAAAATCTGAGCCTTTGCTAGTGAAGACAGATCTGATGGTGACTGTACGTAAAAGGTCATGGTTATTTATGAATATTCGGGACTTCACGCGATTAAAATTTTTGACTTACTTTTGCCGACGTTTCGGGTGCGATGCTACACCCGTGGATATGACTTGACTGGCCGTGGCTTGCTGGTGGCTGGCTTGACTGGCTGTATATAATAGGTTTGAGATAATATCACCGTTGTGATCGTCATCATATCACCGGAAATCTTGATTGAATTCAAAATAGTTATTACTGTAACAGTAATAACTATTTTGAATTCAACCAAGATGATTTAATTATATTAACTGTTAATATAATTAAATCATGTCTATCCAAAGGTTGCCCGTAAAAGATCGCTCTTAGCGATAAGGTCGCCGTACCGTTCAGTTGTATTGTCCATACGGGTACTGTTATTTAATAGTGCACAATAAAGATCTATCTTATTTTATCTTATCTGTCTTTTTATTTGCTTGCAATGTACGCAAAAACTTTGTTCTAAAGATTTTGGTTAGAATTAAAATCTTCCGTTTATCGGTGATATGAGCAGAAGTGGCCTTAATCGGTATCCGTGAAGCAGCGGGCATCATCTCGTTACTTATATGGACTTTTCATTACAGACGATGCCATCGTCTCGATATTCAGATTACAATGAGATGGCACCCTACAGACCACGGCCGCGACGCACTGCGGCGAGTTTGCCAGGTAATATACAACTATAATATATATGTATATATTTATATTGTAAAAAAAAAAAAAAAAATCTGCGATAGCCTAGTGGTATGGGTAATGGACTGCTGAGACGAGGTCTCGGGTTCGATCCCAGGTTTACCATGGCACACACCAATGACTTTTCGATGCTTTTCGAAGTTATGTGTGTATTTATCGCAGGTTTATAAGTGCCCGGCTAATGGCAATAGGCTCGCCACCTATTACATTGGGACCTAAACATAAACTGGCGAAATGTGGGTGCTAGCACCTCTGCCTACCCCTTCGGGGAATACAGGCGTGAGTTTATGTTATGTTATGTTATGTAATATACAACGAGAATAAAAGAAAATCTGTACACAATATTTTTGCCGTCAATATTAGTTCTTTTATTTTAACTTCTTTAAAAACGGAAAATAATACTGATGCCGTTAATGTAATCGAGGTGCATGTCATTTTATACTCGTAGTACCAAAATTCAATTCGTTCCAAAATTATACCATAACTGTTTGTATCTTTTATTTTTTATATATTTTGGTACGATTCGAAATAAAGAATGCCTTTAAGTCGAATTATGAATACTGAGTACAATGAACTCTTCACCAAATTGACGGCGTGCGTTGTAAATAAAGATCATTACCAAATATTATTATACTCCGTCAGTATGGATTATTATCAAATAGTCAAAGTCATTATTTTTACCTACAGTTACAGACACTGACTTCTTAAGCAACTTATTCTACTATATTTGCTTTTTTAAATAGCTTTGTGACCTAACCAGCTATGCGCAAGATTTACAACTATGATATACTTTGGATGATTGCTTGTGCATTGCGGGATATCACTTTGCAGCAACGCCATCGTCTACGCCGAAACGTGGTCGGGCGCTGCCGGTACCACCAGCTGATGGAGGCTCGCTTCGTGGTTCCCGTGGGCGTCGGCTGCCTCTGCCTCCACCCGCGGCGCAACCGCTAACGTCAGCATTCTCAGCGATGACGTCAACGTTCGCGGCGCTGACGTCACAAGCTCAGTCGTTGTCGCAGACGCCAGCGCCGCTTTCGCGACATCACCGCCTTCCCTCTGCCTCCACGCTTATAGCTACGCACGTGCCTTACGAACCCGGTGAGCTATCTATGTCTGTATATCATCATAGTAATAAACTCAATAAGAGGAACTTGTAACTGAGTACCAAAGTACTAAAGCACTCTCACATGTTATCGGAACGTTCCAAGGTTCCCCGACACGACAATGCTTGAATCAAAATATTACTAGATACCTAGGTATATCAAAGATAAAGGGCTAATTTGTGTGCGGGCACGAGCATAGCGAGAGCGACAAAGGGCAACGTGGCAAGGAGTGATCAGGCAGCGATGTCTCGCGTGGGCACGAAACAGTGGATTATGTAAAACAGAGACTAGCTCCACCTACTCGTAGTTTTTGAAAATATTAAATAACTAGCTTTTGCCCGCGGCTCCACTGGCGTGCATTTCGGTTATCGCGGCCAAACATAGCCTATGTGTCAATCCAGTTAATTCTATGCCAAATTTTACTAAAATCCAATTTGTAGTTTTTACAAAAAAGAGTTTTTTTTATAAAGGACACGTCAATTTGACTTCACCTCGCCTGTTGTTAAGCTAAAGGCAAAGTCTCGGAAAGAGGGTGACCATCGTAAATAAGTACCATGTTAACAGTGGTGGCACTCAGCTTGACGGCCTCATCAGATGCCTTTTCACGCCCCGCTTAAAGGTCCGAACATACATCCGTCCATACTTACAAACTTTCATGTTTATAATATTAGAAGGATTTAAAAGCTTGAACACACTGTAGTCCGTTTCACATATCTTGGATCCAAGTTCCGAGAGAAATGAGGTCCTGGTGCAGGCGGATTGGTTCAAGATATATGGCGGTACCTATAGCGAGAGAGTAAGACGAAGTATTACACATTGCGTTAATTTGCTCTCCTCGCCTCTGGTGCGCTACGTACCTAATTTACAATGTTTGTTGGCATTTTGATAAGAATGAGCGAGATAGCAAGACAGGTTTTCAAATATGAACGAGAGAAACTGTCCAACAAATTATGTTGTTATAGGTAATCCACGCATAAATATGTGTAAAGCTAATTTATAGGAAATGTAATGTAGATAAATAATGTGATAATAATGCCACGTCACCCCTTGTCGCTGTCGCCGTCGCTCTGCTCGTGCCCGCACTCTACTCATATTAATTTTTCACTTTTTTGGGTATTTTTGTGTCGGGCGTTTTTTAAATTTAAAACTTTATATTTTCCATATCCGTTTTGTTTGTGTAAGCTTAATTTAAAAGTTCTGCATTGATTGAGCTTAAAATATATTTTAATACTTCCGATAAAATGGTAGTGTAGTTATGCATAAAAAAGGATGAAAAGTACAAGCTTCTTGTAACCTATGAATATTTCAGTTACATTGGGATCAGGCTTCAAGCCGAGAATGATTTTTTAATCGATTCAAGATTTTTTTGTAACATTATTTACATTTTAGCATGCCATGCATGAGTGAATTAAAAAATACATTTTATTTTAGTATACCTTATAACCTACTACTAGCGCTATTTAAAACGAATATTATTTAAAAATTTAATCTTGACATTTTAATTCACAGAACCTGAAAAAACAATACCTGACGTGAGCTATGGTTACGATAGCTTTGGATATCAGCAAGATTATCAAGATCCTGCTACTAGTCAGTATCAGGAAACTAATTATAATTCAAGGTAAAATATGCGTCAATCTGTTTATTCCATTATATTCATGAAATTGTTTCTAACTTAGGCTAACAAAGGTGGTAGTTAGCCTCGATCTATTCCGTTTTGTTAGATTATTAATTTAATTAATCTTATGCCGAGTCCATACGCTTGCCGCTTGCCGCAAACTCCAAACCTCTACAAACGTTTGGCTTGATTTGACAGACCACCACACGCTTGCGAGTGAGATATTGTGATCTGAAGAAGCAAGCATGACGGACATTAAAATTGCGGCAATATCATTTGGCTTAAATTATTTTTATTATAAATACAACAAAATAAGTGAAAGGAAACGAAAAATAAAAAAAATGCTTCCTAAAGGTGACCATAAGAATTTCCTTCTTACTTTTCAGTTCATTAACTGGCTTATGAAATATTGCACTAAGGCAACACCATGCATCATCTACTTTTTTTGTCCTTGCGATCAGTATTTCCCGGGTCCCAAATGCATGATTCTGCCTGGTAACATTCCAGGAAGTTCAAAATGCCTTCATTTGATCAGTCACTCATATTTGTATTCAAGACGACCCATACGTCTGTGCGCCGCCAGTACACAAACGAGACTGAGTGCACGCAAACGTGTGAACGAGTCGCAAGCGGTTGCGGCAAATTCCTTTGATTTGTGACAAAAAACCCGACACTTGACGGACAAGCGCTTGCAAACCTACGCAAACCAAATCAAACGCCTTATCCACACGTTTGAATTTGTGACGGCTTCTTTAGGTTTGGCAAGGGTGCGGACGCGGCATTACAATACGCAAATAATATTCCATTTCGTTGATGTTTTTTTGTTAAATCAGTTTAATTAAACTTTTAGTTCGATTGGTCGAACGGTACGGAATAAATATTTCTTTTTATCTAGATATTTTTTTGTTAGACCATATCTTACAATCCATCATCCATCATTACGCATTGTCTAGACTCTGTTATCCGGTCCCGGCGCTTGTAATTTCAATTCGATTAAAAAGAAATACTTTGCTCATCCGTGTGATCTGTCAAAAGAAAATAGACCTACGTTTCGTAGTACTATTATCTATTCTGTGGTTTCGTTACGATCGCCTCATAGAGTGCTCGCAAGATAGGTGTGCGCGCAAATGGTAGTGTTGACGTCCTAATATTGTTGTAATTTTAAATTGTTTTCTTTGCCTTAGTTAGATTTTAAAAATCTAATGTTATTGCTTTACGTTAAATACCCAAAGTGTTTGTATTATTTATTGTTCGAAGACTATATAAAATAATAGTTCCGATTTCGGCCGCGCGCAGACTTATTCTTGCGAGCACTCTAGTTTCATTAGTTTGTAATAAAATTATGTTTTAATGTACCTGTACCTATGAATTGTAATTTTACTCTTGGGCCTCTGGGTGGTTTCGGTTTCGGTGGGGACGACACCTTATCGTACGTTCATTTGTTGCAGTAGTTACGACGAGCAACCTTTCTTTGACGAGACTCCTCATGCCACACCTCCTGCTAATGGTTAGTATATTTAATGATCTTGAGGGAGGGTAATAAGCAATCTGCTGCTTATTGCCCTCCGAGTTTTTCTGCCAGTTAGCTTTTTTTTCAAGCGACTGTTGTCTGACTTCCGCAATCCACAGTTGACATCGGAGTTCTGTACTTAGACCAGGTTATTGGACTTTTTAAGGCTCCGACTTCCCGTATCGAATGACACACATGTTCGTCGGAAGCTTGGAAGTGTCTCAATGTGTTAGGAATGGTCACCTGGAATTCTGGGTGTCTGGGTAGTCTGAATAGAGAGGTATTGCTCATACTTGCAATGAATTTGTCAACTTAAAGAGTTTCCACCTAGCCATAAGTCTTCTGAATATATATTTCTATAAGGAGGAAGTTCAGTACTGTGACTAAGCACTGGAATTCTAGTAAACATAACGGACCCGTGAGATTCTTTGCCTCCGTGGCGTGGTGGTAGTGCACGCGACTGCTACGCAGGAGACGCGGGTTCGATTCCCGCTCAGTGCAAATATTTGTATGCACGAATATGGCTATTTGCATTGGTCTGGGTGTTTCTATGTATAGTATGTATGTATTTACAAAAAAAGAAAAAAGTATCTAAGTATGTTTATCCGCATTCTAGATTCCATAAAGCTATGCTTACCATGGGTCTAGAAAGCGTTGTGTGGAATGTTGTGGAATATTTATTTATTTATATTTATAAATCATTTTTAATCTCAATGGTAATACATATTTTTCCTATAAATAAATGACATTCCTGATTATATGAATAATGTCAAGGTCAATCGACGGTTAGACATTATGTATGATTCAAATGAAATAACCGTGATTGATAAGAACATCCGATGTGTAGGACATACAGTTTTTAATAAATTTTAGATATGACCAGTCGTGTAATACAATTTTTTTGTGAAGAATTTTCTCATAATATAGTGAACATTTTTTGTCATATTACAGCTCAAAAAACGCCATGGAATGATACTGAGACGATATCACAATTCACGTACCCTGTGACAAGTGAGATTGATTCTATACTACCAAAAACAGTGCCATCAACAATATCATCGTATTTACCTCAACTGCCAGTAACAACCCAACAAGAGGTTTATCAAGATAGTCAGTATGATAAGAATTATCCACAGTATGATCTACAATATGATGATCAACAATATCAATATGATCAACAAGATCAGCTGTATCAAGATCAGAATCAATATCAAAACAAACAACTGTATGAACAAACGGATTACCAGTATCAAGAACAGTATGAAAGTCAATATCCAGAAGAGCAGAAACTTGATCTCCAGCAACCACAATATCAACATGATCTGCAGTACCCGCGTGAATATCAGCAAGACCAACAGTATCAGCAAGATCAACAATTTTTACAACAGAATCAATACCTACAGCAGCAAAAGCCTTTACAGTTGCAACAGCAGCAACAATTGCAATTCCAACAACAACAACAGCAGCAACAGCAGCAACAACAGCAACAACAGCAACAACAGCAACAACTACAACTACAACAACAGCAGCAACAGGCTAAACAGCAACAGCCTGCACAGCAACTGCAGACAACTGTTCTTACTGGTGCTGCTACATTAGGATCATTGATGGCAGGTGGAGCAAAGAAACTTGGCAACTTATTTGGTGCAGCTGCAGCTGCTGTGGCTGCTCCAGCAGTTGTTCAACCTCCGCACTCAGTTGCAGTGACCACAGCTTCAACAAATCAGTTCACAGCATCCGTAGCCCCTGTAACTCCATTCTCAAGTACTATTACAGCAGCATCCGTCCCTGCCGAATTGCCATTAGTACCAACTGTAACCACATCAGCACCTGTAACCCTTCCACGTACTCCATCTCTGAGAAGACAGGAATCTATACAAAGACCTTCGGTGCGTCGAACGCGGACGCTACCAGACGCACCCGAAGACTTAGCCCAGACGAGTTTCGACGAAAGTGCCTATGAGGACGAGTATAATAAGACTGAATACGATCAATCAATAGACCGTGATAGAGCATCTTTAGACAGGTATCATGACGATGAGTATCATGATACTACACTTGAAAAAGTGCCCGAAGAAAGACGTTTTTCGGAGGTGCCTAGCCCTAGTATACAGAAGCAAGCATCTCCAACAAGGACCGTTTCACAAATACGGAAACCATCAGTAGACAGTTACCATAGTCAAACACCCTCGATTATTGATCGTAGAACCTCACAAAGTTCCTTTCAACATGAAGATAAACTCACTGTGCCGACAACACAAGAAGGTAAATGTTATGATAAAATTATTTTGTTAAAGTTGTAGTAAAGTGAAAATTTAATAAGCCAACACATGAAGTTAAATAATTACGAAACCATTTAAAAAAAAAGTTGTAGTAAATTTTCTGAGTTTACGCGAATGTCACTCATTGAAATAAACCACTTTTTACGGATTCTAGCCGAAACGTCGGGTTAAAAAGTAATAATAACAAATATATCGCGATAGAATCCGTAAAAAGTGGTTTTATTTCAAGTTGTAGTAAAGTTAAATGAGTCAAAAGGCTTATTGAATAATTTATAATATTAGAAGTCATTATCTATTTTGCTTATCTCCTTTCTTGCTACTACTAACTAACTTAAATGATGTGAAGTACCACATTTTCATGTAAGTTACTTCTAATTCAATAATTTCGTTAGTCGGTTATTAGAGGCATTTTAATTAGAAAGAAATGTGAAAACATACTAACTTATGTATTATAAATACACGCCATTATTATTAGGATTATATTATTAGAAATATCTCATAAAATAGGGCTACCGAAAAATTTAGGCTTACGTTTCACAACACTACTAAGGAGGCAAACCACCACATAACCATCAATGTAAAATATAGCAGCAAGTAAAATCTTTATGAGTGCTTTTAAATTTTGAGACTCACACATTATAATCTCTTGGGTAATTGTGGCAAAGATATCATGTAATTCTACCACTTATTCAAAATAATATACACACTTGGCCAGTAATGGAAATTTCTTTAAAACCTTGTAGTAGTAAGCATTAGTGTAAATGGGTACAGAATTGTCGATGGTTGCCACACTGTGCAGATATTGAGAATTCATTATCACTACACAAGCAATGATGTCCATAATGTAATGTTATATTTTTTCTTTACTCAACAGAGTTATTTACAGAAAAATCAAAGGTTACGTTTCAAGATGACCGTACGACGTATCACGAAGTGCCCGAACAACCTAATGGTTTTCATGACACTGAACCTTATGATGACAATGTCGAAGAATATCGAGACGAGGATACTTATCAAGACCAAGATGACACTTATAGAGAAGAAAGAGAAAAGTTTGATGAAGATCAGGAACGTTTTCAAGAATCAGATGAACAGTACCAAGAGGAAGATAGTGTGTTTAGGGAGGAACAAGATAGAACAGAAGAAGACGTTATAGAGTACCAGCCTGAGCAACCGAAGTTGACCCCGAAGCAAAGATGGCATCGTGCGTACAACAAGATCGTGATGCAGCTAAACGTGAGTACTATAACGATTTATAGCGATGGATGCAGATTTATACATTTCTTTTATTTATTTGTGGATAGCCATAAATTCTTTCACTACATAATTATTTTTTTTGATTTACTATTTATGTTTCTTAACTCTTGTTCGGTGATCGTCAATATTGTTTCATAAAATTTTATGTTTTTATTTTATTATTTATTTATTTATTATTTATAATATTTATTTATTTGACTTTAATATCATTTTGTTTTCGAGGTAACTTTAATTTCTATTTTAAATATTTTTGAGTTACTTGTTAAATTTATTCTTTATATTATTTCTCTATTTATGGCATTGATTGAAAATAATGTTTCACGAATATAATTTTAAGCTAACAGAATCCGCATACTTCGCAGAATATTTTATATAATCAATAGTTATATTATTTTTTTACGGTCATGGAGAGTTAATAATAGCTTGCAAAAGGAAATCGGTAAGTCAATGTGCTATTTCAGGAATCTTATATTGTAAAACATACGTGCTAACCAATGAATATGGGTTTACTATCCCAGTTTGGCCAAAACATGATTTATTTTTAAGTTTAATATCGTAAACGTAATGTTTTATTTATATTTTTCTCTAGGCAAATAAACTAATTTACTGTTAAGAGTTCTTTAAAAAAAAATTGAGCAACGGTAAACCATTAATAAGCCACGGGATAAGCCAATCGATTTTATTTTATTTAAACAAGAGGGCATAAACACTATGCCGATGATGTTAGAGTGACCATATTATCAGCAAGTGTTGAGTTAAATAAAATAATGAAAAAGAATAAATAGTTTACCTAATTTTGAATAAACGTAACATTCTTTCTATGATAATGTTTTAGAACAAATTTTCTTTATCTGTTTCCGTAGCCATGAAATATAAGAATGAGACGATATGTACAATTTTAAATACTCTGGTGCCGTGGAAAAATGGCAAGTGCCTGGTGTGGGACGCTACTTGCGTCAGCACTGTCGCGACCACGCACTTGAGTCGCACCGTCAACGCACCGGCGGCGGCTGCTGAGGACGCGGCAAGTAGGAAGAGGTCTAAATACGCCGCGATGGAGCCACAATATTATTTTGTGCCCATCGCGGTGGAGACTTTGGGTAGTTGGGGCTCGGAGGCAAAGAGGCTGATCGCAGAGATTGGCCGCCGTATTCACGACCAGGGTGGTGACTCCCGCTCTGGCTCGTTCCTGGGGCAAAGGATGGCTATTGCCATTCAGCGAGGTAACGCGGCCAGCACACAGTGTGTTATAGAAGCCGATTTGCGGACATCTCCGTTTTATAAACTCTTCATAAAGAGAATTTTGAGATAAACTACTTAAAAAAACTTTCGTTGATGTACGTGTCATACTTTTTGAGAAATTAAAAAAATCGAGAAAAATCCATAGAAATCAGAAAAACTTTATAGCTGATTTCTTTATGATTTTTAACCATATTTTTTTTATAAACATGATGAATGTTGACCTAAAGAACAAATGTACACATAAATAATTGATGACTGGAGTACTAAAAAAAAGAAAAAAAATATTTTCTATGATAACTTAAATATTTTTTTATTCGAAAACTATTGCATTGTAGCATTTGTTTCAAATTGAATTATATGTATAATTTTAATGTGTATTGCCACAAAAAAAACCAGACGCGTAAAACACGGGTTTCGTAAGATATGATTTTTTAAAAATCTTGCTTCGGGTTGTCAAAAATTAAGTTATTGTGTGAAATGTACCATTTATGATCCGCAAAGTTCTTACTGATGACTCATTATTGACGTTATAGGTAAATATTATGTACTTATTGTAAATATACTATTCTCATGGCAAAAGATATGCTAACTGGCAATTTTCTTTTATGAAGGTCATCGTGTGGTATTGGGAAGGGTACCGCCCTCGTTAGGCATATGCTAAAACCCAATATCAGTACACGATGACTGGAGAAGCGGTTTGGAAATAAATTCTAAAAAGTTTAAAGTATTTTGCTATGATCTCGCCACTAGATATGTGGAACACTATAAGTGGTTTTATATGTCACTCACCTTGCATACAATACTGATACATGGTGAAAACATTATAGAATCGATTTCCTTGCCGATTGGTATGCTTTCAGAACAAGCCGGTGAATCGAGAAATAAGTTTTGGCGTTATGATCGCGAGCATCATACGCGAAAATTAAATCGCCAAACTACCTTTCTTGATTTATTTCTCGAGCTTTGGAATCCTCAGATCCAAACATAACAACCATGTTCGTTGACTTGCGAAAGAATAAAAATAAACGCACAGCCCTACCCGAGAAGGTCCTTTCTCTGTTAAAACCCTCAACAGAAAATGTTACGCTTCATAGATTTGTCTTGAGACACTTTCTTTGTCATCAGAAGAAGTATTAATTCACTCCGATGAGGAGTCCGAAAAATGAAAAACAAAAAACTTATTATTAGTCTTTATATTTACTTTTGGAATTATTTACCACGTCAACATGGAGTTGGTGCTACAATCTACATAAACCTCTCTCCTTCCTTAATCTCTTCTCAACCTTAATCTCCTAAAAACATTGAATTTAATATTTGTAATTACCTAATTAAATGTTGACAACCCTATTTCCATAGAAATTTCAAAAAAACTTAGAAACGCTTTTTCTCCTTTAACCTACGTTTGAAGTTTGTGAAATTTTAGTATATTGTAGACGACACTATTGTGCATAGTAATAACCAAAAATAAAATGCTACAACGCCAATGTACAATTATCAAAAATATAATTGTGAAAAACAGAAAATATTTAATATTTCTCAGACTACTAAAGCTACTGTCTTCTACTTTTTAATATAAATATATAGCATACAGTTATACTACTCTGAGTGCTAATAAAGTGTAATGGGGTCATAATTTTCCTAATAAAAATAAATAAAGATTTTCTTAAGGTCATTGACCTCTCATAGAAAAATTAATATCTCTAAAACTAGAGAAGATTATCGTATCGGGATTTCTGTCAATTCTTCATCACGATGGTGCCCATCAAATAGACATATAAACCACACATGTCCGCAAGTCGGCTTCTATAACACACTGTGCAGCATCATGGGCACCTTTGCGCCGGGAACGATACGGGGCGGGTTATTTGATACGACATAACCACGGAAGCACTCCGTGTATTTTGTACCATGTATTTGACATTTAAATGAATAAATTTTAGTATAGAATTTTTTTTTTAAATATACAACCTGGTGAGTAACCAACAAAGTAGGCATCAACTTTTAACAGATCGGCAAATCTGTTATTCCGATATTTTTCTTTTTTCAGTGCCTTATGTTTGTTGAAGTTTGTTTAAATTTCATTAATTTAAGAAATCAAATATTAAAATATAAGTATGCTTAGATTGTATCGGTACGCATCCCGTAAACTTATCTGAACCTATTTTTACCAATCTATGTTTACCAAACAACGAATTATAACGCATCTTTAGGGCATGCAAATTATAAAGCTATTGTATACGAAGAATATACTTTTTGTATACTGAGTCTGAAAAAATCAAAGGATTTTTCTAGAGCTTAGAGGCTAGACCAACTAAAAAGTATTTATAATTTTTAAACGATATTAATTTTTAGTTTTAAACCACGATTATTGACTCATCAGTTGTAGATACGAGGACTTGCTCCTAAATACCATTACTTTAATACAAGATTTTATGCCAAACTCCGTAATTTAAGGAAATGTACCTATTGTACAGTAGTGTTTCTAAAGTTTACTTATTTTTCAACACTATCTTAACATCGAAGCTCATATTGAATGTTCTATTAAAAACTTGTCCTATTTACTGTTATAGCACAGATAAATGCCGAACATTCTTCTGTAAGAGTGTCTCGCCACCCTGGGGGATCCCCTGCTGCTTTATAGCCTTGCTGACGATTTAATGGACACACTAATTACGATGTCTGTGCTCTCAATTGAGGGTATGAGAACTTTAATGGGTGAAGGGCTGAAGGAAACTTTGGTGTTATTGATTTATGTCATAAGGGTTTAGTTTCATATTATTGATTTAGCTTTTAGGAAGACGGGACGGAAGGTTATTATCTTTATTCAGCACAATTCATGAGAAAATAAACTTGGTCACGCATATAATTTTAGGGTACGAAATAATTTTGATTTTTTAATTATTTGTACGCTATAGTTTTCTGTTGGAGTTCTAATTATAGTAGAGTGGTATCTAATTGTTTTGTGGTCTTAATAATTAAGTAGGATTATGTATTCGAATAGATGATAGAAACCAATCAATTTTTCAGTTTGTTTATGCCTGTCATTATTGTGCGACACTAATTCCAGATAATCTGAAGATGAACTGGACTGAAGTTACGCTCGTTTCCACAAAAAAAGTCAGTAATTTCGTTTGTCGCCAGTTTATAAAATTGTTTTCAACTGATTCTGTCACGATTTATTTTCTGAATACATTGTTCAAGACTAGTCGGTTGCTTTAACCAGCTGGGTAAAGGCAGTCATATAAAACATTAAAACATTAAAAGTTCCCATCATCATAGTTCAATAATGTTTATAAGCACCGATATTATACCCTGCATTCTAAACAAACACTGCTGCAATTGCAAAATCCAGTACTCCGAATTACAAGAAAAACGCATATAGCAACTGTGTAGCGCTTGGTGTCCCGTAGAGCTGTAGGCACATAATACTCTGGGAAAATTGCAAAGCTATGTTTTGCGCGGCCTTCGGTTCATTCGTACTTTGACCTTGATCGGAATAAGGAACAAAAGTTCCGTTCAGAAATAATGTATGTGATTATGATAGTGTTGTATGCCATTCTTTTCAATGATTTAATACTTACTGTGTGGGACCAAAGACATAGAGTAGTGTAAATATGAATACACTATGTTTACGTACTTTATTTTTAAAGAAATTAGTTGTGTTCCTCTACTTATCTTCTCTACAAGCTAAGCAAATACCCGCCTACTCCTAACTCAAACATGTATTAGGAATGGATCGTCGGTAGTATAATGGCTACGATTTGAACCATTTTTTGATTGCGAGACCGACTTTTTAATTTATTTATTTATTTTCAAGTTAACCAGTAGCTACTAAGATACCTACCGTTTGAACAGGCTTATACCTATGTTTTTACGTATTATTAAAAAGTAATTTTACATATTATATACTTTCAGCGTAACATTTAGTTTTTAGTGTCTAGACAGATATTCTGTAGAAAAACATGAAACATGAAATCAATCTACATATTAAATTATTTCTTAGCTAGGAACTTTGAATCAACGCCTGTTGCTACGCAATTTTTCCATTCTTACTTATCATAATGATGTAACGGTCGAGTATATTTTAATATTGACGGATACATAAATATTATGTCCAAGTTTTCACTCCAGTGTGCAATGTGTATTTCTCAATACACGAACCGATCACTTTGAAGAACTTGAAATCCTACTATGAAATATATTTACACTTTAATTGATTCAATCAAAACTATAACTAAGATTGGGTGTAGAGCTATAATGAACACTGCCATTGGTTATCATGCATTTATACAGCAACAGTTTGAATATCAAGCACACAAATATATTTTATCTTGTTTCCGATATTTCAAGTGCTACAATACAAAATTACTGAGATAGATTCGCAGATTAGATCATGTGCTGCTAACGGTACGCATTCAATGAGCCAGATACGGGCTTAAAATGTTTGACAGATTTTGCGTCTCACCAGTTTAGACATTGTCCAATGGTAAATGAATTTGTAGGTCAGTGTCATTGCCAACCAGATGCCCCTGGTGGGGTAGCAATATTTCCATTACGTCTAGTTAAAAGGTGTGCCAATATCCTAATAATCCTAGTTTGAAACTTAGCATAAGCTGTGTAATCCTACTGGATTTAATTTGACCTTTGTTGCTCTACTTCCAAGGTTCATTTTACAAAAGAACAAACTCGTAGTTTGCATTAAGTTCTGTATTGTGAGTGTTTATTCTATATGATTATTATAACAGTACCTTCAGGCGTTTAGGTAAATCAATTTTAAGGCCTTTCGATTGAGAGTTATCTTATAATTTGTATACACTTGATTGAAGTTCCTAAAATCAATACCTGTTTATGTGAATGAGGTACTAGACAATAATTTGCCTCAAAGTAATCTTTGTAATACGTTTCTTCTTTAGTAGCACCGATCTCGATAAGCATTATGTTTCGTTTCTTGCAAATAACTTACCTGCTTGTATATAGACATCACGGGCTATTTGAGAAGACTATTTAACTAAAGTATTCGAAAATATGACACCTCATAAGTCGTACTGTATACTCAACTCATTATAATATTGGCCTGTAATATTACAGGCTAATTTACAATAATACTTTCTTAAAAGTCAATCCAATACTTATAAAGTATAGAAACGAATTGAATACCTTAGTTTATAACACACATAATATTGTAACATAGTTATTTTACACCTGTTGAATCTATGAAGTTCTTTAGAAAAGACTTGAAAGTACTCAAAAATAAATATAAAATTGGAGATAGGCATCACAAACAAGAGGATGAACATCTGGATAGTCGCCTAAAGCAAATTTCATAATAATTATTCTGCTGAATAAATTAATCATATAATAACAAAAGCGAAACCATTCTTCAAAGAACAATATATACAATAGAAAAAAGAAATCCTTTGAAAATAAATTAAATTTATTTTGTCATATTCTGCCTCTGGCTATATCGTCGAAACATCTTTCCGACGTAAAATACACACCAGCCTCACTTTGTGTATAGCTACAATGAATATCTAAATCGAATAACTATTTTTCGTGGTGCTGATTTTATTTCTTGGATCAGGCCGTTATTAGCACTGTGGCGGTGGCCGCCTGCAGAGTTTCCTGACGCCTTTGAACCCGATCACCTCATTAGTTCAGCTCGGGTGCTCCATACATACGCACTTGCGATACTACGCTCCCAAGCTCAGTCTCTAAACAGACTTTGCTGCGTGCACACCCCTAAAAATACTCACAAGAAAATTAAAAAGTTTGTGACGATTTGGATTATGGAAGTGTTGCGCAAGCGATGGCGGCGGAAACTTGCGAGGACGCGATAGCGACATCCTGCGGGCGACCGTGGCCCTATTGATATCGCGTACCTATCACTCGTTTGTATGCTAATTCTTCGAGCTCAGGTGTTACTGTGCAGTATTATTGTTAACGTTCATGAAAAGTGTTGCATATTAAAATGTTCCGGAGTAGGAAATGCCAAGCGATCAGCGAGGCTGATGTGCGCCGAGATCAGGGGACTGCGTTTCAGAATCGTTCGAATCCAAGTAGTTCTCGACTTCGCGTTCGACGTGGGTCAAGTTTGACTGATTTGGACAAGTTGCGATGCGGAGGTGGTTCAAGCGGTGGTGGGTCTATCGGAGATTTGATGAACATATTCAGTGGTAGTGCTAACTCTGTGGGCAGTGACACTCTTGTGGCTAGAACTGTTCCGTTGGAGACTGTTCGCCGTAATGTGCCACCTGTATTGACTCCGCCATCGCGTCCGCCTTCTTCTCCGCTTATTTATGTATCTCGACCCGTGGGCCCGCTCACGATGGCGCAGCGAACCTTAAGATTTAGCAGACTGCTGAAATATCAACCTTGTTCAGCAGACGTTTTGATTACTCTGGTGAGTACTGAACCTTATAGCGTATTTTATGATGTAAGTTTTTTATTGCGTTCAACAAAGAGAAACTTCTTATTACTCGCAATTATTATTCATAGTGGAGTATTGTTTATCAGGTTTATTTGACCGAAATTTTGGCTATTTCAGTTATTATCAACAGATTTAGACGTTATAATCTGATATGTCAGTTTTGGTGCTCATATTGTTTACAGATTAATGGTTTTAATGTTCCTAATGGATCGAGTACTACGTTGGATTAACTATCTATATAAAGTCAATAATAAGCGTACGTTCTTATCTACGTTTATTTTTATTTATATTTTTTTATTTATATTTTTTAGGTTAGGATTAGTAGAATTTGTATGAGATTGTAAAATTATGTTATTGTGCTCTTTCTTATCAACTTTTTTTTTTGAATTCCTGCTGGGAAGGACATAGCAAGGACATTGTTTCACTAGAAAACATGCAAGTAATATTTTCTACTTAAGTTTTTTTTTTAAATTTTAAATCTCCGTCTTCTTTTTCAGTTGATACTATTGCGACTAGAATAAGTGTTAATATTTGCCTTTTTTAAGGTTCAAGTAGTTCACGTACTATTTACGTCACGTATTCTCTTTGTAATTAAATCACACTTTGTAAGTAAGAAACCTACCTTATTTCTGAATCCCTTGGTCACATAAATTTCAATCTGCAATCTTGTGACGTAGGTTTAGTGTTTCTATTTATTGACCTGAACCCATGTAGTCAATTAAATTAATAAAGTAATTTTATTATTATGAAATTACACCAATTTATTAAAAATAAATAGTTAATATATATATATATATATAATACAAATAAACTAATCTATCATTACTGACAAGACTATTGTAGCTAATAACTCTGATATAGTGGTGATAGATCGATTAGAGCGTCGCGCAATAATTATTATTGATGTCACCATTCCGCATGATGACAATTTCGTGAAAGCCGAAAAAGATAAGTGAATAAAATATATGGACCTGGCTCACGAGGTTGTCGACATGTGGAATGAGCTATTATTGGTTCGATAGTCGTGTCGGTTCACGGACTGATTGCCAAGAGCCTCAACCAACATCTCGAGAGGCTCGCGTTAGACAGTTGGGTCAAGGGCCTGATGCAGAAGGCGTTACTTCTCGCGTATTGTGAGGAGGTTCCTCTCCCTGGAGCCTAACCACCGGTAGCTTGGTCCCTGTACCCGATGCCAGCGGGATACTATTTTTAATATTTTTAAATAGGTGTTTTTATATGTATTACTAGTATTATATGCATTTGCCAGTTTACATTTTCATTTCAGATCAAAAATAGGCAATATTTACATTTTTATAGAATTAAGCTCAAATAATAAGACGGACATTTACGAAACGCAACGAAAACAGGGTGAACAGTTTCTGAAAGATTGTTTAGGTATTTGATCAAGGACGATATAACTTATTGTTGGTTAAAATTAACATGCACCCCATAAAATTTTCGAAGAGAATGACATTACAGGAAAATTAAATACAGACTATGGCAAATATAATATGAATATTGATGAACCCGAAATATTTGATTAAAACAACTGGTTTCATGAATTTTGAAAAGTTAACAAGATTGTATGTAAATATAAAATCAGCGGGAGTAGCGGGAAAGCTAAATATCATAGTAGCTTTTCAAACAAAATCACCAAACTATCGTTATCGCTATTAAAAATAGAGAATAGTTCATTATTATCTTGATTCCCGAATTTCTTCAGAATATTTTCGTTTCTGTGATTTGTTGTTGTGATTATGTGATGGGCACTAATCTAAATCTAAAAGTCATCTTTGGAGAAGAGTAAGACGGTCTTAAAAAAATTTGATAGTGACGAGACGAGACAAAGCGATGCTCGTACAAATCCATTTTTGAAGTATAAGCTATTATTTAGACGACATAAAACATGCACAATACTTTTAGTCTGACAAATCAAATTCTCGATTCGTCGAAAATAATAAATTCTATTTGAATTCACAACAAACTGTTTGTAGGAATAGCAAAAATGCTAAAGCTTCTATCAAACGAGGCCCTTTACATGTATATCGTAAGTGGTTTTTTTACTTGTCTCTGAATTGCTGAATCAGGTACTAGTGCGAGTATGTGTTTTACTTGACAATGTGCTTTATTCGTTACTTTATTAATATATGGTCAACCTTTTTGGGAGGTAAACCTCACCTTATTTTTAGGCCCTATTTCATTCTGTCCTACCAGTAGTTCGTATAATCGAACTGTTAGGACAATCAAATTTTTAAGTTCATATTTAAACCCTCACACTTGAAATTCAGTACCAAGAATTTGTATTATATGTGCTATCCTTCGTCCTTTCTTTTCCATAAATAATATTGTACTGCAAATTATTGTAATTGCATTACATTAGCTGTACCGTAGCTTATGCGTTTGGGCTTTTACCTTTAATTACATTATTGTAATGTTTTCTTGTTTAATTTATAATATCTTTAATAGTAAAATTTTCACCATCTTGACCGTCCAATGCTGAATCACCTTTAGGCAGTTGTATTGAGAAAGTTCTGATCTGTTAGTTATTTTAAACCTAACAGAAGGAGATGAGTATTAGGTTCTAATTTATTATTTAGCCCAAATTATTCCATCAGGATTTGAAACGTTTCACTCATCACTTAATGTGAATTTTCGCTAATATTGGGTTTACAGTATTTGTGGGTACAGCTATCTATCCGTAGTTCACAGAAATTACTTTCAATAAAATATGACGTCCATATTTTACACAGGATAAAAATTTTCAAGTAACGAATGAATTCCCTTACATTTTCCATTTGAAGTTCACTCAGAAGCGATTTCCACAATATTAGAGTTGAAATTCAATGAATCGAATCATTGAGTCGAATAGAATGCAATGCATAAGGAAGTAGTGACATCCCCAGGCTTTCAATGAATTTTCAAACACTTTGCGTTCTCATTGAAGTAGAAAGTATGTAACTTTAGAATGTGAATTGAATTATAAGTAACTTTACATATTTTAGAGTGTTACATATTTTGTGATTGTTTGAAAATGTTTTTTTTAATAAATCTATCTACTTCTTTTTCTTGAGGAATAAATCTATGATCAAAGAATCTGTCATAATTATTGTCTGGGTCTGTTTTTGTATGATGCAACATGCTGCGTCATTTTTTCTATGATCATTCTTCTTATTACTCGTGATTACTGGATACTTTAAGTCTTATTCACCACCCTTGGCCTCAGATACAATTAGGTAAATACGTCTCTATGCGAATGATGATGATGAAAGTTAAAATAATCTGAAATGTGTTACACATCAGAAATTATGTGTTACATATCTCTGTAATGCAAGTATACAGGGAGTTGTAGTCTAGGGTTGGAGTGTCTAAAATCGATTGTAAGAATAATAGATTCATGTAACAAACGATTTATCGTTTTAAAATATTAAGTATTTATATTAAGATTAGAATATATGTATTGTATACCCATATTCATGAATTGGGTAATAATAATAATATTTTCTTCACTTTGTGCACTACTTTCGTTTTTATTATCGAAAACATAAAAAAAACATTGTTTCTAGTATGCGATACGGCAAAAGTAACACTGAGCACAGAAAAGTAACGATTATATTATTATTGATATTCCCCATACGATTAAAATGTAACAATACAGTCACTACACTAAAATTAAAAATCAAATACCTTAAAACGTAACTGTATGGTATATAGTATATCATGTTTCATTCTAATCGTGTCAATTTGCCTTCTATGACTTAGGACATCTGTCATAATGCACTTATTAAAAAATTGCAACTATAATAGTTTCAGTATACTTCTTATTGTGGTATACATTGACTTATGTTGGCCTAATGTGTGCTGGCAGTCGGCTAAGTGCTAATGTTTGACACCAAACTGCGCGACAGTATTCTACACTATTATTTGTAACCAAAATATTACTATTAGGAATAAAACAATGAAGTGGTTAGATTTCTTTATTAAATTAATTATTTACGTTGATAAAATATCATTAAAATTAAATTCATAGTATTTTAATAAAGTCACGATTATTACTGTACGTTATTTACATTTTCTTTAAACTCATACAAAACGCTTCAATCACACTCGGAGTTGTTGCCACAAAATAACATTTTTTGTTACACCCAAATAATTTCGAATACCCATAATTCAAATAACTTTACCAATTACATAATATCACATTTATAACCATATAAAACTAATTAAATCCTGTTAGTAATAATTGATATTAAAAAAAAAATGACCAGCGAATATTTAAAAAAAAGTTTAAAGTTGATAATTAAAAAGTTAAAGTGTGGCAAACAGTTTAACATTTCTCATGCATTCAATCAAGCATATTTCTTCATGAATTTGAGCAAATATTTCAGTTTTGGCATCTCAATGTTGTGGATGCACCTGTTGAAGTCCCCAATGACCTTGACTGAATGTGTCATCATTCTGGAGATGATGTCTTTCAGACATACACTTAGGTCTGACACTTCTTTGAAGCCGTGGATAGCTATTTCTGCCATCACCACCGGGAAAGGTGATGTTTCGTACAAAAACTGAAAAATAAAAATAATTGTGCGTGATCATCATATAAAAATCAAATCAGGGAGTCACCATATAAACACTTTAATCTTGCAAATATAGGATCATACTATATTTTCTTCTTATAGAAAGCTAATAGAAACTTCTTATAGGAAGCTATAGGTATGTCCCAACTATCAAACTTTCTGTTGAGATGGTGCTAATACAAACTCATGATTATTCACACATATTTGGTTACAGTTGAGTTGCTCCCTTGGGCATTGACTCCATCCTTATCTATGTGTGTCACCAGTTTTATTTATTTGCTACCTGATCTGCATATTTAACGACTTCGAATTTGGAAGTTTAAGTGGCTGGTCGTATAAAACTGGTTACGTGTTAATCTATAAACTAGTTCATGAATATAAATTTGGAAATGTTATGTTCGCTTTTACATTTCTTTTTGTAATTTATTCCATTTTCAAGAAGTTGTGCTAGAATTTTCATTTAAATTGCCACAATGTCTGACTCATAAACAGTAACTCATTATGAATTTTTAGGAGTAAATGTTGAACGTTGTAGTAATTTAGCGAAGTGTAATTTTTTTTAAATTTTTCTCAATAAATAAGTACTCATAAAAACTATTTTTCAAATAAACACAGTAATAAACTCCAAATACAATATCATAGTAGATATTCGTTTGGTTTTTGATGTCATTTGCATATTTGCGTAGCGTTTCATATTTGTGAACAAAGGCAGGCCACTTACCACGGTCCTTTCAAGATCTTGACTCTCGTGAGAGCAGTTCCCACCGACTTGCTGTTGTTTTTGACATTCAAACAGTTTTGAAGCTGAATATTTCTTCAAATTGTCCAGCGTCTCGAAATGGACGTTCAACTTTTCTGTAAAAATAATTGTACTTTTAGAACAGCGCTTATGATAAAACCAAATTTTATTGGCGTATTTTGTACCTGTCATCCATACTAATATTATACATGCGAAAGTAACTCTGTCTGTCTGTCTGTATGTTACGCTTTCACACCTAAACCACTGAACCGATTTTGATGAAATTTGGAATAGGGGTAGATTAGACCTTGAGAAAGGACATAGGCTACGTTTTGTCGCGATAACCGACATCTACGCGGGCGGAGACGCGGGCAAAAGTTAGTATCCTATAATAGCTTCGAAGTGAAACTCGGACTCTGAGGGTAACACCTCGTATACGCCTGCGACTAACGCACAGAGAGTAGAGCTTCTCTAAAAATGTAATTACGAATGTAGAAAAAAACTAAAAGTAATCATTGTAGCAATTGGAATGCGATGATATCTGTCTACTCCAAAGAGCAAGACACGTGACAGTATGGATGTATGTAAATATAGACATCGTGATTATGTTCGTTGAACTTTAAGGTGTACGGACTTCATAAATGCAATAGCAATCAACTCCGAAGGAATTTCTTACAAAGGAAAAGAATAACACATCAAGAACGCATCTAATATACGTAATGAATGAAGACAATCACCACAAAAGGAGAAACATTTACAATAATCAATCAAGTAGCTTTACTCACAAACATTGACCTGCTTCATACGCGGTTTTGTTTTGGTCGCTACGTGTATTGTCATAATGGCGGATACATCGCCTTGTAAACAAGGAACCTCGTCCCAAAATAATGCGGACGTGTGCAGGTTGGATTGTGATTGCAATGGCTATAGATCAACACATGCATTTTGGTTGTCATACAAGACGATAATACCAAATATGTCGCGAGAGAATCTGTTTGAAAAGTAGTTTTATTTCAATACAAGCCTTTTGAGGTACATGTATTATAATTTTGTAATGAGTTCTTATCAGCTAACGTGGGAGGTACACGAAATAAATTCTATTTTAAGATTTATTTATATTATTTAATCTGTGTCACAAACTTCTAAGAATAAAATTTTTTGATTTTATTTTATTGATATTTAGAACTGAATTTCTCGACTCCTTAGATCTAAAATTTTAATTCCAAACCAGAATTTTTATTTTGCTGTTGAATCAATCTCTTCATAATGTTGGTCAAGTATGCGTGTATGTTTACATGCAATCAATATTAATATAAACAGGAAATCAGTCTTAAACAATTAGGATGATAGTTGTAAACAACCGAGCGTCACTAAAGGAATATTGTCTATGAACACTGAATGACATGAATATTTAGGTTGATCTCATTATGAAAACACCTTATGAAGACAATGGAAATATTTTTGCACGTAATACGCATACGTTTAATTATAGATCATCCAAAACAATCTACATATCACCGTCTATTGAGTCATGTTTCATAACTGTGACTACAATATGGGGTTCTTCAAGAAGGTCATTAGAAGGTTTTTACAGGGAGAGTGACGCCCCTAACCACTTTGTATCATCAGGTGGGCTGTGTGTGTGGCATAAACCAAACTTGAAATCTTAAGTTGCTTTTTGTAGTTATATCCAGCTGATTACTAAAATATATTGTGTAATGTACCTGGTAATCTTTGCACTCGTTGGTAGCCGAGGGCGAGACATAATGTGACATTCTCATCGGCGAGTTGCAGATTTTCTCCGAGCAGCTTCACTATGCTCTCCTTACAATGCGTCCCGTTGCGGGGCTTTCGATCGTGTATTATCACCTAGGGAGATACAAAATGATATAATAATCGACAGGAATCTCTCAATAGCGACTAGGGTTTGATATCAAGTATTTTTAAGTTTTATATTATGGACATCAGTAACCTATAACAGTTTTGATTGTAAATAAAAACATTATTTAGTAACCGGTTACTAAGCCCCGTATTTCAGAACGCTACGCAGTCTTGAATCTTAATTTATAACTAGATCTGAGGACAGATTTTATTCTAGATGACATTTCTAATGTCTGTTTTTCATCATTCACAACTGAGCGTTGTTCTGGAGTATGGGCCTAAGAACCTACATTTGCTACCATTTGCATTTGAACCAGCATCGCTACTCTGAAGAATGATGCTTGGAAACACAAATTGAGACGTGGATCATTAATAAAAGAATTAGGTTTAAGGATGGTGTAAATCTAGTTCTTTGTTAATCCATGTTTTATATTAAGGATACATTCGTTTATGCTCAGGAGAGTTCAGATCTAGTAAACAGGTCTTTAGGTAGGCTGTCTGTACGTTTAGGTTTCAAAAAGTAATAGTTTCCACAATAAATACTCACTTGGAAGTATAATGATATCTGTTCTAGATACACTGTCATGTAGTTTATTGCTTTGTCGGCTTCATTCTTCATGAGCAGTTTGATCTGAGACACTAATGTATCCATGTCTTCTCGAGACTTTTGTGTACGCATCTGAATGTCTGCTATCAGTGATCTGTAGCCTTGTATAAGATTATCTTGGAAGTCGGTCGTCTGAAAGAAAGAGAGTTTTTGTTACTCATCTGATGAGACCAGATTTTTAGTAAAAATTCTGTCACGATCTAATTTTAGTCTCCCAAATGTCAAAAACGGCATTCTCGTAACATAATTTTCAAAGAAGAACATTGACAGGGAACGTCGATATTTGAGACTGAATTTGAACAGATTTTTATTACAAACAAGCTTTTGCCCGCTGCTCTGCCTGCGTGGTTTTTGCTGCTTTCCCTTGAGTAGTAGCGTGATGATATATAGCCTATGTGTTACTCTGATGTATAAGCTATATCATTGTGAAGTTTCAGGAAAATCCATTGAGTAGTTTTTACGTGAAAGAGTAACAAACATTCATCTATACATACATCCATCCATACTCACAAACTTTCGCGTTTCGCGATTGTCCCTCTGTTGATCTCTTATAGGAGAGCCCTTGCTGAGCTTCTATGACGAACCTGGCCGCAGTGTTATAGTACTGTGGTTCTATGATGAAGTTTCTATGCACGAAGCGTAAGACATTAGAATGGTCAGAGGATTTGGATTGTTTTCTTTTATGATCTTTTTTTGTGAAAATCTAACAATATAATTCTATTTCATAGTCTACGGTAACCATTTAACATCAAATACAAGTACACCTACTTGCATGCTACTATAAAGTAGTGTGCAAAAATGTTTGAGGATAATGTATACACTGTAATTGTAACCGAGCCGAAGTTAAAACACGTTTTTGTACGTGTTTAAGATTTTCTTAGTAAATACATGTACAGTTAGGGCCAACATACTTCATTGTGTACACAATTCAATTGTTTCAAGATGCATTATGCCATACAGGAAGTTTATTTTTTGAGATCACGATATCGACAGTTAAAATTCAATAGTCTCTGTTTAAGTTTTAGGCTTCTCTCAACTTTGTGCTTTGATTTAAGGTTGCATTTGGCTTGATGTATTACAATGATTGCATACAAATTATAAATGAAATAGTTATCTAGTTATAAAAACACGGAATCCTCATAGTTTTTGCAAAAAGTTTTTGTAAGCCCGTCAAAACTGGGCTGGTTTTGGAGATTACTCGTTACAAACAGAAGGGAAGATTTTTAATTGTGGTTTTGACATAGTCATTATGATATATTCTTACGTGGTAAACAATCGTAAAAAAAAGTCAACGGTATAGGTGACAGAAATGTCCTGAATTCCACATTGGAAGGCGAGTACGCGGAAATTCATTATGCAATAATAAGACAATGAATCAATCCCACGCAGAATTTCCGTCAAGTGTAGTGAAGACCATTTTTTCGTGCCGGTCATCTCCGGTTTCGTAATGGCCCCCTCAGGTATGGGAAGTACGGTATCTTCTTCTTAATCACGGTGTGTGCAGTTTTACCAGGCCCGCACACATAGAGAACAGAGGTCGTTGGGTGATCTCCGATGTCTGAGTTACCTCTACGCTTCGCGGGCTCTGTGTATCGAGAAGGAGAAAGCGCAGCGTAGTGTAGAAGATTGGCACCCGGGCGGCTATATACAATAGACGCGAGACGGGGGGGTATATACATCATATTGTTCATCATTTGAATTCTGGCCATTAGCATTATACTTTTTAATTCCGCGAGAGGCACAAAACGTAACATGCCGCAGCTAATGAGGCAGCTCTAGTTAAATGCTGCTTTAAACTAGCAAAGCATTTAAGCTGTCTTCAAAAAGAAACATTATGCACAAGGAATGCTTGTATTTAGGTCAGCCTGTTCGTAAAAGGTTTTGTTTTATTTTCTGTGTTCCATATAGTTTTAATAGAGATGAATACATTATATGAAGGTATAATACAATCACCTAGAAAACAGATTCATTGAGTAGGATTAACTATATGTGACAAACCGATGACTGTGTGCTTGGATGCATATTGGGAGAGGTGTATGTCTAGCAGAGTACTACAGTAGCCTAAGTAATTGGTAAATATGGCGAGTGTTTGATATTCGGATAGGCAAAATCGTATTAGATAGAAAAGTAAGTGACTAAACTCTCGAAAAGCAACTCGTGGTCGAGGAATAGCGTCCAGTAGAAGGAAATAGACTCATTTATATAACATAGAACTGAAAATCATATTTGGTGATATTTGGTGGTTGGGCTACCTTTTGCAGAGAGGAGAGTAATAGATTATGTTCTTCTTACTAAGCTACTTCACAAGCAAATTAAACACTACTATAGCAATTTCGGTTGAATCTTGATTATAATAATAAAGTTATTGTATTCGGTTAAAGAACCTTGTACTTTGAAGTAAAAAAGGGCCTTATTTTTGAGTATGGGTTGAATAAAAGTATAAGCAATAAAAACTTTTATAAAGATAAAAGTTACCACATGTATTAAAGATCAACAATAAGTAGATAACTTCAACAGATGATTTTTATACTGTGTTTTTATTGAAAAAAGAACATTTATTTTGTACCCAAAAGATTGCTTTTAATTTACGTATTGTACATTTATAAAATGTTTTTTCTTTTTATTACCATTAAAACAAAACAATACAAGAACAATTAGTGATAGCACAAAAAACCACTAAGGTTTAGACCTGTGCTATTAATAGATTTGGTTATAAAATAAATTATAAATTGTGTAAATCTTTGCCTATCCTTATTGAAAATAATGAAGTGAGCACAAACTAAAAAAAATAGTGCTATGGGTAATTTTTTAAAAGAAAAATTCTTATAAAAGAACTTAATACGAACAAATATACTGAATGCTTTACATTACATAACTAGGTGTTTTCATGAGACATTATTATTAATCTTGATGTACCCCTATATTTAGGTTCACCAAGATTTCAGAAATTACAGTATTAAGAATACAGGCGATTGTTCCTAAAACTCCAATTGTAACTACAATACAAACTGCAATACGAAATTTCAAATTCCTAGCTGGTCAACGTCTTGCATAACAAACTGAGGGATGAAAAAATAATCCTTACCTGGATAGTAATGACGACCGAGATCGCGACGACGATGAATATCCGAGAATGCATTTCCAGTCCAATATATCACATCCCGCAACAAACTTCCTATTCACAACAACATTTGTTCACCCGAATATAGTTTAAGAAAAATCTATTTATATAAACTTGATTGATGAAGATTTTAAAAGGAGTAAAGATCACCAAAGCGTAATTAATGTTATCGGAATGAAAACTGTGGAGCTACTGGTGTCTGCGATCGCTGTTCTCGTCACAGTGGCGATAGCTGCGGTGAATGTTTTGATTTTACTCAAAACTGTGCTGTACTGAGGACTTGATGTTGTTAATATAGTTTATGGCACAAAGCTAAGTTGTTTTATTGTTGGCTCTGGTCATTGTTAGACTGATTAGAGTACCGTATCTTCAGCTCATAAATCCATCTTGTTTGATTAGGTTTTCTAGTTTTGAAATATATATAGATAGATAGTATTTGGCGATTTATATTCAAATATGCTATCAAAAACTGTAACCATAAATTTAAAAATATACCACACTAAAACATATCACACCAGAAATAACACTGTTTAGATAGTATATCAGCTAAAAGGACAGCCTATTTCAATGTAATAATAAAATTTAGAAAAATACGTGCAGGTATGAGGCGTAACTAACTCCACATGGTGCAAACAATTAGGGACTATTCGAATTTGGCTTACTTTATTCTACTATTCAATACCTTCTTAATTGAATGAAATTTCATAGCATTTATTATGCTAACTATACAATTCGATTACATTAGGACCCACTTGCCACAAGTCCCACCTGAGTTATTGATTTTCCTGATGTAATCTAACCTACATCTTATTTATGTACTTATTATCTCGAATTTAAAAACCAGAGATTGTAGGTAATTTCATTATTTTACTGAGAGCAAAAACATTTCCTGATAAATTGGAACACATATAACTCACACAATTGTTCGCAGACTAACAATATTAAAGTTTGGAAATGCTCAGACTGTAATCATGATCTCAAAATAAAGAATAATGGTGGACAATGAAGCTTACGATAATTCCTCTATAGTATGAGAATTTGAAATTAATTAAGTAATTGAAGATAGCAGAAGGATATATAAAAGCACCTAAAGATACTCTCAAACTAACGGCCATAATTTTAGAATTGAAAGCATTTGGAGTTATGGCTACTCTTTTAAACGTTTTCAGTTATGTAGCAAACTGAATTGACCACCGCCTTTTGGCTAAATGTTGATAACAGCAAGCAGGTAATTAGTCGTACAGTCACGTTATACTCATATACAACCATATGATACTGTACCTAATCAAGAGTACTCCACTGTTAGCCATTGTGGCAATGTTTCTTTCTTTTTTTTCTTCGTAAACGTGGGTAGCATAGCAATAGTAAACGGTACGCTGCAATATGCCAAAAAGACAATGGTGTTGTGTTTCACTAGTAACTAACACGACTACTTAGGTCTATTGAACTCTTTCATATTATTAATTAGATCTACTGTACTTGCTTACTCTAACTCGAAAAATGCTGCATTTTGTACGAATTTTAAAACTGTTTTAGGCCGGATATCGTAAATCACTGTTTTCTTGTACGTGTGGAATCGTCTTCCATTATTGTTTACAAAATAATATTAATAGGTAACCACAATCTACTAGTCTTCTCCTAAACCCTCCTAAATTTTTAAGATTCTGTTTTTGTTTTATATTTTCTAGATTTGATGAGAAATCCAAATCTTTACCAAAATTAGAGGCACGTTTCCTATTCTAAAGAATTCTGTCATACTCACCATTGAGTAAATAATGACATACAAGTATTTTCTTTTTTTTTTGTAAAGGGAAGTATTTTTCCCGTGCAAACAAAATCAGGAATCCTGTTATGCCCTACATTCTACAAACCCACCTAACTAGCCAGATTATATAGCATAAAATACGTAGATACGGAACCGTATTCTTTAGTACTCAAATACACTTGGCACATGTTTACTAAAGAGATAAATGTTTGTTGTTAGAAGTCTATCATTTAGAAGATGTTTATAATGTATAACAATAGACATAATAGACTATAGATAAATAAAAAAGAAAACAAAACAGTAGTGTAAATGCTCGGTTTTTAAAAAGCGGGTACAGGGATCCTATCTTTTTATTAAATTTCAGATTTTATGACCTCAATAGTAAGTATAGGCTTTCAACCCCTTATTAGAGTAGCATAATTACATACTATGCAATATGAGAAACAGCCCTACTATTCATTCCTCATGTAAAAAAGCATACTAGTTTTTAACTGCTATATTAAACCTCTTCTCCACCTTTATGTACTGACTTAAAATGCATTAACAGTTTCATCTTCCATGAAATTCCATCAAATACTTCTATAATGTGAATTTCAGTCTCGATGGCAGGCGCATTAAGCAATCCGGCTCGAAAGACCAATAATGTTAATAAGGTCCTAATGAGACTTGAAAATAAAACACTTGAATAGTTAATTACATCGACTTTATTGACTTCAAATAAAAACAAATATGAATTAATATTGTTATGATGGAAATGCCTATACTTAAATACTGATTTAAGAACCTGTAAACAAATATTATTATTGACATATCCTTCACCAAATTCGTTGACGAATGTTTAGTGTTTTATTACATTTATAGCAGGTACATTAGCCAAAAAAAGAGAATCAGGCAAAGGCACATTCGATAATAATATTTTATTTATTCAACTACGAGCTTTCGACCTTGACTGAAGTCTAAAAGGTCATAACGAAGAATGTGATGTATGTATTCCTCATAGTTTTTCCTCTATTTGATTTAGGTAAATACGCGTTCTGTCTCTATGAGCTTATACAAAAAATTATTTGTAGGAACGGCATTATTTAAAAAAAAGATATTCATATTTTATGTTCATCCTGGGAGTGGCAATTCAGTTGAATAATAATACGAATATTAATAAACTTGTGTTAAAAATAAAAGAAAACGATCTCATGGTACAATAATATGCGATAATTTTTTTAAATGTTTTTTTAATCGTCCTCGGTCGAATTAAGAAAACAAACCGATTGAAAGCGGAAAAATATACATCGGTAGAAAAATTGCTAGTAGAAAGCGGACGGACCCAAAATAATAGATTGCGTCAATACGCATATTCTGTGGTATAAAATATCTCTTATTACTTGTACAACATTGAGGTACCTAACTAAACAATATCGGGTAGACACAATGTTCTCCAATTTCCCCAAGGAGATAGTTTATAGCCAACAATTTATTATCTCGAGCTCATTATTAGTTGAGTAACGAGGCTGTTTAGTTACAATGACAGCCATTTTTGCAATATAGGTACTACTTATATTTTACCCTCACATAAATCTAGCTATTTCAGCCATATTTCTAAAACTGTAACTCCCATAAACCAAAATCATAGTTTCAGATTTGACCATCCACGTTCACTTAAAAAAATCACCCTGTACGTTTAAATGAATTAAAATTGATCCCTTGCAGACGTTATAAATTGATAATGCATTTACTACTTTCATTCAGCCATAGGAGTTCATACAAAGGTTAAAAACGGAAACCCATTAGTAAGTATCCACTGTTCGTCTGTCTGACTTCATTTGTTTAAGTTTTCTATTCGGTAAAATGTTCATAATGAAAAAAAAAATAAAGAAAAAAGTGCATAAAGTTCAGAGCCTTCAGGAAGCATTTTCGATGTGGGTGGAGTTGCGGTCAATAGCGGCAAAAGGAAGCCCAAAGTTGTATTTTTTTATTCAACACAGCGCCATCTACCAAATTTATGATAAACTCGCCTATTCACGTTTCAGCAAGTGTGAAAATTATTTACTTCGAATCGTTGTAGATGGCGTTACTATCCAATTTGTATCGAATGTTACTACACTCAGTACCTATATCATTATTATATTCATTTTCATTAGGGTGGTTGTGTTTTACATCATAATTTTATATTAAAAACAAATACCTATGTTGTTTGCGTGATTTGGTTGTTGACTGTGCCAAGTTTTTCCAGAAAAAATAATGTCTACTTAGTTACAAAAGTTACATTCACAGTGTGTAGACACGTTATGTTAATATAATACGCTTCAGTTAGAATAACGTTGTTTAATCTGAAACAGCAGAAAACTTGGCCCTTGCGCCACATTCAGAGTTATAATTATTTTAATATTTTACTTAAATATATCACGGTATAAACACCACACATTTCCTTTTAAACAAAATGAATATAATTTAAAAAAAAAAGTCCTGATAGCTAATAATGATACGGTTTAAAGGAGAGGGAAATAATGTCTTGAATGAAAGTAACTTATCCATCCATCAAAAAACATCTTTTTTTTTATTCTAAAGGCCAAAGTAAGCGAGTCTGCGATCCGGATAAACATACTTAGATACCTACACTTCTTTTGTTACACGTATAATATACATAGAAGCAAACTCTTATATTTACAATATTAAGTGGATTAGTTAAGATAAATACTCTTACACTTGAATTGTTCCACGCCAGATAATTATCTCTAAAATGAGGGTATGTTATTACCTCTGAAAATTACGCTTTCAGGTAGTCAATCCATTACAAGCGTAATTCAAGCTAAGTAATTGCGAGTGATAACCTTATTAATTTATATAGAACTGTAGGTATATGAGCTCCTGAGTACGAATCCAGGATTCGGCAAAATTTGTTGACGTTTTAGAAAATTTTCAGCGATAACATGGGTCAGAAAAGAGTGCCAGATTATGGCAATAGGCTTGACTCCTATTATGTGACTTGTAACATAGTTTTCCTTTACATAACTATACCTTTTGTAGCCATGTTGATTCCCAATGGAGTAGAATAGGGCCACCCCATATCTTCTGTGTGTGGACTGGAAGGTGACTAAGGGATAGGGCAGTTCTCCATCTGACTGTAAACATTATATTATATCATGACTAAATGCCCGCTTTACGGCAAAAGTATCGCTCCCTATTAGGGCCGGCGCCCACTGCCGGCACCTCACCGCATAGCATGGCATAGGATTTTTTACTGATCAAGTGGACCCTGTTATGCATAAAAGATCCAACCAACAATTTGTCGAAAATCGAGTTATATATACAGAAAGAATCTACAAATCGAGTTTTATATACGCACAAAAGATCCTAGCAGTTTGATAACATTCACTTAACATTTGTCTACTTCATCAAAGATACCAAATCGTATTTCGCAATAAAAACAAAATACAAAACAGATTCATGACTCTTGGACCCGATAAAAATTAAAAAACAAATAATTTATTGCACCTAAGCAGGTTGGATCCTTTCTACAAAATAAGATTTTTCAATCACTTTTAATCTAAAGTGAACCAAGTGCCTTGGATTTTTTATGCATAATTATTTTGTTGGATCTTACTGTTTACGCAGGGACCAAGTGGTTTGACTCTAAATTGCATAATACGAAATTTCAAATTTTAAATATTTTTGAATATTTAGATATATATAATTTTGTTGTTTTAACTATTTTTATAGACAATATTGTAAATTATTTTAGTAGAAATTTAATTGTTTTAAATATTATACGTCCAACTAATAATATCGCTTTTGAACGTAATAAACTTTAATACATCTGGTAACACAACAAAACAGCAGTACCAACTTATAAGTTGTGAAGATAATCGCTTTACTCAGTTTTGTTTCTTGACTCTAGAGTTACCTTGTGAGTAGCAAGTAAATGAAATTTCAAAGTTAATTGTGATTTGTTCACGGATATGGATCATAATGGATCGCGACAGGAGCGAGCAAGCGTCCGTGGTTTAATAGGTCCTGCAGAGAAGCGAGAACTTGCAAACAATCTACTTATAAGCATTGGACCACGGCCCTCGCCAATAAGGATCCGAACATCGGTGAAGTGAAGCGGAAATTGAATGCTGGCTCGAGGTCCAGTAAGAAGGTAACGGCCAGGGCTAAGTTTGAGTTCATCGGCAGAATTGGTGAGCGGCTTGCGCGGTTCCCATCCGGCAGTCATGCATTTTGGTCGCTCGCTAATGCTGCCGAGGGAAACTTCATCCATTCCTGTCTACCGCCGCTATCAAAACCCGACTAGTCTGGCTCATGGCGCCAAGGAGAAAGCCGATCTTTTAGGTATCCCCTTTGCGTCAAACTCGACTATGAACGATGGGAATGCCGAACCACCCTAGTATACCCTGGTCTGGAACTTCAATGGGTGAAGTAAAAATCACCCAGCGGAGGGTTCGGCGAAGACTAAAGTCCCTAGATGTTCGAAAGTCGAGTGGGCCGGATGGCATACCGGCAATGGTGCTCAAGCACTGTGCTCCAGAGTTGTGCCCTGTTCTTACACGACTCTTCGCGCTCTCATTCTCCGCTGGACGAGTTCCGGTTTCATGGAAGACCGCATACGTGCATCCGGTGCCTAAGAAAGGCGACAGGACAGACCCGTCCAACTATAGGCCCATCGCTATCACCTCCCTTCTCTCGAAGGTTATGGAGCGTGTTATTAATACACAGCTCCTGGGATACCTTGAGGGTAACGATCTACTGAGCGACCGACAGTACGGCTTCCGCCAGCGTCGCTCGATCGGTGACCTTCTTGTGTATCTCACAAACCGTTGGGCGCAAGCCATCGAGAGCCAAGGTGAGGCACTAGCGGTCAGCCTAGATATAGCGAAGGCTTTCGATCGGGTATGGCACAGAGGTCTTCTTGCGAAGCTACCATCTTATGGACTCCCTGAGAGGCTGTGTAATTGGATTTCCAGCTTTTTGTCCAACAGAAGCATCTAAGCCGTCGTAGACGGCAGTCGCTCGGACCGCATGGACATAAACGCTGGTGTCCCACAAGGTTCCGTGTTGTCTCCGACCCTGTTTCTGCTGCATATTAATGACATGCTGTCGGACGACTCCATTCATTGCTATGCGGACGACAGTACTGGAGACGCATGTTACACGGGCGGTGCAAACATCCCCCAGTCCGAGGTGGAGGGGAGTCGCGAACAACTTGTGTCAGAAATCGAGACTACTCTCTCGGGAGTATCCGATTGGGGTCGACTTAACCTGATCCAGTTCAACTTCACCAAGACATAAGTATGTGTATTCACCGCTAAGAAAACCCCATTTGTTGTAGCGCCGCAATTCCTGGGCACACGGCTTAACATTGCCCCGAGTATCGGGATCCTAGGTGTCGACATTTCAAGTGACGTCCAGTACCGAAATCATTTAGAGGACAAGGTCAAGCTGGCATCAAAGAAACTTGGAGTTCTTAACAGGGCGAAGCAGTACTTCACTGCGGGGCAGCGAGTCCTTCTTTATAAGGCACAGGTGCGGCCCCACATTGAGTACTGCTGTCATCTTTTTGCCGGAGCGTCCGCACGCCAGCTTAACCCTTTCGACTCGGTGCAAAGACGTGCGTTGAGGCTCGTCGACAGTCCCATACTCGCAGGCGATGTGGAACCTCTCAGCCTCAGGAGGGATTTTGCCTCACTGTGTGTTTTCTACCGCCTATATAATGGTTTGTGCTCAGATGAATTATTTGACATGACGCCCACAGCTACATTCCATCATCGCACCGCTAGCCATAGACAGGGAATTCATGCCCACACATTGCATCCGAATACGGTGCGCACCGTGAGGTATGAAAGGAACTTCATCCCACGTACACTCAAGCTGTGGAATTAACTCCCTGCCATAGTTTTTCCAAGTGACTAGAATATGGGGTTCTTCAAGAGGGGCATTAGAAGGTTTCTTCAGGGTAGGCAGCGCGAATGTAACGCCGTAAGTCAAACCACACCAAAAAGAATTGATACGGTTCTTAAAAAAATGAGAACTGAAAATCATAGCTAATTTTTTTTTTCATTTGAACCATTTTTTAATAAATTTAAAAGATTTTAATTATTATGTTCCTCTTAAAAATGTAACTGATGCTGACTTGAAACGATTTTGTCTAAATTATACTGATGATTTCCTTTTTTGCATAAAAGATCCATGGTAGTTTTTTAAGAAAATCAGGAAAACTGTAAGCAAGTAGCCTGTGGTATTACAATCAAAATAATGCTAATTTATTGTGTTACCAATATTATATATCCATTCTTCTATACTTATGCCTGTTTGTTTTATATACACTCATAAACTTCAAATCGCATTTACTCAAAACTAACAATATGTTGGTTGGATCTTTTATGCATAACAGGGTCCAAGTTATTTTGAATCTTACTCCAGTGACTTTAGAATTCATTTTACTTTATTTCGTCAAACGATGCCGCGGCAGGCGGAGGCATGCTGCGGTGCGATGCGAGGTGCCACATTCCGTTTGACTGTCTCTGTGCTGTAGCGGTAGTGAACACGAACCCTACGATCGGGTTCTGCGCGGGTTCGATCCCCGCTCGGTGCAAATATGTATTTGTATGCATGAATATGAATATTTGCATTGGCCTGGGTGTTTCTATCCTACTAATATCTAATATTAGTTTGAAAGTATGTGAGGATGTTATTACTCTTTCACGTAAAAACTACTGAATAGAATTAAATGAAACTTTACAATAATACTTATAGCTTATACATCAAAATAACACATAGGCTATATTATTATCAGAGATGAACGGGATCAGACTTCCACGCGGGCGGAGCCGCGGGCAACGCGGTTGTATAATATTATGTATTTACAAAGAAAAATGTGTGAAGTATGTTTATAGGCATTCTAGAACCAATAACACAAGCTATTTATGCTATGCTTACTTTGGGTCTAGAAAGCGTTGTGCAGATTGTCCTATAACCTACAATATTGATTTATTTCATTCCTCTTGATGCTAGAGTAGATAGCGGGGCTTGGCCGTGGCATACCGCGGCATGCCACAGCCCGCCGCTGCGTGACACACCCCGCCGCGGCATGCCACAACCCGCCGCGGCATCCTTTAACACGCCGTGCCGGCAGTGGGCGCCGGCCCTTACGTGGGACTGATTGACTCCAGAACTTCCAATCCTAAAAGGCAAGGCTGCGCCAGAGCTTGCAGGAGCCTTGCTTGGGCTTTGGATGGATGTTGGTAGTGTGTATCCATTTCACTCGATTCGATGTTTCCGTGCACGAGTTTCTGGTTAAGTATTCATTATTGAAGTACTACCCGCGTTGGATACTTTTCATAGAAGATATTTTGCTCAGGAAATAAAATCATTTAACTCTCGAAACTATTACCAACATCTCTTTTGTGACATGTCGAATGTCAATAGCACATCGAAGTCCACTACTGGAATCACCCAATGTTGGGAGGCTTTGGCTTACTGTTTCCACATTCAGCAGTTCAGACGGGTTGGTACAGGGTTTTATTTTGAGTATTCCTTTTCTCGCTGTGATTTTGTCTGCGTTTTTTTCTGTTAGACGCCTCTTACCACACCCTTCGGATGAGATGGGGTGGTGATACTTGTATTCTTTCTCCGTCACCACACGCTTAAGATGCCTTTGTATAGGTAAAATATTGGCTAAGTTTTCACTTCTTCCGGAGTGCCCCTGTATTTATTGGTGTACCATGTAGGTAGGTATTGCCTTAACTTAGGCTGTAAAACTTACGTATACTTAAGCTACGATTACTTTCGAAGCCAAAGGTAATTGAGGTCAACTCATTATGTATCACCAGGCACAGTTGTTTTAAGCTTAGCTTTAATTGAAATCTAAATTGAATTCTTCTAATTACGTGGCTTTCAAATAAAGTTTAATTAAAATATTTTCAAGGTTATGCCCTTCTAGTTTTTTCCAGTTGCCGTAATTACAAATCCCTTGCAGGGGGAATGCCCGTCCAACTGAGCTATTGAGCCACACCTGAATCACTTCTAATTTCCCTTCTCCTTATATCTGTCTTTAAGGTCGACGATGGAGCCATCTACCAACTTTCTTACTTACTAAGGAAGGTAAGGGAAAAGTGGGTTCAAGTCCCACTTGAGCATTTCATTTTTGCCCGATGTATTCGTACTAGCGATTTATCGAAGTTCTGTAGCTAGGATTCCAACTACCCGTGAAGAATACCGTAGATGTTCGTTTTGTATTGATGTCCTGGATTCGTATCATTCATCAGAGTGCGAATTTCTCTTCATAATCTGTTTTTCATTTTGTTCTATTTGTCTGTATTGGGCAACACGCAAATATCTACTCTGGGGTTACATGCATTTATAACTCGTCATATGTTTACCATGAAATGATTCGCTTTTTGTAACTCGCATAGTAAAACGTTACACCATTTAGCGACTCTTTTGTATTTCTGATTCCAAGAGAGCAATTCCCGGTGGCCTTGTCGCGTTAGTTACCATAAAACATTTCTAAATCCTGGATTGTACGAAATTAATTAAACACCTAATCGTTTTCATTAGCACGCTCATCTCATTCGTGAAGGGTTAAATTAAATCCTATTTTGTTACCGTATATTTGCATTTTACTTGAATGCAAATTTCATTTGATTATGTCAACTACGGGAAAATAGTGTAAGGGTTCCTCACTGTGATTAATTATTTTAGGAACATTTTATTTTTAGGTTTTACTCACCATAAAGTTGGTTTATTTTTTTAAACTTGTTACTTTGAAACAAAACTGTTTGTTCCTGTTCTGATTCCAGTTCAAATTGTGCGTGAACATTCTACAAGAGACTATTATTCCCGCTAAAATAGATTTAGTTCAAAATCCTTATAACTTGCATTCCGTAAGCTGTTGGGATTTCGAACTACATATAATTGATCATAATTCCACTATAACTATAAAGATTCTCATATTACCTTGAACTTGAACTTAATTACTAGATCAGAAACAACTCCTTACAAAACAATTCATTCGAAATCAGCTCTTCCGACATTGTCTATTTTAAATGCGATCGGTAAATGTCAGTGCAAATTGGAATTCAGGGTTCCAGTACAGTAATGTTCGGTACAAAATGAAACATCGTTGTCGCGCTAAGCCTCTATGTAATCTAAATAATACCTACTCGTTCGATTTGGGTGGGGATTTATCGCGATTTCATCAAATGCGTGGACATTACACAAATATTGAACATATACACTATGTACAGTGAGCTGCAGAAGTCATGGAGTGTTTAAGATCTATAATCCTGTAAGCACCTAAGTCTAATTTAACAGATTGAAATACCGGGTGTAAGGGGAACGTTTCCGAAGCCGAAAACCCCTCGTAGTACTCCAGGTACTCCAGGTACACATTGGCATAAAATAAAATCGATTTGGACAAAAAAAATATTTTAATTTTTTAATTTTTTTTTACATTTTTAATTTTGCATTATTTTATCTCCATCACATTAGTAAAGCTAAATGAAACGGTAATTTCATAAAAAGAACATCACTACAAAAAAAAAAAAACAACTAGCGCCAAGCGCGTGCCTTTTTGTACCTAATGGTGTATTTTTATGAAATTACCGTTTCATTTAACTTTACTAACACGATGAAGAGTAATTAATGCAAAAAAAAATAAACAAAATATCGAATAAATATTTTTTTTTCCAAATCGATTTTATTTTTATGCCAATATGTAATGTACCTGGAGTACTACTAGGGGTTTTCGGCTTCGGGAGCGTTGCCCTCACACCCGGTATAGATGATGTTACCTATATTAAGAAAATCAAAAAGCACCCAATACACACAGAATAGAAAGAAATAAAGAAATACTTTTATTTACAGTTAATACATTGGTTACCAGTGTATTACTTATGTACATAATAGATGCCGTCACTTATACAATTTTAGTTTCGAATTGTACACGAACTTCTGCAGCCCACTGTTCCTTTATAAAATATTTTTATCCATAACATCATAACATAAACTCGCGCCTGTATTCCCCGAAGGGGTAGGCAGAGGTGCTAGCACCCACATTTCGCCGGTTTATGTTTGGGTCCCAATGTGTGGCGAGCCTATTGTCATTAACCGGGCACTTATAAACCTGCGATAAATACACACATAACTTCGAAAAGCATCGAAAAGTCATTGGTGTGTGCCATGGTAAACCTGGGATCGAATCCGAGACCTCGTCGCAGCAGTCCATTACTCATACCACTAGGCTACCGCAGATATGTTTATCCATAAAAAAAAATCCTGATTCACGCTTCACACTAATGAATTCATGTCCTTAGCGCTTATGTATGCTGGTCAACAGCACGTTTGAAATTAAATCCAATCCGATCCTGGAATTTTCGGCCTCTGTTGGGGCTCCAGGTCAATTTAACAAACATTTTGGTATAATTTTCAGGAAATTAGTTAATTAAATCTGATATTTACTTTGTAGGCATTTTATTTTATCTGTGGCGGTCACGTTTTGTTTATAGATAGGCCAGTGTAATTAGAATATTATATTTCCAATTTTGTTGAGAGTTATAAGGTACAAAGGGTTTGTTTGTAATTTTAGATATATTTTCAATTATACTCTTGAATTTTTATGGTTAATAAAACGCTTTGGATCGTCGAATAATAAATATTGGTGTTTATATATAATTTTCTGCCATACGAACACCTACAGCAGTCATTGCGGGTTGTTAGTTGGTGCCTTAAAAAGTTCAACTATTCTAACTATATAACTGCAATATTCCCAATTAGTTATGAAGGTCAAATTGAGGTCGGTTCACGTAAAATAATGAACTTCATCCGCATCACAGTTATACTGGAAAGCCGACCCCAAATGAGTTGTGAAAAAGGTTCAGAGGATGATTTATATCAAAATATTATAAAGATTGGTACATTATTTTCACCTCGCGATTGGAAAAAATATATACGACTGAAGTCGTGGATCAAAGCTAGTTTCAAGTACAGATGTAATATTCATTTCTTTATTAGTTCAACCCCAATAGAGGACTAATATTATGGATGGAATGTTCTAGTACGGATATGAATACTTGAATTTTAGTTTGGTGTAGGAAATGAAAATCCATCCAAAGGAAAAGGACAAGTTTAAATTTGATTCTAGGCCCACGTGTTCATTTTTTCTTCTATTCACAATAACATTTTAAATGATGATGATTATGATGACCAATTTACTTGATATTTTCGGAATTATATGCAAATGTCTAAATACATAAAAATAAAATTACATATATCACATACTATTATGATTTATTTTCTGTTATTCGCGATTACACGTAGCGTAGCCATGTGGTTCCCGGCAGAGTAGAATTTGGGCCACCCTATTTTTTCTTATGCGGTGTCGTACAAGGCGACTAAAGGATAGGGCTGTTTAACAACAGACAGATATATACAGCCCATATAATAACGAGCTCTTCCAATTAGTCCCACCCTCTCCTTTCCTTCACAGGACGACACGTGCAGGGTTAAGATGCCATCCATACTCGTATACGGTGCAGAGTATACCTGCTAGAACTAAGCGTTTCAGTGAGTCATTCCTTACCGCACGACTAAGACCTGGAACTCCCTGCCAGCTCACGTGTTTCCTTCTTCCTACAGTCCCGGGTCCTTTAAGCGGGGCGTGAAAAGGCATCTAATGAGGCCGTCAATCTGAGTGCCACCACTGTTAACATGGTACATGTTTGCGATGGTGACCCTCTCTCCGAGACTTTATCTTTAGCTTAACATCAGGCGAGGTGAAGTCAAATTGACGTGTCCTAGATAAAAAAAAAAAAACATATTTCACAAACTATAATTAAGTGCTTTTTATAGGGGATGAATCTATTGCCATCAGGCGGCCACTTAATCATATCGGCTTCATGTTTATTGTCGGTTTATAATCTACTATATAAAAATAAGTCGGGTTTCCCTTCCTGACGCTATAACTCCAGAACGCACGAACCGATTTGGCTAATTTTGGTCTTGAATTATTTGTGGAAGTCCAGGGAAGGTTTGTACGTTGAGAAAAAATCGAATAATTGCCGGGAACCGACATCCACGCGAGCGGAGCCGCGGGCAAAAGCTAGTATTTGTATAAACTTTGTCTTATTTTATTGTAAAATTGGCTAGGAAATTGGCCCGGAAATTGGCAGGTAAATACAAAAACGGCTGACAGTAACTAGCTTAGTGGAAGCTTCGAACCGGTAACTGAATAATGCGGTTTTGATTGTTGTGTCCTGTTGTGCGAGCGGTTGTCGAGGCCTTAATTGTTTTTGTCACTGGCCTTTGTATGCTACTAAAATAACACACTGTATTATGCTTTAGTGGCGAAGGGGGAAATATTCAAAAGGGAAGCTGGTGGAGAAGAGCTTACCTCGTACTTGCACCATTCGACCCATTGTGAAGCCGGTAAGAGTTGAGTCAAGGGACCCTACGACGTTGTTGTGGTTATTAAAGACAACAACTTGAATGGCATACGTTAAGCAGAATTAAAAATATTTATTGAGATTAGTGGGAGGCTATGATGATGTTTGTGCGTCTTCTAAACTGAGTTCGTTCCTCATCTAACATATACCGTACTGGGTTCTACGAGTAGGTGCCAGTACAGTCGACAAAGGAGATATGGTCGCACTTTATATAAAGTTACATGTAAATGTACGCCTGTGACTTGACAGTCGAGGCTCTGCCGCAGGTTTTCCTCTCATAATGAAGGGTAAGATGACAGTCGCTACAGTAAAAAGTCAGATAGATCCAATTTCGTAAAGAAGGGGTAAAGGAGAAGACTCAGAACTCTGATGTGCAACCAGGCTTGATTGAACTGGATCTGTAATGTACAATCAATCGCTCAAGAAATCCCTTTTTGTAAATTGACGAATTGTAAAATCCCAAAAATAAAATGCTACAGCGGAGTTTGTTGCGCCGTTTCTTCTCCACTGGTGCCTAGGTTGTGGTGGTAAACTTAGTTTTAAGCAGAATTTGACGTCAAAAAGCTGTAGAACTGCTACACAATTTTGAATAAATACTTCGACTTTGTTTGCGATGGGTTCAGCAAAACAAATAGAAGTACTAATTACAAGTTTAATGCAGCTACTAAGTAAGTATGTACAATAATAATTTCATGTAACGTGCGTCTAGTGTCGCGCTCTCAGTTCGACTGACGCGGGTGTGAAGCAGGACACGGCGCGCGGCGCGGTGGAGGCGGCGGCGGCGCATGCGCAGGCCGGCCACCGTGACGTCATCGTCATCGCGCTTGCTTGTGCGCGTACATACTGCCCCCGTTGAAAGACGTTTTCAACATATACTTTATCGCGGGGTAGACGATTCTCTCCTCCTCTTCTCTCCCTTTCTCTTCCAGATAGCCTAGGCATCCGGAGATGTTGGGAGCAGGCATATTTTATTGAATGCCCTCCTCATCGTTCCTTTTGCTGTGAGGATATCTGCTACTCTGTTTATTCCATCTGGACCAGTGTACAATCGAGTAATGCGCCCTAGGCGCCATCGTAGTGGAGGTAATTGGTCTTCCTTCAGGACAACCATGTCGCCGACTGCAAGGTCCCGCTGCCGAGTTCGCCATTTCGTTCGCTGCTGGAGCTCGGCGATGAACTCCCTGCGCCAACGCTCCCAAAAGTGTTGCCTCAGCTGCTCAATTTTTTCATATCTGTTGGGCCTTTTAGTGGTGACAGGCAGAGATGGTACCGACATCAGAGGTCGCCCAATCAAAAAGTGTCCTGGAGTCAATGGATATAGATCAGTGGGGTCTGACGAAAGAGGAGATAGCGGGCGGGAATTTAGGATTGCTTCTATTTGGGTAAAAAGCGTCGCTAGTTCCTCAAACGTCAGAGAAGCATTGCTTGCTACACGTTTTAAATGGCTCTTTGCTGACTTAATACCGGCTTCCCATATCCCTCCAAAATGGGGCGCATATGCGGGACTGAATACAAATTTAATATTCTCAGCGCTTGCGTAATCGGACACGGACTGACGGCTGGCTTTAAGAACCCTACCTAATTCATTCTTTGCACCCACAAAATTAGTACCATTATCGCAATAAATTACTTGAGGTCTGCCTCGTCGAGACACAAACCTGCGTAGGCAAAGAAGAAAAGCATCGGTAGACATTGAGCTCACCGTCTCTAAGTGCAGAGCCTTTGTTTGAAGACAAACAAACAGTGCAAGGAAACATTTGGTTATATTACTGCCACGACCCCTTCTGCTAGCAATCAAGAAGGGTCCGGCGAAATCAACTCCGCAAGTATCAAACGCGAAGCTCGAAGATACTCTAACAGACGGTAAAGTACCCATTATTGGTTTTATCACTTGACCACGCATACGCGTACAAATAACGCACTCTTTCGTAACGCTTCGAGCTAAGTTTCTGCCCCCGATAGGCCAAAACTCTTCGCGTACCGCAGCTAGTAATAACTGGGGACCGGCATGAAGTAAACGAATGTGTTCATGTCTCATGAGTATCTTAGAGAAATGATGTTTGCCATCCAATAAAATAGGATGTTTTTTATTAAAGTCAAAATTTGAATTTTGCAACCTACCACCTACTCGGAGAATTCCTAAATTGTCTATGAATGGATCTAAAGGCAGTAACTTGGACTTATGGTGCAAACTTTTATTTTTAGCAATAGTTTTAATGTCATTAGCGAATGATTCTAACTGAGACTGTTTGACTAGCAACATTAATGAATTCTCCAGTTCCTCAGGTTCTATAGCACCACTGTTTACAGCCTTTTTGTGACATTTATTTATAAATCTTAATACATAAGCCACAATTCTTTTTAATTTATCATATCGAGAATATCTTTCGAATTCTACAAGTGAACAGTTATTTATCACAGTGTCCCCTTCCGTACACGTAAATACTTTTAACTCTGGTAAATTATTAGTCGCATAGGACCCTTGACTAGGCCACTCAGATTCTTCCTTTAGTAACAAGGAAGGACCTCGCCACCACAGAGTAGAATCCTGAAGCTGCTGCGGATCAACCCCTCTAGACGCTAAATCAGCAGGATTCTGATCCGTAGGTACGTGCATCCATCTGAATCCCTTAGTAAGATCGTGTATTTCGACTACCCTGTTTAAAACAAAGGCCTTTAAATTTCGGGATGGAGTATTTAACCACCCTAGCACAATAGTAGAATCGGTCCATATAATTTTATTGCGAATATTACAAGTAAGTGACTCTATAACCTTGGCACACAATCGTGCCCCTAGCAACGCCCCACATAGCTCAAGGCGTGGTATGGTCAACGCCTTTAATGGTGCAACTCGTGCTTTAGCGCATAACAGCTGTACATTAACCTGCCCCTCTCTATCTACAGCACGTAAGTACACAGTGGCCCCATATGCGTGTTGAGATGAGTCCACAAAGCAATGCAGATCAATGTCACAATCGATATATTTTAAAACATGCCTAGGTATTACTATTGACGACAATTGAGCCAAATTTTCAATAAAAACAGTCCATTTATGAGCCTCGTCCCTAGGAAGAGGCTGATCCCAATCCATTTTATTACTCCATAATTGTTGAAGAAAGATTTTTGACTTTATGATGCACGCAGATAATAAACCCAATGGATCAAAAATCTTACAGGTCATGGACGTAACTGTTCTTTGTTTGTTTGAAGGAAAACATGCTGACTCCAGTATTTTAGTGACACCCTTATATATTTTTCTAAGCTCATCAACGCTATTTGAACCTGTATTGAGATCGTCCATGTAAAAATCGCGTTTAATTACATTAGCAATAGTTTCATCTTTGCATTCCTGAGCCAATTGCAAGAGACATCTTGTGGCCAAATGAGGAGCAGAAGCCGTGCCGTAAGTTACAGTATTTAATTTAAATGTTTTGAGAGGCTGTCCCTCACCTTCGCGCCACAAGATGAGCTACAAATGACGTTGAGAACTATCTATTTCTATCTGCCGATACATTTTCTCAATGTCCCCAGTTAGTACAAATTTATTTATACGAAAACGCAGTAAAATTGCAAACAAATCGCTCTGAACTACAGGCCCTACCAACTGGATGTCATTTAGCGACTTTCCAGAAGATGATTTAGCAGACGCATCGAACACGACTCTGACTTTGGTAGTTTCCTTCTCCTCACGTACCACCGCATGGTGAGGCAAATAAAAGCCGAATGAAGGTCGATCAACCTCTGACAAATGACCTAAGTCCTGATATTCCTTTATAAATTCAGAGTATTTTTGTCCCAGATCTAAATTTTTATTTAATTTTCTCTCAAGGTTCAAGAATCTTCCACGCGCATTGTAAAATGATTCACCCAGAGAATCTTGTGGAGATTCTTTAAACGGCATTTTAACAGAGAATCTACCATTACTCAACCTTGTAGTATTATTTACAAAATGAGTTTCACATAATTGCTCTTCTACAGAGAATAAATCATCCTTGGTTGTAGGCAACTCTTCTACTTCCCAGAATCTCTTCATAGTTTCATGAATATCTAATTGAGTAAACTTACACATTACATTATCGTTACAAGTACCTTTACCTACTGGGCCAGACACGAGCCACCCCAGCTTCGAATCTTGTAACGTAGGCTTGCCTTGACCTAACTTGATCTGTTGTGTACCTATAATGTCCCAAAAAACATCTGCGCCTATAAGTATGTCGATATCAGCCGGTTGATAAAATGCAGGGTCGGCAAGTTCGATGTTTAATGGCAACTTCAAGTTCTGCAGTTCAATTTTGTTACCAGGCACGCTGCCGGTAATTCTAGGTACCACTAAGCATGTCAACTCAGCAGTAAAAGAAGATACTCTAGATTTTAATTTAACACAGCAGCGCTCAGATATATCAAAACCGATATTATTTATACCCGATACGTTTACAGGTTTCACTCGATTTACAGACAAACCCATTTTATTTTTGAAGTTAGTAGTTATGAAGCATGACTGACTCCCCGTATCCAACAAAACTCGAGCCCCTTGACAGTTTTTGTTCTGTGAATTAACTACATCTACAAGAGCGGTACATAGTAACACCTGTTTTGCACTAGCTACTGCCAAAGAGACGGGTGCAGCCGTCAAAGCCTCTTCAATTTCCTTGTGGAGTAAACTGTTATGTTTCCTCTTGCATGACCTACAACAACCCTTTAAACGGCACCTGTGCGCATTGTGCCCTTCGCGGAGGCAGTTTGAACATAATTTTAATTTATTTACCTCACTTTGCCTGTCCTCCAAACTCATTTCTAAAAAGACGGGACACGAGTACACACGGTGGTCCCATTTTACAAATGCTACACACAAACCGTTTTGACACTTCATTACTACTAGCAGCGACTAATGATTTAGAAGATTGTTGTGGCTTATGATTAGACTTATTGTCCTGGGTATGCTTATCCGAGCGGGTTCCTTGAGTAGTTTCTAACACATCTGCTCGGTTACGAAGAAAAGTATTAAATTCACGTAACGTAGGTAAATCGGAGAGGTTACCTTTATATTCCTCCCATTTTCTATTTGTAGTAATATCCAATTTGGATGACATCATAAATATAACCAAAACGTCCCATTGCTCAGTAGGTAACCCTAAAGTACCGAGTGCTCTTAAGTTTTTAGATACTTGATCAATAAGATAACGCAAAGCCTTGTAAGACTCTCGCGTTATAGGTTCGATGTTGAACAATGCCTTCAGATGATTGTTTATCAAAATATTCTTATTATTATACCTTTCGCATAATAAATCCCACGCAACCTTGTAATTCGCCGAGGTAAATTCTATGGATCTTATGACAACCGCAGCACTGCCTTCTAAAGCAGACCTCAAGTAATGGAATCTATTTATGGTAGGTATAGAATCATTGGAATTAATTAGCGAGTCGAACGTATCCCTAAACTCCAGCCATTTTAAGTAGTTCCCGTCAAAATTTGGGAGTTTAATCGTGGGCAATTTAACTGTATTAAATGCATGAGAACAAGTGCCCGATGGATTGGAATGTACGGAACCCTCGGCTCGATCTTTACTTTGAGTAATCGAATCAATTATATCCTGCGCAGTTGATATCAACGAATAAAATTGAGCTTCGATGAAATCTCTTTCTTTAAGTTGTTCATCTTGGTTAGTACTTAACATTTCAATTTGGTCTTGCAATTCATCAAAACTCGTGAACAACTCCTGAAATTTAGTCGATCTCAATGAAATTTCTTTCACCTGAGCACCGGTTAAATCTGTAGGTTTAATTTGCGTTAATACCGTTATATACTCTTTAAATTTAGTTAACCGACCTTTAATCGTACTGCGTTTCTTTAAAAGTTCCTTTAAACTACTCATTTCAGTTTCCGACATTGTATAGAACAAAGAATGAATCAAATAAAGTTAAAATGTGCACTCAAACCAGTTATCACAGTTGTAGCCCGCCGCAGCTGTTCCAATCCCGCCAGCGCTGACCACGCCAACTTACACCGTTAGCGCGATGGTAGGTAGGTACTTCCACCGAAGTCTCTGGAATGTTCGGCAAAAAACCGTTAATAATGCAAGAACAAAGAAATTTAGTGCTTATTTCCAAAAGCGGGTAGAAAATAATCTGCTGTGGGTCTTTTTTTTTGGAACTTGGAAACGTTCTACTTGAAACAATTGCTAAATACTTAAGCACAAAACTAGCGAACGTAGATAGGTATGCAGCCTTATTGTTCGTGCAAGTACAAAAAAAACATTTAGATAAGTGCATAAAATAGTTATAAGACAAGCTTAAAATAGGTAGTTTATTTAAGATGCAAAATCAATCAGCAAACACTTATAAGTACAATAACTACAATTTTATTTGCAATATGTACCTAATCATTAAGCGCTTGTTGTATAAAAGTGCAAGAATGTATGCAGTTTAGCTTATGAGTCGAAAAAATGCATAATAATAGTATGAGAGCGCAAGCGTCAGCGTAAATCACTTTTATAAAAACGTAAGTAGGTAGCTCACAGGCGAAGGAAGTACGCATAAAGCAAGATACTTCAATAGTTTGCCCGAAGAAATAACTACGCTTTTCACACAAAAGAAAAAAGGAACACGGAAATTATAGTAAGGAAAAATAGGAACGGATCACTTCCCTCAGGTTGACCTCCGGAATCGTGCACGAAATAGTCCGCCAGGCCCTGTTGCGAAGCAGCTGATTGTCCGTTATAATCCCGTTACTTGACCGTTAGCCGTTAGTTGCTATCTTCTTTGGCTTTAAAACTTCTTAGACTGCTGTTGTAGACGTGAAGTCCTGTCACGGTCGCCACTTTGTTTGCGATGGGTTCAGCAAAACAAATAGAAGTACTAATTACAAGTTTAATGCAGCTACTAAGTAAGTATGTACAATAATAATTTCATGTAACGTGCGTCTAGTGTCGCGCTCTCAGTTCGACTGACGCGGGTGTGAAGCAGGACACGGCGCGCGGCGCGGTGGAGGCGGCGGCGGCGCATGCGCAGGCCGGCCACCGTGACGTCATCGTCATCGCGCTTGCTTGTGCGCGTACAACTTTGACTTTTCCTTAATGATGGTTTTCGGTTACATACAAAGGGACTATAGTCAATTGTGTTAACTACTTACCATAAAGCGGGCCGTAATATGCCTATGGTAATATAAAAATCTATGTATTTTTTAACAATTGTCGGTGTAACAAAGTGGCCTCTAGAACTGCCTTTGTATAGATAAGATCGGTTGAGTAGCTCTTCGACAGCAAGATGCGAAACCCCTTGGAAATCAATATCGGGAAGTACGTAAAATAGAGTACGCTATGTTTAAAATAGGATTGATATTTTAAGGATAAAAGGATATTTTTATTTGCAATGAGGTTTTTAATTGAAAGAGGACAGGTAACCGGCTAAAATTAATCAAATATTTACACTACAAAGTATTCTATCCTATCCTATTTCCGTTTAGATCTTTGGATGTTTGTTATTAAATCACGCTCTAACAGCTGAACGGATTTGACTGAAATTTAGTACAGAGATAGATTACTTTAATAATACATGAGCTACTCATTGATGTTTTTTGTATATCAATGGAGCTACTATTAATCCTGGGAATAGCTTCTCATGGGTTATGGGAACGGGATTATATTTTACGCAGGTGAAGTCACGGGCGAAATATTTAAAATATTTTTACTGAATCCAGAGCTGCCACTGAAAACTTATGTAATGGTACTTTGGCATCCCGTTATTCGAAACTAAGACCTCATAATTGCTCGTAAATATACCACAATATCCACGAGGATTATAAAGAATAATAGTACATAAACAAAAAACATTTTTAAAGTAAATTACACGACGTTTCCAACAAAACACCACCCAAATGGTTTCTGTTTACATAAAATCTCAAATAGGTACAGAGATTTAAAACATAAACAATTTATGTAGAAAAATATTTTTTCTTTTATCCTTTAAGGCTCTTATAAGCAGAACAATATAACGTGCAAAAAGGTGAGAGAGATTAAAAAGTTATTGTGAAACGCGTTTTGTGATTTTTTATGAGAAAGATGTCATCTTATAGTCTTAATTTACGCTCCAGTCTCAGCAAAAAGTCTAAGGTACTTTATAACTTAAATATGGTGTAACTTCTCAGGAACTGGTAATATTATGTACTAATATACTGTTATCACGAGCCGGTACTATGGTTAGGGTAATATACATAAAAATACCTAGACCAATATAGGTAGATAGACACTACCGCATTGAATGGTCAAATGCTTTACTATCGCACATAGATTGTAATGAACATCTAGTAAGTATGCCTTTCTTAGTACTTCCCTTTTGCTGGATCAAGTGCTATTTTTCCGTAAAAAATATCTAGGTACTACCTAAACCTACATACTGCAATTTTGAATATAATAATAACACAAGAGGCATGCGATGCGGAGGAATTCTACGACGCGTTTTAATTTTAGTCTTAGTTTTTAAATAGTTTCTTTTATTTTATTTGTAAATAAGGTTTTAAATTAATATTATTATTGATAAAAAAATAATAACACAATACAGTGTGACTTATATAATATCTATAAAACATTTATATCACATATAATTAAGTTTCTTGGTAGGTCAGACAACTTGATATTACCTTGTCATGTAACGTAACATGAAGCTTATTAATTAGAGCCTTGTTTAACATAATGTTGATATACTCTTATAATTAATACTATTATTTTTTTTTTTCTTATTATTATATATATACTATTATTACTAAACTGGTATACAGTTTTTGAAGTTACAGTGTACAATCTGAAAATATAGTAGTAAATATGAAACAGTATACATGGTAATTATTTCTTTAAAATAGAAAATGAGATGATTAATTTCAAGTCTTATTTTTTTAAGAATAAGTATAAGTATAAGTAGTAACTACGGTTCTAATATTATTTTTAATAAAAAAAAAAAAAATAAAAAAAAAAATCTTTATTTCAAAAAATACTTTATTACGAGGTTTTTACCTGACAGACTTAGTTTTTCACCTGACTTAAAAAAGTATATTCTTTGAACATTTGATCGACCCCACTCCCTTTTAGAAATCTAAAAAACATACCACAGAATATATATATTGTATTAAAGATTACAGAGTAACACCTCATTGCTCTTGTAATTATTAGTACAGTCAACGTCATAAATATCTTGACGATCAAGTCTCAAAATGATCTTATAACTCTCGTATTATGAGCAAATCAAACTGAATAAAACAGGTTGATTTGCTCTTTAGGATCATTGTCAAGATCATCATCTAAATGATATTATTGTGCGAACTAAAGGTGTGTACCAAATAACAGAACAATCAGTCAAGTGGAAGGGGTAATAAAACGAAATTAAGATCATTTTGAGTACTTTATACGTCAACATCTTTATGATGCTGACTGTACTATCACAAGAATTTCAAAAAAGGAGGATCGGCAAACTCAAAAGGTTTTATTTAAAAATAGCCTCCAACTAAAATTATAAGACGAGGTAAGTATTACCATAAATTCGCCGTCACCATTCCCGTAACTTCGACCAAGCCTCATTGCGCCTCGGTTCGTAATAGCATTCAAGTGCGCCTGTCTCGGACGCCAATTGCCGCCTATTCTTAACACCTGCCGTGACAGCATTCTCTGAGAAAAGGACGCTGAATTAATAAGGTCATTTATACGATAAGATGTTGCAAATCTGTCTGGAAGTATTAATTCCATTATTGCAAGGAAACTAATGCTGGAAAAAAGATTATGTGCTATCAAATACATAGGAAAAATATTTTTTTTCGGGCGGCACTCGAACCCACGATGTTTCACTTACAGGGCGAATGCCTTGACCAACTAGGCTTCTTTATGGAATAGGGAGGCAAACGAGCAGACGGATCGCCTAATGGTAAGCGATCACCGCCGCCCATGGACTCGTAGATACCTAAAGAACGTAGAGGTGAAGAGAACAAGCTACGTGCTACGAAGCTACGTAGGTTACTACGATCGTAGGGCAAGTTCTGACCCTCCCTAAATAATTGACACTAGGTTAGGTAAATAATTATGATAATGATACATAAATTGTAATTCGCGAACAATATAGACCACAGGTCAGTCACAGACAGTCATTTGTTAACAAGATGTAATTGCTAATATAAATATATTCACAGAAAGTATACAATTGAAAAGCCATTGCAATTAAACTATTTGTAATAGAATTTATGCCGAAATAATAGTAGGTATCACAGTATCTAAACTAAAATCCATATTATGTCAACACATCATATTCACCTAAACTATAATAGTATCATTACTATTCAAGTTGAGAGTTGACAACTACAACTTAAATATAGATAAATCTGATGAAAAAGATATAAAAAGAAAACCATCTCCAACATAAAAGATGAAACGGATAACTCGAAGAGAATTGAAAAGTCATCTGCCAACAAATGTTACTGATATTTCCGCCCATTAACTTTGTTGGCAAAAAAAACCCGTGAAAAAAAAAGCTTTTCAACAAAAAAAAAATAGTTTACACGCGTAAAATACACGTAACAAAAGTTTATATTTCAGGTACCAATTCTGGTCCAGGTAAGAGTTACATCACACGGAGACTTACATAAATCTGGCCGTTGATTTATGTTGGACACCGACAAACGCTGTCATGTTACCCGTCGAGATATAAAAAAGAGGCTTTGCCAGCTAAATCGGAACTTTTTGCTAATGGAAAGCCGTTGTGTAACTCGATTTTTTGAGCGGCCAGCACTTTTTTATCGAGTTGCATTGCAATTTTTGTGAGATAAATGAAAGATCAATGCTTTGGTAGTGTGACCTTTGATGAAATGAAAGTAATATCGTATTGAATGACTGATTCAACTTTATTTCACTTCCATTTTTTGAAATGGTTACTGTTTTTGAAATGGTACTCTATGGATGTCTACACCAGCGGAGTTAGACTTGTGGTACCGACCCTTTGAGAACCTTCTGATGCCCTTCTTGAAGAACCCCATATCGTTTTCATTTGGAAAAATCACAGTATATTTTATCTGGCAAAAATGCAAAACGATGTATTTATTAGCCCATACATTATTTTGCATTTTTGTCAGATAAATATGCTGTGATTTTGTTGGAATTGCAAGAGGAGTTTGTACGTTGGCGTTCATTTTAGGGTTGAGCTAGCATTGTCCATTTATCAGAAGGTGTACGGTAGCTTTGCAGGTGATATGTTTGCCTACGGTACCTAAAACCACAACTGGCACAAGCAAATTAGCTCGGCTAGAGGATATTAGTGTATTTACCCTCGTTGATTGTAGTGGAAAAAATATAAAGCACTCAAAACCCTGATGAATAGTGCTCAATATGTTATAAAGATGTAATGTTTGTGAGTATGTGACGCTGTAGGGTGTATCAGAGGATAAAAACCGATTTTAAAATGCTTTTACCAATAGAAAACCACATTGTTTGTGAGTGTCATAGGTTATCTTCATGCTATCGGGGTGTGTCAGCAGTGGTAATGCAATCAGAAGTCCACACGGGTGCACAAATACCTACTTATTATAATTACGCCTTTATCCCCGGAGGGTTAGACAGAGGTGAATTATCAACCACATTTCACCAATCATTATATTCGGTTCCACAAAATAGGGGGTTAGCCTATTGCCATTTTCCGGGCACTATTGTTGATTCGAACCTATATCTTGCTGAATCTTGGTTTATTTTTGGTGCTTAACAACCTTATCCCTTAGTCGCCTTGTACGACTTCACATGGGAAGAGACGGGGTGGCTCAAATGCTACTCTGCCAGGCACCTCGCGAGTGCAACAACAAGTATTATACAGCACTCAGTACATAAGTATCATTCTATTCAGATCGTGACTTATTTCGAATGTCGCACACTATCCTTGCAAACGCTGCGCTGCGCTGTATGGATTATCTTTCGAGTGATAAGACTTCAGGGTATAATAAAGTCTAGTACACACAGTATGCCATGATTTTGATCATAAACCCGTGTTGTAACACAACCGGTTGTGAAGGAAGGTTGCGGTAATGACGGTATAAAGATAATCGACTTTTTATTCTGCCGTGTTTAGATCTACGAATATACTTAACGGTTGTGTTAGTGTAAAAACGTGTAAGTAGCACACATAACCTTTTATAGGAGGATATAGCACCTTGTTTTAACTGACTTCGAAAAAAAGAAGCGGCGTGTGTTTGTGTATTGTTTTTAGAATTGTTAAATGATATTTTTTAAACAAAAGAGTGATGTGGCAGGTTTTTTTTGTATATTTCCATGCGGGAATATGATTTATGGCGTCATAAATATTGTATATCTTTCCAGGCAAGTCGTAAAAAGCGACTGCGGGATTTTCAAAGTCTATTGGGATAGTAAATAGCATCCAAACTGATCACTTATATAAATGCTACGCTCTTCCATAATAATTTTCTGTCAGGGGTAATTTCCTTTGCCACTTCTTTTCTTACCATCTCCTCTCTCACGCAATCCATCCATCTTTTAATACGCTTCCTACTGTTTCAAAATACCAAATCATGTTTTAAATCCTCCGAATGCTGCAAACAATTGTACACACTCTCAAACCGACTCCAAGTTCATTTCCTTACGTGTCATATAAAGTTTTAATTTAATCTCTACAAAGATACGAATTTAGAAGCATCCAGAAGTTAATCTTTCGCTTTATCAGCACTCAGCTAAGCCACTGCGAGGCGAAGGTGCCTCTGACGTAAAAACAGGGTTTAACAGTTTTGCTACAGAACTCCGTTATTGGCAAAGGAGTTAACGGACTGGCGGGATTAATTGCAATAGGATATCCTAGAGCTTTTCTAACTATTCTAGATTATTCGCTTTTTGTAGTTGGAAGTTAAGATAGTGTGTAATTCTGCTTTAAGGTTTAGTGAGCTTTGATTAAAGGACTTTGATATTTACTATCGCCACTTGACTAACTTTTCTTTTAATTTACGTAATGGCTACATGGACATAATTAAAATGACAAGTTTTAGTCTATTTACGGCTTCATATATTTTATATTTTATATTTAAACGTCTATGGCATTCATATTTAAAAAAATATAATGGGCATCTGTACAGTGAGATTTATCAATGGCAAAATTAGAAATAAGAACACCATTTCCAAACGGTGTTTTCATTTAGAGATGCACTAAATAACAATATTTTAGAACCCATTTCGTTACATTTCTTGGAAAAAATATCTATCAATTTGTTACTGAAAATACATAGATCTAAAGCGCTTTGCAATAACAAAAAATTACACAATCATATTGAATTTTGTTGCACAGTCTCTGAGATAAACTCTATGTCTAAACCTTGGTGCTATTAAAGTTAGTTATAATGTGCTCATATTTGTGTCTTGATCGTTTTTTTACTTTTTGTAAATGCCATTTTAATGATCTACACAATTTTTGCCTTGGACTTTTTCGACTTTTGACTTTTTTTTAACTGCAAAGTTTACGAGTTAATTTGGTCCTGTTGTATTGGAACTTTATTATTTCTTTTCTCACTAGTTCCATTGATTTTCAAAATTGGAACAAAATTAATCCCCGCTAAAATTGTTTCGCCTATTTGAAGATCGTTACACACCCTAACTGCAATAAATGCAAATACTTCTTAGAAACATGTTTTGACGATAAACTCGACCCAAACATCGTATTTGCGTAGAACAGAAACTTTAACAGGATTATCTAACGAGGTAGTTATTGCTTGTTCGCTTGTAACAACCAACAACATGCCTCAGTAAGCAACTGGCGTTTTAATTAAATTAAAAATGTAAACGTTTTTCTTCAAAGTCTTTTGCGGTCGCTTGTTCAATATTGTTTCTCACACAAGCTTTGTTCTTTATTTCTGTTTGTTCTAGTGCATAGTTGGTAAGATTTTTACTTCCTACGGTACTCGAAGCTTCTGTCTTCAGTATTGTTCGGTTATTTTCTTTTTCTTCTTCATTAATTAACTTACAACATTGTAAGTTGATCACTATGAAACAAATTTTGAAAATAAACGAACATATGTGTCGGTCTTCTTTTTTTTAAAAGGCGCATTCTATTTTTTTCTTTATTTAAACACAGTCTATATTAAGGTTAAAGTTAAAAGTTCAAGGCCAGGTTAAAAAATAACAGGAAAAAGCAATTTGATCGTTATTATAAGCGAAAACAGCGTGCAAACCTATGTGTGTCTGTGGTGGCAATATAATTTAAGTTGCTCAAGTTTATCGTCTAATAACTTGAGGCAGTGTTTAGAATTAATTAAACTTATCTTATGAATGATACACTTTATACGTTATGTATACAAAGGAGGACGGCCAGAGTCGGCTTTCTGCTGTGCAGCTGTTTCGTAGCAAAATGAAAATGGTTATAGTCTTCTTTTATTGTGAAATAATATTAGGCACAATATTGTAGTATCAAGAGAACCCATATTGAAAAAGTATTTAGAAGTATTTAATATGATTAAGCACAATAAATGGATACATCCATTATCAAAAAGGCAGCTAATGTTGCAAACATAAAAAAACTGTGGAAAAAATAAAATAAAACCACCGACTAATAAATAAAAATATAATTATCAAGATATTGTCGAAGACTGTAACGCTCATAAGTTATGATTATTTTTCATTTACTATCAAAATATTTTTTATTTGAGACCAAAATGTATGCCTTAAAATAAATTAAATTGAAAAATGATAAAGCGCATGGGTATTTTATTTCCTTACTCTATTAACACTCGACTAATGTCATGTCATTCGCTTGACGTGTACGGCTGCTATCATTTCTCGTTATTATTTGAATAATTTGATACAAAATGGATTGCGATAACTCTTACGACGACCCTGGATTGCTATTGGACCCTGTATCTTCTTTAAACGTTGACCCTGGCAATTCTTTGGATACTGCACCCGCTCACACGAAGACGTACGCTTGAACATGGATAACCCGATTCTTCATGTGGAATTTAAATTAAGTTGGTACTAAATTATTTATATTATTGATATATATATAGCTTAAGCTACCAAATAGCAGTATTTTGATTTAAATAAAAAAATGTACACGCCTAAGCCAAGGCTCCATACAACGCGGCCGTCCTCCTTTCAGACTAAGTAAACCAAACTTTATCTTTAGTATCTTTCTTTCTTTTTCTATTTATTTTTAGAATTAATACAGTCAATCTAAAAATACATTTTTATTATAAAAAAATCTTTTTGCAGAGCTGTAAATTTCAAACTTTACAATTTAATTTTATAATTACAGACATAGTTCTTACTAAACATCAAGAAAATGTTCCATTTTCGAAACTAGTTCTATTTACAATTCGAAAAATAAGCAGTATTTCATATAATTGACACAAAACATATATTTTTTCTTCACAAAATTGTATAGCGTCAGCTATAAGTACGTTCTGATGATACAATGTTTTGTAGTGAAAGACGTGGGTCGGTCAAATACAGGCTTTGTTACGGTAACTAAGTTGTACACACATCGTTAGACCCTGTACCTCATAACTCGGAGATAGGCTGACAAATAAAGCGTAGGGCTCATGAATTATTTCAGTCCGCATTGTGTCGTTATTACAGGCCTAACAAGGAATTTTACTTAAAGATTCCGGCCACAGTCAAGGACGTTTTCATAATGTTCCCTATGTGACTTAAGTTTTGTTGTATTATAATTATAATTTGTAAATTCGTTAATCACTTTGAACAAGTTTTACTTAATTAATATGAAGTTGAAATAAAAATATTAACGAATTATTTCGTTTTATATTGCGTTATTTTATTATTTACACTGGTCCCTGAGTTTTTCATTGCTTTTCTATGGACATGGTCACAGGGCAACAACTAAAATGAGTAAGTGTAGAACCCTGCCGTGGTTTTTCCAAGATATGAATATGGGATTCTTCAAGAAAGGCATTAGAAGTTTCTTATAGGGTCCGCAGCGCAATTGTGACGCCCCTGGTATTTCACACGGAAATAGGACAAAGTAACCACTTTCCATCAGGTGAGCTGTGTGCTTGTCTGCCACCTAAATATTATAAAAATAAATTGACGAGCGAGTTTGACATAACAACATACATTGCAGAGTGAAAAAATGATATATTCCCTTTATGTCGATTCCCGTTATGTCGAGTACAGTCAGGATATAAATTAAAAGCCAATAGTATTAAAACGTTGTTTATATATTTGTTCTAATAGTTTGTTCTCAAATATATGATCTTTCTTATTCTGAAATAGCAAACCTCTTACCTACCAAAACCTTTCCTATTCATAACACTGGAAGGATTAAGTGCGCTTTGTATTTATCGGAACCGGGTAAAGCAAGTAATTGAATATGTGTAGCACTAAAACGGTTAGAGGCTCTTTCATCAAGGCAGGCTACTCGGAATCCTGGTCACGTGCGCAACTCATAACCTCTCCGTGAGATGTTGTTATTTGTTTTAATATTAAGAAAATTATTTGAAAACTTTCCCTCATGAGTGAATACGGTACTGTGTGTTTTTCAGCGTAGAAAAGTATAAGTGGCATAGTGTTTTTTCTTAGGTAACGTATAATGGGACTAAGGAATATGGTTAGTTTCATCTCATAGTAAAAGTGTCCAAATCTGAAATGGTAGGCAGAAACTGTTTTCATACTTTGACAATCTACTGTGAAGTATGTAAAGATATCTCAAGGTGCAAGCTGTTGTTTCTACCTACCCCGGAGGAAAACAGGGGTGAGCGTATGTATGTCTTCATTTTCGGGACGTCTTATATATCCTGAATCGAATCTCATTACCACCGATTATCACTACATGACTCGTGTGACTCGGTGATGGCCTAGAAAGAAAGAAAATTCGTTTATTAAGCACTTACACTACACACTAACAAAAGAAAATATTCCAAGACAAAAAAAAAGAAAATAAAAAACGAGAGAGATTACCTTTACAATAAATAGTTAACATTAGGTAAGATTAGTCCCCTTACACCTCGTATTATGTCAGTGTGGAGTGTGTGTCCAAAAGGCCACAGTTCAGCTAATGCTACAGATTGGGTAGGTACAATCTGTAGCGCTGGTTCAAAGTACATAGCAATATCTAGTTTATTTTAAACCTGTGGCTGCACCACTGAGCCAGTAGATAGCGGAAATCCATTCAAAACAGAGTACATAAGCCGCTACCGGGTCTGAATTTCCACTAGTAAGTGTTTCTGTTATGCATTCCTTAGGTAAATATGGTCGTAGAAAACTCATAAAGTCGAGACTTCGTGAAATATAAAAGCCAGCAGGGTTCAATTGGTTTCATCACGAATACGAATAATAATTTATGCAAAAATGCACTGGTAGATTGTATCTATCGTCTAGGTCGCGTTATCAAGTTATTACCATTCGCATTCCAAACACGATAGGTAGCTTTGATAGTAGTGCAATCAATAGTGCGATTTACGAGCTCGTTGTTATTACCTATTTCACGTGAATTTGAATTCAATTTGATTGCAAAATGTTATTCTCGGCTCGTCAGGGGAACCATCATTTTCAGATTGAATTCTAATGTTTTAAATTTATTTTAGTATTGGATTTTATAATACAGTTTGTGATTATGTTTGAATTCTTACCACCCATTTATTTAAAACTAGCTTTTGCCCGCGGCTCCGCCCGCGTGGATGTCGGTTATCGCGACCAAACATAACCTACGTCCTTCCTCATAGTCTAATCTACCCGTATACCAAATTTCATCAAAATCGGTTCAGTGGTTTTGGCGTGAAAGCGTAACATACAGACAGACAGACAGACAGACAGACAGACAGAGTTAGTTTCACATTTATAATATTAGTATGGATTTTCCACTCTTTTTCGCCTTACAGTTTTAGTTTTTTTTCCTATCGACAAATACAAAATACAAGTAACAGCTCTGATATTTTTTTCAATAGCAACTTAATAATATGCTGTAAGTAATGATGGGACAATCTGATTAATGTCCAATTAGAAATTACTGAGACATTTAGTCCATGTATTTCTATTGCATAACATAACATAACATAAACTCACACCTCTATTCCCCGAAGGGGTAGGCAGAGGTCCTAGCACCCACATTTCGCAAGTTTATATTTAAGTCCCAATGTAATAGGCGGCGAGCCTATTGCCATTAACCGGGCACTTATAAACCTGCGATAAATACACACATAACTTTGAAAAGCATCGAAAAGCCATTTATGTGTGCCATGGTAAACCTGGGATCGAACCCGAGCCCTCATCTCAGCAGTGCATTACCCATACCACTAGGCCATTGCAAAATCTTGAAAATAAAGTTAAATATATTAAACGCGATCTAGGAGAAAAAACTCAATTCAAATTTTATGTCAACTTTGAAAATATTAAATAGGTAAGCAAACAAAAACTGAACATTCTGATTTATTGAAGTTTATTAGCTTCATCGAAGTTTATTAATCTGTGGTTAGTTACTTCAATCAAGTTTCTGTGCATTCATGTTACCTGTCAGCCTTTCAAAACTTTAAAATTGCATGCGCGTTGCCTCGGACTTGCAAAACTTCTGCTGCACTTAGATTCATGATTAAATGTGTCGTTTGAATCTTGTTGTATATTTGTATATAAAATGTTGTATATAAAATGAAGTTGTAGAATATATCTACGAGTATATTAATGTTATTGAAGATAGTTTTGTTTGTTTACTTGATTGAGCGCGCTAATCTCAGGAACTGCTTATTCGAATTAAAAAAATCGTTTTGTGTTAAATAGCCTACTTATCGATGAAGGTTATAGGCTAAATATCATCACGCTGCTACTCAAGGGAGTGGAGCTGTAACCATAAATGAAAAAAATCCGGCAAATTCCTATATATTATTTGAAAATTCATAAATTGCTGGCATAAAGGTGTGATACGGGGTTTCAAATTATGCCACTGTCGAAGCCGGAGTAGGTCAGCTAGTAAAGAATATGTGAAAGATACGAACCAACTTATATTATCTTAATCTTATTAAGATTCACCTGAGTATGCTGCCCATCGAAAAAGCTTTTTCTTTAGCGATCATAAAGATTTATATTATAACGTATAAAAGTTTCCTCTCCCTGAGCAATCCACGTTTAACCTCGACGTTGATCCTAGGTGTAGATATTCTGATATTTCTATTATATAAATCGTGAGGGCGATTCTCAAGTTCACTTACAAATATTATGACAAATGGTTTATACTGAACGATTCTGAGTTGATTTATTATATGAAGATTGCTGCTTTTCAAGTATTTTATAGGTATCGATATCTCAGAGTTAGCTCCAGTTGCATCCAAATTTAAAACTAAGGCGCTTTCCTACTCTTCCACCTCTTTATATGACGTTTCGTAGCTTTTATGGATGCATATGTTTTCTGTCTCTCGAGCCCCCTATTTCAGAGTCAGAGGAAGAAGGGAAAGTCTGAATCTCCCTGAATCTTTGTAGAGCTCCATGCACTCAACGTGGCATATATATTGCTACAAACTTCCTTTCAATTTTATTTGGAATCAAAACACATTTTGTTTTGAATCTGTAAACATTTTGGTTCGCACTTATTTGGCGTATGTACATGCAGTAGGTATAACTTTCTCATTTAAACTTAACGCACGGTAAAGTTTATGAGGCAATAAACTGAGTTATAGTTATACATGTTTTAACCCGTAAGTAGGTTCTACTAATGGTTAACCGTTCATTATTTTTTGTAACTAAGTTTTATGGGTTACTTATTTAGCAGAATTAGCTGTAACCCGTTACTTCATCCGCGTGAAATACTTATACCGTTCTCGCCACCTATAACATCTTATACCCGGGGCAAAAATTGCATAATTCGTTATAACAGACTATAATGTGTATCTGTCATCTAGATCCGTTTATTCATTACGTGATTGAATAACCAACATTCATGCTCCTACGTCTATCCATCCATCCATACAAAGCGTTAAGTAAGAAATAACCGTACTCAATTTTTTTTTATACCACTTTGGTGGCATACAAGCACACGGCCCACCTGATGGAAAGTGGTTACCGCGGCCTATGGACGTACGCAACACGTGCTACAACGTGCTATTATTATCACAAATATTTCAATACTGAAAATAAGGAAAATATTCAATGTTAATAATATGAATATCAAAAACGCTACAAGTTAAACTTTTAATATAGACTATAAGTTAAGTTAAGAGATAGTAACCTCAAGTTTTAAAAATCCAATCCACAAATCCCGCTTCAGGTGATAAAAACTATCTGAAAGCGGTTTGAAACCGCAGTCTTGATGAGATTTCATTTAGTACTGCTCTTGCATTACAGCAGAGAGCTTTACCCTATGATATTAACTTTATACTCAAAGCCAGTACTGCAAACGAATCATTTTAATCGTACCAACATCGTAGAATACAAAATATCTTTTATTATCTTTATTGCCTCCAAGGGGTCAATTCTGGAGTTGTAGAATACTCAAATGCATTGTTGTAAATGTTTCAGGCTATTCGGCTTTGTCATAGCGATAGTACTCTGGAGAGGATAAAGCGGCATTAAAATTTGTACTTAATCTCTTTAGTATTTAGTGAGAACACCACCTATCTGAGTATCTATTTGTACTTAAAATTTGTATGTGAATGGAAATCAAGAAACGTGGCCTTGCTGAATTAGGCCACTGAGTAATTTTTATAAAACTTCTGCTCCTTCAATTCATCATCGTCACAGCGTTAGTTCAAGTCGCATTCATGACTTCCACTTTGAAGTTCCAAGTTCACACTTCTACTAGTCTCTTGATGTGACTTAGCTTGCTTTGGCGAAAGTAAAAGCCATCTAACCTGAGGAACCCAGACGCCTTGACCATTAATTTGCAAGCATACCGGCTACTAGATGGCCAACCTCATCAAGGGTCTCGAAGATCTTGGTGGGAAGTGGGACCTTCACACTGACACACTTTAATTTACACACGATATATAGCAGTTAGATCTTTGTAAATATATCGAAAACATTTCTGAAGGTTTATTAGAACATCGATGTCCTCGTTTCTGGACGAGAGGTAGCGTTTTTTGTAGGTTTCGGCTTTGTGAAACCATTTGAATGGTCAAATAGGCTACAGACCCCGGTCTTCGGTCCCGAATCGGTCTTCGAACATGTAATATTTAAGGGAGTATCTTGGAATGCGGTTACGAATAGAGCTTGTATTTTGTTTTTGTTTTGTGTTTCTCGCGCGAACCTGAAACTTGGAGTGTAATTGTTAGAATAAAATTGTACCAAGAGTGAATTGCAAAATTAAATTGTGTCACTAGCGTTTCATTTTTATTATTAATTATAAATTGTTTAGGTTCATTTCATTAATATATTTTCATAGCTCCATATTTTGCCAAATCTCTCTGGTTTTTTTTCTTCATTTGTAATTTTTTCTCACATAAGGGTTATTTCACAATTAGGCCCATAAATATTATTTAAGATTTATTGATGAAATCTACTACAACGAATGACAACGTTCTAGTATTTAAAAAAATGAAACATTAGATTCGCCACTGTTGTAAAACAACCTTACCTCTTCAAAAGGATAATGCCAATAAGTGCATATTTTAGCACCATGTATCAAGAGAACAAACCTCTACAATTATACACAATCAATTTGTCGATCAGCTAACGCATATGGTATGTTTAATTATAGGTTAGATTATGGCCAGAGCATAAACAGAGTTTAATTATCCAACACTGTAATATGCAATATTGCAGTACAATGCAATCATCGTTAGACTTCGATTAATGACATCCAAACGACCTTAATCAATCGTCTTACAGACTATATTTGATTGCTCTTCTTGGGATATATAATACAAACTTGATAATGCAACTTATGAACATATGATCAAAGACTGTTTTACCGTACCTTAGTGGAAGTTTATCTTTGTTTCCAATTAGAACATTTCTGTAGGGTAAAATGTAACATACGATGAATTAAATGCCGTTTGCGCGTAAGTTATTGCTTTTATGATTATGATTTAGAAGCTGTTCTGTTTTCTTTAAGGTTTTTTAAGTAAAGTAGTTATTTGTGAAGCTTTATAAAGAAAGCAAAGCATATAATCTCTTTCGCTTGACATTAGGATATACACATAAGTTTAAAAGTATAATTCAGTAACTTCTTAACGTTATTATTTCTCTTTGTTACCTTAGCAGATATTGTTACTCAAGTGTCTTCTACATACTGCAAATATTTGTTTACACATTTATACTCGTACGTATATTTACATTGGTCTGGGTATTTCTGTATCTAGATACAGAAATACCCAGACCAATGTAAATATACGTCGATACGAACGTCTATTCGCATTCTAAAGTACACAATACGATGAAGTCAAGCTGCGTTCAGTTTGTGTTTAGATAGCACTGTGTAATCTGACATGGAAAACTATTATTTATTACTTAACATTCGTATATTGCACGACTGGGTACAATTGCAACCCAGTCGATCTCTTCACGTTCGGAAAAGCGGGATATCGATTCTGCAAGCGAAACAATACCATTGTCATACCTCAGCCATTACAAAAAATGCCACTAAATTCTAAACTTTAAAGCAATGCAAACCACATTCAATCAAATCAATCCATCACTCAAGTCCAAAATTTTATAACTTTTTGGAGAGTGAATGAGAAAGAGTAACGAAACGCTTTTAATTTAATTTTGGACTTTAGTCGTACCTATAGAAATGTAGTCTAAAAATTAATCATAATTTTTTGCAGTGATTTTTTAAGACCATTGAGTTTGTTTTAGTATAATTGAGGGCCAGGACTACCGTATAATATAACTACAATAAATGTAATGACCGTCTTTGACTATTAATCGCTCAATCGATATAGTTCCGTGTATTTACACTCTGTCCCTCGTATTGTCAGTAAATATTTTATGGTGCGGCAAACGATTTCCGACACGATTAAGGCTTGAATGCTATTGACTGATGGTTTCCTCTTTCTTTCATCACAACGTTGATTTCCCTTATTATGTTTTGTTTTTGTCTATTTTTGTATCCGTAAGTGGTTCAGTAATGTTTGTACTCAGCGTTGTTAATTCTCACTCGCTGCAAATATTATTGGTAGAGCATCAAACTTATGCTACTTTGGTATTACATTATTTAAATAGGACGTAGTAGAATTCATCGTAGGACGCACCTAATAGGCGATTAACGGTTGACATTGATTGTAAAATACAAAAAAAAACAAAAAAAAACTGGTTTTATTTGTTTTCTGGTACTGGTGTGTACACATTATTTGTGTATGTTACTAAAGTATTTTTTTTCATATATAATGTGTTAGTATTTAATTTTAGCGTAATATGATCATTCCTGATTTTATATTATATTTGCAATTTATAAAGAAAGAAAGAAAATTGAGATGAAGTATCAATTTTCTGTTAGGAAAACTTCTCCTATATAAGAGTTTCATTACATAATTAAGTAAAATGAGACCGAAACATGATTGATTACCCTTTACGATCGCACTTGACTTTCAACGGATCTTGGAAGTCATTATAGCAATGCTTCTCTCGAATAATAAGTTAATATAAACGTGAGATTTATAATATTAAAGAATCTTCAATCTCTGTATTCACGTAACTGCTATAATTATTAGTTTATGAAGACACAAACTTTAAGAGATAGTACGACTCCTAACTTAAATAATAATAAAGATTAGTAAAGTAAGTTTTCTAAGTTGATGACGCAGTTTAATGAACTACTATGTCGACCATCGTGTTGAAAATGGTAAAGGGGTAAGTGAAAATGGTCACAAAAACGCTGTAAAACAATACGTGGTAAAATATTTTGATAGTTAAAGTCCAAGTACGCAGTTAATCTCCTGGATGAAAATGAAAAACCTCTTCATAACTTACAAGTTTTCCTCTAAAACGGTAACTGTTAAACAAGACGTGACTGGGTAAAATATTACCTAACATTTCCTTTGGTAAGGATAAAGTTTTCAAATAAAACCTAAACACTGACTTACCCTGCGATATTATAAAGGCAGCCGGCTTCAAAGATAGCTTGACTTGGACCTTTTAGAACTTTTCTGTGTTACGAAGACGGCAAAAAGTACTGGAAGGAATAGCCAACGGTTACCTGCACCTGCAAACATATGTAACACGCCAGATTCTGAATTGCTATTAAAATTGTTTAAAAATTATAATTCATTTATTCTCAGACCATCGATCAAGTTCATGTCTTTTAGTCTAGGTGCTATTCACTCAGGTACTTTTCTCCCAGGTGCTATTCGCTCAGGTGCAATTCGCTCAAGTGATATTCAGCTGGGTGCTCTAGGTGAACTATTGGTGTAGGTGTAGTTCATAATCCTTTACCTAAAAAGAATGGAGGAAGGTAGGAGAAGTTTGTACAGTCAGTATCAGATCGATTTAGATGAACAAAGTGCTCAATGTGATGTTAATGGTTTTGCTCCCGTCCTGTTGACGGCTTGTTGTGATATTTGGTACACACCTTTAGTTCGGACACTAATGCAATTTAAAATGAAACAGTTTGATTTGCTCGTAATATCTTATAAAGTTCGAAATACATCGAGAAAAAGAAACGCTCAAGTGGGACTTGAACCCACGACCTTTCCCTTACAGTGGGAAGACTCTTCCAACTGAGCTATTGAGCCAGACCTGAACCACTTCAAATTTCTCTTTTCTTTATATCTGTCTTCATATCCGAAATACCTTAGTTTTAAGATCCTTTTGAGATCGATTAAGAAAGGAAAAAAAATGAAATTTTTGCTCGGGGAATCCAGGTGGGATTTGAACCCGCGATTCTTCTCTTACAGAGAGAATGCTTTGACCATGAAACCACCAGACACACGCCTGAAATAATCCAAATCTTTTTTCTCTTTATAGATTTGGTTCCGATAGTATAGCTCGTAAGAGCGTCGGTAGATTGCTCCACCGTCGCTTCAAAGACAGGAAAGATAAAGAGTGGAACGATTTGGATTACTTCAGGCGTGGATCTGGTAGCTTAGCTCCCTGTGTTAGAAGGGTTCAAAAAAAATCCGTTCTAAATAGATTTGAATAGTTAGCATATATTATGTTGTAAAATTTCATTTGAATAATTTTGAGACTTTATAGTCAAGACACTGACTATACCTATTTACTTTCTAGTAGGCCTAATATTAAAAAGTATAACAAACTGAGCATCTCAATGATATTTGGCCTGGCCCAATGACGATCTGAATTCCAAACTCGTGCCCTTTATAAATAGCAACTCGGTTCTTGTGAAAGATCTTATAGATTTCTTTCATCTAAAGTAGGGCGGCAAAACCACGCAGTAAGTGGTCGACATGCCAAGTCACATTTACAATATGTAATGTTATATAGCTCTTCTCTTCACATTTATGTATTACATATGACACATTAAATTTATCTTGTTCAAATAAATATTTATCCATACTCCATACTAATATTATAAATGCGGAAGTAACTGTGTCTGTATGTTTGTATGTTACGCTTTCACGCCTAAATCACTGCACCGATTTTGATGAAATTTCGTATAGGAGTAGATTAGACCATAAGAAAGGACATACGCTATGTTTGGTTGCGATAACCGATATTCACGCGGGCGGAGCCGCGGGCAAAAGCTAGTTTTATTATATGAACTAAATAATAATTTTGTGCCAGAATAGTTTTCATACAATATATTTTATTTACAAAATAGTTTAAATAATTCAAATCTGTCACGTCAAGGAAGACTCAATGAAAAAAATATGAGAAAGAAAGGAAGCTCTAGTACAGTCAGCAACAAAAAGGTGTTGATAAATAAAACGCTCAAAATGATATAATTCCTTGGTTTTCCCCCTTCCTGTTTGACCAACTGTTATATTTGGTTTGTTGTTTGATTTGATCTTAATAGAGCATTTTGAGTCTTCGTGTATAGTATTACTACTAGTATATAGTAAGATAGGTTTAGCTGACTGTACTAGTACATCAGAAAAATGTTAACCACACGTATTCAAAATATTCTGAATACCAAAATTTCAAATTGTGGTCAAACCATTTTAGCAATCGGATTTTCGTTTATATGTAAGTTAAGTATATATAAGTAAGTTTATGGTTCATATTCATATTTACAAACTAACATACTATCGGCAAACTGATTGTTTAGATAGTTTGACAACTCTGGAAACTTAAATCTTTTTGAGCACTGTTATAGCTTTTTTTTTTTCGTGCGGAAGTCCCCTCGGATACCCCCCCTTCCGGAGCCGGAAGGGGAGGTTATGTCGGACTCGAACCGACTAAAACCGCACGCCGACTGTGGTTCGTGGTGCTAGGCCGGAGGTGAGGTTGTCATCGACATATCCCTCGCACACCGGCTGACCCAGGGCCATCCCTTACGGTCTGGCCCTCCACAAAGACAAAGGTGTCCCCAACTCGCCCCCGGAATGCGGAGACGCGCTATTCAGCGCGCGGCCGCCGTGGAGCACTGTTATAGCTAATATAAAATTGGAATTTTGGTATTCACACTATTTTGAGTACTTTGGTGGTCAACATTTTTCTGATGCTGACTGTACCTATACTATATTATAGTTCCTATACTATATTATAGTACCTACACTCTATTATAGTATTCTAATTAACACTTCGTATTAAGCTAAGTTATTTGCGTTACTGATTTCATGTCGGTGGCACACTAGCCCAACCCAGTTCTCGAACTCCCAACAGCTTAATTACAAGTTCACTGCGTTATGGTCAAGTAATACAATAAATAAACAGTCCGTCCTCTAAGGATTATTATCTGGAGATGGTGACCCAATTCCTAAAGGAGATTATAACATCTTGCGTTGAGATAAGGCGCTTATATGTTTCTTTAACTATTGTACGAAGTAATGAAGAAACTTTCTCTTGTAGGGACTGTTCTTTGGAGGGACTAGTGTATCCTTATGTGCTTATACAATATTTTTTTGTACATACGACCGTTGTCATAACTATAATAATAATAATCTAGGATATAGATCGTTTTGAATGTTCAATTTTTGCGTTGTTCAAATGCTAATTATTTTATACTACACAGCGTTATCTAGCAAACAACGCATAGCTTATATAGGATCTAGAATGCGGATGTTATTAACCGTATTTTAGAATAACTATAGCACAAATACTCGTAATACAGCTGAAACGTATATTTATAAGAATACATCGGGAAAAATTAAATGCTCAAGTGGCACTCCCACTTGAGCATTTCATTTTTCCCGATGTATTCGAATTTTAAATTTAGCATAATAAAATGCTATAAAAATTCATTCATTTATTTATACGACTAAGCAGCAACGAACAACATACTTGAGAGGAAGGTTATTATTGTTTTTTGACATTATTATTCACAAATTTCCTTTTTATATGCATCACGTTAGATTTACAAACCAGTCCAAATCTTAGAACCCATTCTCAGAGAATAAAATAATATCGAAAAATATTGAGGTGTTGGTTTGGTGTGATGTTCTATCCTAATGATGGTCCTTTCAGATTCAACCAGTAATAAATTTTTCTACCGATGAATACTAACAGATAGACCGACTACAAAAGCTTATATTACCTGTAATACCTAACCTGTTATCTCCCATCTTGTTACCTACGTATAGTCGGTAAAGGCAACGACAAAGATTACTGGAGCGTAATTCGAGCAAAAATCTAAAAATGTAAGATTCGGTGCTTTAGATAGATACTGAAGCTCTTGCTCTGAGCTTCAGTAGACTGAATATATCTTTATATTATAAATGAATCCTTATTATCTTCCATCTTGGTATAACTAGAATGACTTTACCGTTTTTATTCACCTTTTTTAAGTTATTAGTAAAAGATTTCGTGCGAATGTTTTTTGACATTTAACTGTGGGTAGCAGCTTATTTCCGAAAATAATTCTCCGAATTTTTGAGACAATTCGCTATTGCCAGTTTCTAAATTCAAACAAAATGTTACTGAAGTGATATCAATTCTATAAAATGTCGTTTTCTTTTAAACAATTACTGGCAGCTTAGAGTGCCACTCATTTCCTAACACTTGATGGTTTTGACAGGTTATTATAAGTTTCAATGGTAACGTTACCATAATCACGCAAGCCAGCTTACTCGTAGCCTACACTAAGTACTTAAATAACATCGAAAGGCCAAAGGGCACAAGCAACAACGTGAATTGACAGGAAAATTAGATTGTGTACTTTAGGGTTATTTTGATTTTAGAAGTCTCTGTCAGTCTCTGACTGTCAGCTGACAACATTGTATTCAGGTGCCAAGTAATTTTTAGCTAGGGCTAAATTTAGAAACTAGAATAAAATAAATATTTATGAACACCCTAAACCGAATTGACACACAATATTCTTCCTATATCGAATATATGCAATTCATAGTTTAATCCTTAATTAAGTTCCCATAATATGTTACCAGCACAAGACCTGTTACCCCACACAAAGTCACGGCACCTAGCAACTAAACCTAGATCATCGAAGCTATGTAAACAAATAGTCAATTCAAAGCATACCAGTTCTAATACCGTTGCATTAACTGCTTCATAAATTCTCGACTGTGCAAATTGGAGTCAAAACAAATTAATTAACTGAACCAAACCTCGCTATCGTTGCCATGATCAAGATTACCATAATAAGCTCCAATTAACTTTCGGCTCAGCAAAACGTTTGTTACAAACGATTTTTTCACAAAACGCCTAGTCGTATTTTCTCTATTTGCTGGCTGTTATAGGATTGTAATAATGTCATTGATAAAGTTAATATTTTATGATGATTAATTGGTTAAATTTCTTTCGGAAATTATGGTTATAAGTAATTTAAGTATAGGAAATAAAATGAGTCGGGTATATTTTGCATGTCGACGGACGACACGGGTCAGACGTTACGAGCATGTACAATATTTATAATATCTCTTGGCATTATTACACCGGGTATTTTTACGAGTATTAAATGTGTTTACGAACAATAATTATGAGTTTGAAGATATTAGTACACTCAGTTACAAAAGTTGCTGTTCACAGAGATAAAATTACGTCCATAGTTTTTATTTGATACCATATACAGTATGGAACTAAAAGTTCGACCACCTATCATTTATAAGACTGCGAACATTCTTATTGAAGACTTTACAAAATTACCCGTAATTTGTGCAAAGTAAGTGATAAAAGTCTCTTTGAAAATTTATTACACTTATTGGAAGTTCATTTCAATGCCACATTTGCATTTCTCCTTGCTTCTACACGCTTCTTGGCACGCTCCTGAATTTTGTCATATTTTCGTCAGGATTCATAGTTCAGTAGTTAAGGCCTGTGTCTTTATCAATATAGGTAGTTTATATACAGGTGGGCCGTGTGCTTGTCTGCCACCTAAGTGGTATAAAAAAAAAATATATTTATCACTAACATTTGGCTTTATGTGTTGAAATGAAATAATATGGCAAAATTACACTGGATAAAGTGGGTATACATTAATATGGCTTAGGCTAAATTTATTAATGAAATAGAAAATATTTACTTAGTCCTTACTGAATTACAATTTGGTAGCTAAGTTTACTTAATGTTTAAGTATGTTTCTGGAACAAAAGCTTTACGTAACGACTGGAGAGCAGCGTACAATGCGACACAAACTTTACAACGAACTTGGAAATTTTCCTACTGGTTATTTTTTTTCTTTATTGCTTTTAATGCTTTTTTCTTAAGTGTTGTACATAATTGTAAAATGTTTCATAAAAATGACTTTCTGTTTGTCGTGACAGTTTGCCGTACATTTCTATATATCTAGTTCTATTTTTTAAACTTTTGCTTCTAAATTCCACCCAAGAATAAAATTATCTTCGATTTTTACATTCATGTTTTTTGCCAAACTAAGCTGTTTCAAAACCTCACATTTCTCTCGTATTATGATAAATGGAGGGAATTTTGTGGCGGCTTTTTGCTTATTTTCTTTTTCATTTCATTTTTGTACAAGAGCAATGGGTATCTACGATAGCTGTTTATTGACATTCTTTTGTCCTTTTAATGTATACGGAGATAGATACATGGTGCACATTTCAACTTCCATTAAATATTGCTTCCAGGCAGCAAACATAAAATCCTATGCGCTCTTCCAGTCTATCTTTGTACCTAATTTCACCCAGATCCGTTTAACCGTTTTGGCGTAATTGAATAAAATTCAAGTTAAAATTTTTAGTAAGATAGAAATAAAAAACGCCTACTCAGAAGACGTTTATTCAAATTATATAAGTTTATTTTTATTAGATCAAGCAGTATGAATATTATAAAACAAAATATTACCGCCATGTAAGGCAAATAATATTGTGATTATTATGTTCTAAAATTTCCAACAGCTGTTACCCAACTCATTATATTTAATTCAGACTATAATGGGCTGGAAATTTACATGTTCATGTGAGAAAATTTCATATTATATCATATGAAGCTGAATAACAAATGTTTACCGTCTGAAGTGCGATGCTGGAACTTTGTAAATGTCTATTCGTTTGATATTTTTGAATAATATCATTATATCATCGCTATCTTATATTTACTGTGCGGATGAAACAGCAATAACTTTCCTACATACATACATACAAAAAGCTCCTACAAGCATAGAAGTGTCGATTTGTGTTTCAGTTACAATATGGGACCAAGCAATATGTGATGCACAGATAAATAATGAACTCAGGTTGTGTGTGTTGAGTTTGTTTTATATTGTAGTTTTCAGACCAGCCCATGTATTTTAGCAACGCACAATAAGCATTTCATAGCTAAATCCTAAAATAAATGTACGATGCACTAAAATAGGAATAGCAATACACTCGATAAGGTAACTCAAACAGGCGTATTGCCGGGATGTTAATGCCCACCATTTCTCATAACTGCAATAATAACCGTGCAAAACCTTTAGAAATTGCAGCGTGAATTAAAACAACTTCTGACTTCAGTTGGTGTGATAGTAGAGCATCATTTTAATTAAGGATAGAATGGAAAGGAATATTGTAGGTGTTAAATTAAATTGTAAAATAATAAAATGAAATGGAAGCAGGAGTATTGTTTAAAGAAATAGTAATAGTCAAAACTAGGTCAATAATTTGCTTTTGAAAGTAAGAATTTCGATGTCAATGTTGGACTTACATTTGACAAAAAGGAGGACGATGGGGTTGAAAAGTTCGATTCGAGTTCGATAGCATTGTGCATATTATTGCACAATTTTATTGTAGGTCCATTGATCTCAAATTGTTATACGGACACTTGTGATATTTTTACGGGTATATTTAGCCCTAAAAAGTCCAACAATACAGCAGTAATAATCTTAATGTCAAAGTGTAAGCACGTAATAGTATATATGTTCTGTACAATGACTATCATAAAGCGCTTGACAAAATGACAAAATAAAGTTCATGCTTAACATTTATTTTGGTCTATTTGAGTTTACAAGAATGGTCCATTTTGGTACCTATTTACATAAACGTAGCTAAAATTAGTAGTTATGCTCTGAAAATGTTTCTAAATAAAGTTTGTAATTCACAACCTGACTTCAACAAGATAATGCTTTTAAAACCTACTTAGATCTGGATATAGTAAATGTATAAATACGCTGCAGACTAAAATAATTTTACGCTTCGACGATACCTTTCAAAAAACTGAAAACCTTAAAACTATGATTATGCTTCATTTCCCCTTATTATACTTCTGATAGAAAGATATGGTATTTATAAACATATATTAACGGCTGAAGCCTGAAATAATATTTTGGTATATGCATTTAGTGATAAGTTTATATCTACGACGGGACAATCGTTGCACAAGGAAATGTTTATCAGTGATGATTACTGCTGTATGTCAAATGAAACTATTTAACATGATCTAGTTTATAGGCAGTTAATATTGTAACATAAACTACGTATATTCGCTTCACTAGCTGTTGCTTGCGGCTTATTTCTACGATAAAAGTAACTTATGTGTTTCTTCAGGCTGTAATCGGTTCCTGTCCATTCAGCCGTTAAAGCGTAATTGAATTAGAACCATCCAAAAATCTTCACAAACTTTCACAATCACACACTTTGTAGCATTAAAGATCCATTTTAAGCTTTAGTCCTTAGGATACTAAAGTAATTTCTAATTATTTATCTGCACTGTCATCAGCAACAAGATAATTACTTAAAGTATCTAAATTAAGTAAATGGATTTCGTAATGTTGAACTTGAAAATAACGCTGCGGCAAAAGTTAGCAATTACTCACCGCCAGAAAAAGATTCAATGTAAATCGACCAAGTGAAAAAGGCTTAAATCTGCGAAAAGTTGTTTTCGCTAGAAGTGTTTTTCTAATTGTTTTTATCACTTCGCAATCTTTACGGCTTTCCACAAAATCCACTTTAATTAAGTTGATGATTTTGCTTTCAGGATTTGGCTTTTATTTCACTGGCGGTTTATGGTAAATTATTAAATATCAATTTACGGATTTATGTTTCGAATGATGTACTAGGATATTTCTTTCATCTTTTCATTCTTAGTCTGTCATATTTGCCGTATTGTATACTTGCCTCTGTCTATTATCTTTGTTCTTCATTTGATTTTCGTAGTTCGAAAAACATCGGAAAAAATTAAATGCTCAAGTGAGACTTGAACTCACGACCTTTCCCTTACATGGGGAATGCTCTTCCAACTGAGCTATTGAGCCACACCTGGATCACTTCAAATTTTCCTTCTCTTTATATCCATCATTAAGGGCGACGATGGAGCCATCTACCAACATTCTTACGAACTGTTGGAAACAATGAATGATTTTTCAACCATTTTTAAACATTAGTAGTAATAATTATAATAATAATTAATAATATTATTTATTTATTTTTCTTCCACAAAGGTAGGTACACAAATCAATTCATTGAATTTTGATGACTCTGCCCAATTATTTGAATGAATTTTTTATAGCATTTATTATGCTAACTTTCAAGTTCAAAAACCATCGGAAAATTTTTCGAACTTCAAAGTTAGTATAATAAATGCTATAAATAATTCATTCAAATGATATTCGAAAGTTTATACCTAGAGAAAAGAGGAACTCAGACTCAAGGTGAAAGCCTTGGTTGCGGCTAGGATTAACGCTAGAATGAAGGACAGGCCGTCAAGGAAATAATGGCGGGAGTGTCCTAACTTGCCCAAGTGCCGGCGTCTAAACTTTGTAACGCTGATTGCTTATATTAGCCACCTGCGGGTACTCTAAGGGGCCGTCGTAGCTAGATCTTCATACTAGTAGCCTATGCCAGTCACCGAAGAAATTTTCCTTCGAAGTTTTTTTATATTGTTATTTCAAGATAAAAAAATAAATAAATTGCATACTACATTAGTGTTAAACACACGGTTCATTTCATGGTAGTTACAGTGATATATAATTGCTATACCCTATACCGAGGGTATTTATATCTCTTTATAAGTAAACTAGCTGACCCGGCGAACTTCATACCGCCAATTATTTCCTGCCCTCGAGGTGTCAGATCCCGTTCCCGCGGCACCTTAACATTTAGGGGGATGAAAAATAGATGATGTCTGCTTCTCAGACTTTCCAAATATGCACACAAAATTTCATGAGAATCGGTCAAGCCGTTTCGGAGAAGGTTAACTACAAATACCGCGACACGAGAATTTTATATATTAGAAGTAATATTAATTATAAATCACTATCACTAATTACTACATAGTATAAAAATTGTCGCTGTCTGTCTGTCCCTATATATGCTTAAACCTTTAAAACTACGCAACGAAATTTGAAGCGATTTTTTTAATAGGTATAGTAATTCAAAAGGAAGGTTTATATGTATAATACATGCTTGATATAGTAGAGGGTGCAGCTGGAACGGGATCTAAAGCAACGCGGGCGGAAAAAAATTGGCGGTACGAAGTTCGCCGGGTCAGCAAGTAAATAATATATGACAGTAATACAAAAAACGACAAACTTATTAAACGTAAAAAAGTAATTCCTACTGAAAAACTACAATTTGAAAGCAATTAACAAATAATTTCACATATTAGCTAAAGTAAATGTTGAAACACAAATATACAAATGACACAACATACACGCTATGTTCTACTGGAGCGACATTATAATAGTAATAGAAGGTAAGGCAAATATGTTTTCAGGCTATATGACCCATAGGGCTTTATGACGGACTCGAGTTACTACGTCCCTAATTAAACATGACGTAGAGTAGGTACTTGTCGTATTTTCTAAACATGTATAAAGTGTAATAGTGTTTGAATATATATAAAATAATAGGGTACTAAATAAAACAGAACTTAAAACGAAGCGTTTTCACATCATCCGACATCCGATATCGGATAGTGTGGAAACGATCTAAGACTTAAGTGTTGTACACAGACGGTCATGGTATATGTCTCCATTTGACAGCTGAGTGTGTAACCTGGATATAGTATCCCTTTCTGTTGTGTTGTCTCAAGGATTATCGCTGACTGTTGATTGAATGATGGTACACGTCTGTTCGTGTGACATTTCTGAATTGATCTGAAACTAATGTCCCGACGAGCTAGCAAAATGCAAAATACCTCCTCGTTAAATTAAACAGAAATAACGTTTAAGGAAAACTGCCTTTAACAAACCAAGATACTGGTTTCAGTAAAATATAATTTATTAGCTTTTGCCCGCGGCTCCACCCGCGTGGATGTCGGTTATCGCGACCAAACATAGCCTATGTCCTTTCTCATGGTCTAATCTACCCCTATACAAAATTTCATCAAAATCGGTTCAGTGGTTTATGCGTGAAAGTATAACATACAGGCAGACAGACAGAGTTACTTTCGCACTTATTATAATTAGTATGCATTTTACTGAAACAGGCACCCTTGGTTGGTCTATTGCAGCAAAAAAACTGTTTAATTGTAAACAACATAACAGCAATAAGTAAACAACAGTTTTTTGCTCGTCGAATTTATTTCCACATCACGTATGCCCTGCTCTTTGTCTCACGGAATCCGGTCCTTCCTTATGCATATTAATGGGACCAAAATGCCAAATAAAAATATGGCCTACGTGCGAATTGTTCATCCAGGGAACTTCCTTTAATTGCCTAACTTGTTACTTGCCACTTTTGGTGATTTAAGAGCATGTTATTTATATGGGTAGTTATTACATTCGTACGTACAGTATGTTAGAATTTTTTTTAATATGCCACAACATTCTACACAACGCTATCTATACTCATGGTAAGTTAACTAGCTTGTGTTATGGAATCTAGGAAAAGAAGAAAAAATAGGAAGGAAATGGAAAAAGAACGAAAGAAAAATAGATGAATAAAAAATAGAAAAAGTTCGAAAAACATTGGAAAAATGCTATAAAAATTCAGTCAAATATTCGGGCGGAGTCATCAAAATTCAATGTTTAAAAATTGTTGAAAAATCATTCATTGTTTCCAACAGTTCGTAAGAATGTTGGTAGATGGCACCACCGTCGCCCTTAAAGACGGATATAAAGAGAAGGAAAATTTGAAATGAATCAGATGTGGCTCAATAGCTCAGTTCGAAGAGCATTCCCCCTGTAAGGGAAAGGTCGTGAGTTCAAGCCTCACTTGAGCGTTTCATTTATTCTGATGTTTTTCGAACTTTACAGTTAGCATTAAAAATGCTATAAAAATTCAATCAAATAGAAAAAGTAATAAAAAGAAAGAATAAATAAAAGTCATTATTATCAGTTACCTACTGTAACTGAACTTTAATGTTACCAATTAGTTCTGTAGTGTGTATCAGGTGGTAGTCGCTACATGGAAAATAATGAAGTTCAGCTGTATCATAGTTAGACTGTGTAGTCGACATCAACAGAGTTGAGAAAAAGGTTCAGAGTGTTGATCAAACAATTCAAAATGAACTAAATGGTTCCATCTTTTACATGAATGTCCATATTGAAATATTTTTGCAGTCATAAATAGTTGCACAAACAAATTGGTATTGAGTAAAAAGCCTGCCAATTATGTATTCAATAAAGCAAACTGAATAAATAAACTGAAGTCAGTAGTTATAATTTACGTTCCTATATGGAGGTATAGTAAAATTGTAACTGTGAAATTGGTAAATAATATCTTAATACACCTGATTCAGGATATTTTGAGACTAACAAAATCTTTGGGATATAAGTCACCTCTATTTCAATCAATCAATGAATTAGCATTTCGCAGTCCAATGCTGGACATTGGCCTCTCCCAATATAGCCTACCCTACATAATGTTTAGCATTTTTCACATTGAGAACTTAAGGAGTACCTACGTAAGTAGATTAGACATATGTCGTTTACATCCTGGATATCATTATACGCTATTTTTTTTCCAATAAACTTGCGAGCAGAAACTGTGCGATGCAGTTGGCTCCTTATAAACGAAGGAAGTGATGTAATAAAATTGTTAGAGAACTTCTGTGTAACATGACTTGCCACTATATTTGCTCTCTCTGTCTCTCTTCCTGCACACTTTTTATCGTATTTCAATTCTAGAACTTACAACGCTACGAAGTACAATAGCAGAGAAATTAATTTCAAAGTTGATACAGAGATTCAGTTAGGAGGATTAAGTTATAGGTTAGCTAAAGGCAAGATTACAAAAACACTGAATCGAGATATTTTGAACTTAATTAATCTTGTTGTATCTTAGACGCTAATATAACAAATATAAATTTATATTCTTAAAATAAGACCATTTTAAATGTAATGCATGGGAGTATAGTTAAATCTAATGAGCCGAAATTAGCTGAGTTTACAAGTAACTGTTGACTAGTTCCACAATCCACCTCCTGACTACATCATGAAAAATATTGTGTTGTCGTATGGAAGATAAACACTTATAAAGTTTGAAATCGATACGATAAAAACAGTACGTAAAATTTACTTACTTCGTTCGTTATTTATATCGTTTCATACAAACTTTGTTACAAATGAAGAAGTTTATGAAAAACAAGTTACAGAAGAAGTAAAAAAGTTAAAACTCTTCAATAAAAATCTGATAATATATACGACAATAACCATCTTTCAAAGAAAATATTATAAGCTTTCTACTTTCTTTGCATTGTAGTACAAATTACTAAGTACTAATAACGGCTATGGATTGGCATAATTAACCTCTCTGGGACCAATAACGTGAACATAAGTGTCCAATATTTAATAGTTATAAGTCGTGAGTTTATTTATGTGGGATTTTATAATATTCTAGGCAATTGTATTTACGCTTTAGTATCGGCTTCTGATACTACTAGTAAAAATAATGATGAAAAAAGAAAACGAAATTTAGGTATAGGACAATTTATTTGCTGTACTGACAAAATTACATACATACTTACATATAATCGCGCCTTTATCCCTAGAGCGCTAGGCAGAGGTGAATTAACACCAACATTTCATCAATCAATGTATTAGGTCCTTCGTAATAGGGGGTGAGCCTTTTTTGACTCGAGCTATGCGTCTAAGGCTGAGCCTGGGCTGTATATATATCTGTCTGATGTTAAACAGCCCTATCCATGACAAAATTAACTTGAAGAAAAAAACAAGTACAATTCAGTATGTCTGATGAAATGAACCCTGACCAATGGACCCATCAGCCTTACTGCACCATCAAGCAGATAATCCATACTAATATTATAAATGCGAAAGTAACTCTGTCTGTCTGTGTTTCTTTCTGTCTGTCTGTCTGTATGTTACGCTTTCACGCCTTTTTTTTTTTTTTAACCGTGGGGGAAAATCCTTCATGGATGTTATGCCGGACTCCTACCGACTAAAAACCCCCACGGTAACGCCCAGAAGCCTATGGATGGGAGCCCCGGGTAAGCCCTCGGAAGGATGTCCCAGGACTCCCATCAGACCTACGGCTACAATTGCGGCCTCGTCTCGGGGGTGGTTCGTGTGCTATCCCGCGTCTATGGGGGGGTTTTCGGGTGTTATCCCGCTTCTTAGGGGGGGGGGGGGGGGCGTGCGTGAATCCCTCACGTCACGCTGCCGTCATGGGCCTGCTTCTGTAAAGACGGTGAGCAGCCAACTCACCGTCCTCAGGCCCCCGGTCATGGAGGCCGATGGTCTTCGGCGAAGACACGTCGGCGGTGCCCAAGCCGCCGACTGCGGAACTCGGGTGGGAGAGTTTTCTCCCGCTCTCGCCCCGCCGCCTCTTTCACGAGCATGACCTGCTCACAGAAAGAGGCGGCGCAGTCCCACTTACTCCCGCTGGAGACCATGGCTCGCACCATGGTCTCGAGCGAGAGGGTGCCCACGCCCAGACCCACCACGAGGACCTGGCGCTGTTGCGCCCACGCAGTGCACTCCGCCAGCGTGTGGATCCGCGGCCGTGGCTTCCCGGTGTCTTCGCCACAGATACCTACCGAAGCTACCATGCCCGGTAAGTATCTGTGACAACCGGTAGGAGAGAGCACCGTGTCTCCTCTCCAGCCACTCACCCATGACCGGTCTGACCGCCGCAATTGTGGCGAATCCCCCCTTTGGTTGCTCAAGTCGCACCTTCCATGTCTCCACGGTTTCCTGGTAGAGCTGGGACCGCTGGGCCTCGATTTCTCGAGACGCAGGCCATTGGTCCCGCTCCAGCGCCTCCTTGCGCCATATAAATAGAGACGCAAGGGCTCTCGCTTCCAGGTCCCATGGAGGGGTCCCGGCTAGGAGGCATGCCGCCTCACCAGAGATCGTGCGGTATCCCCTTATCACCCTGACGGCCATCGCCCTCTGTGGGCTCAGCAATCTAGCCACATTACTGGCCGTCAGGTTCTCCGCCCATACGGGGGCCCCGAATAGGGCCATACTTCGCACGATCCCCAGGTACAGTCTCCTGCAGGGGGCGTTGGGTCCCCTGATATTGGGCATCAGCCGCGCGAGTGCGGCTGACGCCCCCCTCAGTTTTGGGACCAAACTTCGGAAGTGATGTCCGAAGTTCCACCGACCATCGAGCACGAGTCCCAGATACTTCATCGAGGGCTCGATGCCGATGCTGACGCCCCCTACCTGTAGGCTGGATCCCGCAGGTGGCCCCATCCGACGTCCGTGGAAGCACAGAGCCTCGGACTTGTGAAGGGCGACCTCGAGACCCAGCCGCCGTATCCGACCCACGATTTGAGCAACCCCTGCCGTGGCCTTTAGTGCTGCATCTCGGTGCGTTGCTCCCCGCGCCGTAACGAGGGTGTCATCGGCGTAACACGTTACGGTGACCCCTCTTTGCTTTAGACAGGATATGCAATCCATACTAATATTATAAATGCGAAAGTAACTGTCTGTCTGTCTGTCTGTCTGTATGTTACGCTTTCACGCCTAAACTACTGAACCGATTTTGATGAAATTTGGTATAGGGGTAGATTAGACCATGAGAAAGGACATAGGCTATGTTTGGTCGCGATAACCGACATCCATGCGGGTGGAGCCGCGGGCAAAAGCTAGTTTTATATAAAATACATTACAACTCCAACTAAATTTTATGTATGTAGGGCTAAACCCTTAGATTAAAATGTTGGTGCCCTAAATAAGCAAATTAATATTAACAGTCGGGTTAATCCTTTAATCGTGATAGCACAAGAGATAAGATCCCTGATGCGATCTTACGATCTAAGACACATTACGGTTGTTTAACGGCTTAGGGTATCGTTTATCTTATGACGAAGATGTTTTAGTTCCAAGTTATGTAATGAAAGTAGATAGCAGATACTGTTTATAGGAAGCTAGATGTTGTGTGTAAATATTAGTGTTGTTGTTCACTGTATTATATCGATTATAATATATTTTATAATAATTTAGTGAACAACTAAGTTAGGCTAGCAGATAAGGAAGAAGGTAAGAATCCTCATAATATATATATATAGAATCCAAATTATAAGAAGCAGTTGGAGGGCGGACTCCGAGTTTCGAGTGCAATCCTTGGATGCAACCGGGATTAGTGTCCATGAGACCTGTAAACAACAACGTGCTTATATTTTATCACATAAAAACTGGTACACGAATGCAAAAGGGACACTGGGGTACGTAGTATAGAGATTATGTGATATGAGGAATTTACACGAATCTAATTAGAAGTACTTTGAACGTTGAAGTGAATCATGTCAACTTTCTCAAAGAATTGGAAATGTTTGCAAAAATGGGTAAAGCTGACGCTACAGTTTAATATATTTTCTGGAGACAGACCAACTGCTGTGTTGGTTCCCGGTGGAGTAGAATAGGACCACCCCAGCTCTTCCTGTGGGTGTCGTAAAAGGTGACTAAGGGATAGGGATGTTCTCCATCCGACAGTAAACATACGGCCCAAGACAACGGGTCCGCCAGACGGCAATTGGTTCGGTCCATATTATGTGGTGGGGCTGAAAATCATAATTGGCGAAATGTGGGTGGTAATACACCTCTATCTACCCCTTCGGGGATTTACAGACGTGAGTATATAGATAGCTTGATAGACCAAGGCACTTTCTAGCCGGGCAGTTTTAAAATCACTCAGAAAAGCCCGATATGCCGAGGCTTCCTCACGTTATTTTTTTTCGCTTTTAAATTCCATATTGATTTCTCTCTAATACCCCCATGAATGTATTGATATATTATTACATGAATGTAGGAAGAGAGAAAGATGACAGCAGGAATTGAACTTTAACAACAGTATCGGTATGTGACGTCAGAGGCTATAGACACACGTGAAGTGGAGAAATTCTATCAATTCAATATAATTCCAATCCCATTCTATCAATCGAATTCGGGATTGTAAATTATAACGCTGTACGTAAATCTTACCCCTTGAAATATTCATGTGTTGCCACTGAAGAGTATATTGACGAACGGATCCATATTGGCAAATTTTGCAAAGGTGGGCGATGCTTTTGATGTTTAAAACGTTCAGCCTCATAATAGAGATATATGTATGCGTAAATACAGAATAAAAATCTTTACACCTTTTACTGACTTTCTATACATTATAATCTTTTATACTAGCCCGCCGGTTAGGAGTGTTTCTCACCTATTCCTTTATTACATAATCAGATTGCCCATTATGATGTTCCGGTCGACGTCTAAGAGCTTACCCCTTCGAAGCATAATAATTATCCACAACGCCAAATGTGCACCACAACAAAATCGTGCAAAACGCAAAATGTACAAAAAGCAAAATGCAAAATGAGCACTACAAACAAAGCTTGCCCTTTCTGTTACACGTGCCTGACATACTTCATGTGTCATTCACACGGTACTAATTCATTCAAAGTATTTCAATCCATCATCATTGTCATCTTTAATTACTAAAAAGCATTCACTGTACAAAAAAAAATTCTAACGAGAAAGAAAGTTAGTTGGATTTCTAACATCAGTGTTACAAATATTTCCATACTAATAATTTTATTGGCGAAAAGAAAATTGAAAAAGAACATAATATTAATCCTCTTCATTAGAATTGCTTCCCAAGTCTTGAGTCAAAAGTCGAATCACAATGCCGGTTTAATTTCCATCTTTTGTTCAACGAAAGCTGAAATGTATTGTCAAGTAACATTCATGAATAGTACCTGTGCAGGTAGTATTGTTTTATTTGGCTTTGTGTACAGGCACAGCTAACGAAACTTTCATCTGTGAGGTTATTAAATGTAGGAGGTATTCGTATATGTAACACAGCTAGCGTGAACTGTCTTTTCGATAAAATAATACTTACGGAATGCATCTAATAAAGATTGAACTTAAGTACTTTTTTGCTGATTCTATATGCAGTCGAACGTATCTCCTTTGTCGATTATACTCGCGAGAATTAGTTATTAAATAAACTCAACATTTTACACCTAACAGTAATTTTAGTAACTAAAGCAGTGTTCTACTATGTTTCATCTCGTAAAATAAGTTTATACTACGACGTTATCCGAAGTATTTGATGTTATTTGATAGTTTATTACGTTGTAAAACTTATTTATCGCATTATTTACATATTAAACCGAATATTATCCTTTTTACTGCTTTAACAATGTTGCAAAAAGTGATTTATATTTATGATTATATGGCAGGTCGGTTTAGTTACTGATTGATGGTCTTTTAAGTTACTTAACCACCAAATGACCGATCCTCAGATACATTATAAAATAAAATGTGAATATAAAATCATAAGAAGGAATATCTATGGGTGTGAAATACTGGCGTTCGCGTATTAACAGAAACTTTGATATTTTAAACACATAAAAAGCTTTATCGGTGGTATAATTTTATCTTCTGTAAGATTGATTTTAATAATTCATCAATAATTTTCTTTATAAAGCAAAAATACAGATTTTACGTTCGTGTTCTTAGATTGAAGCCTGTTAAGGCATCCTTATCTTTTACGGTATTTCGTCCTTCCTTTGTCTTTTTTCCGCAAATTGGAGCCTATGAGGAAAAAATCCGCAATGCATAGTCTTCGTAAGTGAGAGAACATATTATCACCGTAATTCGTTTTTGCAAATGTGATGCTTAAGCACCATTTCACCATGAATGGAGAATCTGTGGTGAAGTATTCTACCCTTAATTTAAGAGGTAATTCGAAAACCGACAATAACAGACGAATTTTAAGGAGAGTGTGGAATTTTAATTTCAATGTACCGACACAACTACTGTACTTGACATACAGGCTTCCATTTATACGTTAGGCAAAGTGTTATTGAATTTTGTGGTATGCAATTTCTGGCGACAGCACGTAGTCAGGTATTTGGCGGCGCTCTGTTTTCGGTATTACCGAAAACGGTTGAAATGTAGATTATAATATAACTTTACCTGGGAATCCAGGGCTGAAACAGATTTAATATCTGCAATCTCAAATGAATAAATTTATTCTCTGACACGTTTGTGTTGTACATAATTCTTATGTTTCGTTTATTCATTAATTTGATAACGTCACACAAATACCTAATAAGAAATTAAATTATAAGATTTAAAAAACCCCCGTCCCAAAAAACACCTCCAAAAAGTTGAAAATAAAAAAAAATTTGTCTTTTAAATTTGTTATGCCTAGTAATATTTTGATTCAACTGTTCACACACCATCATTCAAAGCATAAACGTTTGCCTAGTTCTTTTATTCGCAGACTATGTTATATTGCCTGGCATACCTAGCACTAAGTATAAATGCAGCTTCTGAGTTTCATAAACGTGCTCTGTGACCTACAAAATGTATATGAATAAATTATATTTAGTGTGCGCTTAAACAGTAGTTCAAGTACTTCGAAGTAATTACATGCATTCAAATGAACCTTGTATATTAAGCAGAAACTAGAGATTTATGCTAATACACCTGGGAAATGTCCAGTGCGTTGTATTTTCAAAACGAGATGAGATCCGGTTCTTAGCATTCCATGGATTCACCGTGCGGTCGCCGGGTCCATGGCGTGGTACAGAGAGGAACACTGTGACGGCGCCTGGGACTTGCGACCCAGGTGTAGGTTTAGGGTGGCCACCTTGTGATGCATCAGCGCTCACCTCCACCGTCAGTCGTGTTCCCCCCTCTACCTATCCAAATTTGGTAAGATCCTATCAACGCCGTTTTAGATATTCGTTTGAGTAAAGAGCTTACTGAAGCTCTTGGCAATCCGAGGTCTTTAAATAAGTTATACAGGGATTTAGCTGGAATTCCCCTTGCTCCTACTTCCACGGCGTAGAGTTTAACCACATAGCCATTTTTGGTTAACTCGTTGGTCAGGTCAAAGTATTTGTTTATTTTTATAGCGTGGTCTTTAGGTATGTTAGTTTCCCACGGTACTGTGAGTTCTACTAGTACTGCACGCTTTTGCTGTTTTGAAAATAGGAATATATCGGGTCTGGATGACGAGGCACAAACATCCTCCGGTATTTTATAGTGTTTCTCATACGAATCTGCGAGTAATGTCCAGTCAGCGGCTGCTATCAAAATTGAGTACGGCTTTTGATTTGTCTTTTTTGAGCAGCCTTCCTTTACAAACGCGACGTCATTTCTTTGGTTTGTGGTTAAACCCTTTTTTGCTCTAGCTACCGCCAAACTTACCGCCTCACGTACGATTTCTAATACCTTATCATGTCGGCGCGAGTAATGACCCCGGTCTAATAGCGTCCTACAACCCACCAGTAGGTGCCTAGCAGTACCAATTGCTTCACCACATGAGTTACATGTTTTATCTGTGGCTTTTCCCCATCTGACAAGATTGCTTTGGTCGGGGAGGGTCAACTGGAATGCATTGAGATAGAATTTAAGGAGAGCCGGTGACCAGTCGTATATTAAGGTACGCCATTTTAAGGCTATGGGAATACAAAATTCACCTAGTGTTAACCATTCGTTTTGTACTTCTAGGTTCATTGCGTGCACTTTGTAGGTATTATTTTCATCTACTTGAAGAAAAGATTTTGTTATGTCTTTGTCTGACTGCCTCCTAGTATTACCCAAACCTACCCTACCAGTCTGCGAGCCTATCATGAATTTTTTATGGAATTGGAGGCGCGACTCGAGCTCTTTAGTACTTTGGTCTTTTGGAAGAGCTTGCACGATTTCGTCTTTTGATTTCGCTAGGACGTGCATTTTGGTTACTCTTAGATGATTTTGTATGGTTGTATGAACTAACTCTATAGTTAGATTGATTAGGAGTAACTCATATGTTAGTTTCCGTGCAACGGAACACTTTAAAGTTGATTTATTATCACGCCACCCCATATTTTAGAAAAAATATTAACTTTTATTTTTAAATAAAACTAGCGGACCCAGCGAACTTCGTTCTGCCGATTTTTTTTCGCCCGCGTGCCGTCAGATTCCGTTCCCGCTGTATCCTCTACTATATTAAGCATGTAATAAACATAGAGACCTTCCTCTTGAATTACTCTATCTACAAAAAAACATCGAAATCCTTAGAATAGTTTTAAAGATATAAGCATACTTACATATGAATGGACAGACGCGAAAAGCGACCTTGCTTGTTATGTAGTGAAGTGATATTATACAAATATAAATACAGAATCAAAAATAAAACTAAATCTTCCAATATGAATAACTGGGTACCTAAGAGAAGGCAGCATTCAGAAGACAATTGTTAAGTATAGAAAGCGTATGCGTGAGAATACTACTGCACAGGGATAGACAATTTCTTCCCTCAGACGCTTGCATAGTTCCATGAACAATCCGGTCACACCTCGATCACATCAACCATGTAGACCTTTATTTTCGTGCGGAACCGACTAAAACCACACGCCGACTGTGGGTCTTGGTGCTAGGCCGGAGGTGAGGTTGTCATAGACACATCCCTCGCACCCCGGCTGACCCAGGGCCATCCCTTACGGTCTGGCCCTCCTCAGGAGGGGGGACAACGGTGTCCCCAACTCGCCCCCGGAATGGGGAGGCGCGCTGTTCAGCGCGCCGCCGCCGTGGCCTGCTTCTGCTGGGGTGACTGGCGGCTCCACCGGTCACCCCCAGGCCCGCGCTCATGGGGGACGGAGGTCAGTCAGTGCCCTCCGACCCCCGAGTTGCCTGCGCGCGCGGGCGGCGCGATCCGCGAGTCTTTCTCGCTCGCGCCGCCTCTCCCGCTCCGCCGTCTCCTTCACGACCATTACCTGCTCGCTGAAGGAGACGCCGGCCGCCCACGCGTCCGCGCAGCGGACCATTGCTGTGAGCAGGGTGGCGTGGGTGAGAACTCTCACTCCCAGGGCCGCCACTAGCTCCCGCCTCGGTCCGGCCCATGCCGGACACTCGGTGAGCGTGTGCAGCCCTGTGTCCTCGCTCGCGTCGCAGTGATGGCACTCGGACGTTGGCTCCTTTTCGATCCGACACAGATATCTCCCGAAGCACCCGTGCCCGGTGATAATCTGCGTACAGTCTAGAAGCCAAGCGTGATGTGCGCATTCGACGCCAACAATGTGCTGACGCCTAATAATGAACTTTGATCTAGGACCTACATACTTTTATGCACTCAATAGCATCCACTACCACACTAGGACGTTCGTAGTTATTTTCTTGTATGATAACTAACTAAAATCCATTGAATATTCCCGTTAAGACTGTGACTAACAAGCTGACTGTGTCCCTGGTTCGTTTAGCAGTTCGCATTCCTTAAAATTTTGTTAGAACACGGTTGGTTATTACTTCCGTCCGCGCTGCGTGCTCTTGTTTAATTGTTAATAAAGTAATTATCACGGGTAATTTATCTTTCAAGGTTTAGCTAATTAGTTTGTTTTGTTGTTAAAGTTATGTTCATGATTTTTGAGCTTTGTTTATCTGTATTCAGGTAAACATTTCGCTCTTAAGCTCAACCTTTTCATACTTTATCGGCTAATAACTGAGTTACCAAAATGTTTAAAGTATTTGAACTTTTGATATACGTATCAGATAAATACGATTACAGGATACATCCATACTTAATATTATAAATGCGAAAGTAACTCTGTCTGTCTTTCTGTCTGTCTGTCTGTATGTTACGCTTTCACGTCTAAACCACTGATCCGATTTTGACGAAATTTGGTATAAGGGTAGATTAGACCTTGAGAAAGGACATAAGCTATGTTTGATCGCGATTAGCGACATCCACGCGGGCGGAGCCGCGGGCAAAAGCTAGTTGCCTTATAATTTCATCAAAATGTTGCTATTATGCAAAATAAACTGTTCAAACAACCATATATGATACAATACATGCATGACATGACAAAGTTGGAGAATTCCACTGGAAATTCTCGGTTGTTCCAGTATAACGCTGTTGGAGATTAGCCGGGTATGGTATGCGCTATTTAATACCGACATGTATAAGGCTAAGGCATGACTTCCACTGTGAGCGAACACTGCCTCAGTTGCGAACCATTATCTGATGGCTGTTTATACAAAATATGGAAATTTGCTTATACGTACCATTAATCCTATTATATGACCCCGGTGAACCACAATGCTGGCGCTTCTGTGTTTTAAGCAGTCATAATCAGAATCTTGCTTAGTGCTTAGTTTGAAAACCTAGACCGTGAGAATGCAAACGGAACGTAGGATGCACCCCTTAGCCAAATGGACAACGATATTCTCGGATTTCTAGAAATGTGTTCTAGAAATCCAACAACACTTAATGGTCCTCTTCTGGACATTTGTGAATCACTTACGCATGCAATCTCATAAAAGACTGTCGTGATGCAATGAACAATTCAGATTCAGTTGGTGTATAAGTATATCTCCAAAATAGAAATTTGCACTATCTGAGGTATAAACCTAATAATGTCTATGATGCTAATGTTAACCTTCTCATCTTCTGCCCCTGAGTTAAGTGTTACAGTCAATGCACAATGTTACTACTTATAGTTTAGCACAATATGTTACACAAACTAATAACCCACGGTTCCATCCTCATGAACTATAGATTCCTTTACCAAAACCTATGTATTAAGATAATGAAAAGTAGACTATGTTCTACGAAAGTTCTGCGCTTATTACAGTTCTACACCTTTTCAGTCTTTTTGTGCGGTAACTTACATTCATACATTCAACAAAACTATCATATTTTTATAATACATATAAGTAGATGGTGTTGAAGTGGTGTAATTTCTTAGTAATTTAAAGTTCGTTATGTCGTATTAATCACAGATTTTTACATTCATAATATTAGTACGATTATAAATGATAAATAAATAAATATTCCACAGCAAGCTATACAACGCTATATAGAACCATGCTAAGCTTAACTTGCTTGTGTTATGGAATCTATCATGTGAAAAAACATACTTTGATACTTTTTTTTGTAAATACATACATATTATACATAGAAATACCCAGACCAATTCAAATAGCCAGATTCATGCATACAAATATTTGCACTGAGTGGGGATCGAACCCGCATCTTCTGCGTAGCAGTCGTGTTCATTACCACTACGCCATAGAGGCTGTCATGTGAGAGGATTACAATGATCAAAAGGGAAAGATTCAAAATGTCTATTCTTAAAGTATTATCACGAATAATATGATACCAAATGCAGTTTCCTAGCACAGGTCACTTTCAAGATCATACACTACGTATTCCGTAGAGATTTAGAATAAAGCTTTAACATTCTATTCAGAAATACTATGTTCATTTCTCGACTTCAAAATGTTTTATTCAATTTTATAAAATTATATCAAGTTTCTATAACGAAAGTGTATAATGTTTATATTCATGTGTAGATATTTTATTCTATAGTATTTCTAAAGTCGTTCTCAGGGTGTGTCACTAGATAAGTGTGTGCGTATGTAGTTTATTTAATTTATAGTAAATTTTATTGTCTGTACTGATAGTTGTAAACACAGGTTTTTAAGTAAGAAATTAGATGCAATCGGTGGCGCTGTTTGAAGTGACCTAAAAATCACATTGAATTCGTATGATGGTAAGACAACGAATGTGCATTAGCCAAAGGTACAAAATAAAATACTGTGTTAGAGAAAAAATCCATAAAACAATATTTTTGCATTAACCCTGTGGATATGCCAGCTATGGAACTGCCAGCTCACGTGTTTCCTTCTTCCTACAGTCCCGGGTCCTTTAAGCGGGGCGTGAAAAGGCATCTAATGAGGCCGTCAAGCTGAGTGCCACCACTGTTAACTTTGCCTTTAGCTTAACATCAGGAGGTGAAGTCAAATTGACGTGTCCTGTATAAAAAAAAAAATAACAGTTAACAGTGAGTGCATTTAAAAAACATGGAAACTTCATATTCTGTTAATTATGTTCATGCGGTTTCGTGTTTCAAACTACTCGAAATATACCAACGAATTTGAACAATGAGTTTCATGAATATAATGCGTAACAAAAACCAGCGATGTTCTCTTTTTGTAATGTTTGAAACAACAAAATTCGTTGATAACATTTTAGGTACGACATTGAAAGATATAACAAAGCAATGTGTTTTTAAGCGAATTCTGTATTTTCGTTACGTTTGTGGCAATCGGACTTGAATAAATGCGTTTGTTATTTTTAATTTTCTTCATTGTAACATTTATTTTGTAACGTAATATTACGTGTTTTAGAGAAACGAATAACATAATATAAACCTACTAGCTTTTGCCCGCGGCTCCACCCGCGTGGATGTCGGTAATCGGGACCAAACATAGCCTATGTCCTTTCTCGTGGTCTAATCTACCCCTTTACCAAATTTCATCAAAATCCGTTCAGTGGTATAGGCGTGAAAGCGTAACATACAGACAGACAGACAGATAGACAGACAGACAGACAGTTACTTTCGCATTTATAATATTAGTATGGATACTTAAACTTCTTCCTCTTTGTTATAAGTAGAAATAAAATCTTGCTATTTTGTTACACTCCGGCATGGGCCGGACCGAGGTGGGAGCTAGTGGCGGCCCTGGGAGTGAGAGTTCTCACCGTCGCCACCTTGCTCACAGCAATGGTCCGCTGCGCGGACGCGTGGGCGGCCGGCGTCTCCTTCAGCGAGCAGGTAATGGTCGTGAAGGAGACGGCGGAGCGGGAGAGGCGGCGCGAGCGAGAAAGACTCGCGGATCGCTAGGCCCGCGCGCGCAGGCAACTCGGGCGTCGGAGGGCACTGACTGACCTCCGTCCCCCAGGCCCGCGGCCTGGGGGTGACGGGTGGAGCCGCCTGTCACCCCAGCAGAAGCAGGCCACGGCGGCGGCGCGCTAAATAGCGCGCCTCCCCATTCCGGGGGCGAGTTGGGGACACCGTTGTCCCCCCTCCTGAGGAGGGCCAGACCGTAAGGGATGGCCCTGGGTGAGCCGGGGTGCGAGGGATATGTCTATAACAACCTCACCTCCGGCCTAGCACCAAGACCCACAGTCGGCGTGCGGTTTTAGTCGGTTCGAGTCCGACATAACCTCCCCTTCCGGCTCCGGCAGGGGGGGTATCCGAGGGGATTTCCGCAGGAAAAAAAAAAGCTATTTTGTTACACGAACTTATCTATTTATCATTCAATCTTGAGTTGAGCAATACTTACGTCACAGTACAATATTAAGACTGTACGTCCCCAAAGAGGCAAGTAGAGATATATTACTATCTAAATTTTCGTCAAGCATGTTTCTCGATCCCACGTCTCGAATTAGCTATTGCTTAACAAAAAGATATCGGATGACCCATCCATTTTATTTTACCGGGCAAATGAGAACAGATAGGTATATTGCTTTTTTAAATCAAAGTATACTCTAAAATCTGATAGAATTGTGGTTGTAAAGAAATCATTTCCGGGTCCGCCATGATGGAATTCTGCAATTGGGAGTGACAATCCTTTTTGCTCCTTCATCTTTAATACATTACTGAAATACATGACGCATGTAACAAAGCCTTTGTAACAATTTAATCCATATTAAAGCTCTCAGTTCACTCCATACGCAAGTTCCTACAAATTTTTGAGCATATTAATGTAAGAATTTTCAGTAATATCATAATTCTCATGCATGATGTTATAGTCTTTTATTCATGTTACATTGTAAAAAGATTTTGCAGTTACCAATCAAAAGTTTTTGAACGGAATGATAACGTGACTTTGTTACAGAAAAAAATTAGCAGATTTTTTTTTTTGATAACTGAAACTCTAAGTTCAGTTCAGTCGATCTAAGAGGGAAATGAATAATTTGAGAGTTGAAGTCCGTATTTAAAAAAAATGAATGAAAATATCAAGTATATTAATTCTGATAAGTATCTAGATTAAAAAAAAAGTAATGTATCAACGGTCCGAACACGATGATTGAACGGATGCTAACGAACCAGTAAAATAGTACACGATTTCAGAGACATATTATATCATGTAGTGAACTGCAATACGCTGACTGAATCATTTCCTTTTATGAATGTTAAATCATTATCTATGTAGGTACAATTTGAATACACATTTCTCTCATTCACTTCAGCATCAAAGGTTCCCTTTCTATCCATTAAAAATGATGACATAAACTCATGAAATACACCTTCATAATCCGCTACGAGAGAATTTTCAAAACCTCAAGTAAATATTTTATACACCTGAAGCGCTTCATAAAAGTGGCTTAGAGAATATCGTATTTAAAGAGATAAAAGTATTGCAAATTATGTATCGTATCGGTTCGTTGCGCAGGTTTCACAGGGCCTTTTAAAGCTTACTGATTAAATTTGCATCGGATTCCGTTTGTATTTTAAAACACCAGTGCTCGTGTTTCCCACCTGTGTTCGGTTTATATTGTCTCGAAATGGTACATGATATAAGAACCTGTATTTTGGTTCTTTTAATATATTTTGACATCCTATTGGCATAAATATAATGATAAATGTACATATTTATGATGATGATATTAAGTGTATTCAAAAATGAATTCCCGTTCGTCCGATTTTTCTTTTTCGTAAATGGTAATCATTATGACATATGCGTCCTCTCAAATATGTGAGAGAATGACATGAATTATTTAAATATATCTCACAACCATGACTCAAGCTAGAGGCATAATCCCTTTATTAAAGTTAGATGAAGGCTATTTTATATTAAATCCTTCAGGGCTAGTTCGCACATAGAAATTAATTACAAGTGTTCCAGTAGGCGCTGAAATGGAACCTTAATTTTTCAATTAAAATTTTAGTGACGTCATTTCGTCTAATAAGAACTTATTGCTTTATAGTCACTGCATTATTTATTTTAACTTTGCCTTTATGTAAATGACTAGTATTATCTCGATTGGCAATTCTTGGTCATTACACCCGAAAAAGATTTGCCAGGAATCAAAATAAAAACCTAAAAATTGTGTATTTGAAAACGATAAAACAACACTGATTGGAAGTATCTTTTATTTACACAGTAACGTTTTTGTAGCGAGTTGTAATTCAGTCCGTAGTTGACTAATCAAATTGAACTTAATTTATTTATATACCGTAGCCGTATCCGCTCGGTTGTCGGCTACTAATATCCGGTCGTTAGAGCCATATAAATGGATCAACCTCCTAGGAGGTGGTCCGTGGAGGTAATTTGTACAAGAACTCGTGTCGTGTTTTTAAAATGAACTGTTTAATACTTAATTACTTCGTGAGCAATGATTAAAAATGTATTTTTAGGACGTATATTAGGTAATTTGGTCGATCGATGTATAAGTATGTATAAAAGAAAATTGTGAAGGAAAAACTGCTAAGTAAACGTAATCAGATAGAAAATCGGTTAATTCATACTATATAATGAAAAAGTAATTTTGAAATTTAGAACACGTCTTTCTAGCGTAAAGGACGCACGAGAATTCATTTGGTGTATACTGTTTTGTTTGAGACATACTCGTATTTTAACACTGACGCCCATCAGTTCCCAGCCATGTTTTTTGAACATGTAAACGAACGTGACTTGCAAATTAGTTTTATATAATATACAGTGAATATAGTGATACAAAGCACAGTGAAGTCTCTCTTGCACATTTTAGTCATAACTGAACATGAGCTTACCAGACAGGTAAACAGAGGCATCCTTCGGAATACAGATGCATTCTGTTGAGATGAACTTCTCACCATTGCGAAGCCAAATATATGCGAAATAACTTGTAGAGAAATGACTGGATGTCAACTAGCAGTGACTGTTAGACAGTTACTGGAATGGAAAACGTGACCAGTTTTGACTTGATTTTCAAGTCAGTCATAGTATCTATATTGGCCCCACTATACTAGATAGCAATGTTTCTTAACGTCTTTAAAGGGTGATTATATTGTTCGCATATTGAACCTATAAATAAATTTTGTATAAATTTGTTCTGATAAGGATTTTCTTTTACGAACCAATCTCACTGTACGAGTGAAATTAAAAACTTCTGAAAGCGATTCGCTCATCCGTGCTGTAAAGTCTCTCTTTTCGAGATTTCGTCGATATTGTATAATATAATATTTCTTAGAAGACTGTAAGTAGACTGTAAGTTTTATTTTTGCTCCTTTATAGGTACTCCCTCTTTACCTAGATAGGATCTACACTTAAAAATGTCTGTCCCGACTGATTTTTAAGTACTGTCTGTCTGATTGCACACATTAGTAACAAAAATTCGGTTAATAGAAAGAAACGAGAACGTTGTGTGAAAGTCATTGTCCTATATAAGAAGGACATCCATTATATTAACCACTAATATTTACATGTAACTAAATGATTATTTATTTTGTATGTGTCCATATGCTCCTGGAAGCTAAATAGTAATGCATATAACTGTTGTGTACCATATAGTTTTATTTTCTGGTTGGTTGAAGCATCAAATTTGAACAGCAACTTAGTTACATTGTTTAAAAAACCGATACCGTAATTTAGTTCAATTTAATAACCGTAATAACGTACGTAAATAAGCATGGTGTTAAAACGAGGAGTAAAACATAATATGTGTCATAACCCCATATTATGTTTTACTATAAAGTATGTTTTTACCGTCCGTTATCCTACTAAATACAAAAGTTCATTTATGTGTTTAACCTTGTGTGTAAATGTGTGTATGTGTGTTTTTATGAATGAATTCTATATTATTACCTACTACTGTATTTTACGGTGACAAAATTGTATATTTGATTGAAATTCGAAATCAATATACCTAGCATAAGTGCTGAATTTTATATCCTACGCTTTTCATTCAGAAATAATAAAGCACGGGTAAAACAGTAAGACGTGGCTAGTTTAAAAATATTTAAAACTTATACTGATGTAACTTTAGCCCACTATGTAAATTTTCTCGACAAGACCTATTAAATATTCATCAAAGTATAAAACTGGATATAATATCCAGCTTTATCTACTGTAATGTTTTCAGTTAACTAATTTTTAGCAGAAAGTCACGTTTTGCCCATTGCGGCTAACTTTTCCCATTTAATTAGGATTTCTCGATGGCGTGTTACCAAAAATCGGACATTGGGGTAACATTTTCTTATTTCCACCACACTATATAACGTTGATTGTGTTTTCTTTTGTAATATAGTTGGTGTTGCTATGTTACATTATTTTAGGGAAACTGGTTACGAATTTATTAGACACGCAAGCGCATGGGAATAGATATTACCTACGAAACTATTATAATGATATCATTCACTATAACACAGTTAATGTTGCCAACTAACAGTGGTAATAAATTGTAGTAGGTCTGTGACAAATCAACAAAAAGTATGTATTCGACCACCGACGAATATGAAGAGCGCATGCGCGCGAGATTTGATTCGTGCACATAATACATAAGAAAAATAATATAATATGACACATAACGAAGGGTATATACAGGATGGTACATAAAAAAGCTTAATAGAAATTCAATTTATACTTTTATTGGTGGATGGCATCCAGACTCGCCCATGACGGTAGCATAGGATCAGGCGCAGCTCAGTGGTCGGAGAATTTTCTCTGTATAGGACTGGTCGGGGGCTTAAGTCCCGCCTGAATGATTCACTTTTTCCATTCTTAATCGATTTGAATAGTTAAAATACTAATTATTTAAAAAAAAACATTCAATTACTAATTATTTAAACAGATCGATAACGACATTACAAAGGTAAATTCTTAGTACCGATTAGGTGTGCTTTAAGTGAAACGATACATATCTAACACCGGGCGAGAATGTATATAAATCAATGTGTACGAATAGCGGGCATCATCGAATACATTAACACCGATTGTAGGTTTTAGTCGTTAAGATCGGAATATGCAAATTGATATTTGATTTGTACAAATAGATTACATTAAAGGCCATTCCGTTGTTGTTTTGTTTTGATTCAGGTGCAAGTCGTAATTGATAGTTAGTTTGATAGAAAGTTCTGAAACCAGTAAGATGAGTTAAAATTGAAATAGAAGTATATTGAGTTTAATTTTAAGTTTAATAAGAAAATACAGCTAATTCTGTTGTAACATCTCTAAACTTAAAATTCTCTAAAATTTTCTAATTGCAACTGTTTCTTTCATAATCAGATAGAAAAGGACAGATGATTTATTTTAGTGAACACCTGTCAAATTAAGTCGGTGCCTTGACGGTAAACTTCAATTTTACTCGACATCTACGAACATGCGACTTAACTTACTACGCACAAACAAGGATCTGTCTTAATTTGACAGGTCTTAACTTAAATAAAATCATCTGTCCATGTTTATCTGATCATGAAAGAAAGAGATGCAATTAGATTTTTTTAAGAGAAATTTAAGTCTAGAGATGTAACAACAGAATTGGGAGCAATGTTTGACATATTTAGCTCCATTAGCACTAGTTCAGTTTAGACAAATGTTGCACATTGATAACAAGTGAAAACTAAACCTATAGATCCAATATGCAAGCAATGGTTGTAAAACAAAACTAAATTTAATGAAATCCAAGGCGATTTTCATTACTTTTGTCCCGTGTAAACTCCCACATGATTACTAGATTTAAAAAAATGTCGTCTCACTTCTTTATTCAAAATTGTAAACTATTATTTCAGTTATTTTGTACGCAATGTTATTCGAGAATATAGGTTAAATTTCCTAAAGAATTTAACAAGAAACTATGCAAGACTTAACATCATCACACTGTTATAATAATAACTGGCATACTTGAAGCCGAGAGTTGAAAACTTTCACAGCTACATACATGGTGTTCATAAATTGATGAGAACAGAAAATATTACTTAATTCATTTTATTAACTAAAAAATGAGTATTTATCAAAATGAAATTATTTTATAAAAATAGTCCAAATTTTGGATTTTCGAAATCGGTCGGAATTAGTCCTTGCGTTTTACAAATATATAAAAAACAAGTAAATCTTTATTCTTTATAATATTAGAAGATATAGGTATATATAAGCTTGCAAAATAAGTATCGATTACTTAATTTACATTTTATTTTAATAGAAATTTGAGAGCATCCTGTATACACAATGTCAAACTATTTCGAGCGTAATTAAGTTTGTCTTAAGTATTTCAATACCCCTACAAGCAAGTAATTAGTATTTAAACACATTCTATTATAAAGTACTGAATACCAGTTTAAATTTTGATGCTTTTATGTAGTGGATGATCAATCTCTGTCTGTACATTTATGTAGTCTGGCATCATCACTATCCTTATATCGTGGTCATGGTTGTATGGCAACCAGTCGCACCGCTCTTATTGTCAATCTCAATGTAATATTAATGGTGTCGTCAAAACTTGTACGTTAACATAACTTAGCAGACTTGGCCCCCAGGTCTGAAGGCTTAACGTGCGCCTCAGAGTCACTGAAAAACCTCAATATCTTATGAATGGTTTCATCCTAAAACCGACTTTTTTATTATTATAACTTATTGCACAAACAAAATAATTATACAAAGGCGAACTTAATGCGATAGTATTTTTCTACCAGTCAACCTTAGAGTGATGCAGAGATATTTATGTGAAAGTATTGTGGTGATAGTTTGACCTTTGATAGTACAAATAATAAATTTTGTGAAGACATTAATAAGTAATAATTACTTTGAAAAAATTTATAAACATAATTTAATAGTATATCCATGAATATAAACACATAGAAATAACATAAACTACATACGCATGAAACTAAAGACTTAGCTATTGTTACTCAACCTTCCAATGTGTAAAATTACTATTTTTTCAACTATAGAAAATATTTTATTTTATTTTTGCTCCAATCAATACTTTTAATACTTACTACATTGTTCATTGATCCTATGAGTTAACTTAGCCTTGCTGAAATCGTATTACTATCGACCTAAGACCTCAAACTGGTTGGGGTTCGGTCAATTTGTATTAAATAAATCCATATGTAACGGGGTCACAGTTTGTATACAGAAACATCTTCAGTTAGATTTGAGAGTCAAATTGCCCAGATTTGAAACCAATACTTGCATTGTTAACGGAAATAAACATGCTCATGTAGTTATAAGCTACGTTCAATGTAACCTGGTTAGAAAGCCAGTTAATATAGATCAGATGACTTATTTTGTACAGGTAAAATTTAACGATTTTCATACGACAAGCCAAAAAAAAAAAAACTGTTATTTTGAACCATGAAGAATGAGAACTATAATAAAATATACTGGTATATAGCCCGAATATAATTTGAACTAGGTAAATCAGACCTTGAGCTCCTATATAACATACTAACTTATTAGAAAAAATAAAATTTTAAGTTGTTATAAAATATTTTATGTTGTTATAAATGAAGTTCAGGGACGACCTTTGAACTGTGCTGAGCAGTGTGCACCTATTTAGATATCATTTCTTTTGTCAAAGAAGTCAACCAAGGTAGGTATTTCTCATAATATGGAACCAGTGTTCTCATTTCACATTTTTGTTTTGTTGGGATATAGTTCATAATACATCAAAATCACACACCATAATTTAGGTATATGGACAAAATCATACTTAACTCTGTTATACAGGTGGAAGATTTTCATGCCCCCTGGAGGAGAAGTACTCGAAATACTGGAGATAGGGAATTTCACTCAAATGAAACATTCCTTTATTTTTAAAAAGAAACAGAATTGCATTCAACGATTTTCGAATACACGCTTGACGCACCCGGTATTCGAACCGACTAAAACCCGAAAAAATCACATCCTGTATTTCTATATTTTTTTATACTGTATAGCACAATGGTAGCTTATAGCAATAGCGTGAACACATAAATAGCATAAGGATTTTTGGGCTGTCTAGTCTACCTATAAGTTGTAAGTCCCAAAAATCCTCACGTTATTTATGTGATAAATAAGCCTGCATTGCACTACACAGTAAATATTATTCGACGTTAGTTTGAGAAATAATGACGCAAACAAAGTAATGGAAGCGACCTTCCATATAAAGCTGAGTAGTTTGTTTGCTTGTTTGTTTTAAAGCCGTAATCTTTGGAAATATGTGTGCGATTGCAAAAATTGATTCTGCATTCGAGACCATAATTCTTGTGCAAGGCAGATCATTAACAACACGCTAAGACCCTTAGGAGCCGAGACGGTCTTTTATTTTTCATTGCAACCTTTCGAAATCTTTCAATGAGAATCATTTTACTTTTATACACAATTCGCAATGTCTTCAGGGAGATTGCGAAGCGTATGGTCGACGCTTCTCGTGACCAGAGAGCTGGCCTCTTTTTAGGTCAGAGAATAAGCATTGCCATACAATGTGGCAATGATGCCAGTCTTCTGGGAACGCTGCCACAAGAGGCATGCAATGCGGTGGAATTCTACGACGCATTTTAATTTTAGTCTTAATTTTAGTACTGAATTGGTTCTTTTATTTTTATTTGTAATAAGTAATCCATACTAATATTATACATGCGAAAGTAACTCTCTCTGTCTGTCTGTCTGTATGTCTGTCTGTCTGTATGTTACGCTTTCACGCCTAAACCACTGAACCGATTTTGCTGAAATTTGGTATAGTGGTAGATTAGACCATGACAAAGGACATAGGCTATGTTCGGTCGCGATAACCGACATCCACGCGGGCGGAGCCGCGGGCAAAAGCTAGTTGTCTAGAAATGTCAATTTTATTCTCTACATCTAATTAACTATAAAATTGCAAATTATACAATAAATTCTGTGCAATCTATCTAAAACGTATTATCTAAATTGTTTAGTTTAAGTTTATGAGAATCAAAGGAAGCCACGGGGAATAGTTAGTAGCAGTACTCGACACAATCATTACACTTTTTTCTCGAATATAGTAGGCGTAGTTGCTGTCGTTTTAGTTAGGTTAATTGTAGTCATTAACTGTTAATCACGCACGCACTACTTAATAACTACGAAATATTAACCCTTCACTGGCTATAATTTAACGTATTCTAACCCTGTAATTATTATAGCATTTGTATCATTAACGAGACTTATTTTCTTGGAATAACTCTAAAATATAAAATGTTATTCTATTCATAATTCACTTAGTTCATTGTTAATAATTTGGTAAGAAATCTGATTACTTTATTAAGTAATAGGAGAAGTATTCTCCTAACAAAGCTCCTTGTTAACCCTAAGGCTATACATTTTTGCTTGAGTAATATTTTTATATTTTTTATAAGTCTCTTGACTTAAGTATAATGAGCTAACAATTTTTGGTTTTATTTTACTAATAAAGTAATTATACAACTCGAGTTACCCATTATGGGTTTTGTATCACAAAAATGTCGGTAAAATCGTTTATTATTACTGAGGTTGTTCGGTACTGATGATATTAAAACAATATTTATTCAGATTAGATAAGTACTTGGTTAAATTTTGCCAGTAATTATCAACCAATTAGCTTATTGCAGTTGACCTACAGCTGGACATAGGCCAATCATCTTCGATTGCATTCAAGGTCCAAAAAAAGAAGTAGAAATACGCTAGTACTATTATCTATTCTGCGTTAGAAGTGAGCTGAAAAATTATTTTTATGAATTACTATATTTTAATTTAAATTACTTTAGTTGCTTTTTTATCTCATACCGGTGATAATAATGGCGTCGAGCCTTTTCTCTCTTTTATTGGTTAGTGTAGGGTTAATAGTAAAATCAGACGTTTCATAGAATTTTCAAATTACTAAGTCTCTTCTTTTCATCTTAATTGAGTTATGTTATCATCAAACTCGCTTGACGCCAGTGAGTTACAAATCCGATCTCCAAGTGTTCAAATCCAAACAAAATTTCGTAACCATTCATATCAGTGTGTATATGAAACCGTATCATTCCGTATTACCAAAATGGCTACCGGCAACGTACAAAATTGTCAACATGATTGCCGGATAAAAAATAAATTCTGTAAAGCTAACGTGGATGATCATTTTTTGTCAACATACGAGAAACACAAACTCATAACATTTGCTCTCGATATTAAAAATTGAGTTAAGTCAGATATCCATTTAAATTGAATTGAGATATGATGCTGGAATCTCGTGTGTACTCGTATATATAGAGACAACCTCCGTGGCGTGGTGGTAGTGAATGCGACTGCCACGCAGGGGGCGCGGGTTCGATTCCCGCTCAGTGCAAATATTTGCATGCATGAATATGGCTATTTGCATTGGTCTGGGTATTTCTACGTATAATATGTATGTACTTACAAAAAAAAATGTATTTAAGTATGTTTATCAGCATTCTAGATTCCATAACACAAGCTAGTTAAGCTATGCTTACCATGGGTCTAGATAGCGTTGTGTAAAATGTTGGAAAATATTTATTTAAATATTCATTTATTTATACATGGATAAAGAGAATAGATTCAGAGCCAACGTAGATAACCCAGTTCAAGAACTAAATTTATGATTTCTAGTCAGCTTATTGTTAAAAGCTTTTGGTAGATAATGGAAATATATTTTAGCTTACTAATATTCTGCAACGAGAAGTAAATAAACTAGGAGAGTTTCAGTTTCTTTTTGTGGTAGTAAAATATCATGCTTTTAAGTACCCAGAGCGTTATAAAAATCTTAAGCGCAGCTGAGTACAGCGGAGTACAGTTATCATGATCTACACAGGTGCTAACATTACAACATTGTAGCTTTATTTTCTTAGAGAAAAAGGCAGCTGGGGTTTGTGTGTAATGTTAGTAGTAATTTATATACAGTCTATAAGACATAGATGAATATTTTAATCTAGAAATTTTATATCACAATCAGCTTCCACTCCAATTTGCAATTTGGAAAACATTCTAAAATATCTAAAATGTTTATGGATACTTAATTACACTAATGTTTAAAGGCGAAAGTTTGTCATGTTTAAACGGCTGGAGCGATATTATTAAAATTTGGTACGCAGTTAGCCGACACTCGGGATTAAAACATAGGCTATGTTTGGTCGCGATAACCGACATCCACGCGGGCGGAGCCGTGGACAAGAACTAGTACCATCCAAGAGGATGTCATCCCATTCCAGGAGTTGAACAAAGTCCCTGACATCGAAGTAATTGCCTGACAAGTTGAATTGTACATGTACAGTAAATATCAGATCTATCTTAACCAGCAAAGTACTCAAAAAGAGCTTAATACCAGACAGCCTCTGTGGCGTGGCGGTAGTGTTTGCGACTGCCACGCAGGAGGCGCGGGTTCGATCCCCGCTCAGTGCAAATATTTGTATGCATGAATATGGCTATTTGCATTGGTCTGGGTGTTTCTATGTATAATATGTATGTATTTACAAAAAAAAAAGTATATAAGTATGTTTATCCGCATTCTAGATTCCATAGCACAAGCTATAGAAGCTTACCATGGGTCTAGATAGCGTTGTGTAGAATGTTGTGGAATATTTATTTTATTTTATTATTATTTTATTTATTAAGATGTTAAAATAATGTGACCGACTAGCATTATAATAAAGGTCTTCTTTGTATGCAAGAACGATATTCTATCTTGAAAAGCAAGTTAGCTATACGCCCCTTTGAAAGTTTACAGAGAAAGTTACAAAACTCTAGATTTTCTGTAGCTATTCTAAATCGAATGCAAAACATTCCTTGAAAGGAAGCTGGACAAATCTAAATAGATTTGAATGTAGAGCTGGAAAGGCTTATCGATGTTATTTATCACATACCTAGTGCGAAAGTAGTTCAAGCGGATGACGGTTGTCAATACGTTTTTCTTTTATCTGCAATTGGACTGGGAAATTGCTACTGCAAAGCTATCTACGGTCACATATCCGTAAAATTGCATTCAACTGATAGCTGTAAACAGATGGATGTAATGTACAACTCTGCTCTTTCATTTCATTGTTTTGATTGATCTTTTGTCTTTATTTTTAAATAGTAATCAAAAATTTGATCTGTTTTCTAATGCTTGGTTTCCTGAAAACTTTTATTATTTCATTTTCGGATTATAAATTCAAAGTATTCATATTTACAATCTATTTTGGATTTTATATGGTTTTGCGGATTCATTAGGAACTCTGGAATGAACTGTCGCTAGCGGTATTTCCGAACCAATACTACCTTCAAACCTTCAAGAAAAGAGCATAATCTCTTTTGAAAAGAAGGCAACGCACTTGTGATTCCTCTGGTGTTGCGGGTGTCCATGGGCGGCGGTGATCGCTTACCATCAGGTGATCCGTCTGCTCGTTTGCCTCGCTATTGCATAAAAAAGGAAGAATCATATTTATCATTGTCCAACAATATAATTTGACTGTTAGTCTGCACTTTTTAGAGAACTTAAATTTGTGTTATGAATATTCTCATCGTGCCTTTATATCAAATCTTCACGATTTGGAGTTCAAATAAGATTGATTAATCTTTTGCTAACAGTAAATCTAATATCACTAGCTCTGAGATAGCAATCAGAAGACATTCGCTTTCGAAGCACGACTGAAAATAATAAAAATCAAATCTAGACTTAGACTTGAACCACACGTTCCATTTTCTAGCAAAGCTAAAGCGAAGAGTTCTATATAATGGAGCGAAGAGATCTGTTATTGATAACACTGTCACTTCTAAGTCACTTATTTAAGAATATTTAGTGACCCATATAAAACTGTGAAGTTTTCTCATCAGCTTACTTATTGACATTGATGAAACTTCTAAGTATTTCAGAAAGAAATCGGTACGATAGGTTTATCCAAATAAAAACTCTGAACCTTATAATATGAATGAAGTAAGCTGTAAGCTTTAAATGTTATTATTATATTATTATAATGCAAGGACTTGTAGCGTATGTGGCCGTACATGCGCTTCAAAGATAGGCTACATCAGTCCGGCCGGTGAAAACTAACTAAATACAAGGACATAAAGCTGCTGTGACTTTAAAAATTCATTTTAAAGAACACAAAATAATAGTATTATGCTACCCCAGATTTGAGCGAGGTTCCACCGTAAGCTGCATCAATTTAAAAGCTTATCTCAATTTATAACTCTCGTAGTGTTACTGTATGCTCGATGTAAAGAATTTAAATTCCTGGCTATAGTTTCATTTGCGTGCAGAGAGTGGTACGTGTGTTATACCCAGCCTTATTCTCTATACTTATATTGGGGTGAAATTCTCTAGCGTATTCTATCATGAAAGTAGAACAGGTCTGTTGTAGAAGATGATCTAAATGTGTGCAATGTATGTCAGTATTTTGAGACTCTAACATTCACAATTCATATACTGAAGGGATATTTTGAAGTAAATAATATTGTTTAATTCGTCTTTTTCAAAGAAAGAAGGGCGAAAGGTATATTTATATTTTCTACTAGTTTGAAGTAAAAGACTTTTTTTTCTCCCAAGAGGATGAATTAGGGCTTGAAAATTTTTAATATCTGTAAGAAATTCATCATATCACGTTATTCGTTATAAAGGAGCAAGTTTGGTAGAAACCGATTATTTACATAACATAACATGACATAAACTCACGCCTATATTCCCCGAAGGTGTAGGCAGAGGTGCTAGCACCCAAATTTCGCCAGTTTATGTTTAGGTCTCAATGTACTAGGGCCACCTATTGCCATTAACAGGGCACTTATAAACCTGCGATAAATACACACATTACTTCGATAAGAATCGAAAAGTCATTGGTGTGTGCCATGTTAAAACCTGGGATCGAACCTGAGACCTCGTCTCAGCAGTCCATTTCCCTTACCACTAGGCTACCGCAGTACTACACAGACTACAGATTATTTAATACATATAACGAAATTCGTTTCAGGTATGATCAAAGCGTTAGTATGATTCAATCTTACGTAGTCTTTACTTCTTTATTAACTCATACATGTATGTCCCCAAGAGATTTACGTCCATTTCACCAGATGTATTTTTCTGTATCATATAATAGATAGCTAGCCTAGATTCTATTGAGAATTTTCTACTAGGCTCAATGAAGTTATCTTGACCTGAATATGGTAGATAGAATTATCACAAAAATGTATTTTAAATTATTTAGCTGAACTAACGTGTTATGGCAAAAATTGTGCACATTAGTAGAGGCATGTCCAGTAGTGGACTGCAATAGGCTAATGATATTATCAATTTTAATTTTATAGAATTTTGTAGCACCAATTCAAAACAGTGGGAGTATAAAATAGTGTGTATCATGCATTAGTGCCGCCTGTGCACTTTCCAAAATGAAGAAAAACACATCAAGCGTCGGTAGCTTAATGGTTAAGGAATCAGCCTTACAATCGAAAGGTCCCGGGTTCGAATCCGACGTGAACCCACTCCTAACACAAGCAATTTGACTTAGCTGGAGGGGTTAGAGGGAATATTTGTAATTTCGGTTCTAATAATCTTTTTAATCAAACAAAAAAAAACATTTAGCAGGAATGGATATAAAAATAAAAAGGACTTCTTACATTTTCTTTTATATTACATTTCCTCATCCCATTCTCTGTTATATTAAATTTCTATTTTCACGCAATAAATTCAAATGGACCCAAATCCTATGATATCCCTACACACATGAATCAAAACCATAAAACTGTTAGATATTGGAATGTCTTGCAATTCATATAAGAAGCTTATATTGACAGTTTCTAATAAACACACAAATAACCTTTTTACCTTCTCAATATTGCTCAGTTAATAGCAATAATAACGTTTTATTAGTTGCTATAAAAACAATATTAAAGAAAACATTGCCCAAAGTGTATCCAATTTGTTACTTCACAACATTAGTCTTCTAAATTACAGTGTTGTTACCAGTAACTATGTTCGCAATAATTTTGACTTCAAGTTTCTGTTGTTATTTTCATGCCAATCTAATATTTTAACGGTATAAAATCATCCTAACTTTTAAACTCTTGCGTTCCATGATCCATATCCATAAAATTCTCTAGCATATCCACCCATGGGGGTGAGTGTCACGACTAAGTCGACTACCGTTATAATACAATGGCGACAATTATAAGCTTAATTACCTATACGCCTGAGAATATTATTACGTGGTTCTGATCTATTACTGCTTATCTGTTCATTAATTATGAGAGTATTAAATCACCCGTATGAATACCTATGCGTATTAGATAGATTTGTAATTATTTAATGTACACCTATCTCATTTTCACTTATAGAGGTTTCTCACTTACCCAAATTTGTCACTTATACAGTTACAAAAGTGTACCTATGTATATATTTTATATAGGGCACATCAATTTGACTTCACCTCGCCTGATGGTAAGCGAAGAAGAAGTCTCAGGAAAGAGGGTTACCATTACCAACACATATTATGTTAATAATGGTGGCACTCAGCTTGACGGCCTCATCAGATCCTTTTCACGCCCCACTTAAAAGACAGGACTGAGTAGGAAGAGGGAAACATGTGAGCTGGCAAGGACGTACAAGTCTTAATAGTGGGGCAAAGGAAAGAGTCACCGAACCATTTTGTTCTTGATGGAATAATCTGTACCGTATGCAGGTGACATCCAAGCCCTGGTCATGTTGTCCCGTGTAGGAAATGAGGTATAATTTAAACCTTGGAACATTTTCCGTTAAATATACAATGGGTATATTAGGCACACGAAATTCACTACGATCTTCAGGGGCCAAGATAGTTTCACCTGCTAGCCGGTACATCTACTGATTAACGAACTAATTAAATAGTAGGCCCTACCCTCTTATTCTGTCTGACTAACCGTAACGTTAACACTCGCGTTCGGAACAGTCGATACGTAAATTGGTTCAGTTTTACATACCACTGAATCTCACGTTACGCTCATGATTAAAACCCGTTTTCAAACAAAATAATACTTATGTGCGATGAGCACGTTATAGTATGGATACAGTATACCACACGTTATCATGTCACACAAAAATATTTGTATTTCCAGAATTCATAAAATATTCACTCTGTACAGATTTTTGTAAGCCTCTTCATGTGTCATGTCTGTCCACACATATTTTGTCGTATATAATGCCGCCGCCGCCGGTCCAATGTGTACAAGGATAATCTCGTTAACAAGTTTACTCGTCATTTCGTCCATCCCTCCACCCTCTAGTATATGACCAGTATGACCACGTCATTTAATTTTTTACTGAAACTTCTAAAATTTAACGAGGGAATTTTCGGGTGTGCTTTTGTAGTACTGTCGATATATTTGATAAAAGTTCAAGGTGTTCCTTTCTGTCATGTCATAGTAATTAATTAAGGCTTGGTTATTCGTTGGAACAACCTTCGTTATAAAATGTATTGGATATTGGTATTTTCTATTACCGACGGCCGCTCTCCTTGATTAACAAAAGTATTGAAAGGCATTTTAATTACTGAGTTGTTAACGCTGTCTTGTAGACGTTCAATATTAGTAGTTCCTTTCAATTTTCTGCTTTTTGAAGCATAATAGATATTGGTACCAGTTTTCTTGTTACGAATTTCTCAAAACTGGATTATAAAATTATAGTAAAACAACATGAAGCATTTATTTATTTAGTACATCAAAATTCACGTTTATTATTATCTTTTTAAAGTCTAAATTTCATCTAGTGACCAATTTTTGAAGTTAAATGCATAGCAGAATTGACATTAGATAATATTCAACTTGTCTTAATTTATACATTTTCAAACAATTTTCTTGAAAAAAAAGACCGAAAATATTCTGTGTATTACATTTATAGGACTTCAAAGCAAGATTAAAACAAACAGCAAAATTAAATGTGATTCCGAAACTTTGGCCACTTGTTCCGTAGCTAATATCCTTTACCTTGCTGGGTTTTGTTTGCCCTTTTTAATCTTATTTTGAAAGTGAAATAAAATGAAGCCTCTGGAATCCGCGCATAAATTAGTGAGGTTTGTAATAGGTAATTGTTTTGTGAAATAAAAAATATAACAAATTATACCGTACAATTTCAAAATTATGGAATTCTCAAAAGCAGTAAAAAATATGTCGTGATGTAAGTACATCCAACTCGATCGATACGCAATCTCCTTTTTGGATCAAAGGTCTTGTGTTCTTTCTTTATCCCATTTTGTCCTTTTATCTCCTTCTTGCTCATTGATGGTACGTAGGTACAGGTAGCCCATATTTTTATTAACCACCTTAGTTATCACCTTCATCCAAGCCCCAAAAACGCTGGTTTCATCCAAATCTTGCATTTCATAGTTCAGGGTCTCTACCATGGTGAATGTTCTGACGAGCTCTTCCAATTAGTCCCACCCTCTCCTTTCCTTCACAGGACGACACGTGCAGGGCTAAGATGCCATCCATATACGTTGCAGAGTATACCAGCTAGAACCAAGCGGTTCAGTGATTCATTCCTATGCCGCACGACTAAGACCTGGAACTCCCTGCCAGCTCACGTGTTTCCTTCTTCCTACAGTTCCAGGTCCTTTAAGCGGGGCGTGAAAAGGCATCTAATGAGGCCGTCAAGCTGAGTGCCACCACTGTTAACATGGTACATGTTTGCGATGGTGACCCTCTCTCCGAGACTTTGCCTTTAGCTTAACTTCAGGCGAGGTGAAGTCAAATTGACGTGTCCTATATAAAAAATGCCATTATTGGTTTATTTTAACTGTTAAAGAAGCGATAGCTGACCCCCAACTCCGAAAAGAATTCTGCCTGACTTTACATCACTCTTTTACTGTAATTATACCAGGCATCGAAGTACTTTTAGTATTTTTCAGTTTTTGCGATGTTTTGTTTGCTTTTTAGCAGCTCTGATAGCGATGTGACTGCTACCGGAATCAACAGAAACGTTTTAACCCTATTATTTGTTACTTTTGTGTTATAAAAGTAAAAAAAGAAAAAGCATTTCATAATTACCGGAATAAATGTAACTCATTAACTCTAATGTCAGCAATTTTATACGTTTGTTGAATACAAAAAGTTAAGCGGTGTGTTAAATTGTGTGTTACATTCTACATTAAGCTTCGCAACCCTTTCTGTTCTAAACAGGAAAGTCTACTAAAAATATTGTATTTAAATTTTCCTTCGTACGAGAATGTGAAAACAAGGTCATTATGATACGAGAATGTCCTATATAGTAAGTTTATTGCCGCGTTACATTTCGCACAAACAATAGGAATGTGTGCTTTATTTGTATTGTAAATATATAAAATGATATCTCAAGTTTTCAAATCTTTACGCGTACAGCTTTTGTATTAATCTAACGTGAAACGTGCATATTCACATTTTGATATATACCTATGGGCGAGACAAGAACTCCATCAAAATCGGTTTCGGAGCTAACCTCAAATACTAGCCGGTACACATGTTGATAGATACCAAGCACTTTATGTAAGCTTTCCTCTTGATTTGGTTTTCTCGTTCCTCCTTAATTCTCACCAGAAATAACGCTAACATGATGTCAGTCAATCAATTAGTCTATTGCAATCCATTGCATCCGATCCGCCGCAATGCCTTTTTTTATCGTGCGTAAAATCCCCACGAATACAACCCCCACGGAGCCGGCGGTGGTGGAGGCGGTTATATCGAACTCGAACCGACTAAAACGCACGGCGTCTTGGGTCCTTAGTTGCCGGAGGTGAGATCGCCGAAACCGCTGCAATGCCTTGCGCCACCAGTCCAACGCAGTCACTTTTTCTCAACTTCCGCAACAAAAGAAAATCATCTCTCTAATTTAATGTTTAGCATTTTTTGTCGTTGACTGTACAAATAAAAACGATACTTCGTAATTGAATATGCTCTTGACTCTCGTAATATAAATTCTACAAACAAATAATCACTTTGCATAATATTAACACACCGCTATACCTACATTTTCAACCCTAGCAGCACACATTAAGCTGTTGGTCTCGATTATCGCGCCAACGTTGGCTTAATTGCGACAACTTCTCTAATCTCTAGTTACCTGCCCTAGTTTGTGTCATGAGAGAGCATTCTCTATGGATACGCAATGGTTTTAACTTTGAGTTCACTTCATACATTGATTAAGTTTGGTCAACGGGCAAAATGATCTTTGCGATATAGCGTTAGAGTCGTGTCCAATTCCTGCTGGTGAAATTTGATATTTGTACCCTAAATTAAAAAATTGAATGTTACATTTTAGAGTCTATATAATATATGTTAACGTTCGATTGTGAAACCCATTAATGTACACAATAACTAGTTGATGTAAGAACTCAAACAATTTCGCGCATTTTCACTGACTCGGGCAGGTAATCTGCAGAATACCAAGTTAATCTGCACTCTTAACTGATTTAACGGTAACATATACCTGAATTCCTTTTGTATGTATTTGGATGTTTTTAAGTATGTATTTACGAATAAAATAACAATTTGTCTAAGTATGTTCATCCGCATTGTAGATTCCATAACATAAACTAGCTATGCTTACTTTGGGTCTAGACAGCGATGTGTAGAATGACCTAGAATATTCGTTTACTTATTTATATACCTAGAACCTATGTTTAGTTTGGCTCTATGTTTAGCGGCCTCCAGAATCAGATGATGCCTTCGGATGCGACCGGGACGCATCAATGATGATGAATCATCATCATCATTGATGATGTTTAATTTGGACACAGATTACGAACCTAGTTCTAGTATACTTATTATAATCGGAGTAGGTATGTGTCACTACATTCAATGAAAGACAATTGACCTCTGAAAAAAAGTATTTTAAACTACAGCCAAACTACAGTGGGTCGCGTGTGAATTCATAATTCAATTTGCCAATCACTGGTATACAGGGGACTGTGGGCGCATTCGTGGTCGGCCTGCATAATTATCATTTCAACAATCGATTGTTCTACTGACACTACCTTTTTCATTTCCCAGTATTTCGATTGTTTGTGTTAAAAGATAAAATAAAACCTACTTTGTCTAATATTTGAATTTCGAATGTTGTGTTAATTATAAAAAATAAAGTAAAAACTCATTTGTCTAGTATATAAATATCGAATGTTAGTTAAAAAAAAACCTTATTTGCCTAGTGCTCGAAATTCAAATTGTTAATAAACAAAAAGCTTTCAGTGTTCCATGCAACATCAAACTACGCTCTATAAGTTTTGTACAGGGAAAATAGAAGTTCCTCTATCGCTATAGGTGTCTGCTGAGTTTAAACCAGATTATCTTACGATGAAGATGAAGCGGCGTTCATTAGTTAATGGCTCACGATCAATCTGTATTAATTAATCATCCTGGTGTAGTGACGTACGGTTAACGTACTTGATTTGTTATGTATTTCTAGTATGTTTAGGTATGTCGGTTTCACACTTTATTGTATGACCTTGTGTACCTAGGATAATGGGGATATTAATATCATGAGTGTAATTTTGTTAGTATGCAGAAAATAATCGGCCAGATTTGATAAAAAGAACATATTTTGAAAGGTATCCACAGTATAACATAGTGAATATAGTCTATAAATACGCTGTTTTGAAATATCATATATCATATAATATCATTATTTACCATTCTAAAACTGCAGTAGTAAGTGTACTTAAGTAAAAACCAGCAAAATTTGAACGTTTTTGTATAAAAAAATATCAGTAAAAAAATTGAAGGTAAAATTTTAAATCAATTAGACTCAGTACTTCAAGGATCTAACTAATCTTTTAATGGACAAAGTCATTTGTACACGAGAGACTTGATAATTTGGTTATATTGGACTAAAGTTTATTTAATTAAACTGGGAAATGAAAAATTAAAGTTGATAACTTTTGTTATTATCACAAACCTAATGTTTCCATTACAACAGAATGTATACAAAACTGAGTCACGAATGTCAGAATGTAATACAAAAAAGCGTCAGAGTTTATAATTCAACATTTCTAAGTCTGAGAGACTGAATGATAAAAGTGAAAGTTATTATACCAGAGGCGCTAAGAGGCAAGTAATTAAAAATAAAGTCCAAAGAAAATGGCGTCCCATTTACATAAGTTGCAATTAGGTTACGGTTAACACCGGCTGTGTATTTATTAAATGTATCTAGAGCAAAAGTGTCCTGTTTATTTAGTTATTTTTATTGTGCTAAAGTGTTTCGTTATAACTTTGCACGTACAGTCAGCGTCATTAATATCTTGACGACGAAGTCTCATAATGATCTTAAAACTCTCGTATTATAAGCAAATCAAACTGTTTTATAAATTTTTATGATACTATTATCCGAACTAAATGTGATCCGGACAAAAAACTAAATTAAGATCATTTTGAGTACTTTGTACATCAACATCTTTCTGATGCTGACTGTACTCTCGAGGTACGAATTTTACCAAATTACGGTTACTAGCGGAGGAAAAGTTTTAAAATCATAAGAAAACATAGCCAAACAAAATTTTGTCTCAGACTATCTCAGTTTAGTGTCAGTGTTGACTGACACTAAACTGAGAAAGTTTGGACTAATTTAGTCCACAGGATATAAAGCTAGAATTAGAAAATGCTACTATACAATAAAGAAGCCTGATAACGTTGCATTTATCCACATTCAGATCCAAATCGGGTTGAATTCGAATTGGATTATGAATATGATTCCTCTTTGTACTACTAGACTAAAAATAAAAATGACTACGGAATATAAAAATTTAGTAATGTAGATAGATAATCATTATGAACTATCCCACAATTTTATGTACCTGTCATAAGTTGCCACTGTAAAGGTCTCGACATTCCTAGTCTCTATATTATATCTTATATAGACCCTCTTTCATTCCATTCCTCCTCTGAACACCTTGCCTACACAGTAGAATTAGAATAAATCCAAATTAGGAAGCCTAGTGGTATGGTAATGGACTGCTGAGACGAGGTCTCGGGTTCGATCCCAGGTTTACCATGGCACACACCAATGACTTTTCGATGCTTTTCGAAGTTATGTGTGTATTTATCGCAGGTTTATAAGTGCCCGGTTAATGGCGGTTAATACATTGGGACCTAAACATAAACTGGCGAAATGTGGGTGCAAGCACCTCTGCCTTCGGGGAATATAGGCGTGAGTTTATGTTATGTTATGTAGAATAAATTCTTTCCATACGGAGCTATATGTAGTAGGTATACATAGATGTCATTGATTTGGATAAAGTCTTCCTGATTCTGAGCCATGTCTCAGTTTTCTTCGAATGACAGTAATACAGGTTGTTATTAATGAACTACGTGACCTCGTTCTCGGATAATTTATTAAAGTTGAACAAACTTGTGACTGTCGTGACAATAAACAGACCATTTTGTTCTGCTCATCTTTTATTCCATTTTGAAACATAGACTTATTTGTTATGAATATGTATGTGAGTTACCTTCATTTAAAAATATCAACTCGCTTTGGACCTTGACATACTTAAGGGCTAAATTATAATATTTATTATATAAAAGTTAAAAACACTAAACAACCATTTAGTTTGTTGATGACTAGGTTATAGATGATATAAGCTACATATATTGTCGATTGTCGATCGTTAATTGTCGTAATATTGTAAGAGGCATTTGTTTTGATTTCGTGTAATAATGATCTAATCACGAATTCATAGATAACAGATTATGATGGTATTGGAAGGATAAAAAATGGATTTATAAAGCGAAACTGAAGTCCAGTAAAAGTCGACCTAGGTAAATATAATGCAACGTGACCGTGTGAAGGTTAGTATTTTAGGAGTGTTTAAGGATAACCTATTAGAATAAACTTGCACCTTCTTTTTTTTTTTAACGTGGGGGAAAATCTTTCGTGGATGTTATGCCGGACTCCTACCGACTAAAAACCCCCACGGTAACGCCCAGAAGCCTATGGATGGGAGCCCCGGGTAAAAAGGATGTCCCAGGACTCCCATCAGACCTACGGCTACATTTGCGGCCTCGCCTTGGGGGTGGTTGGGGTGCTATCATGCGTCTATGGGGGGCTTTTCGGGAGAATAAACTTGCACCTACTGTGGATTAGGTGTAGCTAAGATAACATTCAGTATTAATAGCCTATTGAACAGTAACATAATTATATACTGGGTGATTTTATAGTCGATTCGGATAAAAAGAGTTTGGGCAAAGTTTGGAAAGCAAAATCATCTGGAAGTATTAATTTAGCGATAAAAAAATTTTGAAAACTCCCATAAATTTTTCCTTTCACCTGAACATTATTCCCATACAATATCAAAAAGAAAATTTTTTCTTACGTCAAATTTATACTTCCATGTGATTTTACTATTGAAACTGTGCCCACTGCCCAAACTCTTTTTATCCGAAGCGACAATAAAATCACCCAGTATAAGTACGCACCCCCCCCCCTAAGAAGCGGGATAACACCCGAAAACCCCCCATAGACGCGGGATGGCACCCGAACCACCCCCAAGGCGAGGCCGCAATTGTAGCCGTAGGTCTGATGGGAGTCCTGGGACATCCTTCCGAGGTAAGCCACCTGGGGCTTCCATCCATAGGCTTCTGGGCGTTACCGTGGGGGTTTTTAGTCGGTAGGAGTCCGGCATAACATCCATGAAGGATTTTCCCCCAGGGTTATAAAAAAAAAAAAAAAGTGTAAGTACGCACCCGAAATAGAACATGTATCTAGGTTAGTAAAGTCTAAAACACTTTAATTCGTCCTGAAAACCCACTTTATGTTGGTTTAGTATCGATCTGTAGGCGATGTGTTCGAGGGAGCATTTATCCGCCTCATCCTATTTAGCTGTGAGTGACGTGTGACAGACAGACCCTCCGACCTTAGCATTTGGATAGGGAAATGTGTCAATTTATCGGAGGGTATGTGAATGTTTGGTATTGGTTTCAACAATTTTGAGTTGTGATGTATACCTACTTACTGAAATGTATTTCTGATAGTTCAGTTTCAAATAATGTGGATAACAATGTGGAAAAAAAAAACAAAAAGGTTGCCTGTAAGAGATCGCTTGTAGCGATAAGGCCGCCATTTGTACATTTCTCATTATGTTGTCCTGTACGGACTAAATTTATAAGTGTACAATAAAGATTTTTCTTATCTTATCTTATCTTAACAATATATTAAGGTCTGTGTAGTTGTCTTTAAAGTGAAAAAAAAAAATTTCAGGCTAGCTCACATTGATAAATGTGCCTAACCGTAAAAGTATAAAAAGGAGAATAATGAAAAAAGAATAGATCGAAAGTAACATTGGCATCAAATTAAAAAAAAAAACATACATTAATAACAAAAAAATATGCAGAAAGTAACACCCAAATGTCGCCAGAAGACACGCCATTATTTTATTAAAAATGAAAGTAGTGTATAGAGTTACATCATAAGTACATATTTGTAGATGAATTTATGTATTTCAGATTAATACAACTATACATTTATCGGAACAACTGTACCTGTCAATACCCAATATTATATTTTCAACTAACAACAATATCAATCATAAAAGAGTACTCAAACAACAAACACTAAAATCGCATAAACAAAACCGAGTGCTTCAACCCAAACTCTCAAATCACCTCTTTGGAATCCTCTTTAGCAATTCTCTTTTTAAAAATGGAACCGCTTTTAAAACCGCTTTGCATTTGAGTGTCGATGACTGCGGAGGTATATCAAAAGGTTTTGTTTAAGTTCATCTGGTTACATAGCTTAAAAGTACTTACATTCAGACACCGTGATATGGAAAAGGAAAATATGAAGAGAAAATGTTGAGTTTAATACTTTTGAAATGTGATTCACTGCATGAAAGAAGCCTATTTTAAAATACTCTATCTTTTTGCTTATTGCCGAAATGTGAGAGTATATTTTGCCTTTTTTCATTGCAAAGGAGTGATGGTTTTTTTTTCGAAACTACTATAAAATCATCTTGTATAAGTGTAAAAAGGTAAAGTGATGATATTATTTCCACTAACACGACTATCCATCACTCCTTAATAACGTTATCGTTAATTCCCGTTAGTGTTATTGTATAGACTTTAAAATCACCTTGTATAATACCTACATTTCTATAGGATACTAGCTTTTGCCCGCGGCTCCGCTCGCGTGGATGTCGGTTCCAGCCAATTATTCTAATTTTTCTCAACGTACAAACCTTCCCTGGACTTCCACAAATAATTCAAGACCAAAATTAGCCAAATCGGTTCTTGCGTTCTGGTGTTATAGCGTCAGGAAGGAAAACCCGACTTATTTTTATATAGTAGATTTCTCCAATCAAAATAAACTTATACAACTATAAAATGTTATTCATTTACTACTTTTACCGTATAGTAAAAAGCGTAAACGTAACATACAGACAGACAGACAGACAGACAGAGTTACTTTCGCATTTATAATATTAGTATGGATTTATCAGTGCAATCAATTTAAAAGTAGGGTCAAACTTATAAGTAGTGTTGACAGTATTACAAGTCAACAAAACTTCAATACAAACTCTTAAGTATCTTAAAACTTCTCGAAGTTATAAACCTGCTTTCAACTCGCTATTCAATAAATTCAGATTTCCAAATCTAGTTTTCAGTAACTTTTTTTTGAAAACTACTGAGAATTTATATTTATCGTAAGAATCAAATATTATTGTGCTGGGCTTTTTTAAATGAGCTTTGAAAATTCTTGTATCAAGCGTTTTCGATCAAGAAATCGTTACAAAGTCAATTATTTAAGCAATTGAATTTATATAAAAATAAAATGCCTTTTTTCAGTAATATTTCAATTCCAGTCGATTTTTTTTAATGTAAAAGGCACAGTTATAGCATCTGTAACTTAGTAATGTTGATTCTGATATTCTTTAAAAAATCATTTCAAACATTTTGAACGCGTATGGTGATATCCTGCGTAAAGGCAATATTTACTCTTCTAGTAGGTATACTCTTCTGTGCTCCAGGAAGCACAGCGGTGGAGAACAAGGAATGATCTCCATCCTCCATGAGCGCGATCGGGGGGTGACAGTTCAGGGTAGCAATTTCCTCAGAAGTAGACCCAGAGTACGGACTCGTTGTGTTGAGGTGAAAAAATAGCAATTAATATTCCAACTGTTTTTCTTTAGCATAATATAATATGTAAAAGAAATATAATTTTAATTCCTACCCTAAAAAAATATTATTTGTAAATAATTATGATAAACCAGATACAAAAAGGGATACTAAATAGGATTTATGACACAAAACAAACGTAATAAGGGTCGCAATAACAACCCTTATATATTATTCCTGAAATGCCTAATTACGTTTCCTTTGCGTTGAAGCTTCAAATTATGTAATTATATTATGATCCTGTTATAAGAATAAAATATTCTTGAATACATAAAATTATATGTGTGAAAATGTATGTAGATGTTAAGATGTTTCCTATTCATTAATTCTCGTAAACCGTTTAACAGATTTGGATGAAAATTTACTAATAGATTGATTATTGCCTGAAAAAAAAAACTTTTCATATCTTGTTCCCGTTCCTATAGGGCACAGGAATGGTTAACTATACTACGTGAGCAGTGGGCATTATTTAGTATGTCTACAATAATGTACTGACTATGTACATGAATATAAAGATGTAAAAAGCATCTATAGACTCATGCATGCAGTCACTCAGCTCAGACGAATCGACCAGTAAAACAAATCTTTTATACTACTGAAAGTAGGACGGAAACGTTAATAATGCTTTTGTAATAGGTGGATCAGAGCAGTTTTCGTATCTGAGGAAACATCACAGTCTAATTTGCAGAGAACAAAAAACATGCTGATAAGAACTAATAACGAAAAATTAGATCAGATACAAATAATCTTTTGGATCTTATTAACTCAGTGCTTTTGTTAATGAAATGATCGTAGTAAAAGAATAGCTGAACAAATAATATTGTTAAGTGAATTTCGACAATCTTATGTATTGTTCAATAGATCTTTGGGTAAGATGATAGTAGTATATAGTATATAGTACTTATGTAATATATAGGGTAAATATAACTACTGATAAACTTTAGGAAGCATAATATTGATAAATGCTATGAAATTTATTTCAAATATTTGAGCAAAGTAATCAAAAGTCTATGTTTAAAAATGGTTGAAAGATGATAGTAGTATATATTATAGTATATAGTACTTATGTAATATATAGGGTAAATATAACTACTGATAAACTTTAGGAAGCACATCAATAAATGCTATGAAATTTATTTCAAATATTTGAGCAAAGTAATCAAAAGTCTATGTTTAAAAATGGTTGAAAAATCATTCATTGGTTCCAACGGCTCGTAGTGTTTGTAGATGACTCCACTATTGCCTTGAAGAGAGAAATATAAGAAAGAAAATTTGAATTGATTCAGGTGTGGCTCAGTAGCTCATTTGGTAGAGCATTCCCCTGTAAGGGAAGGGTCGTGGGTTCAAGCCCCACCTGAGTAATTCATACAATAAACGCTATTAAATTTCTTTCAAGCATATTTTAAAATTAGAAGTGAGCATGTCACAAAAACCGTAATAAACAAAAACGTTAAATCATGCGGTTTAAAACAGCTTTCCTTTAAAAATGTACTGAACAAGTCAAAAGAAATATAAGAATTGTAGGTACGTGAGATCAGCAAACGAATTCTCATCCAGTCAAACTTATTCGAATTGCATAACTTCACAAAACCTTGGATTCAAAACACTTTTCCATTGGAATTACGTTTACGAATGTCATGTTTTTCCTTTATTATATTTTTCAACTTTTGCGCGAGTGAGCTTTGGGATTATCAAATAACCTCTTCGCTCAACGACACTATCGTGCGTGCGAATATCCTTTTTATTCAATGACTTAAAGTATAAGCTATCGCCAAGATGCATTGATGATTAAATTAAATTAATAATTTAATGTAACCATAATTAATAATTTAATGTAAACATGGAATTTCTAAGGTTTGAGAATTTCCAATGCAGTTAAAGTGACTAGCATTATTATTTTTTCTAAATAAAATATTTGCAACTGAAATTAATAATATTCCCTTTAACCCCTCCAACTAAGCTAAATTGCTTGTGCTTGAAGTGGGTTCACGATCATAAGGCCGACTCCTTAACCACTAACCGATGCTTCAATTTTTCAATTGTCAAAATTACTTAACAAATCTCCTGAAGGCATGTGCTTTGTAGTAGAAGGATCTTTGTAACAATCAACATCACACAGTTTTGTTTATATTATTTTGAAGGATGAAACGGTAGGTCAAAAGCAACTCCTCACCTACGGGCTTTTGTGATAGATTTGAGACCGGTACAGAGACTTAGAAGGTATTAACAAAAGCAGTGAAAGGTGAAAGCTGTTCTCTCTATTTACCATGAAGGCATGAATATGCGACTGTATAACTGTGTAATAAGCAATTGTAATTACATTGAAGCCGATGAATAAAATATTTTATATTTCACTGTTATTTATTATATTCTTTGACATGCATATTAATATGCATAATTTATTCAATATATTTACATAAGAGGAGACCAATTTACTATCAGTCAAATACATTTTCCAGGTTACGTTACGTTACGTTACAGACTAACTATTTAATAGCAGAAAACTCCAAAAACACTTTGCTTGACATGAGAATCAAATGTGAACCCCTGAGGACAACTTTTTGACTAGCTACCGATGTGCCATCCAGGTAGTAACAACTCTAATAGCTGTAAAACATTATCAAATAAACCTTTCTGATAACTTAATTTTACCGTTCCTGTAAAGGTAAGTATAAGGTTTCTTTTCAAATTGAGAAACGGAGATAAGTCTATCAACATCTATTAAGTAGATTTGCACAAAGCACATATATGCATAGTAACACTGTAACAGTATTACGTACAGTCAGCGTCAAAACAATCTTGACTACAAAATCTCAAAATGATCTAAATACTAAGGTGTTAAGAGTGAATCAAACTCTTTCTTGGATCATTTTGAGTACTTTCTTCATCAATATCGATCTGATGCTGACTGTACCTTTAGTGGAAACTTATTTCCTTGACGGTAAAAAGCTACGACGTTCCGTTGCTATGGTTACCTATATAAGATTTAGTACATCTGTACACAGTTTTGACAGATTCGGATGTGTTCCGAGATTCATTCAAGGCCGTTATACTTACCTTAGTAAGCAGTGTAGGAACATACAGTAGGTTAGGTTATCTTTCTTTTCAATGTTATATAATATACCTGTGACTTCTGTGATCCTGGAAATTAATTATAGATCTTCGAAGAGTATTTCGGTACCTAATACCCGGTACAATTTTTTTAGTCGGAATTTTTCACGAATATCACTCACAGAAATAAAACCACTGTTAAAAAAAATCTATTGCGTTTTGGTCCCGGTTCCATGGCTACTGAAATGTAACTGAAACATTGGGCTAGGTGTAAATAGTAAAATAAATCGGGATAAAAGCCGTCGAAAGTGTTTTTATTTCTACCGAATTTTATGTCATTTCACCACTTACATTCTTTTTGCCCAACACAAAAGACCACAAATATTCCCAGAAACCCCTTAAAACACTTTGGTGAATTCGAAAATCGAACTCACTCAAAACCTTACAGAAAAAAATACAGCGAGGTTATACTATGGAAGCGACGGGTCAACAAGGGGTATGAACTCCATTAATTTTCATGGACGCTTACAGCTTAGCTCCCAACCACCGTACTTGATATGCAAGAGCGTTGTTCACTGCTTAGATAAGTTCACCGGTCCAGCTTAGCCGCCACTGCGAATAATAAAAAAGTTACTCGTGTTATCGTTGTTTTAAAACAAGCCTATTTTTTTTGTGTTTAGGTTGCAGGCTAAATAATTCACATTACAACGTTATAAATTTTATTAGTAATTTTAAGAAGAGAGAGAATTTTAACAAGTCTAGAAGAATAATTACCATTATTTCAAGAAAGTGCCGTTCATAGTTGAAGAACGTGAACTACGTGTATTTTAATAATAAACATTTAATATTTCCAAGCTTACTCATTTTAAATATGAAGTAGTAGTCTAGTTAAAACACTCAGCCGAATAGCACCTTTATAGTTTCAAGCTTATTGTTACACCGCATTTTATCATTCATAAACCTATTTATTTCCACACAGCAATAGGAAGTGTATCTATTACCCAAACATAAACAACATTAATAAAACCGTAACAAAGTATACCACATCACTCACGAAACAGCCACTATGCGAATTCAGCAAAGACACTGATAAAGCTCGTGGGTAGTCCGTAAACGTTCGCCGCTCGGCAAATTTGCTCACATTCGATTTTGCCGCTTCAGCTTGAGGTGTCCCTCATATGAAGAGGGTTGATTTTGATAGAGTAATTTAAAATAAGAACATACTATCAAAAGTAACTGTTTGTATAATAGCATTTGAAATATTAATTTAAATGCTGGCAATGTTTACTTTCACCAGTCAGTTATAGAAAAATAAAATACATAATTCGTTATTGATTCACGTTAGTATGCTAGAACTAAAACAATTATTATGAAATTATTGGATGAAAAGTATTTTAAACCAAACTAGCTGACCCTGCGAACTTCGTACCGCCATTTTTTTCCGCCCGCGTGGTGTCCGATTCCGTTCCCGATGCACCCTCTACTATATTAAGCATGTATTATACGTATAAACCATCTTCTTGAATTATTCTATCTATTAAAAGAAACCACATCAAAATCTGTAGCGTAGTTTTGACAATATAAGCATACATAGGGACATAGGGACGCGGAAAGCGACTTTGCTTTATAGTGATTTAAATAGTATTGCGGGTGGGTTGGCTAAAATCCTGGCCAAACTATTTATTAACTAAGTATTATTAAACATAACATAAACTCACGCCTGTATTCCCCGAAGGGGTAGGCAGAGGTGCTAGCACCCACATTTCGCCAGTTTATGTTTAGGTCCCAATGTAATAGGTGGCGAGCCTATTGCCATTAACCGGGCACTTATAAACCTGCGATAAATACACACATAACTTCGAAAAGCATCGAAAAGTCATTGGTGTGTGCCATGGTAAACCTGGGATCGAACCCGAGACCTTGTCTCAGCAGTCCATTACCCATACCACTTCCGTTATTCAAGGCAGATTCCATCTATACTCGTATGTCGGGTACACCTCATATAGTAGAACTTTTTAAGTAATAATTTTATATTGCATAACAACTAATAGCATAAACCTCTTGTCGCAGAATATCGTTTGGCATAAACTCATTTTGCATACATTGAAACCCATAATTTTGTAAGTCAGAATCATCTGTACGCATAATTTTTGTATCCATAATAATCACAATGTATAACCATCACATCGCAGAAAGTTCAAAACCAGATTCATCTTTTGGTATATATTCTGGTTTTTGGTATTTGGTATTTGGTATTTGGTATATATACTATCTATTCTGGCGCTTCGCCGGCCGCTACCGCGGCACGCTCGCTTCGCTCGCTCGGCTCGCGCTGTTGGGGTCACAGTTCTAACCTAACCTAACCTATCCGAGTCGGGGTACTCTGTGTCGGGGTGTAAACAACTATCTATTCTGGCGCTTCGCCGGCCGCTACCGCGGCACGCTCGCTTCGCTCGCTCGGCTCGCGCTGTTGGGGTCACAGTTCTAACCTAACCTAAACTATCCGAGTCGGGGTACTCTGTGTCGGGGTGTAAACAACTATCTATTCTGGTCAGGTCACAGTTCTAACCTAACCTAACCTACCCATTTTTAAAGAAGAAAGTAACCCAATCTATATTATTCTAATTGAAATTCTATGCTCTTTATAGTATGCCTAGTCAAATTATGCCAAATAATCTGTACTCTACATGAACGTTATGCTAAATGAAGTTATACAAAATTTTAACTATGCCAAAGGTAATTATGCCAAATAAAATTCTACTATCTTAAATGTATGCCATTCTAAATTCGGTCATAAGCACATTATGCCTAAAAATATTTATGTCAAATATTTTTAATGCCTAATAAATGATCGATTAAAGAAGTTTCTGCGAAGTGAGTTATCCCAAATAGGTTTCGGAGTATCAAGTTTCTACCAAATAGACGGCACCCTCGTATGTCATCGTATTCGCAATGACTCTATGTTACGTTAATCTGTCTTTAATTCAATTATTTGAAGTCTGTTCGATAATTTTCATTTATATTAGAGATATTTTGAAAGTTTTTTAATTGAAAATTAAAAAGATCAACAAACAAGATAAAAAAAATAACTTGAACCCATATGAATGAGTGGTTTTGTTCTTGTCACCTATCTTTCTGCTATTTCTTTTATTTTCGTTTATAGCATTCGAGATTCAAAAGACATGAAAACTCAATCACTTTGCTGGGGCTGCTGTATATTGACGTTATCCATTGAAGTTTATGTTTAGTTTGGTGTGCATTTCAGAAAATTCAAATTGAGCTTCATTCTTATAAAATTTCAAGTCGCAAAAATAATAGTTATATTGTGGTGAAAATATTTATTGATCTCCCTTGTAATATCATAATAAACCGCATGAGAGAAAGCGATAAAAATTAAATTTATGAAATAGAACTACCAAACTTACATCTTTCTTTTTTTGAAATGTCATTTTGACAGCAGCATTTTTTTTTTAATTCTCTTTTCAAACTAACCAGTACTCGAATGAAACAATCATTTTCATGAGTCATAATCGTACTGACCTACTGTACTAAACTGTGGCTTAAGTTAAGCAACAGTTGTGAGATGCGTGGAGGGGTGCGCAGGCAGGAGGGGGGCAAAATCAATAGAGGAGCTGGGCCATGCCCCGCCCCGCCAAAACATTCTACTACCCTTGATGTGGGTTACGGACTTTTTATATTACCTACGTGATTTTTCATGTATGTCAGCAAAGAAAGTTGTTCGTACTGTTTTGTTGTCTCTCTCATTGTATCTAGGGTTGTGTATTTATATTAAGTACTATATACTATGTTTGTAGAAAGTTTAATATTTGATGTGGTAACACCTAAGGTGAATATTGTTTGGGGAATATAAGTTTAATAGACAATGTAGATTGCTTGGTATTATTACTAAAATGTCAGATGTATTGCTAGTGGTTACAATTTGCTACTTCGTTGCTTCTGTTGTACAAATCATCTTCTCTGCTTGCGTGTGATTTTGAGGAGACACGGAATAATAAAAAAATATGGTATAAAAGTAATTTTTAAAGATAGTGAAGTGAAATATACTTTAAATAAGTACCTTTTTCATACTTTTAAAACTCAAACTTATTTTCTCTTCGCAAAAGAGCAACCTTTTTTAGTTGTCTGTGAAATCACTATGATCAGTTCATCACTACATAGTATAAAGAAGTCGCTTTCTGTGTCTATCTGTCCCTATGTATGCTTATATCTTCAAAACTATGCTACAGATTTTGATGCGGTTCCTTTATTAAAAGAAACCGCATCAAAATCTGTAGCGTTAAGATAGAGTATAATTCAAGAAGAAGGTTTATATGTATAACTAGCTTTTGCCCGCGGCTCCGCCCGCGTGGATGTCGGTTATCGCCTATGTCCTTTCTCATGGTCTAATCTACCCCTGTACCAAATTTCATCAAAATCGGTTCAGTGGTTAGGGCGTGAAAGCGTAACATACAGACAGACAGACAGACAGACAGACAGAGTACTTTCGCATTTATAATATTATTAGTATGGATACATGCTTAATATAGTAGAGGGTGCAGCGGGAACAGAATCTGACGCAACGCGGGCGGAAAAATTGGAGGTACGAATTTCGCCGGGTCAGCTAGTTATCCTAAAAACATTTTAGTAATCAATAATTTCCAAATATTATTCGGTAAAATTTTTGTACTGTACGTAGGAAGTTTAGTAAGTAATTTTATTATGTAGGATTACGTTCTCCTAGTCCGTCCATACAAAAATGGTTTGATTTTGGATTTTACGAGAGCAATTACTAAATAAACGCAGTTTAAAAATGAGGTTGACTCGGACCCCAAAGCACTAAGTGAAGCCCCCTAAATACCCCTCATGATGAAAGGCAAAAATGAAATTCTTCAGTAAGCTTAAGTACCTTTCATTTGGATCTTATTCATGACCGATCATAGCCACCAGTCTTATCTTTCTATGCCTCAAAGGACACGTTTGTAATAAACATTTTGATCGAGTCAATATATTTAGTGACTACCCTCAATAAATCGTCTTGGATTGCTAAGCGTGGCTTAGTGGCTAAACTTATGGTTGGGTTAGGTTAGATAACAAGGCAACCTGTCTATAATAACTATTACTAGTTTATTATGACTAGCCCTTGCCCGCGGCTTCACCTGTATGTCGGTTATCTCGGCGAAACATAGCCTATATGTTATTGTAATGTTTTATTTAAATCCATTCAGTAGTGTTTACGTAAAAGAGTAACAAACATTCATTCATCCATCCATACTTACAGACTTTCGCGTTTATAGTATTAGTAGGATATAATTTAATTATAGTTGCGGCAGGTTATAATGGCCGTTTTGACACCACTGGTTAGGCTCGTTTCCTCTTTTTTGGTGCGCTTCATTAGGTCCAATAAGAAGTATTTATTTTTGGACAAGGAACTGTTAGACGAATAACTAAAGAAAAATATGGCGAGATTGGCACATAAGAAAATAAACTTCATACACCAAAAAAGAGAAAACGAGCAAAACCAGTCATGTTAAAACGGTCATCATAACATACCGCGTGTATAATATATACGTGAGAATAATTAGATACTTACTTTTATAAAGTCATGAATAGAAAATAAATACCTATAAGTTTCATTTTGAATATTATGTAAAACCAGGTTTAAGGAACGTGTTTTCAAAATTCAAGGTCAACATACTATTCCTCCTGTTAATTTTACTTGTTTAGTTTTTCATGCGATTGACCGTCAGCATAACTTCTAACACTGAGACTAATATCTACACTGGAGCTACGTCCGTCAATCTGCTGGCTTGCAGCTGAGATTGGCTTGATCCTGAAGACCATACTTACTTCATATGCTGAAAAATAGGTTTATTGAGGTGTAATTGCTTTTTTAGCCTATTATTTAAGTCGAAATCCGTGTGACATGTATCTTTATGATAAATGTTTAACAAATACTTACATATAGATAGGTAGGGTACTATTCATGCGTGTATGTCCCTAAGGGGGTAGCAGATGTGACCTACATTTCGCTAAATATTTTCGGTCACAAGGAGGTTTATTTCCCATGTTCTCAGTCTCAAGTTAAATTTTATTTTGTATGTGTTAAAAGGTTTAACTATTTAAAGAATGCCTGTGACAGCGTGTGCGTGTGCGTGTGCGTGTGCGTGTGCGTGTGCGTGTGCGTGTGCGTGTGCGTGTGCGTGTGCGTGTGCGTGTGCGTGTGCGTGTGCGTGTGCGTGTGCGTGTGCGTGTGCGTGTGCGTGTGCGTGTGCGTGTGCGTGTGCGTGTGCGTGTGCGTGTGCGTGTGCGTGTGCGTGTGCGTGTGCGTGTGCGTGTGCGTGTGCGTGTGCGTGTGCGTGTGCGTGTGCGTGTGCGTGTGCGTGTGCGTGTGCGTGTGCGTGTGCGTGTGCGTGTGCGTGTGCGTGTGCGTGTGCGTGTGCGTGTGCGTGTGCGTGTGCGGGTGCGGGTGCGGGTGCGGGTGCGTGTGCGGGTGCGTGTGCGTGTGCGTGTGCGTGTGCGTGTGCGTGTGCGTGTGCGTGTGCGTGTGCGTGTGCGTGTGCGTGTGCGTGTGCGTGTGCGTGTGCGTGTGCGTGTGCGTGTGCGTGTGCGTGTGCGTGTGCGTGTGCGTGTGCGTGTGCGTGTGCGTGTGCGTGTGCGTGTGCGTGTGCGTGTGCGTGTGCGTGTGCGTGTGCGTGTGCGTGTGCGTGTGCGTGTGCGTGTGCGTGTGCGTGTGCGTGTGCGTGTGCGTGTGCGTGTGCGTGTGCGTGTGCGTGTGCGTGTGCGTGTGCGTGTGCGTGTGCGTGTGCGTGTGCGTGTGCGTGTGCGTGTGCGTGTGCGTGTGCGTGTGCGTGTGCGTGTGCGTGTGCGTGTGCGTGTGCGTGTGCGTGTGCGTGTGCGTGTGCGTGTGCGTGTGCGTGTGCGTGTGCGTGTGCGTGTGTGTGTGTGTGTGTGGTGGTGATAAATAGTTGGTTATTTCTTTTTCATTTTCTCTTGAAAACATCAATTCTAAATTCAGTCTTGAAATCATATGAACATTCAAAAAACGGTTTTTGTAACACAATTTTAAAAAGATAACATTGACACTGTGATCGTTTTAAACAGTACAACGAAGATTAATTTTCAAAAAAATATTACATAATACGATAATTGGCTCTTTTTCATTGAAATCGGGTTTGTTTTGGCGTTTAAAAGTTTCAGATTAGATCGATATTGAATTTTGAATACATTTTTATTAGCATAATTTATTAACCTTCTATTTTGTCGACTGTGCCCAAAATATTATAAATGAAAATATATATAAATCTTAACATTATCAAATCATTAGGCTATCACTCCGACGCGACGTAGCATTTCAAGTAATTTCCTTCTTTTTACCCGACTACGGCGAAGCCAAAAGGAGGGTTATGATTTTGACAGGCTATGTATGTATGTATGTATGTATGTATGTATGTATGTATGTTCATTTGTTCCCTCATAGCTCCTCAACTACTTATTAGAACTAGACAAATGAGGTATCGTTACAAGCGGCTTTGTCGTCCGATGGTTATAGGCTATATGACGTGTCACTCAATCTTGTGTGGCGCCCTCTAGCGCTCATAAGGTACTGTGTAAAAAAATAAATTTGAGATAAATATGCCGTGTTTGGTATCAAATGAAAGGGCTTAAGAAGCACATTTCAAATATGTATAAATTATTAGCTTTACCTTGCCCTAAAATAATATAAATAAAAAATAAAGTTTAAAACTAAAACCCGACTACCGAAAAATCACGCTCTAAAATGTAACAAACAAGAAAATAATCAAGGATAGCCGTGGTCGTATGCCACTTACTCTAATAAAACAATATATTCTAGGGTAAAGTGGCATACGACCACGGCTATCCTTGATTATTTTCTTGTTTGTTACATTTTAGAGCGTGATTTTTCGGTAGTCGGGTTTTATTAATGATATTATAATGACACTACCAAGTTCTCCACTGATGATTAACCAGACACAGATTATTCAGGGAGTTAGTACCAATCGACCACTAGAGATCCAAAAAGTAGTAAACTCGGCTGTGAGCCACTTTTTGCCGTGCCACTCGCCACCACGCCGGTAAGTGGTGTGTTGGTCTTTCGATACAGAAATTCCATCTCCCACTGCCCCAAACTAAAAAAAAACTTATTTTCATTGGAGTAGACAGACAAATAACTTCTTCCTTTTGGAACTTTATGGTATAAATTCACCGATTATATTGCTTTCGTAACAGTTTATAAACATGATCGCAGGCTGCGATTACTTGTATAGTGACTATTATTATAATAATAATATAACATTTTAACATATCAGTAGGTACGCAAATCTGTCGACGTACCATGAAACGTCCGAATACATCCGAAGTTACAAATCGAAGTTCCGGGTATTCCACCAAACGTAATCATTCTGCTGTTAGGTCCGAAATCGGTACGTGACAATTGGTTTAGTTGCTTTGTTCTAAACCCAACCGAACGAAATTCGAAGTAACTTCATGTTAGTTACAATAACCAAATTTGGCACATCGCTCGTCGTTGGCTGGTATTGTGAGACTCCGACTAAGTTCGATTGCACAACAGATTGTCAGTTTGATACAAAGGTAATAAACTGTCAGGCCAATGTACATTAGAGATAATGTTTAACATAATTTGGCAGGACTTCGGGGACGGATGAAGGCTGAGTCTTAGATGCATGAACGAATCTATGAACTGGCCAAAATCGGTACTACGGTTGTTAATATCAAATGCATTCTGTTTATAGCATATTAGTAAAATTGAAAGAATAGTGGCGCTATCCTGCAGTTCACAGATTTGTTAATACGACTTAGTCCATTGAAATCTTAAATTTTTTTGGCACCAAGGGTTGCAACGCCACAATCTTGGATTTAGCTTTACACTGACACCCGCTTGATATCTAAAACAGAAAATGACATCCTCTGTCAACGCATGTAAGCTTTTGACGGACATTGTACGTAAATTATGACATTCGTCGATTATCACACTGTTAAATATTGTATTGTATTTATCTACTAATTTTCCACCATATAATTCACAAATTCTACAAATCTTGGACCTACCCTCAACCTTGCAAAAGGGCGGGAGATTTAATATTTTAATTGGATTGATTAATTGGACACTATGCTGTAATTTATTGGCATTTCTGTTAGAATCTCGTTAAAATTTAATTGAAACCATGTATTTCAAATACTCCAGCCTTTTCTTTAGGGAAATCTACTACTTCGCAATGACTATCATATTGTAACTGAACCAATTTCTCTCACATTGTATTCTACTAGAACATTTGTATTCAACTAGGAAAATAATCGATTAAATTAATGCATATTTGGAAATATTCAAGAAAAATCTTACTAATTTTATATCCAATTTAAATATGTAAGTAGGTATAAAAAGCCAAGTTGACTTTTGGATGCTTCAAAAATTCGAAAAATTCTGCATCGATTTAGTTTGAATTTCGACACGATATCCAACCCGTTTCAGACATTGTTTTTAGCTATTCATACTCGTATGTCTCAGTAGGCGATGCAATCGAATCGTAAGATTTTATTGTGAATGTATTCCAGATTAAAATCGTGACCTCCACCGCTAATAACTTATAAATGTTATTATCATCCAACTTGGATTCCAATACGGCTATAATGTAAGTACAAACATTAATAAACTGTTATGTAGTACATACCCTTCTCCAAGTCCTTGGGGAAATTAAAAAATGACATTCATTACTGAATATCACAAATATTTTTTACCTTGTCGCAAAAAAATAGATACTATCAGTGACGTAGATACTTGCAGTGAAAACCGTTGTTGTATATTTGATACTAGCTAAGCGCCCTGGTTTCACTTTGTTACAATAATAGCAACAAATCTGTGGGCTTTCCAAAACAAATTCTTTCTAACAAACCTTGTCCCGACAGCAAAAAAAAAAACGATTTGATGCAGGCATTCCGAAATTATGTGCGTATATACATTTGAATGATTCTATGTTATCTATGTAGATGTTTCAGTTCGGTCAAAATCTATTTGTTTGTCAAAACTTACTATATTTCAAATCATCACAATCATTGCATACTCGTCTCGTAATTGAAACTAAAAATAAATTTTAAATAGCCATTTACCTAACAAGATAGATATAAGGGTATGTCTACCACAGAATAAAAAATCGTACTCCTTTACTCTCCGCTCACTCTATGCCCATAAACGGCACATCAAATACCAGAGGTCTACGGAATTGCATTGCAAACATTGTCTGTAAACTGTTATGCATTCAACAAAGGCATAGTTCCGAAAACTTTATAATAGAACTTTACTGAAGGTAACATAAACCACGTTTGGTAAACAAGGCTCGCTTCCGTGACGTGGTGCCCAAGCCTTTGAGTGATACGTACACTACAAGCGTCGTATGGTAAAATGAAGCTTCAGGTAACAGAGATAAGAGCCAATTTAAATAAAACTGAACTTACGTTCCGACCGCAAGACTGCCCGTAGAAGCAACGGATTTTATACCTTTAAATATCTTATAATACCTTAAAATAATGCATAACTATATCGTATGTACTAAGACCAAGGTTTAAGAAAAGCAATTTTTTTAGATACTGTGGCATGGCGGTAGTGCACGCGACTGCCATGCAGGAGGCGCGGGTTCGATCTCCGCTCAGTGCAAATATTTGTATGCATGAATATGGCTATTTGCATTGGTTTGGGTGTTTCTATGTATAATATGTGTGTATTTACGAAAGAAAGAAGTATGTTTTTTCGCATTCTACATTCCATAACACAAGCTTATTAAGCTTACCATGGGTCTAGATAGTGTTGTGTAGAATTTTGTGGAAAAATAAAATAAAAATAAAATGTATTATCGCATCAAGTAACCCTTTAAAATAAATCAACGACCTTTAGGTAGCATTTAGGTATTTTCTACAGTTCCATAAATAAATAAAAAATAAATGTCTCGATCCAAGTACTTCAGAGTACCATTAATTCTCCATTCTCTCAATGGGAAATTTAGTCACAGGAACGATAGAATTGGCAATAAAATATAAGACAAAGAGATATAATAGCTTTTAAATTTCTTTTAAGTGCTACCGAATTACAGATAAAAGATAAAGATTGATGGTATTTATTGACTGTTCCCATTTTATGAAGCTGCAATTAAATCAATATTGTAGGTAATTACTTTACACATTTTTAAATTACCGTACAGTTTCAGCTATGTTTCTACCTTTTTTCTTCGTGCGGAAATCCCCTCGGATACCCCCCCTGCCGGAGCCGGAAGGGGAGGTTATGTCGGACTCGAACCGACTAAAACCGCACGCCGGCTGTGGGTCGTGCTGCTAGGCCGGAGGTGAGGTTGTCATCGACATATCCCTCGCACCCCGACTGACCCAGGGCCATCTCTTACGGTTTGGCCCTCCTCGGGAGGGGGGACAACGGTGTCCCCGACTCGTCCCCGGAATGGGGAGGCGCGCTTTTCAGCGCGCCGCCGCCGTGGCCTGCTTCTGCTGGGGTGACAGGCGGCTCCACCCTTCACCCCCAGGCCCGCGCTCATGGGGGACGGAGGTCAGTCAGTGCCCTCCGACGCCCGAGTAGCATGAGCGCGCGGCGGGCGGCGCGATCCGCGAATCTCTGTCGCTCGCGCCGCCTCTAGCTATGTTTCTACCAGGTAATTGAACTATATTCCTTTTTAGTACATACATACATAATATACTCACGTCTGTAAAACCCTGAAGGGGTTGGCCGGGGTGTAATATGACCGGTAGTGTAATGGACAGGATTCTAACCCGGGACTTCTCGATCCTAAGGCTAACTCCTTAACCGTTAAGCTACCGACTCTTCGTGACATTGCCTTGGGCTGTATGTTTACTGTCAGATGGAGAACATCCCTATACTTTAGTCTCCTTTTACGACCCCGTCGAGGTGGGGTGGTTCTATTATAAACCATCGGCAACCAACACGATCCTTTTTAGTCCTTTGCAATATTCTAATAATGATTTGTGAAACAAAAAGAGTTTTTTAAAATGATTTGCACGATGCATAGATCAAACCTAGAAAGTTTGTCAGACTTTGGACGCGATAGTACTTCTTCTTCTATCGTGGCGATGACGCCTCGGCCCTCAAATTATCTTGTCCCAGTATGTTGCCACCTGTATAGTATTCTCGGAGGTGCACATAAGGTCCTGTGGTGTACATGTGTATGGGCATTTAGCACAAGTTAACAGATGGGCCATTGTCTGTGCAGTAACTCCACATTCACATCGCAGGTCCGCCCCTCCGAGAACCCCAATCTGGCCCGGCATTCCTTACTTCTGTGAACGTATTAGGTAACGAAATCAATGAGAGCAGGTTTTCACTTTCGTCTAGAAGTGTACTGGTCTTCTTGTCTTCTTCTTCTTCATCTTAGCGTTAATTCCAGTCGCATCCGAAGCTTTCAGCGTGGAGTCAGGGGTCCGCTTTACTAGACTATCTGCGGATTTGGCTAAACTTCGATATTTTCTGTGAAACGATTGCCATCTGACCTCCACAACCCAAAGGCGATATCGAAGCATTGCAGCTAGACCAGTGGGACTTTTGAGGGCTCTAACTACTCGTAACGACTGTCATAGACGTTCGTATGGCAACCGAGACCGACGGCTTAACGTGCTCTCCGAGGCACGACCAGACCAATGCAAATACCCACATTCATGCAAACAAATATTTGCACTGAGTGGGAATCGAATCCGCGCCTCCTGCGTAGCGGCCGCGTTCACTACCGCTACGTCACGGAGGCTGTCAAGTCTAGAAGTGTACTGGTGTCTCTGCTTATCTCGGAGACGGAAAGGCGTGAGTGAGACACATAACAATCCATTACACATTTTTGGTAGGGGTTCTCATGGGTTCTATAAAAGCGCTTAATAATGCCCCATTTATTTAGCGTTGCGTTCCTAATTCAAGCCAGATACCCACAAGCCTTCGTAGTCAATAAATACTGGTAACATTATGATTAATTTGTTGGGATCGATACCACACGTTACAGCTTTTACCACAGAATTTGTGCGGTGAACCTAATCCGGCCCCACATATCGAATTTATGTGGAATAATTGATTTGTATATTGACATTGAGAGATACTGCTAAGTATACTTACATTATAGAAATATTTTGGTCTGGTAGTGTGAGAACGGACCGAAATTTGTTCAAGTGTGAATTGAATTCGTAGGGACAGGGATCTATACAAAACATAATATATGTTTCTTTTCCGTTTCCGTTTAGGATTCTTCTTTTCACTATTCGTATATCGTAGATCCTATTTTTCATTTATTTCTTAAATATTTTATTATACCACTAAATTGGCAGACAAACACATGACCCACCTGATGCAAGTGGTTATCGTGGCCTATGGACGTATGCAACAGTAAGCACAGAGAGTTTCTGTGAAGAAGACAACGAAGCTGTCTGTAGAAAACAACGCAGGGCAAGCCTTTGGTCTTTCATTTTATTCAATACTATCTTTTGCATGTGGCATCGCCGCCGTGGATGTCGGTTATCGTAACCAAACATAGCCTATGTCCTTTTTCATGGTCTAATCTACCCCTATATCAAATTTTATCAAAATCGGTTCAGTGGTTCAGGCATGAAAGCGTAATATACAGACAGACATATAGACAGAGTTACTTTCGCATTTATAATATTGGTATGGATTTAAAATAATGTATTCATAACTTACATAATTACACGCTAACACTTGTATATCTAAAAATAACAGGCAGAGGTGTTATAAGCCCCGTATTACGCAAACATACCGTCTACAATCAGGCACATTTTCATGGGTTGTATGTTTGCCGTCGGATGCACAACAACCCTATCCATTACCTTGTATGACACCCGCGGGATGAAGAAGCATGACATTTTACTTCACTGGACACTTAATCTATTTTTAAAAACCAAAGTGAAATAGCAGATATAATGAAATTTCTCAATTCGAGCTAAGCTGTTATGTGACTTTTTTCTTTGCCACACCATGAAGTCTTGGATTTTTTACCAGTATATGTGTTTCCTTCTTCCTACAGTCGCGGTCCTTTAAACGGGGTGTCAAAAATATCTCATTAGGCCGTCAAGTTGAGAAACACCAGTGTAACACCAGTGTAACTGCGAGAAATAAATGTATTTTCTTTCAACATTGTTGGTGTCTTTTTTTTTTTTTTTTCGTGCGGTAATCCCCTCGGATGCGCCCCCTGCCGGAGCCGGAAGGGGAGGTTATGTCGGACTCGAACCGACTAAAACCGCACGCCGACTGTGGGTCTTGGTGCTAGGCCGGAGGTGAGGTTGTCATAGACATATCCCTCGCACCCCGGCTGACCCAGGGCCATCCCTTACGGTCTGGCCCTCCTCAGGAGGGGGGACAACGGTGTCCCCAACTCGCCCCCGGAATGGGGAGGCGCGCTTCTCAGCGCGCCGCCGCCGTGGCCTGCTTCTGCTGGGGGGACAGGCGGCTCCACCCGTCACCCCCAGGCCCGCGCTCATGGGGCGACGGAGGTCAGTCAGTGCTCTCCGACGCCCGAGTTGCCTGCGCGCGCGGGCTGCGCGATCCGCGAGTCTTTCTCGCTCGCGCCGCCTCTCCCGCTCCGCCGTCTCCTTCACGACCATTACCTGCTCGCTGAAGGAGACGCCGGCCGCCCACGCGTCCGCGCAGCGGACCATTGCTGTGAGCAGGGTGGCGACGGTGAGAACCCTCACTCCCAGGGCTGCCACTAGCTCCCGCCTCGGGCTGGCCCATGCTGGGCACTCGTTGAGCGTGTGCAGCCCTGTGTCCTCGCTCGCGTTGCAGTGATGGCACTCGGACGTTGGCTCCTTTTCGATCCGACACAGATACCTCCCGAAGCACCTGTGCCCAGTGATAATCTGCGTCAGTCGATACGAGAGGCTGCCATGTGGCCTCTCGAGCCATTCCCCCATGATGGGCCTTACCGCCTCTATGACGGCATGCCCTGCGCGTCGTTGCTCAAGTCGTCGCTCCCACTCCGCCACCATGATCCCGTGGAGCCGGGACCTCTCGGCCCGAATGTCTTCGGGCTCGGGGTCGTATCCACGCTCCCGCGCCTCCTTACGGAACCGATACAGTGCCGCAAGGGATCTCGCTTCCAGGATCCACGGTGGCGATCCGGCTAGGAGACTCGCCGCTTCAAAGGATATTGTGCGGTACCCCCTAATGGCCCTGCAGGCCATTGTCTGCTGTGGCGCATGCAGCAGTTGCACGAACCTGGCCTGCAGGGCGTCCGCCCATACGGGGCACCCGTACAGGGCCATGGACCGCACGACACCCACGTAGAGTCTCCTGCAGGAGTCCTCTGGGCCCTTCAAGTTGGGCAGCAGCCGCATCAGCGCGTTAGCTGACACCAACAGTTTGGGGCGCAGACTTCGGAAGTGCTCTCCGAAATCCCACCGACCGTCGAGTACGAGCCCCAGGTATTTCAACCGGGGCTTGATGTCGATGGGAGTACCTCCTACTGTAAATTCATCGAAATCGGTTCAGTGGTTTAGGCGTGAAAGCGTAACATACAGACAGACAGACAGACAGACAGACAGACAGAGTTATTTTCGCATTTATAATATTCGTGTGGGGTACCGCATGATATCCTTTGAAGCGGCGAGTCTCCTAGCCGGATCGCCACCGTGGATCCTGGAAGCGAGATCCCTTGCGGCACTGTATAGGTATACATATTAATGTGAAAGTTTATGATTTAGTGAATTTTTTTTTTTTTAAAGCAGAAACAATGATGAGAATTTTCTAACTCCAATCTAGTCCTCAGAGCTTCTTGAAGAGGTATAGTAGGATATTACCGTTTATAGTACCGGTAACCATTTAACATCAAGCGAGCAATCTATTGCTCCCCAACTATTAACATTATACAAAAAACATCTTATTTTCGTCACAAAATATAGTCTAGATACTCAAAGCGAACCACAAAACTTTCTAATATTTATTTGCCGGCGCGAGTTTGTTTGTGAAGATACATTCTAAAATAGGATTACGAAGCGTCTTCCGGGCAGACCCGGGATATACATGTATTATTCACTCTGCAGCCTTACACGAGCCCACTAAGTTTAAAACGCGATCGATTCGGGGCGCTATGAATACTCGTACACTGGTTGAGTAATCGTTCTATAGGAACGTGCTTTATTGAAACTTTCAATTTATATCCAAATACTACTTTATCATAGAATTCTGAATAATAAAACAATCTGTAATAATAAGACATAACATCAACAACAACATAAACTCACGCCTGTATTCCCCGAAGGGATAGGCAGAGGTGCTAGCACCCACATTTCGCCAGTTTATGTTTAGGTCCCAATGTAATAGGCGGCGAGCCTATTGCCATTAACCTGCGATAAATACACATATAACTTCGAAAAGCATCGAAAAGTCATTGGTGTGTGCCATGGTAAACCTGGGATCGAACCCTATTTTTTTTTTTTTTTTTCGTGCGGAAATCCCCTCGGATACCCCCCCTGCCGGAGCCGGAAGGGGAGGTTATGTCGGACTCGAACCGACTAAAACCGCACGCCGACTGTGGGTCTTGGTGCTAGGCCGGAGGTGAGGTTGTCAAAGACATATCCCTCGCACCCCGGCTGACCCAGGGCCATCCCTTACGGTCTGGCCCTCCCCAGGAGGGGGGACAACGGTGTCCCCAACTCGCCCCAGGAATGGGGAGGCGCGCTATTCAGCGCGCCGCCGCCGTGGCCTGCTTCTGCTGGGGTGACAGGCGGCTCCACCCGTCACCCCCAGGCCCGCGCTCATGGGGGAAACCTGGGATCGAACCCGAGACCTCGTTTCAGCAGTCCCTTACCCATATTATTTAAAGGTCTATGTTTATTGTATTTGATATTCAATTCTCGTTTCGATAGTTATTATAGACTAGTTTTTGCCCACGGCCCTCCCGCGTGAATGTCGGTTATCGCGACCAAACATAGCTTATGTCCTTTCTCAAGGTCTAATCTACCCCTATACCAAATTTCATCATTATCGGTTCAGTGGTTTAGGCGTGAAAGTATAACATACCGACAGACAGATAGACAGACAGACAGAGTTACTTTCGTATTTATAACATTAAGTATGGATGGATATGGATATGTTAGTATGGATATGGATTTGTTTGAATTTATTGTAGATGGCAGTAAATAGTAAAAAGTATAAACAATACTTCATTATTGTTCATTGTCTTTTACTATCTTAGTTTAGTTCTAGATTGAATCCGAGGCTCTACTTCAGAGCCTAGGGTGCCCTTACTCTTCGTCTCCTTTAGGTTTAACACGGGTTTTATTAAAGCAACTACTGTCTGAAGTTGGAGGGGTTAGAGGGAATATTTGTAACTTCGGTTCTAATATTCATAAAAAAAACGCACGGCTCCGGGAGTAAAACCTGCGCACTGTAACTCAAATACGTACTTGCAAAACGTTTAGATTTCAAATTTTATAACACACACTTCAAAAAATTATATTCGAAACAAAAACTTATTTTCAAAAAACTTCATTTATGCCGCTAAATTAAAAAATATAAGCGTAAAACTAAAATTTGCCAGTCTGGAAATAACACAGGCGACGAACATCGCGGCAAACATTATGAGTTGCAACGAGGGGATGATTATGACGAATGGCGACACAAATTTAATTATGTTAATATTTTCCAGTGGCGGATTAAAATGGGAAGCATTTTCGACTAAAACATTTAACTTACGAAAAAGAAACAATCATTTATATGAGGCGTTTATTTAAGACAAATATTTACTTTGAAGTTTTTTAAGTTTAATGAAATTAATTCATGTGATGTCATCAGTGGAAATTGGTATCGTATTTCAATCTCTCGAATTGTGGATTGGCGTCTCTCGTCAGTTCCAAACATACTCGTGAACTCTTGCACTGTATTACCGAGGTTAGAGGTACTAAAATATCTAAAGAAACCAAAAGAGTCTTTAGGTATTGAAGTCGATTACTGGTGAAGTTTTATGTAAATGTAAATTTGCTATCACGATATTCACATGTAAGAAAATATTGTTCCTGTAAAAAAAACAACTCTGCTTATTCCCCTATAAGTATTTAAGAAAAAAGACATCCACAATAACAAAGTACATCAAACCTCTAAACAACTATAAACTGTCACAATTATTACATTGTAAGCACTAACAACGATATGACATTTATTTTCAAACCATGGTAATATACTCGTTATGAATATTACATGATATTAATTCGCATATGAAAGCCAGCAATAACAGAAATGTGCAAAACAATGTGGCAACATATTATGACGTTATCCGGTCCAACCATCAGTAGAAATACGAGCAACGACCATTATTTATCGCTGTGCTTTCAATATTCACATTACATAAAAACACGAGGCACCTGTGCCAATATTTACCTGTATTTTAAACCGTAAACAGACACTGTCTATTAAATTTCACGGCTCATCACCTTTACAAAGATAAAGGACTCGGTCCATTACATGATTTTGTTTGTAATGTAATTTATTTTATAAAGTAATTTAATACGTAGATAATGTTGCATCTGTAGGTACTATGATAGGGCCGTACTATGATATTCACGATCAAAACTAGTATAACCTGCGAGCTGCTACATTACATTTGCTGATTTACAGCCTTTCCTCCTTCAAGGGTAGATAACAGTAGCTCTATTCAAAGCCAAGATACAGCAGATTATGTCAATCAATTTGTTTGCAGATTGTGACAGTCCAATGTGTGTCAAAATCAAAGTGGGTCAAACACCACAGACAGTCATATTGTATTTCGAAGTTCAAAATCACGATGAATTTCTTCCACTTTCCGTGTTCAATTTAGGCTACTTACCTCTTTCAGGTCATTACCGTGATTATGTTATGTTTAAATGAGCTATATAGTAGGAGTATGCTCATAGTAGGTAAGCCGCTTACTTAACACTGAACATTTTAAAAGGAAATGCACTGACCGCATGGACTATTTCTCGTGTATTGCCAGAATCAGAAAAGCTTCCAACTCCAATACATAAAGGATAGAGGCTGCAGTACATAACACACATTACAATAATTATTCAAACTACATATAACTAGTACAATTCAAAAATTAAATGATTATAAAAAAAAACGGCAACACTACCCATCATTCCCTCATTGCTATTAGCACACCTGCCACTCATAAAAGATTACAAGCATTTTCTTGGCACTACTACTTATTAAAACTTTAGCAGCTATCGTGGGTGTAGATTTATGAGTCATATTAGAAATATACATAAATGAATGAAAAGAAAAAAAAACCTACTGAGAAAAATCCTACTAATATTATACATGTCAAAATTCTTGTGAAAATGAGTTCACTCAATCACGCTCGAATGTCTAAACAGATCTGAATGAAATATAGTACAGGGATGTATTATAATATGTAATAACACATAAGCTACCTTTTTTATCTGAAACAGGTTCCAATGTGTTACAAGAACAGATGGGATTTCCACGTCGGTCAATCTAACTAGAGAAATGGTTCTACGTTAAAAAGCCAATGGTGAGCTATGTAGTAATAGTAAGAATTCTGAAACCTTGAACACTAACCATTATACAACACGTAAAATTTACAGAAGGAAGCAAAATATATTTAGAAGTTTGCCGTTGACACAGTTTATATGAAATATGCGAGTTAAACTTTTCAAATACCTTGAACTAAATTATTGCACAACCTTAAGCTACACGCGGTTTTATGACACTCTTATACATCATCATTTATTTCTACCTACAATACGTAAAATTCAACGAAGCTAATTTTGTGGTTTGCAAAATTGCCAAGTAAAAATAAAACTTTGCCTTCTCAATTTCAGTAGGCAAAGTTTTAATTGTTCATCGATGCGTGACACAACCTTTCGGTACTTTCGGCCATTTCAATGGACTTGGTTTGTTCATAAAACTCATTGATAAACTTTTCTTTCTTGCGAACGAGTATGCATAATTAAAACAAGTACCATACCGTGGGAAGTTATGATTTGAGAAAGTACCCATGCTTATAATATAAGGTGCTTTTTGAATTCCACTTTGCGATTCCCGCGAAAAATAAAGAGTGACTTTTGATAATCTTCATATTGTGTTTAATTGAGTCCGATTACCTAAGAAAATGTGAATTACGCTTGATCCCACGATTTTAGTTTAACCATATTTAAAAATTGTTTTTTTTTTTGATTACTCCGTCCAAATACTTTAGAATATCTTTAAAAAAAACATTAATACAGTAAGAATAATACGAGTCGCGTCATATAAGGAGGTCAAAGGATTGGCGGAGAAGAGAGAAGGATGGCGATTACTCCACTGACAAGACCCAACTCTTAATTTTAAAGAGAGAGAGTGAGAGAGAGATTTGTATTATAATGGCAAATAACTGCCGGAAAATTTACTCAGCTGTGCCTAAGCTTCAGAGTGTGTTTGAAGGATTTTTTAATGATAGTGCAGATGTACAGAGAGTGACGGGCGATAAGCGCCAATTTGATGATCCAAATTCGAAATATGTGGGACTGAACACACATTCAACCCAACATTAATACACCCCTGTCAACCCCCTCGAAAATTTACAGACATGGCTATTTGCATGTATTGTCTATTAACAGGCGCAATTTAGAGTCCTCAACTATTTTAAATTGTAATACAAAATTTACCCCCTGTGATACAACAGAGTAATTTTTATAGCTTTGGTATCGTAAACATAGCAGGGGATTTAAATTAACCCGTCGGATACATACATACTCACGCCTGTAAATCCTCGAAGGGGTAGGCAGAGCTGTATTAACACCCACGTCTCGCCAACGTAATAGGAGGCGACCCTATTGCTGTCTAGCGGGCACTTTGTCTCGGGCTGTATGTCTACTGTCGGATAGAGAACAGCCATATCCCTTTGTCATATCGTTACTGACGGCAAAACATTGTATATTGTATTCATTATACAATGGTGGATCGCATCTACCCCTACCTTTCCCTACCCCTATCTTTCCCGCAAAAAAATTAGTTACCATGTTTTGAATTTAAACAGCCGATACGTCATATTTGACTGTTGCGATCTATCTTTAGCTGTAAGTATGTTATTGGGAACGGCCGTTATGGATGAGAAAATTCATTAAACAAGTGGCCATCCAAATGTTTCTAAGCTCAATACTTGTCGTAATGATTACGACTAATAGCCGACAGAAAGAAATTCATTAAGCCATAGCGTGAACTAACTGACATCTAAAGGAAACGAGTGACGCAACACTAAATGAACAATTCGTACGCCATTCGCTTGTTGTTACACACTTGATATTGGATCGTCTGTGGCTCATAAATATACAGGAGGAGGAAAAAAGACATACACTCACGTCTGCGTATCCCCTATATTTGTGGTTGTGTTTTTCGGTCACACGGGATAGGGGCGAACCCTATAGCCAACAGTCAAGCATTTTTCATGAGATGATTTTTACTTTTGAATAGAAATCACGAAGTAATCGTAGTCCTTGTATTCCAATGCCACGCACCAAAAAGACAGAGTTAAGAAATTCGTTAAATATGTTATTTGTCATTCATTTGAAAATATGTCATAGTCTATTTCGCGAACTGTTAGAAAATTCAAATTATTAAATTCTCTCACGTGAGCCATAAAACTTTTCAGGTCCATCAGGTAGAAAGTTGTTATTTAAAAGTAATATTTAAAAGCATCCAAAAAAAATCTAAAAATTTCCAATCCCCTTTTTTTTCAATAAAAAAAGTGATGTTCGATAATCGAAAATTTCAATCACTTTTCTGACATGTGTGTGGGTAAAAGTAAATTTCAATTTTGTATTTTTACACAGCAAAGACGCCTTTTTCATTCGAGAAAAGTAAATAGGAAAAGGAAGATGCTGTTAGACAGTATGCTAATATGCTGTAGTATAATAGTGCTGAAACGAACCTTGTCTTCATTACAATATATGGCTGTGTTGATCCAGTTACGTAAGTGAAGTTGGTCTAGACGGAATTCTGAATCCCATCGCTGTGAATCTGTAAATAACATTATCATATTATCGGGATATTTATAGCAAGAAACACTTCGAGCATAAGACCTTGTACCTAGGACTCAAATATATTTATGCCATTATACATTTCGTTACTGAATTATTTTTGATATAGAATTTGGCCCACCCTATCTCTTCCCATGTTATGTCGTACAAGGCGATTAAGGGATAGGGCTGTTTAAAATCAGACAGATATATACAGCCCAGACTCAGCCTCAGATATAGACTCGGGTCAACAATAGTGCCCAGAATATTATGACAATAGGCTCACCTCCAAACATGGGACCGACTACAATTATTGGTGAAATGTGGGTGTTAACCATTAACCAATCACCTCTACCTAACCATTCGGGGATAAAGGCATGATTATTCACTTACAATTATGTATTGAATTATTCAAATTCGTCCAACCTCTGTGGTGTGATCCGCAACAATTGCTCTCAAAATTTCGCACTTATACTGAATAATATTTTATCTCACGTGTATGTGCGAACTCATGTCTATGTTCACTAATGTGTGCGTATATTATGCTTGTTGAATCTGCCGTCCGGTTATAGGTAGATGTATTAAACTAACTCTAGACAATTACAATTTGCTATACTCTCAGCTAAAACAATAAATAGAACCCCAATCACTTACCCAGTTTCACGAACTGTCATGGCGTCGTTTTCCTTATTTTCTCTTAACCAAACATTTTCCTTATCTGTATTCATATCAGCTACTTGTTTGATATCTCTGTAATGTTTATTTAGTATCTCTTAACTAGTTTAGACGACTGTAAGGGGCATTAGGGGTATTATGGATGTGTGTTTTGTATTTGATGGAACTCTTCAATATTGTGATTCGTGAATCGAGTTAGGGTCATATTTTGTCCTATTTGCTTTAGGAATTTGAATTCTAAGATAAAATAAGAACTGTTATTTTCTTGACAAAACTGCTAATTTGGTATACCTATCGTAAAATAATAAGGTAGTAAGCCTACTTTATAATAAGTAGTTATAGAGGCTCAATGAACGCACTCGAAAAGAGTAAAATGGGCACAACAGATTTTTCATTCCAATAAATCCATACTAATATTATAAATGCGAAAGTAACTCTGTCTGTCTGTATGTTACGCTTTCACGCCTAAACCACTGGACCAATTTTCATGAAATTTGGTATAGGGGTAGATTAGACCATGAGAAAGGACATAGGCTATGTTTGGTCGCGATAACCGACATCCACGCGGGCGGAGCTGCGGGCAAAATCTAGTATAAGATATATATTTTCTTATTGGCCTACCTGCACATCAGTGATTAACTTTCAAATGTTTTATACATAGCACGTTTTTCCTTTACGGTTCGTGAAACACGTACGGGTGGGGAATGCTGGGCCAGTACAATCAAGAGTATGATATGAGTGGCGAGGAAACGAATCTGTCATAGAACTGGCAACATATTTTATTTTGAATGGAATTATGACGCATGTGAGTTTGCCGCGAGATAAATCACGTGGGTAATAAGAAATGATAGCATTCATTTATTATATTGGCACGTTTTTGGTTTTCATTGTTTACAGAGAAATTTCTTGTTTAAAAGAAGTATGATGTAGGCTTCTTACAGGCATGAAGTTTCAGTAAAGGAAGAAAAATTTATTTATTCAAATATCACTGAATATTTTAACCCCAATGTCCCCAAAGTGAAAAAGTGTATGAATTATGTTTGAAAATTTTGTCTATCTCTGTATTGTGTGTCATTGTAGTCTCTAATAATAACTGTTATGAAAACTTCTTATATATGGACAAACTCAGAAAATGAAAAGCTTTTTATTTTTCAATGAACATTTTGTTTATTTTACACATAAAGTATCTTAAAAATCCCAAAGGTATAAAATAAATATGAGAATTTAAATGTTATGGTATATGGCAACCCGTTATGGCATATTTGTGTAACAAACATCAAACATGTTTGTTACACAAATATGCCATAACGGCTGAACTTAATCAGATAGGCCTGGATTACAGACAGAGAATATTTTGAATATTTTTTTTTTCGTCAGATTAAAAAAAAATTACTAGGTACGTGATTATTTATTCATTTAACTTTGACTGTTTCGGTATAATTTGTATAACATATTTTAAACTGTAGAACTGATACCAACGTGTGTTTTAATGCAAAAGTTAAGGTAACGGAGATAACATTCCCGCATATTAATTTTATAGTTTGTAGTTCCGTCGGCAACTACCAAATAACGTATGTAATGAATAACTTTACAGAATATTGTAGAGGTAGGCATTACAGGTAGGTATTCTCATTTGCATTAGTAGTGTAGCCATATATCGATAGTCTAGAAGACAAAACTTGCTATGTGCAAAATTTACAAGACATTTTTTTATGGAATAGGGAGGCAAACGAGCAGACGGATCGCCTGATGGTAAGTGATCACCTCCGCCCATGGACACCCGCAACACCAGAGGAGTCACAAGTGCGTTGCCTTCCTTTTAAAAGAGAGTACGCTCTTTTTTTGAAGGTTTGAAGATCGTATTGTTTCGGAAATACCGGAAAATTCTATCTCTTTCTAATTATGAACAGGACTCTAACGGAAGAAAGAAACAGAAATAGAACCATTTACCATCTAGGAATAAAAAGCGGGACTTTGTTTAAACCAGTAGCCCTTGCTTTCACTATGCCACTTACTGAATTCAAACTGCAATTTTAAAAGAAACTCGTCTTGTAAAAATTATACATTTCAAAGTCACCTATATCCATTTACTGAAAGGATAAAGTTAATTCTGATTACATAACTAAATGGGTCAAGTTAAACTCGACCCACAAATGTTTAATCAGTATAACTTCAAGGGCAAGCGAGACCCTACCTAACTAATTACTTTTGCGACTTAGGTACACAAATCTACACAGGGCAGCTGCTTTATATTTTGTCAATTAGTACGTTCATTAATAATCTGTTTCCCTTTTTATTTTAGAAGAATGTATTTTAGTTGAAGAGGGGTCCTTCGGAGGATTAATGGGGCTGCAAGAAAACCTTTATTACAGGTATAATACCAATGAAAAAGTGAGATTGATTTTGTATGTCGTGTGTGTCGTCTTATCTGTGGTTTTACTCAACCAAAATGCAATCAAACAAACGTAAAATTTTAAGACTGGCCAAGACCTTTGTAACAAAAAAACTGCATCAAAACCATTCAGTAGTTTTTGCGTCCATCGCAAACAAACATTTACAATTTACAATAATAATAGCACAGAACAGAACTCTAGACGTGTATATTTGTCAATATTAGAGTGTGCGATTAGCCTACTGCAATTAAAATAACTGTTTCAACTAAATCATTTTCACTACTATGCAAAATATTATTTTCTGCAAATACCGTCTAATTATCGACGATAAATACATTGAAACGAGACATTGAAGTTTTCATTATCTATCAATTAACACGTATCAGACCGTTAATAGTACAATTAGCAAACTTGAGATGTTTTTCAATATAAATATGTAATTGGACCTTAATTAATGTTTTAGATACTATCACAACATGTTTATGTTTGTTTATAGTGGTACAATTAAGTGCTTACAGCCACAAGGTTATTATTTGAAGGAAAGATTCGAAATTGAACTAAGCTTGAATGTATATTAAATTAAAAATTAAGCTTCACCATAAAATTAAATTTATAAAAAAGGTTAACTCGAAGGTAAACTATCTTCCGAAATTTGAAAAGCAAAGTATTCATGAAACTTGTTTAATTTTCATGTCAGGTGCACGTTGTTCGTTTTCCACCAACTTTCGTAAAATTTCAACTTCGAAACAAATTAAAACTATGTCCACGCGGTCACTATAAATTTCTACGATAGCCCTTTCATGGTTGAAAATATTAGACTCTTTTCTACAAAAATACTCTAGCTATGTACATTTTGTAAGTTCATATGTGTAAATCTCTTAAGGGGTTGTCAGAGTGTTTGAGCATATCATTAACGCACAGCTCATGCGTTACCTAGAAGATCACTCCCTAATTAATGACCGACAGTACGGGTTCAGACCGAAACGGTCAACGGGTGATCTTTTGGCTTACGTCACACACCTCTGGGGTGAGGCTATGGACAGGCATGGCCAATCATTATCTATCAGTCTTGATATCGCCAAAGCCTTTGATAGAGTCTGGCACAGTTCGCTACTTTCCAAGCTTTCGGCCTATGGTCTGCCTGTTTGACTATGCGACTGGGTTGCCAGCTTCCTGCATGAGCGTAGTATCCGAGTTCTCTATGACGGCCGGGCCTCAGAGTTCATGCAGGTTAATGCTGGCGTGCCCCATGGGTCCGTCTTATCGCCCACTCTCTTTCTTCTGCATATAAATGATATGCTAGCAGTAGGCAGTATCCATTGCTATGCAGATGATAGCACTCTACATGGGCGATACTTCGGGCACCCCGCGGCCAAGCGGGCTGACACTGACGCAAATAGACAGCGGCTTGTCGTTGAGCTCGACCGGGTCCTGACTTGCATCTCCCAGAGAATCTGGTCGAGTTCAATGCCAAAAAAACACAAGCGTGCGCGTTCACAGCCAAGACCTCCCCCTTCCTTCCTCTCCCTACTCTCCAGAATACACCGCTGGCTCTACAGGACCACATTGACATGCTCGGAATGGATGATCGCTGCAACGTGAACTACAAGAATTACATCGAGAGCGTCATCAAAACAGCGTCGCGCAAACTCGGGATCTTGAACAGGGCGAAGCGGTTTTTCACGCCGGAGCAGCGGTGTCTTCTGTACAAGACACAGATTCGCTCTTGTGTGGAATACTGTTCTCATCTCTGGGATGGTTCCGCGCAATACCTGTTAGACGCTCTTGACAGAATGCAGCGACGTGCAGTTCGTATCATAGGTGATCCTGAGGTTACCAACACCTTGGAACCTCTGCAGTTGCGTAGAGACGTTGCCTCTCTGGCCGTTTTCTACCGCCTCTACCACGGCGAGTGTTCTGAGGAGTTATTTCAACTGATCCCACCCTCTCCCTTCCTATCCAGAAAAACACGTGCTGGTCTGTGGTGCCATCCACACACGGTGGAATCCATACCATCTCGCACTAAACGGTTTGGGGGCCCTTTCCTCTGCCGCAAGATAAAGAGCTGGAATGCTCTGCCCGCATACGTGTTTCCCTCCTCTTACAGTCCCGGGTTCTTCAAGCGGGGCGTGAAAAGGCATCTATCAAGGCCGTCAAGTTAGGGACCACCATTTTACGTCCAATGGCACCGGGAATGGTGGTCTGTAACTTCTGGACTGCACTTCAGCTTTGTTGCCATCTAGCGGGGTGCAGTCAATTGACGGACCAAATATAAAAAAAAAAGGTGTAACAAAAAACTTTATATTTTTTTTATTAATAGAAGCGAGTCAGAGCTTTGCTGTTTAGAGAGGTTCGGCCCAGTCAATGTAACTAGGGTAGTCCACGTTATCCCAATTCGAATTAATTACCCTCAATCACTCAATTGAAGAAGTACATCAATCACAAAAGTTTATAGTTAAAATGACCTTGTACTATTATCTTGATCCCCAGTCTTGCCAGGGTTGTACCCTCATACTTTTTACTACTTCTGGGTTTATATCTTGTGCTAAAGTGAGTCCTCTTAATACTCATATTGGGATTGAGTTCACGTTAATATTATGTGTTGAAAATAGTTCACACCGCAACCTCTACATATATCAAGTTCGAAAGCTTAATAACCTCTAAACCCCGATACTAGGGCACTATGCCCTTGAAACTCATAAATAAAACCTATCAATTTACGATCACAAAGCTACAATACCAAACCTTCCGCGTCTTTGTTACATCCAGATCTTATTTCAATCAAAATACGATGTTTATTGCGGCTCCGGGGACGTTGCGGGCGTTAAGTCATCAACACAGAATTTTATCGGTACAGTATCGGTTTTCAATAAACACTGTTTATCCCGTTCTTTATAGCTCTGTCCTTGTCTTATTCACAAGTTTGGCTAGTTTTGCTGTCTTAATTATCCGTTAAGAAAGCTGTCTGTGTATCATAAAATGTTTGTCACTGATGCTTTTATTGTTCCTAATAGTTTTTAGTTGGTTTGAATGAGGGACTTTGGATTTACAATATCATTTATTGTTCGAAAAACATCGGAAAAAATGAAACGCTCAAGTGAGACTTGAACTCACGACCTTTCCCTTACAGGGGGAATGCTCTTCCAACTGAGCTATTGAGCAACACCTGATTCATTTCAAATTTTCCTTCTCTTTGTATCCGTCTTTAAGGACGACGGTGGTGCCATCTACCAACATTCTTACGAACTGTTGGATACAATGAATGATTTTTCAACCATTTTTAAACATTGAATTTTGATGACTCCGCCCGAAAGACGGATACAAAGAGAAAGAAAATTTGAAATGAATCAGGTGTGGGTCAATAGCTCAGTTGGAAGAGCATTCCCCCTGTAAGGGAAATTTTATTTTTTCCGATGTTTTTCGAACTTTAAAGTTAGCATTAAAAATGCTGTAAAAAAATCAGTCAATCATTTATTGTGTTTCCTAAAATACTTCAGATATATCTCGATTCACATACCTTGAACATAAAATGTGCTCAAAATGTGCTTATACGCGGTGTACACATTTCTTGGAAATATTTTCAAGATAGCACGGCGTGCTATGGCGGAGGACGAGCTCAAATTTACCAAGCAATCCACTCGCGCCAAGGCTTTTTATATCTCACGCTTCAGGTCCAAGACATTTATGATTCGAGCCATACTTAATACGTAAGCATATTACAAAAAGTTATCTAAAAAGACATTAATGTCATACTTGTAGTCGATTTCATTTAAATATTTATTGAACTGTTTGACTTCTTACCAATTTTCATATTCAAAATTTTAGGCAGCAGCAATCTGCTTCTGGTCTTACATTCTTCATGAGTTTCCACTATTGTCATTAAACTTTTTTGTTTTTGACCTGCCCTCTCCAATATTGCTATACACTCGCGAGAATTAGTTTCACTTACTAGAATTGTTTAGAAAAATATAAGAATTCTCACTAAACACTCATAAAGTAGTTTTTGTTTATATATGTCTCACATATCATTGTGGCAGCAAATATTAAACATTCCTTTCCGTTTTCGACTCGATACGACGTGACATCGTTTGAATACACATTCAAGTTTCTGTGCACATTGCGACTGAAAATGTTCCACTGAAGTAAAAAGACAGCACACCAAAATAGCACCTTAATATGGAACTGGAACCTTGATACAAACTGAAACAAACAGTAATTGAGAGAACGAAAATTACATTACTTTTTTCAAGGAAAATCTTGTCGTTCTTTAGTAATATTGTAGAAGCTTGTACGGTTGTGGATAGGGAAGTAGATTGTTAAATGTACGCTTACCCGTGGCAGTTTGTCTCATGTTTCAATCTCGTTGGTCGTCTCTTGATATAGCATAATTTTTAACCAATCAGCGTAAAGTATTTTACTTTAGTGTACAATTGTGTCTATTCATACACATCAGTACACCGTGATCATGGCGCTTGAAACAGCGCCGAAATATCGGTTACTCAATAAAAATAGTAGACATGGTAAATGTCCCGGTGAGTGTTATACCATTAATGTTAATGACCATGTCAATCTCGAATCATAAATTGTGTCTATTAGTTTGTAAGACTTTGTAGTCTTTATAAACAAATTTCTATTTCCTTGGTACAAAAATACACAGCCAAATAAATTATGAGGATAACCTTTGGTAGATAAATGTTAGAAAACCGATTTAGAGTCAAATGAATACGGAAGGCGGAGGATCGGGAGCAATAGCACGCATTGGAAGAGGCATATGTCCAGTAGTAGACTGTAATAGGCTGATTAATTTATTAATAAAGTGTAAAAAATAAATGTATGTAGATGTTAACACCCACATAACAAAAGTAGTGTTCATTCCCACATTATAAGGAGTAAATATACTGCTATTAGGAAAACCAACTGCTCAATCGACCCAGAAATCAAACCCAGCGTTTCTACCATAACATTAGTCACTCTGAAATTATATTGAATTGTTAGAAGTTTACTATCACAAACGATATTGCAATACATTTGCTTTCGTGTACCGTGGTTACTGGTTAATTGGCTATTAGCCTTGTTGTGAGTGCCAGTTTCAAGGAACATTAACTTTAACTCGACTTCGTTTCTAACTGTACTAATGTTTCAATGACCAACGCAACTGGCATTCATTTTGGTATTTGAGTTATTGTTGGCTTATTTTTCTTGTTATATCCAGTACTCCATGAATTAAAGAGAGTCCTACAACTACATTGTATAGTCCCAGTAACATTTAAAACTCACCCTCTCGTCTCTTTCAGTTGATTTGGCTTTTGCGGGAGCAACTGCTGTCTGACTTACTAACTGCGAGAGTAGAGCCTGCGCTAGAGAAACGATATAGTAACTACTCATTATCTAATGGGCAGTATATTAACTACTAACTTTTGCCCGCGGCTCCGCCCGCGTGGATATCGGTTATCGCGACAAAACATAACCTATGTCCTTTCTCAAGGTCTAATCTAACCCTATACCAAATTTCATCATAATAGAAAGAAAAAGAAAGAAAGAAAAATATTTTATTTAAGTACCACACAGCGTGTATCATACAAATAGGTAGTATTATAGTAAGTAATTTTAACTTATAATGTTAGTATGGATATGGATCTACGAAAAAAATGGATCTGATAAATACTGGATATGATTTTTGATTGATTTTTGATTTTAAATGTCAAGTAAAATGTTTAATATACTAGCTTTTGCCCGCGGCTCCGCCCGCGTGGATGTCGTTTATCGCGACCAAACATAGCCTATGTCCTTTCTCATGGTCTAATCTACCGCTATACCAATTTTCATCAAAATCGGTTCAGTGGTTGAGGCGTGAAAGCGTAACATACAGGCAGACAGACAGACAGACAGAGTTACTTTCGCATTTATAATATTAGTATGGATTAATGGCGAAACGCCAATGTCAAGTTTTTTGAGGAATTTTACCAGAGCCACGTTAGCCACATCAGTAAATTTGTTTCCGTGTGTCCGCCCCCCACGAGATTCAGGTGGACGAACTAAATCAATATAATGAAGAAGATATCGAATCTTGGGATACTACCTACATAAGTCTCGAAAATAATATACTTGAGACTATCGGCTATCATTTTTTTCCGCTAATATGAGCAGTTGCTAATGTACGCCCAAAAATTATTTTGTAGAAAGTTATTCGTCGATAAACCTACAAAAATGTTGAAAGGAGAGCTTCAACAGGTTTCAAGTTGGAAGTCTTTTGGAAGTCTTGGAATCGGGAGTAACATTGAGATGATGATAAAATCAAAAGACTTACTACAGTAATACTTACTTCAAATCAAAGCTCTTAGAGCTCACTTCTGAGACGGTTACGTAAGCTTTCACTTTAAATGTTCAAAACCTACAGTTAAAGTGGTACCGAGTTTCGGAAACGGAATTTCTACATTACCTTTCTCCTGTGTCTTCCAGGTACATTTTTGTACTATTCGCTTTGTAAAGAGACTTGCATTTTCTGAGTTTAAAAGCGTAAAGTCGTACTAAGGCTTTTAGTTTCATTATGTTTCCGGTTTTCTAACAAAACGTTTCAACAATTATTTTAGTCTAATGAAATTATCCTCAACTATTTTACAGAGAGTCTCATCTCTGTAATCCCGGTTGTATTTGAGGCATTCACGAGATCCGTTCTTTTTTTCTACTATACTTAATTCGAACTTCGGTTTCCGTAGTGGGACGCATATCATCAGACATTTTTGCTAGCCACTTACCCTAGCGGTCACTGTAACATGACTGCATCAATGAAGGTGACTTTTTTCAGTAGACATATATGCAATATCATATAGATATGCTTACGTTTACGTGGGTTTCTCAGGCTCAAAAGCAAAGAATCTATAGCGTGATATATAGACCCCTAAAAGCATAATATAGTTACATTGGATATACTGGCATTGCCTTATAGATTATGTAAATCTATGGAGCAGGGTAATCAGTTTGTTTACCCAGCCTTACGGTAACGATAATGACTTCCCATTCTCTCCTAAGGGTATTCACTAAAGGGAGTTAAATTAATTAAAATGTTGGAAGATGTTTACAGGGTTATTACCTACTTATTGGCTTCGAAGAAACATTATTATAATGTACTAGCTGGTCCGGCGAACTTTATGCCGCCAATTTCCTGTTGCCCGCGTGACCTCAGATCCCGTTCCCGCTTTGAACTTTTCTCACCTTTTAAACCGGTCTAGCCACGAACATTTCAAGACCAACATAAGATAAATCCGTTCAGCCGTTCTCGAGTTTTAGCGAGACTAACGAACACTAATTGATTTTAGACTAGCTTTTGCCCGCGGCTCCGACCACGTGGATGTGGGTTCCCGGCAATTATTCGAATTTTCTCACCTTTTAAACCTTCCCTAGACCGCCACGAACATTTCAAGACCAACATAAGATAAATCCATTCAGCCGTTCTCGAGTTTTAGCGAGACTAACGAACAGCAATGGATTTTTATATATATAGATTAAAAAATTTGCTTCTTTTTTGCCCTGTTTGTTCCCCGTGGAGTAGAATAGGACCACTCCAGCTCTTCCTGTGGGTGTCGTAAAAGGTGACTAAAGGATAGGGATGTTCTCCATCCGACAGTAAACATACAGCCCAAGACAAAGGGGCCGCTAGATGGCAATAGGCTGGCCCCTTATTACTTCATGGGATCGAAAATCATAATTGGCGAAATATGTGTGTTAGTACACCTCTGCCTACCCCTTCGGGGATTTACAGACGTGTAAGTTAATTGTATGTTTGTTAAGTACCCACGACACAAACATAATTACGAGGTACATACATACCTAAATAAGCAATACCCCGCCGGCACAAGTATACTACACAACATGTTACTCAAACAGACCATTGTGCTTAATTAGATTAATTAGAGTACCTAGATATGTTTGTGAATATACCAAAAAACTGGACTGAGTTTCTTGCTGGAGTCTTCTGAGGACGGTAGAAAACTGGTGGTCCTTTTGATATACAATATAGACAACAGTCTAGCAAGTTTGCTTTTTTGACGATTGGCAAGTGCCAGTATAAAGGTCTATTACGGAATAACGTTGGCTGGGTAAGTTTTTTACCTGTAATGCCACGATATAATATTATAAATAGATTGACTATTTAACTTCTTGTAATCTACAAACTATTCTCACACCTACCATATACAAAAATCATGAAAATAGGTCGAGACGTTTCGGAGGACCGCGACCACAAACGCCACGACACGCCACGACATGACACGATATTTTTATATCATTCAATGGATTTATCAAACATTCAGGAATTCACTAGTTATGTGTGACCAAAACGTTTTCAATCCTCTTTTAAAACTAAATGTCATATAACTTCAAAACTATAAACGTAGCTTTATGACTTCGTTACACCTTTATGGCGTTCTATGATAACATGTTATGGTCATAAAAGTGCAGTGCTATAACATTTCCCCTCAAAATTTCAACGGTGAACAGTAAAATAATAGGTACGTGACTTAAATACATTTAAAGGAGAGGTATAGAATCGTTTTATCTTGAGGAACAATGTTGATCGTTAGGAATGTAACTGAAGAGAATTGTAAAATTTTTGATATTTAGGAGACCCTAAATATCAATAATGTTACAATGTCAATGTTCTTTTTTGAAAATTGTGTAACGAGAATATTTATTTTGACATTAGGGTGATTAAGATTAGATCAAGACACAATTTTAAACATAAAATTACGAGAATCGACCCTCAGTTAGCTTTTTAAACCACTCGGGTCACTCGAGTGTGTTCCTCCACACACTCTAGATGGCAAGTAAGTACCTTGCAGCACAAGGTAGTAGAAGGAAACTGTAAAAAGGAAAAGTTTACTGAACTCCATTATCATTTAGACTTAACTGGATCGGTTAACCGAATAGGGTTGTTCCATTGATGGGTTTACGGTTATAATTGGCTAATTAACAGTCTGAGTGCAATGGCGGGCATTTTATCACCGAATTGGGGCTGCGACCGCAACCGGTTACGTACTCTGAGAGACTGGGAACTATGGAACGTTAATCCGAAAATTCGGGTCCGAACTAAACACGAACGATAGAGAGCATACCATGTAATTACTTCAAATTTGTTGCGAACGAATTGTTACGTGTCGTCATTGGGACCGATTGCCTGAAATGAGACCGAAATTGAGAGCCAAAATCAATACAAGTAGCAGCAATATAATGATGATGGTGAAACTTCTATAAATTGTCTGAGACCTTCTTGTAATGGAAATATTGGTTTGGCTGTTATTATTTTGTTCCCAATCTTGGCTGCCGATTTCGGCTACCAATTTCAGGCTCATTTGCCTCTAAAGTCAGTCTGCAACTTCCACTATGTAGGTAATCAATGTGCGACTACAAGCAATCGAAGGCTAATAATGTACACGACTCGGTCAGGTCTGCAGCCCAATACGGTTAACTGATCGAATACATAGGGAAAAATGGAACTTCTCGGGCGAGACTCAAACCCGTGAACTTTCCCTTCCTTGACCAACTCGGCTGCCGAGACACGCCTGATGTGATTCAAATTTCCCTTCTATTTATCCGTCTTTAAGGCGACGGTGGAGTTATCTACCGATATAGTTAGCATGCTTAATGCTGTAAACGGTTAACTGATGTGTAAACGTGACTTAATAAGGCCTCTAGGAATCTTAAATGCAGCGTGCTCTTTAATGTGGATATTAAGTGTGCGGTCAGTCCGGTCCGTTTGCGTTCGAAAACACCCATTCGTACTAAGTATTCTTGTTTAGAAGCGGTTTAATGTAATGGGAATGTATTTTCCCAGTCGGGTGATTTCAAATTCCCTCAATTTGCTCGTTCTACTTGTAAAATTCATTCACGACTTTTGGTCTAACGGGTAGGCATATAAAACTAATCATAAATAATTTATTCCTACGTTACTTATTATAAAATCTTTTAAATATGATTCTTAATTATGGGTACTCCTAATCCCATCCTAAGGTTGCCTGTAAGAGATTGCCACTGTGCGATAAGGCCGCCTATTGTCTATACCTGAAATGTACCTAAAAACAACACATGTTTTTTATCCTTGGTGTACATAATAAAGAGATACTTTACTTTACTTTAACGTCGATAAAAAAGCAAATGAATCGATATCCATAAAACACACAGTTTTTAATTGAAATGTGTTTCACAAAACATCTTATACGAAATGTATGATACCTATCATTTCATGCGCAATATGTACGAAATCTAAAGACAAAATTTTCCTTATATAATTATGTTTACTCATCTTCCGTTAGAATAAGTAAATATTAATTGAATTTCCCCAACATCCAACCTCATTTAACATTATAATTTCTGAATGCTCAAGTTTGTACACCTTTGTACTAAAATTGTTTATGCGAAATGCCATAGTTAATTAACCGTAACATGAGAGTAATCCAACAAGGAAAACTCCACTTATTAATCATTTCGTTTGATATAAAGAAAAACAAATTAATTTGGTAATTTACGGTGTTCATTTTGTATTAAATATATTTATATAAATATATAATTAATCGCATAATTTGTTGCTAAGTGGAAAATTTGAGAACGGTTTGACCTATATTAATGATTAACGAGCGATTAAAATTATTGTTGTTGTTTGTAAATTTTCAATGACGTTTATTTATAGAATGGAAGTTTAGGAGAATCCAGAGGATATACATGAAGCGATAGTCAGTCGTATGTATGGCTTTTTTTTTCCCTACGGATACCTCCCCCGCCGGAGCCGGAAGGTGGAGGTTATGTCGGATATAAAAAAACACACGCTGACTGAGGGTCCTCGTGCTAGGCCGGACGTGAGGTTATCTACGACATATCCCTCGCACTCCGGCTGACCCAGGGCCATCCCTTACGGTCTGGCCCTCCCCGGGAGGGAGGACAACGGTTTCCCCGACTCGCCTCCGGAATGGGGAGGCGTGACTATTAGCGCACCGCCGCCGCGCCGTGGCCTGCTTCTGCTGGAGTGACATGCGGCTCAACCCGTCACCCCCAGGCCCGCGCTCATGGTGGACGGAGGTCAGTCTGTGTGTAAGGCTCCTTACTACTAAAATTTAATCTCCTGTTAGACATTACCATGACATTTTATATAAATAAAATAATAATATTGTGGAACTCACTACATTGCGCTATATATACGAGTATATAGCTCCACAATAAGCGTGCAGTAACAAGCTTGCTAAGGGTTCTAAATTATACAGCAAACTGAGTAATGTACATTTAAATACACATTGTAATCCAAATAGACAAACTTTACGTAATAAAGTATCTTCCAACTCATGCACTTCAAACAAACGCTGTTCCACTTGCAAATTCAAAGAGGTTGTTCTAACCAGCTCTTTATAACAACTTCATTTAATCGTTCCCACGGTACTACTGGTTGCAACTGACAAATAGCCTATTTACATTCGTGGACGGATAGTAAAACTCATTGCACTGTGCACACCCATCGATGTCAAATTAATGCTATTAAACTAAATAGTACCTTTTGAGAACCTGTCCTTTTGAGAATAATTATGTTCTATTTAGAATCTGCTCTAATATGACAAAGGGCCACAATTCCTAGCCCCAAGAATAACGTATAAAATCCTGAGGTGAAAGGTAGCCTATGTCCCTTCCTCGTTCATAGTTTTTCGTATGAAATTATGTTTATTGTTAGAAAGAATACTGGTAAAGCGGGCCCAGACTCCAAGCTGGAAGCTTCTGATGTGACGAGATTAACGCTAAGATGAAGAAGAAGGCAGACAATTCCTCTCCGACCTGCCTAGGCTTGACTGGATCCTTCCTATTATCTCCTTGTCAATCTACAAATTTAATAAGTACGAGTAGGTATCACAAAAGTTGCTTCTAGTGAAGGCAAAAGGATAATATAAAATTTTCACTTCTTCGTTTTTGGGAAACAACCAAATACAATAAAAGAAATTCCAAGCTTCACCGTGTGAACGTACAGAGATATTATGTAAATTAGTCTCAGGATTATCTCTACATTTTATTAAGGACATACCGCCACGGTATTAGGTTTGCTTGAATTTACTTTCAGGTAGGTCTAAGCTCTGAATTTACTTCAAATATGATGAACAAATTTCCTATAAGGATATCTTCGCACAATGCGGTAGGCAGTGGTCTACCAGGTTGAATTAATGTCGATTTATTTATCGTCAGACCGCTATGTTCCAAGGAAACTTGTATAAGATAGTGAATATTATTGTCCAATACTTCAATCACCATTAGAGCTTAAATGGATGAGACACAGTACCATACAACAAACGATTCTTTAGCCTTAGTGAATCATTTAGGGCCAAAATTTGCTATCTTTATAAGAATGAGTAAAATTGAAATAAAACCACTTTTTACGGATTCTATCGCGATATATTTGTTATTATTGACATTGAAATGAGTGACATTCGCGAAAACTAAAAAAAAAAAAAAAAAAAAACTTTAGAAAATATCAATGAGTTAAATGTCTATCATCTAAGTGTTTGAAAAGAAAAAACGTGCTTATCAGTCTCGGTAGCTTAGTGGTTCGATCCTGGCCTTTACATTACCGACGTGAAACCACTCCTAGCACAAGCAATTTAGCTTAGTTGGAGGGGTTAGAGGGAATATTAGTAACTTCGGTTCTAATTTCTTTTATAAAAAAAAAGTGTTTATAAAAAAACAAGGGGAACCAGAACGGTGGCAGTTACAAACTCAAAGTTTTTGCAGTACCTAGATGCTTTTTATTACGTAAGAATCTACTTGTGTGGAAGCAGGAACTAGCAGCATATTATTGTAGCTACTAACTATTCAAGTACATTCTTGTTTGCTATTCTTAAAGTCCATCCAAGTATTCAATATCAGGAAGTTAGAATTGGTACTTATGTATAAAGTTTATTTATATTCTGTTCCATTCTATTTCCAATTCTGATCTGATCTATTCTTGTTCTAGACATTTATCTTAGTATCCACATCTCTGCTGCACAAAATATGTTAAACCACTGCAGTTATGCATTGTATTATATTCAGTTCAGTAATTGAAAGCTTTTTTTTTTTTTTTTTTCGTGCGGAAATCCCCTCGGATACCCCCCCTGCTGGAGCCGGAAGGGGAGGTTATGTCGGACTCGAACCGACTAAAACCGCACGCCGGCTGTGGGTCTTGGTGCTAGGCCGGAGGTGAGGTTGTCAAAGACATATCCCTCGCACCCCGGCTGACCCAGGGCCATCGCTTACGGTCTGGCCCTCCTCAGGAGGGGGGACAACGGTGTCCCCAACTCGCCCCCGGAATGGGGAGGCGCGCTATTTAGCGCGCCGCCGCCGTGGCCTGCTTCTGCTGGGGTGACAGGCGGCTCCACCCGTCACCCCCAGGCCCGCGCTCATGGGGGACGGAGGTCAGTCAGTGCCCTCCGACGCCCGAGTTGCCTGCGCGCGCGGGCGGCGCGATCCGCGAGTCTTTCTCGCTCGCGCCGCCTCTCCCGCTCCGCCGTCTCCTTCACGACCATTACCTGCTCGCTGAAGGAGACGCCGGCCGCCCACGCGTCCGCGCAGCGGACCATTGCTGTGAGCAGGGTGGCGAGGGTGAGAACTCTCACTCCCAGGGCCGCCACTAGCTCCCGCCTCCTCGCCCGGCCCATGCCGGGCACTCGGTGAGCGTGTGCAGCCCCGTGTCCTCGCTCGCGTCGCAGTGATGGCACTCGGACGTTGGCTCCTTTTCGATCCGACACAGATATCTCCTGAAGCACCCGTGCCCGGTGATGATCTGCGTCAGTCGATACGAGAGGCTGCCATGTGGCCTCTCGAGCCATTCCCCCATGATGGGCCTTACCGCCTCTATGACGGCATGCCCTGCGCGTCGTTGCTCAAGTCGTCGTTCCCACTCCGCCACCATGATCCCGTGGAGCCGGGACCTCTCGGCCCGAATGTCTTCGGGCTCGGGATCGTATCCCCGCTCCCGTGCCTCCTTACGGAACCGATACAGTGCCGCAAGGGATCTCGCTTCCAGGATCCACGGTGGCGATCCGGCTAGGAGACTCGCCGCTTCAAAGGATATCGTGCGGTACCCCCTAATGGCCCTGCAGGCCATCGTCTGCTGCGGCGCATGCAGCAGTTGCACGAACCTGGCCTGCAGGGCGTCCGCCCACACGGGGCACCCGTACAGGGCCATGGACCGCACGACACCCGCGTAGAGTCTCCTGCAGGAGTCCTCTGGGCCCCCCAAGTTGGGCAGCAGCCGCATCAGCGCGTTAGCTGACACCAACAGTTTGGGGCGCAGACTTCGGAAGTGCTCTCCGAAGTCCCACCGACCGTCGAGTACGAGCCCCAGGTATTTCAACCGGGGCTTGATGTCGATGGGAGTACCTCCTACTGTCAAGCTGGATCCCGGGGGTGGCCCGCGCCGAGGACCATGAAAGAACAAGGCCTCGAATTTGTGCAGAGCCACCTTGAGACCCAGCCGCCGGATCCGATCCACGACTTGAGCAACAGCGGTCGTGGCCCTCTGGGTCGCCTCGCGGTGCGTAGCGCCACTCACCATCACTAGCGTGTCGTCCGCGTAGCACGTGACGGTGGCCCCGAACGCGAGCTCACCGCGAAGCACCCAGTCGTATCCGATGTTCCACAGGAGCGGCCCCAGGACCGATCCCTGTGGGACACCGCACGACATCTCACGCCTACCGACGCCGGTCGCACTTGGGTAGATGACGGCCCTCTCCGTCAGGTACGCCCCGACTATGCGGCAGAGGTAGAGAGGCACATCGTGGTACACGAGCGCCTCCCTGATGCAACTCCAGGGCAAGGTGTTGAACGCGTTGGAGATGTCCAAGGACACCGCCAACATCACCTCGCCCCGAGCAACCGCATCCTCCGCCAGAGTCCTCACGCGCATGATGGCATCCACAGTGGAACGCCACCGGCGGAAGCCGTACTGCGTGTCCGCTAGGTCCGGCCCCACTCTAGAGAGGTGCTCGACGAGGCGCTTGGCAATCACTCTTTCGAAGAGCTTGCCCACCTCGTCGAGCAACACTATGGGCCGGTACCCGGACGGCTCGTCCGCCGGGCGTCCGTCCTTGCGGATGAGGACCAGTTTCCCCGTCTTCCACATCTTCGGAAACTGGCCCCGCTCCAAGCATGCGCTGAGGAACCCTCGCAGTCGGGGTTCGAGACCGTCTTCTCCTAGAGCTAGGACCCACGCACGGCCTGGAATGCCGTCGGGTCCCGGGGCGGTGTTCTTCTTGGCTCTAAGCCGTCGCACCGCCAGCTCTAGTTCTACCCAAGTGACCTCGGGCACGTCGTCGTCAATAACCACGCCGGGCGCATCAGGCGACCGAGGTGGCGGAGTCATCTGCGGCGGAACGTGTTCCGCCCGCGCCGGGAACAGGGATTCCACCACTCCTCCAAGCAGAGCCGGCACGAGAACCTGGGTCAGGGGAGGGGCCCAGGGGCGCAGCTTTCCTCTTACCAAGCGGTAAGGCCGCCCCTATGGGTCCCGCTCCAGTGTCTCCAGCAGCTCCCTATAGGAAGCTGCCTTGGACCGCTTGATTTCTGCTCGGAGGGCATTCCTGGCTTCCCTGTATCCCTCTTGCAACTCCACCACTAGGGGATCTGTGTCTGCGGGGCGGCTACGCCTCCTACGGAGCCTGGCCCACCGGCGGTGCGCGATCACGCAGGCTTGACGCAGCCTCGCGATCTCCGCAGTCCACCAGTAGACCCGGCGCCTCGGACTATAGGCTGGAGCCCTAGACATACCCGCATCGCAAACAACAGTCATGGCCTCCCGGAACCATGCCGCCTCGTCATCAATGTCGTCAGGCCTGTCCGGCACCATGGCCCAGGCCTGCACGGAGGCGGCTTCCAGGAGAGCATCCCTATTCAGTCCCCTAAGCACACAGCGCGGCTCGCGTGGGGCTGGTGTGGCCGGCGCATCACTCTCGGGAGGGGAGACATCAAACCGAACGTATCGGTGATCCGCAAGTGTCTCCACCTCCACGACGACACGCCAGTCCCGCACACGTTGCGACTGCGAAGCGCTCGCGAACGAGAGATCTACGATCGAACTCGCTCCGCCGCCCAGAACGTGGCTTCGGCCCCGCGATTCTGGAGAACCAGACCGAGAGTAGCGGCGCAGCTCTCCAGAGCCCTGCCTCGCGGGTTCGTGTGCCGGGACCCCCAAGCCTCAGACCAGGCATTGAAGTCCCCAAGCACAAGAACCGGGCGAGGGTGACAGGCATTGACGACGTCGGTCAGCCGCTCCAGCGACCGCCGATACTGCCCTATGCGTCGGTGTGATGCCGGCGTGAAGTAGACGGTCACGACCGCAATCTCCCCCACACGCGCCGCTACGATGCCATGCTCCCTTGCGATCACCACAAAGGGAGGGGCACCCGCAGCGGCGTTACGCACCAGTGCCGCCGATCCATCCAGGTCGACCACCCAGGCAGGCCCGGGGGGGCGGTGGGTGTATGGATCGGCGACAGCGGCGACGTGTATGGACCACTGTGCCATGCTCTGGAGCAGAAGTGCCTGAGCATCGACACCGTGGCCCACGTTCGCCTGCAGGATGCGGAGCTGGGGATCCATTATGGAACCATCTCCGCATCCCGCTGCGAACAGTTGACGGAACGCCCGCCTCGCGGCTTCGGCTCCCCTCCGGTGCAGGCCTTGCTGCCAACCCTATGGTCGGCCGGTTTGCCCCCCGCTGCACACCTGAAACAGTGCAGCGGAGCCTCACAACCACCGGCCCTGTGGTCGGGTTGGCCACAGCGGAAGCAGCGGTCACCGACCGTCACCTCCGCCGTGCACTGCACCCCCACGTGCCCGACCGACAGGCACCTGAAGCACCTAGCCGGCCGAGCTTGCAGGAGCTGGACCCGCACCCCAATAACGCCGTCCACCGCGAGGACCCGCCGATCGGCAGCCTTTTGGGCTGCTGCGATGGGGCAGCCGACAACTACCGCCCCCTGTCCGCGACGGCCGTAGCGGATTGCTCCGACCTTTACCGCCTCCAGGGGGCAGCCCCCGGCCTCCGCCACGGTCAGTAATTGAAAGCGGCCTAGCGCAAAAGTCCTGTGGAAAAAAGTTCTTTTTTGCGCTAAAGCGTGTTCAGAACAGTTTCTTTAGTTATTGTTGTAGTCCATCAAGTTTCTCATTACCGGAGCTGCGAGGTTTCATCGCGTACCTAACTATATTCATTAAAGTTTCCATCATTTATGCTTTTATTTAATGTTGTGAGAGCACTCTAAATGGCAATGCGCTTCTCCCGACTCACAAACGCTCGTTTAGCGTCTAGTATCGTGATAATGAAAACTTTATTTTAAACTTTATGTTTCAACTTTTGCTATTGTTCACGGTTACATCTGCACCTTTTTAAATAAATACAGAAGTATTGTGCCATTAAAATTACTATTCTATTCGATGCGGTGGTTGAAATTAGACTAATCTTAAAAGGATGCTTATAGTATTAGAAACAATAATGAATTCGTATTCTACATTATTATATTTTTCTACATTGCATAGTCAGCATAGGATAGGAAGAAATTATTCTATCATGCCAAATTTATAACAAATTTTCATCAAAACAAGTATGTTTAACAATACTGAATTTTACTATATAGTAAAATGCAAAAGTCTGGATGAACCGATATGTCCGTTACTCAATAACTCTAGAATGTTTTATAGAATATGGATGAAATTTGACACAAGGACAAACATTATAGGTAATGTTTGTATTCATAACTTGCCATCAGCTTACTGCATGACGTATTGCAGGTACATAGCTAATTAAATCTGGGCATAAAAATATCTTTAACATCTGAATATTAAAGTGACAAAGAAAAGTTAAAGGGCCTACTATTTTCTCCGTTACTTTAAAAGTGTTGAATCATATTTTTTTTTACTTAGTGAAGTTTTTGGACTATTCTTAGTTCGTAATTTTATTGAACACTAGCATTTGCCCGCGGCTCCGCCCGCGTGGATGTCGGTTCCCGGCAATTATTTGAATTTTTCTCGCCGTAGAAACCATCCTTGAACTTCAACAAACATTTAAAAAAAGAATTGGCCTAATTAGTCCAGGCGTTGTTGAGTTATGCGCTTACCAACACATTTAGCTTTATATTATAGAATAACACTGAAAAAATATACCCTTTGTGGCGTGGTACTAATTAAAAATAGTGCAGCACAACTAAATTAGGCTAGTTATAAGTCCATTTATCGAGTTGGCAATATAATACATTCAGAAAGAAAAATATATGCAAAAATACAATAAATATATCGAAAATTTTGAAAACTTAGGTAGGTATTAGATTTCCATACGAAAATTTCAGTATGTAGAAAATATTCTAGATCGTTTTAAATAAAATAAAACGTAGATACCGTTCGTAAATAACAATAGTTATCATTTTGGTTCATCTGCTCTGCGGAACACCATATAATATAAATCATTGGCACTAAACAGAATAGTGACGCTACCCGAGTTTTATTCCTGACCTGACCCACTTTCTGGCACTATAATAAAAGTGCATTCTCGACGGTTTACTTTGCGAGTGACTGCTATGCAATTATATGAACATTCTCCTGTTATAGTCCTGTTCACAATAAACTTCTGAGCGGTTATCAAAGATAATAATAAAATGGGATATTTATACCCCACCAGGGTTTTCGGACGGACGGAAGAGGAAACTAGTCTTGTTAGATTTTTTTTTTGATATTATTAATGCGAAAGTAACTCTGCCTGTCTGCCTGTCTTTCTGTCTGTATGTTACGCTTTCACACCTAAACCACTGAACCGATTTTGATGAGATTTGGTATAGGGGTAGATTAGACCTTGAGAAAGGACATAGGCTATGTATGATCGCGATAACCAACATCTATGCTGGCGGAGCCGCGGTCAAAAGCTAGTTTTTAAATAAAACGGGGACTCTTCGTGACAACCTTCTTACATCTTCTTCTTGTTTCATCCATAAGTTCCATATCTATTTGGGTTTAGGTCTTCTTTTATGTCTGCGTTAGCGTTAGGACGTTCTGTCCTGGGTTGTCTCAGGGGTTAGGTTTTGTTATTTAATTTCCCAATTCGACCCCTTTTTTTGTACGGAAATCCCCTCGGATACCCCCCTGCCGGAGCCGGGAGGGAAGGTTATGTCGGACTCGAACCGATTAAAACCGCACGCTGACTGTGGGTCGTGATGCTAGGCCGGAGGTGAGGTTGTCATCGACATATACCTCGCACCCCGGCTGACCCATCCCAATTCGACCCCTGTTACAACTTACTTCCGTAAGAGTGGGGTTTCACATCTAATCATGATAAAGATAAAATATATTCCATGAAAGGACTTAGAGCTAATTTGTTTTGTATGTGTGAATTAGTAAAGCTATAATTTTTACTGCACAGTTACTTAGGCAAAAAGTGTGAATTTGTTATGTGTTAAATGAAAGCATGTTTACAATTATTTAAATAAGTTTTAACTACCAACCTGTGATAAAAACAAAATTTCATTAGCGCAGTTGGTACAGAACTCATTTTCATTCTCATCATACTTTTGTGTTTACCTCTAAATGGTAAAATACTCGTAGTTTTGGTAGTTTGTAACATTTTCAGCAGACAAATATTATTCTAACGAAAATATTAAAGTTAACGTTTATAGTGCTGCATTTATGTTTATTGAAGTTTATTCCACAATATTATATTATCATAACATACTCTTCTAAATCTCTGAAGGGGTAAAGCAGAGATGTAGTCAATTATGTCTTTCGGTCATTATATTACACTAAACCAAACTGTTTTAATGATTTTTTCGAACAAACTATTTTAATTGAAATAAAACCACTTTTTACGGATTCTATCGCGATATCTTTTTAGCAGCCATGATCGCGGTGTGACTCATGATGGTAGTTGTCACATAGTTTGAAGTATAAGTTATCTCAAAGTACCCGAATCATGGTGAATTATTGGTATTCCTATTTACGCAGAATGAGCTCACTGTGTCGTTAATTCTTGCTGGAATTATGTTAACTGTTACAATTGATCAGCTGTTACTAACCAATTATTATGCATTCAACAGGCAGAGTTCGATTTGCCGAACATGACTAAACTGTTGAAACAATCAAAAGCATTTTTTATCGTTTGATCTGTTTAACACCACATGCCTCCCTAAGTTATAGTGTTGTTAGCCATCAAAATTACGACGTGCCCTAAAACAATGCCCTAACGCCATAAACGCCATATGCCTCGGAAGCGATGGGCACATTTTTATGCCGCCATAAATATAAGGAGCGCCATAAATGAGGCTGCCGTTAGCAAAGTTTTGATAAGTACATTAAAATTGTCTGGACCTTGGAAAAGCTATTTAAAGATATATTACAATTTTCTTTAACTTTAGAATATTTGAAATTTTGAAAAGAAACGTTAAATTTTGTAAGGTTGAATTTGCAATGCGAGACTAGTTTCGTGAAATTTTCTACATTACTATCTTCACAATTTTCTCGCGCTCTAGTGCCAGTAGCGGGGTTCTTCTTAATATATTTGAATAGCCGTTGTCCGTGGCGCAGGCCATGTGGAAATTTGTTCCCTTCCAACATTATTCCAGAGATAAAAAATGGATGTTACTCCAAATTATAATCTATCTCTGTGTCAAATTTCAGCCAGATCCGTTCAGTTTTTAGACGTGAATGAGTTTCGCATTTATTGTATTAGTAAGAAGTAAACAGGAATAAATAACTTTTTTGGGTAGCACATAAACACATGTAACACATAATACAGTCAACAATGATATTACATACAAAAAAGAGGCAGATATGTTATTAGACTGCGCCTGGTGAAGACGCGAAAACGTCCCAATTGGGACGTATCGCATTTAGTATATGTCTGGCAAACGCCGAGTTGTCACGTATGTAAGCGCATAACAAAATTGCAATAAAAATGCCACCGTGTATTTTTAAAAATGTACAAATTACGACACTAAAATCAATAAAATACGAAGGACCTTCTATCACATGTAAGTACATACAATATTACCGATTTTTTTGTGTATTTCATTAAAATTCGTTTAATAATATTTTTAAAATAATGGCAGCAAAGAAAAAGGACCGAAATACTTTTTGATATGAGTACGACAAGGACACAACAACACTGCTTGCATAGATTATCAGTACAGATGCGACATACGGTAATTTTCAGTTTACTGTCTACTAAAGTAATAATTTTGACCTGCTGTTCAGTTTTATTTGTTATTTAAAATTGAGTAACAAAATTTTTGTTTTATTTATTTGTTGTCCTTTAAATAATTGTAATAAACTAAATTTTTTTTCAAGGTTTCCAACTAACGAATAATGAATAATGTTCGACTTCAAGAGTGGATTGCAATTGTTAAAGAACAACGAAATGAGTTTGACTGGACACCTTAAAAAAGCAGCAGAATTTGTAGCAATCACTTTGAAGCCACTGAGAGATATAATTCGAAAAACCTTTTATCTTTGTGTGCCTAATTCGCTTTAAGCCTAAATCGCGTTATGCCTAGACCAAACGCTAGTTTGGCCAAACGCGAGTAAGACCAAAAACGAGTTAGGCAAAAGGAGAGTTAGACCGAAAACGAATTAGGCAGAAGGCGAGTTAGACCGAAAACGAGTTAGGCAGAAGGCGACTTAGACCTTATGCGAGTAGTAGTTAGTATCGTTTCGTCTAAAAAGTAGATAGTCTGAAGCCCTTTTGGGGGATCTTCGTGAATTGTACCAACAGATAACGAAAGCCACATGTAGAAACCGTTCTTTGGGGTGACCCATGGTCAGTCCGGAGGATATGAAAAAGTCCAAGGCCATAGTTCGGTTCATATCAAACGCAGGACTTGGTGAGCAGATAGAGATAGCACAATAGATCTGCGAAAGGTCGCAGTGTACTGTGCTCTGCGCCCGCCCTCTTATAAAAAAAGGATACCACCTTTGGCATAGCATTCGACAATCAATCAATTAGCCCACCGCAGTCCATCTGGCTAGGGGGTGTCCTACCTTGCGTTTGCCTGCTCTCGGTCTCCACTCTAGGACTCGTCTGCTCCAACGGCCATCGGTCCTTCGACAGACGAGGCCAGCCCATTGCCACTTGAGTTTGCTTATTCAGCGAGCTATGTCGGTAACTTTGGTTCTGTGTCGGATGACCTCATTTTGAATTCTATCCTTCAAAGAAACACCAAACATAGCTCGCTCCATAGCCCGTTGCGCGACTTTTAGGTTATGGACTAGCCCTACCGTCAGTGTCCACGTTTCGGCACCGTAAGTCATAACAGGTACGACGCATTGGTTAAAGACCTTTACTTTCAGTCTAACGCAATCAGGGTCTCCACCCCTGTGACAGCTGCATTCGTAATCCTGTTCAAAGAAATTGTAAAAAAAATATAATTGGTATGTGAATGTCACGGTCCAAGTAGTAACAATAATCTGATTCTTTTAATATTATTATGCAGAAATCGATTGAAACTGAATAACAACAAGGTAGACTTTTAGGCATAACGCGACTTAGGCTCAAAACGAACTAGGCATACAAGGAATTAGGCAAATAGCTAAATAGACTCAACGCTTTTTGGCATAATGCGAATTTGGCTCAAAGCGAATTAGGCAAATAGCTAAATAGACTCAACGCTTATTTAAAAATAAGTTTTGGCATAACGCGACTTAGGCTTAAAGCGAATTAGGCACACAAAGACAAAAGGATTCGAAATAAGGTCGAACATTGCTGAGGAAGAATATAAATAATAGCCAATGTACCACTGTTCGGCTTCATTCTGCTCATAAAAATAATCCCGATATAAAAAACGTTCTAAGAGGCAGAAAAGAAATAAATTAAATTCATTTGAAGGCGTTTAATTTTTTATTATAACGTAATTGCGTCACTTGGTTTTATTTTCGAGAAGTTTCTTTATTATCTTTTTTAATTGTTATCATTTTCCGAAGTAAATAATGACGTATTATTTTTTCATCGAATTTCATTTCTTGCCTACCAAAGAAATACCCCTTCTGTTCAACAAATCATAATCTATGCTAAAAAGCCATACTAGAACGAACGAGACGATTGCAGTCCGAATCATTCCGAATTATAGCTATCTTTTTTACTCACGTGCTTATCCCATCTTTCATACTACTTTAACGCTAATTGTCAACTATTATGCACTGACACATTGCTGGATCAGATTTGAGTAGTCAGTATGAACGTAACATATCTTGTATAAAATATCATTGACAGTCAACAAATTGCACAGTATACATACAAACTATTCACTCAATCATACCAACCAAAATTAATTACAAAAAGAAAAACAAATTCTTTAAAGGCAACACTGTCCAACATGTCAACCTTAAGGCTGGCTGACACACACTTGGCTTCCCGATCAGGAAGCAGGATAAAGAAATCCATGTCACATTTCTTATTTGTATTCGATAAAATACACTCAAACTGTAAATATGACCCACTTTCAAAATGATAATCGTCCAAATTTGTAAAGCCTCTTGACCGTGTCCTTAATATCGTGGTATTGACCCATTATCCATAATATTTATCGTCCTGTAGCAGATAATGTCAGGTGTTCCTGTCAGAATTATTAATGTCTTAAGTAAATATTGTTATGATAAGCATTAATATTCACAACTTCACAATCCTTAATGTATATTGTAGTAAAGTTCTGGAGGGGTAGTAGAAATGAAGATGCTCATTTGGGATTATTTAAACGACAAAATAAACGTATAAAACCGGTGCGTGATATTTCGTAAATACAACGCCATCGCAGCAACCAATTCCTTTTTTTTCGTGTACAAATCCCCTAGAGGTAATGTCGGACTCGAACCGACTAAAACCGAACGCCGACTGAGGGTCGTGGTGAGCAACCAATTCCAGTGCTTGTGTATACCGTAATATAAGTACACACAGCTGATGCATTAATATAATATATTAAGGACGTATTAAATAGGGTCTAATTGCAGTTAGCTTGGGAGTTGGTACGAGGAAGGACGTTAGAAATAACTACAATGTGCTCTCGCTTTTTTCAATGGACCATTCACAGCGCACAAATGAGGTGCTTGCTTATACTTGATTAGTTTTGTATCTATCTTTTCGCACTCTATATGTACATTTTTGATATTCATTAGCCTTAAAAACAAGTTAATTTTCATAACAAGAACTGTGTTATACATTTAGGTTGGGTATGCTCAGAATATTGGATGTTATTAAACACAACAGTGTTGTTATTTAACGTTAACATGGAATATATAGACAAAAAATAAACAACCAAGTACAAAGCAAATAGATTCAATCGTCATAAATTCATAAATACTAAATATGATAACCAGATTCTATTTACAAGATTTCAATTATGTATCCTATGTATTTCTGAAACCCCCATCTTAAACAGCCAGTACTGTCAAACTGTCTATTAAAATTCAGGCAACCATATCACTAAATACGCTAAAAATAACTGATCTTTTAGAAAAAACCTAGCTCAATGCTAGCCTTCTTATAAATCACTCTAATCTATCACCTAGCTTTCGACAGGCAATTCAACCTTCATTCTTAAAGAAAATTCCAATGTATTTAGCCGTTCTGTTAGGTAAGCAGTCACCTTCAGTATCTGGTTTCAAGCCATTTAATGTGACGTGATTTCGCTTTTTGTCAAGTAAATTACTCGACGTTCGTTCATCGTCTCGATCAAAGATATAGAGAAGATGGATGTCGTTACCAGTTCGCTAGAAATGGTTCTAAAATGCTAGGTGCTAAACTGGCACAGTGTACCAATTTTCGGCATCTTATCGCGTTCTTACTTTTCCATTCAAACTTGTTGATCGGCAGGAAACATTACATTGCAATCTTAGAGTAATCTTTAGAGAATTGTAAGCAAATAGTTCATCCGGGTCCCAGTAGGAGGGGTAGGCCCAAAGTGACATGCGTGCTAATGGTTTCACCACAATGAAAATGAACTTCAAGACCGTGCGAAATAGAAGACGAAAAGCTGGAAAGAGCTCAGTGTTAACGTTGGCCTCACTGCTTGAAGAAGATACGTCTCTATGATGAGGTTGTTGACCTCTCGTGACGACGTCATAGATTTATAGGAAGAAATACTAGCTCGATTTTCACTTCCATGTTGTATCCAGTGGTGCTCTAAATCTGTGGTTGTGGTCGTCATTGCTAAGAAGTCGATAGCTTAACGTGCTCTCTGCGCTGTAGAGGAGATTTAGTCTTTAAACGTTGACTAACTTTAAAGTTAATCGATGAATCACTTTGGACTTAGGATCTTTGCAACGCTTTAATCGACTTTTAAATCCATAGTTAGTAAACAAGAGGTATTTTGTAAACCGGAATATATGTACAGTTAGATAGCTGATATTTTTACGAAGTGTATTACTATTTTTAACCCCCGACGCAAAAACGACGGGGTGTCATAAGTTTGACGATATACCTATTAATATTTTAATTCAACCGTTGCCATGTTGGAGTGACCATGTATCGTTCTGTTAATATGACGGAGTGCTTTACCAGTTAGGGTCCCCTGACATGGCAACGGTTGAATCAAAATATTAATAGGTATATCAAAGTTAAGGGGCAAACACAATTTATTTTCAAATTTTTGGATTTGTTTTTTGTGACGGGGCTTTTTTAATTTTTTTATTTTAATCTGTTGTAATATGACAAACAAAAAGTAAGAAAGGAGTGATGATTTTATCTAAGTTAAGTGCAATATTACCTTTATTGTTTGATTTATTGAAGAAAATTAAATACATACAGAATCTAGTAAGGTAAAATGAAACTTCTTAAAAATTTAGTAGTTTTCATCTTTTTAGATATGCAATCTCCAGATGCAACTCGCGTATATTTCGCTACTTTCGTATTTATTGGTACTTAAGCTGTATGAACAAATTGTTTCTCAGCTCGTATAGTGGACTTCCGTGTAACATTTTATTTTTCATTTTGAAAAATATTGCTTGAGCGTATTCCATATGTGAAAACAACGTTCTCTTGAGATATAATTCGCTTACAAAAAGTAGGTAAATTAGTAAAATATAAGTTTAAAACACATTTACTTCATTTCATTTAATTACATTACCTGCATCATAACATCAAATAAAGTTTTTAGAAGAACCCATGGAGTGGTGTTTCCCGCGTCGGCCGCGGTTGCGAGCGATTAATTCTCAGATTTTCTCCGCCACGTCCGCGGTAGACGCACCGCGGGCCCCGGACCGCGTTCGCAGAAAGCCGCTGCGTGAGTTCTTAGCCTGCCTAAGGGATCCAATAGACACTAAGTCCCGAACCAAACTCAGAACACTCGACAATCACAAGTCAGTGAGATATTCTCTTATCGAAGAAAGAAAACAAAGAAAGAAATGCATTTAATTTTCGTAGCTGCAGCACATACCCAAAACTAAACTGCCATACCATTCGTGTAGTCAAACATTAGTGGCTCGAGATAAAGGAACACTTTCTTACACACACATACAAAAAAGTCTTTACGTGAAAATACATCGAGGATGAAAAATATGACATTAAATTTTGCTGTACCACTCTACCCCTCTTCCCCTTAAGTGGTTTACGCAAGACCTCACACACCCACGCAACAGATTAGTCTGTTGTATTCCCAGCTTCAAGATTCATATTTTTCACAAATGGATGGCATTATACCATAGAGTCAACGCATTCTAATATTAGATTACATGAGAAAGTCTACGGCTTCATAAGTTTAGCCTAGATTCATCTTCGAGGAATCTGTAATCATATTTATTAAGTAGTAGTTTAAAGTGTAATTCTAAATACATCGGGAAAAATGACGTGCTCAAGTAGGATGTGAACCTACGACCTTTCATTACAGGGGGAATGCTCTTCCAACTGAGCTATTGAGCCACACCTGAATCACTTCAATTTCTCTTCTCTCTAAATCCATCTTTAAGAGTGACGGCGGACCCATCTACCAACTTTCTTACGAACTGTTGGAACCAATGAATGATTTTTCAATTTTGTAATTGATAAAATAAGGGTTATAATAACTATGGGTTATCAGATCACTTATATAGGGTATGGTAACCGTCCAAGTTTTTGAGGCGACAATCGATCTCATCTCTAACCCAGTACTTATGCAATTGATTGACGAGACTTTCGTACAGGCTATAAATAGTGTAAAATCTGGATGAAATATAATAAAATGGAAATTAATTACATAATATCGTAGAATCAAAGTTAGTAATTACTTCATGTAGAATATCCTAATATATCGACAGTATGTCTAGTCTAGTGATGAGAGTCAACAGACTATCTACAAGAGATTTAACCGTGGGCAACCCTGTAAACTTTGTTAATTATCTCGCTTTGCCCGCTTCTAACTAAACTAAATGCTAAACTTCCTTGTATAGTAGACGTTTAGTTGATGATTTAGCACAGCCACATATTCAAAACTGGCAAGTTGCATATCCCTGAAGTGTATGCACTTTGTTTACTTATCTACAAATGGGATCAAAACTTTCCTCTCTGCCATATGAGTATCAATTCCGGTTGCATTTAAAGCGTACACTTAGAAAGCCAGGGTCTGTCTTCGTGCTATTCCTTGCCATATTTGGTTTCTTTTGTCTTTTAGGGCGAACGACTGAACAGTCTTGCCCTCCAACCCAAGAGAAAACATAGGCTTGTTCATCAATCAATAGACTACTTGCAGGTGAGGTTGTTTCGTCCTGGTTACAATCAAGGCTTTCATCTCGAAGTCCGGGTTTCGCTTTTGGGCTTTAACTTCTTCACTTTGCACGATCTTGGGAATATGGAAGAAATTGTTGTGGTATGTGTTAATGTTCTCACTACCATACCATTGGTATGTACCATGGGGTAGTGAAAACATTGGCACATACCACAACAACTTCTATCTATACGAGATAAATCCCTCATTCAAGTCGAGGTTTTTCCTAATGTCGTTGTGTTCCGACCGTACAAGTCTAGCGTAGGAAACTTTACAAAACTTTGGTCACAGGCGTTTCCTGAATGTTAATGGACAGTTGATTTCTATCGGTGTGTGGGCTGTGGTCCTAACTTGTTAGACAGTGGTGAATTTCTAATTCCAAGTTTAGATGTGATTTAAACTTGAACTACCTGGTTGTAGATTTAAAACAGTTTATTTCTAGAGGAGTTCAATACGTTTGAACAATACTATCAGAAATGATCATCTACATGAAATTGGAAGAGTAGAAATAGCATGTGAATATATTAATAGACAACCCATGGAGAAAGAATTACTTGAGAATATTACTCCATGAGACAGCCCAATGACACTTTACCTGAAGTAGAAATATAGCTCAAAGCAACACAATAGCATACAAAGTACCGATACAGATTTAAGTCGCGGGCTTGAAGGCATTTCATCAACAAAAACATAATACGAGTATACTGTAACAAGAATCTATCTAACAAATAATATCTGTCCTATGTGGGAATCTAATAATACAGTTTAAGGCAATGAATTTCATTCTCACTCATTTTACAGTATACTTGACAATATGTATCATTCGTCTAAGAATAAGCTGAAGATTTTTATTCCACAAAACTAAAGGCAAAATATTTCATGTGCAACGACTCTTATGGGAAGAAAAAGGTCAGTTTTATTCATTCATGCTTGTAACTTATGACATGAGATGAAAACAAGACATCTATCTACATTGTATGTATGACAAATGAACGTACGTGGAGTTGCAGAGTGCGTTCAGAGATAAATAATGGGGAATGTGCACGACGAGTTTTGACATGTAACAAATGTTTACGGTAAGTGCAAAAGACAGTTGATCTAAATAACAAAGTGTCTAGCAATCAGACTGACCCAAAAAACGAACATATTATACTCACAAAGCAGTATACCTAAAAAGTAATCGATGAAAAAAAATTCTGCCACTTTACTGGTTTCAAAACGGTGATAGGCGAAGAAAAAATACTCAGTAGCTTCTAGACTAATATTACTATTATTAATCAATCACATTACCCAACAGAAATAACGTACAGTAAAGGTTACTTCATGGTCAACCATTCCCAAGACACCGGCAAACAGCCCAATCATTTCCTTACAGAATACGTTACACATTTTCTTTTATAAATATACCTGTAAATTTAACCAAAATCTTTGACTATTCATTTTTTAATTTACTTCGAACCCTTGTTATTATAAACAAGCTTAATTCGTTCCCTAAAAATAATAAATAAACCAAACAAAAGAATATTTTTTCCCTACAACACCGCTTTCAACAAGCACAATTAAAATTTTGTCAAATAAAGACCTTCAAATTTCAAAATATCCTTTATAAAGTTACAAAGATGTATGTATTCTAAAGGTTGGAATGACAAAATGGTTTGTTCTTGCCCGTGATAAGAGGCTCTTGTTCTATGTAATTACAATAGTTCGACGTAGGCGGTTTGTTGTTTAATGTAAATAAAAAGCTGCGGTAGCCTAGTGGTATAGGTAATGGACTGCTGAGACGAGGTCTCGGGTTCGATCTCAGGTTTACCATGACACACACCAATGACATTTCGATGCTTTTCGAAGTTATGTGTATATTTTTCGCAGGTTCATAAGTGCCCGGTTAATGGCAATAGGCTCGCCTCCTATTACATTGGAAACTAAACATAAACTGGCGAAATGTGGGTGCTAGCACCTCTGCCTACCCCTTCGGAGAATATAGGCGTGAGTTTACGTTATGTTATGTTAATAAATAAATACATTTAGACCAGATAATTCATAATATTGAAGTAGTGCTTTTGAAAAACGAAATTTTGTTCTATTTTCCTTGTGAAACCCTACATATATTATCATCTTGCCAAGGTATATAACAATATTAATTAATAATAAAAACATCTCAAAACATCAACTTTGAAGAAATAACATGATCAACTTTGTAAAATGTAACATCCAACTTAGTTTAGGGATTTTTTAGATTCCAAATCACGATGGTTATACTAAATTGCACGGACGACAATAACATTCACTACCGTCACGGGGTCTATGACCGGGAGTTCCCAATATAATCCCGAGTGAAATATTTTTGAACAGAAAAAACCTCGACCTTTTAAAATGGACAAACCTTTTAACTGTGTCAGACTTTCACTGCATGCTGTAAATAGACTAAAGTGTAGACTTTCAAATAGATAAGAGAATATTGTTTTTTTTTTTCAGATTTCGAAAAGCGAAAAAAACATCACAATAAAGTTTTAAAGAATGAACGAACGAAAGACTCGAAGCGAATGAGCATTAATCTATTTTTTTTTAAATAATATTAGGGATCTTTCACGTAGTGATAATAAAAAAAAATCTGATCATTTATTTATAAATTACTATTTTTGTTACATTGGTTAGTTCCATTTTCCAGAATTAAATGCCTTCTCCTTATGCAACATCCTAGGGTACTTACTCCATACATCGCATAGGTTGGCACTTCCTTCTTCATGTTTCGCTCTTCAGTAGAAATGGAATTGTAAATATCTGACTACCGAAGCAGAAACTGTATTCCTAATTACGCTAGTCCAGTCTGTGACAATATTATTCAGGCTATTCTATTCTGTGAAACCGTAGTCACTGCAGATATTAAATAAACACGCTCGGCTGTGTTTGAGCAGAATGGTTAGTTAGGGAATAGCTTTAGGTAAACTGGTTACCATGTAACTTCCGGCTCGAAGGACCATTATGCAGGGACATAGAATTAAAGTACAGATAGACAGCTCAAAATATTTAAACTCCCCGCTTTTAATAAAATACTATTTGTACAAGTTATGTTATTCAAATTAAAATAATTGATGATTTGGTCACAATCTTTATCAACATCGTTATAATTTTGGACCCACCTCCTAGGATATAGTCTACTTTTCTTAATGTAAATAACTAATCGTTGAAGTCAGAGAACGTAATAAATAATTATAAAGCCAGACATAGACAAAACTCTACCAAAAATAAATTTCAACCTTTGTTTATCATCGGTTGAAAATAAATATTTACTCAAACTATTCGTCGGTCGTGGATTTAGATTTGATCTGTTTGCGTTCTTCGATATATTAATTAGATAAATTCAACCATGTTGGATATATTATGTTCAATTGTTATACGCTTTGCAATGTAAGCACAAATAGAGTTAAACCTACTAATTCATTATTCGTGGTACTAAATTGAATGTGTTCAACAATAATGATTGTAAGCATAGGTATTTAATACTAGCAGTTGCCCGCGGCTTCACTAGCATAAAATGCTACTCTTACTACTCTTGGAAATATACAGGATGGAAGATTTTTATGCTCCCTGGAGAGGAAGTACTTGAAATACTGGAGATAGACAATTTCACTCAAAGGAAACATGAAAAGAAACAAAACTCCTTTCGAATATGTTTGATTTATTTTTCAAAAACTAATTTTTCTTATTTTTAAGTTGCGAGTCGCGTCCAAATCAATTCACGTTTTCGATGTCAGCAGATACACCGAACACCTCATCCGTAGTTTAGAACTCGTGATTTAGACCAAATCGCTAGTCGCTTGTCGCGCGTGACTCCCAACCGCTACCGCGCCCGCGCCCGCGCTTGCCGCTTTTGATCTGGCGAAGCACTTAAAAGCATGATTGAATAACAAACCGAGTGCTGCATTTTTTAAGCTAGAATTTTGTCACGATGGTTTTTAGGTATTTTATTTCGTGTCGATATATGGTCCAACAATAGGGTTGTAGTTTTTTTTGCAGTTTATGTGAAGCCAACTGATATTTTGCTGTAACTCTGGGCTATAACGATATAGGGTAAACATCCGTATACGTATCGTAATTTCTAGTGCAAATATTACAATTACGGCGTGTTTATTGCATCGAACATACGAAATACGTAGATGTTTCGATAAAGTTCAACATCTAGATTCGAAGCGAGTTACTTTTCCATCAATTTTTACGGCTTGTCATTGACAAGGAAATAAATTGCCCTGCAGTAACACATAAAATCTCCTAACGTTCAATAGCAGCGAGCTCGTCTTTTTATTCGTTTTAAAGCTTGTTATTGGCCGAGATTTAGTTCATGTACGCTGATAGTGAATAGTTATTTTCTTACTTAGATCCTTATTACTTACATTGATGTTAAAAGTACCTGCTTAAAGTTAAGGTTTTGTTATTTAGTATCGTTTATATTTGTAGCATTATACGACATAATCTTATTTTGGAAATAAGTTTTTATTACCAAAATAAGACCAATATATCACGCATGCAAAAATATTTACTACAATGTTAAAAGTGATTGTAAGTCAAGTTCTCTAGTCAAAGTTCTTGTCTAAAGTTTTTAGTTACAGTTCCTGTTCAAGTTCTCTGCTTCTTGACTATACACTGATTTGTATTGTTTGAGAAATACTGTCATCAGTGTATTAGTGATAATGTGTAGTAGGTACTATCAAAAACATCTCCTAAAGACAACGTAATGTGTTGTGGAGAAGATTCCTATATAAAGTAAGTATATAATAGTATATTACATAATATAATTTTTATCATAATACTTCTGCAGACTTCGAAGACACATTCTACTTCTAATTTAATATCGAGGCCGCACGTTTCAAAAATGTAGTTACAGAATATGGACATCAAGTAATTTAGTTGACTTACTGCGAATATGAGAGTGGTACTAACCAAAGCAGCCTGCACTAAAGCAGGCCTGAATACGAATCGTCTGTTTAACGACATTTTAGCCATTCCACGTATATTGACATCTTGTTAAAGTCATAATATAAGTTCAGTTGGAGACGTGCGAAACCCTCGAAATCCCACAGACGGCGATATCACCTAAAACCGAATATTTATATCAGTATTTCTATATCTCTGAACTTGTTTCACGTATTTTATCTCTCTCGCTTTACAAGTGCTATTCTTCATAACTATGTTTGTCTTTTCATGTACTGTTTTTTTTCTAGTACTTGCTAAAATTAGTATATAATTTAATACTTCGTGAGTATAACATCATTTTCAATTAGCTCCATCTTCGTAAGAACTTTATTCGTTTTAACCCCGTATTCACTCGGGACATTAAGAGAACAGAAAACTTCAGTTCGGATTATAACTTTAATGTAATTATTGTCACATCATTGTTTTAAAATCGTTTTAAATTCTAGGAGAATAGCGTTTAGCTTAAAGGATTATTAGTTTAAACAGAGAAGCTTTAACTTTGATAAATTATAATATTTACAACTCTAAGCTTTGGAATATACGTGTATTTTACTAGCTGAGCACTTTTTATTGGGAGTTATAGTCACCGCATTTAGCTGAGCCTATAAGTCCTGTACTCTTAAAACTAGAATCATATACAATCGCGCATAAATATAAGCATTAGCTTACTATTCTATGAATTCAAGAAAATTATCGCAAATATGTGATATGCAAACATCTCTTCTAGAATTAGGTACTTTTTTTTATATATAATTTTTTTTTATATATAAATACGTAACTACAATACTTTTTGCAATAGCACCAGAAAGAAATATTATCAATTTCAAACGTCCGGCTACAAATTGAACTTACACATAAAATGCATAAAACTCCACATAAAGGCAGCCATTGTGAATTTGGCTGCAAAATTGTTCCGTTGCTAATAAAAAACTGTCACAGTAACAAAAGTGTTCAGTTGAACGCGTATTTTCCCCATTTGGGACTGAAATCTGGGCAGGCTGCATCCGTCTGTCAAATCACACGGATGTAACCAGGGTCACCGTTTGTTATTTCATTTTAGAATACAATTCTGAACCGATACTATACAGGTTTATATAAGTATATCCCTGCAGAAGTTGGCAGATGTATATTTTCCTTACCTTCTACTACCCGGTATATTGCTGATCAACAAACAAGGCTCAAGTGCAGGATTTGCCAGTCACCCCCAGGCCCGTGCTCATGGGGGACGGAGGTCAGTCAGTGCCCTCCGACGCCCGAGTTGCCTGCGCGCGCGGGCGGCGCGATCCGCCAGTCTCTCTCGCTCGCGCCGCCTCTCCCGTTCCGCCGTCTCCTTCTCGTGAAGGAGACGGCGGAACGGGAGAGGCCCCAGCGGGAGAGGCTTCAGCGAGCAGGTAATGGTCGTCCAATACCTGCTCGCTGAAGGAGACGCCGGCCGCCCACGCGTCCGCGCAGCGGACCATTGCTGTGAGCAGGGTGGCGAGGGGTCATGAACTACCCGAAGCTGAGGTTAGGATTGCATGCAACCGCGATCGACGCTCGTTGTGACGATGACCTTTCAGTCTCACAAACTGACCGAACCACTACAAAACATTGTAAATTAAATTTCTATAAACGTACTTTTCCGGTCGAGCAGATCCATTTACAGAAAATAACTGCCACAAAGCACTGTGTCGTCACATTTGCTAACCCTACTAAGAGTCACAATAGCAATTCACTGGCACAATAGAGACTGGCGTGCAATAACCGACCTTTGTTCGTTCGTCCGGTGCACTACACGTTTGACACAAACATTCACGCAATTTAACCCTTGCTTGCTGCGAAGTCGCAACGGTTAGTACGACGTCAGTATTTTAATCTCTGTGTTTCAAACATCAAAGTTGCTTGAAAATAGCTTTTCAGTTATTTGGAAATAGTTTTCGGATAAAAAAATATTTTGGTTTTGATTTTTTTATCAACCATTTTGCTGCTTTCTATATGCTGTAAAGCTTTTCGATATTATAGATTTATCTTACCCAGGCGCTGAATGTAGAATATAAAACATTTGCGTCCATTGATTTTTTTAAATAATTTTATTAAAAATGTATTAAAATAAATATTTGCAAAGTGCCTATCGTTAGTCTTCGTATACAGTCCAATTCGAAATAATTAAATAATTTAAAACTGGAGAAAAGCAAGCATGTTTATTTATAATGCAACAGCTGTAGATTTATGTGTCACTTGGCACTTCCAAGATTCTACCGCTTGAATATTTAATGTATTCAAAGAAGTTTTACTTAAAGCAAAATATGAAGTTATTTTTCCTTTTGAGTTCTTTTACAACGAAATTATGCTTATTAATTATTTTGTTTTCTTCAGAATATTTTTATGAGGAATGATAATGATGCTGGTTCGTTTTAATTTAAATGAGATATGTTACAAGATTGAATAGCACGTAATATAAATTATTCTTATTGTGTTATTTAGAAAATGTTCCATAAACTACCTGTGTATGGTCTACCTCAATTTTTTCATAAAACCTTAGATATAAAAGACAAGAAATATTGCCTATTTACTTTCTATGGTTTCATTAGTAAAGTTATTAAAGCTGTAAATTTTATAAAATAATGATACATTTTAGTATGGACTATAAATTCAAAGGATTTTAAGTTTCGGTAATGAATATTTTTATTGAATGAGATTGAATTTTCAACTGTAATTAAGCCCTAAAATCACTTTATTGTACAATGCCATGCAATATCAATAAGGCATAATATGATTAGGTTCAATCAATCAATCAATTAGACTCTCATAGTCCACTGCTGGACATAGGTCTCTCCCTATGTTTGAATTTATTATCCGTAGTTATTATACTATCTACAAACTGCAAAGTGCTCACAATCCAGAAGATCAAGTATTTAGACCTTCGGCTCTTGATATATCGTACCTCATTTGTACCGTTAATACTGAACCTATTCAGAATAATATGCCTTATTCTTCAAGAACAAAGGAGAATTTCTCGCTAGCATTACTTTTCGTATTTCACTAAATATGAATTTCCTTTCTATTTGACTATTGTACCCTTAGTATTTTAATTAAACAAAATTAATGTTCGCAGCGTGACTCTGAATGTCGACTGTCAATGACGTCAGAAGGACGTGACTTGGTTGTGGTCTGGTATAGTCCCCATCATTGATTCTCAAAGTTTTGATATTGCCACCATTTGGAACGTATAAATTCACATTGTGATTGACATTATTTAAAAGTACTGAATATTGTTATCTTAACATACTGATAAGTATTTATTGGTATAGAAATATAAAGAATATGGTTGGTTTTACCGTTACAGTAATGAAATAGGTGACTTTATTTTATAACATACTTTTGCTTGTAGCATTTTGCATACCTTTTTTTTGTGCGGGAATCCCCACGGATACCTCCCCTACCGAAGCCGAAAGGGGAAGTTATGTCGGACTCGAACCGACTAAAACCGCACGCCAGCTGTGGGTCGTGGTGCTAGGCCAGAGGTGAGGTTGTCATCGACATATTCCTCGCACCCCGGCTGACCCAGGGCCATCATTTTATATACCTGTAGTTTATTATTGTGAGATGCGACTTTTATTGAGATGGGATACTGAAAAATATACCCTGTGTCGCAGACCACTACAGCCAATGCATTTATATTTATGATTTTTTTGAGCCACAAAAGGAATTACTGAAATGCACTAAAAGGGGTCAAATCTTAAGCTTAAGAAACACTGCATCTTGCCTTTTGCTCCCAACTACGGCTAACGACCAAAGCGACGTCATAAATTAGCTAAAGAACAATCTTGAAGTTTGTTTAATAGTTCGTATTCCATTTTATGAAAACGTTTAGTTTGCTTATTTGAATAGTTACTATAGTAGACTTTAGCAGTCTGTCAAATTTAATCTGAGCACTAAATAAATGAAAGGTGGTCAATAAAACTTTTTTTTTTTTCAATTTTTATCTTGCCGATTCTTTCACAGTTATACTCACTATATTTAAATTTCATGTAAATTCTAAAACCTTTATCTGCTTTGTTGCTTCCAAATTAGGTTAGAGGTCTACAAACAGCTATATAAAAAGTAAGCTCCAAGCTTTATATTAGCGACAAACAGTTAACTTAACGCTTGTGGCAAATAGGTCTAATAAATAAATATCCACTAAGCGTAACACTTTATTTTCCCGTTCAATGCTTCTCTCTTTCTGAAACACGAATGAGCTAGAGGCGACATATAAGACAAAACAAACGACGTTTACAATCCACCATTTGTTATTTTTGCAATATGGATGCACTCCTTTGTTTGTCACGAACAAATGGGATGCATTTGTTATGATCTGTGTAAGCGAAAAACTTTGACATTCACAGACTTATGAAGCGTGTGCTAGTTGAATTTATCGTTCAAAACCATGCATGCAATATTTATAAGTGAAGGAAAAAAATTGCTAAAATAAATCAATTGCTAATTGGAGTTGGTGAAAACTTTAGCAGGTTACAGTAGATCCGTTCTCTTCTGGATCGAAGCAGAAATAAAAGTATCCAGCGATCCACATGTGGATAGGAGCGGATAAAAAAAAAATGTGAATCTAGACTGTGGACCATGGTGGAACTTCCTCCACTATGGCCACAGTATCTAGAGATATAGGCACTGATATATCAAATAAACCTCTAAAATAATAATAAATGTAGACTATAATTTCAATTTATATACGAAAATACTACATATTATAACTGGTTACAAAGCCAACTTTTTGTCTTCAATTTGGAAATTTCACAGCCAACACCTATAAATACGAAATAAATTGACATTCACAATATTCTTAAATATAGAGTGAATAAATTGGTTGTGCGAGATTTTGAATTAACAATTGGAAGTATAAAGTTTCCTTCTATTTAGATGGTATTAACCAAAGTAAACGAAGTTTGTGTCAATACTAAAGATATTTTAGTCAGCCCACAACCAGTTGTATCATAACACTTTGGACCGGTTGTCAAATCACAGTGTTTAAACACAAAACAATTGGAAAAGACAATTTCGTTTTAATAATGTATTCTGGAAACTTGAAGAAGCAGTGGTGTCGGTTACAATGAGGTTTGTTTCAGACAAAATACAATTTAAGTCAATAAATAATGATTTTGAATAAAGTTTACGCGAATATTGGTTTAATTTTTAATCTGATATTGTAAGCATTGATGGTCACAAAAAGTTATTGCTTTCTAGCAGTTTGCATTATATTATTACCAACTTTTGCCCGCGGCTCCGCCCGCGTGGATGTCAGTTATCGCGACCAAACATAGCCTATTCCTTTCTTATGGTCTAATCTACATTTATACTAAATTTCATTAAAATCGGTTCAGTGGTTTAGGCGTGAAAGCGTAACATACAGACAGACAGAGTTACTTTCGCATTTATAATATTAGTATGGACTAGCTTTTGCCCGCGGCTCCACTCGCGTGGATGTCGGTTATCGCAACCAAACATAGCCTATGTCCTTTCTCATGGTCTAATCTACCCCTATACCAAATTTCATCAAAATCGGTTTAGTGGTTTAGGCGTGAAAGCGTAACATACAGACAGACAGACAGACAGACAGAGTTACTTTTGTATTTATAATATTAGTATGGATATGGAAGTATGGATTTATTCGTTTTAGCTAAGTGAAATAGAAAATGTAGAACTAATGAATTAATGGCGTCCTACTGGGATGTCTAAGTACCTACCAAGATCTTCAAGGCCTAGGCCAAAATTACATAAAAAAAACCAGACAGTTAAATACTGAGGTATAAACCGAAAACAAAGTTTCGAGAGCAATTGAGGTCATATGATGTTAGAATTAAAAATTGGACATATTAAAGCAATGTAACATATGTCTTACCAGGACCACATAACAAGAATTACTGCTATTAGATGAGTCTATGATATAACTTTTTGCGAGGCATAATAACTGTCTCACAATTGACAACAACGGAACAGCGAAGAACGTACGAATTAAATTCACGCTAACACAAACAATGCCACTTGTCAAAGTTTAAAGTGATTACGCAAGTTAGCGTCGAAGTAAATATCTTGTTATTCAACTTGAATAAATTAATTCTATTGTAAACTAAAACGATAAGGAAATATTGATTCATCACTAAAATATAAATAAAAACTCAGAATGTCACTGTGGGTTTGAAGCTGGAACCACACTTCGTTTGTTATGCAGCTATGCAGCTATGCTATATTTGCCCAAATATATGTCATGTACAGTAAGCTTCAGAGAAAAGGAACCCCCCTTGAGAATAAAACCATTATCAAGGGGGGTTCCTTTTCTCTGAAGCTTACTGTACATGATGATTGTGTCAAATATACCAATGATTATGAGTTACTAGGCATTGCCCTGGTAATAGTGGTTTATTTGAATCGTGCCTGCGAATAAACAAAATATTAATGACTGTGCTTTCTACACTTCATAGTATACGGCTAAATAAGGCGAAAAACAAATATCATTATACTAAAAATGTGTTCACCTTTACGTGAATAAGGTTTTACATACACGTCTTATTGTAAATACGTCGTTATATGTGTACGTAAAGAAGTTATACAAAAGCTTTATAAACATTTTAGTAGCGAGGTACTTGAAAGTATAGAAATCTTCGGTATAATCTAAAAGAAGATTTAGGTGCTTTATGAAGCAAATCTAGGTTTGGAAGAGATAAGAACATGCGGGTTCAATACATAAACGCTCCTCCGATAAAACGTTGTATTTGAGGTTCAAATATATCTTTCGCAAAATTACTGAATTGAGATTGATGCATTGTGTACTAGCAGAAGATTCTGGTTTATTAATGGGCTGATTTTCTATTTATAGTCTTAGAATATTACGTTTCATAATATTTTTATACAACTCAAACTTGGCTTGTTAAAAAATTATATGATTATGATTGATGATAAAACGCATGGACTATATAATATTAATAATTAACAAAAAAATCATTTGAGATTCTTATGATATTATAATATTTTTAACATTATTATAATTATGTACTGTAATAAAATGAAAATTTAATAAAAATCAAACTAGGGGTAAAATTAATTTGTTCAAAAATGTAGCTTAAGGTTGGATTACAAATATATTAAATAATTTATGAAAAAAAAAAAAACAATCTTTTATTAATTTACGAAAATCGTCTTATCTAATAAGGAAGTGTTTGCGTTGTTGTATTGATTACATAATTCATCAGACACATAAATATTTTCCTTGTTTTGGAAGAAAAACAAAGGTACATGTCTGGATTACTGCTACTGAAATTTTCTAATAAAATAACGAAATAACATCTTGTCTCACTCAGAAACAAAATATGCACGCCGTTTCTGCTGAGTGAGGTAGGAAGATTGGAACTAAGTAGTGCTGGCTGTCTTGGTTTGATTTCGTAAAACATGACATGAGTAAAATTTGTCTCACTGCAGGGATACCAAAAACTGCAAGAAGTAGAGTCAAAACAGTAGAACAACCCTGGTCTTCTAAGACTCGGATGCAACTAGAATGATCGATAGGTTAAAGATGATGATGAATAATTCGAATGCCTTAGCAAGGCAGATAAAGCTTTGTATGGGCTCCATTACCGCAAATCAGAAATGCGGTTGAATTAATTTCATATCAGTTTCCAATAATTTTAAATTAACGGTGCCGTTTATTGGAAGCTTTTTGCGAATACTTTTCAATGAATTGCATAAATATTTAAATACCAAGCCGATTAATTAAATTGAGAATAACGATATCGTCGTTTGTAAAAGATTATTTTGATTAAATTTTTGTAAAGTTTTCCAAATTATTGTTGAAAATGAAAAGGGAAAGTCATCATTATCGTGTTCAGTACTCGGAGTAGGAATACGAATATTGGGAAAATTAAAATGTTATATTTATTCTGTGCAAAGCTCTTTTCAAAATACTTTTAAATAATGTGTATTAAATATTCAGAAAGAAGTTGAAACAGAATTTATTGTTAGATTTCATCTCAAAAGAGATCGTAAACATTGCGCGATGTTGCGATATTTAGCTACTTCGAACTTCTGATCAGCATCTCTGCTATTGATTAGAGTTATAGAAATAGTCGATTTGTGAAATGTCCGGCGTTATGTAGCTACTAGTAACTGCTAACAGAAAAAGGGTATAAAACTGGCCTATCTGATATTCAGCGGTTACCTTAGTCAACAGACACCTCCAATATGTATATAAATAAACTTTTTAAATAATATGTTAATGTAATAATATGTAATATAATAAGAGTGATATGCGAAGTACACCTACTTGTAGTTTGGTCAAGAAAATTGTATCTTTTTTTATATAGGACACGTCAATTTGACTTCACCTCGCCTGATGTTAAGCAAAAGCAAAGTCTCGGAAAGAGGGTCATCATCGTAAACATGTACCATGTTAACAATGGTGGCACTCAGCTTGAGGGCCTCATTAGATGCCTTTTCACGCCCCGCTTAAAGGACCACTGAAAAAATGCCTACCTGTTTACAATGGTGCTAAAATAAACTACACCGATGAAGAGACTGTCTAGAAGTTTATAAGATTATTTATTAACCATGGCTAAATGAATAAAATAAATAGACGCTGTCTAAGAAATTTCTCAGCCGCTTCAAAAGGTCCCTTACTTAGCATATTTTTCGGAGACCATGATAACGGCGAAGTGACGTCAACTTTTATACATCGAAATTTTGTTATTTTGTAATATTTACTTGAAATATTACCTAAAACTTTGAAGTAAATCCTTTTATGGACGTGTTGGCGACTTTTGTTCGGGCAATCTCTAAAGCTGCTTACCAACCGATCAGTGTTAAGGGGTGTAATGTATTATGTTCAGAAAATAAACACACATGAACAAGAAAATAAGTTTACTCCTTTATATGTAAATCCAAAGATTATTTGATCACTTTCCTATTCTGTGTCGCAATTATTTATGTGCTTTTGCTTTTGCCCGCGGCTCCGCCCGCGGGGATGTCAGTTCCCGGCAATTATTCGAATTATTCTCTACGTACAAACCTTCCCTGGACTTCCACAAATAATTGAAGACCAAAATTAGCCAAATCGGTAAAGGCGTTGTTGAGTTATAACATTACAAGGAAAAGTGGCATTGTTTTTATATATATAGATGGTCACCTTTTGGCATCAAATGGACTGAGTGCTATCTTGCAACCTAGTTACAACAGAAAGCTGATGGCATACCGCTTTTTTAAAATCAAATCGAAAAAAAAAATCAAATTAAAAAAAGTTGAACTCCATCGTTGTAATTCAATATTTTGATTAATAAATGCACAATACGAAAGAACTCCATTCGATTCCCCGATTTAGAACGGAAGAATCCGATAAAATCAAGTCGTGTCTTTGATTACATCAAATGGGACTAAAGAAATCGGATAATACCTTAATGTATTCTATTCTATAGGGCGTAATATTCGTCCTCACTGCTTACATGAATATTATTTGGTTTATTTCTTTACATTTGTATGTTCCTATTACATTGGGACCTAAACATAAACTGGCGATATGTGGGTGCTAGCACCTCTGCCTACCCCTTCGGGGAATACAGGCATGAGTTTATGTTTATGTTTGTATGTTAGAATATGTATTAGATACCATACATTAGATAAGAAAAGAGGTTTTTAAAAATGAAACGCCAAAAATTATCAGTAGTGCTCTACAAAAACTCTTGTTGCCTGTATTGAGATATTGCAAATTAATTCTGCTCCTACAGTTTGTCTAAGTTACGCTTGACATAGCGTCGGCGATGGGGATTTAGATAAAACAGAGCGAGTCTAGTTATTTGTCGGAACGAACTAGCTTTTAATAGATAAGATATAATTTAAAAGCATTCTTCTGTATATCGCAGCGATCGTCTTTATAAGTTCAACAAGTTAAATTATACCCTTCAACTAAGACTATATAATAAATAGACTATATATAAATATAAATATAATATGCAGTGCAGCACAGCACACATTACACCCACATATTAATAAAAACGCGCAAAATATGACAATTTGCAGGGCTTTTCATTGTTCTTCAATATTAGGGTGAATTTCAACAAGTCCATTAAAATCTTCATTTCCGTGGATATTTTTACCTTAAGTGTTATAATAAAAATACATCGCGTTAATTAAAGGTTTTGATACTATATGTATTCTTGCTTAATATCTAACAGATAACTAAAAAAACTAACGAGATATACAAGATTAAAAATTACATACCACGGTGATGAAACATGCGTGTACGGCAATGAAACAAGCGTCCATGGCAATGAAAGCCAAATGTTCCATCATTTTGTAAGATTAACACGGAAACATCTTTTTATAATTGATTGTACAGTAAAAAACTAATCAAATCTATAATCGTATTGCAGAAAGTTTTCGAATCCTGTAATGTCAGTATTCGGTGCTACCTTTATAACAGGTAATGATGTTTATAATGCCTAATCATACTATGGCGATGAAAACATAAGTCACGGAAATGAAACATCAGGCCACAGCAATGAAACTAAATCGTTTTACAATGCATGGCAATGATTTTTTTTTCATTGCCGTGTTTTTTTTTTCATTGCCATAGCAAATTTTGACCATGAAAACTACGGCAATGAAAGCACAGCAATGAAAAACAAGACCAGAATATAAAATAACAAAAAGTCTAATAATTATTCGAAGTATTAATCACTTCACAAAAATAAACAAGAGAAATGGCGTTCTATTGAATGTTTAATCAAGAGGATAACTTATTAAAATAGAAAGTTATACCTATCCACGGCGATGAAAGAAAAAATGTCCAGTAACATAAAAATGGTAGACTTACATCTATGGCGCCAAAACACAGGTACTTGTGTACGATCTTCCGCGTCGAGCACTTAGGCGGCACCAATATGCAACGTTTAGCGCATTTATGGGAGGACGTAAGTCGTTAGATAAGACAATATTCTAAAATATGTTTAGAACACGGCGATGAAAGGTAGTTCTGGGACAAATGTATTTTTTTAGCCATTCGTTGTATTGTTTAAATATTTGAATAAATGTATTTCGTAACAATACTTTATATATTCACGTATCAAATAAAAATAGGTATTAATAAAAATAACCAATAGATTTTTATCAATGAGGTATCACGACACAATAGGTGACGTGTGGACAAACACGGCAATGAAAGATTTCGGTGTATTTTGTTTTTTTTTTGGAGTACCTATAATCCTATATAATAGATTATTTAGTGCCACACATAGATCACTATTTCACCTAACTAGCAAAAAATATTAGAGCATTATAACTATGATTTTTAGTACCGATTTCATCGATGCCACGCAATTCTTGGTCCCGGGAAATTCACCCATTATTATGTGAAGAATGAGCACAGGCACATTGGAGCAATTTGTATGTTCCTGACAGATACGTGAGACCTCTATGCAACCTATTGTTGAGCGGCCGTTCCAAGTTACTGAACAGAATCTATACCACTTCTTGTCTATCAAAGTGATACAACTAATGGATCTTTTATTATTTCATTAGGTATTTTTACTGCTTACTTTTATGCAGTTACTTCTACCGTTATTCTGTTTAGGAAGTCTGTCAGTTTAAAGTGCTTCTCTTGACCTTTTTATTAGTATTCTATTTGTGTATCGTAGATACAAGTAGGTATATAATATTGCGTCCCTCAAAACGTAATACCACAATGAATCCTCATCTCCTATCGAGATGATAAATAATCTCATAGGAAAAGTTTGATTGACAAGTGACAAGAGCTGTCAAAAAGAATTTGCTGCGTAAATGTAGGCCAATTCCTGAAGACTTGCTGCTTTGGTGTGTGATCTCTAGTGACATAGTAGCTAACGAGGCCTCGTTGAGTTAGATCATTTCGTAGAAAGCTACTGCCACTATCTCACATTCCGTCTTGAATGTTGACTATAGAATCTCATCAATAAATTATACTATTTATCTATTATGTCAGTTTAATTTTCACTCGGAGTATTACAAATGAAACGCAAATTTACTCGAATTGCGTCAAAGTATAAATTGGTTTGAAGGCAGCTATATGCAAATCTTTGATAAACAGTTCAGTAAATAAATATATTTTCAACTGAATAAAATGATATTGTCTTAACAGTGGGTGTCATAACTACTTATAAGTACCTACAAAGGCAAAAGTTACGCAAGTCGACTTGGATATACCTCGAAGAAAATGTGCCAAACAGTGCTTACTCATTTTTTGATATACAAAATCTATCGGTGCCACGAGTTTTAGTATGATGGTACAGAACTGCTAGCTTAAACTGCTGCCCAATTTGTAGTTTTCAGTATATAGATAAATTAACCATAGTAACAAACAACATTTACTTTCTGGGGGTTTGATTGCAGAAAATGCGTACCGTTTGATAACATTTGGATCTTGCACTATAAAAGGAGTTGATGAGTAGTCAAGAAAAAGAAATAAAATACGATAAAATGAAATTATATTGCAATCATTTTATAATTCTTTACATAATTTCAAACGCGTGTGAATTATTACACTTAATTAAAGCATCAGAGGGTTATTTGATCTATATTTTGGTCTAAATATCCCGAAGGTGTTTGATATAATCTACATCACAAAACGTGACCTCAGGGCCAACGTTTCATATAAATAGTTCGTAAATCAAGTTCACTTATTGTGTGTTAATTTAGTTGGAATTGAGCCGGGATGAAAGAGAAACATATTAGCTTCTGCGTGCTATTATCTTTAATTAATTCCTAACCCTTACCTTTGATCTTTGAGAGATAGCAGTGAACTAGCCAAATTGCTCTTCAGTGCTAAATTCGAAATTGGATTCTTTAGAACTTTGAACTATACTGTTGTAGATTTGCAGAGGAACAATCGCAGGTGATCGCTATCAATAAGGTCCTGCTGGTTTTATTCCGTTTCAGGAGAAGCTATCTGTATTCGTCATCATTGTCTTAGCGTTTTCAGGGTTGAATCCAAGGATCGAAGCTCAATCGCTTACTTCGTCTACGCTTTGTGAATTGGCTTATACGACTTATGGGAGCTAGCAGTAACTCCCATAAAAACAGTCGTCGTATAGTTCAAAATAATTCTGACCTTCAAATTTTGATAGAAATATCCCGCGCATTTTGATAACAAGCGTTTTATAAAAAAAAAATGACTTAAATAATCAATTCATTACTAATACGGACGGACAGTACAACTTCTGCGCTACTAAAAGTCTTTATCCTATATATTAATCTATCAAAGAAATACCTCTTTGTGAACAATTCTCTTAGTAAGGAGTTGTTCTTATGTCGCTGATACTTCACAACCATACAATAACTGGACACGAAGTGTACTCGGACTTGGAACAAGTATTGTTTCTTTGAGTCAAACACATAATATATAATACATACATAATAATACTTACTACATTGCGGAATTTCAGAAGTAACCTATAATGATATTGTAAGATTTGTGCAGTCCATTTATTTAGGTATAAATATATTTAACAGTTTAGAAAGCAATCTTCGATCCATATGAGGTAATATATTTGTAACCTCAATACTCGCTAAAGTATACTTACCACGTTTTACGATAGAGGTCATACTTTGGTCTCTTTCGCACTCACTAATTAGTGCATAATCTATTGCACTCGTGCTTGCGTCGAGGCAGTCAAATCTAAACAATGCAATTAAGGTTTTGTTGCACCACCATATGGCTAAGTGCATAATGTCACTGAACAAGGTAACCGCATTCACAAATACGAGTAGTTGGACACAAATACTGCAGGCTGCATTGAGAGTATAGGGAGGGGTAAGTCGATACGATATGTGTTGGATTATATTTTTTAGCACGATGACTTTGGACGACTTTGGGTAACTATGATGCAAAAAAATATTGAGAAGAAATGATAAATAATCAAACCTTAACCATTCAGTAATATGATTAGAAGTAATATTATCAGTACTGATTGTTATTTAGTTAGTAGCCCGCGGCTTCGCCCGCGTGGAAGTCGGTTATCGCGACAAAAAATAGCCTATATCCTTTCTCAAGGTCTAATCTACCCCTATACCAAATTTCATCAAAATCGGTTCAGTGGTTTAGGCGTGAAAGCGTAACATACAGACAGACAGATTTACTTTCGTATTTATAATTTTAGTATGGATAATGGCTTAAAAACAGCTTGACTGACATCTGATTGATGTATCTATGTAAATCTTTATCTCTAATAATAAAGTATGAGTGATTAAAACGAAACTTAGGTTTAAAACGTGAAAAACGTGAAAATATACACAATACATCATTTCTTTTTCATTAAATTCATCAACTCTTTATAATATTACATGATAATATATTAAGTATTCGTTCACTGCTAACATTAAATGTGTTAACTAAAAAAGTAAAAACAATTTGTTCATTCACTCATTCAAAATCAAATGTTATCAAGTGACTTCATTTGAAAGAATAGTCGTTGTGATTGACTCCAATACTAGTGCCAGTGAATGAGAGCGGAAAGTGTGACGTGACAGTGTGGTGGAGCCATCGGAAGCGACAGTAAATTATTCAACAGCCGCCAGTAATAAAGTTACGATGTACGTTTTATTGGAACCCAATTGAACTCTGCAAACATGTCTCGTTTCATCGTAAATGAGGATTGGAAGCTCTTATTTGTATAAGCATTAATTTGGGAAATTCGTTGTTGCGAAGGAGTATCGTTGAGGGTATCTATACTATTATGTAATTGGTAAGTGGTTGTGTCTGTACAATCAGCATCAGAAAGATGTTGACGAACAGAGTGCTTAAAAATGGTCTCAATTTCGTTTTTTGACCCCCTTCTAGTAGACTGATTGTTCAGATATTTGGTACACACCTTAAGTTTGAACAATAATAGGTATCATACAAATCAATAAAACAGTTCAATTTGCTCGTGCTAAGAGAGTTTTAAGATCGAAAATTTTGGAAACGCTTTGCAAATGTTCATTGGAAATGTAAAAAAAATTGATTATGTAATATTAATGACTAGCTTTTGCCTGCGGCTCCGCCTACGTGGATGTCCGTTATCGCGACCAAACATAGCCTATGTTATTTCTCAAGGTTTAAACTATCCCTGTACCAAATTTTCTCAAAATCGGTCCAGTGGTTTAGGCGTGAAAGTTAACATATATACAGACAGACAGCAAGACAGATAGAGTTACTTTCTCATTTATAATATGAGTATGGATTCTGAACCCGAAATCATTGGGTCCGAAGTCATTAATTGTCATTTCTTGTCTGTCTATTGGTTTGCGATGGACGGAAAAACAGCTGAACATATTTTGGCGTGCCTTTTTTTAGAAAGATCTTGGTGAGACTGAAAATCTTACTTTTTTATCGATTTTGTTGAATATAACGGGAGATATATATACGCTTTCTACATCCTTACCATTACCGACTAATCCCGAGCCTCTCGAAATCTCGAAAAACTTAGAGACCCATAGGGAACATTTGGCCCAAACAACCGGTATTATACCTGTGTACTCTACCCTCCACATATTGGAAACCTCATGGACCAGGTTATTTCGTTATAACATTAATGATAATTTGCGAATAGTATAGGGAATTTATTACTACGTTTTGCAATCCTTATCTATCGACTCATGAATCAAAACGAAGGTCTCGTATAATATAAATTGTAATAACAGTAGAAAGGGACAATCGCAATGCGGATATAATATTTTATTTAAATACAAAAGTAAAAGCATTTATGAGAATTAACAACTATCTATATTTTTATTTAACTTTCTAGTGGATGTATTAAATAATACTCTAAAGATACAAAATGATTTACTCTGATGTAAATAAAGCAAATAGACTTTGCCATTTAGGCTATTATTGTACGCTAATTTTGTTAAAATACCTCATATGTTGACACAAGACACCGGAATGAGAATATTAGTAGGAATTTATGAAGGTACGAATTTGTTATAAGCATTGTTTGTCAAATATTTATAAAGATCGAAATTTATAATTTACTATATAAAATTAGCATAGCACAGAGAAGAGACAGTAATATCAAAGATACAATAATTTACTTTATATACACAACCGTGTGTGTGTCCTACTGACATATGTACCTATGTCAGTCATATGTATGCACACACATATATAGTAAACGAGATGCACTATTTTTCAGCTGACCTAAGCCCATGGTTTTGCATTCACAAATTCATGCATATGCATATATTTACACACGCGCACGCCCCGTTTATCAATGCCTGCAGTGAATCATTATTATCTCATTAATCTTTCTCCAGTTGATATAACTAAATTTAGCAATAACAAAACTGAAATAAATTTTTGTATATTCCGTCCGTAAAATAATTTGGTGCACTTTTTACAAAAAAAAATATAACTTTCAATTGGAAACAGTAACTTAAACATTAAAGCTGAAGATATAAAATATCGGTAAAATGTACTTAGGTATTAACACATCTGCCTATCCTTTGGAGGATTTATTGGCGTGAGTATATGTATGTATTACAATACTCTATCTCTATCTAAGCATTTAACACGTCAAATGAAATAAGCATCAAGAATAAAATATATAAATGTCGACGCAAGGCGGAAGCAACCGAAATTTCCCGAGGTCATCCTTCAAATTGCCGGCCGGGAGACACTCCGGGAATGCCTAACAACTTGCGTGCTTCCTAAAATTTTAATTACGCTGTATCCAACCATTCTTGCCTCCCCTGGAATAGCGGTCTCTTTGAATGTTATTACGAGGCCCACTTGCAAAAAGCCTTTACTAAAACATTCGTGAGAATACAGTTTCGTTTTAATGCTTTTATGAGATGTTCTGGCTGAGAGGTATATTGTTCTCGAAATCGAATTTTGAATTGAAATGATAACATCAATAGACTTCTTTTTTTTTCTTATTATGCGTTGAGATAAAAGTTCGTATATGGACACATTACGTAAAGAGGGTATGAACAAAAGAAGCACGGGTACTCTTCTCGTAGAAATGTAAAGGTATAATAGACTGAAATGACGTCAATTATGTTTTGTTCTCACTAATTTCAGCTTCACTCTATTTCTATATACCTGGGTATATACTCGTACCTATTATTAATGAAGAAACCACCACGTTAAACATTTTAGTTCATTTAAAAGGCTTAACCTAATTATAATCTATGCGTTTGTGATGAATTTGGTGCTGATATTTATTAGGTGCCATTTTGAGTTGAACAATATATTGGCGTCGTAAGGTAGCGCTCAAAGTCTTATCAGATTATTAAGCCAATATAATTTTCGGAGGGAACCTAACCATCCAGACATTTCTTTTTGTGAACCTATTAAAAATTGGAACTTCCACGTTCCATGGGATACAATAATGTTAAAAGGAACTAACACGATCACCGTGATCACGTTAATTCCAGTTAACATTATTTTAAATCTAGGATTCGTCGACAAAAAACACTTTACTTAGCCCGGAAATCTAATCTAAGACTAGACTAGATACAGCCGTGTAAAATATTCTAGATATCTATATGCGATATAGTCCTGTACAGCGCCATAAATTTCCATAAAATACAATACAAGCTGCTTGTGATAACAAGTTTCTAACTAAAGCTCTCTAAAGCTTCGTGTCTAATACCCACTTACTGTGACGTTTTCCTTACATTTTATATTCAAATTTTGTAGAAATTCGGTTGCAAGAACAAGGGGAATAGCAAGATTTGCGAGAGATTCCTGCAGAGACTCGCATAATTAGTGGGTAATTCCCTTTTCTGCACCATTGTTCTGACGTCATTGTGAAGGGTTTATACGAGTAAGTAAATTGCTAAAACACTTCTTTTGTTAAGGTTCTCAAAGCTGCTACCGTCAAAACTGTTCAAATGCTCTGCCTAAATGGCTAAATATTGACAGCAAAACCGGTATCTTTCTATACTTCTACGATACTCTTAAAGGAGTAGGAAGAAAACCGGTATCTTTCTATACTTCTACGATACTCTTAAAAGAGTAGGATGAATATCGATAAAATAACTTGACGAATTCTAATTCATTGTCTTTGTTAGTACGTAATTTAGATGAATAATTATTATGTTATCCACAACAGATATTATCTATATTATCCACAACCAGTCACTTTTTTTAGACTTTACATTTTTAAACAATCCCTTTAACAATAAAATGTGTCCTACTTAGAAATCAAATTCAATACCTCAGTTATATGCAGTCACAATTGCTCTGCTGCACCACTGAGGCAGTCTCCCTTATAAATATTATATAAATTTCACAATTGAGTTAACTAACCCAACCTTAATTACAACGACACCCTGTTTTCTTTCCATTACCACTTCACAGTCGGAGTTGATTGCACCATTCCTCATATAGCACGCAATGTGTTCACGCAGTCGGAAAATCACCCCATTTCCCACGTCAAAAATGATAAACGCAATATTAATCCGTGTAAGCGTGACCTCTTTTATGAATTTATTGCTCCTACGTTATGTCTGGCTATGTATGTGAATATGCGTATTCCAGGAATACTTGTTGGTATGAATTTTATTTGTACATATTTAATTTGGTTTACCCTTGCCATGAGTGGGTTACAATGTGGCTGTAAACGTTCCCAGCGAATACTGTATTCATGAGGTTGCCCTTAGTAATTCGCACAATATCTAGTAAATATTAACCTTATGTATAAAACTTCAACAGATGTTATATGATATTTATTTGAAGTGGGTGAAGAAATTCATGCTCCGATACACATGTTGTGTAGGTGAAGCTTTGTAAGAAAATAAATTGCAAGAAACTTAATTTATTTAAAAAATATATTCAGTGGGTAATTATTATTTGTTAAACCTCTTAATCCGTAACCTAAATTGAACAACCAGGAAATATAAATTTGAGTATTTTCTTGTTATCTATCTCGTATCTTCGTGTGAAATTTCCTTTATCGACTTTACTGAAAGTTTCCATCATAACGCTTCAGTCTTTATGCATCATCACCTATTGAATTGAAAACTTTTCTTTTTTCTAATCGAAATAAAAAGCTATATCTCAAGCTGGGGAACGAACTTTCTGCTGTGATTTTTTCAAGCAACCACAATATGGGGTCCTTCAATTAGAAGGTTTCAGCGCCTTCGCTGCGATAAGCGGGTGCGGGTCGCGGGCGTCCGCGTCGCGTGCTTGTTTCATGTTATTTCAAGAGCAGCGCTGCGTGAGGCGGATACCCGTCGCATGCGGCGCGGGCAGCGGGTGCGCGACGCGGGTAGCGGCGCACGCGTAGTGTGTACGCGATAGATGGGAATCTGTCACGGACGCCCGCGACGGAGCAGGCGGGCGCACGGCGCGGACGCACGCGCGCATGGCGCGGACACCCGCGACCCGCATCCGCGGCCCGCACCCGCTCATCGCAGCGAAGGCGCTCAGGGTCGGCAGTACAAGCGTAACACCTTTGTTGCTTACGTCTATATGCTAAGTTAACAACTTCCACGATGGACCGTGTGCTTGTCTACCACGTAACTGGTATAAAAAAAGAGTTTTATCATAGTACCAGTTATTGAGACTATAATGGGACTTTAATAAAGCATTGATTTTCAATATCAGAGATGAAATCTGTTGAACGGTGTGAAAATTGAATGGCGTATTAATTTCAGCGATAAGTGCTCCTAAAATAGTTCGCTGTTGCAGTTTACGCTAAAATAAGAATCTATTATAAAACTTATGATTTTTTTGTGAGGCAAGTAAGTTTTATTAATTTGTCAGTTTACCAAAGTCATACTTAAAGTTCCTTTGAAATGAAACTATTTTACTGATTCTGTCGCAAAAATGTGTAATATGCGCTCCAACAACCAACGAAATAATAACATTCCTTTTTAAGGGTTAGTTTTAGGGTTGAGCAACTTCAGTTAGAAACTAATCACATTTTCCTTTTTATTGTTTATTTATGTTTATAAAAAGAACATTAGAACCGAAATTACTGATATTCCCTCTAATCCCTCCAACTAAGCAAAATTGCTAGTGTTAGGAGTGAGTTCCCGTCTGTAGTGTAATGGCCAGGGTCTAAACCGGGTCCTCTCGATCTATGCCTTTGATTTCTTCACTCAAAATCATCAGTTACTAAAGTGTTTCTATTGATACGTGTTCATTTTTGTTCTTAAATTATCTTCCAATAATACATCTTCATGCATACTTTTATCCCCCACTTTGCACAAGACAACAGTTTACCACAATCTTCCAAATTGAAATTTACATTAAAACTCGATCTATCTATTCTACATCGAAATGTCCGCCTAAGCCCGTTAACACCATCAAAGATCTTCCATCCCACGAAAGTATATTAATTAGTTCGTCTAATTCTACGCTTTATGGGACAATCGCTTTGATATCGTCTCATTTACCGTCTGACTCAATACAATCCGAGTCACGCGATATCCGGACGTCCGCAACAATGCCTTTGTTGATTCGATTGCTTAATTAATTTACCGGCGGCTATTTATTCTTTGTGGTCTTTGGGTAGTTCTATTGTAGTGTATGTATTGTTGAGACCTAAATGTCGTTCTTATATACAACATCGTATATTATAATAAATCTGATTGTATGGATGGTCGTGACCATCATCCCAGCGATGGTCCCGGTTGTATTCAGGAAATACTACTCTTTACCTTGATTTTATATGAGCGACTAACGTCTTACTAATCCTGATAAAAAAAACTGCATAAGAACCTTGTCTGTTACTGAGCAGAAGTACTAGTAGGTGATGTTGGTATATAATTATCTTACTTCATAATATCCTTCTTCTTCAATAGCAATGTTGAGCAAAAGTAGGCAAAATTGCTTGCACTATTTATCTTTTAGTACTGAAGGAAATTGGAAGAATATATAGTATGGACACCGTCCACTTAAGTTGGATCCATACATGTTAAGAAGTTCCAATCATTTACTGTGTTGAAAAGATAATATTTATCAATGTAACGAGGCGCCAGCTAAATGTGAAATATCAAAGAGACGGCATGACGTGTCCACCAAAATCGGTCTTATAAAAAACAAATATTGAAAACGAATACCTATAAAATGAAAGTGTATGCAAATCAATTGATTATTGAAAAAAAAAACATAGTATAATATCCTAGAGGCCAACAGGAACGGTTTTCACCTGCTATCCTAAACTCTAATGACAGACAAGGGAATAACGCAAATGGAATGTAAAATACGAATATTTTCACCAGTTGAAGTGTTCGTTTGATATTTACCCGTGGTAGATTATTTGGCATCACTGACAGTGCAACAAGTGCTTGGCTTGCAACAAATGGCAATGTGTATCGTGCTAGTAAATGTGGCTAGATTGGCGCACTGTGGCCCACCTTGTAAAACCGTTTATTGTGCTAGTTAACGGCTTTGTAAACGCGCGTGACGGCCTCAACGTCGTATTCTTGGCAAATACTTGTTCCGGCTTGACAACACTGTCTGACTTGAAAACGAAGTAAAATGTTGTCGGATTGTTCTAGCTTTAGCAAGTTTTCATTATATTTCCATGTAGGTATCAATTTATATGTAGGAAGTCAAAGAAAATAGGACTAGGCAATGATGATTTCTCCGTTTTATGTGCGATCAGAAACCAATTGTTGAAATACTGGTCTCAAAAAGCCTCTGCTTATTCTTTCAAGAACATATAGGCATAAGTAGCATAAGTAGACATCTTAATAACATAGGGAACTACTCAACCATAACCAAGAAGTGCCAATATCAACTCGGGTTTCTTTTCATGTTCAAAGTGATAAACTCAATTGAAAGGCGGATGATACTGAGTAAAGCTAGTAAAATCTTCTTTGAATACTTTGTTGAAAATGTTCAATCTAAAGGACAGGTCAGGGTCTTGCCTAATAAAAGTTTTCAAGGTCCTATTTATTACGGTAGACACGTTTAGGAATGTTGCCAAAGCGGTTTTTCACTTTATTTTTAAAATACAGTATCACTTAAAGATGTGCAGGCCTTTGGTGTGGGACGCAACGTGTGTCGACACTCTGGCGCCTTCCCATCTTCCAAGTACGATGGACTGTGCATGCGCTGCTGCTGCATCAGCGGAGACTCTCAAACGGCGCAAATATACCAATTTAACTGATAATTATATATTTGAGCCGTTTGGAGTCGAAACGTTGGGTCCGTGGGGTCCAAGTGCGCGCGCGCTATTCAAAGAGATGGCGAAGCGTCTAATTGACTCTTCCCGTGACCATAGGGCTGGCCTTTACCTCGCTCAAAGAATTGCTATCGCTATTCAGCGGGGTAATGCCGCCAGCCTTTTGGGCACGGTTCCGGTAGAGGTCGATGGGGAGGAATTCTACGATGCCTAAAGTTGCAGTCTCTTTCACCCCTGTTTTTCTTTTTCTTATTTTTGTACATATTGTAGATTTAGATATAATACTGTACCTAATTAATTTTAATATTACTATCTAAATAAAGATGCTTATTATTAAATAGATTGGTAGATTCGTGGAATATTTTTCGGGTTTCTAACTATAGAATAACCAAGCCCAATTTGTTCACTAATCGCACTATGAACTAATGCATTCAAATCTAAGCTTAAAATCTTCTGTAGGAATTAAAACATGGCTAGGCGATACAGTTTTTTTTTTTTTTTATCGTGCGAAAAATCCCCACGGATACCACCCCCACGGAGCCGGTGGAGGCGGTTATGTCGGACTCGAACCGACTAAAACGCACGCCGTCTTGGGTCCTTGGCTGCCGGAGGTGAGATTGCCAAAAGCATATCTCTCGCACCCCGGCAGACCCAGGACCATCTCTCAGGCGATACAGTAAATAGTCTATTATATTCCTTCTTTATCTGTTTTACTTATTCAATTTACACTACGTTATGGAAACTTAAACATTTGCGTAAACGCAATGTCATTTTTACGCCTACAGCTTCATCTACAAAGGTTTTCAACAAGACAATCTCTAAAACAGTTGTTGATTTGTGATAGTCTAACTCGGGATATCTTGGCAGTTCCTAATTTAATACGGGTGTTATCGATTCAAGTTTACGCCGAGTTAGTCCAAGTTGTTATTTAAGGCTCAGTCTAGGACGAAGTCTAGCCTAAGTTATAAGAACTTATGAATATCAATGCGGATTTATTCTTCTTCGACTTTGCGGTCCGATAAATCGTATATTTTTCAACATTGTATTTAGGCCTACTAGCTGCTGTGCGCCACGGATTTCGCTACGTTTTATGTTCTCGAAAATTATAGTCTTAAACTGCGACCAAAGTTTTCTTAAGAAAACTCTTCACTTAAAAACCTAAAATACCTACAATATGTAAAAAGTCGATGATTAAGTTACTTTTAAACAGTTCCGTTCTTTTTTTATGGAATAGGGAGGCAAACGAGCCTAATAGTAAGCAATCACCACCGCCCATGGACTCCCGAGGAGGGCCAGACCGTGAGGAATGGCCTTGGGTCATCCAGGGTGCGAGGGATATGTCGAAGACAACCTCACCTCCGACCTAGCACCACGACCCTCAGTCGGCGTGTGGTTTTAGTCGGTTCAAGTTCGATATACCCTCCCCTTCTGGCTCCGGCGGGAGTGGTATCCTAGGGGATATCCGCACGAAAGCTGCCAAAAAGCCGCCCATGGACAACTGCAACACCAGAGCAGTCACAAGTGCGTTGCCTTCCTTTCAATAGAGAGTACGCTCTTTTCTTGAAGGTTTGAAGGTCGTTCCGTTCAGTCAAGCTATACTTTACGATTTATACTGCAATTGTCATGTTTAAAGCATATACCTAAATGAAGCCTAGTCACTGTTTATTTCACATTATTCGAGTGCTTTAAACACGCGTGTTTCAAACACGACAATCAAGTGACTGGACTGCATTACTAACTGGAATGGACACATTCCAGTAATGATTCACATTTCAGTTGCATTCTAGAGCTGGACTGGATCACTACTGGAATTATGTGAACCGGGCATAATAATATGCAGCCACCTATAGTTCTACCCCTTAAATACACAAATTGTAGTCAATGTTAGAGTGTCTCGCAGTAGATAAGGCCAGCATTAGCGTGATTATACGACCAATTTAAATATTCGTTGCTCAAAGCAAGTATTCCAACAAACGTTATTTGTTTTAAATTTGTACATTGTATTTTTAACGTGGCTGTCGAACCGATAATAACTGAAGTTGGAAGCTATTCCAGAGAGTTCGAAAAGCTGTTGAATATTGAATACTGTTTGTATTGTTGCTCCGTGTATTAAAACAGTTATTGTTATCGATTTTCAACTTACAATTTCCGAGAAATCTTCTCTATTTCACAACTACCGTAAGTAAGTTTGAGATAAAATATAAAACTAGATTATAATTAGAGTCCGCGCCAGAATATCGTCCGTCAATCAGCTGTAATCAGTTGTACCAGCTTACAGATGAGCTTGACTTGAACCAGAAAGAAGTCTTAGCAGAGCCCTAGACACCAAAAGTATTATTATATTATTACATTAAACATAGCAAATATTTCGTTAACAATAATAACAAGTACATACTGATGTCAAGTAGATAAAAGCGTGTTAGAAATACTTCTAAGGAACGGTCAAAGAAAAGTATGTACAAACTCTACTAAGAACTAGTAACTAACAATGTCTAGAGTTTGGAAAGGAACTTATATGAGTGGAGTTAATAGTTTTTATAATAGTAGACTTAATATACGTAGAAGGCGACTAAAGGATAAGGCTGTCCTCAATCCGACAGTAAACATATGTCCCAAAACATAGTGCCCGCTAGACAATCGACGGCAATAGGCTCGTCCCAAAACGTGAGACCAAAAATCAAAGGTGGTTAGAGAAACGTGGCTGTTAATATACCTCTGCCTACCCCTTTAGTTATTTACACGCGTCAGTGTATGAATGTGTATATGTAGGCTTAATATTCTATATCAATAACTGTATGACGCATATCATTCGAGAATTCCACAATAAAAAATAGCGTGTCTATTTTATTCGGCTTACTCTTTAATGTCCCGGTTCATTCTCAAGCTAGTCGATCTCTAAAACATACGCGAGAGTACGTCCATATAACTTTAGTACACTGCGGGTTCGAGTCCCGCCCGAGAAGATTCTTTTTCCCTATGTATTCGATTTGTATAGTTAGCATACTTAATGCTGTAAAAACTCCTTCTATCTTTAGTAACGTCTAGAGATATTTTTCTAGTCAAGTAAACAAATATTGCTCCAGCTAAGAATAATGTTAGTTCCAAACGTGCAAACTCTATAGTTACGTCTGAAAACGAATGGTATTCACTAGACGCTTTAACGAGAAACTCATTTACAGTTAAACTAAGGATGGTTAATATGTTTAGAGTTAAAACTATAGAGATGTGGTAATCTTACCACCAGTAATTGGAACTTTTTATTGATAGCTGTTTCAGACTTATACAGAGAGGGTCTCTAAACTATTGTGAACTTTTACTTTCTATTCTTATAGTAGAGCTCTGCTAAGAGATTTTGTTCTGGCCAACATAAGTATAGGTACTTATGACTAAATGCGAGTAAAGTTTATTCCTAGAATAAATAGCCAATATGTGGCTGATATTGCCTGTTTATTCTAGGAATAAACTTTACTTGCTTTTAAAGTAAAACCAACGAAGCAAGAGAAAAAAAGATAAACAATGTTTCAGCGGTTTCAAACATTTATCACTTCAAGCGCATTCCAGGAATGAAATTGCTCATAAGATGGCGGATTTGACAGTTTAGAACCGCTGTGCAGACAGCTTTCCTGTACTACGAAACACGCAACGACAGCGTCGCTCGGCCATTGCCGCGTATATGTGACATGTGTGACAAGGTCAGAGAAAATAATCGCTAGCTATCGCAACGTAACTCAGTAACGGTTGCTTTGTTTACCTTTTTTCTCTCGTCTCGTTGGCTTTACTTTAATCGAATGTACCATTAGTGATACAACTTTTTGTTTAGATATTTAAACAAGGGTTTTGAAACGTTATGTCGTCCACGAGAACGAATTAATGGACTTTTTTATTTTCATGGCTACCAATACATTTAATTAAAAATTTAACTGATCCGGGGGCGTGACCACAGGAGCGGTGACAAGTGCTGGGGGCGTAAACCACGAACCCAGCGGGTCCCTTTTCACATTGAGTATCACATACCTAACAGTAATATTTATCAGGAACTTTTTTATACCATATAGGTGATAGACAATCATACCGTTTAGTGAGCCACCTTATGGAAAGTGGTTACCGTTGCATATGGTCATACCTATGCAACACCAAGGTTGTCACAAACTTCTAATGTTCTTTTATACAAACAGCCTCCATGGCGAGGTGGGAGTGAACGCGACTGCTACGCAAGAGGTACCGATTCGATTCCCGCTTAGTCCAAATATTTGTATGCATGAATATGGCTATTTGCATTGGTCTAGGTGTTTCTATATATAATATATATATTTAAAAATAAAAAAATACCTACCTAGGTATGTTTATCCGAATTCTAGATTCCATAACACAAGCTAATAAAGTTCGCTTACCATTGGTCTAGATAGCATTTTGTGGAATGTTGTGGTTTTTTTTTATTTATACCATTTCGTGACAAACATCTTTTTAAATTAATAATAGCAGTAATCAAGAAACATAATTAAAATAGTGCTGGTCTAACGCAAATACAAAATAAAGTTGCCAGTAAAATCTAATCTCAAAGTCTCAGCGCAGATTTTCGCTCCAACATTAGTGCCATTACTAGCTGGCAACACTGTCACCTTACAGAAAATGTTACCAGTAATAATGTCTGTAATAGCACAGGTAATGGCCTTCGGTAAATGTTGACTTCAAAGGTGACCAATAAACGTTTTATTAACGTGATAAAAGTATTAAAAACTTTGTCCTTTCATTTTAAAATTTAGTATTTTTTTAATTAGATCTACCAGGTATACACCGACAATTAAGTCCTGGATGCGGAAAGTGAAGGATAGGGCAGAAATGGCACGCATTGGGAGATGCCTATTTCCAGTAGCGAACTGCAATAGGCTAATTAATTGATTGATACGATACACAGACAAAATAAATTGTGGTTTGTACACTATATTATTAATTACCCTTACCGGATTTCGCCTCTTGTTAATATTAAATGCTTATAGTGACAGCCAGGACGTGAGGGATACGCCAAAGGCAATTTTACCCTTGACAACTAATGACCCAAAAAGCGCGTGGTTTTAGTCGGTTCGAGTCCGACATTACTTCGTTGAGGAGGAGGTAGGTCCGTGCAGATATTCACACTTTCCATTAGGTACCATTAGTCAACAGTAGGTTTAAATAAAATTTGTATCTTGTTCTATATAATCTTGAAGGAGTGAATAGAGATATTCTAGCACCTACATACATACATATCGCCGATAATAATTCTTAGTCGGAGGTGTCGAGACCCTCGCGGGGCTCGTCCTCTATTAACGCCAAATGAGCAGGATTTGCATTAGTCTTATAGTTGGATGGAGAAAAGCCCCTATCTTTTCAGTTGCATTATAACGAGACCCATGGGTAAAGATAAGTCGGCTCCTGTACTATACTGCTCTGTTATGTATTTGAACTGCATGAGAAGCGCAGCGGCTTAAATTTGCCATAAAATATAGTACCTAGTGTATAACGTTTCTTTTGAAAATGTACTAATATAACCATAAGGATAGTGATTGGATATAAAAGTTTATATACTTGGACAAATAACAAATAACAAAGTTACACAATCATACAAAAGCAACTTTACGGAATTCGGTGAAATGGCACAGACACGAAAATCTTTTATACCGTTAATTGGCAGGATTCAAGACATTTTTTGCCACCATAATGTATAAAGTTCACACACACAAAGCTATGAGCAATATAATTATATAAATATTTAAGCATCTGTTAAGTTTCATACACATTTATTAAATGACAATTTTGGCACTTAATTATGAACAATTGAACCGCCATTCGCAATCGCTTCGTATACATAATTAATTAAATTCCATCTCATAGTTAATCATATTGCATGAATTTTGTGTAAACATGCTGGTCTAGTTGACAACACAATAATTTCGTATTATTATTAATGGCTGATATCCGCGACTCCAACTGCGTGAATGTTGTGTTAAGTGACATTTGGTTATATCTCTCTCGGGTTTGGTCTCTTAACCAATAGTGATCAAAAAACATAGGATTTTAAACTTAACCAATTTGTTAAAAAAAGTCGGTCTAAGACTGACATAGTTAGTATTACTTATCCTTCAAATGTGGAAACTTACTGGATTATCTACCACTTAGCTGCGAGCACGTATTAATGAAAATTACAAAACCATACCAAGCTACTAATCCTTACTTCAAAATATTGTCTAGAAAAAATCTTATTATGAATCTATAATAACGTTTTAACATCATTATAATTAATTCAATTTCAATTCAGAATCTATTACATTTATTCATAGAAATGATTGTAAACAGTATTTATTATTCTACGATACTATGATTCTTATATAACGATACAAAACTAATATCATAAAACGAAAAAAGAACGGTTTAGTGTTGGGTCGTTATACACATTTGATGAGAAACCTTGATTTTATGTTATTTATGTTTCAGTAGCCATGTAATATTCAGGGATTACTGAGGGGTTAGGCTATTAATACCACCACAGAGCCTTCCTTTGCCTTCAATCAATTTTGAAAGGATTATACTTATAATAGTTGTAGTTTACCGCAGTTACCAAGAGTTTGTAGATTAAGCTAACATACAGATTTATTCATACTGTATTTTTAAAGCATTTAATTTTTTTATCATTGGTTACATTAAAATTATTCACACATACATATAATCACGCCTTTATCCCCGAAGGGTTAGGCAGAGGTAAATTATCGCCCGAATACATTGATTTCACCAATCAATGTATTTGGTCCCACGTAATAAGGTCCCATTGCCGTATTCCTGGCACTATTTTTGACTCGAGCCATGCATATGAGGCTGAGTCTGATATATTATGTGTCTGATGTTAAACAGCCCTATCTCTTAATCGCCTTTACTTGTACAAGAAGGAAAAAAGGACTTGTGTAATTCTTTTATCTGAGTTATTCACAAGAGTATATCAATCTATAGGTTACTAGCTGTCCCGGCGAACTTCGTACCGCCAATTTTTCCCTGCACCCTGGCGTCAGATCTCGTTCCCGCTGCACCATTTAGGGGGATGAAAAATAGATGTTGGCCGATTCTCATAGATACCGGATAAGCCCAAAAAATTTCATCAAAATCGGTCGAGCCGTTTCGGAGGAGTATGGCAACGAAAACTGTGACACGAGAATTTTATATATTAGATTATCACAAATTCCATTATTGTCCTCGATATTGTCTTTTCCCGATAAAAATTTATCATCAGGTTTCATTAACTGTTGGCTCTTCTAAAATTTGATATATCGTGTTATTATGAGCGCTATAAAAGCTTATTCATTAAAAGTGGTGCAGAGCCATCGATATATATACATATGTCAATGTGCAGAGCACATTGTGATGGCACACGTTGTCTTCACAATTTGAGAGGGAAGCGATGTTAACGTCTCGTTGGGTTCACAACCAATTACGTCAGCACCCAGTAACACGCTCTAATTTTTTAATTATTTCTCAAAGTGTGTCCTTAATACGGAAGCAACATGTTGTGATACTTTATGCTTTTGTTTTTAATATTATTAAGTTAATATTATCATTATTAATAACCTACTGTTTAGTAAAATATTAGAATCTGGCTCATGAAATAAAAGTGCTTTTTACAAAATTTGACACCCTGGATTAACACATAGGCTATGTTTGGTTGCGATAACTGACATCCACGCGGGCGGAGCTGCGGGCAAAATCTAGTATTAATTTTTTTTTTATTATTTTAGTTTATAAGTGCCCGGTTAATGGCAATAGGCTCGCCACCTATTACATTGGGACCTAAACATAAACTGGCGAAATGTGGGTGCTAGCACCTCTGCCTACCCCTTCGGGGAATACAGGCGTGAGTTTATGTTTTTATGTTTTTTTTAAGATACTGGAGTTGTGTTTGAGCTTCATTTTTGCTATAGGTATCGGTCGTGTCAATATGATTTTCCTTCACCATTGTAAGCTAAAGGCAAGGCTCAGTTTCTTCTATGAATTGATTTAAGTTTGCATTGCCACTTTATAATTACCACCACATTGTATAAAAAGAAAACTTACTACCTAGGGATATATATTTACACAAAGTATTTCCGAACACATCAGCGTTTACTAAAATAGAAAAAAAAAAGGATCAAACAAACTCAAGTTAAAGGCACATCAAATAAATATTTGTGGGAATTCGCTCATTTCCTCTAATAAATTATATTAAGAAAAACATCTACCATTGACTTATCAAAAAGTTAAGTGGTGTAAGATATGAAGTCAGGCGAACTAAAATTCTGGGGAATCTCCAAATAAATCGGACTTTACTTAATACCGGTTAATGGCAATAGGCTCGCCACCTATTACATTGGGACCTAAAATAAACTGGCGAAATGTGGGTGCTAGCACCTCTGCCTACCCCTTCAGGGAATAAAGGCGTGAGTTTATGTTATGTATGTATGTTTACTTAATACTAGCTGTTGTGCGCAGCTTCACTTGATCTCGTTTTCGACCTTATTCTGTATACCAATTTCTTTTTTATTCAGAAAATTAAGCCGTATATTTTATTATAAAACACAGTACCTTTCTGTACAAAATGAATATCAATAACCCTTCCTTCGGAGTCAGGAAAAACGGGAAGGTGTTTCTATTCTTAGTCAGACACCACGCGGGAATACATTTCCTGATACTAGTGTAATAATATATGCGTCGTAATTCAATGTATGTTTACTTAATACTGGCTGTTGTGCGCAGCTTCACTTGATCTCGTTTTCGAACTTATTCTGTATACCAATATCTTTTTTATTCAGAAAATTAAGCCGTATATTTTATTATAAAACACAGTACCTTTCTGTACAAAACGAATATCAATAACCCTTCCTTCGGAGTCAGGAAAAACGGGAAGGTGTTTCTATTCTTAGTCAGACACCACGCGGGAATACATTTCCTGATACTAGTGTAATAATATATGCGTCGTAATTCAATATTCACATACATTGAGCGTCCTTTGCGTGGTACGTGCAATTGTGGGACATTTAATATCCGTACGATGAAATCTCTATTTGAATATGTACATACAGACTCGTATTTATGGTACGTAGTAAACTTAACTCATAGTAATTCCTACTAATAACATGATTGTAAAAGTTTTTTTTTAAATACACGACAATTTGACTTCACCTCGCCTGATGGTAAGCTAAAGGTGAAGTCTTGGAAAGAGGATCACCATCGGTAACATGTACCATGTTAACAATGGTGGCACTCTTGACGGCCTCATCAGATGCTTTTTCACGCCCCATTATAGGAGCTGGCAGGGCGCTCTAGGTCTTAACAACTTAATGGATCTGCGTGAAGTATGGTTTATAGTCTGGAATAACACGGAAATTGCATTTTATCTCGAGAATAGGTTCCCATGGGTTGCGAGATCAAAATGCGGCAGATGAAGACTCGGACAGTTGCTAGTATTATGTACAATTATTTCTAGTTACCGGTATTTCATCTAACCTTATATAGTTATACAATAAATACAAATACAGTAAAACAAAAAATAATAAAAACTGAAAATGCCTAGACACTCCACAATGTTCATGGATAAATCTTTCACCGTTCAAGCGGTCCGATTGTGGAATGCCTTACCTATCACTATAAGACGTGCACAATCACTGCCAGTTTTCAAAAAATTAGTTACGGCTCACTATTTGCAGGAGGAATAGTGTTCATTTTAACATTATACTTATTTTACCCTTCCTCTCTGTCTTACCAAACTATATATCTACTGTGTCCCATAGTATGTGAATAATAATATTTAAGTCTACTATTTACTGTTCATTATAAACAAATTCTACCGTAATATTATTAGTATGTATGTATGTATGTTTTATTATGTAATATATCTTTCTCTAGGTACTCATCACATTTATCTAATCATCTACACTATAATATTTAATATCTATGTACACCAACTGCCCCAAATCTCTTCATATGTATCCTTCTCCATCCTATGGTTGCCTGTAAGAGATTGCCTCAGTGCGATAAGGCCGCCAATTGTCTACCACATAACCTGTACCTAAACAAAATCCATTTGTTGTATATTGAATTGGTGAACAATAAAGAGTTCTTTATTATTATTATTCTCTTTATTCATTTTAAAAAACTTATAAATTATATTTTTAAATACATATAAAAAAACATATATTTAAAAATATAAAAAATAGTATCCCACCGGCATCGAGTACAGGGACCAAGCTACCGGTGGTCAGGACTCCAGAGAGAGGAACTTCCTCACGATGCGCGCCGTATCAAGGAGTACTGCCTTCTGCATCTGGCCCTTGACCCAACCATCCAACCCGAGCCTCTTCAGATGTTGGTCGAGGCTCTTTGCTATCAGTCCGTTGACTGATACGACTATCGGTACAATGATTGCTGAGTTAACATTCCACATGTCGACAACCTCGTGGGCCAAGTCCAAGTATTTAACTTGTTTATCTGTCTCAGCTTTCACGAGATTCTCGTCATGAGGAATGGTGACATCAACAATCAATGCTCGGCGTTCGGATCGGTCTATCACCACAATGTCAGGCTTGTTAGCCACAACAGTCCTATCAGTGATGATAGACCGATCCCAGTACAATGTGATATGACTATTTTCTTGAACTGGCTCAGGAACATACCTATAGTACGGCACCTCAACTTCCACAAGGTTGTATTTCAGAGCAAGTCGCTGATGGATTATCCTGGCTACTTGATTATGTCTGTGTAAGTACTCGCCGTTAGCAAGACGAGAACAACCGGAAGTAATATGCCTGAGGGATTCACCAGGTTGGTGACACGCTCGACAGATGTCAATCGTGCCATCCCTCATGATATACTTCCGGTAGTTATTCGTCTTAATAACTTCATCTGCAATTGCACAGACAAAACCTTCAGTTTCCCCAAAAAGGTCACTGAAACGTAGCCAGGCCACGGACGCTAGTAGATCTACTTCGGGCCTGTGTAGGGCCCGATAGAACCTGCCATGTAGCTCCTTACTCTGCCATACCTCCCTGCGGCTGTCAGTGCTAACTATTGTAGGCCTGCGCCAGTTCTCTTTAGCCAAACCGAGCGGGGTGAGCCCGGTATCTACGTTGACTACATCACGATGCATGTCCACGTTCGAATTAAGAAAGTAGTCTCTGAGATTGCACACCTCGCGATTATGAAGGGTCTTAGCATTTAAAAAACCTCGACCCCCACATTTCCGCGGGATGTACAATCTCATGACTGACGACCGTGGGTGGTGCATTCGAAATGCAGTCAACTGAGTCCGGACTTTCCTATCGATGGTATCGAGTTCAGTCTGAGTCCACTTGAGTATGCCAAAAGAGTACATCAAGAGTGGCATGACCCAACTGTTACAGGCACGCACCTTGTTACCACCTGACAAAAGACTGTTAAGTACCTTTTTCAGGCGGCCAAAGAAACGTTCCTGTAACAGTTGTTTCATGTCGACTTCATTGATGCATAACGCCTGTGACATACCCAAGTATTTATAGGTCTCGGTTACGAGGAGTGATCTTAGGTTAGTGGAATCAGAGAGCTGTATACCCTCCGACTCCACCACCCGCCCTCGCTTTACATGAATGACTGCACATTTGTCCACACCAAACGCCATTTTAATAGAATTACTGAATGTTTCTGTTACCTTCAGTAAAGCTATTAATTGAGGATTGGTGTGGGCAAATAGCTTTAAATCATCCATGTAAAAGAGGTGGGATACCACCTGACCCTCTCTTCGTAGCCTATAACCTAACCCTGAATTCACTAGTAAAGCACTAAGTGGATTCAGGGCTAAGCAGAACCAAAGGGGACTCAGACTATCCCCCTGAAAAATACCCCGCTCTATTGTTATCGGCACGCCGCCACCCAAAGCCTGACGACACCCTGGATAGAAAAGAACCGTCCTCCATTGCCGCATACACGACCTTAAGAAGGTACATAGAGTTGTATTCACTTTATACAACTCCAGCACCCTCAAAAGCCATGTATGTGGCACGGAGTCAAACGCTTTCTTGTAATCGATCCAGCATGCTGTCAGATCTTTACGATTGCGGCGAGCTTGTTGGCTAATAGCCATATCAATCAGGAGGAGCTCCTTAGTACCCCGGGCCCCATTCCTACATCCATTCTGAGAGGCACACATAATAGAATTATTGTTTATGTGATTGTTAATCTTAGCTCTCAGGATGGATGTAAGAAGTTTATAGACCGTTGGGAGACATGTAATCGGTCTATAATTATTGGGCTCCAGGGTACTACCAGTTTTATGGAGCAGGTGAGTAACTCCTGTCGTCATAAAAGCTGGTAGCGTCCCAGATTCTATAGCGGATTGAAATTGTGAGGCCAAAACAACATGCGAACTCCGTAGCCACTTTAGCCAGAAATTGTGCAATCCATCCGGTCCCGGAGATTTCCAGTTAGACAGCGAACGGACTGCACAATCTACATCAGTGGCATCAATGTAGATTTCTTCCATTTCTGGAATGGTTTCGCATGCTCTTTCGACCTCACGCATCCAATCGCCTTCAGTGTGGCTAACGGGCACCGACCAAATGCTGAGCCAGAAAGCATTTGTGGCTTCAGCATCCGGCCGCCGCACGTCATCCACACTCTCATCTGTTCGCTCCCAGCTTCTATATACCCACCTTTGGTCTCTTTGGAACATACGGTTGACGGTATATCGATCAACTCGTTTTTTATATCTCCGAATACGGTTTGCCCATGCACAGACTTTCTGCTTCAGGAAGTCAATACGCTCTGTGACCCGAGACGTATAATCCTGGGGACTAATATCAGTTCCCGCAAACGCTCGGGTCACATAGCGCATCACTCTTGGGCGAGTATTGCCCGACCTGAAGCAGATTAGTTTACCGATGAGCACCCTTGCCTCGGCCACACGTCGTTCAATTCTGCATTGCCATGCTGGTATGGTAAACTTAGGTCGTATGGCAGGATCTTTAATGGGAAATTTAGCACCTGCCATACGACATGCCGCCACAGCAGTACAATACAGAATTGAGTGGGTGTCACCGAGGTTTTCACTATTTTCTAGATATCTAGGTAATAATGAATCAAGGGCACTCACCAGCGCTATATTACGTCTATGTATGGGCAACCGCGGGAGACGTGGCCTGACATGTACGGGCATTGATCGATATTCCCGCAACGCACATTCCAAAGCCTCCTTAATCTCTTCATTGTACTGAATACTTACTGGAATAGGTGTGTCATCCGGCGCAACACGAGTATCATCGTTTCTTTCTGCTGTAGAAGCAGGAGCAGGAGCCGGGGCGGGGGTGACACAGATATTTCGCAAGCATTCTAGCCGTAGAGTCTCAAGTACGGTTTCATTCAACATGCGATTGCGTTGAATGACCCGCACTTGGTCCGATAGTCGTTGTGCCGACGTGTTGATGGAAGGTTCAAGCGCCTGAAACAGAGGAAGCATCCGAGTACGGTACGCACTGAGGTTAGTTCCCCCCTCTGTAGCCGCAAAATATGCCCGCATGACATTTTCATTTATGGAAGTAGTCCATCGCATGCGGTGCACATCACCACCGGTAGCGGGGGCCCCACTCGAAGCCGGAGGGCGTCGGGGTCCCAAGCAGGTCGGTGGCCGGCCTCTCCCCGGCCGACGTACAGGTGTTGGCGACGTCGGCGGGGAGAAGAACTCGTCGCTCGAAGAGGAGCTCGACGCCGCTGGTTCCACTGCTGGAGGTTGCGCGGCGGAGCTTAGCGACGAGTCCGGAGATGTTGTTGGTGCATTCTTGTGTCTCTTGGCTTGTGCACGAGTCAGCATTTGCTCAACATTTAATTTTATTTATTAAATTTTGTTGGTGACAGCTGTCATCACGGGTCGGCATTCTTCTAGTATTTATGTATTTTACTTATTGGATTACTTATTACCGGAAATTTCGGGCTTAGTGGGGCTTAGGGTTTTCCTTTTGCCAGCTGGTGGGTGAAATCACTTTAAAAAAAATTGCCTAAAAATTAAATTTAAAGAAATTAAAATGGAGCAAAAATAAATTTGACTTCGGCGTTGTAGGGTTATTATTATTATTATACTGTTATTTCTTTGGTCAGATTTTCAATTCAAGTAGATACCAGAAGGTATAACTGGACAAGTCCCAAAAATCCAACAATACTTTACTGATCTCAGAACGATACAATAGATGGAATTTGTACAAAACGAACAAAACGCCAATGCCTTATATCTATTTTTTATGAGACAAACGATAGCTTAAATTTATCTCGAGCAACACCATCTAGTTGTGATGTCGAAACTAAAACTAAATTTATTTACAGCCTGAACAATTGCTAACCATTAGTTAAGAAGAATATTTCTTTAAAACTATCATGGTCACTAACATTATTATTAAAGGCATCGGGATATTTACCATCATCGTACTTCCAACAGCGTCGATATATAAAAAAAATCGAATCAATACAACTATGGTAAAGGAGAATATTTTATTTAGCAACTTAGCAGCAGCAATCCTACGATAGCAAAGCAATGAAATGTATATAAAATAGGTACACTATCAAAATTTCTTCAATCTAGTCGGCCTAACCAACCGTTTCTACACCTAATTTAAGGACTGACGAGCACATTTCTCAGCGTCTTCCCTAACTCGTAATTCATCAATCTTTTCATACAATCTCTAACAAGAAAGGCTCACATTACCTCAAATTATCAACTTAACCCTTTTTTACCCTGCAATATATTATCTTGCTGGGTTAAATGTGACTGACGGACATACGGTCGAGTGTACCGAGCCGATAGCGCGCAGTAGGTTATACCAATAATTTGGGGAATTTTCATATCGAAAATATTTTTTGTTTAGTGAAGTTATCGTGTCTGCAAGTATTATCGTGATGGTTTAGTTAAACGTTTTTATATGAATTGTCTTCTCTTAGAAATTCTCTGGGGACAGAATAAAAAAAAATAGGTATTGTAATATTATATTTATAAAATATAATGTTTATAATCGATGTTGTAGTTTATAAGCAATAATTTATTATTACTTTAAAATATAATTATTATTAATTAATAAATTAACCACAGTAACCAGAGACTATACCACAAATTTAACTATATTAATTATCGTAATATTCAGCTAGTAAAGCAGTACTTGTATCTACAACAGTATAACAGAAATTTCCCGGGAATTTGAAATAGGCAGTTGAGTGAAACATAAAAATACTCGGATTTTAATTTGGACACGAAATAAGATTTTCTGTAAAAGAATCAGATAATAAGGGTATACACGAAGTCATATCCGGATTTAAGAGTAGCCTTGACCTAAAAACCGGCAGGCGAGGGTTATGATGAGTCTATAGAATAACGTTCAATGCTTCTTTAACACGTAAAATAAATTATAGGAACTTCAAGTTCTGTATTTGCTCTTCGGAAATTTCTTTTCATCCGTGAAATGTACTACTAGGAATCATATACGTTTTTTAACATTATCAGAATAAATTTGTTTTCATAAATTATACATACTTATATCTAGTCATATTCTTCATCATAACGTTAATTCCCATCGCTACCGAAACTTTCAACTGAGTCCATGGTTCGCTTTTCTCAGTTTGCGTGTTATTCTGGCACTACACGTAGACGGATGCATCTGCCGATGTCTTCCCGATGAACACTGGTGCATCGTCAGACGTGTAGACACACCGCACGCGCTGAAACCCTTTGATCTGTGTCACAAAAAGTAACAACTGCGGATGAGTGCCGGATGCATCTGCGGACGTTTAATACCTAAAACAGATGAGCAAATTAACCCTACACGTTGACGGACGCATCCACCGATGAAGTTTGCAGATACATCTGTCTAGGTGTAGTGCCAGGCTTAGACTGGACTTTTGCATCTTCTATGAAGCGGGATGATACCCGAAAACCCCCCATAGACGCGGGATAGCACCCGAACCACCCTCTAGACGAGGCCGCATTAAAGCCGTGGGTCTGTTGGGAGCCCTGGGACATCCTTCCGAGGGCTTACCCGGGGCTCCCAACTATAGGCTGCTGGGCGATACCGTGGGGGTTTTAGTCGGTAGGAGTCCGGCATAACATCCATGAAGGATTTCCCCCATGGTCAAAAAAAAATAAAAATAAAGACTGGACTTCTGCATTGTTAGCTAGCCATGTTTAAATGGGGTGGACACCATATATTTCCACTTACGACGATCCTGGTATACCAACCCCTGGTTTTTATACATGCATACCGAGTGCAGGTACTCTTGACCTGGCTTTCATTCAAAATATCCTCTATCTGATTGACATACACGTAATGACAAACATCATGATTCAGCATTTTTGTTGTCTTTTTTTGACAATTTGATACCCTACTGTGTACAATAGAGCTAATGAATGAAACGGCTTCCAAACCATAATGATATATGTAGCCTCGGGGTACCATGTGTGTACACATAGCTAAAGAGAAAAATCGACGAGATCTATATTCAGTAGCCGTCCCTGTGTGTGTTTGTATATCGTTACTAGAAACGTGAACGTACGGTTATAGCCCCGTGCTATAACGGTAATGCCCAATTAAGGTAACTGTATTATTAAAACAAAAAAAAATGTCGCAACAAAAAAATGTAAATTTAATCTAGTTACCAAAAAACAAAGAGCCTATAAAAAGCAACGGTTGTCAAGGAATTGAGCCTTTTACCACACCACCTTAACAACGAACCAGAGACTGAAGATTAGATAATATCAATGAAATTCGATCAAAACGAGTACGACAGTAAGATCACAGTCAACCTAAAGACAAAATTATTCCAACCTAATGATAGTTTAAGTACCACTTAACAGTGAATTTAGTCCCTTTGTCACCCTTCAAGAGGTAACAATCCCGTAGAAAACATATTCTAGCTATTACCATTTTCTCCCCAGTTCCTTTGTGTATTGATCGCATAGATAAGGACAGAAGATTGACAAAACCATTGTTATCGCCCTTCGTGATATTCCTTTATTGTCCTCTAAATATTTTGCATAGTATTTCCCTCATAACATATTTAGATTATGAACCTTTTCGTCCGTTGTAGGTCTTTTAGAGTAATAAATAGTTATTAGATTTCTCTTTGTGTGGGTTATCATTTGGGGTTCAAGGTCATTTGCATCTATTACTGGTATAGATATGTATACCGAACTATATATTGGTAAGAATTCCTTGAAACCAATATCATTGTACATATTTTTAGGCCTTCTTCTTTTTTCTATTTTATTTTCTGCCCGTGTGAATTGTTTATTTCATTCCTGTGTTTCACAGGAATCTATCCCAGAGTGAAAAAGTAACCTTTGTGTCATTTCAGATAGTAAAATATTCATATTATGATTGAGTTACAAACATCGATTCATCTTGTTATAGATACAATTTTTCTGAAAAATTTGAACCTGATCTCATTCAACAAACAATTACTATGATTGATATTTTAAACGACTCACCAAGCATAAGTGGGTAGGTTAGTTTAGAGTTGACCTCACAAAATATTCTCTGGTCAAATTGGGGGTGTATAGAAAAAAGGGCAGGTCAGAAGCACTCTAAACCGACGGGTTAGCATGAAAGGTGACAATAGGGGAAACTTGTGAAGTGTATAAGGACAGATATAAGGGGAAGGATGTCCTTACTTACATTGTTAGAGTTTTGTATGGGGTTTTAGAGTTTATTTTGAGTAGATTTAACGAAACCGAGCTTGCATGAAAGGATTGATGACAGTAGAAGAAGCTCATGAAATTTGCCTACCCTGGAGGAAAATAGGCGTGAGCGTATGTATGTATGTATGTACTTAACCAAAATTATAATGAAAACATAATATTTTTGTAAATATAAAATTGATAAACGTAGGAGAAGACAATGTTAGGTATTGTTGCCACTGTACGATAAGGCCGCTAATTGTCTATACCTGCAATGCACCTACAAACAACACCAAGTTTTTATCCTTGGTGTACATGATAAAGAGATACTTTACTTTTACTTTAGGTATTTGTCTATTTATATATAGATCTATTTAATTCAAAATTCCACGTATTTTTATTTTATTTTTTTCATTTTGATACGTGAATGAAGATGATGATGGAATGATGGAATATTTTATGCCACTTTTGTAATTTTTTTGTTTTAAAAGAAAAAAATCAAAAACTAAAAAGTAACCTAAAAAGTATACATACAATTACAGTGTTTAGTTTGTCTTCCAGTTCAGGCAACATTTACTGTAAAATAAGGGATTTAATTTCTTTTAATTTAGGATTATACGTATCAAGTTTTAGATTTTCATTGAATATGTCAACGAAAACATAAAAGAGGATTTGTAAATAACCATAAATCAAAAATAATTCAACTCTTTATTCAATCTATACATTCAAAACCGTTTTTAATTGTTTTGATAACGAACACCTCCAACGATTTCAAAACAAAAAGATTTATAAATTTTTAATGCAAGTTTGGTTTGTTCTATAAATGAAACAAAACCATTTGTCACCATACTATTTTAATCTCTCTTTATACGTTTAGAAGGCTTTTGTAAAGTAGAACACAAAGAGTTTTACCCCACTGCTATTCAGCAACATTCAAATATTAATACAACGCGTACGTAACCAACATTTAACTGTATATTCCGTTAGTATTTTTCTTTGCGAGCTAAACCACAGCGACTGTTAATGTATAAGCTCATAAAAGTTTGTGAACGAAAAATATGTGAAGCATTGTAACCGCGAACTGGTTATGAGTTTATACTATGAATAGTGGCCCGTCACAGATTCGCACCGGAAAGTTTGAAATATTGTATAGTGAAATAGTGAGTCTAAGTCTCATGTGGTGTAAGTAGTGAGTGAAATATGTACGTAAAAAAAAAGAAGGATATTTAGGTGGTATTATCGACTAATAATACCGCAAAAAGGGATTCTAGCGCATTATTTAAAGCCTTCTCTTCTTTATCTTAGCTTTAATCCCAGTCGCAACCGAAGCATTCAGCTTGGAGTCTGGGGTCCGCTTTACCAGTCTAACAGCGGATTTGGCTAAATTTCGATATTTCTGTGAAGCGATTGCCATCTGACTTCCTCCTCCTTCCTTTTGAATTGGTTTATACAGCTTTTATGATAGTGACTGCTTTTTTTTTTATCGTGCGAAAAATCCCCACGGATACCACCCCCACGGAGCCGGTGAAGGCGGTTATGTCGGACTCGAACCGACTAAAACGCACGCCGTCTTGGTTCCTTGGTTGCCGGAGGTGAGATTGGCAAAAGCATATCTCTCGCACCCCGGCAGACCCAGGACCATCTCCTTCGAGATGGCCCCCTTCGGGTTGTGGGGACCACAGTGTCCCCATCTTGCCCCGGTTACGGGGAGGCGCTTTTTGCGCCGCCGCCGCGGCCTGCTTCTGCTAGGGTGACAGGCGGCTCCACCGGTCACCCCCAGGCCAGCGCTCATGGAGGACGGAGGTCGTTCTGCGACCTCCGACGTCCGGTTCGCCTTCGCTCTGCGCGGGCTTCCCGGGCCCGGAGTCTGGTCCGGACCCGACCGGCCGCCTCCTTCTCGAGCATTACTTGCTCGCAGAAGGAGGCAGCCGCACCCCAAGCGTTCGCGCATCTTACCATCGCTGTGAGCAACGTGGCGAGTGTGAGGACTCCCACCCCCAGAGCCGCCACTAGGACCCGCCTCGGCGTGTCCCACGCCGGGCACTCGGTCAGCGTCTGCAGCTCTGTGTCCTCGCTCGCATCACAGTGATGGCACTCGGACGTTGGCTCCTTCCGGATTCGACACAGGTAACTCCCGAAACACGCGTGTCCGGTAATCACCTGCGTCAGCCGGTACGAGAGGCTGCCTTGTGGCCTCTCTAGCCACTCCTCCATGATGGGTCTTACCGCCGCTATTACGGCGTGCCCTGCGCTTGGTCGCCCAAGTCGTAGCTCCCATTCCGCTACCATGTCCCTGTGGAGCTGAGACCTCACGGCCCGAATTTCTTCGGGCTCGGGTTCCCATCCCCGCTCCCGCGCCTCCTTTCGATACCGATATAGCATCGAAAGGGCTCTCGCATCCAGTTTCCACGGTAGGGATCCGGCAAGGAGACTCGCCGCCTCCAGGGATATCGTGCGGTACCCCCTAATGGCCCTGCTGGCCATTGCACGCTGCGGCCCACGCAGCAGACGCGCATTGTGGACCGTCAGAGTGTCCGCCCATATTGGGCACCCATATAGGGCCATGGACCGCACTACTCCCGCGTAGAGTCTCCTGCAGGAGTCATCAGGCCCCCTCATGTTGGGCAGCAGCCGCCCCAAAGCGGCAGCTGTGTCCTTCAATTTGGGGGCCAGTCTTCGGAGATGCTCCCCGAAGTTCCACCGGCCGTCCAGCACGAGCCCCAGATATTTCATCTGGGGCTTGATGCCGATGGAAATGTCTCCCACTATGAGGCTGGAATGATAGTGACTGCTGGCTGACCAACTTCGAACGGAAAGTCCGCTTATCCAATACTTAGCAGTTGTCGTCAACAAGCGAGGTTGGTTTGGGTACCGAGATATTGATGGAGCCTCAAAATTACCCTGTCGCTCTTACTACTACTACTCTTTGAACTTTCGGTATCCTATTTTCTAATCTATTATCTATCATTAGAATCTATAGAACGTTGTTTTTTCTTAATAAAGAATCTCTCTGAACGAGAAAAATCTTAACGTAAACTTATTATCGTAACACTTGAGCCTCTTCAGCAATTGGCAATTAAAAAGAGTGGCCGTGACTTTTTATGACCGTGATTTTTCCTACAGACTCCATCTAATGCATTACGAACAGGGGAATAAATATAAATGTGGCTTCTAATGTACATAAAATATACTAGGTACTTTGTTTTTCTCTAACGAGCTACTAGATAAGTTAAGAAAGCGGTATTATGGTCAAAAGGTTCTTGATTCGAATCCAGGCCTTTACTAACATCATAGTCTAACAATTCATCCTACACTAACACTATCGACACGAACCCTTTCCTTACAAAGCTGAACGGGTTAGGGAGAATACCAGTTGTACTTACTAAGAGGTTCGCTCCCTACTTCGTGGGATCGAAAACCATAGTTGGCGAAATGTGGGTGTTAATACACCTCTGCCTACCCCTTTACAGGCGTAAGTATATGTACTAATAATTACTTAGATATAAAAATTGTTCCTGTTTCTGCGACCGACAGGAATTTATTCCTGAAATTAAAATACTAGTTAAGTAAGAAATTTAAGCTTAAGGAAATTAAATTATATCCTATACTTAACAGTGTACTGGCTTAAAACAAAGAGTAACACTATAACATAACTAGCTCGGACACTATTCGTAATTTGCTAAATAAAATGTGTAATAGAACTTCACAACATAATATCTAGCACGTTCGCAAACAGACTGGGAGGCAACATCAATTGGATTAACAAACTAATACCACTTAGTGATGGCGTGTTTGTTATTTGCGAGTTAGATCATTACTGTCGTTTAAATTCGATTTCATAACACAAGAGTAGTAGGTATTGTGATTGGTAACAAAACGATTGCAATACCACTGAAATAATATCATCGTTACGAGTATATTCGAGAATGAATGTTAGCAGTCACGATTTCATTTGGTTAAGTTTGTGAGCTTGTGCGATTTGGATTTGAAGCTCAACTCAGATTTAATCACAAAATAGTAGTAATATTCTACAATATACTATACAGCGCTATTTAGACAAAAAGTAAACATAGCTTCTAGCTTGTATTTTTTTCACATATACTGTAAATAGGAGATTGAACTTGTGAAGACATGAGTTTGTAGCTATGTAGCTCTTGTTTAATATGCAGTTAGAAACTTATCAAATAGTGCTTTATTTCGAAATCTTTACTTCAAATACATACCTGCATATTATTATACTATACATATAAAATTACTTTTCCCGACTGACTGACTGACTGACTGACTTTCATCAACGCAGAGCCTAAACCGCTGACCTATAAACTTGAAATGTTTACAGTAGTTTTAGCGTTTTTTGATGTAAGCATCCACTAAGAAAGGATTTCTGGAAATTCCGCTACTAAAGGGGTAAAATAAGGGACGGAAGTTTGTATGAAAGTCCGACATTTTCAGAGTTAGGTGTACTAAATTTCATAAAATTGTGTATTTAAGAAATAAATGAACACGTGTATTAGCGTTTTTCAAAATTTAACTACTAAGAGGGTAAAATGGGTGATAAACGTTTGTATGGAAAGTTCGTCATTTAGGTCACTCACTATCAAATATGCAATACGAAATTTTCCCGGGCGAAACCGGGACGGGTCAGCTAGTTATACATAGAAATACTCAGATTAATCGTGATAGAATCAGTTATTGTAGAAACAGTTTTATTCCAATGTGTACTCGTAATTGGCGTAAACTACAAACCATATCAAGATGCTTTCTAAATTGACTTGTTTTATGAACACTAACCCATTTACAGAGTCCATTACAGTACTTCTAGAATGTTCTGTGTGCACTCTAGTTTTATGTTATGTGGGTAAACTTAAAACTCAAAGGTTATGTGTCATAGCGACTAGGACGCTGAAGAAAAGTGCTGTTTTCTGAAAACGTTTCAGAGGACATCCAATAAAACACTAAAGGTTTTTATAATTAATAGAGTCTCGTTTTTCTTAACATAATCATCTGTATCAATCGGAAAAGTATGAGCCTCATTGGCATCCCCTATTGCAGTCGATGCTTATACTTCAAGCTCTGCTTATTCTTTCTCATTTCCATTGGGCTTATCTTGGCTTTTATAGTGTAGACTGCTGTCTGGCCCCCCGAATCCAGGACGAAAGCTTGCGCCAAACCCTGGTGCTTTAGGCAGTAAGTGTCTTAGTAAGCAGGTGAACGTGCAGGTACACTTACTACCATTATAGGATTTAACTGACCCTAACTACATTTTGAGTGTGTCAGGAAATAAGATAAAAGCAATAGAAAATAAATCGCGACAGGATCCGCTAAACTTAGTTTTATTTCAACAAGTTACAATAATGCTGCACACTGTGCACGTGGCGAGCTCAATACCTAATGGCCTAAACCATTACGGCGTACTATCTCGCGAATGTGTTACAACTTGCTCACTAGCATGCAATGTATATCAATGCATATCAGGCATATAGTCGGTGAGCAACATATAAAGGGAGTCACCTTTTCTCTTTAAAAGATGTCGGTTTTCTTTGAAGTGTATAGTTTATAGGGAGCTCTTTCAGGACATACTTTTTATGAAGCTGTCACGATGCTAGTGGTTGACCTCTTGTTGCAAATAATAAACTTTGCAAGCACAGTAATCTTTTTCTTTAGGTCCTTAATAGAAAATAGATGTGATAGATTGAACAACATATTGTACAACGTATTACAATACATGCAATCTCTCTTCTAGATTCTACGGTATATCTTATTCAGGATAAAAGATGAAATATTAGGAACACGTTGAGAATTTTTTTTATTGTTTAGAGAGTAAGGAATAATTAAATTACGAAAGATGCTATTAAAACTATACGAGTTAACCTACATCGTTTTTACTTAAAATTTTATAGTTAAAAAAATGAAGTCGTTTCCACTATCTGTTCGCTGACATATTTTAAACTACTTTACCTATTCTAAGATGGTTATCGGTGGCATAGAATAGAACCATCTCTTCCTGCGGGAGTCATAAAAGGCGACTAAGGGATAGGGCTGTTCTGACAGTAAACATACAGCAATAGACTCGCCGTCTATTACGTATTAGTACGGACCGAAAATCATAATTGGCGAAACGTGGATGTTATTACACCTCTGCCTACCTCTTCGGGGATTCACAGACGTAAATCCCTGAGAGAATATTCAGCAATAAATAGAGTATAGAGAAAGGGAACGTTCATATCTGACGGAACAAGCGTCGCGTATTATCGGTCGCGTAACGCCAGAACAGACAAATTTATAGAAAAACACTTGACCGTTCACACTCAACCGATGTTACGCTAGTGCGTCGAGTGCGAACGGTCAAGTGTTTTTCTATACATTTGTCTGTTCTGGCGTTACGCGACCGATAATTACGCGACGCATGTTCCGTCAGATATGAACGTTCCCTAAAGTCTATTTGTAGGAATGAGATCAGTATTTCACGCGGATAATTACACGGGCAACAGCTAGTTCATTATATATTATAATATAACCAGTTTATAACAATACATTTAATTAAATACATACCTATAGGCTGAGAAACCAGTACAATGGGTGGCCTTATCGCTCGAAGTGTTTTCTACCAGTCAACCTTTGTATCACATTGTAATGCGATGTAACATAGGACAAGATTTTATTACCCCATTCGATATGTTTAGTATATACTGGAATAACATTTCGTATCAGTGAGCTATTTGCGATGATCTTTATTTTTATGACTACTGTATATTGAGGATAGCAGAGAAGCATAATAATATGCTCTCTTTATTACCCTACTTGCTGTAGCCCACGGGTTTACCCGGGTTAATTTATACCCTGTGAGCCATAGGAAGCTATAATATTCCCGGGTTAAAAAGTAACGTATAAGTAATTCCAGAATTTGGCATGAATTAGGTTTTAATCTACTTCAGTACTTTGACAGACTTTCTTTAATTTATAAAATTAAAACTTAAAAATGCATACTTTTTGGTTGCAATTCCACTTCTAGTGCCACGATTTTTAAAGCTTTGGGTGAACTAAGTGTTAAAAATTCCATTGAGAACCTCTTACAATGAAAAAACCCAATTATTTTAACGGTTAATATACTTGGAACTCTTTGCCAGCTCACGTGCTTCCTTTCGTTTCCACGTGTCCTGGGTCCTTTAAGCGGGGCGTGAAAAGGCGTCTGATATGGCCGTCAAGCTGAGTGCCACCACTTTCCGAGACTTTGATTTTAGCTTATCATCAGGCGAGCTGAAGTCAAATTGACGTGTCCTGTATAAAACAAATAAAACTTACATGACAAACAAAACCATTTTGGCTCATTACATACATAAGAATCAGACGAAGAGAGAGAATATATAAAGCTATAGAATAGTAAAATTTCAACAAGTAAAATTCCTTGACATGCCCATATCCAACCCCTAAAGGATAAGCAGAGGTGTTAGCCCCTATTACATTTGATCCAATATCATACGGGAAACTTTATCGCGATCTATCAATACGTCCATACTGCTGCTAAGAATGATTCTATATAAAAACTTAGTTAAACCAGAGTTACTATTTCACAAACTCAAGAAAAAAACAAATTCATACAGTTGGAACATCTGACAAAATGATGGCAAAGTGCCCGATATGCCAGCAAAAAATATCGTAATAAGAAAATTGTTTCTACGAAAAAGAATCGCATTATTCACGAAATCGCACATATGTGGCTAGTACACATGCTTACGGTAGCGATTCGAGCATGATCTGACAAAAACCTTTGCGTAGTGTTGTGACAGCGCTGACAGGTAGTATAATGAGTTGTGTGGGGTGCGGTGCGGATTATCGAGCATGCCGACTATGTTTTTGTTCCGCTACAATAGAGGGTAGATTATTACCGTCCCAGCAATATTTCCTGTTCCTCAAATTCAGTATTACATTTACTGACTCGACATTTGAATAATATTACACTCAGAATTTTGACTCTCATTCCGGGGAAAATCCTCATATAGGCTCCAAAAATCAGTTTAAAAGGTTGAAATTCATATTTTGGTTCAACCAAAAGTACCTGACATTTCCCCGAAAAATGTATAAACAAGAACCCAGTTATTATATTCCTGGGGTAGAGTGTATATTTGCCAGTGATAGGATCCCAATGATGTAACGACACACAGTGAGCTCACGTAGCGTTGTGTGTAGTGATCGTGTAGTAGTCATATATTAGTTAAATTCAATCCAATACCAAAACCTTCGAAAATCAACTTAACACCAAAAGTTGAGATTCAAATTTCATTAAAATACTTCCAACTTCACGAAAGTTATTGACATTTCCGCAAAGATTGTGTGAACGATATGATCGAGAAACGAATTACCCCCAATCGCACACCCGTGGGTAGAATGCATGTTTACGACAGCGCCGCGAGCCCAGTGATCTGACAAAAACCATGGCGCGGTGTTTTGACGGTGTTCAGTGCTCACAGGTGGTACAGTGGTCGTGTGGGGCGCGGCGCGGAGTATCGAGCGTGCCGGCGGCGGCGGCGGCGGCGCGCGCAGCAGTGCAACGGGCGCCTGAAGCCCGGCCGGCCGCGTCCCAGTGTTAGATGCGTCCTCCACAAGCCGCACAAATCAGCCGGCCGCGCGAGGCGGCCCGACCGCCTACCGCGAACACTACCCATATCCCTCACATATTAGGTACCCCCATCCCGATGTGGTAAACAAAACCCATGTGTTAGTGATGTGAAGTGTTCGTTTATTCGTTTTAAAATTTCTTGTTTAATTGAACCACGTGACGATTTTATAATTTTAGGTGACGCGATGAGCCGTCCGCGTAGTGTAATTAGTTAATCAATTATGTAACGGCCGTAATGGCAAAAGCTTTTCACTGGTAATACTATACGTTCGTATATTATATGGAAAAGCTTTTTCTAAATTAAACACGTAATGTTTTCTACTCGATAATTGCCCGCGTAAATATGTTAAGGAAAATTATTGTGGCGTGCATACACTTTCAAACATAGTTAAGACTAGGTTAAAGTTGAAAACGTTTAATTGTGTCGTATATTTGTTTTCAAATAAGCAATTTTGTCGCTAAAATAATAGTCATTTCGCGCACGGAAACGCTACAAATCGTGTTTAAGGCAAATTTAGGGTTCTATCGTTACTACGGCCTATTCAGCTAGTGCTTTGTGACCTATTAACTACCTAAAATGCCTAAATGTGTATACTATATATTATAATATCATTACGAAGTTTCATTCAAACTATCGCTAGCGTAGTCAATTCGTAGCACCTGCTACGGCGTAGCCTACGAGAGAACTACGCTGGGGAATTATTAATATTAGTTGTGAATATTAGCTCCAACGTGACGTAAATAACCGTGCAGTTTAATTATTTAGTAGGCGCGTTTAATTAACTATGGATATTCAGTTACCATTAATTACGCTAGGAAATTAATTAAACTACATCCTCTAGTTTAATACAATATGAAAGAAGTAACCTTGTTAGACGTATCACATGATTATTATCTTAAAACTTAATAGCGGTTTAGCGTACTAACGTCTACTAACTATCAATCAAGCAGTTATTTGCTAACTAACTTACTCATTACTATTCTAAGGGCAACAGCTGAATATATTAACAGGACTCAATACTTATCTCGATTTATTCTGTCTATTCTTTGATAAATAAAAATACTTAAAGTGTCCCTTCAAGGGCAATTTTGATTTACTCATATGTTTAAATAAAGGAGAATATGTTTAAATCATACCAATTAGGAGAAAATAGCCTTCTTTTATACGGTCTAATGAAGTTATATTTTTCTTTTTTTATAACATAACATAACATAAACTCACGCCTGTATTACCCGAAGGGGTAGGCAGAGGTGCTAGCACCCACATTTCGCCAGTTCTATTTTTATAATTACTAAAATCAAGAGTTTTGACGACGAAATCGTAACAATTCCTTTGTCTCATATTTTCCTTTTTTATACATAACCAAATTTGAGAATTATGCCAATATTGCTTTGAGAGGACTGTGTTAATAATGGACATAGAGTACGTACAGATTCAGAACGCTACTTAACATATTCAAGCATGGAAATCCCCAAAGGTGTAGGCAGAAATGGAGGCATCTACAATACGCTATCAATGATTTCAGGTCTCACGAAATTTGTGGCGAGCCTATTACCATCATTAGGGCACTTTGTCATGCGCTGTATGTTTACTGTCGGATGGAGAACAGCCCTATCCCTTAGTCGAATTTTACTACGTCCACAGGAAGAGATGGGTTTGATCTTTTCTCTACCGGGAACTCTCGCTAAAATAGATATATCCACACATGAAGCAAAGACTCTTCCTCATTGGATAGGCGAAGACAACATCAGATCTTTCTACTTTCTAAAATCCTGACACCTTTATCCTCTCCTACTTTCACAATTAATTTCATACATACACGAAAGTTGGGATAACTCTTGGTCTAGACTGTCCTTAATACGCCCTCAATGAAATAAACATACGCCAATTTGATTGCCTTTATCAGTTAGCCCATCATTCTCACCTCATTAATATGTTGTTATTTTATGCAAGTTCGGGACTTCACGCGATAAAAACTTCCACTGAAGTCCCGAACTTGCATAAAATAACAATGAGTTTACACCGCGATAGCTTAAAAATAATCATTAATATGTTTCTTGAATCTTCTTTCATCAATCCTCTCTATTGCTGGTATTCTGGAACGATACTCATTCTTCAATATCTAAGAACAGATTGACAGTGATTCGAAATTCAAAACTGAGTACCATTCTAGAATCTGTATTGAGACCGTGCCTTCGTACGGATACGTGCCGAACTCTCTAAGCATACCTTTTTTCTATTTGTCAGTACATCTTCTACTATACCATAAGGTTCTCTTATCACTTTCTTCCTAATTTGTTTCTATCAATGTCATACTTCTTATTCCTTTAACTTCCACAGCATTCAGTTTACTCTCTTTCTGCCACACCCAAAATTCATTACCCTTCAGTAATGGGGGACGAGTAAGTAACATAAGTTGTACAGAAACTTGAGTTTACATAACATATTATTACAATATCTCCAACCTTTTACGTTTCATCAGTTTAGGAGTGTTTTATGGCTTCCATCCCCAGTTCAAACGAATTTTGTCAACAACGAATTGTTTTTTCTTCTTTGGATTCAAAATTTCCAAAACTAGTATCTTCTTTATCACAGATAATGTTTTGTTATCTTGCTTGACTTTAGAGTAATATTCATGCCCACTGTAAACTTGGATAAGATAAACATTTTTTTTTATCTCGAATTGTAAGCGTACCGAGGTCTTCATATCCTTCTCTGCTTTAGCCTCTTCTTTCCAGCCACCCCCCACATCCTCTCAAAATAGTAATAAAACCTCAAACTTTCTGTCTTAAACCGCTTATTATTAAGCACTTCACCCCATTAGTTCGCAGATCATATTTATATCTAGTAAAATGTAACAGAGTTGACATGAGCGAAAGGATCAAAGGAACCCCTTTATGTATTACTAAAGTAGATATCCGGGTACAAAATATAGCCCTGGAAGTCTGTATGTAACGCGAATAAAAGCGTAGATATGAAAGGGTCCCGTCTCTGGCCGAACATTAAAAATGTTTAACGGCTTACACAGACAATGTCATATCGTATAGTTAAACCTCATTGTATATTACTGTAGTAGCCTTCGTACTGTCATCTGTATAGCCCCAAAGAGTAGGCAGACGTTCCTATCTCAATACAAAAATGGTGTCATTTCAATTTTCGATACCATGTAATAGGGTCATTTGGTGTTACGCAACTTATTTACGCTTCAACACATACTTTTAATACATCTTCCATATAAAATGATTTTTATAAAAATCTAGTATTATTTCATATTATACTATAGTGTTGAAATATTGTGACGTAGACTATTTCACCCATTGATCGAATTTCGACAACAATCGTCATTAAAAATTAAAGTAAAAGGGAAAAATAAATTTCTAAATGTCGCTTACTAAGCTCGTCCCTACCTTAATAAAACAAAAAACATAAGAAAATCGGCTGATAAATAAGGGACAAAAAGGAAATGTTTCCTCTTTACTTATTTATATAGATAGACAATAGGCCCAAGTTTCTCAAAGATCGGTCATATTTGATTGATGCCGCTGTCCTTCCTATGACGTAATGTTTGATGCCTCCCATGCGAAGTTTTGAGATTACTTTATCGATAGTCAGAGCTAAGAGTCTTATATCTGGCCAAAAAACTTTATAAAACAGAGCATAAAAAATCTGAATCGCGATTTCTTCCAATCTATCTTACAAAAAACTCGTCAATATTTATTTTCAACGGAAAACCGATTTTCGAGATGTTTTTTGTTTTATCCGTTGAGACGGTTTCCTAATCCCATTATCCTTTAAAGCTAATATCCATTTGCTTGATATAATCTCTTATTCTTTTTAGTACCCCCATGGGCATACCGAGGGATCATACAGTGTATATTTCTTATAAACTGTTACAATTTTCTTGTCAGTAGCATGGAACCACGTTAACCTATTTTCTCTTGTCACTTTTACAATTGATGTGCGATGATAAGAATCTGAACTTTAACAATATGTACCAGTTAGTCGAAGATTGATTTATATCAATGGATATAAGCTCTTTTTCAATTTATATACGAATTAGAATGCGTTTAGATTTATAAAATAATCTGTTAGATATTTTTAGAGATTTAGAGATTTAGATTTAGATAGAAGATTTAGAGAGAGATAGATATAAATATCGAGCATTTCATTATTTCTAATGTTTTTCGAACTTAAAAGTTAGCATAATAAATGCTATAAAAATCATTCAAAAATTTTTAGGTTAAGTTTTGATGTGTTCGATTGTCAAATTGGATTAAATGTTGCAGGGTTATTCTATTAGTAATTTGGTAATAACATGCCCGTATACTACTACAAAACTTGTTTAGTAAAATATAGGTGTACCTATATAGGAATGAGTGCATAATTAAAATTCAACAACGTAACGTTAAAATACAGCCTTGCCCTTTAGTAGGTATATATTTATAACTCAGTGAAATGAGTTGTTCTTAAAGCAGTCTATTTACAATCTAATATTTATCCAACTTTATACATTACACAGGAATGTATAAATAAATACAAGATTTTAAATTTAAAACACGAGTTTTGAAAGAAATAAAACTGATTGAATAAAAGAAACATTAAAGCAAATAAAGTTAAATAACGGTGATTAAAAAAATTAATGCAGTCATTTAAAATTCTAAGCCACACTAATAGCAAAGCTATAAAGGCTTCAATTTCAAAATTATAAGGCTCTATAGTAGTATAGAAACTTATACAAGCTTTTTATTAAAACTTATAACCTACTTCTTTATTATCGAATTAATATCGGCGACGCCACAATTACTGGTTGTATCCACAATAATAACTCACTTAATAAAGGGTTTTATTATATTTATCACAATATTGAATCCTATGCCGATCTAATTATGGCATCGATTCGCCTGTAATCTTATTTACTTCATCGAATTATATTGTTAGCGCTCCACTTTATATTTTCTGCGTTACTTAATAGATATTAGCACACTTTATGCTAGACTTACAGTGAATTATGTTGGTATCTTCATCATTCGATCCCGGATGCTTCCAAGGCGTACACTTACTTAGTTTGAAAATGGCATATGCGGCTTGTACAGGAACTGTCATTTGACCTACTAATCTTGAGAGCAAGACGTATGTAAAATTGTAAATTATGTAGTACAAAACTTACAATATTTGTACATACTCCTCTTGCCCGAACCACCTACCGACTGAACTCATTCATGATCAGGGCGTGCGTCAACGCAGCGTGCCGGAGATTCGACATTGATATATTTAATACAAATACTACACAACTAAAGAGAATATTATATAACGAATACTTTTCTCATACTAATCAGTAGGAGAAGGGTATTCGTTGCATATGACTGCATGTCTTGCATTTGTAATGTTTTTTTTTAAATAATCTTTGTGAAAACTTTTAATTGGCCGTAACATTGCACATTAACATTGCTTTTTGTGTACCTACTACCTACTAGCTGTAAGTTTTCCCTAAATGTAAAATAAAATAAAATAAAATAAAAATTGTGTAGTACAAAATGTACAATCATTGTACAGTATTGTACCTACAATTTAATAAAATATGGTACGATGTTATTATTTTCATGTACCATAATTAGTACAGACTACCTACTAATAACACTTTTCCCACTAACTCCATTACATTTATTAGCTAAGTGCTATAATTATCGATTAACACTCCACGAATAGAAACTCATTATATATAATTAGAATTACTGAATATTTAATGAATGGAGAGTGCAGTACAGAATATCGTTTATAGTTGTCCTATGTGTATTACCAGAACTTTTGTTTTACTATTTAATACTATTTATACTGTTGATTAATTACACTTGGTGGAATTTATTGTTCAACATATTGAGAGCACTTGTAGTTTTTCCACAGTATTAATTTTATTGAACCAAACCGGTTTCATCTTACGGCATTCTCAAAGGTTTACATTTAAGGTTTTACATATTCTAATTTCATACATAACGCAAAAGCGGTCAGGTTCATTAAAATAAATTCTGTGAAAAAGTACAAGTTTTTTTTATGGGACACGTTAATTTGACTTCACCTCGCCTGATGTTAAGCAAAGGCCAAGTCTCGGAAAGAGGGTCACCATCGGAAACATGTATCATGTTAACAGTGGTGGCACTCAGCTTGACGGCCTCATTAGATGCCTTTCCACGCCCCGCTTAAAGGACCCGGGTCTGGTACTGTTCTCAATATGTGTTATTATTTAATTCTATGTACCTATCCAGTGAAATGAGTTTTACATACATATAACTTGAATTACGATTGCTTATCTAAAATCTTAGCGGCATAGTTCACAGAATGCGTTTATGCATTGTCTTATTCCATAAACAACCATCTGATATAACTGTATGGTCATAACATCGATGTTCCTACTTAAGTAAGAATTATAATAGTTATATACGCATATCTTTAATTGTCAAAAAATAAACTGCAACGTAAAAAATAACTACCAAAATCCAGTATTGAGCACACTTCTTTTTCGTTTATTAGATATATATTTTTAAATGCTGGTATAAATCAAAATACTAATAACCTTTCTGTATCTTGCAAAAAAGTGAGCAATATTTTCTGTATCACGTATCCACACCATGTTAAGGGTTAAAACTTTTTCTTCCGCAAAGATAAACGCTTGTTTTATGGTGACAACGCAGAATAAATAACATTGCCAAAAAAATGGACTAAATCGTTGTCCAAGGGTTTTCTTTCACAAACTTTTTTGTGGTGTATCCTTTTCGAAGCGTATTATTCATCATGATGCTACAAATACAAGGGAGAAAATCTTGTATTTCTCCGGGTGTATTTCTTGTCTGTTAATTAAGATTTGTAATTTGGAGCAATGATTTTGTTAAAACATTGTTGGGACGGTTTTAAGTCTAAATTTTCATTTATCCATCCAAACATTGCTTGAAGGAAATTTCAGTTCGTGATTAGGCGAAATATTTTAGACTTTATGTTTAAAACATGAGTGCTTATTTTTTAGTATTACTTTTTTATAATATTTTGTTAATATTTCACACAGAAAAGAACAGAAGTCCTCATCGTAAATTGGTGAATATAATATGAAAACCAAAACGATCAACATTAGTTATTTATATGAAAGGCTACTCAGCTTCCTTCTACTTTTTGTGATTCACATAGATACGCCGATATCTCAGGCTTACTTTAAAATCAAAGCACGACTAAAAAAGGCCCAAGAAAAGATGTAGTAATTTTTTGTTACAAAAACTAAGATGTAAGAACAAAGGGAACGAATCATTCAGCCTTCCATTTATCCAATCGAAATACAAAGAAAATTCATCGAATCGTTAGTATCAATAAAAACATTATGTCCTGGAAAGTACTTTGAGGGACGTTAAGAAAATGTATTTAACCTCATTTAATCATAACAAACGACTCTAAGAATGTCTATTTCAAATACTTTTCAATAACATTTTTCGCACGATTAAGCAAGAATTTCTCAAAAGTTCGCAAGTATTTCAAGTTACAGATTAAAGTAACCGGTTCTTTGCGTTTATAAGATCAAATTGACAGTAATGAGCATTATTCCTTGCTGTAGAGAGGGTCGGAGGGAGCAAGGGTACGTTAGAGTGATTGATGATCAGTGCCTCGTATAATTAATGTGGCCTGACCGATCCGTCTGCAGACAATTAGTTGGATTATAGCTGTGAACGTTTGTTTCCTTCTCTATACATAGCTGAATGGAACGACCTTGTGGGACCGAAGATGCTCGTCATTTTTATTTGTTTAGATAGCGTGTAATTTGTGAAGGTTTTATTGGATTCATTCGGCGATTGCTGACAATGATAGAAAAGGATCTATGTCCCTTTTCTTGGCAGAGGAAAAGGTTATTCGCTTCTAAAATGTCAAAAAAAGACCTTTTCTATATAAGAACAACATGTAAGATAGTCAGATGCAAAGCTGCAGAAAATCCTAAATATGTTAAGGTCCATATTTTAAAAATCCAAATAATGTGACATTGCTTCTCCCGTTCTTGTTTCCATGGTCTATGAAATCTTTCATCTGTTGCGAAAAATAAGTATCGTTTAAATACATTTTGACATATTATATTATTTGTGAAATACAAAGAAAATGTACGTATCCCTTATTTCTTTTCGTAAGTATTTTTTTGTTTAAAAACATCTACTTTCATTACAAGATCATCTCACTTTCCAAGAAATTTGTCTGAATAAGAAAAAGCCTTAGAAACTCATTATTTTTCAGAGCATATGCCTAATCAAAAGACGCTTTAATCTCAAATACTTTGCTTTTCATTTTCCGAAATTGTATCTATTTAAGTTAATTTGCCCGTAACTTGCAAAGCGGCGTGCATTTACAGTACCTTTAATATTTTAATATATCTAAGCGCGTACTCACAGGAAGAATTCTGGGATTAAAATATTCTTATCATTTTCAAAGTTGGAACAAACGCGTTCTGGAGATAACTCTGTCCTAAGCTTCAATTAGAATATGTACTGTTTATTTTGCTATCTTTATTACTGTAGATTGACGCCGAAAAATTATGTTGATACTGATTTCAAAACAATGTTATCAATTTTATACAGTAATACTCCATAACATGGGTTTATCAACATCATGTGAAGAGTTTTTGTAAAACTACTCACTCAGAGTAACTGCTATAGAACTCTGTAGCATGTATTCTGAAGTAAGTAGTAGCCTGTAAGTTCTGAATCTCATTTCATTTACAGATATGACAGATTTTCAATGATAATCTATCCTCAGTACTAGTTATATTTATGACTAGAATATATTTTTTTTTATAAAACGTTTGACTTCACCTCGCCTGACGTTAAGCTAAAGGCTCAGTCTCGGAAACAGCTAAATGCTAAAAATCAATCGCTGTTCGTTAGTCTCGCTAATACTCAAGAACGGCTGAACGGATTTATCTTATCTTGTTCTTGAAATGTTCGTGGAGGTCTAGGGAAGGTTTAAAAGGTCAGAAAAATTTTAATAGTTGCCTAGAAAACCCTAAAAACAGCCCTTTTCTTTTTCCCATATAAACATTTCTAAGTCGAGACGAAGTCTGCCGGGTCAGCTTGTATATAGATACAATTCGAGATTCAGAACCGAGTATAGTTCTGGAAACGGGACTTAACAGGTTCTAACAAAAAAGGTTTAAGTACAGTTTAGTGCAATAGGCATTATTTTCTACGAGATCTACTTACCATAAATACGTATTTGAATACAATATATACGTCTTGACATTGAACTGACATCGCCCTCATTATAATTCCGATACGGCTAGCTATCGTTTTATCTGGCGTCAAATCTTACTAACGACGGATATTCAAATGGACGATAAAATATTTCAAAAGAATATTTGTGTCTCATATTTTTTTACTATTTGTGCCTTGATCATACGCGCCGAATGAAGTAGCGAGACAGTGCACTTGGCCTCTGCTCGGTGTGTATGAATCGAGTATTCTACTCGGCCGACAGCACTATCTCGCCACTCCACTTGGTGTGTGTGATCAACACTTAATTCTGTAAAGGTATATCCAACTAACCCTGCTCAGTATATTAGTGTTGGTAGAGTTTTGGACGCTATCCATGGTTATTCTTTGCGATGTGCCTTCAAAAATTGTTATTGATATACTGCATTCCAAATATTAATTGAAGATATCTAGTGACAGCCTCTGTGGCGTGGTGGTAGTGCACGTGACTGCTACGCAGGAGGCGAGGGTTCGATCCCCACTCAGTGCAAATATTTGTATGCATGAATATGGCTATTTGTAGTGCTCTGAATGTTACTATGTATAATATGTATGTATTTACAAAAAAAAAGTATCTAAGTAGGTTTATCTGCATTCTAGATTCCGTAACACAAGCTAGTTAAGCTTACCATGGGTTTAGATAGCGTTGTGTAGAATTTTGTTGAATATGTATGTATGAATCGTTTTCATATCATAACTTGATATCACTCAATTTTGTAAAATTGAATATAAAATTACCGATAAGCGGGTTATAGCAATATCATAGTACGTACTACAGTAGCTATACAATGTACAATGTAAAATTCAGACAATGTACAATTTCAGACAAAGAAATGTACAGAATACAACTCCAAAGTCATTCTCCAAGATGTTAGTTTAATGCCCGTAAAATAGCCCGTAACCGATTGAGACAGGCTACAATGACGTCACAGTTGGCACACATCATTACATGACGTTGGAAGGAAACCTAAACTTTATCTATCCAACTAAAACTGTTTCTATTCGAAGTAACACGTTATTGAAGTTTGTGCCACATTTTATACGAAGTGTTCTAACAATGGTAGCATCTAAGACATTTTATTCTAGCTGAAAATATCTAAAGTTTACAATAATAGGTTTCATATTTTTGTTTTAGAACAGATATGTAAGATATTTGAGAAACAGATATAACTTTTTTTAATGCAGAGACGTGGTATAAGCGGCATTATAAAGATGCAGATGAGTAAGTGCTCAAAATGATACACATATTGAGAACACTTGTATTTTCCACAGTATATTGAACCTGACCGATTTCACCTTACGGCATTCTAAATACTGTGTAAGTACAAGTGTTCTCAATATGTATTGTGTAACAATGAATTCCACCAAGTTCCATCAATAAACAGTATATATAATAGCTCAAAATGATATTGATAGCTACTAATGATGTTAATACCAATTTTATTAATGTGGGAACGGAACGTTGTAATGAATGGTTTATGATTGAGTGAGTGACCGAGGAATGAACGAGGTGAGAGAGAGATGATTATTCACAAGCAAAATGGATTCCGTGGTAAAAGCTGTAAAAGGTGTGGAAATAAAAAGCAGTGTTTAAAACAGTAAAATGTTTTTTCTTATTCGCTTGCGCGCCCTCTCCTACATTTGGGGGCTCGTCCGGGATAGGGAAAACAAATAAAACTACCAGGAGTGCGCGTGCAGTGAAAGATTACCAAAACACGCTACGAAGACGCTACGTGTTGGCAACGTGGTAAAAGCTGTAAAAGGTGTGGAAATTAAATGCTGTGTTTAAATAAAACAGTAAAACGATTTTTTTATTCGCCTGCGCGCCCTCTCCTACATTAATTTAAATTGTATTATCATTCGAATTGAAGGCGTGTACCAAATATTAGAACATTCAGTCAACAGGAAGACGGGAATATCAAGATATTAAGATCATTTTGAGTACTTTGCTAGTCTAGATCGATTGATGCTGACTATACGAGAGTAATATAAACTAGAGAATCAGAGTAATAAACGACGGTAAACCAAGAGTAATGAAAGTTCTAGTGGGACAATAAAATTATAGGTTCTATTCTAATTCGTGTCGTCCAAAAGGCAAAGTACAATGGCCATAATACAAGCAATATAAATATATGTAGCTCAAAGGTGACTGACGGCTGACTGACATAGTGATCTATCAACGCACAGCCCAAACCACTGGGCGGATCGGGCTGAAACTGGGCATGCAAGTAGATGTTATGATGTAGGCATCCGATAAGATTTTGATTTTAAACCAATCGGGCTGAGACTTTGCATGCATAAAGGACTCAACACTAAGCGAAAACCGACATCCACGCGGGCGGAGCCGCGGGCAATAGCTAGAGTAATATTAACATGGCATATGCAATGCATATAATAGTATTTCTATGATTGTGTTTGTGATTGTGTAACATAAATATTATTTAGACATTTAATAGAAGTGGCATATGCTTTAAATTCTTAATATTTCGCAAGGCCAATCTTTTATAGCCGTCGACTTGCACTTGACTAGTATTTTATGGTTGCTCATAAGTTTTCAATTTAACAAAGGCTTTAGTTTAGAATTCTACTATATTTTCTTTCATAAACTAATTTAATAAATCATTCGATATTAGCATATAACTAGCCAGCACTCCTTTTTATTTAAAACTGATAATATCATGTAAAGTGGAATTCCTTTCTGCTTTTAATAGGAAAACTGTAGATAGTATGTCAACAATTTTGAATTTTTTATAGCATATTTTGTTTTATCGCATGAAGAATGCTACTTATTTTATTATAATCATATTTGATAACTTTATAAATTCTGTACATACATACGATACCTACACTGAACAAATTATTTATGTATTGAAAAAGGGCAGGTCAGTGGCACTTGAAACCGGGGTTTACATGAAATATTTATTGACAGTAGAGGGGGTTCGTAAAGTATTTAGATACAAGCAAATAGTGGGCTGTTGTCTCTGCCTATACATGAGAGAAATAGGTGTGAACATATGTTTGTATAAATTCTGTATCCATACTAATAGATACTAATATTATAAATGCGAAAGTAACTCTGTCTGTCTGTATGTTACGCTTTCACGCCTAAACCACTGAACCGATTTTGATGAAATTTGTTATAGGGGTTAGGCCTTGAGAAAGAACACAGGCTATGTTTGGTCGCGATAACCGACATCCATGCGGGTGGAGCCGCAGGCAAAAGCTAGTGTTTGTATAAATTCCGTATCTATATTTAATATTATAAATGCGAAAGTAACTCTGTCTGTGCGTCTGTCTGTCTGTATGTTACGCTTTCACGCCTAAACCACTGAATCGATTTTGATGAAATTCTGTATAGGGGCAGATTAGGCTTTGAGAAAGGACATAGGCTATGTTTGGTAAAAGCCGCCGCGGGTAAAAGCTAGTAAAGGAATAATCTCTTTATAACTTACATCAATACAAAATTCCACATAAAATAGAAAATATTATTCCGATGAAGCGAATTTAAAATTATGAGATATTCTAGTGAAATAGTGAACCAGGTGCTTTGAAATTGTGCTCGCAATTCATAGCTTCAATCTGAAAAATCGTGTATTACAAATCGAAAAGGTTCTAATATTAAAAGTTCTGCTTTTACTTTAAATATATCTCCAAGGATCACTATCTAGAAGTAACTATTTCTTACTTTCTTTGTATTTTTTAAATTTTTGTACTACCTATTTTGTTGCGTCATTGCGTGAATGATAGATATAATCACGCCTTTATCCTTGGAGTGTTAGGCAGAGTTCACAATACGATACGTGGCATTTTTTTAACACAAAACACATTTATTCAAAATTTTCTAATAATAGGTAAGCCACGATACTACCTATGATTCTATCCAAACACAGGCCTCACTCAAAGGGTGTTGCAATGAGCATTTTTGAAACTGCTTTGTAGCAAAATAATATTAATCAGGAATATGGAAGCATCGATTTAACACCGAGACGAAAATTGATCCTCGGCAAAAAAATGTCCTTCCGGCAATGTGCCATATTATACATTGTGACACTATTTTGCCGAGAAGCAAAATAAACCTCATGAGAAATGATCAAACAATGATGTATTACTACCTAAAATCTGAGAATGTTATGGCTAAACACTAACCATAGTTTGTGTATAAAAAATTGCGGCTTGAGTTAAATTTCGAAATAGCAACAAACAAAACATCTTCTTACAATTTCTATCGAGGTCGGTTTTACTACGAGATCTATTACTGGGCTTCGTGACTATCCCTCATTAACGCCCCGAGCCGGATCTCGCCAGTTCCCACACAATACCTCGCGGATACGGCTAGAAACCTTTCTCCGACTAACGAGAAATCTGACGAATGAATAACGTTGACACCCCTCATTGTACAAAATTAAAATTAGAATTGAAAATATGACGTCATATTTTTAAAAAGTAAGAAGTAATTTTGTACATCGAATAATTTATGAGTTCTCTGCTCTTTTTTATATTTCTTTGTTCATTTTTTCGGTTGAAAACAACATTTTACATATGTTCTATTTTATTTAAAAGCATATGTCATGATTGACATGATTTTTAAACTATCGCGGTGTACACTCATGGTTATTCATAACTATTCAGGACTTTCACTTACGTTTGCCGACGTTTCGAGTGCGATGCTGCATCGCAGTGTATATATTGGAGGCCTCATATATTGTATGCATCGGCAAAATTAAGTGAACTAATTTTTATCGCGTGAAGTCCCGAATAGTTATAAAGAAACACATTTATATACGTACATTTGTATGTAATATTTTTGTCAATTTTTCAAAATTTTGTTTTAATAGATTGCGTTGGGTATTCGCTATGACAATTATGTAAAGTGAAAGTAATATATAAATTTAAAATAAGATTTATACCTACACATCTTATTTTAAAGTTATATATTTTAGATTATCTGAAAAAATAGAAAGAATATTTAGATTTATCTGCGGTAGCCTAGTGGTATGGGTAATGGACTGCTGAGACGAGATCTCGGGTTCGATCCCAGGTTTACCATGGCACATACCAATGACTTGTCGATGCTTTTCGAAATTATATTAAATAAATAAATAAATTATGTGTGTATTTATCGCAGGTTTATAAGTGCACGGTTAATGGCAATAGGCTCGCCACCTATTACATTGGGACCTAAACATAAACTGGCGAAATGTGGGTGCTAGCACCTCTGCCTACCCCTTCGGGGAATACAGGCGTGGGTTTATGTTATGTATGTATGTATTTTAGAAGTTTATCTGATATTAGTTAATTACAAAAAGAAAACCAACACATGTCGATTTTGTTTATGTTGATTCAGACATGAAAGTAACGGCGGCGTGACCTAATAAATGTGACCTAGTTAAATTGTTAATTGTCATTCTGACAAATTACCTTAATACGACAAGAGTTTTTTTCAGTCCATTTTAACCTTGCAGTATTGTTTTTGGTTTTATTTATAATACTAGCTTTTGCCCGTGGCTCCACCCTCGTGGATGTCGGTTATCGCGACCAAACATAGCCTATGTCCTTTCTCAAGGTTTTCTACCCCTATACCAAATTTCATCAAAATCGGTTGAGTGGTTAAGGCGTGAAATCGTAACATACAGACAGACAGACAGACATAGTTACTTTCACATTTATAATACTAATATTACTAATATGGATATGGATTACTATCAGACCCGGCGAACTTTATACCGCCCGCGTGGCGTCCGATTCCGTTCCCGCGGCACTCTCTACTATATTACATAAGCATGTATTATACATATAAACCTTCTTCTTGAATTACTCTATCTATTAAAAGAAACCGCATTAAAATCTGTAGAGTAGTTTTGAAGATATAAGCTTACATAGGAACATAGGGATGCGGAAAGCGACTTTGCTTTATACTATGTAGTGATGATGATGTATTATGCCATAGTTGTGACATTTTAGCAGCAAACATATTTACTACTAGCTGTGCCCGCGACTTCGTCCGCGTGGAATGTACTTAATAAAAAAAAACAGTTTTTTTTTTAGCCTAAGTTACTCCTTATTACATAAGCTATCTGCCAGTGAAAGTCCCGTCCAAATCGGTCCAGCCGTTCCAGAGATTAGCCAAAACAAACAGACAGACAGACAGACAGACAGACAGACAGACAGACAGACAAAAAATTTAAAAATATATATTTTGGTATGTGTACCGTATATACATTCATATGCATGTAGTAGAAAGCGGTTATTTTAATATTACAAACAGACACTCCAATTTTATTTATTTGTATAGATGTATAGATGTATAGATATTGAACACGACAGCAAACGACCGGACGGTATGACTCTGGTGCCGTGGAAGAATGGCAAATGTCTTTTGTGGGATGCCACCTGTCAGCACGGTTGCCTCCAGCCACCTGAGCCGTACCGTCGTGTTTCCAGCAGCCGCTGCCGAAGACGCGGCGGAAAAGAAACGCGGCAAATATGCGGCCTTAGCTGAACAGTATATTTTCGCACCGTTTGCAGTCGAGACGATGGGTAGTTGGGGTTCTGATGCTAAAAATCTAGTGAGCGAATTGGGACGCAGGTTGAGGGATAAAACCGGTGACTCTCGCTCCGCCTCGTACCTGGGGCAAAGGTTGTCCGTTGCTATCCAGCGGGGTAATGCCGCTAGCGTCATGGGCACCTTTGCCCCTGGTATGGTGAGGAGCGGGTTAATTGATTAACTTTGACAATGTATTTGCATTTAGCGTTTAAGATGACATGTATTATTAAAATATATTATATTAAAAATCTATTGAACACAAAAAAAGAGTATTAACGATATCATATGTATACGCTAAGAGCTCTATTAACGTTATAAAATAAACCATTTATTTTAATGGAAAGAATTTCCTGTACTCCTTATATAAGTTACAGCACTATTTCTCTCGCTGAAAGTATCCAGAGTAGCTCTGGTTACCTTATCCACTATGAAATATATAGCTTCCGTTTTCCGTAACTTGCTAGTACTTCGTACAGCTTCAGACTTTAAAATGATATAGTTATTTAGTTCATTTCTGTTCCTTTTTTGAAATAAAGATGAATAAGAATGAATATGTAGTATGGTGAGTTAAATAAAGTATACTAGAAATTAAAATGATTATTCTATGAATTAAATATTGTTATGGTGGTTGATGATTTCTGTGGTGGAACGGTGGAAGGTTCGACTGCTACATCAGAGGTTGTGGGTTCGATTCCTGCTCAGCGCAATATTGACATGCATGAATATAGTATTTACAATGATCTGGGTATTTTTTAGGTATGTGTAATATGTGTGTACGAGTACAATCGAAAAAAAAAATGTGTTCGATTTAATAATAAGAATAATTTTTTATATGTATTTAAAAATATAATTTATAAGTTTTTTAAAATGAATAAAGAGAATAATAATAATAATTGTCTTTATTGTACACCAAGGATATAACATTACAATAGGTACATAATAGCAATTCGGTAGGTACATACAATTGGCGCCCTTATCGCTCTGCGGCAATCTCTTCCAGGCAACCATAGGATGGAGAGAAAAAATAGGACAAAAATATTTCGGGCAGTTTGGTGTACATAGAATATAATAATAAATAACCAAGAGATAACAGATATATATAGAACAGATAGACACAATAGCTACCTAAGTATAGGTAGATATACATAAATACATCAAACATACATACTATCAATATCATAGATATCATAACATTAATATACACATAAATACTAACATTTTACCATAATATAATCAAGGAAAGTTATTTATTCCACTTCTGTCAGAGATACTAGGTAGTGTTCTTTGACTTGTCTTTTGAATAAAGGCAAGGACTGAGCACGCCTAATAGTTACGGGCAGAGCATTCCACAACCGAGCCGCTTGAACCGAAAAGGATTTGTCGGCAAAGTTGGTGGAATGACTCGGCATTTTTAATCTCAGATTCTCCGATGATCTCAAAACCCTCGAGTGCGTGTTGTGCAGGAACTCAAAACGTTGTTTGAGGTATGAGGGAGTTACGGGATTAAATAAAATATTGTACAACACGGAAAGAATATGAGCATTCCGGCGAAGGCGTATAGGTAACCACTTGAGTTTTTTTCGAAATTCAGAAACATGATTTGTATACTTAGCATAAATAATGCTTTAAAAAATCATTTTTACTCAGATTATCTGGACAGTGGCGGTCTACAACTGTGCGTTTCTTTAGAAACTTTCTGCCTCGCACAAATAAACTGTGGAATGAACTGTCGCCAGCGGTATTTCCGAACCAATACGACCTTCAAATCTTCCTTGTTTTAAAAGAAAGGCAACGCACTTGTAACTCCTCTGGTGTTGCGGGTGCCCATGGGCGGCGGTGATCGCTTACCATCAGGCGATCCGTCTGCTCGTTTGCCTACATATTCTATAAAAAAGAACAAATAAAGTGATAGAAAAGTAGTAGTAGTATAAAGTTTTCATTTGCTATAACCTCGTTTAGCACACATTTTACACTACAAAATACATTGATGTAATAAGAAAATGTAAGAAAATGCTAACCTACATTTGCTTCATACACTTTAAAAAAGTCTACACTTCCCTTGCGTGCGTAAAGGAACTGTTCTCAATGAGTCTTAAAACACGAGCAATACACTTTCTTATAAAATTTATAACCTGTAAAAGTTCGCGTGATACAACCATGTACGTAATATAAATTTACCACATTAAGCGATAAAAAACTTAACCCTTAGCCGCCAAAAATAATTTACCTTTCTCACAGTGCCCCACACGCTCTATTGTTCTACATAAACTTTGTTAATACGCTACTGAATTATAACAGCGCTTGGAGGAAATTGCATGTTGAAATTGTTGATACGGAAAAGTTTTATTACTTGCAAGAGATACACAGATTTAAGATTTCACTCAGGTGAAGTTTCACTCCCTGGATCGCAATCTCAGTCTTTTGACGTTTCATCTCAGTTTCGTTATGAATAATATTGAGAAAAATTTGAACTAATTCCAGACAACCATCCGATTTCAAAAAAAGTTTTTAAATATATACACTAGTGTTACCTGACTAGAACTGTGGAACTAGAACTGGAACTAGAAGGTTGCCTGGCAGAAACTCTTGCTTTTACTGCTCTTGTGTTCCTTATTTCCATATTATTAATATTGTAATTGGCTAACAATAAAGTATATAATAAATAAATTAATAGAACTAGTGGAAAGAGTTTATATTATAGAAAGAACATTGTCATGTAAAAATAGTTTATCTAGGAAATTCAGTAAGAAGCTTGTATTTCAATACACTTTAAAACAGCTGCACTGCAACTGCACTAGAGAGAACAAAAGAATACCAAATACGAGTAGTAGTCGAGAAGCTGAAAAAATATATACATTTAAAATTTGTATAACATTGCTATCAAAAGACGCACGTATATGGGTTTAAATTAGGCATTATTATACCTAATAATGCCTAATTTAAACCCATATACGTAGAAAAGAAACTATCTATACATTGATACAAATACATTATCATACCGTATGATATAATATATAAGTATATACAAACCAGAATCGAGTTACTGAGAATATTACAGGCGACGTTTTCCGACATGGTGCGGTTTAATTTATGAAATTGCCACCACGGAAAACAGAGCCTAGATAACACCGGTCACAAGGGACACAAAGGGTGTGTGTTTGGGACCGAAGGAAAACGTTCTGTTAAGCGCCAATCGAAAATAAGCCCTTTGACATTATTCATTAGGTGCAAATTGCTTTGTAAGACTTGTTACGGTGAGAACACAAGGTGAATTTACCTTCAGCTAGCCTATTGTCGTGAATGAATTAATGATTTCAAGAAATTGTTATTGTGTCACCGATATTTTGAATAACTAATGATATATTTACTTAAAAAACATTGAAAGATATAATTATATTTGTGAATACTTAATCGTATTTTCATGTTTCTTGTGGTATGTATTTCTAGTCCGTTTTCTGACCTGAAACATTTTAATGCCAATCAGCATTTATAATTAAGTTTCAATGTATATATATAATATCGCCAGAGTTGCATCGCAATATATCTAATTGCCTTATAAAATATTGGCAATAACAATTTACAGCAACACATTTTCGTTTAACTTCTGTAATTTTTCAAATGTGTCACAAAAAGTAATTGAAAACCATAATAATGGGTGAAATTATGTTACGCAGCCACAAGAAAAGTAATAAATTCCCGCAAATGTTTATAAGAAAAAAGGAATACAATTGGCCAATTTTAACTCATGAATTTCAATATTCAGAAAATTGGACAAAAATCGTGTGTTTCATAGTTGTTGACCACATTTTATCTCTTTATGACCTTAAACTTGTAGATCGTTTCTTTTTATGACTCTTTCATAGTTATTTTTATATAATTTCAGTTTCATGTTTCTTTGGTTGTTCTAATAATATCAATATTTATAATTATCCTCTCCAATTTTCTGGACTGCATTGTTTAAAAATGTTCCAATGTTTTCCAATATTGTGCGATAATTTTTTATGACGTTAAAATCGTTTGTCATCCCCTTTTTTGCTGTGTAATGAGAATTGTCTTTCTTTTCATTTTGTTTTTGTGGTTAAACAAATTTGAAAAGCGATATTGACGACGTGTTTTTTACAAAGTGTTTTGACAACCCAGCATGACTCATGAATGACTTACATTTTTTATTATTTCACTAAGTATATTCATTATACTTTTATTGTTTCAATTGAACTTGGCCGTCAGTTTATTATTTAAATAACAGTCACGTAGTCGACGCCATTGCTGTGGCTTCTTAGAAGTAATATAAATAATTACAGCCTACAGTTTCTGGACACGCAGGTCACGAAGACGTGTGTTATCTGCTCATCAAATTGCTTTCAAACGCATTTTTGTCGCTTGTTTGTTATTTTACTGTTTCATTTACCTATGTACACATTAATAGATTTAGTAATTTGCCATTTGAAATTTGATCATGTAAGTGTGACGGACAGGTGTGTCAGGACTATAGTCAAGTCCTCTGATTTATCTCTTTCATATGAGTTCCATGCTTCTCTTATTATGATGCCTGATTCGTTCTTATCTTTTTACTGTTTTTCTTCGGCTTCGGCTTCGGACTGTTTTAGATCTTATCGAATGAAAATGTTTCTATTTTAGAATATACTCTAATTTAGAGTAGGTTTATTTTATCTATTTAAACTAACATGGTCACTGACATTACTATTAGAGATATCGGGATATTTACCATGTATAGTCTCCGATATTTTGGCGCTGTTGCAAGCATTATGATCATGGCAGATAAAATATGTAGTTTATAATAATATAGAAATTTTAATATAATTTTAATTTAGATTAAAAATACCCCCGCCGACACTCCCTGTCCCCAATTTAACGCGCATGACTTCTAAACAGCTCAACCGATTTTCATCAAATATATCTAAGAACAGTCGCCCATATGTCACCTACAAAGAAATCGTTCCATCCATTCGGGTGCTTTAATGCCACAGCAGACAGATAGACAAACAGACAGAAAAACAGACAGACACGTCAAACTTATAGCAACCCCCGATGCAAAGAGGGGGGCTCTTTGCATCGGGGGTTAAAAATCAAAGCATGTCATAAAAATGTCCCACCAAGTACAATCTTTTTAAGATTACTTTCCCCCACATTTATTCCAGTTAAATTTAGTAAAGGTACTGTTAAACCTTTCCGTTCAATTTGTCGTATCAGACAGATTGTTGATATTCCCGGATGCGGTGTTTGGTTTGTTACTTATATGGAATAAACCGTCAGCAAAAGGAAGGGTCTCGACGAGGGATAGCTGTGACAGCTCGGGTCATCATGTCAAGCCTATTTACAAAGCCTTTTTTATTTCTAATAAGTTGTATGATTTTAAAATGCTGTTACAGGAATACAGGATACATTTCGGAAATGATTTACGTGAAATTATAAAATAAAAACTGAACAAACTTAATATGCAATAGTAAATAAGTGTTTATAGGCAAGTTATAATAATCCATACCTTGGCTCTAAAATTAGATTCAAATCAGGTATGATATAATTAGAAGTTTGTAAACAGTGACATACTTTTTTTTTCGTGCTGAAGTGTCCTTGGATAACTCCCACGCCGGAGCCGGTAGGGGAGGTTATGACGGACTCAAACCGACTAAATCTGCACGCCGACTGTGAGTCGTAGTGCTAGGCCAGAGGTGAGGTTGTCTTCGAAATATCCCTTGCACCCCGGCTGACCCAGGGCCCTCCTTTACGGTCTGGCCCTCGTCGGTAAACTGTGACATCCAAAACGTTTTAATTGTGTTAGAAATACACATTCCACATTCAATCTTGACCTAAAACTGAAAATTGAATCGACAAATCAAAACGAATTCACCTCGCGAATACGTTATGTACGTTTATTTTCTCCATGCAATTTTAGTTCTGTGATTAAAGCTATAACTTACATATTGACCCACAGCTGAGTCTGAAAGTTTTTTATTATTAGAATCTCGTCCTGTTACGTGAATCCATCACACTGATAGTAGGAAATATTTTTTTCTCTAACCTACAAAAACTGGGTGTGAAAAACGTTTGGACTGAATGAAATGGGCATGAGTCGGCGCTATGCTGCGGGACGTACACTCGTGCACGAAATCGTTTTGTTGACAATCCCAGCTTATACATACTTACCTTGCAAACGCTTTTGTCATTTGTATCCACATTTGAAACTTTTGTGCTCTTTGAACAGCCTCAGTTGCGAGAAAATGTGTATTTTTTAGGACTGGATGTTGAAATTTTAACATCTATTTTTCAACGGCTTACAAAAGACAAATAGCGTTTCCTGTTTTAGGTATCTAACTTTAGCGGACGCTTTTACATTTATTACTTTTGAACAGGTCTGCGCTTTGTCCCTATTGGCGTATAAATAACAAAAGATAAGTCCAGATGTATTGTATTGTCGCAGAATTTATATTGCGTAGGTAGGTACTCTGTTATCGAATATTTCTGCTATTTGATTTTACTATTGTAACTGTTTGTACTTAATTTTAGGTGAGTTAGTTATTAAAATGTTATGAGTAAAGTCAAAGTAGTTTAGTTTTAATTGATCTTTTTACAATTAGTGAAACCGATCGCCAAACATTTCTTTGTTGTGGCAAAAGGCGAAGATTTTACCCCAATCTCCCGTGCAAAGTATCAGATTTCGAGCTGTCCTAAGAATTCGATTTTTATTCAAATTTATGGATAGTACCGCAAATCTCAAAATATCTTATAAAACATAAACACTGACTTGAAAACTAAACGTAGGACCTCAACCGTAAGAGCAATTTCTTCGTCTGAAAATTATGTTATGCCACTCAATCATCGCAACTACCAATAAAATATGAGCTACAGTATTATATCGTGTCGTTCTCTGAAACGTAAGTAGTAACTAAACCTTGAATTACGATCTTAAGGTCGAGATAACAGCCTTTACAAGTGCTGACTTTAATTTATTCCAATTGTTTACTTACGCCTTTGCGGGCACGTTGTTGAATCAATATTACCGTATGAAGACAAAGTCAACTTACGAACAAAGATGTGAATAGAAAGTTGTTTGTTATATACGCATGTGTAATAATTTGTTTTTGTATCTGAAACAGTTTAAAGTAACAATTCATAATGTTATTCATCATAATACGGCTTCGCAGGAGGTGCGTGTTCGGTCACCGCTCAGTGCAAATATTTGTATAGGTATTTGTGTTGATCTGATCGTGCCTTGGAATGTGTTCTCTATTTTATTCCTACGATTTTATGCCATAATTTAACATTGCATAATGTTACTCTTGTCCTAACATTATTTACGCATAATACTCATTTGCCATAACTTTTTAATCATAATTTTTTTAATCCTATTTACTATTAGCATAATATTTTATAAGCATGCTATCCCAAAACATAAGTTTACTTAAGCATAACGACGCGTAACCATAACTATTTTAAGGATACAATGGCGTCTACTAACTAAGCTCGACGGAGCCCCGCTTCATGGGGCTCCTACTTCTGGGTGGTTTAAAACAAAAGCCACGAAAACTAAGGCTAAGGCTCATTAAGTCTTCTAACCTAACCTATCCGAGTCAGATTGCACTTGGGGGTGTTAAAATAACTATTAGACAAATAAACAATATGCTTTACAACTTTATGCATATCAAAGTTATGAATAAAAACATTAGGATATACAATATTTTTATGCTTAATAACACAGTATGCTAAAAACCAATTATGGCACACTATTATTATGACAAAGAAAATTATGCCTAACTTATTATAATAATTTAAATTAGGAAATAAACCATGTTGAGAAAAAAATGGGATCCCCTTGGAATGCACGGTAAGCCGTCGGTCCCGGTTGCTATACGTACATAATATGATAGTTGTTATAAGGGAATGGGTGAAATGGCTCACACAGAAGGGCTAATCACTGGTCACTCATCCGGTCAACGGCGTCCCCTATTAGCAGTAAGAGTACATACATACATATAATCATGCCTTTATCCCCGGAGGGTAAGGCAGAAATGAATTAACACCCATATTTCACCAATCATTGTATTCAGTCCCACGTAATAGGATGTGCCCTGTGCACTGGTATTGAGGCTGAGTCTATATAACTGTCTGATCTTAAACAGCCCTATTCCTTAGTCGCCTTGTATGATACCACTTAAATAGAGATGGGGTGGCCCGAATTTTACTCCACCGGGAACCACGCGGCTTTATTAATCGTAGTAGTAATCAGCATAATATACATATAGTCTCGCCTATTTCACAATGAGGTAGGCAGAGACACATTCATAGTTAAAAATATTTGCACTAAGCAACCCAGTTCCTTCAATATAATTCTACAACTTACTTCTATACAATTATTAGCACCACCATCGCCATTAACACGCCGTACAAGCGTCAATACTAGTTGCACGAACATATCAGTCATGCAATCACTTGGTAAGGTGTATACTATAACCGCGTATATATGTATTTTGTTGGCATTGCGACCTGGTTGTGCGATTATGATACTTTGCACTCTATAATAAGGAGCATTATGCTTTGCGCATGTGATAAAGTATAAAAATCGAATACCGATGTCTATACCTGAAATGTACCTACAAACAACACATGTTTTTATTCCTTGGTGTACACAATAAAGAGATACTTTACTTTTACTTTTACCGATACGCTACCTACAAAGTACTTTTTGTGTACGTAGTTAGCAGGCGAGCTCATGGCACTCCAGATAGAAAGTAACCGTGGCCTATGAACGTGTGTCACTCTCGCGCTGCCGACGTGTAAAAACTTTCTAATACCCTTCTTGAAAAACCCCATACACCCGTACACTATGCGTATTACTTTCACGAAGTGTAATATATGAGTTATCATGATTTATTTAATGTAGAGAACTTTGAAATGAAAAACATTTATGTATTCTAGGCTAAAATGCAATGGCCTGTCAAAATTTCAACACAATTCAACGATCACGTAAAATTTTACCAGTACGGTAGCTGGATTAAAGATAGCTGTATTGCCTCCAAGAAGTATAACGAAAACTTCTTTAGAATCACGTAATACAGATAAAATATTCACAACATTATCGTCATATAAAAAAAGTAAGCATGGTCTTACAAACTGTATTGTTCCGTAACAATATGGCGAGCATCTGGCAATGTTGAAAGACTGCCAACATCTGCATCCTGCCGACTGTAATAATCTCAGTTTTGTCCAACTGCAGTGATTAACTTGTTCGAGGATTTTGTGTTATATTTTATTCAAGTTTATTTCTTCTGCCGCAGTCTATGAAGAACTAGTAGTTACTTATTAGCGTATAAATACTTAATAATATAATAAGCATGATAAGATAAATTTATAAGCAATGTGAAAAAAATGCTAGTAAAAATTGGTAAGAATAAAATACGCAAAGGCATTGGCAACAGTTGGCCAAACATTTGAATCCAACGTCAAAATCATACGCTAACCCTCCAAAAGTCATGCCGTTAAAAGAACTTCATATACCAGCATGAATGAAATATATAGATTATGCGACTGCTAGATTTGCCAACACTTTTCCTCCTCAACGCTGCAATATTCAGCAGTAATCTATTAACCCGTGAAACGGTACATCTGGTTTGTTGAACGATTGCCAACAGCTGGGGATGCTGGGATACAGACGCTGTCATTTGGAATTTTCAGTTCATTCAGACATTGGATTCGTACGGCAACTATTTGTTACGGTTGTGTTACTGGTTTGTGTTGATTGATATTTGCTTTTTTAATGAGTACGGATATACATAATCTGCAATTTCCTAGTTACAATTGAAGGCATGCATTCAAATTGATCATACTACACTTTGGGAATATAATGTAGAAATCTTAACAGTGTTGCAATCAGTGCGCAGATTAGTGATTTTGCTCAATCAATTTATATTTAGAGGTTAGCTTAAAACAGGCTACTGCGTTTTTATGGATCATTACGCGGTGCTCAAATTATAAGTGATTCTATATATTCTGTATAGGCCAAGTTTCAAAAGTTACAGAATCATAAACGTCTGCAGCAAAGATTATAAATTATCACTTGTTGTATTTTTATTGTTTTATGTGACTGATATCCACAAATGACAAACATATTAGTAAAATATTTATATCCCGGCTGTAAATACTGAATAAAATACTATTATCTACTTCCAAGATCTACCTAAGGGCTCAGGGATAAACGAAGCACGTGCCTTTTCATTCCTTTAATTTTATTATGTGAAACGAAAAGTTTTAGTAGATCCTCAAACAAATGATCACAGTCATTTATGTGCTCAACTTTGCCCAAATATTAACGAAGTTTGGTACAGAAGTCATCTCTCCACACAGACGTGTTCTACAGAATTAGCTTTGGTAATATTTCAAATTCTATTCAATTGTTCAAAATTATATATTCTAGTAGTGTAAAACTTATTTTATTTCTAAATCGCCCGAGTTTTATCGTAGTTAAGCCCTTAGAACGTAAAAAAGCTAATAAATTTCTAATATTAATTGAAATTCGAATGAATTCCGTTCTAAGCCATTTAGAAATATAATATAAATTGTAGCTTTTATAGAAGTTTACCGAGTTTCAGTTTATTTCGTTCTAAACAGTTAAAGTCTAAAGAATAAATAATGTAAACGAATAGCGTTGCCATTATTTGAACTTATTACATAGCTCTCTGTCACGAACAGACGATTTATATTGCAAAATTATTTAACTAATTTCAGCTATTTACTAATTACTACAGAATATTCTAATGGACTAAAAACTCAAAGACCTTCTCACCTGCTAATTCAGTACACCTGCTGATGAATGGACGATTTTTTGCCTCAGGATTTCCACTTAGATCACTGAAGGGTCTGACGGTAATTGCTCCTAAAAAATTCACGATAAAGCAAATAATTTATGGAAAGGGAAAGAAAAAGCAAAACTGTGAACTCCAAGCTCCAAAGTGCAAGTTTTAGATGCCATTAAACGTGGCGCCCGGAATGAAGATCCATATTGTGTTTAGTAATTAGCAATCTTAGTATTATGTAGAAATGCTAGCTAATTATAGTGAACCATCGCTGTTTTCGTTACCCAAAAAATAATACAGCTTCCTCTTATAAACTGCCAGTAATTTCTTCAGCCAACGAATAATAAAAATCGCACACCTTTTACATTTGGTCGTATTCTACCAACAACACGTCATTATATCCATAAACACAGCTCGGAAAAACATATTCTTCCCCAAGTTAATAGAGCGAGGAACCCATAAATTGGATCTAAGGTTGACGCGTTGAATTTATGTGTGACTACGCGGCCGGTGGAAATTGAAAAGGTACCTGTACATAAAATTGTTCACTGGCCGTGAACCGCACTTCACGAGGCAAAAATACTGGGATCGAAATCGTTGTTACAATTTTTGTGTTTGATCGCGTTAGGTTTGGAGTTAACAATAGATATCATAGATATCTTTAACCTTCCTATTATATACACAGATAGATAGATAGACAAATCTTTATTGTACTCCAACATTAGATTACAATAGATAATTTAAATTTGGCAGTTACCAAGGAACTGCCAAATTCATGGCTGACTTCAATTCAGTACCACGTGAGCGTGCTTATTTTTTATATTAAGGTTTGAGGGTCAGACGGCTGTCACTCAAGTATAAACCAAATAAACCAGTTTAAGAATGGGAGGAGTGATAGAACGCTTCCTGAGCTTTAAAGTTAACCTAAAATGCAACCGTGCTTGAATGATGAAGTGTTCCCAATAATGAAAGTTCTTAACAAGAAATAGGGTTTTATTCCATAACAAGTATCAAGAGCTCTTCGAAATTCTCCTTGGACCCAGTCCCTTCGAATATTGGTTCAATTATTGGTAAAACTTTGATCGCACGCATCGATGCTTATGAAATTCCACCTTGTTGTGTTAGAAAGCCTTTTATATAATGTTAGTATACCCTTCAAGTGGTTATATAACGTATCTACCTATACCAACTTGTCGTTTTTTTGATCTTTATTAGATTATTTCTCACGTACTGTTGTTTCATATTAGTGTAAATGTAGACAATTTGGGATATCATTACGTATGAAATATGTTGCAATTATATCAAATTAAGATGTGATATTGTATCGGAGATATGAAATTAAAGCTGTAACCTTGAAGAGGGAATAAGCAGGCTACGAATTCTAAGGTGAAAGAGTTGGATGCAATTGAGAACAACGCTAAGATAATGATGATGATGATGACGAGTAATATAACGAGCGATCACATATAGTCGTAGTCATTCTTAATTTATTCTTGCAATTTTTAGGTAACAAAGAAATCTAACCAAAAAGCGTACGAATAAATTCCCAGGCGGTTCATACAGAAGCGCTGGAACAAATCGAATTAGTGTCGAAGTTAAAGTTCTTTGGTTGATTTTGGACAGTATCCAATAGTTCCGACTGGGGATTGCTAGTCGTACAGCCTTTGCTTTGATGTCGGTTTATTGCCATTATTTTGTTAGTTGGAATGCAAGACAATCAGTGTTAAAAAGTATCAAGGTTTAAATGGCTTGACCTTATTATAATAGTGATTATATTGAACGGCTGACTAAACTAGTTGACTGCAAATCCTGTACAATAATTTATAGTTATATGAATATAGCCAGAAGGAGTGTATTAAATCACATGCATCTTACTGTGTTCTAATTCTAAAAAGTAAATCGATTAAGTCAGAAAAAATAAAATAATGCTTTTGAAACTTCGAAACGTTTTACCTTACGTTGTTAACGTTAGTCAATGTTTACAGCTGATATGCCGTAGTATGTTTTATTAGTTCATGGTAGGCCTAAAAAAAATACTTTTTAATGTAGCTTTTTTTATAACCAAGAATAATATTACAAGAACTGTTAATTATCGACTAATAACATAATACCATGCCCGTAAGTCAAAAATATTTGAAAAATATCAGTAGGGGAAATGATATATGCTATTAACGTACCTATTATTATAGGTCCTGCCATGCCAACAAAGCTTATATTTATCATATTGTTTACATGATAGACACGCTTATGATGACAAATGCCCACACTCATTTATCAGCGTATTTCTGATTTAATATCTACTCACGTATTACCCCAAACACGGTCTTCATTTTAGTTTGTGCCAAGAAAAACAACGATATTTTTTTGCAGTGTAAAATAATATATTTTATAATAAATGTGCGTAAATCAACTTTGAATCGTTTGGTGTTTTGTTTACCACTTCTTTAATAATAGTGCACCCAAATGCCTTTTCAATCCTATGACTAATTTTAGCGAAGCGGTGGTGAAACTTGGCATTAATATCCGATAACTTTATCCTGCTTCCTTCCCTAGTCGAGTGACGCCTTCCACCTCTGAGGTTTACTCATGTGGAATCGAATCAGAACCGCTTAGCTGCCTTCAATGGAAACATGTTAACCACTTTTTGGGAAACACTACTTATATTTATTCGATTTTTAATATTTATGTCCATGAAATTGAATCGTGTCATTTAGTGCATCTACATGTTTCTATGAGGTACTTCCTTTACTTTCCGCCCACTGGTGTGTACATAAGCCGTCTTATGTTCAAATCAGTGGAGCTCAATATCCGCTAACCAAACTTTTTTCTTACAGTAAAGTGATAATCGTAACTCAAAGTATATTTTTGATGAAAAATAACTATCAATATAATTCCGTCGAAGTACAAAGTATACATTTAAAAATTGAATAAAGGTAACAAAGTGAAACAAAGTAAAAAAAATGTGTTAAAAAATCGTGTGAGACAATGACTTTAGTGAAGACTGTCCGTATTATAGGACTGTTTTGTGTAGAAAGTGTTAACAATAAAACGATATGGGATGACTCATAGTGAAAAATGTTATGTGCAACCCACTGTCCGATCCGAAGATGATGCACGAAATCCACGACAATGTTGTGGCAGGCGCAAGCGGCGCGATGGAGGAAAGCGAGGTCGGCGGGAATGGGGGTGCAGAGGTCGATATGGACGACTACGGCTCCCTTTCGCTGCCTCCCGACCTACCACCATACTCTGGCGACTACATCATCAGCGATTATATGGAACGTCTTGGTACACGGCTCAATATTCTCGAAACAGAGCTCAAATACGCCTGGCGAGCCCTAGACTTACTAAGCCAAGAATATGTAAGGATGTGGGAACGGCTAGAAAGACTGGAGACATTACTTGCAGACCAACAGGGTGTTATATCAACATTACTTGACTTTTACACTTGTCGAACTGTCACCTCTAGAGACCCTATCACTCGACTAGAAGTGATCAGAGAAATTTTAGGAAATGGCACTATTGAAGATGGCATTGAAGAAGGTTTGGATATTGGAAGAAGTTCAGTATTACTTATGCCACAAGATGAGGTGATGGAATCAAACGAAGCATTCTATAAGAGCTTGAATCAAGCTTACCGAGACGATCTTGTGTATGATGAAACATCCAGGCCGCAATCACAGTTGGATATGATCTGGGAAGCTCCGGAAGAACCCGATTTAGAAATTATGCCAACAAGCTCTAAACAAATCTACAGTTCGGCAGATTACAAACATTATTGTGGAATAAAGGGTGTGACAGAAATTAGGGAAAGAGATCTAGATTTGTCAGCTTTAAATGCAATAGATCAAATAACAGTAGATAAATTACATGAATTAGATAGATTGACCAACCAATTACACAAAGATTCAAGAGAGTTAAAAGACTTGAAAACAAGGCTTTTAAGCCCAGAATCTAAAATAACAAAACATGATAGGGAAATAGAAGCTAAAGCGCTGGTCGAAGATGGCAATATAATAAATGAACAATTGAAGGGTGTGTATTCAGGTGGGGAAAACTGGGCTATCAATGACATGATGAAAAGTTTTGATGACTTCATATTAACCACACCTAAAGATGCTATAGTGAGAGAAAAGTCCCCTTCTAGATTGTCACTTACTGATACAGTTACAGATAGAACTATAGATTACTTACCACCCACCCTTTCACCTCGTCGAAAGTTTGTACCTGAGAGAACAACGACAGAGCCGTATACTACTGTTACAGGTCGGCTAGCGTATAGTTCGGCTGTTGCTAATGCCGAGATAAATGCAGCCAAAGCATCTAAATCACCTAGTGCTCTATCAAGAGATCGATTCGAATATAATTCAACATACCAAGTAACGGACCCTTCTAGACAGATTTATTTTTCTAGCAAAGGCTTATCTCAGCCTTTAAACGAGATTTATAAATCAGGTTCTGAGCAGCTCTCTCCTATGTCAATTCATGAAATATATAATGGTTCTAGTACTAATGAGTTAATATATGATGACAACAGATTAAAGAAATCTCCCAGTCCACCACCCCCAGCACCACCAAATGGGACAGATGTGTTTCCTTCTATTGAAAATAATAACGAATTAGTTGCTCATCAGTCAATGTTATCAACAAGTAGCGCAATGCCACACGAAAGTATGCGTTTAAGTCCAAGATCTCCGAAATCTCCAAAAACGTCCCCCAAACATATAAAAAGAGATTCTGCAAACATAGTAGCTGCAAAATCTGATTCTGGATTGTCATCAATGAGTGGATGGTCTAGCCTAGAGAAGAGCCCAGGGTCACCAAAAACGGCCAGAATGGCACATGGAAGTCACGAATCGCATAAAATTAGAGTTTCTTCTCCACAATCGGTACAGAGAATAGCATACGAGCTTGATTCAAAGCCATATATTGAGACACTAGTAGACTCTTATCTTTATGAAGATAAAAATTTAACAAGTGATTATAATTTGAGAAAAATGAATCATATGACAAAAGAAATCAGTACTAGGGACCTGATTAATTTGCAAGGAAAAATTGATACTGACTATATGAAAAGTGATATACCATATACGATCAATGATCAAATGACGCAAATAAGTAACATTGGAGAATATTATTATGGTAACGAAGCGCCATCAATATATTCTGTAGCTGGAAATAGGCAACCAATTTTCACAACTGTGTATAGTACACCTAGAGGAATGTTATCCGAAAATAGAAGTTTTTCCGAATTATTAGATAGAAATGAAATTGCTGAGTCTGTTGTGCGACCTGCAGTAGATTCATATCCACCAGAACCTAGTTATCATGCTCAAACTGTTGTAATATCTGCTGCTAGTGCCAATAAACGACCTCTAACGAGGGCTAACACGATGGGTGCCAATGACCCGCACTTTTATCAAAATGGATTTAAAGGACATCGTACTGGATACCCACCCGGTAACCTAACTGATGCTCTGTCATACTACCCAACATCTAGTAGGTATGATTCTCCGAAACGAGTATCATTAGAAGATCAATTGTCATGGCAGGGTGGTAGTAGATCCCCCACCAGCTCAATGGAAACTTCTAGCTTAAAATCGCATTCGTTAAGTATAACAGAAAGAAAACAATTTCAAAATCAATTACAACAAGAATATTTCAAGCAACAACAGTATGATCAACGCAACGGAAATGTTATGTACGAAAACCAAGGATATGAAAAACAAGTAATGCCAGAACATGTAAAAATACGAAAAGAACAGTATGTAGATTCTAGTGGCATACTGGTATCTGAATCAGGATATCTATCAATCTCTAATAACTACAAAGGTAATAAACAACAAGATAAGCAACCTAAAAAACCAAAACGCACTTCTTCTTTGAAGTCTGCTATGTCATCCATGAGTCACTGGCTACCCGATTTACATTTGCCCAAAAAACATCGATCACATTCGCTACCTTCAGGCGTAGATACGGTGGAACAACCACAACAAGAAAAATCACTAAAGGAAAGGATATTATCTGCACAGAGGAGAAAAAAGAAATATCATCTTGTTGCTTCAATGTCTGGATTATTACAAAAAGCAAGACGAAAACAGCAAGCTAGTCATCAGTCCTTATCAGATCCGGAGACTTCAGAAACCGAGTGGTCAGGGGGTCGTTCTAGCGCTCAGTCGGAAGACAGTGACAGCGTATTTTCAGATAGCACCCATGAAGGTAATATGTTTGCAAAAGTAGCTACAAAACCAAAAAGAAAGATTAATAATCAAGAAATAGTGGAACAACAACAAATTATTCAAGAACGGATACAAGAACAGAGATTGGAACATGGTGATGATGACCCTGATTGCATTATAGAAGAAAATGAGAAATTAACAACAAATACACCTCTCCCACGAGACAAAAGCGATGATATAGACTTTCATTTTGCACGAGTGAGTCAAATGAAAAAGGAAACTAATAATATACCAAAATTAGAAAAATTAGATATTGATACTGACATATCTAATGTTGATTTATTTGAAGACGATGAAAAAACTGAAAACCAATCCCCAGGTTCCCTTTTTGCTACAATTGGTGACGTGAAGAAAGCGACCAATGTGTCAGATGAAGGTTTAAGTGAAAGTAATAAATCATACAGTGGCAGTTCACAAGAGTTTGCGGTTTCTCGTGCCTTGGGAAAATATCGTCTACGAAAATCAACATCAGTGTCAGATGAACATATAGCAGATTTATCACCTCCAAAAGGTGAAACTGAACCAGAAGAGACTAATGAAGATTTTCCAAGTCAGAACGAAAAGAAAATTCGTAAACCGAGTACTCCTGAAGTTGTAAATATGGTAACTTTAACAGAAGAAACCACAACTTTGCCTGAGAGAAGTCCATCGATTCAAAGTGCTCGAGGGCAACCAAATAAATTTCAACCACGACATCAACAAAGTTTAGATATACCAAATAAACACGATGATGATGACAGTAGAAGCACACATTCTTGGAGAAGTGGGTCTCGAGTATCTTCAAGAAGGCAAAGTACTGAAGACAGTATTGATTCTGAAGACGAGTGGTACTGTTATGAATTGAGAAAACTGGAAGAAATGGAACATCAATCACAACTAGAGTCTGAGAGACACCAAACATTACCCGAAGAACCAGAATTTGAAGATATGGAAGAAGAACCAAATGACAATTTAAAGGATAAAATGTCATTTGTGCTAAGAGAATTAAAACTAAAAACAGCAAACGTCAAACAAAAGTATGATGAATCTCCAAAAGAAACGTGGAAAGATATAACCACTTTCCCAGTAATTGCGGAAACCGTTGATGATATTAAGGAACGGGAATATGAAGACGATAAATCCTTTAATGATTCTGGATCAGGAGAAACGTCAGGACCCGACAGTCCTGTGCAAAGTGGGGACGAACTTGATGATGACTATGACATGCCAGAAATCCATCAAGAACCCACTAAAATTAAGGAACCTCCACCACAGCAGGATGCTCCAGTTGGAAGTAAATGGAAACTACTGAAGGCTTTAAAAGATAGAAAAGCAGAAGACAAGGCATCGGAAACACCCGCCGCTACAACACCTTCAACTGAAAAAGATAAAGTCAGTGCAGGCGTAAGTTACCTTATGCAGAAATTTCATGAAATTAGAGTTAAGAGTTAAATATAAGTTTTGTAGAAATATATCTTTATAAGCCAGAAACTTTTCAATATTCAAAAACGAATAAATAGGTAGACTGATGTACTCAAGCCACTGCTATATTATATAATCTGCTTTACAACTCATTATGAAACCTAATTACTCGATACTAAATAGCTACTATAAAGTTTAGAATAGGAGTAGGGCGTGTACTTAATTGTTGTTTATAGTCGTCCATTATAAAAACTACCAGTGAAATTGAAACTACAAGTGAAACATTTGAGTTATTCTTCGTGAAGTTAAATCATCTCGATATGGGAAGTTTTTATTACACCGTGTTTCATTTAGGTTCGTTAGGTAAAATTTTATATAAAGAAGCCGGGACCCCTCCATGGGACCTGGAAGCGAGAGCCCTTGCGTCTCTATTTATATGGCGCAAGGAGGCGCTGGAGCGGGGCCAATGGCCTGCGTCTCGAGAAATCGAGGCCCAGCGGTCCCAGCTCTACCAGGAAACCGTGGAGACATGGAAGATGCGACTTGAGCAACCAAAGGGGGGATTCGCCACAATTGCGGCCGTCAGACCGGTCATGGACGAGTGGCTGGAGAGGAGACACGGTGCTCTCTCCTACCGGTTGTCACAGATACTTACCGGGCATGGTAGCTTCGGTAGGTATCTGTGGCGAAGACACCGGGAAACCACGGCCGAGTGTCAGCACTGCGAGGACCGCAGCGATGACACAGCGCTCCACACGCTGGTGGAGTGCACGGCGTGGGCGCAACAGCGCCAGGTCCTCGTGGTGGGTCTGGGCGTGGGCACCCTCTCGCTCGAGACCATGGTGCGAGCCATGGTCTCCAGCGGGAGTAAGTGGGACTGCGCCGCCTCTTTCTGTGAGCAGGTCATGCTCGTGAAAGAGGCGGCGGGGCGAGAGCGGGAGAAAACTCTCCCACCCGAGTTCCGCAGTCGGCGGCTTGGGCACCGCCGACGTGTCTTCGCCGAAGACCATCGGCCTCCATAACCGGGGGCCTGAGGACGGTGAGCTGGCTGCTCACCGTCTTTACAGAAGCAGGCCCATGACGGCAGCGTGACGTGAGGGATTCACGCACGCCCCCCCCCCCCCCCCTAAGAAGCGGGATAACACCCGAAAACCCCCCCATAGACGCGGGATAGCACCCGAACCACCCCCGAGACGAGGCCGCAATTGTAGCCGTAGGTCTGATGGGAGTCCTGGGACATCCTTCCGAGGGCTTACCCGGGGCTCCCATCCATAGGCTTCTGGGCGTTACCGTGGGGGTTTTTAGTCGGTAGGAGTCCGGCATAACATCCATGAAGGATTTTCCCCCACGGTTAAAAAAAAAAAAAAAAAAAAAATACTGCTTTAGTGTACTCAAATACATAGATTAGGGTGCTCGTATATACATATACTAAAATAATTATATACTATATTCACTTTCTATTGATGCTCCTTCTATTTGATTGAGGCAATAACTAGATATAACCAACGCAATAGGGTACTAAGAACTTTTAAATATAACGTATATAAAAAGATTTTTACGTAAAGCCTAAGATAATATTCAACCAAATACTTTTACATTTTTTAAGAAACATTTGCTTGATGATATTTATACCTATTTGGAAAATAATACTCTTCACATACAACTAAATGTATTCAGTATTATACATGTGTTTGGTATAGATGAATATTGTTTAAGAGTGTTAGTAAAATGTAATGATGATGACTTTGCTATCTATAATGATTTACGTATCAAAGACGTTTCGGGAGCATTTGGTCGTACAAAATCCATTCATCGCCATATCATCTCATATCAGAAAATAATGTTCCTTCCTCTATTCAAATATGCATAGAAAACTATACATAAAAAGATGATTAATATTATTGAGGTATGATGTAAAATAGCCCAGTATTAGTTACTGTATACAGGCAAAAAGTAATATTCTAACTGTTGAGATTGAATTACTATTAACAATTTAGTCAAAAAAATTCGTTTACTATCATTTTCATGTTCACCAAATAGTCGTATCTTTTAAAAATCAAATTAAATTCATCAACATCATGCCTTTCATTGTTATTTAAAATGTCGCTATTAAGAGACTATACTACTATGATAGATTTAAAGATACAGTTATGTATTTTATTAGATGTCACATGGCTTAGATAATCGTATAGCTATTTACACTTACATAAAAAATATAGCTTGCACAGAATATGACATGTTTAGTGGGAAATTTTAGATGTTGAATGGTATTGCTTAGACTTATAAACAAATGAGCAGATTAGGTTGTTTGTTGCAGCAGGAGTTATTATGGACAAGTTATAATTTGCAGGATGTTTTGGTTAACCTGGGATAGAACAAAAAGTCAATTTTAGAAAAATATGTTTTTGGTATTTCAATCTACCTGCTATTTCTACCCGTATATTTACTATTGTTAACTATTTATACATATCGTTCATCCAATCTAAAAAAGTTATATCTGACTTTGTACCCTCGTTAATATCCCGTGCTTGACTGGTTCTGATTTAAATTGACTAAATGATCTAACCTACCTCTAGTGAAAGCAAAAAAAAATAGTACTTGCTATCAATTCCAAAAAGTTCTAATTTCAATTTTATAAACACAAACATTCATATTTGCACTCCGAAAAAAGATTTGATGTTTGATACGAAAATAGATTCCATAAAACTCTCAAACGTTATTATTGAAACATTACGCTGTTTTTAAATTGGATGAGCAATATCTTGTTATCTGTATTATATTCATAATATTAATTCTCCATGAAAGTAAATATGTTATTATAGTTATTCTCTTTTGTATAATTCTTTGTGGCAATTTCACCTACTGTGTATTGCAGAGATCGAATTACAATTACAATATTTTAACCTGTAATACGTGCACAGTCAAATTTGTCACGAAAAATTAATCAAATGTAATTTATAATTGATTGTTATCTGTTATTTTTATACAAATAAAATGTTAGCGTTTTATTTTCTTTTTTATTTTAGTTTACTAATTGCTTTTGTTTTTTTTTTGTTTTTAGAATGGCTCCGGTGGATTTAACGAGCAAGGAGGCCGTGGAAATGGGTATGTGATGAAGAAAACTTACCATATTTTTGAATTTCACTATATCTTAGCGTTAATCCCAGTCGCATCCGAAGCTTCAGCTTAGAGTCTGGGGTCCGCTTTACCAGACTAACTGTGGATTTGGCTAAATTTCGATATTTTCTGTGAAGCGATTGCCATCTGACCTCCACAACCCAAAGGTGTTATCGAAGCATTGCAGCTAGATCATTTGTTGGGCTTTTGAGAGCTCCAACTACCCGTAACGACTGCCATAGATGTTCATATGGCAACCGGGACCGACGACTTAACGTGCTCTCCGAGACACAACCAGACCAATACAAATACCCATATTCATGCATACAAAAATTTGCATTGAAAGGGGATCACCACGGAGACTGTTATATTATTATATATTACTATTTGTAACTAACTACCACTAATTCTAATGATATTCACCCGAAATGACCCATGGACCATTCAAATTTGGCTGAGTAGGTACCCAACACGTAATGTAACTATTGACCCTGACTCTAAACTTGATGATACCTATTCTAGGCACCCTGGAGATAATCCGTTCTACAGTAACATTGACAGCATGCCAGACATCAGACCCAGAAGAAAATCAATTCCGCTCGTCTCGGAACTTGTAAGTAGCGTTTTAATTTTTCTTTTGTCAACCCAGACTTATCTATTATTATGATCCCATGGAAGTAAGCTATCTTTCTCTCGGGCCGGTTTCAATTCGCTATCTTATTATTGACTTGAAGTTTTTTCAAAAGGGATATCTTTGGCATAATAAGCCTTTATCTGTATTCAGGGTTATGGAAGGTAGATATTTGAAACTGGTCGTAAATGTTTACAGCTCGCATCGACGTACGCTTCCTGAAGCTTAGTAATATTAGGCGCGTAATAAATGTTTTCTTCTACACGGAAAATTTTCATATTATGTGTTTTGAACAATTTATGGGGAGATTCATGATTGCATTCTCCAATTTAAAATTTTCCTTTTAAAACGGTTTCAGATTTATTAGATTGAATTGAAAATACGCTAGATTATATTGTGTCTTTTATTTGTGGTATTGAGTGATAATAAAATGTATGTAAGTAGTCTCTACCTCTCCCCATCTGTTGTCCAAATTAAAACTCTTGATGAATATAAAGGCCTATTTGATCCCTTCTCTCTTCATTGATGTTTCAATGTTACCTGTATTGTGTTTTCCTTCTGATCTTTACTACTTAGATGGCCTTTGACCTATTCTTAGATATCATCCTCCTTGTACCGTGTAAAAGATAAACTAGGGGTCACCGGAGCAAAACTAATGTAGCGAAACCATAGCCACCGAATGATTATCTCTTTGTTCCTGATAAAAATTAATGATGTCATTGCATTTTACCCCCTTACCATGGACCCGCAGGTTCTCAAGGTATTTCTATCCCAATAACACTTCTTTTTCTATGCATGCAAAGATTGACAGTGAAAAGAAAAAAGATACCTACCTAAACATTTTAAGTTCATGGTTACTTTTTCTTTTCACTTACTGTACATAGTTTGCTTGCATTATAACTTTATTTTATTTGGCCTCTGCATGTTTCTGCTTTTGATCATATTTCAGATGTCGGTTATATTTGAAAGGTAACGATACATTTACATAGCACCGCCAAATTATGCGGTTAACCTACAACGTAATTATGTACTTTAATTCGATTGGGAACATGCACGTGCTTGCCAATTTCGTTTTCATTGCGGAGCTTCAATATATCAACAAATTATTATATTTACGATTTTGAAGTATTTTCATCACAACATCAATGAACATGATCCCTTAAATGTATATGTTCAATGTTTACTGACTCACATAAACATACATATTTTTACTAACACGTTTCACGCACATTAAAAATTATTTATTTTTATAATAAAAATGTAATTAACTAAAAATCTGAAAACTACAAAATTGAGAATATTGTAGATTCGACATTTTGGTTAAGAACAAGCTTAAAAAGCAGCTTATAAGAGCATGTGTAGTTTAAAATTGCAAATAATCTCAATCAGTTTACAATATAATATAGAAACATATAGCCATTTCAAAATAAAGTAGGTAGGCGATTTCAATTAACAGCTTCTTTAGAAAATAGCGGATTCGAGACTCAGTGACAAGTACATACTGAGGATATAGGAAAGGATTATGTCTAGGCTAATATATCTTTTACTGTTTAGACGATGGCTGCAGGAATGGCGAAGAGGAATGCAGGTTTGGCCTCAGCTGTGCATCGCGCAACGTTAAATGATGAAGAACTGGTAAGTCCATCAACTATTCCATTTAATCTTTGTCACTGATTTGTTATTACAGTATTATAAGTTACAATATCTCTTCCAGAAAATGCATGTATACAAGAAAACCTTACAAGCATTAATATACCCTATATCATCAACGACGCCTCATAATTTCGTCCTGTGGACGGCAACATCTCCAACTTACTGTTATGAGTGCGAAGGGCTTTTGTGGGGCATTGCAAGGCAAGGTGTCAGGTGTACAGAATGTGGGGTCAAGTGTCATGAAAAATGCAAGGACTTGCTTAATGCTGATTGTCTACAGAGTAAGTGGAGCACTGTGATGGTATATAGGTATAAATATATAAAACTGAAGGAATTTGTTCCATTAAACTATTACGCCAAGCAGCTACGAAAGCATTAAAGTAGCTTTTGAATCCAGAAAATGGTAAAACTTATGAATGGAACTAGTTCCTTATAAAATTATTACTAAATTTCAATAAAATAAAAAATAAATAAGTACTCGTTCAGCTAAATGTTTATGATGTAACAATAAAAAAATTGCTAGCATAATGCCTTATTTATACGAATTCATTATATGATATACGCTAATATACTTAAGTAGGTAGGCCACTACAACTTTCAATATTTCGATGACCATTTCAGAAAGTTTAGAATGTTTAGACACTGAAAAAGGTTATTTTTTTTAGAATGTACTGAAAAGCTAGAGTTCTCTCCTTAATAAACTCAAGTGAGTCAAGGAGTACTTGACAGGTCACTCGTTGAAGACACGATCTTTGGATACATGAGCGTCGCGGTAGAAAATCAATATTTAATGCACAGTCTTCAAGAGATGTTGTACTTAAATCTGAACTACTCTTGTCTTATTTGGCGCAAACTTGGACCGTTCCGCCTTGTAATTAATTTATAAATGCGATGTTGAGACGTTTGATAGAAAAGTAAATCTTGGAAGAAGTTAAAGTTCCCGTTCTTTTTATATCTTTAACTTACCACTTCAAGAGCCATATTAGGTTTTGTCTATTTTACGGCAAAAAAAATTGAAGTGGTTTTGCAAGATATACGTATGACTTGCAATATAAATTGTCTTCCATAGTATACATTAATTGATCTGTTACTTGCTTCTAATAGTGACTTTAACGTTACGACATAAACATTTAATCTGTTCAGAAGTACCATAAAATGATGTCATTTACTATAGTGTGTGTTACTTTAAGCTTAATTTATTAGATTTTGCCAAGTGATGTCTGTGTTGAAAGGTAATATCAATGGTTCAAAATCCAAAATGTCATTGTAGTCAGCATAACTTCTATTATTAGTACGGTTAATATGCATGTGTTCACTTTTTGCATGAATCGGTTGTACCCAACAGGAATTAAACTTTTCATTAAGAACACAATTAGGATCATTGGCTAAAGGAACACTACTAGTGACATCACTAGGCTCTCATAACTAGAGGAAAATGCATTTTAATAAAATATTGTCATTGTCGTGATTTTTTTTCTGTGATATTCATTTTTTACCTTTTTCTTCATGTTTACTCTGACCTCATATAATAACGAGCATGATGTTTTTCCCTTCCCAACAACTGAATTGACCATTGCTTTATCGGTGTGCATGGCTATCGGTACTGTACACAAATTATTATTATATTCAAAATTTATTATTCCTATAAGATTCGGTTCTAGATTAACATTGCACGATCATGTAGACGAGCAGTCGTTAGGTGATTTTTCGCGAATTACTACTAATAATTATATTTTAAATTACAAATCATCGACTGCACGTCATTATCATTAGTCTACACTTTGAAATTATAACAGATATTAAATATATAAAATGATTATATTTTTATGTTTGACGTATTCTTATTTCTATGTAACTATTTTGTCGGAGCAGTAAACTTTTATTTCATCACGTAAGTATATATTTCTTTTAATTATGGTATATTTTTATATTTCTATTGAAATTGTACGGCTATTTTCGAAGTGTAGACAATTAGATCATGTAGATAGGGTTTCGGATCTTATTCGTTCGTTCCTTCCGGGTTGCCCCGCCCAGCGCCGAAGTTTATTTAAACCCTATTGAATTGAATTGTCTATGTTATGTAATTTTTCTGTACCCTACTTTACACTCTACACTATCTTACACACCGTTTCTCTAACAAACCGATCTAGCTTCAGCAACAACATGTCAAAACAAATCCAACAATATACACGTTTTGTAAAGATGTGCCTGTTAGCAATGTGTGCACGCAATCCAGTGTCTGTCCACTTCTATATTATATGTGGTCCTTTATTTTCTTTTTTTTTTCTACATTTTAATTTTTAGACTTCCACATTTCTGTATTCATTTAACTATTTTTATGTTTTCATTTTTTATCTCTGGAAGATTGTTGACTGTTGTCTCAAAATAATCAAAATCGTATAGATGTTAAAATGTTATCGTAATTTTTTAAGTGTCGACTAAACATAAATTGTTACTGGATGAACAAACTATACTAATACATTTAAATACAAAGGGTTTTAAATTAGCAATACAGTTCTACGTCATAATTTCAAAGATTGGCAGATTGTTGATACATAATTGACTGATATTAATAAACTGCTAACAATTAATAAATGTTTATCAAGCGTTGGATTGTATTGAGTTTGCTTGTCAGGCGCCGTGCTCAGATTCGCTCCGACCTGCGCCGCTCGACGTCAATGACCTGATTAGATCTGACATTACTCCTAATACTTTAATTATACCTTGAAGTTAGTATCTCGTCAGGTTTAGGCCAAGAGTGGTCGTAGCGGGTGTGGGCGCGGGGCGGGGGGCCGTCCCGGCGCATCCCGCGACTTACAAGAACTAGATTGGCACCGCCTGATCAGTGTGTTTCGCAGGAGCGGCTGAAAAATCTTCCAAACATGGGGCCGAAGATAAAGCTAACTCAATCATCACTGCTATGAAAGAAAGAATGAAACAACGAGAACGAGATAAACCTGAAATATTTGAACTTATCAGGTAATAATAATTCTTGATTTGACTGATGATTACATAAGTACATATATTTAGTCTTTGGTTTAGAAATCTACTTTTAACGCATTGGATTAACAGGTATATGTTTTAGTTTTCTTAATTATTAACAATATTCACAAAGCTAGTAGTCACTTCTATTAATTTGCAATAATGTACTGCACTAATTTTAGGATGAAACAACTTTGCTAGTATTGAATTAGTGAATCGTGTTCATAAAGGAAGACACACAAGACATGAAAATCAAATTTTAAAGTTCCTTAACTTAATTATATTGGTTATCAATGGCTGACACGATAATGTATGTAACAGACGCGTGTTCAGCATCGATGGGGACCCACACTCAGCGCACATGAGCACAGTGAAGCAATCAGTCCTCGATGGCACATCAAAATGGAGCGCCAAGATCGCCATCACAGGTTCGATGACGTAAAGTGGTATCAACTAATTCTATTATAGGATCCAGGTAGCTGCGGACCAGAGTCATCAGTAAAAAGGCATCCATCAACACAATAGAGACAAGACTAAATTGCTTCCATCTTTCGTTTCATGTGGCGGCCAGGCGGACTTTTAACGTCGACCCAGACACTCACATTGACAGTGTAGAACAGGCCAAGCAAGTCACTATAGAAGGAACGTCAAAGTGGTCTTGCAAGATCGCCATTACAGGTTTGCGGTGGTCTTTTGCGGCTACGAACCGCACGCTCGCAGTTTTGATACTATTAGACAGACTCTCTTCGCCTGAATTCTTTTCCCTTGTTTTTGATATCTGCTTAGAAAGTTTGTATCGTAATCTACTTAGAAGTATTGCGAGAATATTATGTGCTAAGTTGAAAAGTAAACGCTTGTAAGCAGCTTTAGCAGATATCAAAAAAAAATAATGCATATCTTACTTCAAATACTTACCCAAAAATCACGGTCGTTAATGCACCGCCTCTAATCACGTTTCGTTAAAACGTAGTTTGGTTTAATCATTAACACAGAGGAAATTCCACGAATCTAACACATCACTAAACTCTATTACGATAGTAATACAAACTCAATTATTCATATCACGCACACAAATTTTATACTCTCTGAACTCTGAAACTACACGATTCAAACCACGTTTATTTATAATGATTGCAAAGCCACAACTCGGTAACACGTCTGCTAAATCAACACAAATTGCATGAGAGTCACAAATTAATGATAACTGCTACATTTGTGAGTGGATTGTCAAAGCCGTTCACTGTAACATGTACGTTATTACGGCATCACATTACGAACACTAACCCCTTTCATTTTCAGTGCGACGATAATAGATCATATACTTCAGTAGTGATGAATGAATTTTTTAGAAGGAATAAAAGCATGCCGAATGAAAGACCCCAATTATCCTGAAATTTCTACCTCTCTACTGTTACTGCCAATAACTTTTCGATTCGTGAAAATTCCAATACCATTAGCCTTGATTCCCGCGCATATCTTTATACTTCTTCTTTGAAACTTTCTTCTTGGTCGAAGTTTGCATTAGCAGTTGCGATAATGTAGGCGCTATGTTCAAGTTGTTTTAGAAATCGAATTTGGGCATAGATAAAAAGTTCGGTAGTTTGAAGCTAGTGTCTTCTTCTTCGACCCCGACCCATTCTAATCACACAAAACCTGTTTATAGATATGCAAAAGGTCCCTAGCACTGAATGCCTTGTTTGGTAAGTAAGGTAGAGAATAATGCGGTAAGGTTTGTTCATTCTTTTAGCATAAGCTTTACTAAGTATTGTACAAAAGCTATCTTCGGTAAGATACCAAATCCTACCGAATATATTCTAGAAATATTGAAAAGCTGTAAAGGAAGCATAAATATGAATAAACTCGTGTATTACTTTATAGGATTTGAATATCGAACTTCTCAGCAAAGCCAGGTTGAGGAAAAGGGCGTGACTATTTGCCCAAATACTTCTGTAAAAGTATAAGCCTATCAATAAATACTTATATTTCTTCAACTTTTAATGTTGGAATCATTATTGACGGCAGTAGACTCACCCCCTATTTGCCGAGTCCGGGAGTAAACAGACGTGTGTGTATGTATGTAGATTTTGAAATCAGAAAAACTTTTCGTGAATTTTATTCAATCACACCTAAGGGCTGGTTTCAGGTGTATGGAGTCTTAAGTTTCACCTCCCTTGTGAGCCTGTACGCGTGTTGATTAATGGACAATGTCCTGGCGCAGGCTTTTTTTTCGAGGTTGGGTTTTAAATCGACATCATCAAAAAGCTAGACGCTATACGTAGGCTGATAGCCCCTGCGTAGTATTTGAGAATATTAATTTTGTAAGTAGTCTCACTTGTGGGTAAGCATCGTACTTATAAGCGCTTACCAATTGTATGTAATCTATTACAAAAGCATTCGATTGATTTGTGATAGAAAATTGTAATCGATTACTAAATTAGCCCTTTGCGGGCAGTTATCTGTGCTCAAGGGCTCATCGCAAAGGATAAGAGCGGAACATCGGACCCCTACGTTACTGTTCAAGTTAGCAAGGTCAAAAAACGAACAAGAACTATGCCTCAGGAATTGAACCCAGTGTGGAATGAAAAATTTTACTTGTGAGTATGTTTGCAATATATTTTAATCAAATACATCAAGAAAAATAAATCACTCGGGCGGGACTGAACGGTTAAGGCGGTCCCCTTGTTAGGCAAAGATCACCGGTTTGAGTCCCGCCCCAGCGATTCATTTATCCTGATGTAATCGATTTGTATAGTTAGCTTAATCCGTTAAAAATCATTCAAATATATTTTAATTTAAATTTAACCTAAGTTTGTATGAATATAAATCTGCTTTTACTACACAAACTATTAGTTAAGTTTAATCTCGTTTTTAGTCATTATTTATATTTTTAGCATTAAAATGTTAATTGAACACTAGGGTCGTTAAGTCCGAGCACCCGGTCGCTCTACAAAGAATCCGCAAAGTGATTAGGGCTGTCCTTTTTTTGACGTAAAGAATTGGCATTGCCACCCAACAGGATTGTGTCACCAGCCTTTTGAATTATATTATCAGTAGAAATCGTTAAAACTTTCAGTTTTTTCTTGTGAAAATGTTTTCAAATAATTTTATCAACATTTTTCTTCGTATAAATAAAGTTGAAAGTTAATATACTACTACATATTAAGCTCTATTCTTATTTTAACCAAATTACATCATTTTATACAAAAAAAAAATAACTTGCAGCGAGTGCCACAACTCATCAGATCGCATCAAAGTCAGAGTTTGGGACGAGGATAACGACTTGAAGTCAAAACTCAGACAGAAACTGACTAGAGAATCTGACGACTTCTTGGGACAAACGATCATTGAGGTGAGTTAATTATTTACTCTGTATCGTAACTTATTGCATTTGTTTTATGCATATATTTAATGGTACAATATTGTAAAAGTGATCCACATGGGTTAAGACTTATAGCCACAACGTACTTGGTAATAGCCGCAATGCTGCCAGCTAGGTTCAGCTGGGTCCAAAATTACTACTATTGTTGTTTAACCTCTCTAGCAAAGCCAAATTACTATATCAGTTGTGGTTTGACGTCAGTGAGTCACCAGCTGAGGTTCGGTCTTACATACCGTGCGTGGAAATTATGTTTCACTACTAATCCCTGAGAGGAGCTAACTTTCCGAAGTAATCTTACTACATAAATTCATCATAGTCTCGTTACATTCTTGACAAATGAAGTAGGATGAAATGCCTGCCTTTCCTATTCACAGGGGTAATAAATATGTATTAATTTCTACGTATTCTCTTCCTTTAGGGTAAATATTTGTAATACTATATATTTTAAACGCTCCAGTAATGTTTTCATGTCTAGTATTGAAAATTATTTCCATGAATATCTACTGCTAGAGAAGTTTTTTAGAACAAGATAGTGACGGAACCCGGGACGACGAGACAAGAGGAATGCGTTAATGAATTTAATTGACAGCTGATGTTCATCTGGTATGATTCCGAAGCTACTCCCCATTCCGGGGGCAAGTCGGGGACACCATTGGCCCCCCTCCTGAGGAGGGCCAGACCGCAAGAGATGGCCCTGGGTCAGCCGGATGCGAGGGATATGTCGAAGACCCACCACAGCACCACGACCCACAGTCGGTGTGTGATTTCAGTCGGTTCGAGTCCGACATAACCTCCCCTTCCGGTTCCGGCAGGGGAGGTATTCGAGGGGATTTCCGCACGAAAAAAAAAAGGTGTGATTCCGTAGCTAACAACAACTGCTGACGCATGCAGCAAATACATTACATACATAACTTGTTAAATTCCGATACGGATAAAGGAGACCATTGAGAAGCCTCTGCAGTCTGCAGCCTGCAGTTTTCATATGCAGCCTTCGGAATCATACCTTAAGAAAGAAAGAATGAAAGATAGAAAGCTTTCTATTTAATTCTACAGAAGAGCTTTATAGTAGAATGTAGTAGAAACCATGACGGAACGTTAATTGATAGCAATTACGAGAAATTAAGTGACCATTTTGTTTTGACCATTTAAATATTGATTATTGTGAAGGTTTTAATAATACGGGTATTTTATTAGGTACGAACATTGTCCGGTGAGATGGACGTCTGGTATAATCTGGAGAAGAGGACAGACAAGTCAGCTGTATCTGGAGCCATTAGACTGCACATCAATGTCGAGATCAAGGGCGAGGAGAAGGTGGCTCCTTATCATGTCCAGGTCAGTGATATATTTTTGACAGGTTCTTCTTCACAATTAATTATTTATTATTCAACAGGTTTAATTATTATTATAGAATTAAATTCGCAACAAAACGTGAAATACTAGTAATCGTTATTATGAAGTACTAGTATCATTAACTAACTACTCAAGAACTGGCACCAAATTTTATTGAATATTTAGCTATGGCAGCAAAAAAAAAATTATGTTTAAGTGTCCTTAGTTTGTCTTCTTCAGCTTACTAAGTTATGCCTATACCTAATACGAACTACTCGGTTCAGCTGTCTATCCGGGTGACGGAAACAGTCAGATATACCTACTGATATAGTTCCTCTCACATTTGTGAATAGTCAGGATAATATAATGCACCCAAAATTGTACTATGACAAAAATATAAGTAGTGTTGTTCCATCACTATTGCATAAAATTCCATGTGGGCAAAACCGTTGGCAACATTTCATTTCGGATATAGATTTTATACTCTTGTTTTATATTTTCTTGTATTATTTTACAATAGATATTTTCCAATGCACATGGCTAGTCAACAGGTTGGCCAGACAATTGGCTTCATGCCCTCTGGACAACAGCCAGCACCGTCTGTAATTACTTACCGCATAATAATTGCCCGACAAAAGTAATTGGTATAGCTTTGTAATCGTTCGTTGGCTTTCTTGTCACCCATGTTGAAAGAAATAGTTTTTTTTATAAAAACTGGGCTATATTAGGACAAGACTCATAGAGATCGAGTCCAAGGCAACCTCATCCTGGTAAGAGTTTTCTATCGGGGTTGGGAAGTCAATCATGAGTCACACCCATAAAAGTAAGACAATTTAAAAGACAAATTAAAACCGCGTGGTTCCCGGCAGAGTAGAATTTGGTCCACCCCATCTCTTCCCATGCGGTGTCGTACAAGACGACTAAGGAATGGGGCTGTTTAATATCAGACAGATGCATATACAGCCCGGACTCAACCTCAAAAAGAGGCTCGAGTCAAAAATAGTGCTCAAGATACGGCAATAGGCTCACCTCCTATTACGTGGGACCAAATACTATGATTGGTGAAATGTGGGTGTTAAAATTCACCTTTGCCTAACCCTCCAGGGATACAGGTGTGATTGTATGATAAAGACTAATAGAGTGAACCCCAGGCTTCAAATTGCAAGCTTTGAATGTAACCAAGACTAAGACTACCTTGATGATGATACTTTAAAGATATACCTTATTTAGCTGAACTGGCGAACATCGTGCCGCCAATATTTCCTCCCGCGTGGCTATTGCAAACTCTAAAATATTAAGCATGTATTGTACATATGAACCTTTCTCTTGAATCACTAATCTATTAAAAAAACCACATGTGGACGGACAGACAGCGACAGCGACTTTGTGTGTTGATGATGCTAGCAAAGATTACGTTTTAAAAAACAGGCAAATTTGAGAACAAAATAACCATCATCGCAATTAGTCTGCAAAAATTGCAGTCTTCACAAAATTCACATTCAACTTGACTATGATATTGAAGCATTTCATTTCATTTTCTGTGGTTTCACGAGACAAAGCTTCATTAAAAAAACTACGAGACTCAACAATTTCGTAAAATTGACACACGTAATTTGCGAACCTGTCAAGTGCCCATCACAGATAATAATAAGTCAAGCTTTCAAGGCTTTCGATGTCAAAGTCAATAGAAAGTACTTGGAGAAAATAATTGGGTGACAGTGAATTGATGAGTTAATAATGATTCATCATAATTTGGGAATCTTTTGAAGATAAACAGTATTGTATTTTACAGTAGTTAGGTACTAGTCTTACGAACGCGCGGGTGTCGACAAGAACTTTTAGGAATGTGAGACGAAAACTTGGGACGAAACAGGAATAAATCCGATTAACGTGACTTTTGCTCATATCTCCGGTTCTACTAAATTTATTGAAATCAAATGACGTGAGATTTTAAGTCTGACTAGGATCTTTTGAACACAAAAAACTAAAATTTTCAAGTTTTTACGTTCATCGCGGAAAAACATGCACTGATTAAAAAAAATATTTTTTGTGTTTAATATCAAATAACACGAGTATTTTTTAATGCATAGGCACGACCACTTTACAAATAATATAATAGTATAGAGGTATTCGTAACTATAGGAGTACCTACCGTATAAAATTATGTCGAAGGTAAAAAATTCAAATAAGATGAAAGGAACCGTCGCTAAAGTATAAATTTGCAACCGTATCTGACTTTAAAATGCTCTCTTTGGAACTTTAACCCCAACTTTATCCGGTTATTTCAACCGCAATCTTAAAGATATTGCCCATATGTTGAAAAATGAGTGTTATTGTGTTGTTTCAAAAACACTCCAAGTATTGAAAATGTTTATACCTTAATCCGGCTTCGCTCGAAAAAGTCGTAAAAAATCATATTAACTGGCCTGGAGCTCTACTTAGGTACTATATGCCTGTTTAACTATGCCTATAAACCAATTGTATGAACAGTATACAAACGCACAAAATATATTTTTACTAATTAGAAACTGAGCGTTTTATTTTTTTAAGTGTAATGATAATTTTTCGTGGGGGTATATGGTCTCACCAAAATCTTCGGAACCCCATTAATAATAATAACAATAATGTGTGTCTATGCCTAGCATATTAAACTCTCTTAAAAGGGCCTCTACGTCTTGGCTTCGGCTCGACGCACGCCTTCCAAAGGCCCGTGACTCCATGGTCCCGAGTGTCATGGTACAGAGAAACATAATAATACCCGTAAATCATTTACAAAAATATTTATATAATTCAACCTACTGTATAAAATTGGTACACTTGCTGATTGATAAAGGTTTTGGTACACTCAGGGTAAGGGGTCAGACAAAAGCCATAGTTCCTGTAAAAGTCAAAATAACCAAATAATAGAGTTGCAGGAAGCAGCATGGCTCACTTTTGAGCCAAGTAAGCGTTGTAAGCAACTGAAATTGGCGCTCATTTGAAATAAAAATAATATTAAAATTCGCTTAGCGAAAGATACCTTTATCTATATTTTGTTGTATAACCTTTAGTTTAGAAGAAAATACCTAGGTAAAGATACAGATTATATTTAGTTTCATAATAAATGAACACTAATGTATTTTCCTAAAATTATGGGCTTCTAATAAATTAAATCACTATGAATTCGAAATTTGAAATCTTTCAGAACCTTTTAGGGCATTAAGCTGATATTTTCATATTCCCGAATCCTCCGAGGTTTTAATGTTGTGATTTATTTTCCTCCATACCTTATTCAGCGTCGTAATTTTGTCTCAATTTGAAATATACCTAGCATAAATACTAATGTTGCTAAAAGAGTTATTTTTGAAGGAAAAGCAGTTTGAAATTGTATTTTGGCATGTTGATGGTTAGAACTTAGTTACATTGATACTTTTCAAGTCTAAGAATGCTAACACATTCCTGAATAAGCAGTTATATTTTCTTATTAGAAAATTTTGACAGTGTAAAATTTCCAAAAACTTTTTATGATCACACTTATTAAAAATAATCGCAGTATGGTAAACTTTCAGCGTTTATATTAAGTACTGTTACTATAAACTTTGAGAAAATTATCCTGCGACGCGACAAATTGTATGCATTCAGAGATTTCACTGGCGCATGAAAATGTATATAAATATAAAATGAAACTTTGTGCGAAATAAATGCAGAAAGTTTGTCCGTCTCGCTGTATGTCCTTGCTAAATCTAGCTCTCATCCCCCTTTGGACTGCGGTCCTGGGGAGCGCAAGCGGAGGGGCTGGTGCATCCTGGACAACGGCTAACAGACTCCCACCTTAGGAGCTCTGTTGGCCGTTGACGAATAACCCAACGGCCGACCTCATTGCACGAGGAGGTCGTGGGATGGCGGGCCTGCAAGGCCCGCGGGAAGGGATCCGTAGGATCCCTTCTATTCAAACAGCCCTTTTGAGGGCTAGCTGACCCAGAGGGGGTCGTGGTATGGTGGGCCTGCAAGGCCCGCGGGAAGGGATCCGTAGGATTCCTTCCATTCAAACAGCCCTTTTCAGGGCTAGCTGACCCAGAGGGGGTCGTGGTATGGTGGGGCTTCAAGGCCCGCGGAGAGAGATCCGGTTCCCGCTAGTCGCTCCCAGTATCCCTCTGCTCTCAGAGGGGACAGGGGAGAGGCAAGGGTTCCGCGAGATCCAGGGACGGGTCGGCCCACTGCTCGCGCAGGGGCTGACAGGCACTCGTGCCACCGTCGGTGTTGGGAGAGTTGGCTGCTCCCCCGCGTCGCGTAACCTCCTAGATATCGGCAACGATCTGAGTGCTAGCCACACTCAGTATGCCGGTAACCTGGAGGCCGCGGGGCTTGCCTTAATTGGCCGGCCCGCGACAAGGAAAAGTCTTAAAAACCCGACAGCGAAGTCGATTAAAACCTGTGGACACCAGGGGACCTCCACAGTATGTACCCCGCTTCTCGGAATGAGCGTCACCCGGGAAGTGTATCCTTTCGTCTCATGCTCGTGGGAACCTTTATGCAATCTTTAACCAAACATAAAACCCCCCCCTTACCTAGCGAAACAGTCTGCGCGGAGGTCGCGCAGCGCCATGACGCGGAGGTCGCGTCCAAGAACGTCGCGGCGGCGACGGATAAATTCGACACCGCCACAGAGAGGAGCAGGGCCAACAGCCTGGTGGGTCTGCAGACCCGGAAATCTGCACGGAGGAGGAACGGCGATAGGAAAGTTCCTCCTCCACGGAGGGCTGAGACGGACACGGCAGTCACAGTGACTGACTCGTCCTCCACCGACGGCAGCGGGAGCGAAAATTCCCCCCCACCCAAGGCTGCAATGATCGGCAGGGGAAAAACGCGGGGTGGCAAGAGAGCTACCCCTCAAACGCCCTCCTCACGGGTCCCGGCCCTGAGGGACGCTGAAGTGCCGCCGAGTCTCTCCACCTCGGCGGCGCCCATGCCTCGTACCGACCCTACTTCTAGGGAGGTACTGGAGGCCCTGGAGACTGTGTTAGGGGCCCGTACCGGGTCCCTGGGGCCGGAAGAGATCCGGCTGAGAGCGGAGCTGGCTGAGTCGCGCAGCGACCGGGCTCAACTGGGCAGGCGGCAGGTCGAGCTCATCGAGAGCTCTGAGCGGCAGGCGGCAGCCGGGGTGCGAGGGATATGTCTATGACAACCTCACCTCCGGCCTAGCACCAAGACCCACAGTCGGCGTGCGGTTTTAGTCGGTTCGAGTCCGACATAACCTCCCCTTCCGGCTCCGGCAGGGGGGGTATCCGTGGGGATTTCCGCACGAAAAAAAAAAATGGTAATGGGCAAATATAATTCACTGAGTCTCACTGAAACTTCTAAAATTTTTATTTTCCTCTGATAAAATTTCAAAGTAAAGCAAAATATTCATCCAAAATATACTTTGAAATTCGTGAACAACAAAGTGCTGGGCCGTGTTTGAATATTAATATGGAATTTTCGCGTTATTATAGGCTAATTATCAGTTATAATTTATGCGGGATCATAAGATATGCACAGACAATGACGACAGGAAAAGCTATCGACGTAACAAAATGGACGGACTTTAATGTAAAACTTTCATTTAATTTAATCTTGTAATACGAAGACGTCCAAAGATGTTTGACGAAGTTTTCCGATCAAAAGAGTTTTAGAATTTGCTCCAAGACCAGTTACTTTCAAAAGTATTTCTGTGAAGTGAAAGTCAATACGCCTCAAACAAGAACTTTGATTCATCCAAAGAGAAATAAATTTATACAATGAAAATTAATAACAATACCTTGTACAATATCTACAAATATAAATGAAGAAGTACAACGCCATTATTCGAACTTGATACATACGGAAGTAAATATAATTAGGTAGAGGTAAATTACACATTGGAGGATCAGGTGAAATGGCGTACATTGGGAGAGTCCTATGTACAGCTGCAGTGGACTGTTGCTAATTTATTGATTGATTGATTTTATTACGCATATACTTATTCACATTTTCTCCCATAACAGGTAGTCACCTTACAGTTGTACGTGACATACAATACAGACAATAGGTATTACACCTTCACAAAACACGAAAATTCATACAACCCTCGACGCAAAGAAGGGGTGTTACAAGTTTCACGTGTCTGTCTGTCTGTCTGAATATGGCATCATATCTCCCGAACGGATGAAGCGATTTCAATTTTTTTTTGTATGAAACGTGACTTATGTGCGAGTGTTCTTAGACATGTTTCATGAAAACCGGTCGAGCCGTTCAAAAGTTATGGGAGTTAAAATGTGAATGGGGAGTGTCAGGGGTGTTTTAATTTTATGAGGTCTAATCTACCCCTGTACCATCAAAATTGGTTCAGTTGTTTAGGCGTGAAAGCGTAACATACAGACAGACAGAGTTACTTCCACATTTATAATATTACTATCGATTATAATAGATTCTGTTACCGGTAGCTTCACTTAGTATATCACAACAATGAAAGGATAAAATTTCATCCTTCACTCACAAACTTTCAGTCCCGTCCCCTTTAGGGATGAACTCCAAGGAATGCTGAAAATATGTTTTGATAACGTCATGAGGATTGTTACGGGGAATTTCATGACGTGTGTTAGTAGCTAAGAAAAATCTAGTTTTAGTTTGTTATATAAAATATTATTGTGTGTAGAATAAAAACCAGTAAAGTTGTTTAAAATCGAATTATACTTGTATATCAAGTTGGAAAAGTTACAAGTTTTGTTCGTATATCAATTCCTGAATGTTTCAACGTATAACATGTCATTTTGTAATCTACCCAAAAAGTAATGTTTATACAATATTTTTAGTTTATTTAAGCACCCTACTACGAGTATTATAACATATTATTATTCAAAATTATAAATAACAATGTCTTAGAAGTCATCAAAGTAATCCATACTAATATTATAAATGCGAAAGTAACTCTGTCTGTCTGTATGTTACGCTTTCACACTGAACCGATTTTCATGAAATTTGGTATAGGGATAGGTTAGACCTTGAGAAAGGACATAGGCTATGTTTGGTCGCGATAACCGACTTCCACGCTGGCGGAGCCGCGGGCAAAAGCTAATTACAAATGATTTAGTGATAAAGTTTTTCATATATTACAAACGTAACTTCGTAAAAGTAATTAGCAAAAGTAATTTCGTAAAAATAATCAGTCATCAAAACAACGTAATTAAAAACTTGATCGTAACTGAAATAACAAATTCTTAGTTCCGTACAGCTGTTCACATTATATACACTGACGGACTCATAAACTGCATCAAAGTAATAGATGACTTTGAAATAAATATTTTAACCAAGTATGCATACTTTCTATACAGATTTAAATTGAAACCTCTAGATTGGTTCGTGAACTTTAAAACAGCGTAGGGTCATATCTTTAAGTTTAAGTTTATGTACTGGAAAGGACCTTAAGACTTTTTTTGAAGAAAAAACAGAAATTTAAGAAAAATTGGTTTATTTAAAAAATTGGTTTTAACAATAGACACAAACTTTATGCAAGGGTTTATTTGTGGTTTAATAAGGTGTTATTACCCCCACGTGCCCTTATTACGGATTCTAATCGGTTCCGCATAGATTTTATAAGGGTTTTTAAAAGATCTTGCGGAATATTGTCCCATTCTTCTGAAAGTGCTGTTCTTAGTGCTGCCACTGTCGTGGGCGAAGGGTTTCTCGCATATACAGCTCTTTTTAAATTGTCCCAAACATGCTCGATGGGATTAAGATCCGGGCTGCGTGCTGGCCAATTCATTGTACGTATCCCAACCTCTTCGCAATAATGTTGAACTTGTGCAGCTGCATGCGGCCGGGCATTATCCTGCATTACAGTAAAATTTTCGCCTATGAATCCCATGTAAGGCACCACGTGATCTTCTAATATCTCTGTTATGTAGCGATGTGCTGTCAAACCCCCTCTATTACCGTTTTGACGGACCATGTCTATGAACACAAGTTCTGTTCGCCCGTTCATCGATATGCCACCCCAGACCATACATGAACCGCCTCCAAAAGGAACACGCTCCTCAATGCAACTTTGAGCATATCGCTCCCCACGTCGACGATAGACTCTTCTGCGACCATCTGCACCATATAAACATGTCCTACACTCGTCCGTGAACAATACAGAGGCCCACTGCTCTTCTGTCCAATTCAGGTGAGTTGTAGCTGTAGTAAGTCTGTGAGCTGTAGACAACTTTGGACCATTTGCTGGTCTAAAAGGGGTGATATCCGCTTCCTTTAACCTTCTTCTTATTGTTCGTGCACACACGTTTACTCCACGCACTTCATTAAGCTCGGTTTTGATGTTAACTGACGTGAGGAAACGATTTCGCAGGGAAGTTATAACAATAAATCGGTCATCACGACCTGTGGTTGCTCGAGTTCTGCCTGTACCACGTCTCCTCCTGTAAGAACCTGTCTCTACAAACCTTCTGTATATTCTAGAAACCGTAGACTGGTTTAAATTTAAATTTCTACCAATCGTTCGTTGATCCAAGCCCTCCCGCACCAATGCTACAATTTGTGCCGCTTGTTCGGACGAAGTATCCATATTATGGTTCAAAAACTCTCGATGTGTTAAAAAACTAACCCAACAATTATGCTGGTAACAATAATTCAATTGACAAAACAAAAAAAATCAATGAGAATCAATTTAAAACTTTGCTATAAATAACACGCAAATCTGATACTACAAGTAAATTTTCTTTTCCCGGTTATATTCATTTGTTTTACTGCAGTTCTATTTTTAAATTTAATTTTTTTTTAAGATTAAGAGCCAGTCTTTCCATATTTATATAATTTAATCTAAAAAGTTTGCATACTTATTATAAAAAATCCTTTTAGAGTAAACCTGAACTTTGATGCAGTTTATGAGTCCGTCAGTGTAGTATTTATATATTTCAGGAGAACACGTCGAGAATTCAAGAACCTTGCTTAATTTCGAACTCAAGCAGAAATACTATTCTTTAAACTTGCCGGTTCACATCAAAGTAAAATTCAATGTTATTAAAACTTGCGTCGTCGGCTCAACCAAGAGTTGCTCTTACCTCTCGCATTTTACGGACTTTTGGCTTCAGATTTTTAATAAAAAAAAATCGGTATTGTGTCCGGTTTTTTCTTGAGGATAGTCCTTAACTTATGCTTGGAAACATTTACATTTTTATATTTATCTTGAATAAAATTATAGTAAAACTAGCTTTTGCCCGCGGCTCCGCTCGCGTGGATGTCGGTTATCGCGACAAAACATAGCCTATGTTCTTTCTCAAGGTCTAATCTACCCCTATACCAAATTTCATCAAAATCGGTTCAGTGGTTTAGGCGTGAAAGCGTAACATACAGACAGACAGACAGACAGAGTTACTTTCGCATTTATAATATTATAATATTAGTATGGATAAACATTATTGTATCTGATTGTATATTTTAAGTGGTTAACTGCCGTTGTATTAAGTTATCTCATAATCCATAGTACAATTTATTTTGTTTGTGTCTTAGAATAGGAAATTAGCATACAATATACCATGTATACATTCATAGGTATCCCCGTGACCCTTTAAATTGTTATCGAACCTTTGTGAGCCGCATTATAAAACAATAAATATAAAATAAATAAATATTCCACAACATTCTACACAACGCTATCTAGACCCATGGTAAGCTTTTATAGCTTGTGAAACATACTTATCTACTTTTTTTTTTGTAAATACATACATATTATACATGGAAACACCCAGACCAATGCAAATAGCCATATTCATGCATACAAATATTTGCACTGAGCGGGAATCGAACCCGCGCCTCCTGCGTGGCAGTCGCGTGCACTACCGCCACGCCACAGAGGCTCGCAAAGAGAGTCGCAATATTCGAACATATTATAGAAAATTTCTCGTATTAGAGTAGATTATATATATATGATTACATATATATATGACTTATATGAACGAAAATAATTCAAGATATAGATATAGAGCACATAATATGTCTGTTCACAGTAAAACTTTAAGAAGCCTTTCAATTAAATTACTTTAGAATGCAAAGTAAAATGAAAATATAATTAAGTTTGTCCTTCATTTCAATATATTATTATCTTTACTTTACCTGATGGTAAGCTCCAAGTTTAACTCTGGGTACTGGAAGTTACCCATAGTATCATAGTAGCTTAACAATAATCCATGACAAATACATACAATGTTGCAGACCGAAGTTTCGGGCAAAAAGCATCATGAAAGGCCCCCCTGAATATTAACCTTTCAAACTAGATAATTGGGTAACTTTCTCTAGGCGATACTTCATACTTATTAAGTATAAAAAAGCGTTTTTTTTTTTTTGACCGTGGGGGAAATCCTTCATGGATGTTATGCCGGACTCCTACCGACTAAAACCCCCACGGTATCGCCCAGCAGCCTATAGTTGGGAGCCCCGGGTAAGGCCTCGGAAGGATGTCCCAGGGCTCCCAACAGACCCACGGCTTTAATGCGGCCTCGTCTAGGGGGTGGTTCGGGTGCTATTCCGCGTCTATGGAGGGTTTTCGGGTATCATCCCGCTTCATAGGAGGGGGGAGGCGTGCGTGAGTCCGTCACGTCACGCTGCCGTCATGGGCCTGCTTCTGTAAGGACGATGAGCAGCCAACTCACCGTCCTCAGGCCCCCGGTCATGGAGGCCGATGGTCTTCGGGGAAGACACGTCGGCGGCGCCCAAGCCGCCGACTGCGGAACTCGGGTGGGAGAGTTCTCTCCCGCTCCCGCCCCGCCGCCTCTTTCACGACCATGACCTGCTCGCAGAAAGAGGCGGCGCAGTCCCACTTACTCCCGCTGGAGACCATGGCTCCCGCCATGGTCTCGAGCGAGAGAGTGTCCACGCCCAAACCCACCACGAGGACCTGGCGCTGTTGCGCCCACGCCGTGCACTCCACCAGCGTGTGGAGCGCTGTGTCATCGCTGCGGTCCCCGTATAAAAAAGCCTTTTTTTTTTTCGTGCGGAAATCCCCTCGGATACCCCCCTGCCGGAGCCGGAAGGGGAGGTTATGTCGGGCTCGAACCGACTAAAACCGCACGCCGACTGTGGGTCTTGGTGCTAGGCTGGAGGTGAGGTTGTTATAGACATATCCCTCGCACCCCGGCTGACCCAGGGCCATCCCTTACGGTCTGGCCCTCCTCTATTTAGCGCGCCACCGCCGTGGCCTGCTTCTGCTGGGGTGACAGGCGGCTCCACCCGTCACCCCCAGGCCCGCGCTCATGGGGGACGGAGGTCAGTCAATGCCCTCCGACGCCCGAGTTACCTGCGCGCGCGGGCGGCGCGATCGTATAAAAAAGCCTGGTACGCAACTAGTCCTTTTATAAAGTATTACATTTTAATTAGCTTTTACACGGCTTCAATATTGAGTTTTAATTGCTACAGAGATTTGAAAAGTTTTTATTGCTATCTGCCCACTAGGCTTGAGGAGTAAAGCGAGAAATAATACTAGACATATTATTTACAATTAAAGTACAATTTTTAATTATAGATTAAATAGAAGAAAATATAAAACTTAAGCATTATCCATACTAATATTATAAATGCGAAAGTTACTCTGTCTGTCTGTCTGTCTGTCTCTCTGTATGTTACGCTTTCACGCCTAAACCACTAAACCGATTTCGATGAAATAGCGGTATAGATGGTATAGTGGTAGATTAGACCTTGAGAAAGGACAGAGACTATGTTTGGTCGCGATAACCAACATCCACGCGGGCGGAGCCGCGAGCAAAAGCTAGTATAAAATATAGCTTATTTTTTCAGACTGTCTGTCTGAAAAAATAATTAGACAGAGTTACTTTCACATTTATAATATTAAGTATGGATATGGATATTTTACACTAGCTCATGCCCACGGCTACGTATGCGGAGATGTTGGTTCACCAAACATAGCCTGTTCTTTCCTCTGCTCTAGTGATTTAGGCAGACAGACAAACAGCTACTTTTACATTTATAATATTAGTAAAGATTTGAAGCGGTGCCATAGAATAAAGGGTCTCGACATATTTTTCATTACAATTAAAAATTAACAATGTTTCCCAACACCTTTTACTATAAGGAATCAAAAAGAAATCTAAAGCTTAATTTTCTCTATTAATTACTTTATATTAGAGCAACGTTCTTAAAATTAATGTACCAGTTCTTTGCAAAGTACTAGGTACTCGTGAAATAATTTACTAATTACTTCACGTATACATCCTTGAGGTACTCCTCAAGGACTGTATTTAGTGTCTGTACTCCATTTGGTGTAAAATGCGGTAAAGTCTAATGAGACCTAATTTTCTATATCATCTTATGTAGGTACTCAACCACTTTTTACTATAAATGTATTTTTGATGACGGTAAAATGGACTGATGAAGTTAGTCAGTAAGTTTAGTGTAGTTTAGTATATGAACTTGTACTATTGTTGGATTACTTTTATAAAATACTAGCTGTTGTTAGTGATACTGACCTCTGTATCAAATTTCATTATAATCGGTTCTGTGGTTTTGTCAACGACAGACAGATAGGGTTACTTGCATAGCGTAGGGTTATTGCCCTTCCGCTACTAACTGGCACTTCAGTAAAACTAAAATTAAAAACTATCCAATTATATAAAGTAGTACCGTATTTGGCCACATTTTTCTATAGAAAACAGCGTAAAAGTTAATGTCTGAATCGGTAATACCATGCTTTGAACTCTCTGGCGTAGCAGTAGTGTTCGACTACTACGTCGGAGGACGGGGTTCGATTTCCGCCCAATGCAAATACCTAGGTATTTGTATCAAACATCTTCAAATCATTGTGGATCATTAACAAGAGTTTGATTGCGGATCTGCAAATACATGACCGGGCATGAGGTGATGATTGTCAAAGTACTAGTGGGGCTACTACTAGTAGGAATTTGGCATAGTTTAGTAACCAAAGTGTGGGGATCGATGGACCTGCCGAAGAGTGAGACCTATAGAAACGGTGGTGAAAAACTGCCTATACTGCACTTATTGCTAACAATTTCACAGCTGCGTGTAGAGATTTATTTTACAAATTAAATAGAGAAAAGACGATATTAACTACGGTCCCACGAGTCTTACGTAAATTGATGGCAGACCCGTCGTAGGTCAATGAACTCTGACTAACTTAAATCTTTATTGAATGTAGACAATTCAATCTCGTCATAGATAATAACGTTCTACTCCACAATATCTGTACCCAAATAAGAAAGTAGTATACATTAGGCTGGACTGTGATTGTATATTATGTAGGCAAGAAAGGGCTGAAAACGGAACTCTTGTTTGATAACAAGAGTGCCGTTTTCAGCCCTTTCTTGCCTACTGTCATCTACTACTAATCACTGTCACATGCATGCTATCTTATCGCACGCAAAAGTCAATTTAGAACCATTTTTCAACATTGAAGGGAAGGTGGCGGCAACCTTCAGTTCACAGAATTTGTGGGTATAGGCTATAATATAGAAGTTGCCAGTTCCATCTGTTTATACCGTGATATACGAGAGCTGACACTGTCTAACATCCTAACTCTGAGAGAAAAGGCTCTGACAGACCAGGTGCACCGGCTTGCAGGTGAGATTAGCTTGGGCCCGAAGGTTTCGGTGTGGCCATATCAAACTATTTCTAAAACTAGGGAACTTATACCGCCATACACGTGAACCCATCTTTAAAATTTACCTAAATAATAAACTTATACGGGTGGGACTGAAAATGCACATTCAAGTTAAAAACCCTATTTGACGGTACAGTAACATATTATAGCAGTTTATATAGGCACTTGATTGTACTACAAAGGCCTGAGTGTCACGCGCTGCGAACTTTTAATTGCATTACTTTAACTCTGTCGGCCGGCCATATTTAGGGTTCCACTAACTTGTATAAAAATCCGAATCGCGCTATTAAAAGTTTCGTATTAGCAACTATACCTATAAACTTTTTAATAGGTTTTGTTTGTGACTCAAATCTTTTGATATGTGAAATAATGTGCAGGAAAGTAGATAATAGTTTTCTAACTTTATAAGTTTGAGAAGATTTGCTTTTATCACTTGGAAAGTATTCGCGATTCTGTTTTCATATGGGTAATATGATTAGAATACTTATTTGCTAGTATTGTGCCTATTATGCGATAGCCTTGCACCTGCGTGGATCTCTTAACTTATGATTATTAGTCTGACCAAGATCTCCCTAACTCATTTCTATGCCGCACCATTAAGACCTGGAACTCTTCCTACAGTCCCAGGTCCTTTAAGCGGGGCGTGAAAAGGCATCTGACTAGGCCGTTAAGCTGAGTGCCACCACTGTTAACATGGTACAGTCAACGCCATAAGTTGATTAACACTAAAATATTTTACAAATCTTTTTTATATTGGAATGCATCTGTCTATAGTAAATGTAGTGTTGATTCCCAGAAGACAAACTTAATTTACATGTTCAATGTTTTTTTTTCACAATTTTATGTAAGTATTAGGGGCCACAGTGTTCAAAAAATTAGAATTTGTCAAGCTACTTTCGTAGTTGACTGTACATGTTTACGATGGTGACCCTCTTTCCGAGACTTTACCTTTGTTTAACGTCAGGCGAGGTGGAGTCAAATTGACGTGTCCTTTTAAAAAAAAAAGACTTTGCCTTTAGCTTACCATCAGGCGAGGTGAAGTCAAATTGATGTGACCGTTATAAAAAAAAAACAATGCTGCAGTGAGTTGGTTGAGCCGTTTCTTTTCCACCAGCGCTTGTAGTAGCGGTAAGCGATGGTAAACTTAGTTTTAAGTAGAATTATTACTGACGTCAATAAGAAGCAACTTTGTTGTTTTAAATGAATAAAAATCTTTGACTTTGAGAGAAAAACCGCGTCAAAATCAATAGTTTTTATGTGCATCGCGAACAATTCCCAGTTTCTACCTAAGTCTATTATAGTATAGATAGACATCCAATATAGTTTATTAGGTGCTGTACATTTCAAACTGGTAGGCTAAATCATTATTATATAGACCGAACTATTGAAATCTAACTTTACCTTTGGTCTGCAAGAAGAACTTACACTATAGCTTTCCATGACATAAAATAATGTTAACGGAAATTACCTACTTATAACCATGATCGCGTTAATTCCCGTTAACATTATTGTGTATAGTCAGCGTCATAAATCTTGACGAAGAAGTCTCAAAATGAACTTAAAACTCGTATGAAGAGTAAATCAAACTGTTCTTTCTGATGCGGACTGTACCTTTGGTCTCGTGGTTTCAGTGCTCCTGGTGAGATCAGGCATATCAATTATGTTATTATGAAACATAAGTATCAGTGAGATACATCGTATATGGATATTACTGTATTAATTAGGTAATAATAGACTTAGATAACGATAGTCCATGAAAGCAAGTGTATGTGTTATATGTACGCGCGTGTACAATACTACGTCAAATATATCTGTATACTGTTAAAAGCATTTCAGTGTACACCGTAGGTACGTTTGTGTTTGAGGCTATGTCATAGTATAAAGAGGATATACTGCAGCTATGTAGTATTGTCTCTCTAGCAACCTGTCTTAAAATGTATATAGATATAATAATATATGTACGTTAATGAATAATAATGGTTTTACACCTGAGGTTCTTGATATGTGATGAAACTTTATTATTGCAACATCACAAAGGTATGATTTTTTTTTATTAAAATTCTATATCCTTACATGGACGCCCACTATCGTATAGGCAGGTTTGCGACTATTAATAAACTAACTAACTAGTAATAAAATCATGGTTAGTGTTATTTCAAAACTATCGCAATGTCTAAACTCAAAATATGCACTGTACTGTGACAGTCATACATTGTTCTCGGTCGCACTCACTGATTAGTATATGCTCTGTTGCACTCGTGCTTGCCTTGAGGTAGACAAGTGATCAGTTCTAAGCGCCAGTTCCGTATACACCTCTTTGTAACCAACTTCAAAAATGGAGGAGGCTCTCAATTAGACTGCTTTTTATTGAGTCGAAGATCACTGATATAAGCATGATGGTATAACATAAATATTAGAAACTTGAATCACAATGAACACAATTGAAAATTTCGGCAAAGAAAATATGCTTTAATGTCTTTGAGGAAAACGTGGACCAGTTATTGTACAGAGAGGAAATATTTAATAGCTATTGTCTGACAAACGTATTGTTCTGTCAGTGACATAATGGTTACGTGCTTTGAGTGTAAAAGTGGAATGGAGGTAGAGGCATGATTTTCCTACCACGAATGAGCTGATTGGGCCGGGGGAGTATCGCCCCCCTACTAAATAGCATGGTGTTATTTTGGGAGTGCCTGCACCCATACCTGTCTTGTCCCTTTTTTCTGTATCTTCTTTTTACTAATGTTTCCTTTATGTGTATATTAATGGATAAAAGAATAAATCTGGTGTCACAAGAGTTGGAATGTTTAGGGTAACCACTTAGCATTAAAGAGGCGTAATACTATTTTTACCTTTACAATGTTTTAGTAATATGCAAATTCTTTGAATTATTCATTAAAAATCGTAAGTAAATAAATATTCTACACAACGCTAACCAAAATCCGTACTAAGTATAGCTTAATTAGTTGGGATTATGGAATCTAGAATGCAAATTGGTATATTTATTCATACAAATTTTGCTCTCAGTGGGCATCGAACCCCCACCCCCTGTGTAGTAGTCGAACGTTCTACTGCTACGCCACGACACAGAGGTCGTCAAACCATACAAAGAAACACAAAACGAAGTGCAGCAGTAACCTCCACGTTTCTACCATACTCATTTACAACGGACAGATTTTTAATTCATTTAAAATGTCCAAACTCGTCAAGTACAAAATACAGCCAAAAATACTTACTGACAATCTTATAAGTACAAACACATAATCTTTTTTCCTGACCTATTAATAACCTTTCTGAATCTTATAAACACGTCAGCATTCATTATATTCTGTTGATAATGAAAAGTGGAATAAAACTTAACCGAAATTAAAAATATAAGAGATGAAATAAAAAAGGTATAAATGGTTCCAATTAGCAGAATACAAAAAATATTGCACCAGCTACGATACCTCTCGTTAATTTGAGAACAATATTGTTGTTTTGAAAACAATTTTTTTATACTGAGCATTTTAATGTCTGTTATTTTTATAGCGAATTATTTTTTAATCTGTATTTGTGCAATATTATTAATCTTTAATAAGTAGTTGAGTGTTTAAGTCGGCCTTGCGATCGAGAGGTTCCGGGTTTGAATTCTACACTATTACTATCCTACACTAACGACGTAAATCCACTACTAGCATGCGATTGAGCTTAGTTTTAGAGGTTAACGGGAATACTAGTAATCAGTTGCTACTAATTAAAAAAAAAAACATTTCAAGCTAAATGTTCTTGACACTTACTTTGGCTAGGTATTTTTTTATTAGAACTACTAACTTTACTTACCTACTAACTACTAACTTTGCCGTTACTAAGTTAGTTAAATTAAATCCTATAAACCAATAGCAGCACCACAAACTGGGTTCAATTTGTATTATGTCGATAACCTACGCGAACTGCAAGCAATAAGTTATCAAAGTTTTATCGCGATTGCACCACCGCCGGGGATTGTACCATAAAATACGAACGAACAAAACATTGATTTCCATATATTTGATTATCATATGCATTAGTTTACGCAATCACTTCTATATCTTCTCGGGTACTAAACAAAATTTGATTAATGAAAGAAACATTTTTATCATTCAATATAAGATTAGTTATTTTTCCGAGAATACTTTCACGGTATCTCGTCGTGTCGGCCTGCAAAATTAATGGAAGGCCTTACTTTTTCCTTATGGGTGTTTTTACGTGGCAAAGTATGCCATTGAAATGATGATGCCTTCTCAGGCATTACATGTAGCGAGGGTATATAAGAGTATGTAAGTAGGAAAGGTTGGTGGCTCTGTTCATTAAGAGACTAAGGATAATGTGTAGTCATTCATGTAAATAGGTAGTTGGTTTTCTTTTACTTCGCGTGATTTTTCATTGATGTTTTCTTGTCTAAATTTAATCGATGTTAATCACGTATATTGGAACATTTTAATGTAAAAGGCGACAAATAATATCACAGTTGGCAAGGCAGCAGACCGGGGGATAAAATTTGACTTCGTCATCTTAGCGTGAATCGCAGTCGCATCCGAAGCTTTCAGCTTGGAGTCCGGGGTCCGCTTCACCTGACTAACTGCGGATTTGACTGATATTGACATTTTCTGTGAAGTGATTGCCATCTGCCCTCCACAACCCAAAAGTGATAACGAAGCATTGCAGCTAGACCAACTGTTGAATTTTTAAGGGCTCCAACTAGCCGTAATGACTGACATAGATGTTAGTATGGCATCTGGGACCGACGCACGACGCTTAACGTGCTCTCAGAGGCACAACTTCATATATACAAATATTTACACTGAGCGGGGATCGAAACCACGCGTTCTGAGGGGGATAAAATTTGACTAATGACACGTAATCGACACAACAGAAAAGGAAAAATCAAACAGCAATTTAAAAACATGTAAACATATCAAAATAATGATTAAAAAACCATAATCTGGCCCACGCCTGGCCATAAATGCTGAAAAAACAAGTTACGTTTTAATTTATTTCAATGTAAAGATACACTTCATAAAACATCACTCGAAGTTTAATATAAATTAAAAATATATCTCACTTCATAGCAATTTAGACTTAGACATAAAACCTACCATCTTCCTCTTCACAAATAGCGTCAACATAAAAATACGTCCTTAGAATTTTCCTCACATATTATAAAAGACTGCAGTAATTACCAGTGCTCTCACTAAAACATTTTTTATATAAAAGACCCACCCTTAATTCTACTGAGCCTTCTGCCAACCGTACACAAACAAACAAAAAGGGAAACCGCCATATTTAAGCCGAGACTTATTTTTATGATGGCACTAAATCAAGTACCCACTATATACATTAGTGAAGTGGCACTATATAAAAGTACCATGAATAGCATCGCAAGTCCATCGCGTGCAGATCGCTTAGCAATTATTGACACACCATTAAGTTACACTCGGTTTCGAAGAAAATATTACTGTGGCATTTGAGAGAAAATAATTCCAATAAATTTGTTTGTGTTTGTAATATTTTAAAGAAAAATAGGGTTTTATTTATGGTTATGTGTAATATGTTATTTGTTACTACATAATTACATATTATCATCTAGATCCGAACTTAGTATAGCTTATAATGTACAATTTAAGGTGATAGGTATTTTGCTTTCATGGCGTATGTAAACCCGATGTTTGAAAACCTGAAATTTGCAAACCCGATGCATTTTTCGTGGATTTGATTCACGAGGTGCGTGCAAAATAGAAAAATGCGACACGTTGACCTGCTGGGCTTGCTTTTTTAAGGCGTCGATACTTAGTACAGTCAGCTTCATAAAATGTGATTTCCCTTGTATTCTAATATTTTTATACATAAATATGCAAAAATATGTTTTTAATTGCATATCCTGTCTAAAACACACGAGATTTCATCTTACCCGTTACACCTTTAAGAAGTTCAAAAATACACACTGAAGAATTCTATAAACAAAAACACGTTAAAGAGTAAGGATCGTACGACAATCCTATTATTTATTTAACAGATAGAGGGATACAAGTTTTAGCTACAATCCAGTTAGAGACAAATTTGTAGGCGCTACGGGACTCAAAAATTAATGTACCTTAATTTCCTTAACAATAAATTGTAGGAAGAATGGTACACCATATTTTATGGACCGTACCATGTCGTCCTGTGAATAAATACAATATTTTGAAAGAATTGGTTTAATAATTTATTTGGTTACCTGGCGACTTAGAAGCTACTGTTATCAAGTAGGTATTTTTATTGTGTTCAACCACAGATGTTTTTATAACCCACTAACACTGTCGACAGAAAAACTTACCCAAACTCATCCCACCTAACAAGAGTTAGGTTAAATGTTCTAAGAAAAGGCATGTTTAACAAAAGAAAATCACCCCAAAATTCCAGACTATCCTAGTTTATTACAAAAAAAAAACGTTGGTAGTAACAATGAAACACGTACCATATAAAAATATATATTAACTTTTCTGCAAAATGGGTATTCGTAGCCTGCTCCAAAAATAATTTTTATCATAGGCATGCCACAATATAACGAAAACGTGCTAGTTTGATATGAACGTGATAAAAAAATATTTTTTTTGTTTTCAGCACGAAATCAAACATGTAAATTGCGAGTGTTGTTTTTATAATAATCCGTTGTTATATTTGTTTTTATATATATGAGCTCATTTGTCGTCTCTTTTTGTTGAATCTTTTTCACCAGTAAACATTTTGCACTGAATTTTGGTATGAAAAATATATTTTCCCCAGTTTCTGTTTCATGATTGTCCATAACTGTATATGTTTTCGTATTAAAATAAAAGTGTGCAAACTGTACTTATTATTTTTCATTTTTGTATCTGTTTCAATATAACGATCCCACGCTATAACTGTAATGTGGGTGCTACATAAAAATAAATGGATGATTTTACCAAAGAATATTTTATATGAAAACGATAAGAATGAACATAAGCGTTATATTTACATGTAACCACGATATTGAGACCTTTTTTGAATATAAAACCAAAACATGACTTTGATGACTTGATAACCATTCGATACGATGATGGTATACAAACATAATACATAATGCATTCTTTCGAGAGTTTATTTTATTTGTTAATTTATTTATTTAGGAAAATAAACAGTCCAACAATTTACAAACTATAACTTAAAATAAAGAAATATCTCTGTGAGACGAACAACTTTTTCCACATAATATTTTAACATAAAATATTTTAGGACTAACATATTCTGTATGTTTATACAAAACAAATAATGAACTTTTTGTATACTTGTATAATCTAAATTGTTGAGAGTGTCTATGTTTAAATACGTAACATATGCATTGTATATTATTAGATAATTATGCTTAGTATAAATCTATATAGCACAATAAATTATATATATAGACCGCCATTTGTACTGTCACTTTTACATTGTTTTCTCTGTACTTTTTTCACATGGTGTACAATAAAGAATATTGTATTGTATTGTATTGTAAATTATAATGAAGACCTACTAATGTTATACAGATGTTATTATTAAATTAAAAAATTGCTAAATATAATCGTTCGTCAACCCTTTTGCTTATCACAAATTTGTACCTTAACTATGAATAAATAGGGACAAATTTATGTTATAGTGAAAAAATAACGCGTAATGATGCTTCGAACCTGCGCCAGTGTGACTGAAGATTTTTAGAACACATACACGCCTGTAAACCCCGGAAGGGGTAAGCAGAGGTGTATTAATAGCCCCGTTTCGCCAAATATGATTTTCGGCCCCACGGCACTTTGTCTTGGACTGTATGTTCGCTCCGGCCCGCTATGACCACATCTCAAAATATCCACTTCCTAAATTGACCATATCCCATTATGACCATATCTCAAAAAGTCCACTACCTAAATTGACCACATCTCATTATGATCATATCTCATAATATCTACATCTCAAAATGACCACATCTCAAAATGAGCACATCCCAAAAATGAAGGATGAAGAACAGCCATATCCCTTAGTTGCTTTTTACGACAACCACAGGAAGAGATGGGGTAATTGTATTCTAGTCCACCGGTAACCAATATGGCACCATTTTTACAATGTGTGTTTATTCACCTCTATCTAAACCTTCTGGGACATAGGTATACATACATATATACAATCACGCCTTCATCCCTGGACGGTAAGGCAGAGGTGAATGAACATTTCATATTTCACCATTTGGTTCCACGAAATAGGGGGTGAGCCTATTGCCGTGTATTCGAGGCCGCTTCCGGGCTTCATATATCTGTCTGATGTTAAACAGCCCTATCCCTTAGTCGTACGAGACCACTTGGGCAGAGATGAGGTAGCCCAAATTCTACTCTGCCAAGAACCACGCGTATATAGATATATCTATATCTATAATACGGGAAACACAAAATAATATATTAGTACACACTTATTTCACACAAAGCATTTTATCATTTCAAAAGACTACACAATAGTTAAGTTACCTTTTCAGGTGTCAAAGTAAAGAATTAATTTAGTAACCGCGACTGAATATAAATTTAATATAACTTTATTTCTTTCTACTTTTTGTTCACTTTTCCCTTTATCTTTGTAATTGCCGTTTCTATTTTTATTCTTTTTGGGAATATTAGCATAATCTCTAGCAAGATATTGTGTCTGACAGACACTGTTCAATTAGGTATTTTCCGTATTCATTTCTATGCTAATGTTAACCTGTAAATCTACGCGGGAAAACGGGCTAAAGTGATATTTTTGCCTTGTCTCAACCTGAATTCACTCTCTCTCTCTCTCTCTATCTCTATTTTCTTCTCTCGCCTTTGTAATTTTCACCGTCACTTTAACCACAGGATTAATTGTGTTGCGATTGGATCCTAGTTGTTCATTACGGAGCTAGAGGTTCACTATTGGGATTTATCTGTCTTTGCCTTCCGCATAAAGGTTAATTGAGGAAGTGAAACGTTACCTGAGTTTTATAATCTAAAACAACACTCAGTCACCAATTCCGATTTAAAACTAGTTTTAAGTACACATTGTATTCCAAAACTAAACTTTCGTAGTGATTTTGTAACACGATTGCCTCAGAAGTCAGAAAACATAATTTATCATAATCATTAAACAGACATTTTTTACATTAACAACACTTACTCATACTCAATTCGTAGCACATTGTATATTCACATGAGTTTCATGAACAGACGCGTTCATGTCAATGTATAATACCTTGAAACACGTGCTACCCACATGAATAGTACGCCTCATCGATTTGAAGTTAGTAACAAATCAGACATCTACCTTCCGGGTCTAGCTCTACCTTATACCCTTAAAATGAAATTTAAATCTGCCGGTCTGAAAGACTTATGCGTGGGTAATGAGGTTAAGTATGCGCAATTTAATCCTTGTATGTTACTTAACTTTATGACTTTAAGTGGCATTTATGGTAAGTGAGCACTTTATAAGAAAGTAAGTGATATTTACGATCAATTTCAGGGCATTCGCAATTGAATTTCGAAGATAAGTTGTTCAAAGTTGATTATTTGAATTATACTTTCTGATTTCCACAAAATTTTATATAAGACCATACATACCACCTATATATACTGAGTTTTTCGCACTATAGAGAAGTTTAGTCACTATTCTCTTCTATGTTAGTTGGTGTTATTATTATTTATTTTTTATATCAAACCTGTATAATTATTTCATCATCATTGGCCATAACATCTTAAAAGATGATTGTTTTGCAGTGCTTGCACAATCACGGTCGCCCGCATTGGCGCAGGTGACTGTATAGGCCAATTTGAGCGCGACATTTCTTGCCGCATCTATGGCAGGTGTGACACGAGTCCGCAGGTGGTGGCAGATGGCGGAGGAGTCTTCTTTGTCTCAGCGTCTCGCACAAATCACCATCGTGCCGAGTCATGCCAGCCTTTATGTTCTGACGCCACTCCTGTCTTACTTCGGCGCGCTCCTCCCAACCATCTATCTTCATGTCAAAACTACGCATATCTCGTTTGCAGACGTCCTTAAATCTCAGCATTGGACGCCCTACAGGTCTCTTAGCGTCCGCAATCTCACTCAGCATTATCTGGCGTGGCAATCTCTCAGGACTCATACGGTAAACGTGACCTAGCCAACGAAGTCGCCGCTGCTTCAGCAAGGCAGTAATACTGAAGCAGCGTGTTTTTCTGAGGACTTCCTCGTTTGTCACTCTGTCCTTCCAAGTGACGCAATATAAGTCCAGATAAATCAAAGTTGTATTTCATACAACCTTATATCCAAAGCGGATTGACAGAAATATTACATTTTAATCCTAAATTACTTTCTGAAGCTTTGACACGAAATACTTTATAAGGCGAGGTCAAGGAAAATGTCAAAGCAAGACATTTTTCAAATAGTCTATAACATTGACAAGAGATTGGATTCCCGAAGTATTTGTGAAGCGATCAAAGGGAACTATGTGGCAATATGGTGGCGGTAATAGGTATTATCTACCTGACTTAACTATTTATACTTGGTTTGTACGTAGAAATAGTTTTGTTATTTTGAAGTATATGACTTATGATATTATATGTTCGTACTTTAAGCTTTTCCTATGTTGGCCTAAATCAAGTATATAACTTGTGACACTATTTAAGTGTATATTTTCGCCTGCCACCATGGCTGCTGAAAAAAAGTCAAAACATCGCATTAAGTGTAAATAATCCATACTTCCATACTATCCATACTAATATTATAAATGCGAAAGTAACTCTGTCTGTCTGTCTGTATGTTACGCTTTCAAGCCTGAACCACTGAACCGATTCTGATGAAATTTGGTATAGGGGTAGATCAGACCATGAGAAAGGACATAGGTTATGTTTGGTCGCGATAACCGACATCCACGTGGGCGGAGCCGCGGGCAAAAGCTAGTAATAGTATATGGCATTGTTGGTTCCTGGTGGAGTAGAATAGGACCACCCCAGCTCTTCTTGTGGGTGTCGTGAATGGCGACTAAACAGTAAACATACTTCCCAATACAATGGGCCCGCTAGATGGCAATAGGCTTACCCCCTATTACGTTATGGGACCTTTTTTTTTTTTTTTTTTTTTTTTTTTTTTTTTTTTTTTCGTGCGGAAATCCCCTCGGATACCCCCCCTGCCGGAACCGGAAGGGGAGGTTATGTCGGACTCGAACCGACTAAAACCGCACGCCGACTGTGGGTCTTGGTGCTAGGCCGGAGGTGAGGTTGTCAAAGACATATCCCTCGCACCCCGGCTGACCCAGGGCCATCCCTTACGGTCTGGCCCTCCTCAGGAGGGGGGACAACGGTGTCCCCAGCTCGCCCCCGGAATGGGGAGGCGCGCTGTTCAGCGCGCCGCCGCCGTGGCCTGCTTCTGCTGGGGTGACAGGCGGCTCCACCCGTCACCCCCAGGCCCGCGCTCATGGGGGACGGAGGTCAGTCAGTGCCCTCCGACGCCCGAGTTGCCTGCGCGCGCGGGCGGCGCGATCCGCGAGTCTTTCTCGCTCGCGCCGCCTCTCCCGCTCCGCCGTCTCCTTCACGACCATTACCTGCTCGCTGAAGGAGACGCCGGCCGCCCACGCGTCCGCGCAGCGGACCATTGCTGTGAGCAGGGTGGCGAGGGTGAGAACTCTCACTCCCAGGGCCGCCACTAGCTCCCGCCTCGGTTCAGCCCATGCCGGGCACTCGGTGAGCGTGTGCAGCCCCGTGTCCTCGCTCGCGTCGCAGTGATGGCACTCGGACGTTGGCTCCTTTTCGATCCGACACAGATATCTCCCGAAGCACCCGTGCCCGGTGATAATCTGCGTCAGTCGATACGAGAGGCTGCCATGTGGCCTCTCGAGCCATTCCCCCATGATGGGCCGTACCGCCTCTATGACGGCATGCCCTGCGCGTCGTTGCTCAAGTCGTCGCTCCCACTCCGCCACCATGATCCCGTGGAGCCGGGACCTCTCGGCCCGAATGTCTTCGGGCTCGGGATCGTATCCCCGCTCCCGCGCCTCCTTACGGAACCGATACAGTGCCGCAAGGGATCTCGCTTCCAGGATCCACGGTGGCGATCCGGCTAGGAGACTCGCCGCTTCAAAGGATATCGTGCGGTACCCCCTAATGGCCCTGCAGGCCATCGTCTGCTGCGGCGCATGCAGCAGTTGCACGAACCTGGCCCGCAGGGCGTCCGCCCACACGGGGCCGTTATGGGACCGAAACTCATAATTGGTGAAATGTTGGTGCTAATATACGTCTGCCTACCCCTTCGGGGATTTGCAGACTTGAGTATGTGTATGTATGTATTTAATAATAGTAGGACCTTTTAGCCTATTAGAAATAAAGAACAAAGAGGATAGAAATTCTGATACACGTCGAACCGGAATGCGCTCCCGCTACGCCCCCTATCGAGTCACACACATGGTTTCTTGTATCTGTATTATTGTGCCGTTTAAAATATTTGACATTAACTATTATAAATAATGTTATACAAGATAAGCTATAATGAATGAAGACTCTCAGAGTAGTATACCAACTGTTTCTATAAAAGGTTTTCTCATTTCCTTAATTCCTTGTCAAAGAGGCTATTAAAAGTTATTACGAGTATATTAACTTTCCTAATTACCTTATTAGCGAAGTTAATTTAAGATTTTTCCGACTGATAGGGTACTACTCACACAAACTCGCAAAATTTATGGATGCATGCATTTTTTTTATCGTGCGAATAATCCCTACGGATACCACCCCCACGGAACCGGTGGAGGTGGTTATATCGGACTCGAACCGACTAAAACGCACGCCGTCTTGGGTCCTTGGTTGCCGGAGGTAAGATTGCCAAAAACATGTCTGTCGCACCCCGGCAGACCCAGGACCATCTCTCTCGAGATGGCCCCCTTCGGGTTGTGGGGACCACAGTGTCCCCATCTAGCCCCAGTTACGGGGAGGCGCACTTGGCGCCGCCGGCCGCGGCCTGCTTCTGCTAGGGTGACAGGCGGCTCCACCGGTCACCCCCAGGCCAGCGCTCATGGAGGACGGAGGTCGACCTCCGACGTCCGGTTCGCCTTTGCTCTGCGCGGGCTTCCCGGGCCCGGAGTCTAGTCCGGACCCGACCGGCCGCCTCCTTCTCGAGCATTACTTGCTCGCAGAAGGAGACGGCCGCACCCCAAGCGTTCACGCATCGTACCATCGCTGTGAGCAATGTGGCGAGTGTGAGGACTCGACTCGGCGGCACTAGGCGGGTCCTAGTGCCGCCACTAGGACCCGCCTCGGCGTGTATGGATGCATGCATGGATGTCAATTATGGTGACTAATCATAGCCTATGTCTTTTCTCAAGGTTTAATCCACCCTTATATGCATTTTCATCAAAATCGGTTGAGTGAAAAGGCGTGAATGCGTAACATAATAGATAAACTCAATCTTGATTATTATGCTCTTGAATTTAGATGTGCACTAAAATAGAAATCATGCATTCAGTCTTTCTTCACATATGTCAAAGAGAGTTTTATACGTCAAAATACTGCTTCGTGATTTACATTTACAAACCGTTTCGCAACACATTCGGTAACGCCTGTGTGAAAAATCTGGCAATAAAACTCAAAGCCACGTTGTAAAAGCAAGTACTTACTAAAAGTTTAGAGATATTGTGATATAATATAGACTTGTTAGCAAGGCTTCAGACCTTCACTCGAAATCCCAAAGCTCGTGTTATCCCTAGGGATAACATGATCTTCGAAGTATTGAATATTTTCTGTTGTCTCAAGTGGTTGTCCTATTAAAAGCTGAAGGTTTTGTAACTAAAAAAAATCATATTAAACAAAATTTCATTTCATAAAGTTATAGAAATATTTCTGGTGTAGCAGACAAGAATGTTTGTTTGCTAAAGAGAGATGACAAAATTTACTATAGTAATATTTGTGTACGCTATGCACGAATGGTATGTAGAATCTCTACCAACACATTTGAGGCCGACTTCAACGGCTAAACAACAGACGAAGCTCTGGCGCTGGTTTTCTTTCCAGGGCTGGGAGATCATACGGCTGTCGCTACTGGAAAACCGAAATAGACACAAAACAAAACAATAAGCAGACCCCAGGTTTTGGGTGCAACTGGAAAGCCGCCATTAGAATTATGATAAACTAGCTTTTGCCTGCGGCTCCGCCCGCGTGGATGTCGGTTATCGCGACCAAACATAGTCTATGTCCTTTCTCATGGTCTAATCTACCCCTATACCAAATTTCATCACAATCAGTTCAGTGGTTTAGGCGAGAAAGCGTAACATACAGACAGAGTTACTTTCGCATTTATAATATTAGTATGGATTCGCAATAAAATTCCCTCAAACTAGTAATATGAAAATGTGTAATATTCGTTATGTTATACTTGTGACAAAACACACATTAGTACAGACGCAGTCATCAGTCTAAAGTCACCTATCTATCCACCAATCTATACGACTCACGGCCGAAACCAAACGTAAAAGGCTAGTTTATCAATACGAAGTCAAATAAAGCAATCCACGCATTCCCGTCCTCTTTGATGTTGTAGCAGGTGCCGGCGAAGCCTCGTACGCGATAAGGATTTTGATTACCTAACATGAAGATTCCGGAACACTTACATATATACACATATCCAATATATATCGTACATATATTACATAAGCAATAACCGTTGAGTGGCTTTTTGGGATAAATGGGAATTTTTCAGCAGAGCGCGTGCCTTTTCGCGGCGGAAATGTATCCTGGAGTATTTTGATTATATCAAATGAGGTGCGGTATTCGAGGAATTATAAGGGTACATTATTATAATACTTTGATGTGAGATGTAAGTCTAAACCAGGCCCCTAGACAAGTGACATCTTGCTGGCTGGCGTATCGTAGAATAGAATGACGAATGTAAAAAAAAATGACGTACATATATGACATTAATTGACGACCGTCATATACGTCAAATTCCATAAAATGGTCACTCTATTCCACGATACGCCAGTCAGCAAATTGCCACTAGTCTAGAAGGAATCTAGGAAAAGACAGACAGGTGGATTGATAGGTGATGATTATATTATAATAGGTAAATACATTTAACACTGATTTATAGATAGCTTCTTCTTGTTCTTAAAGAATGACATTAGAAGGTTTCTTTAGGGTAGGCAGCACGAGTGTAACGTCCATGGTGTTGCATACGTCAATAGGCCACGGTAATCACTTTCCATCAGGTGGGCCGTGTGCTTGTCTGCCACCTAAGTGGTATAAAAAAAGCTCTTTATTTGATAATTTCGATATCATTTGAATAGCAAATAAATGAATGCCACAGTGCAAGTAATTAAGAATTGCATTTTTTCAATAGTAGTATCCGAAATTACTAGTAACTCCTCCAGCTAAGCTAAACTGCTTGTGTTAGGAGTGGGTTCATGTCATTAGTGTAATGGTTCGACCAGGTTACACCGACTGTGGTCAAAGGCTGACTCACTGACTGACTTAGTCAGCCTGTCACCACGGCTGGTGTAACCTGGTCGGAATGCGATGATTCTCATTATCGTTATTGTAGGTTTACAGTATTCTAGTACTATGCTGAATGGGCAGGTCTATAAAACGATCATTAGACCTGTCTTCTAACACGGCTGTGAGGCGTGGCCGCTGTTGGAGTGTCACAAGCAGATGCTGCGTGTCACGGAGATGAAAATGCTTCGGTGGATGTGTGGAGTCACGCGTAAAGATTGCAAGAGAGCCGCCGCCGCTGGTGCGGCCACGTCTTACAGCAACCGACCAGCTACATGGGTTACAAATGCCTGGCAATGGCGCCCCCCTCGGGTCCATGTAGAAGGGGTAGGCCCACGAAGTGCTGGCTTGGCATCGTGGAGGGTGGCATGCGTGCAAACGGTCTCACTACCTTGGACGAGCCGGAAGGCGGACCCTGAGCTCCGAGGGCACCGTGGCCTCGGATGCAATCAGGGCTCGTTAGCCTTTCGTTTCTTTATGTGGATGATGATGACTTATTCTAGTACTGTAAAACTGGCCACATAGTAGTTACATTTAGAAATCTAATTTTGTAGTCTCAATGTAAACTGACCTATGCGCCGAACTGAAAGTAATTTAATCACTTTATTTGAACGAATTGCTCGTTTTGAGGACCAACTTTAAGTTAAGCGCTTTAGCTAACAATTTTATGCTAAGGTTTGGCAAATTGGCTTATATTTATTGAACCACGAAGCCTCCGGCAAAGGAGATATTTCAATATGCATTACGAGTACCTAGCCAAGTGTTTGAACCAATTGTTTGAACACACTAAAAAAATATTAAAACTTGTAAAATAGAATCCAGTAATCATTTACTTTATGATGTTTAAACTAGAAGTAGAAAATAGTATAGCACAACATTCTACACCACGCTATCTAGACCCATGGTAAGCTTAACTAGCTTGTGTTATGGAATCTAGGATGCGGATAAACATACTTAGATTTTTTTTAATATATACATTTTATACACAGAAACACCCAGACCAATGAAAATAGCCATATTCATACGGGTTAGGAGGCAACTGGCCTCTGGTCCGCGGCCCATATTACACGTAGTGGGAATAATAGAGGACAAGTCGGCCGATTACGGGGGCCAGAATACCATCGGAAATTTTTTGTGTAGTTAAATCGACCCATTGATTTTATTAAATTAAAATTTAAAAAAATGGGGAATAAAACATAAGTATCAAAGTATATACTTTATTATGTAATCGTACTGTATGATTAGTGGATTACCAACATTACTTTTTTTAAGGAAAATCATCATAATAGTTTTAAAGAGAATCATTAATACTCGTAATTTAGAAAAATTGATAAAATGATATAATTGAAATTACCTAACAGTTTACCAATTTTTCAATACAATGTCCGAGAGTAATATCTTGATCAATCAACTCACGTACACTCTGTACTACTTTTTCATGTGTTCTTATTGTGTCAATTTTTTTTTGGCTTATAAATCCTTGTTTTTTATATAAACCAAAATAATAATTAGCGTCTTTGTATAGCTTGTCTAATAAAACTGCCAAATTCGGCTTGGACTGAACTTTTTTATTAAATCGTCCATTCCAAGATTCATTTGCATTATTGGTTCTATGACGAACATTGAAAAAACACCATTTATCAAAAAAATAAGAAGTTTCTTTTAACCAAGTTTTATAGAAATAGTCGTTAAATTGGAGTATACACTGCTCCTTAATGCATTCGCTGCGGATATAAAGCCAGCCGTCTTGTACGTACTCTTTGGGTAAAAAAGCTAACGCAATGCAACGTTTTACATGTGCTCGCATAATCTTGAATTTTTTTATCCCTAACTGTTCTGCTTTCCTCCATAAAGCTCTTATAAAATGAAATAAACATCCTTGTAAAGTAGCACTGGGAAACACATTTTTGATAGCAGTAAATGTCTCAGGTGAAAATTCTGGACATTGACTTTTAATAAGTTCAAATAGCACTGTATAAGTGTATTTTTTTTTATTTGGTAGTAATGCGTAACAAACTGGTATTATACAATTGCTGTCGTTTGTACTGCCCAGGTCGGCTTGTATGCAATAAAGTTGAAAAAAAGGTGGAGTTGCACACTTGAATGTGCCGTCGCAAAATATATGTTTTGCTTGCCTTAAGGTTTCTTTGGCTTCTGGTGTTGAAAAAAGTAGTATACGACTTTTTTTTCCAGAGAAATCTGCCATCTGAAACGTCTTAAACTTTCCAGGTACAATGATTTTTTTTAATTTGGAGAAACGTGTTTTAGTAGTCTGCAATTGTTTATGCCTGTGTCTATATAAAGTTTTTTTTAAATTGGCATATTTTGGTATTTTAGCTATTAAATCAAGTCCAGAATTATTGTAATCTTCTAATACCTCTGCGTAAATTGAAGGTATTGGTGTCATTTTATTTTTTGCTTTATCTTTGCATTCGTGGATTCGTAATTTAATTTCATTTCCTATTTCATTTTGCTGGCATTTATGGTTTTCCTCCTTGATAATTATTTCGTCTTTAGTAACTACAGTAGCACTACAGATTTTCCTATTAACGCAACGCCAAACCTTATGTCCGTTTAAATTTATGCGTCTTATAGTATACCTATATCCATTATTCATTAAAATACTGCCTCCTCTCTGTGACGGTATCACTTTAAAATTATTGATTTGGCTGGTCGAAGGTAAATCTTCCATCTATAAAACAAAAACTCCTATTATAATAACAAATCTAATTATATGACTTCAATTCGTATAATCTTAATATTTTAAATTAATAAAGGCTTACCTTGTCTCCTTTTTTCTATGTCCCGTAGAAAAACAGTAAGATGTTTAAGAATAACAATAGAACTGTATGACTCAATCAATTTTACAAATATTATAATCTACCCACGAAAATTTTACAACACCGACACTAGGATAGTTACAAAATTGTAGTATATTATTAAATCAATTTTACAAATCTACCCTCTATAATTTTACAACGCCGACACTAGGATACTTAGTATATTATTACCACTTTAAATAAATATTACATTATTGTACTACAGTAACAACATGGAATGGAAAATTATAACACCTACTGAATGATATTTTTCCCTAAACAAGCTATACAAAGACGCTAATTATTATTTTGGTTTATATAAAAAACAAGGATTTATAAGCCAAAAAAAAATTGACACAATAAGAACACATGAAAAAGTAGTACAGAGTGTACGTGAGTTGATTGATCAAGATATTACTCTCGGACATTGTATTGAAAAATTGGTAAACTGTTAGGTAATTTCAATTATATCATTTTATCAATTTTTCTAAATTACGAGTATTAATGATTCTCTTTAAAACTATTATGATGATTTTCCTTAAAAAAAGTAATGTTCGAAAAACATTGGAAAAAATGAAATGCTCAAGTGAGACTCGAACTCACGACCTTTCGCTTACAGGGCGACTGCTCTGCCAACTGAGCCATTGAGCACCACTTGAATCATTCCAAATTTTCCTTCTCTTTATATCCGTCTATAAGGGCGACGGTGCAGCCATCTACCAACATTCTTACGAACTGTTTTTCGAACTTAACAGTTAGCATAATAAATGCTATAAAAAATTCATTCAAAAAAAAAAAAAAAAAAAAAAAAGTAATGTTGGTAATCCACTAATCATACAGTACGATTACATAATAAAGTATATACTTTGATACTTATGTTTTATTCCCCATTTTTTAAAATTTTAATTTAATAAAATCAATGGGTCGATTTAACTACACAAAAAATTTCCGATGGTATTCTGGCCCCCGTAATCGGCCGACTTGTCCTCTATTATTCCCACTACGTGTAATATGGGCCGCGGACCAGAGGCCAGTTGCCTCCTAACCCATTCATACATACCAATATTTGCACTGAGCGGGGATCGAAGCGCGTGGGTTCACACAGAGGCTGTCATAGTAATTTATAATACCAAGAAGAAGGTAATCTCCAGATGCATTTGTGATCATTGGCTGTATGTCCCAGGTTCATTTTGAACATACAAAAAGAAAACACTTTTTGGTATTATAATAGATGTAATTTGAAATCAATAATGTGTTTTTTTTAACTTGATATTGGTAAACTATAAAAGCCGACCATGGGAAATGACCCTGATTGTGACAGTAATGACAGCTGACAGTTCACTTTAATTATCTATGGTTCATTCGTAATGTCATTAAGCGAGCCTCGTAATGTCGCTAAATAAGTGGGACGTTATCATGAAAATAATTACTGATAATTATAATTTAATAACCAATATACGTTTAAATCAATTCCAATTCCTATTTCCAGGTATTTTCTTGATTACTTGAATACAATGACGTTCTAGACTCAAATTTATCAGTAATCCTTTTTTAAAAATAAATCACAAAAACATATTTGGCTGCTGGCACACTGAAGGTAGTCTTTTTTATTAATTATGGATGTTGTCTGTTGATTACCTTAGTAGCGCTAGATGGTGATACTGGAGAACAGATTTAAGATTTTTCTAGGCGGAGTACAGCGTGGGAAGCACCAAGAAACTCATCCAAACCGTAATTATTCTTTTTCCAAAAAACATCACTTGGTATATCAGTATAAATAATATAGTCTTAATGAGTATCAATTATAGTCTTGCCAAATAAATGCTTTCTACAATTAAACTCCGAGTTATGTTGTGGACAAATGGACGGACAAATTGGTTTGATTGTAGAGATGACACCCTAAAAATGGCATAAAATTGAAACTTATATAAAATAATTTAAAAACTTGAATTTGTTACATAATGCGTAAAAAATCATATCTTAATACAAATAACAGAATCATATGCAATGGAATTAATTACTATTTAAAAAATAATATTCCACGCCCAGTTTCTCTCTACGATATAGCTACGAGAATTTATTTTACGCGGCAGAAATTTTACCCCGTATTTAGGAAATTAATAAGGGTTTGCTATATAGGAAGTGGAGTAATGCGTGCTCATAGTCATTAACTAACAGTGTTATAAAATACATTTTGAATATTTTACCCCCTGTGCACGTGATATATTAATTTTTACGACAACTTAAATTTTGATATTAAATGCAAATGAACACGAGCTGCTACGAAACCTCTACGTAAACCGTAGCTGCAATTCGTAGCTAATGTTTTAATAATTATGAAAAGATTAGATTTTTTATGTTTTAATGTAAGAGAAAGATTTTTACGGTGCGATATCAAGTTAGTACAAGATTAGAAAATTTCAGTGTATTAAAATAATACAAGTATATTCATTATTCAGTGATAGTTCGATTATGTGGTGTTCTACCGTTATACCTATTATAAACTAGCTTTTACCCGTGGCTCCGCCCGCGTGGATGTCGGTTATCGCGACCAAACATAGCCTATGTCCTTTCTCAAGGTCTAACCTATCCCTATACCAAATTTCATCAAAATCAGTTCAATGGTTTAGGCGTGAAAGCGTAATATACAAACAGACAGGCAGACAGAGTTACTTTCGCATTTATAATATTAGTATGGATACTGTAAAATTTGAAAGTTTTTTCAAGATAAATCTTCTGCCTCACTGGGTCGGTTTTCAATTTATGTGTGGGTTTGAATATATGTGTTAATGTGGGCGTGTCTGTGGGTGTTTTCTTCATTAAAGCAGACGTCATTTAGCCAGTTAACCTTTGTGCCCGGTCAATGATATCTGTCCGAAATGTCAGGCACTTCAAAGAAAACAGTCATTAATCTTATAGTATATTTCATCGTACAATTACCAATTAGGTAATATTCATTGCCTGCAAAGAACTTTGCTGAATGTATCATCTTTATATTCGTTTGACTGCGACCATTTTTTTTCAGGATTAATCTGACGTTTTATTTAATGATGTAAACACCCACGCGCATTTACGCTAAGAGTATAAAAACTTATGTCAACTATCTAACTGTCATAATCTATATATATAACAAATGATTAAAAAATAAAAAACCCGACTGCCACTGAAAAGACCAAAATAAGTTTGTTAGCAGGCGGTACCAATTAATTTTCTTTCGGTTTATGATTAGCAAATGGGTACCGCCTGCTATCAAACTTATTTTGGTCTTTTCAGTGGCAGTCGGGTTTTTTATTTTTTAATCATTTGTTTTATTTGATACTTTTTAGTTATGATAATACATGTATATCTTTTTGTAATTTGCATATCGTTTATACTTGAAATAAAAACTTAAATCAATAAGTAAGAAAATAAGCGAAAATGATTGTTTTGTTAAACAACTTTAAATCGTTATATATCCTAAGCTATTATTTAAAATGAAAAATGATAAAAGGAACCTAAAGATGATTTTAAAATACCTATTCAACGACACCCCACTTGACATAGTTCATCGACTTTTATTTTTTAATGTTGACAATATGGCGTCTGGTTGTCGCTGTGGTGGATTTTGATTACTGTCATGTCTTTAGTGACACTCGCAAGGTTAAGATTGACGTATGAATTATCAAAATCAGCCCATGCATTTGGTCTCTAGAACGCCACATAGAAACAAACATACATACATACATACACACATCAAAAAAAGTTTGCGATCACTTTGAAAAACTGAAATCTTTTTCATCCCAGTCGAAAGTTATATAATAATAGACTATCTATAATAGTCGAGTCCCAGTCTGAGTGGAAAAGCCGTTTTTATTCTCTAGAGGATAAAGTAAATTGAATTTAGAACATCGTGTGCACTAAGTTTGTGAATTAAAAAAGACATTAAACCTATTTACTGCTACCTCTATGGTGCCGAATATATCATACAACTTTTTTTTAATTTGTTAAAAACTCAGACTCGGAACCTTCTTGGTGTTCTTTTTTCAATTTGCTTTGTACGCGGTTCTTTACGCGGCATTTTTTCACGTCATTGTTAAACCTTATATTAAAAACAAGAAACTTGAAAACAAGTGAAAAAACTAAAATGAGTGATTCTAGCGACGAGGAAGTTTGTTTGACGCCAACAGAATTGACTGAAACTGTTAATAATGCGCAAATGAGCTTTCTCCCTCAACAATCACGCGAGAAGTATTTAAAACAGTACGATATGTTCAACACGTGGCGACTAGCAAAAGGAGCCAAAACTTTCTCAGAAAACGTTTTGCTGGCATATTTTATAGAATTATCCGAGAACAAGAAAGCAAGCACTCTATGGAGTACGTATTCGATGCTAAAAGCAACAATAAAGATGAAAAAAGACATACATATCGATACCTATCCTAAGTTAGTGGCATTTTTAAAAAGAGCCTCATCTGGTCATCAACCAAAAAAATCTAAGGTTTTCACAGTATCTGATATTGAAAAGTTTCTTAACGAAGCACCCGATTCCGTATATTTGGCGGCAAAAGTAAGTCAGTTGCACATTCAGTATCTACTTAAGTATATTAATCTCAATTAAATAGTATACTTAGTAGATGTTGATAGGCATAATATTATGCGTTCATATCAATTTTATTCATTTATCTACTACAATACTCTTTACGTTACAGGTTGTTCTTATAATTGGAATAAACGGAGCATGTCGAACTAATGAACTAACACAACTTAATGTCAAAAACATTGAGAAACAGAAACATTTACCTAATACAAAGACAAAAAGAGACCGCAACTTCGTCATTCGCAAGGAATACGTAACGATTGTTGAGAAATATCAAGCCTTACGCCCGCCTAACACTCCAATCAATCTATTTTTTCTGCAGTATCGCAATGGAAAGTGTGTTAGACAGCCTATGGGTACTAATAAAATTGGCAGTATCCCACGAGAAATAGCAACATTTCTTGAACTTCCAGAACCCCTGTTGTACACGGGTCATTCTTTCCGACGAACTTCAGCCACACTTTTGGCTGATTCCGGAGCTGATCCAATGCAGTTGTAGAGGGATACATAGAGGATTCCATCCAAAATAAGTCTAAAATATGTGAAGGCATCGTAGGAGCCATTACACTGAAAGAGCCTCAATCGGATCCTTGGACTGGCCCTTCTACATCAAAAATAAGCCGTTATGAAACACCTAACCATTTCCCTCTCTCTCCAACATTCACGCCAAGGGAATCCGATGAATCGGTACAACTATTAAGTATTTATTTTTTATTTATTTTATTTATTTATTACATCTTAGGAAAACTTACAGCTAATAATGTAGTGTTAAATATATCATTATGCTAAGAGACGGCCAATTAAAAGTTCTCACTGTTATGCAGTAAAATTATGTAGTAAGTATTAGGTAGACAATTTACTTTCACAATATTATTATATGCAGGCCTAAAATACAAAGGGATGAAGCATGAAACAGCCGAGATCATCAAAATGGATACACAAAAATATATTATTTAATTATTGTCAAAGAAACAAGAGCTAAGGTCTCTTTTCATTTTAGCAATACTCATTGCAAACAAGTCAAGATCGACCCTACGACACTCCGTGTTAAATGAGCGGCATGCTCTAATGAGACACGAGTTCTGTCTATATGTGGTTTTGACAGCTGGTACATTTAGGAGATTTGTTCTTCGCAGGAATGCTGAAGGCACACGGAAATCAATCTTGCTTACTAATTCAGGGACGTCAATACGACCATTCATAACATCAAACAATAGGGTTATGTCAGCAATTTTCCTTCTCTCATAAAGTGGAAGTATATGGAATCTTCTACATCGAGCTATGTAGTTAGGTAAGAATATTTGAGAACGATATTGAATGTACCTCAGAAATCTTTTCTGTATACTTTCAAGCCGATTGATGTATATATCATAGTTCGGGTTCCAAACTGGTGAAGAATATTCGAGGTGACTACGGACGAACGCACAATAAAGGATTTTCATTGTCTTAATGTTGTTAAAATCGGAGGATAACCTAATTATGAATCCCAATGCTTTGGATGTTTTTTTTACTACCGATTCTACATGGGTATCAAATAAAAGTTTTGCGTCGAATGTCACTCCAAGGTCCTTTATGGTAGTGACTCTTGATATTGATGAATTTGACAGCATATAATCATAAATTACTGGGTTTAGTTTACGTGTAAATGAACAAACGTAGCATTTAGATACGTTTAAGTCCAACTTGTTTAAGACACAATAGTTATGAAACCTATTCAAATCATCCTGCAAAGAGCAAGCATCCTCTACGGTTGTTACTTGCCTCAGGACCTTCATATCGTCGGCATATAGTAAAATTTTAGAGCTTTGGAAGCATGCGCCGACGTCATTTATAAAAATATTGAATAAGATGGGACCTAATAGGGATCCTTGAGGTACTCCAGATGGTATGGATACGGCTCTAGAGGTGTAGCCATTAAGGGCAACTATTTGACATCTGTTTTGCACGTAAGATGTAAACCATCTGTATAAGTTTCCTGTAATTCCCAATAACCAAAGTTTGCGCAATAGCAAATTATGATCAATACGATCGAAACATTTGCTGAAGTCAGTGTATATGACATCGACCTGGGATCTCATTTCCATGTGTTCTGATAGGTAATCGCTACAGACCACCAGATTGGATGTAGTTGAACGGCCTTTGATGAACCCATGTTGATCATTACTAAAGCCTAATTTTAATGCATAAGAAAGGTGTTTATGGATTACTTTCTCCATGATTTTTGCAAACACGCATAGCTTAGATATAGGTCTATAGTTTTCTATAGAGTCTCTGGGACCCTTTTTATGAATCGGTGTTATGTACGCTGACTTCCAAATTATAGGCACACCCTGAGAATAAGATCTATTAAGTAGAATTGTTAATGGAACAGATAAGGATTTAGCACAGTTAAATATGAAAATTGGTGAAATATTGTCGGGACCAGCTGACTTTGATAGGTTATATTTTTTTTTTGTTTGATAAGTTTACCGAAAAACAGTACTCAAGTGATTAACACCAATATTACAGTACCAAACAAAAATATTACACTCAATATAAATAACTGTAGCAACGTTACTTTAAAATTTTCTTAATTATACCTTAGTATTATTTTGTTATAATTTAAAGATTATTCTGTAATACTTACCTGTCATAATGTAGTAATTAATACCTAAACTGAAATAAAAGTGTACCTATCTTGTGATTGTAAACGTTTTTTTTTTGCCTTTAGTCATTTCCTCGCTGAGGTGGAATGAAAAGTTACGTGTTGCACTCGAGTGCAAAGATTTTTCACCTCGTGCTCTTTTGATTCCCTCGCTGACGCTCAGGATTCTAATTTTGAATTTTAGAATCCTTCGCTTGCTCTGTCATCAAAATTGAACACGCGGTTAAAAAGCAACTTTGCACTCTTGTATAACAAATAACTATTGTTACTGTAGATTATATTATGATATTTTCTTCTTTTTAGATTCTTTATTTAAAAATAAAGAATTAGAACACAAAACAATGACACCGTTCAATTGTTTTTTCTTACAAAAAGGCTTTCAGTCCTAGCTTACGCTCATTCAGAAATCTGATTTAGTGAATTATAACCGATTCAAGATATTTTTCGCGGAAAGTAGTGATTGAAAAAATGCCAAGAGGATTATCAGAGATTTTACGAGCTAAAATAGTAACTTTGAGGGAAGAAGGATACACCACGAGAGTAATAGCACGCAGACTTGCTATATCCCAATCCTGTGTCGTGGCTACGTTGCAGAGGTACCACGGAATGGAGAATTTAGCTGACCGACCCCGCAGCGGTCGCCCAACTGTTTTGACAGCTGCCCAAAAGCGCTATATTAGATTGCTGGCAGCCCGTGATCCCACAATCAACGCCACTAAAATAAAAGCAGAAGTCAGGGCCGCCTCTGGGCTTGAAGTTAGCACGCAGACCGTTCGCAATTACTTGCACCAGGCTGGATTACGAGCACGGAGGTCATGGCGAGCTCCGCTCAATTCCCGGCAACGTCAACAACGAAGATTGCAGTGGGCTAGACAGACTAGAAAAGAAAATGAAGAAGGTGAGGAAGAAAACATTTGGCAAAACTGTCTCTTCGTTGACGAATCCCGAATCTCCACTCATCCAGATAACCGACGTGTCCGTGTCTGGAGAAGACCAGGCGACCGTGATAGATAAAGAACTGCCACTGGAACAGTTCAGCAAGGCGGAAAATCGGTGTCTTTTTGGGGTGGCATTATGATTGAAGCTAGAACGCCTTTGATCCCGTATCGGGGCTTCATGACAGCAGACATGTACAAAGCAGTTGCTATTGATGATATCGTCAAACCATTCCGAGTAAACCATGGGCACCAATTTGTACTGGTCGATGATAATGCGCCCGCACATCGAGCTCAACGAGTCAATGCTGCTCTTCAAGAATACGATATCACACGATTAGACTGGCCTGCCGGCTCGCCCGACTTAAACCCAATAGAGCACGCGTGGGATGCTCTTGAACGAGCTGTATGGAACCGTGAGCCACATCCCCAGACAGTTCCAGAGCTCAGGGAAGCCGGTATTGAAGAATGGGATAGGTTACCCCAGGAAATGCTGGATAACATGATCCTCAGCATGCCCAGGAGGATCTCCGCATGTGTTCGAGCCAGGGGAGGAGTTATTTTATATTGAATTTACACCTTTTAATAATAAATTGTAGTTTAAGTTTAATTAAACAGTCTTTTTCTTTCTATGAAATTTCTATCACAATTGCATTATGATTAATGGCTCAATTTTTTAAAATAAATAATAAAAAATAGTTTTATATTTTAATTTCAAACAGGGTATTCCTATTTAAAGAAAGCATACAACATAGATTTTTTCTAGATAAAGTTAAATTTAAAGAATTCTAGGAGCTTATGCCATTGATCGCAAACTTTTTTTGATGTGTGTACAATCATACATAGAGTGGTAAACACATTACCCTCCCTTGCGTCGCGCAGTCGGGTAAAAATCAATACCACTTTTCGTTGTAATGTTATAACTCAACTGTTATAACTCTCAGACAGACAGACAGACAGTCAGAGTTACTTTCGCATTTATAATATTAGTATGGATACTGTAAAATTTGAAAGTTCTTTCAAGATAATAATCTTCTTTAATAGTATAACACTCACCGGGATATTTACCATGTTTATGATTGGTATTTGGTAAACGAGTGCGGAAGAGGGTAGACAGATACGGTCTGCCCAATAACAACTAGCTCGGCGGTCGTCAGTACACCGTGATCATGGCGCTTGTAACAGCGCCGAAATATCGGTTACCAAATACCAATCATAAACATGGTAAATATCCCGGTGAGTGTTATACTATTAATGTTAATGACCATGTAAATCTCAAATCATATATAATAATCTTCTGCCTCACTGGGTCGATTTTCAATTTATGTGTGGGTTTGAATATATGTGTGAATGTGGGCGTGTCTGTGGGTGTAAACTTAAATAAAGCAGACGTCATTTAGCCAGTTAACCTTTGAGCCCGGTCAATGATATCTGTCCGAAATGTCTGGCACTTCAAAGAAAACAGTCATTAATCTTATAGTATATTTTCTTCTTACAATTACCAATTAGGTAATATTCATAGCCTCCAAAGACCTTTGCTGGATGTATCATCTTTATATTCGTTTGACAGGGAACAAATTTTTTCAGGATTAATCTGACGTTTTATTTAATGATGTAAACACCCACGCGCATTTACGCTAAGAGTATAAAAACTTATGTCAACTATCTAACTGTCATAAATCTATATATTTATAAATCAATGCCACTTTTCGTTGTAATGTTATAACTCAACAACGCCTTTACCGATTTGGCTAATTTTGGTCTTATTATATTCGTGGAAGTCCAGGGTTTGTATGTCGTGAAAAATTCGAATAATTACCGGGTACCGACATCCACGCGGGCGGAGCCGCGGTCAAAAGCTAGTCAAGTATAATAACCAGTAATCTAATAATATAAATGAAAGGTTTATTTGAACCTAATACCTACCAAGTCCTGTAGAGGAGATACATAAATTAACATTTTCAATTCGAAGCTACAGTCATTCGTTTAAACTCAAGCTATTTGAATAAAACGTTCATTCTTAATTGCCGAATTCAATTAAATGTGATAGTAGGTACAGACTGTTAACGATACGTAAAATTTATCATTCTCGTTTATTCCTTTGAATAGTTTGAAAAACGAGTACCTATATTTTTTTAAAGTTGAATTGTGTGTAAGTACACGAATTTCCACCCTCTTACATTCTGGCTGAATTTCTTTTCTTCATTTTTCGTATCTTCATTCCCAAACTTCATCTTTACCTTATCATCCGTCTAGGTGAAGTCATGTTGAAGTATTGAATAACACACTTGTACTTTTTCACTGAGTTTATTCAATATGTGTAGCAGATTCCATCAAGCGCCATCAATCTCCAGTATAAACAGTCATGTTGAAGTGTTTAAAAAAAAAACCCGCATGTCTACAATTTAAGTAAAACACAAATCTACGTATCTACCTATAGAATGTATATATAAAACTTAGGTATAAAGAATATATAGTAAAAAAAAACAAGAATTGTATCAAAAGAATTCAAGAATTAGAAGTCACGTAACAAAAAAATCCTTACGCGAGAAATATCTTCTTATATAACTTTTCACCTCGATCAGTGAGAAAAGTATTTTAGGCAAAATGCGATTTCACTGCTAATTTTTAGGCAGCAACAACGCCCTTTTCGTACTGGAAAGATAAAAGCCGATTTAACTATATCCCACACTAGACCATTCTAGTTCCCCGGTAAAGGTCATATAAATTATGTGGTCTACTACCTTCAGGAAGGTTGGTCAGACCCATTCAAACCAATTTATCTTTACTTGATTTATTGAGGGCCTCTATAATTAAATCGATTCCTCAATATCGGTGCGACCTTCCAAAACGAATTATATACGAACGCGAGAAGTATTAGCTTATATACTCGTATATCTTTTTGCCGTTAACGTTCATATGATTATGATAATAAGATTTATAATTACATGCACGTTTATGTGTGTTATACACGCGAAGGAGGAAGTTTTAAGTACGTTTCACGTAAAATGTTTATGTAAGTAATTAGGCGTTATATGTAGGTCGAATTTGGTTTGACATGATTAACTTGTTCTTAAGCTGTTTTAAAGCTGTTTAAGTCGTATTCAGACTTTAATATTGGTAGTATTTATTACAAAACGTGGTTATATTGTACTGTATGTGTTATGATACCAATCGGAAAAGGGGGTATATGGGACCGCAACCAAGTATTCATGACACCAACTGGCAATTTATACTTGGTGATTAATGAACGAAACTCTAACGTGTCCTCTCAGAGTATGGGGTATACTGACCAAATGAATCAAATCATGAGAAGAGTAGGAGAGTGAATTCAAAGCTCCAAAGAAGATATACACACATTCACATTCACCACCTACCGGATCCAATCGTGTATCTACACCATTTACAATCTCACTCAAACTCTCAAAATTATTAGATTTCATTTTTTAAATCTTCAACAAAAATCGTCATCAATATAATTTTCCTTGAGAACATACACCTTGGGAGCTTTATAAGGATCTTAAAAGCTTTCATCAATTTAAAGATAATGAGATGTTGTCTAAACTCGCTGAGGGGCTCAAAAAATCTGTCAAAATGATAGCACATTAAAACACCCTTATTAAAACTGGGATGAAAAAAATTATATAAAAAGGCCAGGTCTTACAGGAAAAGACGCGCTTTTTGTTGCTTCTAACCACAGATTATACCGTAATACGCAGAAAGATGATATATTATGAGTATTACGCTAAAAAGCGAATCAAACATTTCCAACAAAAGCATATCGCTAGAAGTAAGTCAGTCAAAGTTATGAGTTAAGGTTTATGGTTTTTAATGTATATAACTAAGGGACACCACCAAGACCATAGAAGTCAAACCAATTTCAACAGCAAGGTAGGGGCAATCAAAGCGGCAGCACACTGGGCAAATAAAATTTGACGAATGACACACCATCGACACGAAAGAAGAACTGTAAGACTGTAAGGTACATCTTGTCATTAACGGGCATGACTCTGGCACAGACTTACTTATCGGGGTTGGGCGTTGAGACGGAAGTCGCGCTCCTGTAAAAACTAGTCAAGCCAAATCATGAAAAGAGAAATTTGGAGAGCTGAACCCGGACTCGAAAGTGCAACTTTTGAATGCAATTGTCCTCGCTAGTCAAGAAAACCTATTCCCGGTATAAAAGAGATATTTGTTCTTTCAGACTGCAATCTATTACTGAACCAATTTTTAGCCAGATTCTTATAATCATTAGCGTGATTGAATACTAACAAACATCCAAAGAACTTTCACATTTACAATTCTAAGTAGGTAGTAGGAAAGATTGGAGTAGGTAATAAAAAAACCATTCCTACATGTATAACTATAAGTATAAGAGTAAAAGGTGTAGTGTTGCTTTCTTTATGTGGAAGTTCTGTTATAGGTAGTTCAGAAGCTTACAATACAAAGGCTAACCTGTCACTATAAGTAGCTTTCGCTGTCGAGTATGACTTGCGATATTACATGGACAGTACCCGCAATAACAGGTGGCCCCTTTATCATTGCTTTGCAAGTATAAGACATGCTTATTCAGGGGCCAGTAATAAATTCTCCTTACATCCTTCCCCATGCAACAGGTCGAGTCGGGGTTGTTATCATCAAGTCTACACTATACCTACTAGCTTTTCTTTTTGAATATTTTACCAAATTTAAAAAATTCATTAAAAAATATAATTCGAAAGCACTTCTTCCAAGTGAACTACTTCAAGTGTACCGTTCCAATATCACCTCATAATCATTGAACCTACGTTTTTTCTCTTAGGTGAAACAGTTTGACATTCTTATTTGGTTTACCTTGGAATAACAAAGTCCATTTTTTTTCTGCTTTTATCATCGACATAGTTGCTAATTTAGCTTAATTTCCGTCTGACTTGCCCCAAGACGAATGTCTGTACTAGAGCCTCATACGTCAATTAACAGATGTATTGGCCAGTCATTGAGGATGGCTTGGGCCCCAAACTTCTAGGTAGGCAGTAGGCACCCATAAGTAGATCCAAATTAAGTGATCTTAGAAGTTTTATTAAATTTCCAATAAATTTTGACTCACGCAAATGATGTTAATGGGAATTACAGCGATCAATGTATGGGTTCATTATCACTATTACTTCATAGTATAAAATAAAGTTGCTGTCGCTGTCTGTCCGTCCCTATGTGTTTAAATCTTTATAACTACGCAACGGACTTTAAAGCGATTTATAGATAGAGTGATTCAAGAGGAAGGTTTATATGTGTAACACATGCTTAATATAGTAGAGGATGTAGCGGGAATGGGATCTGACGCCACGTGAGCCGAATAAAATTAGCGGCATGAAAATCACCGGGTCAGTTAGTAAGGTTATAAATCAAGGTGATCTTCTACAATTCACGTACAACAATTTGTGTTGCAAGATACATACTCAAATGTATTGATTACCTTCCTATAACGCACTATGAAATGAAGCGTAGGGAAATCGAGGTCAAGTGTAGTCAGAGAATGAGAGGAGAGAGTCTATAAATTTTTTCGAAATACCTTCAATGGTCCTTTTACATGTATGGTTGAAGTTTTAATTACATCATGTATGAACAATTCTATCTTTAAAATAAAGCTATTGTGAGTCGAAAATCGAATTACGTTTAACAAAGAAAAGTTTATGCAATAAGTATTTTCATAGTACTTTAAAAGTACGTAAGAGTAATTCCGAAAAGTTTAAAAAGTACATTGATGTCGAAGTACCTATGCCTTGTTAAAAGTTTAGCAAGAAATAAAGCCAGTTAGAAAAAATATTAATCATACTAAAAACGTGCAAATAATATTAGCCTGGAAGTGAAATTAATTCTCAACAGTTAATCTAATCATAGTCAATTATTATTTCTTTATGTAGTAAACTCTTCTTTAGGTGTAGAACTACATAATTAAGAAAGCATATACATTCTACATACATTAGAGGAAATCATGACCACGCAAGGAAAAGTAAACAATTAAAGGATAACTATGGACTTCAATCTGACCAACTCCATACCACAGAATAGATAATCTCCATACTATGAAACCCAACTAACACATTTTGCACCTTGAAAACGCCAAGGAAGTATAACAATATACATATTATGTAAATATGAACGCGAAAAGACGCCAAAGGATAAATGAGGCAATCATAGTGCAATAAATCGGCAAAAAAAATGGAGAAGCTTCCAATAAATCGTTGTATATATTGCGTGGAACAGTTATTGATCACCATTTGTCACTTTATAAGCTTGCCAGGGAGATTTATAGATGCATTGCAATATAGATATACAATCATCAATATTGTTAAAGGATAACGTCAAGAAAACTCAAGAGAAATGTCTCAATAAGAAAAATACTAACTAGTATCTAGAGCAACATACTAAAATGCCCTAGAGTCTCGTAATAAAAAGATGTTCATTATTGATCAAACTTTAATCATAGTCTTTAGTCTTTGCTTTGTCTTTGTGCTTTATGCTTTAGTCACCTCAGTATCAAAAATGATCTTGATGGTTTGAAAAAAAAAAGGTATAAAGGTGGATTTACACCAAACGAACGAACGAATGCTCATTTTATCCACTCTTCATCAATTTTTTTTTGTGTAAACACTGACAAAACCTCATTTATACTAAGAATGCTTTTAGAATGTTATTGTTCTAGCTCTAACTGTTAATTTGTTTGATCTAAATCCACCTTCACGTGAATAAATCGTTGTTGAAATTTAGGAAGTTGACGTTAGGTTGTGACTAAATTTTGAATATTTATTTATTTATTTATATTTTTAATATCTTTTTATACAAGAATTTGGCCTTCTGGTCTAGTCTTGTACATCATTCATTATTGCTCGTTTTAATCCTTGTCATAATAAATTAATTCAGTATGGTAATGAAACAAATTGATCCAATTAAATTGATATTTATATTTGAGGCATAATTTTCCAATATTACCTTCTAACATCGATCATTTTATTCATTCATTATTCCTTTGTTTTAAACACAATACATTTTTGTTAGTAGCTAGATTTATTGTTTGTTATGTTGTAATTTATTTCAGTGTTACTTTTAGGATCATTACTCTTACTGTGTCAGTTGCTATCCAGCAACTAAGGCTACTGTTGTTTTGTGTCTTAAAATATATAACTATTATAGGCTACCTACTGGTCTAAGGCACTGAAAGCAGTCTCGAAGTGTTGCCATTTTTGCTTTATCGGGATTGTGTAAATCAATAATTGCAAATACAGATCTAAATCAAGAATAATCACTTTAAAAGAACCAAATCTACATCACGTGTGAGTGATATTCAGATAATTTTTCGACAATTTTCTATACATTCAATAGAACCAGTGATAAACGAAGTGTAAAAAATAATAGATTACAACCTTTTTTTTTTTCTTTATTGGGCTATCTATTGTTAATGGCTCAACAAAAGGGTTAGCCTATGGAAGTACGAGTATACAAGGACAAATTATGTAATACACTGGCATGAGAGAAGGATAGCAAGTTCTACTTTATGTGTGTTAGTTAGGGTAAAAAAATCCATCTAATTTGGAACTACCTCGGGTAAAGATAAATTATATAAAATAAAATAAATATTCCACAACATTCCACGCAACGCCGCTGTCTAGACTCATGGTAAGCATAGCTGAACTAGGGATGTAAAATGCGGTTAAACATACTTATATTGTTTTCTTTTTGTTTTAATACATACACGTTTTACATAGAAACACCCAGACCAATGCAAACATATTCATGCATACAAATATTTTCAGTGAGCGGGGATCGAACTCGCGCCTCCTACGAAGCGGCCGCGTTCACTACCACCACGCCACAGAGGCTGTCATTTTGTTCACAAAGAATTAAAAAGAGGCACTAGACTTCAAATTAATGACACCAATGGGTTGTGAAGCTGAGGAGAGTAGTTGCTTCATAGAAAATATTGAAGTTCAACCTCTTCGCAAAAAGCGGTTTCCAAAGTTAAGGGCTCAGATGCGTCCTAGACTAAGGCAAAGATGATGAATAAACCTCAAAATAGTCACGTAAACTCTGGATATTGAGTCTCAATAATATTAAGTACTAACACTTATATCGTGTCGTGTGCAAAACGTCTCATCAAAAATTCAATATGCAATGAAACCCTATGCAAAAAAACCTCTATGCAGATGATCTTCAGATATATTCTCGGGCCCCAGCGAATCAATTAAAGGAGGCTGTCAATACTATTAACGCTGACCTTGCATCAATATGCAACTGGAGTGCTTCGTACGGACTTGAAGTTAATCCACGTAAGACACAGGTCATCGTTGTTGGTAGTTCTAGGATGATAGAGAAAGTAGATTGGTCACTCCTTCCACACGTGACTTGTAATGGAGTGAATGTTCCTTATAGTGACCAGGTTAAAAATCTGGGGATAGTTATGGACAAACACCTATCATGGGGTCCACAGGTCCAGGAATTGAGGCGTAAAACTTTTGCTGCGGCGGGGTCCCTACGCAGGCTCCAAAATTTCCTACCCACTACCACTAAGATTGCGCTTGCACAAACCCTTCTTTTCCCTATCCTTGACTATGCTGATGCCAGCTATCTCGATCTCACTGAAGACCAACTTAACAAGCTTGAGAGACTCCAAAATCTTTGTATAAGATTCATATTTGGACTACGCAAATATGATCATGTTTCTGAATTTCGAAAAAAACTCAAGTGGTTACCTATACGTCTTCGCCGGAATGCTCATATTCTATCCATGTTGTACAATATTTTATTTAATCCCGTAACTCCCTCATACCTCAAACAACGTTTTGAGTTCCTGCACAACACGCACTCGAAGGTTTTGAGATCAACGGAGAATCTGAGATTGAAAATGCCGAGTCATTCCACCAACTTTGCCGACAAATCCTTTTCGGTTCAAGCCGCTCGGTTGTGGAATGCTCTGCCCGTAACTATTAGGCGTGCTCAGTCCTTGCCTATATTTAAAAGACAAGTCAAAGAACACTACCTAGTCTCTCTGACTGAAGTGGAATAAATAACTTTCCTCGATTATATTATGGTAAGATGTTAGTATTTATGTGTATATTAATGTTATGATATATATGATATTAATAGTATGTATGTTTGATATATTTATGTATATCTACCTATACTTAGGTAGCTAGTATGTCTATTTGTTCTATATATATATATCTGTTATCTCTTGGTTATTTATTATTATATTCTATGTACACCAAACTGCCCGAAATATTTTTTTCCTATTTTTTCTCCATCCTATGGTTGCCTGGAAGAGATTGCCGCAGAGCGATAAGGCCGCCAATTGTATGTACCTACCTACCGAATTGATATTATGTACCTACCTATTGTAATGTTATATCCTTGGTGTACAATAAAGACAATTATTATTATTATTATTATTAATAATACCAATACCGTATTAGGAGTTATACCTTATACTTAAATAAGCGTGTGAGCATATTAACGTTAAACTCTGATTTGCCGAAAGTACCAGACCATTTCAACAAATTGGTTTAGGTAATCCAATTTACATGTACAGTCAGCATCAGGCGAACCTCCATTGATATATATTTAATCTTATTTCGAACCTCTCAGTCGTCAAAAGTCAGATATTAACGAACAATGCTCGAAATGATCTTAATTTCTTGGTTTTACCACCTTCCTGTTGACCGATTGTTTTTTTTTTTATACAGGGCACGTCAATTTGACTTCACCTCGCCTGTCGTGATATTTATGACTTGAACTTGACAGTAAATTTAAATCAATAAAACAGTTTCATTTATGTTCATACCTTAGTATAAAAATAATTTTGAGACTTTGTAGGTCAAGATATTTTTGACGCTGACTGTACAAGCGCTAACGGCTATCGAAAATTATCAGAAAAAAATATTTTTGATACTGTAGATACCTAATATTACTGTCGATATACTTTTATTGTCTAAGTTTAGTATTGCCTAGTTTCTTCCTGAATACTTAGGTAATACCTATATGGACTCCGTTCTCTACTAGGTTCGAGACATCTCTACTGATATTGGAATAGAAGAAAATGTTGCTATGAATTGATATGCTCTAATAACAATAATGAGCTATTAATCTACAGTTTCTAATAGATTCTTTGTTTACTAAATGTTCACATAAATAACCTCTATCAATATTTTAGATACTTAGATTAGATTGCTAGATTGCTTTGCACAGATTTTTTGTAACTTACTATAGCCACGTTTCCTTCAAGTTATTATAATTAGGTATTTGCATTTAACCGTATACTTATACAAAAACGAATAACTTTTCTAATATTTCGAACCCTTTATCAAGAAACCCTATGCGGAAATTTTCCATTGCCTGTCGTGACCAACCCGCTCCGATCCATCACACAAATTTCTTTTGCCTTACTTACTTTCATTCCACTGTTATTTTAATGGACGTTAGACGTGTTATATTTTTAAAACGTTGGCCATTAAAGAACATGCAATGGATTATGTACAAAACAATGCAGGAATGATTTTTTTTGTCTTTATTTGATAAATTGTTTATGTTGAAAGCTCGTTTTCTTCACTATAAGCGATTATCTGTCATAAACCTCAGAAAATATAGCTATATTTAATTTTAAATATATTTATAATATTAAAACTAAAAAGTAGTAAAAATTATAGTAGTTCCCGGTGGAATAGAATGGGACCACCCCTTTTTCTGTGAGTGTCCTAGAAAGCTACTAAGGAATATGACGGGTTTCGATCCGACTCTAGAACCTATATCAAAGTGCCTGCTTGACGGCAATAGGCACATCATGCTCGCCCCCTATTACATAGGACCAAAATCATAGTTGGCAATATGTTAATCTTAATACACCTCTGCCTATCGCCGGGGATTTAAAAGCGTGTACATATGTATGTATAATAATGTAAGAAATACAACCTCCTAACAACGTGTAAAACCTTTCATATACCGAGTATTACAGCTTTTTATTCAGTTGTGAAATATTTGCGTCTGTATAACACCATTAATGTAATAAGGTCGTAAGTCATTTGGCAGACACGTTGTAGCAACAAACTGACACGTTGATTTATATCAGGACATAATGATATACGGCCACGGAGAAGTTACTCATACATGCATACAACATTTGATAGTAATTTGGATGCTGGCCCTGGTTTACGAAACTATCCAAATTGATTTAATCTGATAACATTGTAAATTAGTTATGTCTGTACAGGATAATATATAACATCTAGAATATTTTCTGGCTGTTTTTTATAACTGAAGATAGTTCTCAAGGGATGCAGTAACGGAATCAGGATTCCACATATGGGTTCTCAAGGGACGCAGTAGCGGAATCAGGATTACACGTATGAGTTCTCAAGGGATGCAGTAACAGAATCAGGATTCTATGTATAAGTTTTCAAGGGATGCAGTAACGGAATCAGGATTCCACGTATGGGTTCTCAAGGGATGCAGTAACGGAATCAGGATTCCACGTATAGGTTCTCAAGGGATGCAGTAGCGGAATCGGATTCCACGTATAGGTTCTCAAGGGATGCAGTAGCAGAATCGGGATTCCACGTATGTGGATCCACGAGGAACAGCTAGTAAGTCTTCAAGATATAAAAAGAGATACTTAGTCAGTAGAGTCGCATTAATCGTACGAGATAAAAACAAATATTAAAAATAAAAAAACAGACTAATGTTGAAATAAGTTAGATAGCAGGCGGTACACATTAATTTCACATCACATCCGGTTTATGATTGGCAAATGGGTGAGTACTGCCTGCTAATAAACTTGTTTCGGTCTTTCCAGCATCAGTCGGGTTTTTATTTTAATAAGCATTCCAACGTTTGAAAATGTGTCATGTCTGTTATCTCATCGTTATTTTTTCGTGTAAGTTTTTTTTATTAACATTTTTACGTACGGGTCGCGAAGAAATATCAACTTGATAACGTATCGCCGGGAATTGACCCGCAAATATTTCCCACCCATCCCGAATATCAAAACATTTCTGTTTCCGTAGAGTAATAGAATCCATGTTATATATATTATGTATCTACACAGTTCTGTACTGATCAGGGTTTGGGAAAATAGAAATTCAGTTACACTGATTCCCAATTCTGGGAAGTGGGTTGTTGATCGAAGTATTTTTATTCCAATCTCGTATACTCCTGGAAGATTCATTTGGGTGTTCAGTAACTCTTGTTTTCTAAATGCAACAAGAACAAATTTATTTTAAAATTTCTTTTTCGTTTGTTTATTATATGGAATCCTACCATAGGTGACGTTTTTATGAATTACAGTCATAGTTATACGATCCTAAAATACCGTCAACTTGTTGGTTCAAAGGAAAGATAGTTCTGTGACAGACAGATGGACGGACAGAAAACCCTTAAAATAGGGTTTGTATTCTTTGAATACGGAATTCTAAAAAGAGTACAATAGATGAAGTCTTTCTTATTACAATTTTATTTTCTTATAACATGGCACGAAGCGAAAGAATGAGATAAAGTAGATATATTATGTTTACTTTAGGTAGCTCTTTGAAGCAAATACTATACCTACATACTTACGTGAATTTACACATTTTGATCTTCATATATTTATTTTGTCAGACATGGACGAACCAATGTTGGGATTCAATTTATTTTCGGTTTTCACGATTTCCCATGCGAGTTTGATTTTGTTTCAGAAGCCCTACATTCAATTGAATAAATATTTTTCAACTTTTTTTCGTAGCAGCAACTTTTTTAATTTGTAACTTTGATCCTTGGTGAGTTCGTTATGACGGATGGGTACATTTTTAAATTACAAAGATTGTACTACATACATCATCAATCATAGCTAGATAGAGAGAGAGAGAGAGAGAGAAAGAGAGAAGTAGACGTCTTGGTTATTTTCAAAGCTTGTAATTTGGGGAACTGGATCCTCTCTCCTATTCTTTCTCTTCATTTTGTTTACCTTGGCTTTTGTGGGAGTGACTACTATCTGCCTTCCCAACCTGTCAGCCTACACCAGAGCCTTGTCTCTTAATCAGCAATCAATCATTACCATAAGGCTATAATTATATACATCCGTAGTTTCATGGCAGTTAACTCTGTGTGTCTGTCTGTATGTTACGCTTTCACGCGTAAATCACAGAACCAATATTGATAAAATTTGGCATGAGGGTAGATCAGATCTTGAGAAAAGACATAGGCTATGTTTGGTCACAATAATCGACATCCACGCGGGTGGAGCCGCGAGCAAAAGCTAGTTTCTGATATTTTTAAATGAGGCTAAATTACGGTGTTACTATATTTCAAACGGTTTGTAAGTGAAGCATTTACCGCTTCTACTTTTCCTTTTGTCTACGCACCCTCACTGTCCCAGCGCTCTTTAATGTTGCAAGCATACATTACGGTAATTGTTAACCAGTTGGGAATTTGTTTCAACAACAATGAGGAGTTGTTTTTAATAAATCGTAATGTAAGAAACCAGATAATACGTTAACATTCCGCCCCTGAGACCTTGGCTCTTAATGGATCTAGGAGAATTAAGAAATAATATTCCATATAATTTCTTAAAAGATTAGAAAAATAATGTACTCATATTTATTAAGAGGATAAAATCAATATTAGTAATTTCGGTTGCTAACGGTCTTTTTTTGTTTAATTTATATAAATAACATAATTGACGTTCTGTTTCCACGTTCTTCTTTTTTGGCTTATACGGTTTTTATGGAAGCGACTGCTGTCTAAATTCTCAACCCCGAGAGAAAAGCCAACTCTAGAACCTCATCCGTTAACCAACCGATGCCAAATGAGGTTGATTTAGCTCCAAAGCTACTATAAAACCAAACTCCTAGTCAGTGTCCTTTAAAAATAAACTCCCTTAAACATTCGCACTACATCCTTACAAAAAAAATTAAATTTATTTTTTATTTGTTACAGTACACATGTCTTCATGAAAACCTGTTCCATTATCTTTGTGAAGACAACGGCGGCGCTGTCACATTACCAGCAGCAAGAGGAGATGATGCTTGGAAGATCTACTTCAATGACATACCTGAAGAAATAGTTGACGAATTTGCAATGAGATACGGAATTGAAGCCATCTATCAAGCAATGACGTAAGTAAATGCATTTTACATTGGAGATAGAATCATGTCGTTTTTGATGACTAGTATGACCACTGAATCGAAAATTAAAGTTTGTGTTAGAGATTAGAACTGCTGATTAGAACGATTGATGAATGTTGTTACTTTATCAACTATTTACAACTTGTTGACACAATTTGTCAACACAGTTAGGTACTGCCTATTGAAATAGTAAGATTCATTGCTAATTTCTCTTCTTAGTGACTCTAACTTTATGTACTTTACACATTTACCTAATTTTAACAGTAGTTAGCCTTCACACTTAGCTGCTGTTACTTTATACCTAAATTAATTGAGAACTTAGAAATGTAGTAGTGCGACTAAGTTTTAATGTCTTTGACAATAAATTATAATTCTAAGTTTTTGAAATGGTATAACCGCAGTATAGTACGTTTAAATTATTATAATTTGCATTTAATTAAATGACGATTACTAACTTAAGGCAAATAATATTTTTTCTACTTTTTCCTCTTATTTCGCTAAATTACCGAGCTAAAATCATATTCTATCGTTTTTTATTTATTCTTGTCGCCAATACTAACAATATTTCCTTGAAATACAGTATCAAAGAAGTCTACAAAAACTATTTTTTCGTTTCCAGCCACTTCCATTGCCTCTCCACGAAGTATTTATGTGCTGGAGTACCCGCTGTCATGTCTACTTTGCTTGCCAACATCAACGCCTATTATGCGCATACAACCGCCTCATCTGCAGTATCTGCCTCTGACCGATTCGCAGCGTCTAATTTTGGAGTAAGTATAGTTTTTATTTGACCCTGGAAATGTTAAAGAAGTATAGTTATTTAATATTTCTTTTTCATTTTCAATCAGAAAGAGAAGTTTGTCAAGCTCTTGGACCAGTTGCACAACTCACTTCGGATCGACCTCTCGATGTATCGCAACAACTTTCCTGCATCGAGTGCTGAGAAGCTCATGGATCTCAAATCTACTGTTGACCTTCTCACCAGTATTACGTTCTTTAGGATGAAGGTATGACCAATTTTTTTTTGTACTTCCATAGAATAGTTCATTACGTTTTACTTAATTATTTTTTTCATATTCATCTATCTTTCATTTCATAGTTCCATTACATAAACAGCTTTATTATTTAATTTATCATCTCTAATAAATCTTTGCGATACTTAGAGAGTATTAGTAAAATAATGAAACTTAACTCTCGAACACAATTCTAACTTTTATTCTAAACGAAACGAATTTTATAGGAAAAGTTTTTATTTCAAAAGTTGTATTCAAGTTTTTAGTCCTGACCGCAGCAGTAAAATGAATTTTATTATTCAGCTGGTGCCGTAAAATGGTCTAGTTTTTTCATTCACTGACCGGCGTTAATAAAGGTAGCAATCAAAGACCTTGTTACTTTAATTCGTTTTTAATCTTTTACACCTTTTTATGACGATATCGAACATAAAATTTCGTCCCCTTTTTTGCTTACCCTCGTGTAAAAGAACCTTGACATTATCACACAATGCAACAATAGGGGAAGCATTAATTTTGGGGTAGGTGTGTATTAAATGATTTCTTCATCGCCTCCCCATTAGTATCATTAAACTTTAGTACAAAAACTGTCATATCACTTCCGTATGTGTTGAAAATAAGAAGTAAAAGTTTATCATTATAGTGCGGTACTTCTATTATGTTTCAGTTCTATGGTAATTTCACACATTAGGGGCGTTGACGTTTTATACATTGTTAACATCAATTTGCCATTTACATCTGCATAGTTGGCAGTTTATGAATATTGTATAATCATACCTTTATTTGATTTCAAGGTCCAAGAGCTAAGCAGTCCACCTCGAGCCAGCACGGTGGTCAAAGACTGCGTGAAGGCATGCCTTAGATCAACATATCAGTTTCTATTTGAAAATTGTTATGAGCTGTACAATAGAGAATTCCAGGTGAGTTTCTAACACTTATTTTTAAGGTAAATACTTTCTTCGCCTATTTTACGTAAGGGAAACAAGAAACTCGGTATCCGTAACAATATTTGATAAAAATAATTCTAAAGCTATATTTTCACACCTGTCACCTAATCACTAAATCAGTTAAATTGTGCATAATTTTTAGAAAAAATGCATATTTTCATGGATTTGATAATTGCCAATGAAACTGAGATATTAATGGGATAGTCAGGTAAAGTACTAACTATACTAACGAAATAATAATGTGTGTTCTTTTAATAACTACAGGTGGATCCAAATGAAGCCAAGAGAGATCCAGCAGATCATGGACCACAATTAGACTCCGTAGACTTTTGGCACAAGTTGATAGCCCTCATCGTATCTGTGATAGAAGAAGACAGAAATAGCTATGCTCCTGTTCTGAATCAGTTTCCACAGGAATTGAATATTGGACAGGTAAGAAATTACTGAATGTATTATGCAATATGACTAGACAACCTAATTTATTGAAATCAAAAAAAGGCAATATATCCAGGACAGGACTTAAACCAGCGACAGGAGAATTTCCTTGGGGAAATACTGTAACAATCACAGTATATGAACCTGTGTTGGATAACTAAAATTATCATCTACATAACGATAAAATGTCTCCCGTTGAATATTCTCTCTGTCAGAATTCGATAAACTCAAAGAACGATGAAATTCCTAAGAGAAGAGATCTTTTATAAGCAAATAATGAATGAAGTAGAAATTTTATAATAATTCTGGTACTTAATCAATTGTAAATAGATCAATGAAATGTGTAAGCAAAGTGATTTCTTTGCACATGAAAGACATACATTGATTTTGCAAAATATTAGATTCTGTAGCACATTTGTTCCTGAAATAGAGAACTTAATATCCGTATTTCAGACAAAAAAAAAAACTTGTTTTATATCTATTACAGCTATCGGCGGCTACGATGTGGTCCTTGTTTGCAGTGGATATGAAGTACGCGTTAGAAGAGCATGAGCAACATCGACTTTGCAAATCTTCTGCTTACATGAATTTACATTTCAAGGTGATTTTATTATTTTATTCTAGAACCCCAAATAGTTTGTGCATGTACAACATGTATTGCAATACTTCTTCTTCCACTCAATTCCACCCTCTCACTCCCACCCACCACACTCAAGTCAAACCACAAAATTCTTATTCAAAGTCGATTACTAGTTCTAACCAAAAATGATTTAATGTGATAGTAAGAATAGTAAACATACGTGATGTCGACGTCGTTTTCGCTCGCCGTATTTTCAAATTATCATAACTTTTAATGAAATTTATTTTCGCTTTCAGGTGAAATGGCTCCACACGAACTATGTCAAGGACGTGCCGCCGTACTGCGGGGCTGTACCGGAGTACCCAGCGTGGTTCGAGCCTTTTGTCATGCAGTGGCTCAATGAAAATGACGACGTCTCACTCGAGTATCTCAACGGAGCATTCAACAGAGACAAGAGAGACGGGGTAAGAGTCAACACAGTTTCGTTTTCTTTGCTTATCAAGTGTAGGGACCCCAGTAGAACCATTTTCTAGTTCCATTTCTCCCAGTAGGTTCATGGAACTGGCTGTATCCCAGTCATTGTCTAGTTCCATTAAGGAGCTAGTGGGATTTCCTTCTCCCAGTCAGACCTAGACAATGGTACCATTGTACCGCAAATGAGTACCATGATTGTCTAGGTTGTTAGTTCCGTTATATAACGACAAGTTTCTATCTTCTCAATCACAATATCAGGCAATTCAGTTCTGCTCAGTAATTTTTTTATAGATTACATTTGTAATTACTATGTTTACCGCATTACTTTCATACGCAAAATCTGATTCCAGTTCCAAAAATCCAGCGAGCACGCCCTCTTCAGTAACTCCGTAGTGGATGTGTTCACACAACTAACGCAATGTTTCGACGTGGTCTCCAAGCTCGAGTGTCCAGATCCTGAAATCTGGAAGCGGTACATGAAACGCTTCGCCAAGACCATCGTCAAAGTTTTAGTGGCTTACGCAGACATCGTGAAGAAGGAATTCCCTGAACATTTGAAAGAGGAACGAGTGGTATGTATTCACATCTCATTTTTGGTTGCCACAATCTAAACGTACAGTGTTATAATCTTTTTTTTTTACATTTACAATCAAATTTACAATCAAACTTGCTCACAACATGATTCCCACCGAAGGGAACTTACTTATAAATAAATAAATAAAAAGCCTACTTACACAACTTAAAAACCAAGTAATAGTGCGAATGTAACTCACTACGCTATCTTTAAATTTCAAATTTTCGGCTAACTCAATAATTCTTAGAATGAGTCTTGAAATGGCTCAAAGATGGCAAATATGGGCTAGCATTTTTTTTTTCATTTCTCTAGTTACATAGCGTATAGTTGTAAAGACCCAAAATACAGTGGCAATAACAAATAAAAAAGGAATGTTTCAATGATTTTATTAAATTTTCCTTCTAGGCGTGTATTTTGATGAACAACATCCAGCAACTGCGCGTCCAATTGGAGAAGATGTTCGAAGCGATGGGTGGTACTAAACTGGAGCGAGATGCTGCAGACATTTTGCATGATCTGCAACAAAGGTTGAACAGCACGTTAGATGAACTCGCATCCATGTTTGCTATAAGGTGAGACATTGAGTTTAATGATAATACCTACACACCGTATTGACATGCTCAACTCAAACATTTTATAGTAAATTCATACAGACAACATGATTTATGATCAATTAAATATCCGATCTATCCGTCTGGCGATTTGTTTTCAAGCATGCCAAATACGTAGTTTCTATTTTTGATATAACCTACATTTATTTAGAGAACGATGCTGTTGTGATGATTCACTTTCTTTATTATCAGTAGCTATTTGCTACTATCAAAATACTTCTAATAAGTGACTTTATGTTACCACCACACGACATCCTTCTGCTGGAAACAAGACTTTTTCGATATGAATTCTTTTACTGATGAGCGCTGTAGGAATTTACAATGATATGAACGAAACTATTATGTTTCTTTTTTTGATATCAATTTATTAAACCCCATATGAAGTAATGTAGTCATTCCTATTTTCTTTTACATTCTTTTGTGATTCATCATCTTTAACAAAACCGTTAAAATAACAATAACACAACTAAAATAGCAGCACACTAATTACCCAACTGCCGAAGGAAGGAGGGTAATGTTTTCAAGACTAAGTATTTTTAGTTTAGTGACCATCTTAATGGTATAGACTCAACAGTACTCACAATCAAGCAGCTTATTCACCAAAACAGAGCTTATTCATTCCACTCCATCAGGCTTAAACTTAACACTTATAATTTCATTTGGCATAAAAATAATCGAACATTTCCACAGGTTTAAAAAACTAATGCTATCGATTTTGAGAAAAAATTAAGCCTAATTTATACTTTCCAGTTTGGAGACGCGAATAACAGCCAGTGTGAAAGAACTTGGTGAATTACTACAAAAGGTTGGTGGTGGTGGCGCACCTGGAGCACCTCAGCCTCCCGCTCATCATGAAGCTGATGAGGTGTTGAGACCTCTCATGGATATATTGGTACGTTAATACATTTAGAATACTCATCATGACGTTTTTTCTGGCTAAGCCTTAAGTTTTCCTAATCTACTAAGCTGTCCTAACCTTAAAGAATACAAGTACGCTAAAAGATATACGTTTAGGCATTTTGTAGAGTAATAATTATGGTCATGTTTTTCCCTATAGACGGCTGAAAAACACTGGATCAATAATTTCCCTACGTTCATGTAGACACTTTACTTTTCATGTAATAAAATGCAAATAAAAACATCATCAACAATCATTTTGAGGTTATCCTACAACTTAATCATATTTAATTTTTGTATTCAGGACGGTTCTCTCACGATGTATGCTGAATCCTGCGAAAAGACTGTACTCAAACGACTGCTTAAGGAATTATGGAAGATTGTGATGAAGATATTAGAAAAGACTGTAGTGCTTCCGCCTATGACTGATAAAACGGTAAGATCGTCCTTCCTTTTACTCGTCAGAACTGTGTAAAATAGTAGAAATGATAAGACCTTTATTTCAAGTAACTTTCACTGATGGGTTAGGTTAGGTTAGTTAAAATTTACTGCCACAAACCACATTAGTGAAAACGAAACAACGTTGCTAATAGGCGATGAATTCTCACTGACGATGTAACTCAGTGGTACCAATTTATAAATATATTGCTATCTAAATAACCTACTCGCCACTATGCCTAGAATTGTTGAAGCTGGCTTGCACTCGCACCCAACTGTCGACTTGACTTCGGTTCTAATATTCTTTCGTTTTGTATAAAGAATTGCAGAAAGTGCGAAACAAAAGTGAAATTTATATCTATTGATCACTATGCGAATCTTCAAGCTAAGAGTTAACTGCTCAGTGCTCACACAACATAATTGACAAATTGTCTATTATGAACATGAAAAAAAAATGGTAACAACTGTAATGGATTAATAATTACATATTTTTAATTTTCCAGATGATGCTAAAGAACCTAACAAACAATGCTAAGAACTTGGCAGCGAATGCCAAAATAGAGGATATGACACAGTTGTTCAAGAGCACGGTAGGGAAACAGGACGTTAAGCATGCCCTGTCGGGAGTCATGGATATTTCTAAAGAGGTATATTAGAACTACCAACTTCAATCAAGTTCATGAGTTAAATTCTGCTAAAATTGTAAATGTGTGTAGGTAAGTTACTATAGTTCTTTTAACCTACTTCTATTTCCTCAACAGCATTTGTCAGCTGAGAAGAGTTTAACACCAAAACAATGTGCAGTTCTTGATGCTGCCCTGGATACTATCAAACTATATTTCCACGCAGGAGGTAATGGACTGAAGAAGACCTTCCTAGAAAAGAGTCCAGAGCTGCAGTCATTAAGATATGCACTCAGTTTGTACACTCAAACAACTGATACGCTGATTAGGACATTTGTAACCAGTCAGCAGAATCAGGGTAAGTTTATGACCAATTTTAAGAGCAGTCGTAATTGCAATAAAAGTTTGAACTTGTTTTTATTAATCACACCTTTTGTAGATGCTGCTGTAGCAGAAGAAGGCAGTGTGGGTGAAATATCTCTCCAAGTTGATTTGTTCACACATCCTGGAACTGGTGAACATAAAATTACTGTGAAAGGTAACTATAATAAAAATAAATCTACGATTTTGGATAACTCTAATAGACACAATCCTAAAAGCTGAAGACGGTAATGTTATTTGAATATCAGACAGCTCAGAGTGGCTTACATATTTTAATGAAAATTTCAGTGGTAGCAGCAAATGACCTAAAGTGGGTGATAGCCAGTGGCATGTTCCGTCCGTTCATCGAAGTGAACCTTATTGGGCCACATCTTGCAGACAAGAAGCGGAAATTCGCCACAAAGTCTAAAAGTAATAACTGGAGCCCTAAGTTTAATGAGACTTTCCACTTGTAAGTACAAAGATTTAGATGTTTAAATTATAAGATTTATATAATGTCATTCGTAAAGGCGACAGATGAAAGACGACTGTATGTTTCCGAAATGCGAATTTTGATTTGACTGTGTGGTAATAAAAATAGATGAGATTAGGAATGAGCCCATTAGAGGCAGTTTGAAAATAATGCCAATCGCAGAAAGAGTTTGTCCTGGTTTAGACATATAATGCGAAGGGTGGAATGAAATGTCTCAAGCAAGGCATTAACTATGGAAGTGGACGGATATAAGGGAAGAGGAAGATTTAATAGGATATATATATATGACCTTTGAAAGATGAAATGGCTAGGAAGGGATTGAATCCTTATCCTTACTAATATTATAAATGCGAAAGTAACTCTGTCTGTCTGTCTGTCTGTCTGTCTGTCTGTCTGTCTGTCTGTCTGTCTGTCTGTCTGTCTGTCTGTCTGTCTGTCTGTCTGTCTGTCTGTCTGTCTGTCTGTCTGTCTGTCTGTCTGTCTGTCTGTCTGTATGTTACGCTTTCACGCCTCAACTACAGAACCGATTTTGATGAAATTTGGTATAGGGGTAGATTAGACCATGAGAAAGGACATAGGCTATGTTTGGTCGCGATAACCGACATCCACGCGGGCGGAGCCGCGAGCAAAAGCTAGTGTTAATATAAACCCTAATACCCCGGGCAGGAGTACGACAATATAATTATGTCATTCCAATTTATTGAGTAACTGATTTCAATCTTTTTCGGGTATATTATTATATTAAAGAAAAAGCATGAATAATCTGTAAACATAAAAATGTTTACAGGTTATTTCGTGGAACACTCCAAAAGTTCTGCATCAAATTGACCTTAGGGTTTGACACGAATATACAACAATGTTTTGTGTCGTTTGTTCTTAACCTACAGAGGAACAAAGTGAAAGATAAAAAGAACTTATATACATACTCATATTGTTGTTATTACAGTAATGTTATTTATGTTTGGTTATGGTTTTGTGTATCTTCATAGAATTCAATGCTTTTTCTGAGTTCCTGGCTTTAATTTTGGAATAAAATATTCATATTCATTCTATTATACATTTTCTTCTACTCCTCCTCCTCCTTCTTTTTCTTCTTCCTCTTCATCTTTACACCCAAGCTTGAAGATTTCAAATTAATTTTAAGTACTCCTGTTTTTACATTTCATTTTGAATATTTTACAGTATGGTGAGCGCAACAGAGCAATTGGAATTATTTGAATTACATGTTTGCGTACGTGATTATTGCTTTGCACGAGAAGATCGCCTTGTCGGCGTTGCAGTAATGAGGCTTGCTGATATTGTTGAACAGGTGGGCTATATCAACATTATCACTTTTCACTTATTTTTTTATTACACTGATCACCTCATAGTATTATACTTTTTATTGTTTAATTGTAGTTAATTTATCAGGGTTCATGCGCTTGCTGGTTGCCTCTTGGAACCCGTGTTAAAATGGATGAGACTGGTTGGACAATACTACGAATACTCTCACAGAGGCATAGCGATGAAGTGGCTAGAGAGTTTGTCAAACTGAAGTCTGAGATGAGAACAGAAGCACCAGCAGGAGGTCAAGGACCTTCATGAAGCATGTAAAAAACCCCCAACGTGCCACAGTATTCAACTCAATCTAGCAACTCCAAGACTGCGACTGGACTGATGATCCGGTTGTCGTGTCCCTTAGTATTTCGGAACCGTTCATTCAGAGTGCCCGAACGAGACAGACCGACGCGTGCGATAAAGAAAGACGACGCCATGGAGTCAGGAAGTGACAGTCGGCGCTCCGGCTCCCGGTCAGTGTGAGTTCTTTTTATTTGATATCCTCGTTGGAGATGTAATACTATTTTGTAAATAAAATTAACTTTGTTAAGTTACGCGGATTGTAGAATATTTTGCACAAATTCGTAAACATTAGCAGAAAAGACTGACCGTAGGCGGCCGCGGGCGCCGCGACGTCCGCACCTCAGAAATTCAGCAAAACTTCATTTTTATCTTCGGTATCGCATAAATCACTGAAAATATTTAATTTAATGTGATGAAACGATTTATTGCCTTCAATTATTCATGGAACAAATAATTTCGTCTTCTTCTAATTCTTGAAGCAGTTGCGGCATCATTTCATTTTCTTTGATTTTTATCTTACATTTTTGCTGGATATCTGACTTAGCGGGCGCATCGTTGACCCACGATTTATGTAATAATATTTATATGGACCAAACTGTCGTAAATACGGATTAATTAATCCTAAAACATTAATATTAAAATGCAACATAATTATTTATCTAATTAATCATCTACTCGTTATACGTGTACAGTAAAATATATGGCCTTATGTAAATTATTTTGTTCGTTTCTTGGTAAACATTGCTTCTCGTCGAGTTGAACGTATAAAAGTGTTGAAGGAGTGTTTTTGAGTGCTATGATATAATGTTTCTGTTTTAAATGCGTGGTGTATAGAATTATGCAAAGTAAAAGCATGTTCGTTTAGGTGATGAGTGTTATATAAAATGGAATTAATATAGTCATAGCCGTCGTTCCTTCTTAAGATCCCCTGCGTGATACTTTTTGAAGTCCAAAATGTTTTAACATTAGCATTTACTATCCATTGCTCTGTATTTTAATAGCAGCGTTTTACCTGAAAATAAAACGCATATTAATTTACTTACCTTATTCGAAGCTTATTTAATTGAGATAGGCACTTCCGTTTCCGCCTGACTATACCTTTCTCTTTTTCCAATATTTCTGTCTCTTTCTGTCACGTCACTTCCGCCTTGCAGTGGTGGGGTAAGTATGCGATCGCCATTTTAACTTCATTGAGTCTTGTTCACCAGGCAGAAATGATTTATAAGCTTCGAATAAGGTAAGTAAATTAATATGCGTTTTATTTTCAGGTAAAACGCTGCTATTAATTTGACTGTACCGTTATTCGAAGCTTATTTAATTGAGACGTGTTTGTTATCGCCTGGTGGAAGTGACGGAGGACGCCAATGTGACTATTAATAATTATATAGATATATTTGCTGTAAAGTAATGGTAGCAATAAAAAATAGAAATTACCTATGTAAGAGGTAATAAGATAAGCTACAGGTTTAGAAAAAATACATGATATGATGCTGTTTAGAAAAAATATTTATTAAAGTAAACCACTTCATACATACATAATGTGAGACTAAGTAATGAATCAATAAATCATATGAACATTTAATCAACTGGATTAAATAATGTGGTTACCGAGGATTGATTAACGCTGGGCATAACTTCACGTCTATAAAATTTGCAAAAGGTATTTTGCGATCTCCAATTTCCTCTGGCTAGTATATCTTCAATAGGATAATTATCAACCCAATTTTTTGAGGCCACGGCCGATCTAATACTCCCAGGGGAGGCCTTTATACCAGCCTCCACTAATAAGGATTTGATCCAACCTGCAATTAGGGTTTTTGAGGCAGGTCTTGGTTCACCTCTAATATTTATAAACAAAATACTGGATTTTGCCGAAATTCTACGATTCTCTAAAAGGGAGATCGTTTGCTTAACCCAATAAACTGGGTTCAAGTTTTTACTTTCTTGATTATCAATTAACCTCCAGCCAGATTGCCTATAATCCACAGAATCCGTTTTAGAACCGAAAATTGGCCAAAACACTAGCGCATTATTTTGAATCAAGTAGTTTTTTGAATCAATGCTTAGCAAAGTTAAATCATGTATCCTTCTCCCAGAGCATAGAAGAAGAAGAATGGCGGTATGCCTCTGTACTTGGAAATAATTAGTTTCATCAATACGATTACTTTCTAAGTAACTAGCCAAATCGTTAATGTTCCAAATGGGAGGCTTTGCGTGAGAGACCGGCTTCTGTAACGCTATAGATTTTAGAACATGTTTTACCAGCACATTAGTACTTAATTGACCGGATAATTCGGGATTGCAAACGGTTGCTACTACTGATTTGTGTAACAAAATAGTATTATAAGATAATTTGTGAATTAAATGTAAATCTGATAAAAATCTTGCCAAATTACTAGCTGTTGGAGTAGAGGGGATAAATTGGTGATTTTGACACCAAACTACCCATCTCTTCCACGCTGCACTATACACCTTACGAGTCGATGGACGCCATGACTTCTCTAGCAGTTGGAGTTGAGTATCATTCCAGTCTGTTAGAGACCCAGTCCACCCCCACATTTCCATACCTCTAGAGTCATGTCTAGGACGTTCGGTGGTGGTAGTCCTGTCATTACGTCGATCAGAACTTTTTCTAGATGGTAAAGTGTGAATGGAGCTGCTAGGGCACGCGATTTGATATCGGGACGCCAGAACACTCGCTCCCATCGTGGAACTACAAGAAGGTACGTTCCCTGAGCTTGATTGAGATAACTCAACACTTTGGGAATTAGGTATGGTGGAGGAAACACCCACGCTAGGTTGTAGTTCCACCTCTGGGAGAAAGCATCGTGAAACAGGGCTTTGTCGTCGAGCTGATCCAGAGTCACGTAATTCGACACAACATGAGCCCGATTGGACGCAAACAGGTCGATTAGTGGAACTCCCCATCTGGAGAAAACTTTGTTTGTAGCCTCTGGAGTCAGATGCCACTCCGGCGCCACACGAAACCTGGACAGGTGATCCGCGTGACTGTTGTATATGCCGGGTATATAGAAGGCATTCATATGTATGTGACAACTCTCTGCTATTTGAAAAACTTTGTTGGTCAGTTCTAGGAGAGGAACTGACTTGGTACCTCCTTCGTGACGAAGGTATGCGACTACAGACTTGTTGTCGCTTTGAATTAATACCGTCTGGTGACTCAGGAGCTGACAGTGATTTTGGAACACTTTTAGGATTGCCAACATCTCCTTTTGATTGCAGTGGAGGTTTTTCTCCCCCTCTGACCACAGACCCGAGAGAGACTGGTTGTCCAGGCGGGCTCCCCAAGCTATGTCCGACGCATCTGTAGTTAGAAAGTGCGAAGGAGGTGGCATATGTAAGGCCGACGGGTTCTGGCAATTCCGATGCCACCACACCAAGTTGTCTAGAGCCAAGAGGGGCAGAGTGTGCACGATCCTGTGGTCTGACCTCAACACTTGGTTTAGGAAGTTCAAAAGCGCTCTGAAATTGAGTCTCCCTTTGGGAACTGCAAAGCTGGCAAAATTGAGAAAGCCTACGAGGCTTTGGAGTTCTTTGAGAGTTGTTCGTTGCTTCCGCAGCATGCGACTTATTTTGACCAACAGGCCAGGTATTTTCTCGTCGGGAAGGCGCTTGTGGTTCAACCATGGATCCCAATGAACTCCTAAAAACGCTAGGCTCCTCGACGGGGTAGTTATTGACTTTTTGTAATTTATCACCCACCCTAGTGTTTCTAATGTGTTGAGCACAATATTTACCTGACTCCGAAGCTTGCCCTCGTCCTGATTTGCTATCAAAAAATCGTCGAGATAGACTATTATCCTGATGCCTTGTTGCCTGAGAGTCTGAGCTATCCAATTTGTTAGCGCTGCAAAGGTCTTGGGCGCTGTGCTTAGACCAAAAGGCAAACAAGTCATCTCGAGTAATTGATTTCGATAGACGAGGCGTAGGAATCGCCTGTGGCTGCGAGCCACGGATAGATGAAAATAGGCCTGTGACAGATCGATTTTGCATAGCCAATCCTGTGATTGCAGAAAATCTGGTATTCGATATGCATTTATTAGTTTGAATCGATCCGTTTTGATGTACTGGTTTAGTGCTTTTAAGTTGAATATCGGACGGGCCGAACCGTCGCCTTTCGGAACAAGAAACATCGATGAAAGGAAGCTTGGTGAAGCTACAGCTCGTTCTAGAACTCCCTGTTCTATCATATTGTCTATGACAGATGTCATTGCAACAGATTCTGGGATATTTAGATTTGAGCTCATAGCACCTGGGTGAACAAGTGGTGGCTTCCGACAAAAGGGTATGCGATACCCGGTTACAATGTTTAAGATATAATCTGGTGCCTTCATTTGTTCCCATCGATCCCGAAACTGAAGGAGACGGCCTGCTCGGAACGAGTCAATACTTACGTCGTTTTCCGTCATTCCGATGGGTAGGTGAAGATGCACGCTTTTGCCTGTACCTAGGCTGATTATTTTGTTTTGCACCCGAGCGGCCTCGAAAATTGCGACTATTCGGTGCGACCGAACTGTACTGGGCTGCTTGACCATGAATGTTATGAACACCCTGCGAGGGTGCTTGACAGCAGCTGTGTCCGCTTTGCAAAGGCGGAATCTTTCCAACACAATGCACTTGTGCGTTACTGTGTTGACTAGCCGAAGCTAGATGAGAATAACCCTGCGAGGGCTTGTGGCGAAACCTGGATCCCTGCGAGGGACCACGAGACTTTTTCACTTCAGCCTGCGAGGCAGAAGACGTGCCAGCCTTTAGCCAAAAACATTTCCTAATTCCACCAGCTTTCTCAACTGTAGCAGTAAACTTCTCCGCATTAAACAAGTTGGTACATGTTGGTGGAATTCTTTTCAAGCTGGCCTTCAACATAGGGTCCTTTGCCTGTTTGGTGACACAGTCTCTACGCATCTGTATAATTTCAGCACGATGCCCACAAACCATCTGTATTAAATCTGAGGAACAATTGTTAAAATCTCCTGTGGAAAAAAGGTCATTAACTTTTTGCTGCAGGGCATCATAATTAAGTGACTCACAATGCCTTGCCCATAGCAATAGGTCCGAAAGGATTTCTTGTAACCCCTCACGTTGTTTGAGTACACACATGGTCAGGGCTGCAAACGCTTTATCAGCATATACAAGGTGTCGTGGAGAATCGTATGCTTTAACTTCTTCGTTTATTTCGATATCTGTATAACCCGGCGAATGGTTATACAATTTTTGAGTATCGGAATACCTAATCTGATCCCAGTCACTCTTATCGAAGTGTTGCAAATCACACAACATCTCCAAATATTTTTCGGAAGTTTTAGGCATTGCCGGCTCCTTTAGTTTAGTTTCTAATGATAAGCGAAATCCTTGATCGATATGAGACCCACTATTATCATTTTCAACGTTTAAAATATTTTGTTCGTAGTTATTTTCACTAACACCCGACAATAAAGAAATAGAATCGTAATCAAAATTTGTACTCACATGACGATCTTTTTCCTTATAATTTATTTGCTGGCGAAGGTCACGTATTTCTTTCGTTAATTTACGTACCTTACGATTAGAAACAAGCTTACGATTGTCTCTTTTTTTCCCCTTGCGACGACTCCTTTTCGGTTTACCTCCGCTAGACGAGGAGCTACTTTCAGAGCTTGAGTTACTAGAACTAGAACAACTAGAGCTGCTCGACCGAGCTCGCCGCTTACGCGGAGCTGAAGGCCCCGGGAGCACATCACTAACAACCTTATCGGTATTATTACACGATTCTTCCATATTAAATATCGAAAGTTATTAAACTTTGTTCACGCACTGAAAAACCGTTAAATTTAGAGTACTTGTAAAAAATTTAATAATCAGAATTTTGAATAAAACGATATATTAATATTAAATACTTCTCACGAGTTTTATACTTAGTAGGTATTTATATAAAAGGTATAGGTTATGGTCTTGTGGCCAAGAGTCACACGACCGTTCACGGCGGGAAACAAGACGCCAATGAAGTTAAAATGGCGATCGCATACTTACCCCACCACTGCAAGGCGGAAGTGACGTGACAGAAAGAGACAGAAATATTGGAAAAAGAGAAAGGTATAGTCAGGCGGAAACGGAAGTGCCTATCTCAATTAAATAAGCTTCGAATAACGGTACAGTCAAATTAATTTCAGAATTTTATGAATATTCCGTGTTCAAAATAAATTCCTTTTGCATTTTATTCTAAATGTAAATCACACTTGTTTTCATTTATTTGATGTTTACAAAGACCACGATTGAAGACCGTTATAATATAAAATGGCATCATAAGCAATGCGGACTTTAAAAAGACTCACGTAATAAATGGATCAGCATGTGCGGTCTTGTCATCCTTTATTAAATAAAAAGAACTTATTTTTTCGTGTTCTATTTTGAGTGAACTATATCTATCTACGTGGTCCATACTGTTAATTACAGATATGTACATAACAATAAATGAATGTATATTATTATAACTTGTATATCACAATATTTGCTCTTACTTTAATAAGCTTGGCCTGTTCAAAGTATAATCTAAACTCTCCAATGTCTTTTTGTATATTATTGAAAATTGTGATATTGTTATAAATATGACGTAACATCGTAACTGTCGTGTTTATATATGTTTAATAAATTCAAATGTTAATTGTTAAAAATATCAATTTCTAAATAATCAGTTTTCGAAATAATTCATTGTAACATGACATTTCATTTTTGTTATGAAACTATTTTATAAATAGAAGTGTTATATGTAATTATTCTTCTATTGTTTATATACATTTTTGTGTTATTTTTTGCATAAGAAAAGTAAACATTCCATGTTAAGGCGCCAGTGCTCAAAAATAATTTGTTAAGGCTATATTTATGGCAAATAACAATAACGAATCGTTGATTTACTAACAATATAATAAAAAAAAGAACTTTTTATGAATATATCACAGTCCAAAACTCAAAACACAGTGTTTGAAAATCGTCACATAAATACATTATAGTGTGTGTACATTTTCAATATCATTAAAACTTCATGATGATACAAACATATTTTTTACTTGTGGTACATTTTGACATATCTTAGGTAGGCTGCTACCTCTTTTTTATTTCACGTTTACCGCTCGAATTTCCTAATGATTATAATTATTACCTTTTACCTTTCAACTTCTGTAGTTTTTTTGGAAAACTATTTGGTCTTGACCTCAAAGTGCCGGGTGATTTACTATACTTATCTATACAAGCATTGATGGAGTTGAAAATGCACACGGTGTGTAGATAGGCACATCACTAACCGACACGGGACATAGATTTTCTAAATATTAGTATTTATCATGGATTACATATCTGTAGATAGAGAATGTGGTTTGTCTAGTCCAAATCTCAATAATATATATTAATTAATTATATATTTACTCGTCTTATTATAATACATAGAAGAATCTTTTATTGTTTCTTATTGACATTTCCGAGTTGACTGAATCTGTGTAACTATAGCGTAATAGAAATTAAAAAATGACTAATAAGAATGTTATTTTGTAAAACAATAATATCAAAATAATAATTCTATTCAATGTACTAAGGTATGCGATTAAAATTTGAATTAGATGTAGTACATTCTTTGTCCAGAAAAAAGTAATAAACATTTCTAAAAATTAAAAGTGCATTACTACGTTGAATAGAGTTTTTTAACAGAATATTCTGGAAAATATAGTGACAACTATCACTTACATAAATTATTGTATTGTGTTATTTAAAAAGTAAACGCTCCATTAATACAAAATCATTTTTGGATCATGCATTTGTAAATAATTACAAGTCATATTTCCACCGTATCGTGAAGAGAGGCCGCAATATCGATGGGATCGTGTGATATCTACATAAACCAAAATATATCAGTATTACTTGTATTTGTTTGTCGTATTGGTGTATTCAATATAAGTTATCTAAACCGTTAACCAGTTTATGAAGATATTGCGATTCAAGCTAGTATAAAGAAAAGCGCACAGTATTCATTATAATCTCATCCAATATACCTAATATAATACTAACAAATTGTATTGACACATAAACCTTTACCATTTGACAATACTTGGTAAATATTATTTTGTAAGTGTAAAATGTGATCGTCACATTCATCGGCATCATTGTAAGTCTGTTACGCTCCAATTCTAGTATTAAATGTCACTAACATTGCATACATCTTTGTATAAATGCATATATGTAAATGTTACATGTTTAAACACATTATTGAATTTAGAATTTTTATGAAAAAATAAATAAATATCCGTATTTCAAATATATTTTGTTTCGTTTCATTACACTTATTGACACATCCTACAAAGCATTGAACATTTCATCACCAGCTTTGCATCGGAATCAGGGGCTTTCAGGCGTTTGTTTCTTCACTTTGCACGGTCTTGGGCATCTATGGTAGTGAGACCATTGGCACGCATATCATCACCTAAGACGCCAAGCAAGCACATTTTAGATACCCCTTCACCGAGGCCAGCCGTAAGTGCCATTGCCGGCCTAATTTCTAGGAAACCAATGGCAAATTGCGGAGGTCTGCAAGACGGTTAGTATTGCACAGATATAAACATACAAACTCATGGCCGCATTACGCCATTAGTACTAATAGGTAGTTGTAGCCTCGCTAATACTTGAACCAAGAACACTGTTCATCATTTATATAAATGAAATCTCATTTAGAGTCCTGCACTTGCTCTAAATTTTACTATATCACCTTAGTATTCACATCAACAAGACTTCGCTTAGCCTGATTTTTTTTATACAGGATACGTCAATTTGACTTCACCTCGCCTGATGTTAAGCTAAAGGCAAAGTGTCGGAAAGAGGGTCACCATCGTAAACATTTACCATGTTAACAGTGGTGGCACTCAGCTTGACGGCCTCATTAGATGCCGTTTCACGCCCCGCTTAAAGGACCCGGGACTGTATGTAAGCTATGTATGGATGTATGGTAAGCTAAAGGCAAAGATTCAATAAACCTACCGATAACACTATAAAGGTAGCCCTCGGCTTAATGCTCAGATGCTTTTGCTTCGAAGATCCGGGATTATGGAAAAAAGGAAACACGTGTGCTGGTAAGGATTTTCAAGGCTCGTATTCCAGAACAAACGCTCAGTTGTGAATCAACTCTCGTAATATTATTAGAACTGTCATCTAGAATACAATCTGTCCTCAGATCTAGTTATGCATCAAGATTCAGGACTGATTATCATTCTGGAAATTTGGAAGTCTAATTTTCCGTATTCTAAAATGAAGCTCAGCCTGAATAGCGATTTATCTGAGGACAGATTGTTTAGGCAATATGTCAAACTATCAATCTGTCTATACAATCTGTCATCAGATAAATTGAGACTCAGGCTGAGTGTCAATCTAGAATATGGGCCTAAGGCCCGTATTTTAGATTGACACTATCTGAATCTCAATTTAGCTGAGGACAGATTATATAGACAGCTTAATAGTTTGACATATCCATACTAATATTATAAATGAGAAAGTAACTATGTCCGTCTGTCTATCTGTCTGTATGTTACGTTTTCACGCTTAAACCACTGAACTAATTTTGTTGAAATTTGGTATAGGGGTAGATTAGACCTTGAGATAGGACATAGGCTATGTTTCGTCGCGATAACCGGTATCCACACGGGCGGTGCCGTGGCAAAAGCTAGTTGTCTATATAATCTGTCCTCAGGTAAATCGAGATTCAGACTGAGTGTCATTCTAGAATACGGGCCTAAGTCTTTTTGGTGCAAAGAATGCGTGAATCTACGTGTCGTAATAGACTTATCGTCTATTACGTGGGATCAAAGATATAGCGATCCAAACTAAGAGTGTTTCATCTCAACCTTCGAGAATACACAAACGTGAGTATTTATATAATATTTGTATACATAATGTTATATTAGGAAGTTAGACTCATTACAATCGTAGTAACGTGGGTGAGAATTTGCATTGTATACATTCCCGGTTTCGACGTGTTGGAATGCATGATGTTTCATTAAATAGTAAAGTAATATATTTATGTAACTCCCGTCATCCACCACCTTGATTACATTACTAGCTGTACTGGTATTATCAGCTAGGAAGGAATATGCAACCGATTTAACGAGTAGGTATATTATCCGAATACATCGGGAAAAATTAATTGCTCAAGTGGGACTTGAACCCACGACCTTGCCCTTACAGGGGGAACGCTCTTCCAACTATTGAGCTACACCAGAGTCACTTCAAATATCCCTTCTCTTTATATTCGTCTTTTAAGGGCGACGGTAAACCCATCTACTAACTTTCTTACGAACTGTTGGAACCAATGAATGATTCTCAACCATTTTTAAACATTGATTTTTGATGACTCCACCCAAATATTTGAAAGATTTTTTTATAGCATTTATTATGCTAACGTTAAAATTCGAATACACCAGGGAAAATCGCCCTTAAAAGACGGATACAAAGAGAAGGGAATTTTGAAATGATTCAGGTGTGGCTTAATAGCTCAGTTGGAAGAGCATTCCCCCTGTAAGGGAAAGGTCGTGAGTTCAAGTCTTACTTGAGCATTTCATTTTTCCCGATGTATTCAAATTTGAAAGTTTGTTTATTAAATGCTATAAAAAATTCAATCGACTATAGTATCGTAAAAGACTTCGTTATTAGCTTCTGTTTGAGTATGATCATGAGGTTCTGGGGCACCGCTGAGCATCGAGTGTTGAAAGGCTTCTACAACCCAGAGCTGACGCGCCAGGGCTGGCAAACTACGTGCCAACCAACCGACTGTACCGACAAACAATGTAAGAAAAAATCAGCCTTAGTATCTATCACGCACTGACTATAGCCCCACCATAAAGCTAAAGCAAGTATAACATATAAAATTCAGCTTGTATAATATTCGCAAGTACACAATAAACTAGTTATTATGATCAAGGAGCTGATGCAGAGAGCAGTAATGCTTCTGTCGTGTGCCGAACGCATAGTAAGCTATTGCCTCTTTATAGAGATTTAAAAGCTGTGCAGTCAGCGTCATAAATATCTTGACGACATAATCTCAAAATGATCTTAAAACTATCGTATTAAGAGGAAATCAAACTGTTTTATTGATTTATATGGTATTATTGTCCAAACTAAAGGTGTGTACCAAATATCAGAACAATCGGTCAAATTATTTTTATTATTATTATTATATCCATTTATTTCGGAAAATTATCCATAGTGTTAGTAACAATGATCCCTATAAACTAGGGTTAGTATACATTTATATTATTTATTTTTTTATTTGGAAACGACCTACAAGTGAATCTGCACCCATCTTCGCCACATGGGTGAATCCTGCCGATCCGTGAACACGCCAAGGATACTATTGGTGCTGCCGCGTACACGGTTTTGCATAGACGCACACCGCTTCCTCATAATTGCTTCGAAGCCATCCGTACGCGATTCTGCAAACATACCTGATGCACTACAGTGCCACGGCAGCCCCACCAGAACCCTAAACGCGTTATTATATTGAACACGCGGAGCACTGTATGCCCGCTGCGTATAGCTAACTCAAAGGCTGCACGTGTAAAAGGATTGACAGTATGCTTTAAAAAGCATAACCTTCACTGATTTAGTACAGCGTGCAAACCTACGGGCCAGCATGTTGCATCGGACAGCCAGCGATCTGCGCTCCCTCTCAATGTCACAATCATCTCGCAAGTCCCCGGTGATCCAGTGGCCCAGATACATTGTCCTGTCACCTCTATTAAGGGGTTTCCCATATAGTGAGACTGTGGGCACATCTGAGTATGTCACTGTGTTTGCCTTAAAGATCATAATCTCACTCTTTTTGCCATTGTATCTGAGCCCATGACTCAAAGCATGGATTCACAGACAGCGATTAGACGCCTTAATGCACTAATTGATGGGCTAAGCAGCACCATGTCATCAGCATAACTTAAATTATTTAAACAAATTCCATCTATGTGGCAACCTACGCCGGTACTATTTAGCTTCAATAATAGTTGGTTCATGTACAGATTAAATAACCTAGGCGAGCTTAGTCCTCCCTGCCGAACTCCGCACTCCAGATGGTAAATATCTGAGTATTCACCTGACCACTTAACACTATTTGCCTGGTTGTTATACCAGTATTTAAAAATTGAGATAAGCTCATTTGGTATGGTCGTCTCCGACTCCAGCTTGCGCCACAGCACATCATATTGGACTAGGTCAAATGCCTTTGACAGGTCCAAAAAACAGGCAAAGACAGGGGTTTCCCGAGCCGTGTAATATTGAACAGTCTGCTCGAGACACATAATAGCACTTTCAGTAGACAGACCAGGTTGGAAACCGAATTGAGAGTCATGAATTGACATGTGCTTCATCATGTGCTTATCAAGCAAATGGAAGGATGAAAAAAAAAACAAAATTAAGATAATTTTGATTAGGTACTTTATTATCTTTCTGATGCTGATTTTACCGGGATTAATTTGTTTGAACAAAATCAGTAGCTTTTTTTTTTTTTTTTTTATACAGGACGCGTCAATTTGACTTCACCTCGCCTGATGTTAAGCTAAAGGCAAAGTCTCGGAAAGAGGGTCACCATCGTAAACATTTACCTTGTTAACAGTGGTGGCACTCAGCTTGACGGCCTCATTAGATGCCTTTTCACGCCCCGCTTAAAGGACCCAGGACTGTAGGAAGAAGGAAACACGTGAACTGGCAGGGAATTCCAGGCCTTAGTGGTGCGGCATAGGAATGAATCACTGAAACGCTTGGTTCTAGCAGGTATACTCTGCACCGTAAATGGATGACATCTTAGCCCTGCACGTCCTGTGAAGGAAAGGGGAGGGTGGGACTAATTGGAAGAGCTCGTCAGAACATTCACCATGGTAGAGACGGTAGAAAACTGCCAAAGACGCAACATCTCTACGCATCTGCAAAGGCTCGAGGGTGTTCGTGACCTCAGGATCCCCAATAATGCGGACCGCACGTCGCTGCAACCTGTCGAGAGCATCTAATAAGTACTTTGCGGAGCCGTCCCAGAGATGTGAGCAGTATTCCACGCAGGAACGAATTTGGGTCTTGTATAGAAGACACCGCTGCTCCGGCGTGAAAAAACGTCTCACTCTGTTCAGGACTCCGAGTTTACGCGAGGCTGATTTGATGATACTCTCGATATAGTTTTTGTTATTCAGTTTGCAGCGAACATCCATACCGAGGATAGTGAGGTGATCCTGCAGTGGCAGTGGTGTGCTCTGAAGAGTGGGAAGGGGAAGGAAAGGAGATACCTTTGCTGTAAACGCACATGCCTGGGTCTTCTTGGCATTGAACTCGACCAGGTTCCTAGCGCCCCATTGAGAAATGTGGTCCAGTATCCGGTCCAGGTCAGTGACAAGAAGCTGCCTTTTTTCCGCGATATCAGACTGCTTGGCCGCAGGATGTGCGTAATAACTCCAGTGTAAGGTGCTGTCGTCTGCATAGCAGTGAAAGTTTCCGTTACAGAGCATGTCATTGATATGCAGAAGAAAGAGAGTGGGAGATAGAACGGAACCCTGCGGCACGCCAGCATTTACCTGCAAGAACTCCGAAGCTCGTCCATCACAAAGGACGCGAATACGGCGCCCCTGCAGGAAGCTTGCAACCCAGTTACACAGTCTAGGAGGCAGGCCGAAGGCTGGTAGCTTGGAAAGAAGCGATTTGTGCCATACCCTATCGAAAGCTTTGGCGATGTCAAGACTAATTGCCAGTGACTCACCGTGCTTCTCCATAGCCTCACCCCAAAGGTGGGTCATGTACGCCAGAAGATCACCCGTTGACCGTTTCGGTCTGAAACCGTATTGCCGGTCACTAAGCAAGGAGTGATCCTCTAGGTGGCGCATGAGCTGTGTGTTAATTATGTGCTCGAATACCTTGCACAGCACTGAGGTGACGGCTATGGGTCGATAGTTGGCTGGGTCCGAGCGATCCCCCTTCTTGGGGATCGGCTGGACATTCGCCTCCTTCCAAGCCGAAGGCACTGTACCCGAACTGTAGGACAGTCGGTACAGCCGCGTTAGCATAGAAGATAACTCCGCTGCACATTTTTTAAGTACGACCGCTGGAATACCATCAGGACCACTGGCTTTCCGGACATCGAGTGATTGCAGTACTGCACGGACATCGCGTTGCCTGATACGTATATAAGGCATTGCGTGGTCACCAGTGGGCATTGTCCGTGGTTGCATACCACAATCATCGACTCGGGAGTTGGCCGCGAAGAGATTGACCAGCAAATTTGCTTTCTCTTGCGGCTCATGGGCCAGAGATCCATCGGGATTGCTCAGCGGGGGCAGCGAGGGCTGGCAGAAGTTGGCTTGCACGGCTTTGGCCAGTTGCCAGTAGCCACGGCTACCCGTGGGATGCGCCACTAGCTCTTGGCCCAGCTGTTTTATTATTTATTATATTTAAAGCATGCTACCATAATATTTTATTTAAAGCATAACATTTTAAGATATCACAGTAGGTATGCTAAAAAGATTAACCAGTATCTTTCTACTTATCAAAATACACACCTTGTTTAAGATATCAAACAAAGTGTCTATACCCCACTGGTATGTGAAGAAGGGAATGATCCATGCATTCCTGAATGTTACCCACGGTAAGTACGGCTACGTTCTCGTACGACCACCGAGTTTAGACCCACGGCCGCGTACGACCCGCTATTAAAAATCGTGATTCGTACGATCCGATTTATAAATCTTCACATGAAAAGCAATAAAAGACTACTGTACCTACTAGCATTTGTGACGATTTTTTTATTTGTAGCTAAAAAGGTGAAAAGGTTCGTTAGCTCAATCTCGAAATACAAGTAATCGCAAATACAACCGGTTATATATATAAATACAATAGTTAGTATGCGGGATAAAATTGACGTCATGTGATCTGTTGTGTTGAATCTCGTTCTGGACAGCCTCTTGATGTGGAAAAATGTTTGAAAGTATGCCAAGAATGCCATACATATCGTAATGGCATGATTGTGATATCTGTAAGTATTCGTATTCGCCTCTTAGAAATACCGAACTGTTTTGTATCAGAAACAATTTCAGGGGTAACCCGTAAGATTTAAAATTGTAAAAAATATTGTTTATACTGTTGATTGATGGTACTTTGTGGAATCTGCTACACATCTTGAGTAAGACACCTTGTACTTGGCCACTATGTTTTATTTTTCACCTGACTGATTTCGCCGCACGGCATTCTCAGGTCAGGTCCTCCAGGTCAGTTCCTGCTGCATCTTAACATTTAGCCCCCTAAATATTAATATGCAGCAGGAAAGGGCAGCATGAATAATAGATTTTGTCCGATTCCCAGACCTACCCAATATGCATACAAAATTTCATGAGAATCGGTCAAGCCGTTTCGGAGGAATTTAACTACAAACACCGCGACACGAGAATTTTATATATTAGATTCAAAATTCAAAATCACACAATAAGTAGTCAAATTCCAATCGGACATAAATTCAATCCTAACGAAATTGATTACGACTGAAATTGCTGTCACAGATATTTTTATTTCAGTGGACGTATTCAATGGCGAATATATTGTAATTTAAGACCCGTTTTGTTCTGTTGATTAGCGTGCAAGTGCAGACAGGTTTAAAAAAACAAATACGTAAAATAATAATCAATGTCTACTTATAAATATGTTTGCTTGTCTAAACCGTCTCGTTTGCCAATAAACTTTCAACATTACGACTTTGAACTATTTCAATTACAGAGCCATTTGTTTCAGATTTATAATGTAACGAGAGTATATCACTTTATCTTGCAGTAACGAAGGCAAATATTAAAAAAAAGATAACCTCTTAAAGAACATCCCCATGGATGAAATTCAGTATCAGAATTCGGAACTTCCAGAATTTCATATAAAATTGCCATCGATTTATATGAAATTCTGTAAGTTCCGAATTCTGATACTGAATTTCATATAGTAAATTTCAGATACATTCAGTTTTCCACAATGCATTAGGTATATTATTTTTAGAGTGAAAATTTTATATGTCGGCTTCCATTTACAGAGCAAACCAACAGGAATCGGTTTATGTGGATCCCTCGCTACTAGCTGCTATTTCAGTAAAAAATCCACAATAACACAAAGAGTGACAGCCTCTGCGTGATGTAGCGGCAGTGAACGCGGCCGGTGCGCCGGGGGCGCCGCGCCGGTTCGATCCCTGCTCAGTGCAAATTTTCGTATTTGCATTGGTGTGGTTATGCCTCGGAGAGCATATTAAGCTGTCGGTCCCGGCTGCCATACGAACATCTATGGCAGTCGTTACGGGAGCCATAAAAAGTTCAACAACTGGTCTAACTGCAATACTTCGGTATCACCTTTGAGTTTGTTGACTTCAAATGACAGTCGCTTCACAGAAATATCGAAGTTCAGCCAAATCTGCAGACTCATAAAAGCGGACCCCAGACTTAAGTTGAAAGCTTCGAATGCCACTAGGATTAAAAATAGGATGAAGAAGAAGAAGATCCCAAAGAGTGGAATCAATTGCTGATCTTATAAGCTCAAGCATCGCACACGGGCTTTCTTGTTGCCATACTAGCCACCAGCCACACAGCTGATACAGTCTATTTAAGTACAAATTCGAAACGCAGATACTCGTACACTGCTCGGCTACGAGCTACGTCACTGCAAGAGCGAGAGAGGGAACTATTTAAAAACGTCACTCATTCATAAAATCCCGATACTTCATTTGAATACAGACTACCGTCGCGTGCGCACGTTTTGGCTTTCAAATTCCCGCGCTATTTATACCTGATACAAAACAAAGACTCGTGTTTAGAAGTGGTAGTAATAAATTGTGAAAATGAGCGGAAACTTCCTCACTATACCTGGAGATGATCCTATTCAGAGGCGTTCGAGGGTAAGACTACTTGATATTCTTGTTATTATTGTGTAAACAGTGTTTTATTTTTGAAACTCTTTTCATTAAGACGTTCTATTATTATTGATAAGAGTACAGGTGTAAACACTTGTGTCAGCGTTGTGTCCCGATTGCATTAGGCCGTACAGGTACACTGTGTAATATAAATTACGTTTGCTATACATTATTTGATTTATAAGCAACCATACTAGTAGTAACTAAAGTGAATTAGTAAACTGAAATGCCATTGGTACATATGACTACAGCGTTACTGTCGTAATCCAGAATTTTACTGAAATAAATTCAAATATACTTTTTTCGATACAATTCAAACGTCGACTCGAACTTCATAGAAAGAATTCCTGACGTCTAAACTAAAAAAGTTTAAAATAAAACTAATCTCAAACATACTTTTCTTTGAAACTATCAAAACAACAATAGCTCGAAAAATCGCCCATGACTGATGTGAATCCGGAACTTTTGGCACCGAGCACTTTGCAAACTGTGCCAAATGTTACTTCTTACCACAAGACTTTTCTCCATGCCGCAGTTCCATTCACACTTCATTAGTATTTTCTGAAGGCAATGTGAATCAAGGGCATGGTTAACTCGCAATATATTGGATAGTATGATTCTATTTCCTTTAGAAGTAAATTTTCTAGCAGTTGTGCTAAACATCCTCCTGGACAATTTGACGTTTTGAATATACATATTATTTTAGAAATATACAAGTTTACCAAAAAATGCATCAATACTGTTATTCATTTCTCAGTTTATAGTATGCTGTCCAATACATTCTTTCTTGTTTTAAGGCCTCTAGAATACAAATAAACAACTGATACAGAAACATTGAAATCAACGTAAATAAACATAATATGCAAATGCATTAAACATGAATCGAACCCGCAGTAACTGACATATTGTCGAACGATCGATAACCTGTGTCTGCCAATAAATAGTTTGATGAAGTATTAACATGGTCACCTTTTGATTACTCAGTTACTTTGCTTTCAGTTTAACAACAAAACGGTTGTACTTCGAACGCATTCAATCGACTTTTTAAGCCTTCATTTCCTGTAAGGAATGCCTTAATATAGATTATGGTAACTGGGCAAGTTAACGTGCTCTTCGAAGTACAAAAGGGTCTCAATGTGTTAAGAATTTAACCATGCAGCTTAACCTTACACTGTGCTAATAACCTGTTCGGTTCCTATTTAATTATGAACTCTCACGTATCATCTATTTTACAAATGAATCTGGTTTTCATTTAGGATTTCAATACTACTTTACACCTGTGAGGTCAAATTTAAAAACAATATTTTTGAAGTAGTAACCACGCTCTTGAACTATTTTCATGTTAAAGAATTAATAGCTCATGAAGTTCAAAACACAACGAAGTTCATGATCGTTATTCACAATGAAGTTCACGATCGGAACACAGTGGAACATTTGTACGGCATCGCGGTCAAGTGCACGCTACGTCTGTTCCGCGTAGCGATGCGTTCCTCTAGTTTATAAATATCACTGTTCAGTATTATTGCTGTCTATAAATTTTGAGTTATGACAGTAATACACTTTTTATAACTCTGTTCGTTTATGCTAACGTGGTAATAAATTAGTCTTTGATATATTTTTGTATTACTAAGGAGGTAAAGAAGTAATGAACTCTTTTTTTCGTGGGTCAATTCTAGTGGAATCTAAAACTTACGCTTTAGAACCCGGGCTACGGTTTCCTGCTTCTCCTTTATTTGATTCATTTACGGGAAATACTGTCATCTGTAAAGAAAAAAAAACAGGGAGAGTTTCGTATAACAGCAATATTTCTTTTATTAAATGTTTCATAACAAAATAAATCATTTTTGAACTTAATTAGAATTTTCACCGTCATTGAATAAATTAAAAAAAAGAAGTCAAAATGACCAATATTGTTCGCGATTTATGCACGGAGACCCTTAAAATAGGAGCTTCATGTACGTCGTTTTAGTCCATTCGATTCAGTCACAACTAGTCATTAGGTCCAATGAAGTAGCACCTACCCGTGAGGATTTCCACAGTTCATGCATAACTTCATAGTAATTTACTATACTGAAGAGACCAAATTTTCCAGTGACAATTCATTTCAATTATTTCGATGAAACTATATAATATATTCTAGAACATTGTAGGGTTTGTAAGAGATCTCTATCTTACCACTCGATATCTTCGAAGGTATTAAAATAAATGTGACAGATTTATTCAGAAAGAAAATTTCAGGGGCAGTAAAGCGAAATAAATCGAGTGGTGCTTAGAATACTTTGATATCCTAACAACGAAGCGTGAAAGAGTAAAATACTCGAGAAATTGATCTGAAATAAGTATCCTTTGCCTCTCGTTTCTGATCTGTTTTTCATAGAGCATCGAAAAATAAGGCCCTTTTTAACAATTTAAACTTAGTTTGCACACAAATACGGCTGTTTTGTATGACAAAGCTATACAAACATAACCATTTATGTACGTAGCTGCGAATAAATATTCTTAAAATTTGATCATTACAATGGAGAAATTTGTGCATAATATGGGTATGTACCTACAAATCGATATCAATGTTTTAAGGTATCATACAGACCTCCGTTGAAGCTGAGGCACATAGGCAGCTCAACAGACGCATACAGAAATCCTTGCGACATGACATCCGATCCTATAATACTAAAAATATTAAGGAGACGATAGAGCGAAACAAAGGCTCCAAAGTGTTTGCAAGGAATGCGTCCGTTGGACAAAGCCGGTTGACGAAGCTGAAGACGGAGGATGGCGGCATGGCAACGACAACGGTAGAGGTACTTAGGGAGGTCGAAAGGTTTTATGGGCAGCTATATACATCGGTTAAACAGCCCGTGGGCATGGTTAAAGATCCTAGAGCCAAGCTTACCCGACATTATACCGAAGACATCCCGGACATCAGCCTGTACGAGATTAGAATGGCCCTCAAACAGCTAAAAAATAACAAAGCGGCGGGTGAGGATGGAATTACTGCAGAGCTTCTGAAAGCGGGCGGAACGCCGGTACTAAAGGTCATTCAGGGGCTCTTTAATTCCGTCCTACACGAAGGCATAACGCCGGAAGCGTGGAACGGGGGCGTGGTGGTCCTTTTCTTCAAGAAAGGCGACAATACCCTGTTGAAGAATTATAGGCCCATCACGCTCCTGAGTCACATTTACAAGCTGTTCTCGAGGGTTATTACGAACCGTCTCGCCAACAGGCTCGATGACTTCCAACCTCCCGAACAAGCCGGATTCCGAAAAGGCTACAGTACCATGGACCACATCCACACGCTGCGACAGGTTATACAGAAGACCAAAGAGTATAACCGGCCTCTCTGCTTAGGATTCGTGGACTATGAGAAAGCCTTCGATTCGATCGAAATATGGGCCGTGTTGCAGTCTCTCCAGCGGTGCCGGATAGATCACCGGTATATCGAAGTTTTGAAGTGTTTATACCAGAACGCCACTATGTCGGTCCGAGTACAGGAACAGAGCACGAAGCCAATCCCACTGAAAAGGGGCGTTAGACAGGGAGACGTTATCTCTCCGAAGCTGTTTACCGCTGCCTTGGAAGACGTCTTCAAGCTACTGAACTGGAAAGGACGTGGCATCAACATAAACGGCGAGTATATCACTCACCTTCGGTTTGCCGATGATATTGTCATCATGGCAGAATCGCTGGAAGATTTAAACACCATGCTCGAAGACCTCAATAGAGTATCCCAACAGGTGGGCCTTAAGATGAACATGGACAAGACGAAGGTTATGTCAAATGTCCATGTAGCGCCTCTACCGGTGCATGTTGGGAACTCAGTCTTAGAAGCTGTTGACGAGTACGTCTACTTGGGTCAACTGATCCAGGTAGGCAATTCCAGCTTCGAAGACGAGGTAAATCGACGAATCCGACTCGGCTGGGCAGCGTTCGGGAAGCTACGAGATGTCTTCTCGTCCGACATACCTCAGTGCCTAAAGACGAAAGTCTTTAACCAATGTGTGTTACCAGTGATGACTTACGGATCTGAAACGTGGTCCCTCACTATAGGTCTCCTACAAAAGCTCAGAGTCGCTCAACGAGCTATGGAGAGGGCTATGCTCGGTATTTCCCTACGTGATCGCGTCAGAAATGATGATATCCGTAGGAGAACAAAAGTAACCGACGTAGCCCAGCGGATTAGCTCGTTGAAGTGGCAGTGGGCGGGACACATAGCGCGCAGAACAGATGGCCGATGGAGCAAAAAAGTTCTGGAATGGCGACCGCGTACGGGCAAACGTAATGTGGGACGCCCAACGGCCAGGTGGAAGGACGACCTCATCAAGGTCGCGGGGAAGCGCTGGATGCGGGCTGCTTCAGATCGGTCATTCTGGAGGTCTATGGGAGAGGCCTATGTTCAGCAGTGGACTATGTGTGGCTGATATGATGATGACAGTCTAATGATTTGATGAATTTCTGAATTATCATAATGACAGCCTCGAGCCTCGGATTAGTCAGATTCAATTTGTACTCAGTGCAAATATTAGTATGCATGAATATATTTGAATTGGTCTGGGAGTTTTCATGAGAGCACGTTAAGCTGTCGGTTCTAGTTGTCATACGAACATCGATGGCATAATGGGAATGGGATATTGTTTTAGGGGCGAAATGATCCATAGAGAAGGATTGATCATCCGTCCGGTGGAAGGAATCTCCACTGCTAGTAGTAAGAGTAATAATCATTATCATTACTAGAATTAGTATTCATATTACATCCTGTTTAAATGCAAATGATTTCAATACACCTGAAGCATCCTATGATATGCCAACTAAGGCGGTTGGTACACTGCCGCATCACGCAGCGTAACGCGAGAGCACGTGTTTTTACTGCGGAAAAAACGGTGTGTGAATGCATCTTCATAGTGTTGCACTACGCATGCTTTCAGAGCTCTTAGAAGTGAGGTTCTTACCTCACTTCTAAGAGCTCAAAGTAGCTCAAAATAGTGCAGGAGTTTGTGGTCTTCCACGAACTCCTGCACTACTTTGTTGTTGTATAATTGCCTTAGGGACTATCAGACATAAATCAATGAAATTCATTCTACTTAGAAATTCTTAAGTGAGATTATTGAGTCGAGCATCTGGAGCAATATTGTAGGTTAATTAATAAATTCAGCAATAAATCAGGCAAACAGACTCATTGACTTAGCTACGCTCGTCGAGGCGATTACCGATTTTTACGGTCCGTTTCTGTAACGGTTTAAAAACGATTCAGTAACGGTTTTAATAAATGAGATAATTTTTGCAGCTCTACTTCCTATGCTTTTATTGTGTCATTAATGCCACGATTTGCATGATCTATTGTATTGTTTTACAGTTTGTTATGAATTACGGTTTTTAAAATTGAGAGGTGCCAGGATCGTAGTCAGTGGAAACATTGTGGTTTCCTTTGGAGAATCTGTGATATGGTCTCAGGGAAAGAGTCTGTATGTATGTTCTATAAAAGGTACCTACATCTAATATATAAAATTCTCGTGTCACAGTTTTCGTTGCCATACTCCTCCGAAACGGCTTGACCGATTTTGATGAAATTTTTTGTGCTTATCCGGTATTATTTTGTCACGGCCGTGGTGGAGTGGAGACGCGCTCTCATTTTACCGAGTTTGCAGGAGCGAGCGACAATGCCACTCGAGATACCTATTAGTAAACAAATACTTAATAATAAAAAGGTTAGGGATAAATTGTTGTTGGTTGATTTTGATAGTTTATTGTTGATAGATTGTCCAAATACTTTATACAAAAAATTCTGTCAATTATTTGAAAACATTTATATGGAGTGTTCCGAAAATAAAGTGTGTTATAATCATAATTCTAAATCTATTCCTAGAAACAATAAAGCCTGGATTACAAATGGTTTAAAGACCTTAATGAAGGAAAGGGATAGGTTATTTGAGATTTGGTCTAACGATCCATATAATATGTTGAAACGTCTAAACTATACTAAATTTAGAAATAAATGTCAAAAAAGGATAAATAAGAGTAAAAATGAATACGATAAAAAAAGAATAATAGACTGTAATAAAAACATAAAAAAGATATGGGAATTAATAAATAATATGCTAGGTAAATGTAAACGATCTGTAGATTCTTTGATATTGTCAAATATGGATAAAAAAGAGAAAACTATAGATAAATGTAATAAATTTCCTATTAGATTTAAGGAGGATATAGATAATATTACACATACATGTGGGGACATATGGTTAAATAGAGAGGCATACGTGGAACCAACTGACAGGTGCATGAGGTGGCAGCCAGTAGCCTCCGAACAAGTCAAAAAAGTAATCAGAAACATGAAAAGTAATAAATCACCTGGAACCGATTTAGTTCGCATGTCGGATCTTAAGTTAACCATAGACAAAATAAGTCCAGTATTGGCCAGACTTACGAACCTGTCTGTTACACATTCTATATTACCTACTAAACTGAAAGAGACGATAATTAGGCCTATACATAAAAAAGGTGATTACAAAAATGAATCGAACTTTAGACCAATAGCTATTTTATCAAGTATAGACAAAATAATGGAAAAATGCATTGAAAACCAAATAAGTAACTATGTACAGAAACGAAATGTACTAAACGATTGTCAACACGGATTTTTAAAAGGCAAAAGTACAAATACATTATTATCAAAATTCTCGGATGAGATCAACAATAATTTAGCTAATAAAAAGTTTATAATTGCAGTTTTTTACGATTACAAGAAAGCATTTGACACTCTACAGACAGACACACTACTTAAAGCAATGGGGGAATGTGGGGTAGCAGGGCCTCTAAACCGATGGTTTCGTGATTATCTGGTGGCGCGCTCCTACCAAGTAAAAGTGAGCGACACACTTAGTGATAGGATACAAGTGACACGAGGAGTCCCTCAAGGTTCGTGCTGCTCGCCAATCTGCTACCTCATGCACGTGAACAGTCTATGCAGTCTGCTCCGTACACGTCAATGCCCAGCGTACATGTACGCTGACGACCTGTGTACCTTACGAGCTGGTACCGATATGGCGGAGACTTGCAAACTAGTTCAACAAGACGTGGACGCGGTTGTCAAGTGGTCGCATGATAATGGCATAGTTCTAAACACGGACAAAACTAAATTTCTTGCAATACACTCGCCCCACATGCGTCCATCTGAGCAGCCTTCGTCCTTGTTTGCACATGAATACCTATGTATACATAATAATACACTTAATTGTAAATGTAAACCAATACAACAAGACAATTGTATTACTTACCTTGGTGTGAAAATTGATAACAACCTGTCATGGACTCCGCATGTAGATTATATTTGTGATAAGTTGAGAATACTACTGGCAAAATTTTACCAATTAAGTTATAAAGTACCTAAAGATATTTTAAAATGTATATATATGTCATTAGTAGACTCGATCCTGAACTATGCCCTTGACAGTTATGGATCCACTTGTAAAACAAATTTGCTTAAACTAGAATCTCTACAAATACGTTTCTTAAAATTATTAGTAAGTAAAAAAACCAAAGATAAATGTAAAAGCGACTACAACAGATTATTCAAAATATGTAATATTCTACCACTTAGACTACAGTATAAATATTTACTAGCTGTTAACAACCATAACAGTCGGGAGCATGGTCTAACTCGTGTCGACAACACTACCCATACACGCTCAATGACCACCAGTAAACTCAATGTACCCCGAGTATACAATAATTATGGTGACAGGACTATAAAAAAACGTCTCCCATACCTTTTGAACAGCTTACCTGAGGACATCAGAGTTGAAACAAACATACACAAGTTCAAAACAAAATTGAAAAAACACTATATGGGCGTATGTGAATGATCTATTGTAATTTTATTGTAATGTTTGTAAGTTAACATAATATAAAAGAGACTGTGACCCACAGACAAACCAGTCACACGGTTTTGTGGGATATGTTTGTAAGAAACTTGTACTATTTAAAAAGAAATAAACGATTTAAATCAAAATCAATCAATCTATGAGAATCGGCCAACATCTATTTTTCATCCCCCTAAATGGTGCAGCGGGAATGAGATCTGACGCGGATCGCGGGGCGGGAAAAAATTGGCGGTACGAAGTTCGCCGGGACAGCTAGTACAGTATAAAAATCTATCATCAGATTTAATATTGTTAAATAACTTTTTCTTTCAAAAGTTACGCAAGTCAATACTAAAATGAATTTTCCAATTACTTTTTGTGTAAATTGTCGTGTTGGTTCCCGATGCAGTAGAACAGGACCACCTAAGCTCTTCCTGTGGGTGTCGTAAAAGGCGACATAGGGATAGGGCCTTTATTCATCCGACAGTAAACATGTGTATGTGTGGTTGGTAATGGTTGGTTGGGCTGTCCCAAGGCCAAGCGCCCGCTAGACGGCAATAGGCTCGGCCCATACCCGTAGTATTCTTTTTATTTTATTTATTTGGTATTTGGGCCGAAAATCATAATTGGCGAAACGTGGATGCTAATACACCTCTGTCTATACCTTCGGGGATTTCCAGACGTGAGTATATTATGTACGTTTTATTCTAATAAGTACGTAGTCATAGATTTGAAGTAACATAATTTATTTATTTATTTATCATTTTATTTCAAGCATATAAATGCACTCATATATTGTTAGTTTCTTAATAGTAATATTTCCTCTGAAATGTTAGCAATGGAAGGTATAAATTGCAACAATGAATTATTTATATGGACAATCTATCCGGTCAGCAATCATCTTCACGAGGGAGTTGAAACTCGCCCTGACCTTGCGCACGAGTGAGGTGGTGCGTTTTATAATATGTAATTGTAAATGATCTTACAAAATACACGCTTTGTGTGCAATTGAGCACTGAGTGATGATAAAATTTTGCTTACCTCGAGAATCGAATCTAAGACCTTATGCAGTGAAATCCTCCTCTGCCACGTCATCGTGGTATGCAGAACAGCTCTAAAAATAAAATCTTTGCGTTCTGTTTACACACATACGGTACAATTTATTGCCGCTTTATAACTATAACATGAGTATTACTACCGTAAGATCCGTATTCGTGACGTAGATACAAACACACACCCCTATAAAATAAACAGACTTACCTTATTAAATGTGCTAAATCAAATTCTGCAGTCGCTCTATGATTACATTGATTACATCCTTACGAACAGTTTTGACGGATGCGGATTTTGGATTAGGTTCTGTGGCATGGCGGTAGTGAACGCGACTGCTATGCAGTAGGAGCGGTTACGATTCCCACTCAGTGCAAATATTTGTATGCATGAATGACTATTTGCATTGGTCTGGGTGTTTCTATGTATAATGTGTATTTATTTACAAAAAAAGGTATCTAAGTATTTTTTATCCGCATTCTAGTTTCCATAAGACAAGGTAGTTAAAGCTTACCATGGGTCTAGATAGCGTTGTGTACAATGTTGTGGAATATTCATTTATTTATTTATGTAATGTGGTGGCTGATGGAAACAAGGCTTCTGTTTATTGTTATTTAGTAAGTCTTCATTTAAAACAAAATGATGCTCCATTTTGGTTTGCACAAATATATTCAAATTAATTCGCATTTGACGAGTCTTTGACCACAAAATGTATCATATTTAATTATATGGTGAGGTAGCTTTGTGAATATAGTGAATAAGTTACTTCTAACTGCTGAGAAATTGGTCAAACGCGAACCTATCAGGTATTAAAGCATCTATATTGATCATAAAAAAAAAATATATAACCCTAATATTTATATTTGAACCCAAAGCAACCAACCTTTAAATACACGCAAAATACAATCTAGTGAATCACCTTATCCATTGATTGTATATTTCAGCTGTCGCTTTACGTCAGAGAGTTGCTTTCTTACATGTTTACATCTTCATGTCTAGACCAACAATGACGTGCCACATTCCTTGTAACGCAAGCCAAAAATAACAGAGATGGCTCCATTCATGATAATCTGTATAATTTGGGTTTAATGTTCTAAATATTTGCGGGAAAACGGAAAAGAAAATTGTTCGCATTGTTCGTTTAATTAGTTTTTTCATTTTACGATTTTCAAGATGGAATTGCTCGTAAATGTCAATTTCCACTAGAACTGTTGATAGGCCAAGGGGGTTATTTTTATCTCCCTAACCGTAACCATCCCCGGTTACGTCAGCAAACACGGACTGAACAAAGGGGACGCCATCTTTGGGTCGAAGGGTGCCGAAGGTGAGATTGCCGATATATATCTTGCAACCGGGTGTCGGTACCCCTTTGGCCTCTGTGCAAACGGGGCGGGTTTGTGCTGTGACAACGACAGTTGCGAGGAATCACTGTACTCTAAAGGGTTGTGGATTATACTTGTAGCTTAGGATAATTTTTGTATTAAAATCGATGTCACTTGCATCCTTTTACCTTGCACTGGTTATTATTTACTGCACCTGACTACTGTTTCATTAACGCAGAACCTAATCTTTTTGATGAATTTTATATTGGAAGCCGATAAATTACCTGATTTTGAAAAGTTCCTGCAAAGAAAGTATTTCGGACAACAACACAAGGTTACAACATTACAAATACTTGAGAAACTATTGTACATACATATTCACGCGTTTGAATCACGCTGATATCAAAAAGGCGAAAGTTTGGAGTGTGTATGTCTGTTATTTCTTCACTACTAAACGTAGACTATGTTTGGTCACGATAACCGATAGCCACGCGGGCGAAGCCACGGGCAAAAGTTAATTAAGTATAAATCTTACAAAAAAAAATAAAAGAACTAAAAATCGATGCATTCGTGAAATATTTTTTTGAAACCTTGTAAACCTTGATGTTTTATAATTGTTTTTTTTTTCTAAAATGGCACATTTATAAAGTAAACCAGTACAAAAATCAAGATCGACGATATAATTTATCTAATATGTATGGCAATAAGCTTATTCCAACTTTTAATCGAGTTTCAACCTCAATCACAACTTAAACTAATAGTTTGCAGTGACATCTTAACTAGATTTCGTAACTTCAATGCTATCATAGTTTTTTATTCAAGGTTTTTACATTACTTCAACTATATTTTATTTTCATAAAATAACCCAAGCTCCTTTCCAACGCAAATACTTATATTAACTTTTTGCAAGCTCTGGAGAAATTATTCACTTAAGTAAACATTTTTAAAGCTACTTGTACTAAAGCTGTGAAGAACATGATGAGACACTCTCGGCTGATGAGTAACTCTCAGCTGAAACCATGATCTTCAGAACCGGTGCGACTATGCAGTGATACCGCAGTTCCGTGGATAGACCATTTGTCGGACTTAAGGCTCCAACTCATCCGTAACAGATGACTGATACAGTGGATCCGTAACAGATATGTTCATAATTTATGGTAACTAGGATCGATTGGTTAACATCGCACAGTGGGGTCTAAATAAATGTTAAATGTTGTCACCCATCTTAAGACTGACCTGGCTAGTATTGCTGGTATAAATACCTGTTCGGCTTACAGCTGTATTAATTTTCTTTTTTACCCGAGTTTTTTTTATAAAGGACACTTCAATTTGTCTTCACCTCGCCTGATGATAAGCCGAAGAAAGGAGGGTAATGTTTTTAATCTGGAGTCGATCGTTTCGAGAGATTTGATTTTCTATTTGAATTGACACTGTAATTTTTTCAAAAAATCGTAAATGTATTACAATGTTAGTAAAAGTATTGATCGAGATGAATGCAGGCTTACGTAACCAATGTGACTTGTAGGAGGATATTATAGTGAGGAGGGTCAAACAGGGTATACCGAGCTGGTGTGGTTTTAGCACGAATAAATACTGAACAATTGATTAATCAAGTATGTAAAGCAAATGCAAATGGGCAAATTGGCCGAGGGTGTCCGTCAATAGGCGTATTCAGACCAAATTGGTGACATATTCATAAAAGGGTGAATTGAAACCGACGGGGTAATAGGACTAATAGGTAATGGTTGTAAGGTAAAGAAAATGAATGTATCGTAGGTATTGTAAAGGTGAAAAAGTGAGTGCAATGGAAAAAAATGTGACGGCGGCGTGTTCATGACATCCTCCGTGGCGTGGCGGTAGTGAACGCGACTGCTACGCAGAAGGCACGGGTTCGATCCCATGTAAATTTTTGTATGCATGAATATGAGTATTTGCGTAGTTCTGGTCGTGTACCCACTTGCTGGTTAGTGGATTGGGTAATACATATTTCATACATACAATCACGCCTTTATCTCCGGAGGGTTAGGCAAAGGTGAATTAACACCCTCATTTCACCAATCATTGGATTCGGTCCCACGTAATAGGGGGTGCGCCTATTGCTGCATTTCGGGCACTATTGTTGACTCAAGCCGTGCATCCGAGGCTGAGTCTGGGCTGTATACATCATTCTAATGTTAAACAGCCCTATCCCTTAGTCGCCTTGTACGACACCGTATGGGAAGAGATGGGGGGGACCGATTTCTACTCTGCCGGGAACCACGCGTAATAGCGCAAGCTTTCTGATGTACTTGTAGATAACAAGTAACCGAGTTGATTAATACATTGTAATGTTAAGCAACACTAACCAACTCACTCATTCTTAGAATGAGTGATAAATGACATTATGACCCCTCTTAAATATGCTAAATGAATAACTTCTCAAACAAATCAATGAATTGAAATAAAATACACTTGTACGGGTCTCGAACCCGCGATCTTTCCCTTAGCCAAGTTGGTCAAAGCATTCACCCTGTAAAGGAAAGATCGCGGGTTTGAGTCCCGCCCGAGAAGATTCTTTTTCCCTATGTATTCGATTTGTATAGTTATTATACTTACTTAATGCTGTAAAATTCATTCAATACACTTGTTCAGTCAGGTAATTTTTCTTCGTTCACCACACACGTGCAATAAATCAGCGTACTTTACAAACAAAGTACGCCCCTTACTACAACACCATTAACAGAATTCTCAGTACTCTTTCGGACATTCCTGTTTATGACTCACGGGCAATGTACGGAATGTTGACGTCAAAAACCATTCGCTTTACTTCAAAACTCTTTGTTCAGCTAAACAACTGTCATTGAACACCAAAATAACTACAGTACAGCATCTTTAAGACGTCATTTCCTGAGTATGGCTATAACTGAAGATTATGACTCGTTCGTATGATCAGATCGTTATTATGAGTGAAGACGGTGGAGTACAAATTGGTTAACATAAAAGAGAGATACCGTAGGCGCTGCGCAAACGTAGACACTTTTGTTTCTTGTGTCAGATACAAGCTACCGATGAATATTTGAATTCTATAGAACAAGTATGAAATCATTCAACTCCCTGCGCATACGTGAGTCCAGTTGCTTCCACTTAACACTATATTCAGGACGATCAAAAAGTGTTCGGTGACGGTAACCGGAAACTAAAATTCATCGGTTGAAGACACAAGCAACATTCGATTTCGTCGATAATCTGAATTGGCGTTTGAATTTTTCTTGATATTTTCTAAGTTCACAAGTATTAACAAATTGATTTCGATTTCTAAGAAAAGGATCCAGAACTGACGAAACCGTTGATTTGCCTAGCCAGCTACAGTTTCTTGTGGTGTGCCGTGTCGGTGACAGGGAACCGGCAACTGTGTCCGATTGTCGATACGGGACACAGCAACTACGGTTTCCTGTGGCGGTGTGCCGTGTCGGCAACAAAAGTGGCTACGTTTGCGCAGCGCCTAAAACTAGACAGTCAACTTTTATCAACGCACGTAGTTACGAAACGGTTTCTTCTTTGTCTTAGCGTTAATCCCAGTCGCTTCCGAAGCCGACTGGTAAAAAGGACCCAAGAGAGTCTGCTGATATGGCTAAACTTTGATATTTTCTGTGAAGAGACTGCCATTTGAACTCCACAACCCAAAGGCGATATCGAAGCATTGCAGTTAGACCAGTTGTTGGACTTTTTAAGGCTTGTTACGGGTAACGACTGCCATAGATGTTCGTATTACAACCGGTACCGACGGCTTAACGTGCTCTCCGAGACACGACCCGACCAATGCAAATACCCATATTCATGCATACAAATATTTGCACTGAGTGGGGATCGGCGCCTCCTGCGTAAGCTTAACGTCAGGCGAGCTGAAGTCAAATTGACGTGTCCTAGATAAAAAAAAAAGTTGCGTTCACTACCGCCAGGCCACAGAGGCTGTTTTTTCTTTATTTTTAGCCCATAGATTTAAGTCATTTGAATTGCATCGCTTACTGCAGCTCGATGAGATTAACTGAGTCTGACTAATGAGTTTGAAGTCAGTAGTTACTTTATATTGTGTAGGTACAGAATTTCAAATTCCTAAAATGACCAGAGGTTGCCAAACGTCCATATCCCAGAATGTCCATGTCCCAAAATGACCAATTCCCAGATTGTTCAAATGCCATAATGTCCAATCCAATGTGCCTCAGTATTACTCCAATATAGGTAAACAAAACCTGAGACTTGTAACATTTGTAGCAAATAATGTTGAAACATATTCCTTGGTGATATAACAGGTATGAGTATTACGTTTATCTTCTATAAAACATATAATAAAGTATAACTTCAAAGTGCATTTAATTAAAACACTCTATAAAATGTATCCGAACAATAAGATTTGAATATAACACGTAATAAAATCTTTGTCGTTTCGTACAATGGACCGGTGCCAAGAATTCTGAGAATACTTGAGACAACATCATTTTTATTGTCACAAAGTAGGACAGATAGATACATAGTACGTACTGCTATGAAAAAGTAGAAATAGATATCAAAATAATTCGTGACTTCATTTTATTAAACTGTTTCGAAATTAATTCAGTTCGAACGACCATGTTAACATCCTAATTAGGACAGTATAAAGGAACAAAGCATATTTTTCGATACATTTCATGCTTTTGTTCAACACAACGGGTGTATAAATTAATATAATTATGAGAATATCAAAGAGCAGAAAATATTTTTCAGTTAGCTTTTGTGCAATATTAATCAAAAATATTGTACAAGCAGTACCTATTAACAAATAGAAGAAAAACCAGAAGGCAGACTTCTGCCTTTGGTTTGAACGCTGTTATATCTCTCATTTTTTACCCGACTGCAGAAGGAAGGAGGGTTATTTTTTTTTATTTCTGACAAAATATGTAATGCAAGATAATATTATATCGATATAAATGTAATATTCTATCTACCACCGTACTACGCCATACTGTTTATTAACGATTTTGTATGGAGCGTTTTCGGGTGCCTTGAGAAACGGAATTTTCTAAATAAAATATCTTTAAAACTATTTATCGTAAATCGTAACGTAATCTTTCACTTTAGCGGTTCATTATAATTATTAATTATAATCATTCGAGTGGTCATTTTTGAAAGTAAAAAAAGCCAACATTCCTATTATATTACTAGTGGTCGTCAAATTTTAACCGTGATCATTATTGACACCTATGTAACACATTAAAAAAGGTTTAAAAAAATTCACTCGGTCTCTCGTGATCGGGCGGTAACTTCCGCAAAAGCCAAGATAAACCAAATAGAGAGAAAAGTTTAAGACCTCTATTAAAGCTTTGCGGCGAATTAACTAACAGAATATTAGGTGGCTCAGTGGTCCAAGCAAGATCACGAGTCCGTATCACGCCTGAATTGATTAAATTTTACCTATAATAATCGATTTCAATGCTTTAGAATTTCTTTCAACAGAAAACCTGTTGACAAACAGGAGTGAAAAAGGCACTGCACTGTTTTGTTGTTGCCCTCGCCATCCGTTTAAGATGGAATCTTTTATGAAAGAGGGTAAGTAAAGCCAGCGGTTTTACCCGTGATTTATCGTGTTGAATAAAAAAGACATAAAGACGTTGATTGCTAAACCAGTGCTGGAATTGAGAAAATAACCGATTTTATTTGTTTCTATTTCTTATATTGTGAATATCACGAAACCGGCTATCGAGTTTTGATAAATTAATAAAACACGACTTTTCACTTCATACTTGCATACTCAATTAAATTCTGTATCGAAGGGCAATTGCTTCGGCTTGCAGCAGACCTCAAAATCTACAATACAAGCTTTGAATTATTATCAATCAACTGGAATGATTATGAGTTTTATTTACTTCCATAGCACAGTCTAACGATTCATACTACATACAGTCGGTCAACGAAGCCGTCTATACAGAGCAATCGTGCGGGGGGAGAGGGCTCGTGGGGGACGGGGTATTACTCGGTACGCTCATACATTTTACTCGGTACTAAGGATTCAGGGCTGTCTCATTTTTGTAATCACACTAATCACGTGATTTTTTTTTCAAGGCTCGTTTTGTTTGTTAAAATTGTTTTTTTTTTCGTTTTTTATATTTAGCTATCCAAGATGGCGGACACGAAATTTTCACAAAAATCGATATGGGTATCGATTTCAGGGTTTTTGGGGTCGCTGATTGCGAATATAACATCCATTTCGCGATCCAAGATGGCGGACTCGAAATTTTTACCAAAATCGATATGGGTATCGTTTTCAGGGTTTTTGGGGTCGCTGATTGCGAATATAACATCCATTTGGTGATCCAAGATGGCGAACTCGAAATTTTCACTAAAATTGATATGGGTATCGTTTTCAGGGTTTTTGGGGTCGCTGATTGTGAATATAACATCCATTTGGTGATCCAAGATGGCGGACTCAAAATTTTCACTAAAATCGATATGGGTATCGTTTCCAGGGTTTTTGGGGTCGCTGATTGCGAATATAACATCCATTTCGCGATCCAAGATGGCGGACTCGAAATTTTTACCAAAATCGATATGGGTATCGTTTTCGGGGTTTTTGTGGTCGCTGATTACGAATATAACATCCATTTGGTGATCCAAGATGGCGGACTCGAAATTTTCACTAAAATTGATATGGGTATCGTTTTCAGGGTTTTTGGGGTCGCTGATTGTGAATATAACATCCATTTGGTGATCCAAGACGGCGGACTCGAAATTTTCACTAAAATCGATATGGGTATCGTTTTCAGGGTTTTTGGGGTGGCTGATTGCGAATATAACATCCATTTCGCGATCCAAGATGGCGGACTCGAAATTTTTACCAAAATCGATATGGGTATCGTTTTCAGGGTTTTTGGGGTCGCTGATTGCGAATATAACATCCATTTGGTGATCCAAGATGGCGGACTCGAAATTTTCACTAAAATTGATATGGGTATCGTTTTCAGGGTTTTTGGGGTCGCTGATTGTGAATATAACATCCATTTGGTGATCCAAGACGGCGGACTCGAAATTTTTACCAAAATCGATATGGGTATCGTTTTCGGGGTTTTTGTGGTCGCTGATTACGAATATAACATCAATTTCGCGATCCAAGATCTCGAAATTTTTACTAAAATCGATACGGGTATCGTTTTCAAGGTTTTCGGGGTTGCTGATTACGAATATGTTATTCATGTAGCAATCCCAGATGACTGATATTCGTAATTAGCAACTCTGAAAACCTCCAACACGATGCTCATGTTGACTTTGTGGAAATTTCAAGTCCGCCATCTTGGATCGCTAAATGGATTTTATTATACGTAATTAGTCACCACGAAAACCTCGATTTGTTTTTTTTTTAAATTTCAAGTCCGCCATCTTTGATCGTCGGTAACATGGTCGTCAAGCCCGATAGCAGACAATTGCCGGCAGGCAATCATACCATGGGAAACTGTCGACTCCCAAATGATCGTGTGTAGCCGCAAAACTGACAGCAGGGCATGGCCACCAGACCCAAAATCGCTTTCGTGTGTGGGCGCTGTCGACTTATGACTGCAGGCCGCCCGATACGATTTGAAACTGCAGGCGAACTGATCGTGGATAGGCTCCTTAAGAATATATCATCAATTTAGCGATCCCAGCGATTAGCGAAATTCGAATTCGAATCCGAATCCAACCCCGAACCCGAACCCGAATCAGTATCCAAATTCAAGTCGGAATCGAAATAGAAATTCGAAATCGAAAACGAAACCGAAATCGAGACAAAAATCCAAAAACTCAGACTTAAAATATTACGTTTGCTTGATCATAATTGGTTGAGTAGAACCGGAGATATAACCAAAAGTCGCAATAGCCGACATCCATGCGAGCGGAGCCGCGGGCATCACCTAGTAATATAAATTAGCGTGAGTTGATGTGCCTTGACAGAACAAAGAGAACGAATAGGAATTATATATATAGAATATTACAGAAAAATTATATATAAAAACTGAAGTGACAACCCTGACAAAACTGCAAAAGGCGGCATTTCCGCAAACATCAAACGCGATGAACTACTGTAAGATCTCTCGTTATACTGTGTCCATAGTATTGGTGTAGGTATAGAATACGCAAAAAACAGGAAAACCACATAAGTTGCCGTCAATGGTATGAACAATTTCGCGATTGTAATATGAATGAATAATTATAAATGTGTAATGAGGTTATAATTGACTAATAATAATTAGAACAGAACCAGCTGTAATCGAATGTTGTTGCGTTAAGGAATCCGTTGCCGTACGCTTGGAGGTATTTCTTTTGAAAAATGTTCACCAAAATACTTTGTTCGTTTAACCTACAGTTTATCCCACGTATGAAGTAAACATTTTTTTTATACTAGACACGTCGATTTGACTTCACCTCGCCTGATGTTAAGCTAAAGGCAAAGTATCGGAAGGAGGGTCACCATCGTAAACATTTACCATGTTAACAGTGGTGGCACTCAGCTTGAAGGCCTCATTAGATGCCTTTTCACGCCCCGCTTAAAGGACCCGGGACTGTAGGAAGTTGGAAACACGTGAGCTGGCAGGGAGTTCCAGGTCTTAGTGGTGCGCCATAGGAATGAGTCACTGAAACGCTTGGTTCTAGCAGGTAAACATAAATTAACTAGTTCGTTTGAATCTAGAAGGTAAATAAATAAACATCCAGAATATAACATAAAAATTCATCATTCGATAGCATTGAGTTAGCGGGATTCGAACCCGCGTCCTCTATGGCATAGCGTTCGTTGCTCTACATGAGTATATCAACAACCCTGATAGACCTTGGCTGCATGGCGGCCAGCAGGTGAAATTACCATTAAACAATTTATAGCTCTACAAATTTTAATTAGCATCTACTCAAGTCATCAAATAGCTATTCCTTGCGTCAAGCATCACAACTGTATGCCAAACTCAATGAGATTCAGCACTGTGTTCAAAATTCATCCATTTAATATCAATGCCTAATTTCGTCGCCTGAACATTCCTGTGAATAATCCAAGAACGTAGACGGAAGTATGAATCACTAAAATATACGTCAAAACAGCAATCATTCAAACATAATGAGTGTTAAATAACGTAAGGTCACATCGTCGCAGGCGCATGGCCAACCAACGATTCATTCTGTCATTCACCCGAGCAATGACAAATGTGTCTATTCTTGTAATGCGATATATCTTGATGCTGTTTTTTAACACTTTTATGGCATGATGTCTTAAGGCATATTTAGATGTTTTGTCATTGAAATCAATATTTCATTACCATTGAAGTCACGGTCGTGACAAGAAAAGGTTATGGTACTTTTACATAGCGTTTGACAGAGAGAATAACTGCTGAAGCATAGCTCTCGCATTCCATATCAGTTTATAGTAGACACTGCATATAAGCACAGAATAGTATGTGGGAAAATTGATTGAAAAATGTCAGAGATGGCGATTTGACTAACTGTAGACACGTGGTAGGCACCGATCAAGTCTATAGTAATAATTTTAATTGTACTATGTAAGATATAACTACATAAAACATAAACTCACGCCTGTATTCCCCGAAGGGGTAGGCAGAGGTGCTAGCACCCACATTTCGCCAGTTTATGTTTAGGTCCCAATGTAATAGGTGGCGAGCCTATTGCCATTTACCGGGCACTTATAAACCTGCGATAAATACACTCATAACTTCGAAAAGCATCGATAAGTCATTGGTGTGTGCCATGGTAAACCTGGGATCGAACCCGGGACCTCGTCTCAGCAGTCCATTACCCATACCACTACCGCATATAATTATGTATATTTACTAATTACTTATTTATATTATTTACTTTTTTAAATTATCATCATCCTCAAAGCCATTTATAAGTTAGATCTAAAGCTTTTCATTGGTACGTCAGCTTTTCAAAGAGCGAAGAAAGTCTCCGCCAGAGTCTCGACCTTTATTTAGCAAGTTCACAATAAGGTGAGATAATACGAGAATATAACTATATAATAATATTATAAAGGCGAAAGTTTGTGAGTGTGTAGGTATGTTTGGTTGTTTACGTGAAGAAACGTCTAAACGGCTGGAGCGATTTTAATAAAAGTTGGTATAGAGTTAGCTGACACCATGGATTAACACAAAGGCTATGTGTGGTTGCGATAACCGACATCCACGGGGGCGGAGCCGCATGCAAAAGCTAGTTTAGTATAAGAGATAATTTTGAATTTTGATAAAATTTACAGAATTTTCTTCATATATATTTTTAAATTAAACTCTCTGTACAGTAAATTCACTCGTAAGTTTATTATTCTGAGAAGTGTTAGTCGTTTTAATATCTTTAGCGTCTGGTTTCACTCTAGTTGTCAAATTGAGAAAGTTCTCGAAAGTTAAATGACAAATTTATTACTGCAAAAGGATGAAGCGATCATATTCTGAGACGCTTCCAATCCACCCATGTTATACAAAACTTTTTAATACAACAAACGTGTATTGAGCCTATTTCACGAGACTTAAATTTCACAGAACATATTACTACTTACTTTAAACGGTTTAACAAGAGCCATTTCTATTTACGTTGGCTCGTGAAACTAAACACATTATTAATAAAACTAAGGATATTTGAACAGGTTAGCACTTTACAAAATATTAGATATTTAACTGTTATGGGGAAAAACTTTAAGTACCTACTAGATTATACAATGAAGTATAGACGCGTAATTAAATAATACATTCTTTTAGTTTTCTTATGACAGTATGATAATAACGAGACGAGTATAAATAGAAAATATAGAGTACTAGCTTTTGCCTGCGGCTCCGCCCGCGTGGATGTCGGTTATCGTGACCAAACATAGCCTATGTCCTTTCTCATGGTCTAATATACCCCTATACCAAATTTCATCAAAATCGGTTGAGTGGTTTAGGCGTAACATACAGACGTAACATACAGACAGACAGACAGAGTTACTTTCGCATTTATAATATTGGTATGAATAAACAAACGAAAGTGTAAACATTTAAGTTTGCAACAACATTGGTAGACCAGAGCCAAATTAATGATAGAAAAGAAAAATAAACTTCAACAACCATATCAAAATATAAGAAGATTAATCATTAGGAATTTAATAAAACGTTAAATTGTGCCAAGGTTCAGTCCCATATGAATCGGCGCCGTATAATTTCGAACACAAATTCTATAGTTTCGTTGGGATTGAATACGTCACGACATTTATATATAAATTGTGTTGTAAAGACAAGCCGATTACCACAGAAGTAAACAAGCTAACTTGTGGTGGCTTTAAAACCACAGTGCAAGTTTTGGATGTAACCAGGAATTTTTAGTATTGAATTTGTCAAGTGACTTTTTTATTTTAAAAATGAACACGTCAATTTGACTTCATCTCACCTGATGGTAAGCTAAAGGCAAAATCTGGAAAGAGGGTCTTATAACAATGGTGGCACTCGGCTTGACGTCCTCATCAGATACTTCTTCACGCCCCACCTAAAGGACCCGGGACTGTAGGAAGAAGGAAATACGTGAGCTCGCAGTTCTAGGTCTTAATGGTGCGGCATATGAATTGCATAGAAACTGCATCCCACTGGATGATATAAAGTCCAGAAGATACGGACCATTGTTCTAAATGCAGTTGTTGATCTTAAAATGGTGGTCCCCAACTCTTTCAAACCCTATATAAAGAATCCAGGAATGTAAGATAACTTTTACTGAAATTTTCCTTTATACTTGATAAATCTCGACAAAAAGGGATTCGAATCTAATTTTCTTTTGAGAATCCTTGAAGCAAAGCCTTAGAACGCTCAAGACCCAAATTGTATTATGTCCCACATTTACATCCCACAGATACATTGAGACTGTCTAGACTTTTCAAACCCTCATCACACGCTCTTAAAAGCTCGAAAGGGCTATATTATATTATTTATATTCTTAGAAATGTGTGACAACCTCAAAATGCGTCTTATTAATAGGTACTGGCAGGCACAGGTCTTAATATCTTTAAAAAGAAACTTACCATGTAGCTACAAGCACTGTGGTTTATTTGTCTTTGCATGTATAAATGCAATAATACTACTTGACAGCGCTCTGTGGCGTGGCGGGGAGGCGCAGGTTTAATTCCCACTCAGTGCAAATGTTTGTATGCATGAATATGGCTATTTGCATTGGTCTGGGTGTTTCTATATATAATATTTATGTATTTACAAAAAAAATACCTAAGTATGTTTATCCGCATTCTAGATTCCGTAACACAAGCTAGTCAAGCTTACCATGTCCATTTTAACAATTCATTTATATATTTACAGATTATATTTGTATACAAATACGTAAGAATCTAATGAGTATATGAAATACGAAATGGGCATTCCAATAACATATACACACTGAATAAATAAACGTTGATCCAGTTGTTTATATAAATCACCAAAGTCGAGACTTTATATAATAATTCTCTGGCATTTATTTTACAAAACCTTGATATTTCAAACAAATCCATTCGTATGCACATTTTGTCTAGACAAAACGGTGGGGTTTAAAAAGTGCAAACAATACTAAACAACAAAATGTTATGTTTGCGATAAAGATCGTGTATTGTTCAAATGTTTAAAAACAAAACCGTTGAGTATAAACACTTTTATTTCTAAAACTAAGGTATATAAGTTTTATAAAACAACATTTTACTTACTGGTGTAATTTTTAGACTAAACTCCATACGGGATTCTCTAATCGAAATGTGAACCGTTGCAAAACTTAAGTACATGTTTTATTATATTTTATTTATTATTTTTATACATAGGGTATCGGAAGCCACTAAAATTCTCTCAATATCTACTACAAAATATTGTAATCATTGCAGTTGTCACAAGTAATAAAATTAAAAATTTTGAAAAAACCCACGACGTATATAAAGTAATTTAAAAATGGTTACTGCAGGGCCCTTCGCTCACTGTGGACGCCCTCTGCCCCAGCTAGGGACCAAAGGACCTTAACTCAAAGTAAGTCAAGCAGGGCCCTTAGTGGGTTGTCACCTATCTAAGAACAAGCACCAATCAAACCCAAACCAATATTAAATACAACATCAAAATTGGACTAGTATTTTTGGAGAAAATTGGCAACATTGATTTGCATTAAAAATGCTTGCTGTGGCGCCCCCTGTTGAGTTGTCATTGTAACACCTATCTAAAAACATGCTCCATTTAAAGCCGAACCCAAAATGGAAAACTGCATCAAAATAGGACTGGTAGTTTCGGAGAAAATGGCAACATGGATTTGCACAAACAAACGCACAAACAACCTCTCACCCCAAACGCGTCTCGGTTCTGTCGTGGGTAAAAAAAATAGCTCCGTCCACTTGGATTCCCTGCTTCGGTCCCCTGGGACATCTATTGGAATTTTCGTCCACTTTTATCAAGTGTGATCCACTGGTGAATTATATGGGTTCTTTTATCTGGGTACTAGGATCCCCTGGGTGAACCAGTGAGCCCTACTGATTTGAGTCCCAGGCAACATTAGAATGAAAAAGAAATACAAGAAGCATCTACATCCAGACGGCTAAAACATCTCCGAGCGTCTTGTCGGTCCCGACTTAGTTAGAGTCTGTGGTTATTTAAATTTACGATTTCCTTCATGACTCAAGAATGAATAATGATTATACGCAATAATTATACACAGCCACCTAAATTAAGACTCGGTTTTAATCGTATCGTAGACACTGACAATAGGATGTCTTCAGGGATAGAAGGAATAATTGAAACATGGGCCTCGAAGTATACCATAACCAACTGGATATTATTCTTTGACTGCATATATGCAGATGACAGTATAGTCTCAACTAGAGCGGAGCTTTTTGGAAATTCTACTCCTAGTCGTAACTTTACGGGCCTATGTAAGGTATCCCAAGAAACTGCAAGTGATGAACTTCAATTTTATTCTTACCGTATTATATTTTCAAGGACAGAAGCTATTCTTTATAACTCCATTTTTTCTGCTACTCATTCCTGTTTAGTAGATTCGTATCATACACCTACTTAATGCGTCGGCAGCTTCGGTGGTGCGGTCACGTGTCACGTATGGCGGAGGAGAGAGTGGCGAAACGCATCTTCTACTCTGAACTAGAGGAAGGCAAGCGGAAACATGGCGGCCAACTCCTCAGATTTAAAGATGTTCAGAAGCGTCATATGAAAAGATGCAACATTGAACCGTCTCAATGCGCAGGGTGGTGCAAAGACGAGTAAGCGATTTCGAGGAACAGCGAAAGGCAGACCTCGACGCTAAACGCGATGAGCTGAAAGTCCGCCCACCCGCTGCCATTCAATACCATTATGTAAGTGGTGTTCTCACATGCCCGCAGTGCACACGAGAGTTCACCGCGAAGATCGGCTATGCTAGCCATCTTCGAGCGCATCAGCGCCGAGCCGACTAGGAGTCAAAGTGGTCGCCATGGCCGAAATTGGTCGGAGGCATCATCATCATCATCATCATCATCACAATAAAATTAGGTCAATTATAATTGCAACGAAGAGATAAAAATAAAAATATGAGTCATGACCTAGGTTAATTTTGTTCGTACTGCTTCGAAATGGCACGCTAAAATAACACTTCGTTACTCATTAGCAAGTTCACATAATTGGGTATTTAAATGCGGAGTAATCGGACGAAACGAATTCATAAGTACGCGTGATAATTCGGCTTCATCTACTAGATTTTCAAATATCATAATCTGCTCGTACTTCAAACAAAATTACAATGATTCGTACGATTAAATAAAACATTTAATTGATACGTGAATGAGGAGCATTTTTCCTTGTCTACGGCTATGCAATAAAAAAGAAGTATACCTAACTAGTGAATTATATTGTAGTCCTACTGACTGTACTGATTTCAGTTCACTCAAAAAAAAGTATGGAAATCTTATTTGCACGTAAAATAATTAGACACCATAAATTATGAATAAAATGTTGTAATGTTCTTTAATTTGTGTGAAGCAAATTACCACAAAGTCGCTCCCACGCGCGTCCTTGAATGGGCGAGTCCTGATAACTTAATTCTGTGAATCCCTTTTTTCATGACCACGTAAGAATACGCTCAAATAAAATGCTGTATAGGTTACTATTTTTTTAACGAAATGATTGATTTATATATTATTTCAAAGGAGACACTGTAAACTGAACGGACGAACCATGCCGTGTCTGCGGGCCACTTCATTAAGGCCACCCATTATGCATTTCCCTATAATTACTGTAATCCATACTATTATCTCTTGTAAGTAATCTGTCTGTCTTTCCATAGTAGGTACATGATATCATGAAGATATCAAAATATTAGGTAAGATGCAATTTTAACGGTATCGTTAAAATTGCATCGAAGAGTGTGTGATAAAACTGTAGTTTTCATCCATGATGTTCGTTCTCACTTTAGTTACTTTAATTTGTCTATTGCATTTCATTTTAGTCATTAGTATATTATAATAATGTCATGTTTAATCTCATTTTGTCATCATAATTCGATTATTGTTGAGAGTAATTTTCCCAACCAAAGCAAATATGATAGATATTTGATGCTTCAAGTACATTGTGATGTGTATGTATATCATGACAAAGAAAAGTATAAATAATTCACATTATACATATTGCCAATATGTTTAGAACACAATACTCGGTTGTTGAACACACACAAACTTCAACTGATCATTTATTTTAAAACCAAGTACAGTGCCAAGTCGTTTCATTGAAATATAACACATTACCCACTGTAGTATTCGTGTATTTAATATCTCCAAAAATATTTATAATTTATAAAATACATCACTACGCTATCATATAAGTGACTAGCTTTTGCCCGTATAGAAATAGTTCGGAATAGAAATATTTCGGACACACTATCCTGTTTCCGCGACCCAGGTGAAGTTCCTTAAAATTTCTGTGAGCCTGGTACCTCATGCAAATGTACCAGGGTCAAAGAAATACTTATCACGTGACCGCGACCCATAGCAACCTAATCACCGGTATAAAATAAATTCCGGTTCTATTCAACCGATTACAATCAAACAATCGCAAGATAAAATCTTGCGATTGTGCTAGCACCTCTGCCTACCCCTTCGGGGAATACAGGCTTGAGTTTATGTTATGTTATGTTTTTTTTTATAAAAGGATACGTCAATTTGACTTCACCTCGCCTGATGGTAAGCTAAATGCAAAGTCTCGGAAAAAGGGTCATCATCGTAAACATGTACCATGTTAACAATGGTGACACTCAACTTGATGACCTCATCAGATGCCTTTTCACGCCCCGCTTGACCCCGTTAAAGGACCCGACACTCGAGACTGTAGGAAGCAGGAAACACGTGAGCTGGCAGGGAGTTCCAGGTCTTATTGGTGCGGCATAGGAATGATTCATAGAACCGCTTGGTTCTAGAAGGTATATTCTGCACCGTATGCGGGTGACCTCTAAGCCTTGCACAAATTGGAAGAGCTAATTAAAACAGAACATTGAAAATTGTACTTGAAACTTATAAATGAGAATTGCATTGACTGCACAAAGTCGTTCAAGTGCCTTGGTAGTTGAAGGGTTTCCTGCGTTAGTAATAACGCAGCAGTTATATAAGTAGCAACTATTAAAATTATTTAAATCATGAAGAAATATTGTTACAAAAGTAGGTATAAGAAAGACATTTAACAAAAGTACCTTTTTTATATAGGACACGTCAATTTGAATTCACCTCGCCTGATGTTAAGCAAAGGCTAAGTCTCGGAAAGAGGGTCACCATCGGAAACATGTACAGTGTTAACAGTGGTGGCACTCAGCTTGACGGCCTCATTAGAGGGCTTTTCAAGCCCCGCTTAAAGGAGCCGGGACTGTAGGAAGAAGGAAACACGTGAGCTGGCAGGGAGTTCCAGGTCTTAATGGTGCGGCATAGGAATGAGTCACTGAAACGCTTGGTTCTAACTGGTATACTCTGCACCGTATATGGATGGTGCGACGGTACAGCGTCTAGCCAAAGCTGAGTAAAATTATTTTTTTCCGTATTCGACTTGAACTATGTCGAATATGCCAGCCCCCGCCCATATGGCGGGAGATATTAGTGCCCCTCCGGCCGCACTGATATTGTGAAATTCGTCCAGAGACAGTCATTTCTCCACTGGCTTTAGCCTTTCAATATAAAAACAATGTATCCGCAAATAATGGATACCTTTAACTTATACAACAATTGAGCGAATACGCTCGATTGTCAGTTACATATCTCACATATATTCAATCGCACGTATAAACTCGGTTTACAAGCTACCGTACCTCATCGACTGGTCCCCGTACCGCAGGAATTGTAAGTCCTGATCTTCCATCTGACATATCTGGTTGCACCGACCTCTGTGCTTGAGGGAGCTGCACTTCGACGCTAGGTCCCCCGTGGGAATCGAACCACACCCGGTCTACAGTATCCCAGACGGTTGTAATGACATTATACGACAGCAGGTTACGGTCTCGGTATGATAACTTGCTCGTCACCTATACGCCCGACACTCATCACACGCTCACCATCAAGCAAGGCCGCCATCGATCGTAGATTGCAGGCGAAATGGGCTTCAACGACCCAAGGCTATTCCTTTGAGGATAACCCCAGGCCTCCACGACAACAAGTTCCTGGTCTACCGCCTGACTCCTTACTTGTGTTGCTTATTCATACATCAGGTTTAAAGGCCAGGTAACATCCATCAACGTATCACGTGGTCCAACATATATCAGGAGATTAACTATTAACTTACACGTTTACGTTACATTAGATTACTCACCTCAGGATAGTAAAACATATAAAATATATAAATACCACAAACTATGTGATACGAGTAATAACTTATAACACTAATATTAGTTAATATGAAATCGACTCACCGCACCTGTAGTCTTAATAGTCCACACGTGTAACTTACTCAAATCTTCCGCGCCTAATTCCCGTATTCCACACCAACTCGTCAACCGCCCTGGTCTCCCGTCTCAACCCGAATGTCTCGATCCCGTGCTATCGCGAGTGAACCCTACTATCCTTCCTTTTAAGTTCTCAGCTCCTTTTTTACCTAGTCGATCGTTTTTATGCGCGCTTGTCGTTCCGAGTGGCGCTCTCGTCATAAATAACCCCGAATTCCTCGCACTTAGGGACATTGTTTCAATAGGTTTGACCCATAGGCCATTATTTGTAGTATTTTATGATTTGCACATGTCTGGCTTTACATTTGTATAGCAAAACCATGTCCCTTTCTTGCAAAGGATAAGTGTCTATCTCATTTGGAGAATTTTTAACAAGCAGCGACTGCTAATAGATACCGAATTACTAATGCATTGCAGATGTACCTATTACAGATTATTAATTCCTTATTATTAAATAACCAGTGTACTATCACAATGGCATCAATTTTATCAAATAGAATAAAATCTATCTACACCTGCGATAATTCAAAGCTCTCTATAATTCTAAGTTATCATGAGTTCCCTAGAAAATCTCTTGATATTTAGAACTTAGGGCCGTATTTTAGAATGACATTCAGCCTGAATCGCGATTTATCTGAAAACAGATTGTACAGGCAATATATGTCAAACTATCAATCTGTCTATACATGTCCTCAATAAATTGCGATGCAGGCTGAGTGTCATTCCAGAATACGGGCCTGAATCAATACATTTTTATGCACTTGGTAATTCGAATGAAAAATCATAGCTGTGTATGAAAACGACGACGCGTTAATTCGAACTCATCACTATCAAACACTCGACAACTCGTAATATTTTTATATTACGAGTTGTCGAGTGTTTGATAGTGATGAGTTCGAATTAACGATCGTGAGTTATTGATCACTCGCACTTAACAGCAGTTAAGTGCGAGTGATCAATAACTAACTTTTGAAATGATTAATTTGTGTCGTTGTTTGCATGAATTGGAATAGCAACATTCGACACCAATAAAGCGAAAGTGATGAAAAAAGAAGAAAAGTTGATAAAGAATAAAAACTGAATTACCTCTTCTACGAATGATCCGTTGTGTATTGATCTTCAAAATAGTCACATTCAATCATATATTTCCAATTATGTCTGATATCACAATGAAACTCGACTGATGAAATTGATATTCCTTTGTATTTGTGTCTTCTTTATATTCTTGGCTTTGGTGTGAAATACGAAACAGATACAATATTATTGCTTGAAGTAAAATAAATTTCTATATACGTACTCGTAAGAAGAGGTCTTATCGAAATCACACGCTTCAACGACTTTTATGCCTAGTACTATACGAGTGTTAAACTTGATAAAAATAAATGGCAAATATTTGTGCATAAATAGATCCTTGATAGATCACAAGAATCAAAGTATATTAAAACACCGTCGGTCGTTAAATATTTGATGCAAGCAATATACTCTGAGCACTAAGAATATTGACTTTAATATAAAGTAATATCGATGCATTTCAGTATTACAAATTTATTAACTCGTAAGCTCTTACTTTTTATTACTCAGTAGTACTAGCTAATAAGTTATTAAATATTTCATTACTGATGGCAGTTCTAGAACCTAATCATCGAAAACTAAGGTAAGCATATAAGTACACCTGATGTTAAGCTGCTATTATGACTTACGAGCGCTTGCTATATCAGATGTGTTCAGTTTGTAAAGAAAAAAGGTTTTCTCTTGGAGTTAGAATATCAAACGGTAGCTTATAAAGATGCGTAAACTCAATAAAATCGAGGAGAAAGACTATATAGATTCTCCAAGGTATTATTCTCGAAAGATTAACGAGGAACACGGCTAAGAATACAATTGAACAAAGAATGAAATGTATTTTTTTGTCCACAGAGCTCGTCCCTAACAGACCTTATATCTGCATTTGACACAAAGGCCCAGACGCACAGTGACCTACAAAAAGTAACAGCCTTCAGCGGGCATTTCGACAAGAACCAGAAACCCACATTCTCAAAGGATGAATACGGCAAGTGAGTATAAACGTATTTTTTTTTTATTCATTGGACTACATGCACAAGTACATAAGCGGACTTGATGCACGATCTTTACCAGAGCCTCTGGAATCAGCTAGACCCGGTAAAGCAAGGTCTAGGCAGACCAACTTTTCTTGAAAAATTTCTGGCGATAGTTATCTCCCAACCAACCAAATAAGTAAATTTGGTGCAAAGAAACATTCTGTAGGTGCATTATTGAGAGCGACTGTTTAGAATGATTATTATTTATTATAAGAATGTACAGACAGTCACACCCAAGATAAACCCATAAACGTTTAATGGGTGTTTTTATATCCATTATCATATCGTTTTGTTAAATAAAAAAAAATAAAAACTTAAGAGAGATGATGAATAATATTCAGGAAAGCTATGTATGTAAAGTAGGTAGATATAAACCTACCCTATGCTAGGATTATGATATGAGTACTTACATATGAATACTCTGACATAAAAGTATTGAGATGATGTACCTGCTAATATTAATAAATGTATAAGTCCCCGCGATACAGGTAATAATGTGAGAGCTCGAATGCAGTTATTTAGAGGATTTAGGTATATGTTTATCTGCGTGTTAAGTAAAATATACCTAACTTTACCAGGGCCTACTTATTTTATGCTTTATTTTTTAATACAAACTTCAAAATTATTTGATAATGGCGTCTTAGAATAAAATGTGTTTGAAATAGCGATTTGGAACATTTCAGAGCCAATTATTATGAATCGTATTTCTGTCTTCACACCTTACTGATGGTTTAGCCTTCTTTATGAATACGCTTTTAATTTGGCGCAATTTGCTATTTAATTTGGTGTAAATGTGTTTCAAAATATTAAAAACGAGTGGCATAAGTCTAAGGCTCGTATTCTAGAATGACAATCAGCCTGAATCTCGATTAGATTTACCCATTGATAGATTTGATATATCGCCTTTACAATCTATCCTCAGAGAAATCGGGATTCAGGCTGAGTGCCATTCCAAAATATGGGCCAAAATGCTCGCAACTACAAGGAGTGCATGGCATCCCTCCAAGATCTTTTCTTTTCTATCGGGGTTGGAAGCTCCGTTTCGCTCCCATTAATGTATATAAGGAGAAGGAGTTGGTAAAAACTGGGCTCAAAAATAAAGCCTGGTGTGCAACCGGGAACAACTCTGAGATGCCGATAATGATTAATGATTTTTCTCTTTCAATAAGATCTTTGAATAAAAATATTTTTTTTTCTTTTTTTCTTTGTAAATGATAAATATATAATCTAAAACAACGTGAGGATATAAACATGAATTAGAATAATTGACTCGATAAAAAACGTTCGCAACGATGTTTCTGACAGGTATTGCAAACATACGGCTAAGAGATTACATCGTTACAATTTGAGAAAATTATATCGGCAATAAGTATATAATATGAGATAAAATTATATAATTGCATAAATACTACATTCATTTGCTCACCGCAATAGGCTAATTAATTAATTGATTGATTGAATCTGGTCACAGATCATAATTAATTTGTTACATGTAATTAATCCACAACATTCTACACAACGCTATCTAGCTTGTTTTATCGAATCTAGAAAGCGGATAAATATTTATTTTTGTAAATACATACATATTATTCATAGAAACACCCAGACCAATGTAAATAGCCATATTATGCATGAATATAGCTATTTGCATTGGTCTTTATATATTTGAATATTTGCACTGAGCGGGGATCGAACCGCGCCTCCTGCGTATAGAGATACTGTAGTGGCCTTACTGTGTCTATGCAGTTTAGTAAGTTAAGATTAGAAAATAAATGAGCTTTTCAAGCTAGCGTCCGGGCTATACAAAAATATACTTACATACTTTTGTATGGCCTTAGCCAATTAGCCAATACAGTGTCAATCAATGAAATCTGATAGGTATAGGTGAATGAACAAAAGCACGTTCAATACACTCATATTGGATAGTAACATGAATAGACGCAGAAAATAATTTATTTCTGCTTCAGGAAAATAGTATTGACACCTCACTCTATCTGATCCTACCTATTGATGGGGGTCGCTGACCTGAATATTAGAATCAGGTCAGTGACTCTGTATAGATGATACATTTGACAGAAATTATTGTTGAACGTGAACCTAAAAAGTTTATTTTACTCTAATAAAACTAGCCTTTTTTTCCCACCCCCAAAGAGCCGGTGGAGGTGGTTGGTTATGTCGAACTCGAACCGACTAAAACGCACGCCGTTTTGGGTCTTTGGTTGCCGGAGGTGAGAATGCCGTAAGCATATCTCTCTCACCGCGGCAGACCCAGGACCATCTCTTTCGAGATGGCCCCCTTCGGGTTGTGGGAACCATAGTGTCCCCATCTGAGATAAAAAATATCTTTTATTAGGTTGGTGCTGTTGAAAATACAGTTTGCATTGAATCACAATTAAATCGAGTGTTACAATCCTAAATGGTACAAGTGATAAAACAATTGAATAGAATATCACCACTTGGTCAAGTGCTTACGATGTCATTTGGATTCTTTGTATTTTCAATGTCACTTACGTCCTATGTCTGCTCTAATAAGGTAAGTACATTGTTTAATACACGCTTCTGGTGAGAATCTAAGTATCTGCACAATAATTTTGCAGTTCAGTGAGATTATAGGTTAAGACCTTAGTGTATACTTAGGTAAATACTAATGTTGGTTTAGTTTGTATTATGGTCTAAGAGAGCGTAATAATGCACGCGTTTGTACTCTGGAGAATGTTAGGTTATGCATTAATGCGTTTATGGTTACAAGGTCATCATAAATTCGAGTACCTAATTTTATTAAACGACACGTTTTTCTGCTGACACGGAAAGGTTTTTTCGGGTTAGGTAATATATAAAATGCCGACCGCGGCAACAGCTGCGCTGCTACCCACCGCATTACCCGCCGAACGGTCTTTACGGATCATACATCTTTTTTCTAATTATTTATTTTGCCCTAGCACTTATTTTTTAAATATTATTATTTTATATTCTTAGTATTCTCTGTGATACCTTTAACCCAAGCAACTGTAAACGTGACAGTTATGTCCTTTCCTAAGGTCTAGGTACTAAAATTTCATGAAATTGGATTTCGTATTTTAGTACGAGTATAGTTAGTAGTTACTTTACTCTTGCATTTATAATTTTAGAATAAACTAATATAGAACATATGGCTTACATCATAAAGAACACAGTTCTTTCTCCAGTCGTTTTAGTTATAACAATTCACATAGACTGAAGTGAATTGTACTTCTACTGTAATTCGAATACATCGGGAAAAATGAAATGCTCAAGTGGGACTTCCAACTGAGCTATTAAGCCAAACCTGAATCACTTCAAACTTTATATTCGCCTATAAAAAAGAATTGTACCTACTTATAATCCAAACATTGTATAATCATTAATCTTGTAAAAGAATAGGGTTTACGTGGGACAGGTTTAATTGATTTTATACTTATTGTATGTTAGAGGTCAACCGCACCCATGATTGAAAACTTAACAATAGGGTAAACTTGCCTAATTCGTACCCCTTCAAGGAAAACAGTCATATTTTCAAAACTAGTAAAGAAAAACTGTATTTTCTTTGAAAAAATGTTAATTTAGTTTAACCTTTTGTTATAATCATAATCAACTTTAACATAATTCTTATCAACTTTTTGGAAATTATCAATTTTTAAAAACCTAAAAAAGGTACGATTTACGACCATTGATCTTAAATCGTACTTATATATTCTTAAATCGTACTATGAGATCTAATCATTGGTTTACAGTTATGATTTTAATATTTCTATAAGAATAAAGTGGATAATAATGTTAAAACATAATATCAAGTGTTAGACATTAACACATAACAAATAGGTATTACAAACGGTCTTCGCCTATTCTTTACATTTGTAATCTGTGGTTTTTTACAGATACCCGCGCAGAGTTCATGTACCCATTCCTCACATTGAGTACATTTAACATATTTTCTTTTATATCCTCTTCGCATATTTTACAATATTAGCCATAATTTCCAACCTTTTTTTTTCTTTTTTTTTCTTGCTGTGTCGTTTTGGTAGTTTTATTCATCTTTGCACTAAGGTTCTTCGTTACGGTCTTTATCTTTGATTCTTCTATTTAGACTTTCAGTGATGATGAGAGCACCCGTAGTTTTACTTTTTATGCCTTTTGCATTTAAATTAATATGCATCAATTTATAGTCAACAGATTCTTTGGAAACTTTTATTCCTAATTCGTACCAGTACGATTTAAGACTTCGTGTCGAGTACGAAATAGGCGCATGAGTCGAAGAAACTTTAAAATTACCACCAAAAATAATGTCAACAAATACGTGCTTAGTTTTACGTCTATCGAAATCGTAAATATATGCATAAATACAAAATACATACTAAGATAAACTAAATAAGATAGAATTTTAAGTGTGCTCTTACGAATTATGTAAAAATAATAGAAAAATAGTAGATAAAAACTTATTTTTTCAATATTTCTGTTGTTAACAGCGCGCCGGCGTATATCTTTCAGATGGTAATATGGCCGAGTAATGTTTACATTTTTTGTCACTAGAGACGCTGATGGCTATTACCGATGTTGAGATTTAAGCAAGGTACGATTTAAGCGCAAGTACGATTTAGGCAAGTTTACCCTATAGGCATTTTGATGCCTTTAGCATCTGGGAAACATCACACAATACACATTCATGAAAATTGTACTCGTATTATACTACTTTATATTGTACAGTCAGCAACAAAGGGGCTTGGCAAATTTGAATTTTCAGAACCTTTTAACTCCAAAAAAAAAACAAATAATACGATTAAGAATAAATTAAACAATGAGTAATTTATTGTTTACGTATTCTATGATAGTGCCGTGTTGGTACCCGGTGGAATAGAATAGGACCATACCCCAGCTCTCCTGTGGGTGTCGTAAAAGGCGACTAAGGGATAGGGCTGTTCTCCATCCGACAGTAAACATACAGCCCAAGACAAAGTGCCCGCTAGACGGCAATTAAATAGACTCGCCCCCATTTATATCGTGGGACCAAAAATCATAATTGACGAAACGTGGGTGCTAATACACCTCTGCCTACCCCTTCGAGGATTTACAGACGTGAATATATGGATAGATGAATGGTATTCTATGAACTTTTGCTATTCCAAAAGGGCAACCTTTCAACAAAGGTTTTTCATTTGTTTTAGTGCCAATTAAACAGACTATTTGTTGGTGTCCACTGTGTCCAACTATTTAATTTACTGACTGTACATTGAGGAATACTTTAATCAGTTTTTTTAACTACTAAGTAAAACTAGCGTAGCTTCAAAAACTTACAAAAATATCCATATCCATACTTAATATTTTAAATGCGAAAGTAATTCTGTCTGTCTCTCTGTAGTTACGCTTTCACGCCTAAACTACAGAACCGATTTTGATGAAATTTGATACAGGGGTAGATTAGACCTTAAGAAAGGACAAAGGCCATGTTTGGTCGCGATAACACCACGCAGCACCACCCACGCGGGTGGAGCTGCGGGCAAAAGCTAGTAAAATATTATTTTGAAAAATTAATCGATGGATCTTTAAGTTAACGTGAAATACCATCCTTTTTCTCAAGTAGCTTTATGTGTACTAGAAAAGCATTGACTCCGCCATTTAGAAAAACTTCAGTAGTACATTTATCGCTAATCAAAACATCTCTAATATAGGGTCTACCCTATTAAGATAAGGAACAACCATAATAGGAAAGTATTAAGACAAAGTGCCTATATTCCATCGCTGGTACTTCAGATTGGTTTCTATAGGTGATCAAGTGTTATGGCCGAAATAATGGATTTACTTGATGGGAGACATTCACCACACATTCATTATATAACCAGCCAAAATGCCCCGTCTTTACTTGTAGCATACTTTGTAACATAAGCACACACCATTTCAAGCAAATTATTAATTTTTTAATAAATTTTTAAGCATTTAACATGTTAATTAATCGAAATTGATTTAGAAAGGAAAATTTTTGTGATCGGTCCATTCGGGATTTGAACCCGCAATCCTTCTCTTACAGGGAGAATGCTTTTGACCACTAAGCTACCAAACCCAAGCCCGAACTAAAACGAAAAACGAAAAAAAAAAAAAAAAAAAAAAACTTTTCTCTCGTAATATAGACACAGCGCTAACTAGACATAATGGTAAGCATAGTTTAACTAACTTGTCTAATCTAGAATACGGAAATATAGGTACATTTTTTATATAAAAACATACATATTATACAGATTAATGCAAATAGACATATTCATGCATTCAAATATTTGAACTGAGCAGGAATCGAAGCCATGCTTCCTGCGTTGCAATCGAGTTCACTATCGCTACCTCACAGAGGCTGTCAATGTTAATTTATGACCACTGCTCCGCTCTCTTGAGTAGTAGCGTAATTATATATTAGCTTATAATAACCTTTCTGGATAAACGGACTAATCTACACGTAAAGACTTTATCCTTCAGCAGGTCTTCCTCGTTTGTTGATTACAACAGACTTATTAATAAAATTTCATTCTTTTTTCTAGACCTATCCCTGGCTCAATGACGGAGTACCGAGGTGCAGAAGCCCAGGCAAGAGTATGTTCAGAGATGAAAGAGCTGTGTGAAATCATCAATGAGTACGGCAAAGTCCCTTGCAAGAGTCTATTACCTCCCGAACTCCAGAGCGCGAGTAAAGTGATACTCTTCGGAGAATTATTTACGGTAAGCTTAATCTTATTTGTTGTCTCATGTAATATCCGGGCGTTTTCATTTTATTCATGCTTTATTTTATAATCTTGAGAATAAAATTGTCAGCTACAGAGCCTATCCTACTTTACATAAATGATATTATAGTATAATATACTTTAAATAATTAATACTATTACAGTACTCGTACCTCTTAAATCGGTTAAAGTTTCCTTTTAATGCGATTTGAAAAAGGTTGTTATCAATTTGGTGTAAAGTTTACTATCTTATCTATAGACTAGATTTCGCTCGCGTGGATGTCGGTTATCGCGACAAAACATTTCACAAAAGACGTGGGTCTACGAAGTTTCATGCTTATAACTTTGAAAGTGACGAACATTCCATACAAAAGCTTATCACCTAATTTTACTCGCTTAGTAGTAAAATTTTGAAAAACGTTGATACACGTGTTCATTTATTTCTTAAAAGACACAGGTTTATGAAATTTCGTTCATCTAGCTCTGAAAATAACGGACTTTCATACAAAATTCCTTCCCTTATTTTACCCCTTTAGTAGTAGAATTTCCAAAAATCCTCTGCATGCCAAATTTCAGCCCGGTCCGTCCTGTAGTTTGGGCTGTGCGTTGATAGATCACTATGTCAGTCAGTCATCCTTGAGTTATAGATTATTTACTTTCTTATATTTATGTTAACATGACCAAACAACGTTTCAAATTGCAAACACAAGACACAATAATATTAAAAGAAATTAACGCGATCGTGTTGCTAACTACAAAACTAGAAGGGAGCGGAATAATGTACAATAGTAAAGAGAAAAGGAAGGCAAAACTAGGATGAACACTAAGAATTTTCATATTCCGTTTAAAGCTTCTGCTGCGCGGGACGTTTATTGGGACTGGAATAGTTAGGCCACGTTATAGAAGTGTACTATGAATTTTCTTTTTAAGGAACTTACGGTTCACACTAAGTATAAAATTGTGTTCTTTCCGGAAAAAAAAGCTTGTAATTTTTTTATTCCCGTAACTTGGTAACCTTCAGAACATTCCAGTTACACTCTTAAATAAAGTCACTTAATTTACTTTTGTTCCATAGTCGTAAAAATATATTTTACGATCCTGTATCCTGGAATTATCTTATTTAATAGCTATTTTTGTTAAAGTAATAAAATACAGTACATAAAGAAAAATATTATCTTAGTGAGTTTAAAGGAAAATAAAATCTTTATTAGTTTAAAAGCTGTTACAATATATTCGTTTTGATAGGTATACAGATATCTACATAACACATAACTTACTAATTTTCTATAATATATACATAGGTAAAAGGAATCTTCTCGGTTTCGGTCGGATAGTTCGTAAGAAAATCGGTAGATGACTCCACCGTCACCTTAAAGACGTATAAGATAAGAAATTTGAATCACATCGGGCGTGTCTCGGTAGCCGAATTGGTCAGGCATTCCCCCTGTAAGGGTAAGACTGCAGGTTCGAGTCCCGCCCGAGAAGATTCTTTTTCCCTATGTATTCGATTTGTATAGTTAGCATACTTAATGCTGTAAAACTTCATTAAAAAATTAACACTAATATTTGCTAACGCCTATTTCTCTCCAAGCCAGGCAAAATTATCGTTGAAAATGCATATGGGTTCAAATTTTGAAATACCCCAGTGAGGTACTGACACTGAGATACCCAGGGTACCCTAATTTAAAAAAATAGTTTATTATGATTTATAATAGGTACACTTCATTATAAAACGCAAAGTGTTTCATAAATTCGCAATAACTGAACACTTTTCAACAAACTGTGACACAAATTTTAGCTTCAAAACCTCTTTAATAAATGAATTGACCAAGAAATCCGACATCACATTAATCACGACTGACTACTGGATTTCGTATAATGAGCAGGATTGCGTATAGTTATTGTAAGAAGTCATTAAGTCTACTTGTACTTTCAAATGAGTAATTATACATTCCTGCTATTAAAGTATATACCTATAGGTATTTTAATGAATAATAATGATTATAAGTTACAACGTGAGTTTCTCACCTTAAATGAAAATAAATGAAATTATAGCTGGTATCTTTAGATGATGTAAAGATTTAAACGCTACCCCTTATATCCAAAACTGTTTAGATGCAAGTATTCCAAATATTCCACAAATATTTCACAACATTCTACACAACGCTATCTAGACCCATGGTAAGATTTTTTTATAGCTTTTTTTTATAGATTCCATAAATCTAGATAAACATACTGATATACTTTTTTTTTTGTAAATACATACATATTATACATAGAAACACCCAGACCAATTCAAATAGCCATATTCATACATACAAATATTTGCACAGAACACGCGCCTCCTGCGTGGCAGTCGCGTGCACTACCGCCACGCCACGGAGGCTGAGAAACTCACATTGTAATTTATAAGCTAGCCTTAAAAACATTAAATTACTATTTTGAGCAGTTGTGTGATAGCATCTGTTAAATATATCCTAAAAAACGAAAGATTTAATAAAAAAAAAAGCTTGTAAGATATCAGGCAACATCGAATGGGGATTAAGAATAACTCAATTATGATTGCATAATATTATATAAGGCAATGATCAGTTTGATCTCTATTAAAAAAAATATAATTACTACCCTTTTTAAAAGGTCACATTGTCGGAGTTTAATTTTTTAAAATTGATTATTTCTGTATAACAATATCTACAATAAAATACACGGGTGACTTTTAATACTACTATTGAAGCTGTCTTACATCTATTTTAGCTTGCTGATCGAGTTTCCAAATGACTAACATTTCCGCAAAACACCTGCAAACCATGTCTTATTGCGTAAATCTCATTGTTGTCTAAAATTACCCCGTTCTGACGCAATGTCTTTTGAGAAGAAATAAATATTTAGTGGCTAAATAAATATTTAGTGGCTAAATATTATTAGCCAAGTGTCAACAGGCAATCGATGACGTCGCGGTGGAATAACAAATAATATTTTGTAACTTTAAATAAATTCATCAGGTGGGTTTGTTTTGATTTTCGGCCACGTGGGAGGATTAATGGGAGTCGTTATTTATATTATTGTTATTATATTTGTCTTCACTATCCCGATTGCCGTTAAAGCTTACACGTGATCCGAATCTGAGGATGGCTTCAACACCGAAGATCTTGGTTCTCACCAAAATTTTCTATGCATTCAATACACGAATTAAATAGCACCTACCAAAAATCTGTGCTACCAAAAAACAATAGATGTCTTTTTTTTTAAACTTACTAGTACCTAGTCCCATTAGTTAATGGGACTAGGTACAAGCAATTTAGCTTAACTATGAGGAGTTCCTCATAGTTAAGCTAAATTGCTTGTGTTAGGAGTGGGTTCATATTGGTAGTGTAATAGCCAGGATTCGAACCCGGAACCTATCTATCATGTCCGATTTAAAAAAAAATAAAGGATACTCATAAGGTATACTTACCTACTGATTAAAGAATTGGTGATGCGGCAAAGAGGATATAAATTTTCAATGACATTTGTTCGGGAAAGCCCCTAAAGAACAAAGAAAGTTCCTTTTTAAACACAAAACTCATCATCGAATCTATTTGAGCGTTTCCATAGCTTCGTTGTACAACCAGATGTATTATACAACCTATTCTTACTCAATCTGCGTATTATGCTTTGGTTTATTTATATTCAAAGTGATAATTTTGAGGTTCCTATATTATTATATAATTATTGTACATTGGAAATATTAAAGAAAACTACTGAACGAATTTTGATGCGTCTGTACCTTTATTTATTGCAATCGGTTGAGTAGAACCAGGGACAAGAGATCCACACGGATGGAAGGCTAGTTTATCATAAATTCTCACTAAAGAAATAGTAAATTGCAATCGGGTGTGAATGAGGACCCAAGATCTTACTTGGGAGCCCTAGTCATCCCATGCTTGCTTCATGCAGATGGCAAGGATTCCAAAATCGCAATATAATAAGTCTTTTTTTTTTCGCTTCGGTCATGTTTCAAAACTAGTAGAAGAAATATTATTCTTCTTTCGAAACTGGTTTCGATAAAAGAATAATAGACTCTTTTCGATAAAAGAATTATCTTACTTCTTTCGAAACTAAAGAAAATCTCTTTTGAGGAAGTTAAAGGAAACAATTTTGTCCATTTATACTTGACGGAAATGTAGTATCAAAGTACTGTCACAGAATAGATAATAGTACTAATAGTAGCAATTTATAAGATATATAAAGAGAAAAGGAGAAAAAACCTTAATAAAAAGTCTTTTAAAATCTAGCTTTTCTTTAAAAACACATGATTTTTATAGAAAAGCTAGATAATAATAATTATTTTAAATATAGAGCTAGGAAATAATTATTGTTTCATGAAAAGGTAGTAAATTATTTCCTTTACCTTCATCATGAGAACTTTGTTCTTTTTTCGTTACGAGTTTCGAAAAAAGAATGTGGTTTCGAACGTGGCCGAAACTGGTTTCAATAAAAGAATTTTTCCGTTTATTTTTACTTCAACTTTTGATAAGGCCATCAAGACACAGAACTAATAACATTTTAATGGCAACAGAGATACAAGGATGAAGTTCACTAAACTGAGTTAGCAAGCAATTCACATTACTGAGAAGTTACGAACGTAATTGACACGTTGTGGCTTGCGGCTCTCGTCAAGGGCAAATCCTCTAAAGTTTACATCACTGATTAATCAAAACTAACAAATACTGATCATTTATTACCCTTTAAAACATTTAGAACCGTATTTACGTCGTTTTTATTTTTACTTTTATTGCGTTTGTCGTTTTTGTGGCTGTTTTTTATACGACTTTGCGTTGAATTAACTTTGACGTTACTATGTATGCGTATGTTAAGTTAAATAACCCTATGAAACAAGCTGTCCTTAGCCCTTTTTGTTATATAACTATAAAGTCTTTTTATACCACTTATGAGCAGACAAGCACACGGTCCACTTGATGGAAAGTGGTTACTGTGACCTATCGACGTGTGCAATACCAGGGGTGTCACACTCGGGCTGCCGACCCTGTAAAAACATTGAAATGCCCTTATTGAAGAAGAGGTAGGTAAAAGTAAAGTAAAATATTCTTTATTGTACACCAAAATACACAAATGAATAGAAAAGAAGTCATACATAAAATAATGTACAATGGGCGGCCTTATTGCATTTTTTTTTTATTTTATTTATTTATTTAATGTAGGTTTATACATATGGATTCAAACTTTGTCCCCCAAAACCGAGTATATGGTTTGACTGGGGGGTTTGTATACAACAATCTCTTCCAGGCAACCTTTAAATGGACAGGAGTGTACAGAAATATAACAAGAATATAACGTTTCAAGAAATATCAATCAATTAGTGAGCCTATTGGAGTCCACTATCGAAGAAATGGGGTCGGCTTTGTTTTCCTTTCTACTTCCCTTTTTATTATTATTTTATCTCTCCTTGCAATGTTTATAGGTCTGCACGTCATAATAAATACAAGCGTCAATTCTGTTGCCAAAAAAAATTCCCACACGAATTCGACAGGACTAAAATGTGCCCCTATCCTTGTCTTGCCTTTGGTAGTAAGTGAGATGGGGATACTAGTTTAGCTAAGTTTTTATAACATCTCAATCGGCACCATTGTTTTATTACGCAATAAAATGAAGAATATTTCCGCCATAGCCATTCATATGAGTTATAGATCCCTTGAGTCAAAAGAATTTCATAACTCGTAATTCATACTCCATATACCGTTTTGACCTTGGATTAGTGGAACAATAGCTTAAATCGCCAAGAGGTATACCTTCCGTTTGTCCACAGACAAAGGCGTTTTTGTCATCGTCTGTTCATCAATCAGTATCCAGGGGGTGTAGTTGATAGGTCTCTTTGACGAAGAAAAGTTATTTTTTAGAAATAATATTCTTATTATTGATCTTGATAAAATAAATATACATCAGCAAGTTTTTGAGAAGATTCAACATAATTAATTTTAGATTACTGTCAGGCTATAAATTAATTAACATCAAAGAACTTGTTTTAGATTGAAAGAAGAAAACTAAGTACCTACTTACTCGAAATTAGTTTTATTTAGGCAAATATTTTCACAAAAATATAATAAAATACATAATACTATACTTGTTATAGTGTGACCTCTAGTACTGTACCGCTTACCGCTTCTATGATCTCACTCGCACTCAGTTAATTGCTCTTTCTTTCTCTTTCTCTACCGCATCCCCGCCACACCGCGCGTATCATGGAACCGGTACCGCTCTGGTTGATCTGTAGACCAACATTGATCCTCAAGGGTCCCTGGATCCGCCGAGGTGCGAAAGATATGTCCTACAACCTCACCTTTAGCTATGTACCCACAGATAGCGTGCGTTTTAGTTGGTTCGAGTGCATTATAACGTAAAAAAAGGGTAAAATTCGAATTCAGAATAAGTCAGGATAATACTCGTAAATAGATTGAACTGACCTACTAAAAGCCATAAAAGCCTATCACAATATCGCAGAAAGTTTTGCCAACTGACCTTCAAACTTCATTATGAAAATGACATACACTGATTAAGAAGAAACCTATGTTAATTAAACTAAGGGAATAAATATTTATTGCATGTTTATCTGCCTTCATCTTCGTATGTACAAGGACGAGCACGTTCGAGGATACCTACCTCCTTTTACACATTTTGCGATTTGTCTGATTTGTTATTCACATAAATTGCTACTGAACATTTTGCTTCTGGTAGTTCATACTATGTATTAAGCTCTGGAAGACTTGTATCGATACTCACATTGTCACACAAGATAAACGTGATTGCCATTTAATAGGACTATTATGAGCCCATCCAACAGCCAGGAAAATATCATCTAAAAACTATTTACTTGATCGACATTATCCTTGTTCAATATAGACAAGAAAGACTACGGCTATTACAAGTTTTATGTAATACCTATATTTAATGTACCTACTAATGTGCGGAAATCCCCTCGAACACCTCCCCCGCCGGAGCCGGAAGAGGAGGTTATGTCGGACTCACACCGACTAAAACCGCACCCCGACTGAGGGTCGTGACGCTAGGCCGGAGGTGAGGTTGTCTTTGACATATCCTTCGCACCCCGGCTGACACAGGGCCATCGTTACGGTCTGGGCTTCCTCGGGAATTTCTTGCCATCCTCATAGTTTCACAACTAGTTTTACTAAAATATAATAAGATTGTTTCATTGATTAGTGAAAGGAAAAAGAGGTTTAAGCGTAGATTGTTAAGGCAAAAAGACATATTCGTACAATGGCAGTTAATATAATCAACCACACATTTTCAAAAACCAAATATAAATGCTTAGAGGCCCTTTATTACAGCAAACATTTTTATCTATTCCAAATATTTGAGGGCTCTTTGAGAAGGCCTCATCAACGAAATTCTCGAATAAGGCCAAGAATGTGTACTTATACTTAAGCTGAATAACTTTTATTTCCAACTGCCTGAAATTGGCCACACTTCAGAATATTAACATTTATGTTTCTTTAGTAAGTACTCAACGTATTTTACTTTCGACATCTTGGAATATCTAAGATATAAAAAAAGTATTTGGATTATGGTTTATTAGGTATGTAAATTTTCAAATAAACAAACCTTTAAAGGTCTTATGTCTGATAGTATTCCAGTCGTGTATCAAAGATGAATCGTAAACAAGTTTTCAAGCATTAAAACTCATTTGAACCCACTCATTTGTCTTTGCTCATATTTATTTATCCTCGGTGTAACATTCCATGTGCTTTTTACATCGCTGCGTGCAATCATCTAGAAGTTCACTCCCCATCTGTCTGACTATAACATCTATTACATAGTACACATTCTCCACTCTGGTCTTCCTTTTCCCATCGAAATCCATGCTATTGCTTTCATTTCTACTTATTACCTTATGCCCCTGTTATGTCACTGTAACTGCTCATATTTCCTCTTTAATTTTTATTTTGCTAATCTCATCTCTACATAAAGACGTTAGTCGATTGCATCCGAGGGCACGGTACCCTCGGAGTTCAGGGTCGTCCAAGGTAGTGAGACCGTTTGCACGACGCTAAGCTTTTTCTTGGGCCTACTTCTTCTGGCTGGACCCGGTGGGGGCGTCATTGCCAGGCATTTGTTACCCACGTAGCCGCTCGTTTGCCGCAAGACGGTTTATTTTGCTAATCTAACTATTGATATAAGGTAACCGCGTATCATAATAATATTAAGTTTTTCTTTTACTTTTAATAACTTGCACATCTCTGAATGACTTGGTGAAACTTCGCCAGTCTGATTATTATTTGTCGCTCTCTTGACAACTGGAGTGTTTCCAATAGTCAACAGGGCGGTGAGTAATAAATTGAAATGTCTACATAACGTTAAATTATCGACATTAATCATTTTAATGAGAGAATAACTTTAGACAAACCTCAGTTGTTGATAAAGTGCTAAGAGGACCTTAAAATAATTCTTGGGATAATAGAGAAGTTAAACAAAAAAAAACATGAACTTATAAAAATATGAAATTTTACCCACAAACCTAATAAAAGTAATGACAAAAAAGACACTGGCAATGATGGTATTTGTCACTAGTAATTTAAAAAAAGAAGTGAATATTTATTAAAGCAGTACAAGAACTGCATACACTAAAACTAAATACAAATTTTATTCTAAAGTAGTGAATCATTGGTATATTATTTACATTGGAAAATGGCACTATTGAACTGGGCAATGATTCAACACATTCAATAGCAATGCACACAAATGAGTTTATTTACGCAAGTGCTTGGGATAAACAGGAGGTGATACATCATAAAAATTATGAATCGAATAACGATGCTATTAAACTTGGATGTTAAATAAATTTATTGGTTTATTTATGTATTCACATAAACACTATGTACGTTTTTCGCAGTATCAGTTGGTATTTCGTGTTCAGAGTTAACCTTCGCGGTGTGAGAGGCCGAAACGCTGGCTTGACGTCGTAAAAGATGACATGCTTGCAAATGATATCAGCGCCAATGATAGTGAAAATAGTGCGAGGTAGAACAGTAGAAGCAGGAAAGCATGCCCTTTTTTTCGTGCGGAAATCCCCTCGGATACCCCCCCGCCGGAGCCGGAAGGGGAGGTTATATCGGACTCGAACCGACTAAAACCGCACGCCGACTGTGGGTCGTGGTGCTAGTCTGGAGATGAGTTTGTTATCGTCATATCCCTCGCACCCCGGCTGACCCAGGGCCATCCCTTACGGTCTAGCCCTCCTCGGGAGGGGGGACAACGGTGTCCCCGACTCGCCCCCGGAATGGGGAGGCGCGCTTCTCAGCGCGCCGTCGCCGTGGCCTGCTTCTGCTGGGGTGACAGGCTGGGCCGGTGGAAAACGCAGCACAGCAAACCCCGATATGTGATTGTACGAAGGATGATGATAGTGTGTGAGATCGAAAGTGCTCATTCTGTGTACCAGCAATTTACTCGACGCTTACACTGAGTGTAAACTACTCATTCAGCACTGATTTGAAATTAGCCACGAACTATTCAGCAAACTTTGAAGGGGGCCATCTCGAAAGAGATGTTCCTGGGTCTGCCGGGGTGCGAGAGATATGCTTTTGGCTATCTCACCTCCGGCAACCCAGGACTCGAGACGGCGGCGTGCGTTTTAGTCGGTTCGAGTCCGACATAACCACCTCCACCGGCTCCGTGGGGGTGGTATCCATGGTGATTTATCGCACGATAAAAAAAATCAGCTAACTTTAAAAAATAGAAACTATAAATTCTTGAATGAATTTTACAGCACATCGGGCGTGTCGCGGTAGCCGAGTTGGTCAAGGCATTCCCCCTGTAAGGGAAAGATAAACTTTAAAGATACTAGCTTTTGCCCGCGGCTCCACCCTCATGGATGTCGGTTATCGCAACCAAACATAGCCTATGTTCTTTCTCATGGTCTAATCTACCGTTATGCCAAATTTCATCAAAATCGCTTCAGTGGTTTAGGCGTGAAAGCTTAACATACAGAGAGACGGACAGACAGACAGACAAAATTACTTTCGCATTTATAATATTATAGTATGGATTAATATGTAGACAGAATTGTACACACATTTAGTCTGATTTTACACAAAAAAAATAATACTTAATGTCATCCGAAGAGCGAGAAACTAAACATCATTAATAAATTTTGGTACAAATATACCTATATAACAACAACACAATACCTAAATATAAATTGTATACTCGTATTAGATAGATAATCACGAACCATATAACTTTGTGTTTACGGTTGTCAACTCCAAACCAACGACCATTCAACTACAGAATCTGTATTTAGGGAATCATCTCGCACGAGGGAATTTCTCTATTATTAACTAGATTTTATTGCTAATCGTTTATTTATATGCCTTGGTAAAGAAAATATTCCCTAAATAAATGCGTTAGTTAGTTAAAATATAGTCAGTTCATTAAATTTCTAAATTACTTTAACATTCTTATTAGAAAGATAGTTAACAAAATATTTGACGAGCTTACATAGGGTCTGGCTCAACACGAGAAAGTTCGAGAATGTTATTTTAATCTGGGATAGGATACCTACTACAGATAATCCACTTCTATGCTATAAAGGCTATAAAGAGGAGGTAGGACACGATGGTATTCCCGTCCCAATTGGACAGTCCGACTGGGGAAGTACCTCCACCCTACAGAATACTGCGGCCATAATAACCTCGTATTGTGTTCCCAGCGGTGAGCAGGGTAGCTAGAGCTCGCTGGAGAGTTTTTGTGCTATCAGTGGAAAGACCAAAGGCCTGTCCTGCTCTGTCTTCTGCACTGATGGCACAGAAAATCTCTGTTCTTACATGGTCAGCAGTAGAAGTGTGACTCCCCTGGTGTTGCACACGTCCGTAGGCCATGGTAACCACTTTCCTTCAGGCAAGCCTTGTGATTGTCTGCAACCTAAGTGGTATAAAAAAGAGGCACAGTGATTAATGAAGCATGTGAAAAGTTTTATATTAACCTAATCACTCAATTTTTCATCTGTTTATTACAATTTGACATACATCTGAAATCTGAATGATGTAACTGTTAGGGTTGCTGAAAACTGGGCGAAGTGTAGAAAAAAAGCTCCAAGTTGAACGTTTCGGATGGATCGGGGATCAAAAATAAGATAATGATGAATTATATTACCAAAATCTTGGGTTCACTGTAGCGTATTGGACAGTGTAAATAAAAAAAGGTCAACAAAAACACGTACTGTGTCCGCACATTAGAGAATTTTTAAGCCGTCCCATAAAGGCGTATAAGATGGGAAATTTGAATCACATCGGGCGTGTCTCGGTAGCCGAATTGGTCAAGGCATTCACTGCAAGGGAAAGACTGCGGGTTCGAGTTCCACTCGAGAAGATTCCATTCCCCTATGTATTCGAATTAATAGTCTTTAATGGTAAACTAATACATTTCCTAAGGGATAACAAATCTCACAACATTGATTTGCGTTTAATACATAGAGAAATATTGCAAGACTTTCACTTAAAATAAAGGGTTCTAATTTCAATAACTTGATTCTTCATTTTCCTAGCATTATTATTCTTAATTCGACGAACGTCTAGACTAACCATTCAAGACATTTACCTAACACAAAAGTTTTCATTCAGTTCAGACATTACTCAAATATTACTTAATTAACAAAAGTCTATTAAACTAATAAACACAATTTTCAAGCTTCATATTTTAACCGCGAACGGCGGTTATGGTACAGTCGAGACCAATGTTATTACCGTTTCACATTCGATGTGGTTACTAATGGATAAAACTTTTTGTGTTTTCGGTATGCCAAGTTTAATATTTAGCTTTGTAACTGTTTTTTGTTAAATTTGGCAAATTATTACAATTTACTTCTTTATTCCAAATGTATTTGTTAACACGTTCGTGCGCGGTAATTTTACTCAACACTACTTATATCCAAAATCACTAAAAAAATCCATACATTTTAGAAGGACTGTTATAACCGAACTATCGAAATACAATATACAAAAATGTTATCCTGAGACCAGTACGGGTACAACCGATAAACGACTAATACACGTCACGTACAGACGCAACGGTGACAGCCGTAGTGCATCTCATATGTCACATACCGGTCACGGTTCAATACCGACTATTGCATTGCATTTGATATTACGTTTGTCCTACCCCTACAAAGAATGCCAATGGAAATGTGTTGTAGCCGTACTGAGCTGACGGAGAATTTGAAAACTTACGGCAATAACCATCCTGTCAATTTTTGAGATGAACAAAAACGGCCAGAACCGTTTCCACTGGTGAACGTGGAAAATATTATCATCATTGTTCTTGTCTATAGGACATTCTGACAGAGCCTATGTAGTTTAAAGGAGACTGAAATGATTACATACAATCTTGGGCCTGGAAGATGAAAGTGGTGTCAATTAATAGCTTATATATTTATCAACCTTTCACTGAAAATTCTGCGGATTTTGTCAATCTGAGAACAGAGATATAAGAGATTATGTAAAAGTGAGGTTATCTTACAATCTTTAACTAACAGCTGATTCCTGAAGTGCAACATGTGTTCTTTTGCACTAATAGTTATTATATTTACTAGAAAATGTTTGAAAAATCATATGAATGAACTTCAACGACTTCAAGCGATAGGTAGGTAACAGGTAAGGAGATGGGGAAAGGATGTCTAAAATAAAATAAAAAATCATTTAATATAGTAGCTGTTTTATTCGCCTTCTATTAAACACATTTTACATTTTAAACCTGCCAGGATGGTAGCTGGTTAGATGAGGTTATAGGTATTTACTTACAGACTGAGGTGCAAGCCATTGCCGAATCACTGACAGAATTGTTTCATCGTATAAGGGCCGTCGGCCCAGAGTATTGCAGTGACCAGTGGATATCCCACAATTCACACAGCGATCCATAGTTTCAATAATATCCAATCCACAAGCCGGCGGTAAAATCCAAAATAATAATTCCAAATCAAACGTGTGAGTGATCTTCGGTGTCCAAGGTGAAAGCAAGGGTCGTACAAGGTAGGCAGGGTCAGAATCCGTAAAATACAAAGCAGTTGTCGTAAAAAATGACGAATAATCGGGAAGGCACTCAAAATGCATCGGAAAACACGAAACGAGTGAGCAAACAAAAACAGTCAGCAACTGTCTAGTGTCAATGTTAGTCAGCTGTCATTTCAGTGACATAGACTACAAATATAAGAGAGATTTGAATCGATATGAAATCGATAGTCATTAATATTGGATTTCCATTAATTAATTGATATGTGATTGTAATTAAATGAATATGACTGTAATTAAATGCACTATATTGCATGTAAGTATACATAGTGCATTTAATTACTTTGAGTTAATTATATACTGAAAATGTTTTAGTGTAATCGATTACTCAATTGATAATCTCACAAAAACTATTTTCTCATATTTCTCCGCATCCAGATTGAGAATTGAGGTGATTTTTCATATTCTAAGATACAAAAATATGACTAATTTTTTAGATCATATCTCAACTCATTACATTTGGGCCCACCGTTTTCCATCTCCTTTAATTGGGTATTCTACTCACTAGTCAAATTTGTTACTTTTTACTAAACGTCAAAACGATAAGTTAAAATGTAACTTGTATGAAAAAAGATTTAGTGACGTGATAAAATTTAATAATCTAATCAGTCACTATTGTAGGTTGGGTTAACCGCTCTTTTACCATTCTTAATTTAATAAGCTCGGTTATATAATTTATTTTAACTATAGTATAATACCCAATTATTTACAACATGTTTCGAAATTCAAATTGAATTTACTTATAAGCACAAAGCGTTCTAATTTTAAAGAAGCCCAAATATAGACATCCATTACCGCACACAGTATACAAACCCAACTATTGGTAGGCTGAGTCATCACATATCACATAGCGTCCTTCGAGCCTTTCAATGTTATTATCTTGTGGTTCTATATTTAAATACGGGAACATGGAATGGCCTCTAAATGTCTATTTCAAATATCGAATTGTCACTTCCAATTTCGTCAATGTGTCAATGACGACTTTTATTTAAAAAATATATTAAGAATATTTGTGATTGACGTAATTAGAGAGATCTTCAATAATTCTAAATTTAAATTATAAGAATATTTTCATTCCATCATACTTCAATAGAATTGTAAATCTTTAGTGTACAAATAAACAAGAGATACATCATTGAACGCACTGGCCACAGAGAAGTGACGTCATGTACATTCCGCGTGGCGACTCACTCCATCACGGCCAAGATTTAAATTTGGATCGGTTTACTAATGTGCTTCGTAGGGCTGCCAGATAGTTATTATCTTTAACATTATATATTTCGTGGTGATATTATGTATAAGATATATAATTTTATATATAATTATTTCAAAATAATAATTCTTACATCTATTAACTATTGATTGCCTCATTATATGTATAGTATTGTTTTTGATTTGATTTATATATGAAGTTTTTACGAGATCGACTTAGTAGATACCCATAGTGCTTGAAAATTGCCATTTTGCTCTCAATGACAATGGAGATTTCTTTAAAATAACCGGAGAATATTTTTAAGTCAATGGAATAATAAAAGTGACTAGATCTTGCAAAGCGAACGTTCAACCCTTTATTTGAAATGTGTCAGCACTCTTCGCTCAGTTTATACTAATAATATAAAGGATTCAGGATTTGGTAGATATTATTTCAAGCTCAGACTTTTAAATAAACGTATTCAAATAAATAACTTGACATTTACAGTACCATTTTTTTACATAATATAATACAATACCCCAAACAATACCAATCCAATATTTCAAAGGATTACAAAATTGGACAACCCTTAACAAACTTTTTACTCGCAATGGTGCGTACTTTACAAACATAGACAAATTAGTCCCAGGCCGAAACGAAAATGGAAGCGCAAAACTGCCACAGAAATAGCATTAGGATACCACGCAAACCATCGAGTAATTACGGAGTTACACTTTATTAGACAATTAAATCTATCTTGGAGGGATCAATCTTAATCTAGGTACTTGATTAATCTTTTTCATGTTGGCTTGGCTGGAATACTGCCCAATCAATTGCAATAAATATATCAGTATTTAGATCGGAATAAGGCAACAACCATGACCAGCCCTTTACAGAGAAACTTGCGGGCTTAAGTTCCTTTTTCTGATCTAAACCTATAGGAAAAGTTAGCATACAAATTGTTTCAAAATTTCACGTGGCGTGGTTATGGAGAAAGAATACAAGTATCGCCATCCGATATCATCCGTCTCGAAAATTACGCAGACGATATCACTACGAGACAAAGAAAACAGAACCTACTAATTATAATTTTAATACTTACCTACCTATTTGTATGTAGCCCGCTGTGTGGAACTTAAATAAAATATTTTTCTTTCTTTCTTTCTTTCTAATAAACCCAGTTCCAACCTGCATGGTCAGCGTAGAAGGCCAAAGCCTCCCTACATTTAGAGTGACCTATGCAAATTGAGTATTAAATACCCAGTCCTCAAATCAACATTCTGCCTCTTCATCGGAGAGATATTTCTTGGAAGGTTTGGAGCAGTCATTGTTGCATGGGGATATATCCAATATTATATATTCAACTTCATCAGAAATACGCACCGAACGGTACTACAAATGTGATGTAGGTTTCTATCTTCTTCGGAAGATTCGAACAAGATTTAAAAATCCAATAAGTAAGTATTTTCCTTAATGCTCCACTTTAAGGATATTAACGGCCTGTCAGCTGCAGTTTACTATGGCATTTATTTTTACACCTACCATAAAATTTGAATAAATTTCTTTGAAATTCTTTAATAAAAATAATCTGCTCTTAGATAACTTACGAGTACAAACAACGAACACCTTATCCAATTAAATTACTCTCAGAAAGAAATTTACTTTAGACATTACATTAACGAGCAGACGATAGACGATATAAGAATACTGATTAGAGGATTATTATATCCATTATATCCATCTTTTTTTTCGTACGGAAACCCCTCGGATACCTTCCCCGCCGGAGCCGGAGGGAGAGGTTATGCCAGACTCGAACGGACTAAAACTACACGCCGCCTGTGGTTCGTCGTGCTAGGCTGAAGGTGAGGTTGTCTTCGACTTATCCCTCGCACCTCAGCTGACCCAGGGCCATCCCATACAGTCTGGCCCTCCTCGAGACTGCCATCTAACACTGGTAAAAAATACCAGAATCCCAAATCACATGCCATGGAATCAAACATGTATCGACATATATGCATACCAAAAACCTTTTTATCACCCCAGGGTTATCCCCTTCAAAACCAAATCAATAACAGTAAAACTACTACAAAATATATCAACTCACATTTACTGATACATTGATCACAAAGAAAGGAAATTTATCAATGTCCTTTTGTAAATAAACGAAACTTTGTCTTAACTCGACTCAGAAAGCTTTTGCAATCAATGTCGACCTCTGCATTTTGTCATCAATCATCATCTTATCGTCGTCTCTGGTTGCGTCTGAAGCTTTGAACTTGAAAACTGGGGTCCGCCTCCTCTTTCTCCTTCGATTATCTTGGCTTTTTGGAGGTGGCCTTCCAACAAAGAGAGGTAAGTCTGCTCCAGACTCGTTCGTTATGGTAGGTAAATATGGTTGGTAGCCTGAAGACTCCAAAATTTTGTTGACGCCTCCATACACCCAATCTGCATTTCCATAATATAAATGAAATAAGTAATCTAAATTCCAGTCTTTGCACAAATTTAATTTTATAGATGCTACCTCTTTGCGTTCGAAAACTCAAATAACAGTCTAAAGTCACCCATCCATTGGCCCGGGCCGGACGCACCGGACGCACCGGACGCACCGCACGCACGGAATGATACGGATTAATTGATTTGCCGATGGCATGATGTGTTCGATGCGTGCGTTACGGATAGTGGACACAGCGAACTAAAATCCGTTGGTGTGCCGTGCGTGCGGTGCGTCCGGTGCAGGCCAATGGACGCGTACCTTCACTGACAATGCTTTAAGACATATTTTCGGGTACTAACAGGTACTAATAAGCACGTCATTTTGGTTCGAATTCCAAGCAATAGTAACAAACCTCTTTCTAATGCAAATACTTAATATTTCTTGAACTTGAACGTGTTGCATTATTACTTTATGTTCATCAATAACAAAAGTTCGCAAAGAAAAGATCACTGAGGCAAAACAATGTGATTTATTGCCCAAACAGTTATTCCGAGTGACCTAATTTTCGCAGTATAAATAGATATGTTGATGATTTATATAGAATGAAAATGTACGCGTATAATATACTAGCCGACGTGCTTAGCTCACGGTATACTTTGAAACCTTTATCACCCCTTTAAGCCATATATGGACGCAATTTATTAATTTCCAAATAACGTGCGAGAATTTCAGATTTGTTAACATTTATGATCACTGAAATGAAATTATTAAAGCATATATAATATGTTAAATATTCTAGACCGTTACTCCAAGAAGGATAAATAGGAAAATTTGAATAGCTTCAGGCATGGTTCGGTGGCTTAGTGGTCACTAAGGGAACGATTGTGGGTTCGAGTCTTGCCTGAGCTGTTTTGCTTTTTCCTATCTCAATCTATTTATGATCATTAACTTTTTTTTTTATATATTTGGTCCGTCAATTGACTGCACCCCGCTAGATGGCAATAAAGCTGAAGTGCAGTCCAGAAGATACAGACCACCATTCCCGGTGCCATTGGACGTAAAATGGTGGTCCCTAACTTGACGGCCTTGATAGATGCCTTTTCATGCCCCGCTTGAAGAACCCGGGACTGTAAGAGGAGGGAAACACGTATGCGGGCAGAGCATTCAAGCTCTTTATCGTGCGGCAGAGGAAAGAGCCCCCAAACCATTTAGTGCGAAATGGTATGGATTCCACCGTGTGTGGATGGCACCGCAGACCAGCATGTTGTTCTGGATAGGAAGGGAGAGGGTGGGATCAGTTGAAATAGCTCCTCAGAACACTCGCCGTGGTAGAGGCGGTAGAAAACGGCCAGAGAGGCAACGTCTCTACGCAACTGCACAGGTTCCAAGGTGTTGGTAACCTCAGGATCACCTATGATACGAACTGCACGTCGCTGCATTCTGTCAAGAGCGTCTAACAGGTATTGCGCGAAACCATCCCAGAGATGAGAACAGTATTCCACACAAGAGCGAATCTGTGTCTTGTACAGAAGACACCGCTGCTCCGGCGTGAAAAACCGCTTCGTCCTGTTCAAGATCCCGAGTTTGCGCGACGCTGTTTTGATGACGCTCTCGATGTAATTCTTGTTATTTAATTAATCAAAGTATGAACCATTGTTTTCTATGCACTTTTGCCATCTCATAGGTAGTTCATTGATCCCTTTACTAAAAAAAACAGTCGGACGGGAATCAATAAAATCTGTGAAGACGATTTGGACTGCCCCATCAGAGTTGAATTTTTTCCCTTGCAAGAAGTTGTCCAAATTTCGAAAAAAAAAATGGTAATCTGTTAGAGCAAGGTCCGGTGAGTACGGAGGATGTCTTAGACATTCCAATTGAAGCTCTTCTAATTTGGTAGCCGTCTGTTGTGCGGTGTGTGGTCTAGCCTTGTAGTGAAGCAGCAGTGGCGTGGAGCGATTGACCAGCCTAGGTTGTTTAGCCGCTAGCTTTTCCATCATTGTTTGCAATTGCTGACAATAGACATCAACCGTAATAGTCTGGCTAGATTTGAGAAAACTGTAATGAACAATACCGGCACTAGTCCACCAAACGCTCACAAGTAACTTTTTTGGGGTTAATTTTCGCTTGGGGCAGGATTTGGCTGGCTGGCCAGGATCCAACCATTGCGCTGAGCTCTTTCGATTATAGTAAAGAATCCATTTTTCATCACAGGTAATGATTCGGTTTAAAATACCTTCATTATTGTGCCGGTTCAGTAATGTAACGCAGCAGTCGACGCGCGTTTGCCGATTTGCTTCAGTCAATTCGTGAGGTACCCACCTTTCAAGCTTTTTAATCTTCCCAATTTGCTTCAAGTGAATAAAAACAGTTTTATCACTAACACCGCAGCCTGCAGCTAACTCGGACGTGGTTTGCGATGAATCCGCTTCCACAATAGCCTTCAATACTTCATTATCAACTTGGGTCTCAGGCCGTCCACGGGGCTTGTTCTGCAGGTCGAAATTTCCAGAACGAAAACGTTGGAACCAAAAACGAACTGTGTTTTCTTTTTCAACATGACTGCCATAAACATCATTCACCCTTCGAGTCGTTTCCGCAGCACTAGTGCCACGGCGGAACTCGTATTCGTAAATAATGCGATATTTTATGTTTTCCATTTTTAATTAAAATGAGTGTTGCAAACAGAAAAAAACAGAAGAAAAAAACAAATGAATGACGGTCATCAAAGCACAAATACATGAGTAAATAGCTGTACAAATTTGAATTTGGAATTCCTTACCAAAGAGGAGAAAATCGTGATTAAAGTGGCCAGTACGAAAAACGCCAATTTCATATGTAAGGACCTAATATTATATATAGACAATTTTTACTCGCGATGACTATCATCCATGCGGGTGGAGCCGCGGACAAAAGCTAGTTTAACATTTAACCTGCTTCGATAAACAGAATATTCAACATAAAAAGATTATTTAAATTCGAACCCTACGGGTTGATAAAAATTCCTGTGATTAGTGCGGCAACCAAACATTTATTTATTTAAATAAACTCTTAAGCTTTACGATTATAATATGGATGGAGACCGTTTTATATATCTGCTATCTGTATGTCTGAGAATATATTAATTCCTAACATTATTTTCATAATCTATATTGAAAAAAGTTTTAAGGCCAGTTAAAATTGCAACAGTGGATGGATTAATGTGTGTTTATTGCCCGAAAACATGGTTTTTAGTAGTTAAAAAATGGCTGACACGTATTTAACCAGATTTGACGCAAAATACAAGTGTTCATAAATTAAAAAGAAATGAGCACAACGGCATTTTTATTTCAGTTAAAATAAAAAGATTTCAGACTATTTAGTTCAATGTCAAACAAGAAACAATAAAAAATCAAATTTCATAAATCAATAAAAGTACCTATAAACTTCAAAGTTTTTTAATTCAGTCACGAATTTCAGTCGTGAAACTTATTACATCCCCTCTTGCTATCCTGTACGACAGGGTAGCGTTGGTGCCCACCGAACTGCAATTTGCTCGCGCACTTTTTAAATGTTAGTCAAATGTCAAGCTTATGTATATGTATACATTACACAAAATTGAATTGAAACTGTCGCGAGCATAGACTAATATCATTATCTAGACGTATATTCAATTTTGCAATTTAATATACATACATGAGGTTGATATTTAACTAACACTTAAGAAGTGCAAGTATTGGTCTCATTCGAAAACAGTACAGAAAAAGAAATTCAGCGAAGGATTACGTTAGCATGGAAAAAATACTAGGGGCTTAAGGAAATCATGAAAAATAGCACTACCAATATACAAATAAAGAAAAGGGTGTACGAAGTTGCAGTACTACCATCATTAACATATGGCTGCCAGACGTGGTCTCTAAAAAATGCGGAAGAGGAAAGAATTGCTGTCTGTCAACGTAAGATGGAAAGAAGTATGTTGGGGATAAAACTGTCAGATAGGGTTAGCAACAGCAATATAAGAAAGAAAACAAAAGTATCAGACGCACGGAAGAGAATTAGGCTGCTTAAATGGCATTGGGCAGGACACATGCAGAATGAGAAGCAATCGTTGGACTAAACGCTTAACTGAATGGCTACCGAGAGACAGAAAAAGAAAAAAAGGTAGACCATATAAAAGATGGAGAGACATATTTAGCCAAAAATGTGGATTCGGATGGATGCAGGTGGCTCGCGACAGAGAAGCGTGGAAAGGGTTAGGGGAGGCCTACGCCGAAGAGGCGACTACTATCTTTATTTAATGTTATTTTATAGTTAATTTTAATCTTAAGATTTAGCATGTAGGTAGTAGAAAATAAAGGCTATTTTTATTTTATTTTATTTAAGAAGTGCAAGAGCAAATCGCAGTTCGGTGGGCGCCAACGCTAATAAGTGGAACCGAAACTAATAATTGGCGAAATGTGGGTGTTAATACATCTCTGCCTATCCCTTCGGGGATGTATATGTGTATGTAAAAACTCTTCGAACCTGGATTGAAATAAAAATTCCACGCAAACCAAAAAAACTTTTCAAGATAGTAGGTAAAGAGAAAAGCAACACATGATATCAATCAAATTTCTGTTTCAGTTCCAATATCATTCCAATGATCAGCAAGGTTGTTATAAGAATACTAGTTTCATATAATTTTATTTTACTTTGTAGATATATCAATTTCATTTCATTAGGTAGTTATATCAATTTCTCAATTTCATTTCATTAGGTAGGTTCACTATCTAATGAATTGCACTAAACTAACTTATAAAAAATATGCTCTGTGGTTTTTTCTCACTCTTTTCTCATGAAATTGTTATACTATATATTTATAATATTACTCTCGGCTGCAATATTTTTCATGTTGCGTTATTTACACGTTGGGTGGCTAATGGAACAAAGTCATAAATCACTTAACCCTGAGCGTAGAAAGTAAAAATAAAGGAACCTATATGTATATTGTAAACGGTACCTTAGACTTAAAATTGGTATAACCTGTTACGTGCACCTCCATTCAAAACAAACACTTTTAGTTGCCCAAAAAAAAACTAGAAAAATACTTCGTATTTGATGATAACTTTTGAACAGAACTATAGATATTTAATAATTAATTAAATCCTTCTAATACCTTCCAAATATAGAAAGAATTAACCACAGAATAGGCCACCATAAGAGTTGTGTTAGAATTTGTTGAGATTTTCAAGTGTACAAACCAAATTAAAATTTTGAAATATAAAGAAGAATATTACCAAGTATTGAAGTATGAAGAGATTGCTGTTTGCTTAACTCAGAAAATACGGCATCAAAAGAAGATCAAAGGGATCTTCAAAAATTTCGCTTCATACTCGTATTACTGCTCTGCACCCTTATTTGCTGACGGAGAATGTAACTTGAGCATTTTAACTTGAACTTTAAGTAGTATAAAAATATATTTCTTATAGAAACAACTGACGGCAACAATGGTGATATGATTTTTAACCATGTTAAACTATACAAAATTAATGCATCCATAGTATAAAAGATACATTTAACCTGTACTAATCAAATAACCCACCACTGATAACCGCTCCGACTGCAAAAGGACACTTGCTGTGTTTCAACTCTGGATGGAAATGGCTTGCCTTTACATGAGGAACGATTCGGAACTAACGAGAGTCGCCAGTCCTCACAAATAACTGATTTATCCTTCTAAAACAAAGTAAAAAGAACGAGTCCTAATGAGCTACCAGTTGAAGGTAATACCTCCCCCAGTGTGTGTATTTACAATCGTTTTCTTCATCCTAGTGTTAAGCGCAGTCGTATCTGAAGCTTTTTCAACTTGCAGCCTAGGCTCTACTAATATTTGGCTAAACTTTGTTATTTTCCGTGAAACTCCATCTCCACAAACAATTGGCGATATTAAAGTACTGTAGTTAGACTAAAGAGACGTTTGAGGGCTCCAACTACCCGTAATGACTATCATAGATGTTCGTATGACGACCGGGATCGACAACTTACGACTTACTTACTCTTCGAGGCACCCAGATGAATGCAAATATTCACCCTGTTCACTTACGCGTTCACTATCACCACGCCACAGAGGCTACCAGTGGTAATATGCCTACTTGTTTCTATTTATTTTTCTGACAGTGCTGCAGTGGTGCGCTGCCATTCATTCAATCTGAAGTATAAAGGCTTGTCATAGTCGTTTCATAGCCCGTTGACCTTTTGTGAGTCGGTTCGGTAAAGGTAAAATATGTAACGTCAAAGCTTCATGTGTTGCAGTGAAAGTTAGAGGCATTTTTACTTGCTTCTAATGTAAACGAATCTTTTAACTTGCTATTGACCTAGCTTACGAGGAACTTTGAATCAAATTAGCCTCACGTTAGCTCCCGAGAGGAACATAGGAAAAGGAACATAGATATGTTGCGTAACAATATGTGTAACATAATACCAGTGCACTGACCTTGCTAAGCTAGATTTCTCTGAGGTATCATTAACAAACATTTGGCGAGGCATATTATTGTATGATGATTTTGTACAGTCAGAGTCATAAATGTCTTGATGACGAAGTCTTAAAATTATTAAAAGACTCGTATTAATCCAATACCCATAGAACAGATTGATTTGCATCAATCTGTTTTATGGATTTAAATTTGTAATTTTGTCGGAACTAAAGGTGTGTACCAAATATCACAACGATCGGTCAATAGGAAGGGGGGAAATCAAGGATTTAAGATCATTTTGCATACTTTGTTCATCAACTGATGCTGACTGTACATTAAGATATTATAAACACACTTTACAAAAAGTAACTATTCGGTGTGATATCTAGAATATGACAAACTTCTGATAGAGTGCAAACATTTCTGTAAAACCTTCCATTTATTTCGTGGTATATAATAATATTATTTGTTTAATCGGGAAAAAGAAGCGCTCAAGTGGGACTTGAACCCACGACCTTTCCCTTACAGGTTTTTTAAAATATGAAACTAAAAGTAACTTAGTAAACTAAATTATTTACGAGAATATAAACGAGGTCGAAAAAAGGGGGAAGGGTTGATCGTGGTTCCGACCGGTCGCCTCTTTGGATGAGATGGGGTGGTGTTACTTGTATTCTTTCTCCGTCACAACGTGGTTACATAACTTAAAAATAACTTATATTTTCTATTCTTTACAGATATACACGGTGATTTCCGATAAACTTGTGGGAATACTTTTAAGAACGAGAAAACATCAATTGACTTATTTCGAAGGAGAAGTATTATTCCAGGTAAACTGTTTTTGTTCAAACAATTTTTTATTTACCTTAATAGGTATAGAAATATGTTACTAGACTATGTTTCGTTTAATTTAGCTAATGGATTTGGTTAGAATTTATTAACATAAATATTTCACAACATTCTACACAACGCTATGTGTTATGGAATCTAGAATGCGGATAAACATACTTAGATACTATTTTTTTGTAAATACATACATATTATATATAGAAGCACCCAGACCAATGCAAATAACAATATTCGTGCATACAAATATTTGCACTGAGCGGGGATCGAACCCTTGCCTCCTGCGTGGCACTCGCGTTCACTACCGCCACGCCACAGAGGCTGTGTCTTGCTTATCTGAAGTAAAATATATCCTTATGAGGGAAATGGTCAATTCCAAAAGACACGTGCCATTAATTCACTTTTGGGTGTGGGCGTACAGTGTTCTGTATTTCGGAGAAAGAAAAGTTGCCGACCACGCAATCAATCGTGCCAGGAAAATATTTAACTTCTTTACCCTTTAGCGCTTCGTATACTTCAACACATTCATTCCTGAAAGTTGTTAAAAGTTCTGGAGATTTACATGGTGTAAATAGAATATCCATATATTTATACGTGTTGTTACATACTTATAGGTATTCAAAAATAACAAAAAAAAATTGAAGTTTTTTTCCGACTTTTCGAAAATTTTATGTTGATCCTTTTCTGTATTTTGACTATACTTTTCCGTTACAGAAACGCGATGACGACGTTCCAGTATTTTTAATGCAGCCCATAGCGGATATCAGAACATATTGTGATAACAAAGCAATGCAAGCAAGACGATCTGTGTCTCCGATGCCTGAGAGATTTTGAAGCAATAAAAAATAACTGAGTTCATTGTGGAAATTGTAAAGTAAAGATTCATGTAGGGGAGAAACTTTGTAATTTCACTTTTAAAGTTGAGCAAACAATTTTGTTTTGAAACTCGTTCTAAATTACAGTAATCGTAAGTACACATCTTGTGTAATAAAATATAAATTAATATCAAAATTGTTCTTTTCTCTTTTTGTAATCAATTCAAATTTGATTTCAGTTAGTTTTACCTAATTGAAATCAAATTTAAAAAGGTAAAAGTCTACAAAGGGAACAAAAAATATATTGAATTGTGAATTTTTTAGTCCTATATTTTTAGTAATGGATAAACTCCGTTCCTCCTTATTTATTTTGACTTTTTAGTTACCTACTGAGACTTTCATTCATATTATTTTACATCTCATGACTAAAGTCAACTTAGAGTGATGAATATTGACTTTAAGTTTATAAATATTATTAAAATTCACCACCTACTTTACTTATCCATCTTATTTATTATGCTCCTTTAGATACAGAAACTCAGTTACTGGTTACCATGGTTAAGTTAAGAGTACAAGTTCCAAGTTACATACTGTGTAATATAGCAGAGCAAAATAAATATAACATTTAAAATAATATAACATTTTTTGTGTTTAAAGTAATCTAAATTAAGTTAAGTATAAATTTAAAAAAAAATAAGACAAAATTTTAACAAAATTATTGAATTTGTTGTACATATTAAATTATAAATATAAATAAATTGTCAAATCTATATCTCATGTTTGCAAGTGGTGATGTAGAACAATGGTTTTAATGACGTCATCGATGTTATTAAAATTTATTCAAATAAAGGCCACCACTAAATTTTATACGTAACGTGAATCTTCTTGAGAATAATTTATTTATATAATAGATATAAGATTTTTTAACTATATTGTATACATGTTATCGCAACTTTACGAAGATGGAAGCACGTTTTGGTTAATTCATTACTTTAATAAAGATTCAATAAATAAATAAAACAAACAAATATAATACACAATACCTGTTATTTTATCAACTGACCATTAATCTATAAAATGGTGAACTACGTTCAATTATTAAAATATACATTAAAACTTTCTTAGAATTTATATCAAAATTGAAATTGTTAATGCGTTATAAGTTTTAAATTTAAATTTGTTATAAAAATACAGAAAAAATGCAAAAATTAGGTTAGGTTTTAGAAAGATATTTGTAAAGAAGGGACCTGTTGTGTAGATTGCTTATTGAATGCGACGATTTTTTTTATAAAGCTTTTGTTGCAGTAAAAAGAAATTTTAGCATAGTTAGAATATTGTTTTTTTGAAGTGACTATCGACAATTTGTTTTAATAAAACACTTTATTTAAAATTCATGAAAGATTATTTCATACTTAAGAAATATTCCGTGAGACAGTTCTTCTTCATCGACCTTCGCTACGAACTCACGGAGCGGTTTTGACCCGCGTCTGTCGCGGTTGCGGGCGATTCTCCGAATTTCTCGTACCGGACGCGTCGCTAACCGCGAACCGCGGCGGAGAAAATCAGAGAATCTCCCGCAAACGCGGCTGAAAAACGCTCCGCGAGTTCTTAGCCTTAGCCTTACATATCCCAAATATTATACTTTTTCTATTAAAATCAGATGCAACTGAAAAAAAATTGCTCAAAACTGACATAAAGTATGAGCAAAAGGTATAGGGTAAAAGCCGGATAGTTGCGCCACTTTTCAAAAAAGCTATATAATAAAGAAATATGTGCTTAATAAGAATATTTCAACATGTACATCAAATTATAGATCTTTGAACTACTATAGAAGCCAATTGTAAAGAACCTAATTATTAAAGGTTTTGAGTAAAACCTGTTTTATTTGACCTCTTAAAGAAAGGATAGTTGTCTACTCTAGCGGATAGTTGCCTAACGTAAATAATACTTCAGAGGATACTTGCCTCATGCGGGGATAGACGCCTCACAATGATTTTTGAAGAAAAACAAATTCATATCGATTTACTCAACCAGTCTTTATTATTTATTGCAATCTTTTATTAAGTTCTAATCAACGTTATACAAAATATTAAACCATTAAACTATAAAATATAACAAAAACGAGACGGTATAACAAAAACGAGAGGGTATCCCGTACATTCGTGATATTTCGTTGATTCCTTTTTTTATCCAACTCTTGGAATGCAAGACCTAAACTTTCCTCTGTCCAGCTTATATGACGCAGCACTACGCCTGCTTTACGCTGATACTTGCGAGGCATTTTGCTCACCTAAAAAGTTAATTATTTATTCATTATATTTTATTAAACTGTGGAATGAACTCCCTGCCGCGGTTTTTCCAAGCGACTACAATATGGGGTCCTTTAAGAAGGGCATTAGAAGGTTCCTACAGGGTAGGCAGCACATGTAACGGCCCTGGGGTTGCGTACGTCATAGGCCACTTTAACCACTTTCCATCAGGTCTGCCACGTAAGTGGTATAAAAATAATAAAGAATCTGAAAAGTACTGACACGGGTGGGCCTAGAACCCACGACCTGAATACTTATTGTATAGCCACGACGAGTAAAAAACACAAAAAGTAAATATTTGCCTTTGTTCGTTAAAGAAGTTATAGTTGCGGATAGTTGCCCCCAGAGCAACTATCCGCACAAGTTTCTAGGGCAACTATCCTTTTAGATACGGATACTTGCCCTTTTTATTTGCAAAATTAATAATATTTATTTTACAATAATATGTAATAAACTTTCCAATTTAAAGCCTAATGCACGCAAAGAAATAAAAGGTGGATTGAAACCACAATTAGTAATAAAAATATTCAACAGAAATAACTTAGGTACCAATATAATATCGACGCCTGTCGAAGATTCACCGCGGAAGATTTTCGCTCGCACGAGTGAAACGCTCGAGTCTATGGTGACGGTTGACGTGGCACTGAGGTCTGCGGGAGGGGTACTTACAACTATAGTAAAGCACTAATGCCACTTACATCCGTAACATAGTGTATTCGAAACCGTGGCAAGTATCCCACTGGCGCAACTATCCGGCTTTTACCCTACATTTTTTTAAATTTTTTAATGCAATCTTATTTTCGTCAAAAATCCATCGATTTGGAAATTGTAACGAGGTCTATCAAAAAATTGCACTACAGTATGGCTGCGATAAATGAAATATGTCACGAGCAGAATGTAGTACTTCTATTTTTTGAATGATTGTCGTTTTACGTGTTTGTTCGGCAACCATTTTACAGACGTATACGAATTACTCGTATACGAATTATTTATTTAAAAATAAACGCCACATGTTTAAAGCGAATTAAAACTATTAACCTAGTCTCAGGTCATATTTAACCAGCCAGCTATTAAAGAAGGAATAGAATAAGGAGATATTTATAGAATATAAAAGTATTTGGCGAATTGCCATTACTAAAAAAGCTGGTATAGATAAATGCTCTTGTTTTAACTATTTATAAATAAATGATGTAGTAAGAAACTACAATGAAATTCAATTGTAATGTTTACGTAATTTGTCAGGAGTTTCCAAACTATTTGTCTTCATGTGGCTTCATTATCTATTACTTATTATTCTAGATCCTAGACTAGATCCTCTAGTAGGTATGGACCGAATGGTTATTATGTTTAAGTTATTTATTACTCAACGTCATAACAAAAATAATCATGACTCAGGTATTTAGGATGGACTTCTAAGAAATATACTCATTCATTTAGAGTCCTCTTCATTAGACAGCAAATAATAATTATTAATGGTTAAGGAATTGACCTTACGATCGAAAGGTCACCGATTCGAATCCTGGTCTTTACGCTACTGACAAGATCCCACTCCTAACGCAAGCAATTTAGCTGTAGGGGTTAGAGGGAATATTAGTAATTTCGATACTAATATTTAAAAAATATATGAAATCTAAAAACAAGAATGATCCAAAATTGTATTATTCTAAGAATAGTTTGGTGTTGTGAAAAATTATAACATAAGACATTATGTATTTCATATGAAGACATGACTTTATTAAAAATTTTAGATGACAATAATTTATTTTATATCGATAACTCCTTTTTAAAAACAGAACACAATAATAGTATAGCTGAAGCCTTATGTTTAATAGACATGTGCCTATGTTGCTTATTTATAAATCAAATTCAATGTTACCCCTTAAAATCATATCTGTAACATCAGAGATACCTTAAGAAAAACCAACTTACAAACTTAATTGGATATATTATTATATGTTGAATTTATTGAATCAACTTTAGCATTACTTAGCTATATAATGTATTAATTATAAATTGGCAGGTACTCCAAGTGTTGAATGTTATTTTGCTTTTGGAATATAATAAAGATGTATTTATATAATTGCATGATATTATTTACTCCATGTGTTATAAAATTACAATAACATAACATTAAAATAATATTCTAGTCCGTCTAGTCAATAATATCTGTAAGAAATAATTGTAAATAAAATAATGTGCTTTTAAATTAAACTTGTCTGACTATTGCTTTAAGTTTTCCTGCATTGAATTTATATGAATACCAAAATAATATTTTTGCTATTTATAATTTATATACATATTTTAAACCATATAAATGAAACTCAGAGGAAATGGCGGAGAAAATGAAAAAGGAAGGGTGAAATGGTGCACATTCGAAGAGGTCTATGTTCAGCTGTGGACTGCGGTGATCTAATTGATTGATTGAAATGAAATTCAACCATAAGGCTTTAATAGCAATACCATTAAATCGAATTCGATAAATCGATTACAGCCTTAATCGTTTGTTTGATGGATTTGGCGTTAAACCCCATCTGTGTTACAGTCATGTTACAGTCAGATCATCCTCCTATGGATATTTTATTTTGTGTACTTACTTTATCAATCCCAGTGGAGTTGAATAGGACCACCCCAACACTTCCTGAGGGTGTCGTAAAAGGCGACCAAGTGATAGGGCTGTTCTCCGTCCGACAGTAAACACACAGCCCAAGACAGAAGGCCCGCTAAACAGCAAAAGGCTCACCCCCTATTACCCCTTCGAGGATTTACAGACGTGAGTATATGGATGTATGGATTAAAAAATTATTTAAACATGTCAGATTTTTAGGGTACACACTACCCGTAACGAATGTAACAGTAGTTCGTATGGCAAACCAGGAAAGCGGCTTAACATACTCCATTTTTTTCGTAAGGAAAGCTCTAGCCATTAGTCAGTAGATGGACTCGGTAACTGATGAGATTGGCTTGGCCTCGAAGGAATTGATGGGCCCCAAACAGTATAATTTTCAATGAGAATATTAAAGAATCAATCAAGAATCAAAGAGTCAATTTCATTTTTTCAGTTTAGGCACATAAAGAGCACATGAACGTCAGAATTTTACAAGTAGGTAATGTCAATCACAGAAAAAATAAATCATTGGAAAATGATTCTTTCGCTGGTTCGGTAGGTGGTTCTACTGAGAAGAGACCAGCAAGAAACTCAGTGAACTCGATTATCCTTCTTTTTTTTTTAAAATATGGTTTTATTTATAGCAAATTTTTACAGTGCGAGCAAGAGATGAGATTAGGATGACCATGCATCTTTATCATTTAAATATTCGTCTAATTTATAATAACCTTTTTTTATTAAGCAATTTTTCACTTGAATTTTAAATTTATTAGTTAATTTATTTTATGACTATAAAAATGATATATACGCTCAAATTATTTTGAGCCACATTTTATCCATCGTGGGTCGGCTCTACGTAGGTCGGCATTACGAGTAGGACGCCCCAAGGGTTGCACACGTCTATAGACAACGCCACAACTTTCCAACAGATGAGCCGTGTGCTAATCTGCCTAAGCCACCTAAGTGATATACATAAAAATATACCGAAGCCTAAAACTGAACGTAAATATTTTTCATCTGTACGATGCGAGAATACATAATAAGACGTTCTCAGATGAGTCATATTTTTGCGAGATATTCTGATCATGACATCGCCTCATCTCGCGAGAATTGTTTTCCTGATATGCATGCATATATTTTATGCAGATGCGTAAGGCGAAGGCAAAATTCAACGGAAGTTTTATTCCGTCATATTTATCGTAGTAGTATACTTGACATTGATCTGTAAGTAAATTCTTCTACTTTATCTTTTTCCTGTTGTCTTCTGTTGTATAATTTTGCGCTTATCGATGTGCGGGTAATCGCATGCCGTCTATAGGACGCTGTGCTAGTCCGAAGGTGAGGTTGACTTTGACATGTTTCTTGCGCCCCGGCTGACCCAGGGGCATCCCAGATGATCTGGCCCTTCTCGGGAACTATTGTTACGGTCTAGACGCCGCTGTGTAGATTTTTCTAGGACATCATTACGTATGTGAACACTAGATACGTAGCATTAGCATCTCACAAAATAACGGAAGTTCTAGTGACATCCCACTTAGTTCTACAGTTCTCAATAGGTTTTAACAATAGTTCCATTTTAGTATCGCTTGGCAGCGGTATCGAGTGCTCGGCACTGACTGACCTCCGTCCCCCATGAGCGCGGGCCTGGGGGTGACGGGTGGAGCCGCCTGTCACCCCAGCAGAAGCAGGCCACGTTGTCCCCCCTCCTGAGGAGGGCCAGACAGTAAGGGATGGCCCTGGGTCAGCCGGGGTGCGAGGGATATGTCTATGACAAACTCACCACAAGACCCACAGTCGGCGTGCGGTTTTAGTCGGTTCGAGTCCGACATAACCTCTCCTTCCGGCTCCGGCAGGGAGGGTATCCGAGGGGATTTCCGCACGAAAAAAAATAAAAAAAAAATAAGCTTCCTTTCACACCACGCTACGCTACGACATAGTCTAGTGATGCGCATTCGTACTATCGATAGTTTTGTATTCACTCCGTCATAGTGGATAAATATTTGCTCAGATCAAATTCTTCAAGCAGTCTGAATTCCAACAGTTCCAAGAGACCAGCTGATGAACTAAATGATGAAGACTGGCGAGAACCAAAACGCCCTGTCTCCTCAAATCAAATCAAGTATGATACTAGGATACATAACCGTTTCGATAATCTACTATTGCTACGACTACTTACCACGACTTCAAGACTGCTTCTTTTGTAATAATCTATGCTTGGTGAATCCCAGCGATTATTCGCATAAGGGCAACTTCTCAGAATGGCAAGCTCGCCCACTCCGCCTTAGCACTCCGTACTTTCAATGAAATTTTATAGCATTTATTACACTAACTTTATTTATATTAGATCAGGAAAAATGTATTGATCAGGTGAGGCTTGAACCCACAACCTTTACCTTACAGGAACGCTCTTCCAATTAAGCTACTGAGCTGTTGAGTTGGAGTTGAAAGAGTTGTAAGAGCAAGGTCAGTAAGGGAAAGGTTCTAGCGTCACATGAGCAATTCATTTTTCCTGATGTAACCAAACACCGTAAATTCCCCAAAAGACACCCAAAAATAATTTTAAGCCCAAGATAATTATTTCCCAAGTATACCTCGTTTAGCTAAAATCAATAAGATAAATGAACAGGTAAATGAAGGAAGCTTGAGTCAAGGAAACCATAATATCAAATATTTAACTTTTAATTTTCTTATACTTACATAATTTATTATACAATCATGATTTTATTATGAATGTCTTTTTTAGTATGTAGTTTAGATAACAATACATGTGTGTTTACTTCTACACAAAGTGGTTGTAATATAAAAATACATGTTTATGTACAATGTTAACAGCATGAATATGTTTGGCACAAAAATAGTTATATTAAATAATATTTTCAGATGATTACAAAAAAAATACGGAATTAATAATATAGAAACGTATATCATTAGGTTTTAATATAATTATTGACTTTTATATTTTCCTTAAACACCAAAATATCAATATAGCACACAATAATGTTTAACCACGTAGGAGTCAGCAAATCATAATCCGATTAAAATGATAGCTATAATTAATCCGAATCCAAATCAAATATTAATCTATTAAGTACACAAGTCAAAGCAACTGCAATTGAATAGTTCAATGAATTCTAATGGAATCAACTAAAACAAACATTCGTAATGAAGACTGAGAGAGAACTGGTATTCTAGAATACTAGTTCTATTTTACATGTAAATTTAACAATTATAAAATACCTCGAGTATTTTTGAAGAATCTATACATATAATAAATCTGTAAACGATAGATGTCTGTACATGGAAAGGAAATGAGAAAAATTGTTATAGGGGGACTTTATAAACGTAATAGAAGCCAAATCAACGTTTTTTGGAATTTTTGTCTGTTTGTCTGTTTATCTGTTTATCTGTTTCTCTGTTTGTCTGTGAGTTTGTGCACGCTAATCTCAGAATCGGCCGAACGGATTTGGTTGCGGTTTTCACTAATATATTGTGGTAGGCTTCACTTAACATTTAGTGTTTGTTTTATTGAAATCGGTTCATAAATAAAAAAATTATGTCAATAATAGCATATCACGGCTAACAATTTGTGATTGTGTGAATAGATCGAACCAATAAAGAAACAATAATGCTTACAAGAAGATATCATTTCGGTCATAGGAATCTGAAGAACTCCGAGAGGCCAGAGTTCTACATCTCAGCCAAGTCAGGTCAGGTTGCTGCAGAATCTTCGGCACAGCAAGTGTCTCGATAGAATTCACATTGTTCTCGAACGATTTTCTCTCGAATCCAACAAATTAGTAAGCAGATGGTTCGGTAAAAGGACTCCTGGCTTTCATAATAAATATCATCACGCTATTATAATAAGGAATGGGACAGAATGTTTTTATGACTTAATATGTAAACGTCTATTTCACATTATGATTTCATGGTAACTGTGGCTCAATACGTCTGCGGTGGATTTATAACTTAGCTGAGTCGCGTTCGAATCCATCTAAAATGTAAATTGTCTTTTTTATGGTTTTTTATTTACTTTTATTTAACTTTTTTATTTTATTGTGTATTTGTTGTATTTTATTGTATTTATAGTTTTATTTGAAGAAAAATATAAATTCTATGCTTAGTATTCTGTAGGTAGTACATAAAACTAGGCTGTGAGACAGTAATAGTGGAACTTATTATATAATATTCTTAGATCTATACAAAATTATTCATTTCGGTGAATGAAAAAGTGGTCCCACCCGCCTGAGAAGTCATAAAACTGAAACTGATATCCCCCATTAATACCGATGCCACCACATGGGGCAAGAGCAATATTGGAATCAAACCGATTAAAATTTAACAGAGGAATGGGGCATTGGGGGTATTCTGGGGTTAGGTACCCCAGTATACCTGCCTTGGTTACCTATCACAAATAGGCGGTCTAAACGTGAAGAGCAGGAATTGCTTTTTGGGTAGCCTAAGCTATCACCATCAAAGCAGCGCTCATGGAGGAAGTAAATCGTTGCACCTTCTCTGAAGCACATTACGTATTCTGGGAGATAGTTGTCCCTATCGTATTACCGTCTCTACCATGGTGAAGGTTCTGATGAGCTATTCCAATTAGTTCCACCCTCTCCTTTCCTACACAGGACAACGCATGCAAGGCTCAGATGTCATCCACATACGGATCAGAATATTCCATCAAGAAACAAGCGGTTTGGTGACCCATTCCTATGTCGCAATATTAAGACCTGAAATCCCTGCCAGCTCACGGTTTACTTCTTCCTACAGTCCCGGGTCCTTTAAGGGGGGTGTGAAAAGACTTCTGATGATCACATAAAGATGAGTGCCACCATTGTTAAGACCATTATAAACATGTACCATGTTTATAATGGTGACCCTATTTCCAAGTCTTTGCCTTTAGCTTAACATCAGTCGAGGTGAAGTTAAATTGACGTGTCCTATATAAAAAAACTCCGGATCTTAAAAAGAAGAAAACACATGTGTGCAGCAGGCAGAGCAATACAGTTCTTAACCGCCTGATAAAGAAATGAAGTTCCGAACAGCTTGGTTCGAGGTGGCATTATTTCTGCCGTATATGACTGACGGAATGAAGGAGAGATTAGTTGAAAGACTCATAATAGGCTCTTTCACTCGCCGTGGTGCGGTAGAAATGGTAAAATACAGCCAGAAAGACAACGTCTCTATGCAACTGCAGACATTATACAATGTTAGTGACCTGATGACTAGCAACGCACGCCGCTGCGATATTATCGATTCCGTCTAGGTTTAGGTTTAAAGAATTTATTCTCAAAAAGACATACAAGGTCACTTACATGAGAACATAACACAAAAAAAATACTTAAACGTACAGTAAACGGTAACCGACAATCAAGAGATGGTACTCATTTTGCGGATCAAATCGCAGAAGCTTTTTTTTTTTATTGCCATGATTTTCAATCCATTATGTAGTCTGCCAGCTGAGACTTGAAAGCGCGAAACGAGCTTACATTTTTAATTTCAGAGGGAATACTATTATATATTTGTGCTCCTTCATAAGTAATATTCCTTTTTGCGTAATTTGTGCGTATTTTTGGCAAAACAAGTAGACTAGGCCGACGAAGACTACGCTTACTTATCATAGATTTCTTTATGAAAGTTATGTTAGTGTGAATGGTTCTGTCTATAATCTTTCTAATCAATATACAAGTGGTGTACAAATATAGTTGTTTGATATTCATAATTTTTGTTTCTTTATACACTTCGTGGGTTGGTGTCATATATGGATAATGAAACAGTGTCTTTATAACCCTATTCTGCATTCTCTGCAGTTCTTGTAGCTTTGTTTTGCTAGTGTTGCCCCAGACCTCTATGAGATATAGTAATTGGGATTTGACAAGTGAATTGTATATAGTATAGCGCAATTTTTTGGGTGTACAGTGACTTATATTGTGGAGTGATGCAATAAGTGATGAAATTTTGTTTTTAACGTCGTCAATTTGTTTGTTAAAAGTGAGATAACTGTCCATTCTCAGACCAAGGTATTTTTCACAAGATTTTTCGTCTAATGTAGGTATATAATTGTAAATACGTAAATCTATCCCAGAAATGATAACAGTACGCCAGGAGAAGCCAACCTATGTATTAGGTATATAAAAGATACCGCTGCTCCTATTATATAAAAGAGACTGAATGTGGGCAGAGAAACACTCAGTTCCGGTAAATTTCATCAGACCGAAAAAATCCGCCACGTGGACATCAACTTCAGTATCAATTTGGAAGTATCTACATCATCTGCTGGAAACAAGCTTACCAATACAAGGAATATATAGCAAAATGAGGCTATATGACCCCATCGCAGTCAATGCTGTATTTGCTCGCTTGCCCACTTCGCCCCTCTTCTCTACCTGTGTGTAAAGCAATGAACAACGATGTGACTGTGGTCAATAGAATTTATCATAAAACTGGAACTACCCACCATTGGCTCGGCAAAGAAGAGAACCAATGCTTATTGCTCAGGGCGTGCAAGGCACCGGGTTTTCTTGAAACTATTTTGTGTGATACTTGATGTACTTATTTTAATTTGTTCAGTTCGTAAGTGGTGGCAGCATGTTTTAAGAATTTGGGAGGAAGGAAGAATATTTAAACCATTAAAACTGGTGAACATTACCAAGTCCACATATAACAATGTTCATCACATAATTGATAATGATTTCGTCAGCAAAATGTTGAATTTTTCAAAATCCTTCCGCAATATTTGCCAAGCCCATAGAAGAAGTCTGTCAATTTTCGTAGTTTTCAGTAGTTTAGCCATGTATTTATAAGTCAGTCACTCAAAAGACTGTCTCCATAATATTTAATTTAAAAATACAAGGTGGAAGATGTCAAGCGAGTTTTCGAAATGATTTGAATACAGTTTTGTTTCTTTTTTAAAATAAAGAAATGTTTCCTTTGCGTAAAATTCACTATTTCCAGTATTTCGAGTACTTCCGTTCCAGTTGGGATAAAAATCTTCCACCATGTTTAATAATGAGTTTGAGCTATTCCGAAATAAACGCGGACGAAGTCGCGGGTAACAGCTAGTAATTTAATATAATTCTAAAATTGCCAGTTACTTTGACTGTTTGGCTAACAATAACTTTTTCTAGCCATTCTGTAGGAATTTTAGTAATAGAATTTTGTTTACAAATTCACAGAGACCACGATTAAAAAGGAAGGTAGTAAACGTCCAGTTAGATGACAAATTAAAAAGGTAGCTGAGATAGACCGGGAACGGTCGCCAGAATATCGAGTGTTACGGCGCATATTAAGATATATCCAGTGGTGGAGTGCAATATGCTGGATTGGTTGATTTATAATATTTCCTATTGAGGGCTTACCAATTCCTAAAGTATACACGCTACACGCATTTTTTGTGCAACCTGTTTTATCAACGTAATACTTATTACGTTTAATTTGGCTTGAACTGAAATCGATGATTTGATTTTAATGTTCTTTTTACTTGTATATTTGCAAATATATTTCTGAATATGTGCAACCGTGTTCTATAATTCAACTGTCAACTAATGCATGGTTAACTTATGCGTTGTATCCCAAAAAATTTTAATGTTCTCATATAGAAACATTGAGAACAATCCTTTTGTATAATGACGGAACAAAATTTTGGCTCTTCTAATGAGTTGTACTGCTTTCCAAAAGAAAAAGGGTTGTGTATGCTGATTTTTGCAAACTGGATTGTATACATTATTAGAATCCAGAAAGATGGATTTCCACCTTGACCCAAATTTTGTATACTGCTGAAGTAGCCAATAAAGTTATCCCACAATGTTGGTTAGAAGTTTTTATACTCTATGAATGATTGCAACAACAGAGGTGTGTTGTACATTTTCGGAAGCACAAGTGCGGAGATGCTAATAGACTTCTTGACGCAAGGGTGAATAGGCAACTCCAATTCACCTAGGCATAGCTATATCAATCAGATCAGGACTTTTTAATAAAAAGCTAGGTAAAAAAAGCAAAGTCCTCGCAACCGGAGATCATTATTTATAAAAAAACAATTATGAAAGGGTAATAAGTGAAAGGTGGAATGTTATTTGTGTAGTGTGTGACCATAGCAGACGGAACAGTTGCAATGGAAGTGGGCATGATTTGATGTAATATATATGTAAGTACGAGGATATTTCCTCAGTTACTAGAAAAATCTTTTACCACCAATCACTCTAAGGGACTCAACGCAATGAATTCTTACGAGATTTCAAATTGTTTATTCATCCTTTTTTATGTTTTTGTAGATGCTTCCGTTTTCCTTATTACTGCGGCAGTAGGTATCGTAATAGGTAATTAGTTCATTTACTTATTCTTTTAACTCTATAAACATCGATAAAATTGATAATACATTTTACATTTTTGAATTGACTGGCAAATTATTTAGCTACAATTTATACGAGAGGTTATAAATGCGAAAGTTTGTGAGGATGGATAGATGTGTATTTGTGTGTTCGTGTGGATGTTTTTACTTTTTCACGCAAAAACAATTGAAAGGATGTATTAGCAGAGATATCTATAGTCTGAAATAACACATAAAACTACCTTTAATCCGGAAAATTGGTGCCTCTTGTTCCAGGAAATATGTCACGCGGACGGGGCCTGTCCGCGGGCGATAACTAGTATACAATATTTTCAATTATAATTATGAAAAGAGATATTTGTATTGACTGAACCTACAGTAACATAGCAACAGATTCATGAATCAGTTGATAATGTAAGTTTATACCTTATACAAATAATGACTTATCCTTTGACTATCATAATAGTTATTATGAAGTAATTTTAATACTGTCAGTTTTTAATGTACAGTAAAATAATTAATGAAAATAAAACATAATATATCATTTAAGTGTTTATCACCATTCACTATCAGCTGTCATCACAAAACGGCACCACTTATTACCCGACTGCACCACCGAGGGTAATTGAAAGTCACTTCGACACTGTCCACTTCACTGCCGTGATATAAACGTTCTTAAACTAATGACGTCATAATCATCACATGCAACGTTGTCTCCCGGTCTAATTTAAGGTCTTAGTAACTTAAGGCGTATGTAGCACAAACACTTCACAACTACGAGAAGACCGTACGGTCTTATCGTCTACCGAATGTTCAGCCCAGTATGTTATAGGCTCGGAGTTCACGCTGTGCTTCAACTGTGTCTCTCCGAAGCGCACTTTTTGATGACGCACGCAGGTGAGTCGCATCTGAGGACAGAATTATATCATTATTTTTGGAAGTAGTTGAATGCAGCAATGTATTTATAACTGTAAATGTACACCAAGCCTAGGAAAACACCAACATATTCGGGGCCTATGATTGTCGAATGAGTGGGAGGGGGAGGAATTGCTTGAGGAGTTGAAAAGGTCTGTCTGAATATCTGTGGCTCTCAGAAAAACCAAAGTAAGTCAAAAAGAAAGGAGGAGGAGCGGAGAGTAAGTGGACTCCAGGTTCCGAGTAGAAAATACTCGGATGCAACTGAGAATTGTTAAGATGATGATAACGCCGATGATGGTGGTTCTATAATATATAGAAGTTTTTTTCTCCTTCCAGCCATCATAATATCCAGCTGTACCTAGCTAAGACCAGCTTAAAATTCAGCGACTTAGACAAGACGACTGAGAAAATATGACTGTTTATCTCAGTCGTCTTGCCTAGGTCTTCAATTGTGCAGGTGTTATTGTGTTTAGACTAAGTAGGTAAATATTTGTATATACCGGTGACCTTTACTAAACTAAGTATTACCGGTGGCCATTTACTAAAAAGTAGTCTTTGAAAATGTTCAGTGAACTAAAGTTACAGCCCCTACTCTCTGCATCAAGTACTGTCGGTATCAGAAAGATGTTGACGAACAGAATGCTCAAAATGATCTTAATTTCGTTTTTGTTCCCCTTCCAGTTGACCGATTGTTCTGATATTTGGTACACACCTTTAGTTAGGATGACAATACTATATAAATCAATAAAACAGTTTGATTTGCTCTTAACACGAGAGTTTTAAGATCATTTTGAGACTTCCTCGTCAAGATATTTACGACGCTGGCTGTACCTAACCCCATTCTACACATTCTGCCTTGCAATTGTTATAGATAACAAGCGATCGTTCCTGCGTGTGAACTTGTGTTTCACAAGCGTAACGAAACACTGTTGAAGTTTGAAATTTGTTGAAGTTTGCGCTTAGACGGGGCATAACTCACTTATGCAAGTTACTACTTGAAATTAGAGTACTCATGTTGAGTATAGTAAGATGGTTGGAATGGAGAAGTTTAAGGTAAAATTTACTTCATCAGATGATATGAAACATCAAACAATAATTGTATTTTATTTCATCGGAGAACGCTATTTTGGCTGAAATAGACCCTAAATTAGAACGCATATCCCTAATAAATACAGTGCCGCAAGGGATCTCGCTTCCAGGACTGTATTGGTTCCGTAAGGAGGCGCGGGAGCGGGGATACGATCCCGAGCCCGAAGACATTCGGGCCGAGAGATCCCGGCTCCACGGTGGCGGAGTGGGAGCGACGACTTGAGCAACCACGCGCAGGGCATGCCATCATAGAGGCGGTAAGGCCCATCATGGAGGAATGGCTCGAGAGGCCACATGGCAGCCTCTCGTATCGACTGACGCAGATTATCGCCGGGCACGGGTGCTTCGGGAGATATCTGTGTCGGATCGAAAAGGAGCCAACGTCCGAGTGCCATCACTGCGAAGGACACAGGGCTGCACACGCTCACCGAGTGTCCGGCATAGGCCGGACCGAGGCGGGAGCTAGTGGCGTCCCTGGGAGTGAGAGTTCTCACCATCGCCATCCTGCTCACGGCAATGGTCCGCTGCGCGGACGCGTGGGCGGCCGGCGTCTCCTTCAGCGAGCAGATAATGGTCGTGAAGGAGACGGCAGAACGGGAGAGGCGGCGCGAGCAAGAGAGACTCGCGGATCGCGCCACCCGCGCGCGCAGGCTACTCGGGCGTCGGAGGGCACTGACTGACCACCGTCCCCCATGAGCGCGGGCCTGGGGGTGACGGGTGGAGCCGCCTGTCACCCCAGCAGAAGCAGGCCACGGCGGCGGCGCGCTGAATAGCGCGCCTCCCCATTCCAGGGGCGAGTTGGGGACACCGTTGTCACCCCTCCTGAGGAGGGCCAGACCGTAAGGGATGGCTCTGGGTCAGCCGGGGTGCGAGGGATATGTCGATGACAACCTCACCTCCGGCCTAGCACCACGACCCACAGTCGGCGTGTGGTTTTAGTCGGTTCGAGTCCGACATAACAGCCCCTTCCGGCTCCGGAAGGGGAGGTATCCGAGGGGATTTCCGCACGGAAAAAAAAAGCCCTAGTAAATACAAAACTGTATTGTTTAACATAGTAAAAAGTGAAACGACTCAGACTTAATTTGATCCCAAGCTCAAAACCATTGTATAGGAAATTTGGAGCACTCAAGGCGTGACTCGGGAGCTCAGTGATCAGAGCATTCCCTTCTTTTCTTCTTTTTATTTATTAGATAGTGCATTGGACCTGTGATTTAAATCGATATTATATTCTGTAACATACTATTATTGTTAGTTTATTGTAAACTGCCTTTACACGCGGTTATCTCTAATTCAGTCAGTCAGTCAGACCGTCGATTCTACTAAAGCTACGCAATATTGTGGTGCCGCAGTCACTGCAAAAAATTACATTAAATTGTAGACTTTATTTCTATACACCTAAAGTTCAAAATGAAATGAAAACAGTTTCATTACACTTTTTCAATTACCCTGCAAAAAGTCATTTAATTTGGAACTTTAATGGCATCGCTTTAAAGTCTATTATTTAATGCCGTTTTTTACAATGGCGGTGGCACCATTGTGGTTTAGGACTTTAATTTTTATCGTAATAAATGTCACTTTCTGTGACGTAGTTATTACTAATACTGAAAATGATGACACAAATTTAGATTAACTCAGGTTACTTCTCATTCTGAAGAAATCTAGAGAAGAAGAAACCCACTGCGAAACAGCAGGAGACAGCTAGTTATTAATTGAATTAATTTGTATGTACATTAATAACTGTGGTCCGCCTTACCAGCCTATCTGTGGATTTGGCTGGACTTCGATAATTTCTGTGAAGTGACTGCCATCTAACCCATATTGCGTACATTCATACAAAAAGGATCAAACAGAAGGGATCAAACCCGCACCTCCTGCGTAGCGACTGCGTTCACCACCGCTACGCCACAGAGGCTGTCAAAACATCCTGATATGTAATTAATTAAACATGTAAAAAATATTTTCAGTCATTTTATGAATGAGGCATTACGAATTTCAGGCATTACAAGAAGATGTTTTAGCATTCAGGTGAATCGGGCCTAAATCATATTGAATTCAGACTTCTTGGGAAACAGACGGTTTGACATTCGTTTATAGTGCAATCAGGCATTTTGGGAATAGGTTGTACTCGACCGAACCCCTCAAAAGCAAAAGCTTGTTCAGAATAAATTCATACTTCAATACGATTATTTCAAAAAAATTGTGCCGAAAAGTTCTTCTTAATTTCTTCGACTTCAGATCTGGATAATAACAAAGTTTTTATAAGTACGTGTCGACATTACGGGTCATAAAATCGGAAAAATTAAACGATGACCTATATTGTGAGAATTGGGGCTTCACTCACCCTAAATCTTGTTCCTTGGAATAATATATTACACTGAACTAAATCTATACGAAGTAATTGTTTTGTATTCTATTAAAGTTAATTTGTACACTAATTATCACGGGAATTAACGCTATCAAGGTAGAGGTACAACCTTTGATTTGCCTGACGTTTCGACCAGGTTACACCGGCCGTGGTCACAGGCTAACTGATATCATGATCGCGTTAATTCCCGTTATAATAAGTGTTTATCATGGAATGTGACAGTTTAAAAGTTAGTTTAATTTGTACAATTCTAAAGTACTTAAGACTACGGGCTCTAGAATAAAATAACCCAGTGGAAAGACCGTTTAAATACGTCTAGAAACTTCCTCTTGAGATGTAATTTCGTGTTCCCTCCTTCTGGAGTCCGAGGAAAGAGCCATGGCCAATATTTGTCTCCCTGATAAGACGTAAGTGTTAAGTGATCTGATCTTAAAATTTTATCGGTTATCATGGTTTTTTGAGTAATTTTAGAGACCTATAAGCACTTATCTATATAAATAAAAGAAAGTCGTGTTAGTTACTGCAGTATTTATTACTCAAGAACGGCTATACCGATTTGGCTGAAAATTGGTGGGAATGTAGCTTAGAACCAGGAGACGGACATAGGATACTTTTCATCCCATACGATCTTTAATTTTATTCCGGAAATATTTATATAGTATAGGTTCTTGTGAGTCACTGTCACGGGATTAGTACTTCTGTGACAATAGTGCCTACATTTGCGTGAAGTATCAAACTCACAGAAACTTTAAGGAACTTTATCTGAGTCGCGGGAAAATGAGCAGTGTATTCTATACCTTTCTATTCCGAACTTAACGCGGACGAAGTCGCGGGCAAAAGCTAGTATAATCTAAAGCAAGAGTTAGTCGGTGTTCTTTACAGTTCCAAAAATGCCGTTCATAGGCCTCATAACCGTCTAAAATTTATGCAAAACACTTTAATTGAAGCAGCTTGATAGTTCGGAAACTTAAATAAATTATATAAGTTTTTATAGACTTATACTTAGTTGAAGAATGTCTAATTAAAATAAATTCTAACTTAGTCAAAAGCAAAGCTCATGAATTTAATACTCTACATAATTATGAAACAGTTCATTCCTCTTTACAGCTGTGAGTAGCAATCAAATTATTTTACAGCATTTTCTCACTTTATATTATGTCCGCTCTACACGTTGGTAAACACAGTGGCGAACGCGTTGGCAAAAACTTGTTGGCGAACATGTAGCGCGGGGGTTTTTACACTTCTTGGTGTGTGGCCAACGCGTTTGCTACTGTATTCACCAACGTGTAAAGCGGGCATTAGCCACATTCATTACGTGACGCTCTTAAATGCCTACTTACAGTATGAATTTATTTATTCCACCCATACACAAAATGTGAATGATAATTTTCTTTACTGGTTAAGGTTATAACAAATACATAAAATTATATCTGCTGAGATAGCCAGATCGTATGACACTGTTATTTTCAAAAAAAACAGTTAACTATAAAAATAAGAATAGTAATCAGTAATTTATTGTTCTTTAAACCTGTTTACACTTAGAAAATTACGAGTTAAGAATAACTGAGAAGAAGTTAGACTTAAGAAGAACTATAAATACTATACTATGTTTAAAATTATATTGAGAAAACTTATTAAGTTGTTAATACATAACTTGCAAATCAGAATTAGTTGAGATAATTTCAGTAAATTATTTGTTGAAAATCACACCATAACTTACAAATCTAATTTTAACCAGTATTATAAATACACCTTGATCAAAGGAGCTTTGTACCATTGACTCACGTAATATCTCAAAGTTACAAATTACGTCATTGGGTAACTTTGTAACAGTTTAAAATTCGATTATTGTAAGAACAAAACAAAAAAGAAAATAGAAATCCATACTAATATTATAAATGCGAAAGTAACTCTGTATGTCTGTCTGTCTGTCTGTCTGTCTTTCTGTCTGTCTGTCTGTATGTTACGCTTTCACGAATAAACCACTGAACCGAGTTTGATGAAATTTGGTATAGGGATGGGTTTAGACCTTGAGAAAGGACATAGGCTATCTTTGGTCGCGATAACCGACATCCAGCGGGCGGAGCCGCGGGCAAAAGCTAGTTGTCAATAATTTATTATCGTCATTTTCTTTAGAAGTGGAAATATTATTTCCGATGTATTTCGAACTTTAAACTTAGCATAGTAAATGATATAAAAAGTCATTCGAAAAATAAAAAAATATTGTCATTCTTGTTTCTTACGTTTGCCTGCTGTATTAAATAAAAAACTAACTGTCACTACGTTACCTAGTTGTTACAAGAAACCCCAGTAGTGTACAGTACCTATTAGATTTAGAATTTCAATTATTGGAAAGTAACTCGTAACGTAATACCTACCAATAAGGCCTAGAGTTCTAGACACCATGACTTTACGTAACCTATTATGAACTTAAATTGATTTAGTTAAAAATAAAGTTTAAACTAAAACCCGACTACGCTTTAAAAAGTGACAAACAAGAAAATATCAAGGATAGCCGTGGTCGTATGCCACTTTTCCCTAGAATATATTGTTTTGTTAGAGTAAGTGGCATACGACCACGGCTATCCTTGATATTTTCTTGTTTGTCACTTTTTAAAGCGTAGTCGGGTTTTAGTTTAAACTTTATTTTTTATTTAAATTTTTTGAGGCAAGGTAAAGTTAATAATTTATACATATTAGAAATGTGGTCATTAAGCACTTTCATTTAATACCAAACACGGCATATTTATCTCAAATTTATTTTTTAATACAGTACCTTATGAGCGCTAGAGGGCGCCACACAAGATTGGGTGACACGTCATATAGCCTATAACCATCGGACAATCAAGCTGCTTGTAACGATACCTCATTTGTCCAGTTCTAATAAGTATTTGAGGAGCTATGAGGGAACAAATGAACATACATACATACATACATACATACATACATACATACATACATACATAGCCTGTCAAAATCATAACCCTCCTTTTGGCTTCGCCATAGTCGGGTAAAAAGGAATAATGGCAGACTTTGTTGAGAAGGTAAACTTTTAATTATGTGTACAGCAGACTTCAATAGATGTTTTTGTTCGCAACAATTGGAATGGAAATTTTCTCAAGAATACGAATTCTCTACTTAAGGTGCGATGTGTATTCTACAATAAACTCAGTGAAAGGTACGTGACTGTGAAGTATATTATATTGTATAACTTCTAGTTACGACTTAACATTAAAATGATAAGACTTTATTATAATATAGCTACAGTTCATAATGAGACGCTCATGGCTAAGTGGTAACCGAGCAGGGTTAGCTTCATTGTAAGGTTTAGCAATACTAGGTAGGTCTGTCTTAGGATTTATCATCATCTTAGTGTTGTGTCTCAATCACATTCCAGACCTTCACCTCGAAGTTTTTTTTTTATCGTGCCAAAAATCCCCACGGATACCACCCCCACGGAGCCGGTGGACTCAAACCGACTAAAACGCACGCCGTCTTGGGTCCACAGTGTCCCCATCTAGCCCCAGTTACGGGGAGGCGCACTCTGCGCCGCCGCCGCGGCCTGCTTCTGTTAGGGTGACAGGCGGCTCCACCGGTCACCCCCAGGCCAGCGCTCATGAAGGACGTCCGGTTCGCCTTCGCTCTGCGCACCTCGAAGCTTGGTATCCACTTTCCAGCTTTTCATTCTTACCCACTCCGCATGATCTTGGGTATCCATGGCAGGGATATCATTACCACGCCCAAGTCGTCTATAAGAAGGTGGAGGATACCGAAGGTATCTGTACAAAACTGTGAAAGACTTAAAGCCGATATAAATAAAATGGAGATACCCTGGCCGACCCAATACTAGCACGCCAGAAAAACAGAGCTACGTATTATAACAAACCCATTAAAAAGACAACAAAATCTAATAAAAGGAGCAATAAAACTGTGTCAACAATGGTTTATTTCTCTCTAAACCTGGTAAGCTATTTGGCCTACTCGTTAATGACAATATAATTAATTTACGATTTAGTCCAATTTGTGGCCTTTTACCGATGTCCTCATTCCCAGTGAATGGCAGCTGGTACGATTTAGTGATGTTCTCTTTTAATTACTTTATCAGAATGAGCAGACAAAGGAATATGCAACTTACATTTGAAATTTTCCGCAAATTAACTACATTACTAAAAACACTTCCTATGAAAATGGGTGTGAGGCACCGCATATGCTGTTAGGACCCCTAAAAGCCGGTATACCGGTATAGGTCGGACGTTTTCGATTCCGTAAGAGCCAATATGAATCAAATTAAAAAGAAAGATAAAGTAAGCGTAACTCCAGCGATGTAAATGGGTGAAATGTCTCACAATCGCCCAGTTGGTGGCAACCCCGCTCGAAGTACGTAAATAAATGGACTTCATAAATAAATGGCTCAAAACTGAAAACCTCGAATACAATAACAAAAAATGCTATGTTAAGGTGATGTGGATGACTTTTTTTTTCATGCGGAAATTCCCTCGGATACCTCCCCCGCCGGAGCCGAAAGGGGAGGTTATGTCGGACTCGAACCGACCAAAACCGCACGCCGAATGCGTGTCGTGGTGCTAGGCCGGAGGTGAAGTTGTCTTCAACATATCACTCGCACCCCGGCTGACCCAGAGCCATCCCTTGCGGTCTGGCCCTCCTCGGGTGTGGATGACTGACAAGTACTACAATATTGCTGTTCTCGGAAAAAATATGTAGCCTAAATGGGAGTAAATTTCGGGGGAATATCGGGCCTTTGATGTTTTGCAGATTACAAGCACCTGACTGAACCTTGAATATATTGAATTTTAATCAATATTGATGAAATTAACAGCTGATGAAGTTCATTGGAAGTTTCATTTTGGAAACTGTTTTTGTTTAAATTGCTATGATAAGTAAAAAGCCTGCCAAGTGCGAGTCCTACTCGCGCACCGTAACTAAAGCTACATAAACCACAATATATTAGAAAAAAAACAAATGAATGACGGTCATCGAAGCACAAATACATGAGTAAATAGCTGTACAAATTTGAATTTGGAATTCCTTACCAAAGAGGAGAAAATCGTGATTAAAGTGGCCAGTACGAAAAACGCCAATTTCATATGTAAGGACCTAATATATTGATTGCGTTGACTTAGAAGTTTTATTTTTACACAGCTTCAAGGCGTTATAGAGCTGAGTATGTGGTATGAATTTTAATTTGATACCTCCACGCATTAATGAAAAAAAGTTCTTGGCCGACGGATAGACAGACAGACAGACGAACAACGAAGTGATCCTTTAAGGGTTTTTTTTTCCTCTTGAGGTCTTCTCCTCTTCCCTAAAAATCGCATCTTATTATTACCAGAGTTGACCATTAATATGGCACTGCACGGATAAATCCGGTGTTCTGACAAAAATTACGTAAGACCTATTCATACCAAAGCGGTATACGCTACTGCTGTTGGCAGAAGTACATACTACACTACACACATATTCAGAATGAAACTCCCCGGCTAGCGTGGCATAGTTGGTGATACAGTAATACTACTGATAACCGACTCTTTCTTACTATAGGTGCTCTACGATAAAGATAACCGATTGGTTTTGAGTAAGTCTAATTCGTACTTGTTTCAGGGTGGTTTGAAATATCAGATATATATTTTATGGTAAGTGTCCTGGATTCCACGAAGGCGGAGGAGAACAGTTGGGGTAGTACTTACATAACCAGTTTCTGGCGTCGTCGTTGTCGTCGTCAGTAAATTATGTTTGTACCGAAGCACAAGAGTCGTGATTAATTACTATCCTAATTAATTATCACTGAGTTTTAGTCTTTACAGTGAAGTTTAATTACTGAACATGACAATAAATTTATTAGCATTTCATGTTTCTTTTAAAGACATTTTTAAGAGCATAACTCCTAGTTTTAAGTTTCTTTTACTTAAATACGTTTAATAAAGTACTTAATTATATTTCTTAATTTACTTCTTAACCACGGGGGACAGAATATGATTAAGTAACGGAGATGCCCCATCGATATTTCTCCTATGCGGGTGGGAAGAGAGACGCGCGGGGTGTCAAAAGTCGAAGGACTTCATAGGTATAACGTTCCTACCGAATGAGTCCATTTGACGTTTGGATGGCACGCGACTCGATTGCCTTGCAACAACTCCGCTATCATTTCCTTCTCCATGTTCTTAACTTATTGGTTGTAAATAATGACATTAAAATGTTCAATTGTTTTTTTTGGTTATCCTTTTTTTCCGTAGCTAGGGAGCAATATATCAACAAGATTTTAACATATTGGTAGTTTATGAGGACGAGAATGGTGCAGGTTATTGACCCCGAACAATCCATACTAATATTATAAATGCGAAAGTAACTCTGTCTGTCTGTCTGTCTGTATGTTACGCTTTCACGCCTAAACCACTGAACCGATTTTGATGAAATTTGGTGTAGGGGTTGATTAGACCATGAGAAAGGAGAGGACATATGCTATGTTTGGTCGCGATAACCGACATCCACGCGGGCGGAGTCGCGGGCAAAAGCTATTATATTATATGTACCTTGTATGAAGCGAGAAGCGAATCCTATGTGGGTAGAGTAACTAGCAAACGCTATTGTACCAACTGATCATTCCATGAAAAAGCTAAATTCGGAACTACGGTTGTCACTATCAAATGATTTCATGAAAAATATTCACATACATACATACTCACGATTGTGAATCCCCGAAGGGGTGAGCAGATGTGCACCCACGTTTCGCCAATTATGATTTTCGGTCCCAACGACGTCATATTTGATGAAGAAATTGATTTAGCAGGCTTTGATAATATTGAGGGAACAGTGGCGCTTTCCTTTAGTTCATGAAATTGTTGATTTGAATAAGATCGATAGTTAATTTCTAAAAATACAAGGGTTTTATGCAATAATTTAAGGAATAATTAAATATTGCATGAAAATTAACGACGCCATCATTTCATTTACATTTATACTTTAGTTGCATAGCTGATAACGTTAGTAGGCATGTGTAAAGACCCTTAAAATTTGAGTATACTTGTCTGTACACACCACGGATCAGAAAATTTTCTGTTCTGTGGTACACACTGTATACGCTTGAAATCATTATTTTTCATTTTTTATTTTTTTATAATAAGAATTTTAGCAACTGAAATTACTAATATTCCCTCTATCCCCTCCAAGTAAGCTAAATTGCTTGTGCTAGAAGTGGGTCATCGTCGGTAGTGTATTTCATTCTCTCCTTCAGTAGTCAAGTAAACAAGATACGCTTTACTGTAAATAATAAAGAAAGCGATAAAATATTTTAACGCACTGATTGGCGTGATGCAGCCAATAAAGATCAACTCACATCAATAGATACCCATAAAGTGTAATGGTTTGGATTTATCATTGGATCGTGACTTTGTTGATGCGTAGACAGAGTCAGTTTTATTACGTGAAAAATGCATAAAACTATCAGTACTTTTTTACAATTTGCAACTTGAACTGAATGCGTCATATTTTTAAACAACTGCGTTTGTTTTAGAGATGTCTATGTACCCTAACTATGGTACAGTCATCGTCATGAACATCTTGAGTACAAAGTCTCAAACTTATCTTAAAACCAAGGTATCCATACTAATATTAAAAATGCGAAAGTAACTCTGTCTGTCTGTCTGTATGTTACGCTTTCACGCCTAAACCACTGAACTGATTTTGATGAAATTTGATACAGGGAGGGTAGATTAGACCTTGAGAAAGGATAGGCTATGTTTGGTCGCAATAACCGACATCTACGCGGGCGGAGCCGCGGGCAAAAGCTAGTTAAGAAATTGTATAAATGCCCGAACTAAATGTGTGTAGGTACCAAATATAAGAACAAGCCGTCAACAGGAGGGGGGAAAACCAAGGAATTAAGATTATTTTGAGCCCTTTGTTTATCAAAATTAATTTGATGCTGACTGTACTTCTGAAAACTTGCACTACCTTTTGTAAATCCTGGAGCATCCTGCAATAAATTGTAAACAAGCCTATACCACGAGGTAAAATGTTGATATCAAACGGTAATCGGAAGTTTGATTAAATTAATAAATAAATTTCATCAGATCAGACATTTTCCGGCTTCTAAGCGATAAATTGCAAGGTTTGATTTTCCTTGTTTACCCTATATCATTGCTCTGAACTTCCAGAAATATAAGAATACCCTCTTTAATATTTTCAATATTGATCTTGTTTTCAATAATATGCTTTGTTTTATTTTTCATTAGAATTGAATACATCCTGTACCTACCGCGGGGATTTTTCATATTTTTCTACAGCTCTGGAGATTGTCATACATTGGAATCCCCTCAGGCTTCACCTACACCAGAGCTAGTGATTGATATGTCGGACTCGAACGGACTAAAACTGCAAGATGTTTCCTAGGAATTAAATGTGCCCTCGAAAAAACATCCCAGGCGCTCCGTCTTGCCTTTGTCACTGATATAGGCACTGCGTTTTCTACCATGTGGCATTCTTTTAATCTAGGTCAGATACCACTAAGAGGCATTTTTTAGTTGCGCCAAATCTGCTTCTGACACAGATACCGACCGAAGCACCCGTGCGCAGTTATGATCTGTGTCAGCCGGTACGAGAGGCTGCCGTGCGGCCTCTCTAGGCAGTCCCCCATGATGGGACCACAAAGAGGCTGACTGAATTCTCTCCAGGTTCTCTAGAATTTAGCCTGGACTAAAAGTATGCTGTACAATGTATATAGCGATCAAGACATAGTTTCACGAAAAAACCTCTCCCATTCATTCGGCTACGTTAAAGAAATTTCTATCATAAAAGGTAACAATGGCTTCACACAATAGGAGTCGGGTGTTAATACAATAAATAACCTTTGGGTATGAAGAATTACATTACATTATTTTATTACCACAAGCTGCTCCACCTATATTCGTTACAACAAAAGGAAAAATAATGTTGTATTTTTAGCGAATTCTATATGAAATGGAATAACGCACTAAGACTTTGTAACACGTAAGGTTATTAAAAGATGTTAGTTTGAATTTTTTGTCATATTTATTTGAATTATAAAGTAATCTGCATCTGAACTAATTAAGATAATGCTGAACTAGCTGTAGCCCGTGGCTCCGTCCCGTTGTCACGGCTCACAAGATCGGATTCCCGGGTATAAAATGTATTCCCGGGTGTATGTGTGGATATTTATTACTCTTTCACGCAAAAACGGCAGATAAATACATAATCTGGATCTACAATTTTCTATACATATAAGTACCTAGTCTTGCGATAAATTATCATGGCGTCAAAAAAACAGCCAATATGAAGAAGAATAATAACATGAGTTATACATAAAAGTTGAGCACATTTATTACTAAGTGGCGCTGTTCTAAGTTTTAATAAAGTACTATAATTTATTTTACAACCTTAGGTCACCAGGTGACGCAATTTCCAACGCAGAATGGGCAGCTAACAATATCTTTTCGCCAATACATAGGCTTAACTGTAATTAACCAATTTTGAGCCGTGAGGAAATTACTGACTTTTTTTCACCCGACCAGTAAAGTGCCAGCGAACAACCACGAAAATCATAATTTAACGCCCTTAACCATGGTACTAAGTATTAACCACGAGGAAATCACTGACAAAATATAATCCTGGCTCAGGTACTATATAGTTTATTCTTAAAATAAGTCACTTTTCATCCCGGAAACAGGTTACCATGGGATGTAGGAACGGAATAATAAGTCCATTCAGTCGCACGCAGCAGCTAATAAGTAAAAAAATATCCCGAAGTAAATCGCGATAAGAACTATGATATTCTCAGCAATTTGCTGATTTAAATTAATTAGATTTCAAGAAATGTTCGTCCCGAAGACATAAGGTAGGTATGTTTTAATAATACAGGTACTTTTCAACAAAACAAGGTTCAAGTGTTAGCATAAAAGTTTTATTCACTAAGCTAGCACTTGGCCTTAGCTAAGTACTTTCAAGTCAGCATTTACTTAATTGATCTACAAGTTAAAGTCTCAAGTCCTTTACAAATTTGTACATTTCAACTTTAAAATCAAAGGCATTACAATATTAACTAATTAATTCAATTATTTCTGTAATCAAAAACTAAAGCATTATATTATAACTTGGAATGTTTTAGAGACTTAAAGTATTTCTTTATTTGAATGAAATTTTTAAAGCATTTATTATGCTAAATTTTAAATTCGAAATACTTAAAGACGCCCTTAAAGACGGATATAAAGGGAAGGGAAATTTAAAGTGATTCAGGTGTGGCTCAATAGCTCAGTTGGAAGAGTATTCCTCCTGTAAGGGAAAGGTGGTGGGTTCAAGTCCCACTTGAGCGCTTCATTTTTCCCGATGTATTTCTTTATTTTAAAGAGTACAGTCAGTACCAAATTGGTCTTTAGGAACAAAGTACTCAAAGATCTTAATTTCCCCCCTTCATATTGATTGAATGTTATGATATTTGGTACATACCACGGAGGACAGAATATGATTAAGTAACGGAGATGCCCCATTGAAATTTCATAAATGTCAACAAAGTGCAAATATTTGTATGCATGATTCTATGTATAATATGTACGTATTTAAAAAAAAAGAAAATTAAGTATGTTTATCTGCATTCTAGATTCCATAACACAAGCTAGTCAAGCTACGCTTACCATGGGTCTAGATAGCGTTGTGTAGAATGTTGTGGAATAATTATCATTCATATCAATATTTAACTAGGGTGTCTCAATAAGAGTGCACTTTTTTCATTTTTAAATAATTACAAGTATTTTATGACAGAGTTGTGATAATTTTTATTGTATTTTAAGGAAGACATGTTCCGATTAAGTATGGAATAAAATATCCGGCATTTTCATGAAATTTTCCATGAATTTTGCACAGAGATGTGGTTGTATCTCACCACGCGTTGGATTTTCGATTTGAATTCAGGAATTTTTTCGGGTTTATTCACACAAACTCGAGATTTCACAAAACCCCAAAGAAAAAAATTGCACGGCCTTAAATCGCACGATCTTGGTGGCCAGTTGACATCAGAATTTCGTGAGATAGTGTGTTCTGGAAATCGTTACTGCAGTAAATCGATGGTTTTTTAATGAGTTTTTACAATTTTAAAGGGTTATTCTTTCGAAAAGCGCTCCATTTTTAATAATCGGAATAATCTGAGGTGACAACTGTAAAATTTCAGAGTTGCCACTTGCATGAAAAAAAATATACCTATTCCAATTTTAAAAAGTTCACTCTTACTGAGACACCCTATACATTACTTACATTTTCTAGCTGTGAGGTATCTCTACTTGTGTGACGCATGCTGATTTTGGTCTTCATATCTGTCCCATTGATGCCTGTTAACAAAAAAATATTTTTCGTATTACCACCAAAGTATTTCAGTCAATTCCAGTTCCCCAAGCAAGAAAAATATTCGTATGTGTTCGCAAATTCAACCTTGCAAGAACCTTTTAATAGAAAATGTTTCAAAACATCTAAGGACATTATCAAATAATAATGATTATCCCCAGCCACACATCGTGAAATAGTTCTCTTCTCGTTGAAACAGATTGCAATTCTCAAGCAAAAACCACGATAATGTCATTGATGAATGATAATAATTCGTCGCATTGGATTTGGGTGTTGGAATCATAAATCTATCAAACAGAAAATGACGTGAATCAGACAGGCTCTTTGTTTTGGAGTAGTCACTTAATCATCTTATGTGACCTCCTTGTAAAACATCTCCAAGCATATAAGTAATGATTCAGCACATAATTCTTCAAAATGCGAGGAAATGTAAAAAAGATTTGTGTTAATGTAGAATTTTTGCATAAAACCTATTGTTTTACTGAAGGCTTCCAGTTGCGTAATCGCTACAGTATATGAACGCGGACACTGTAGGTAATTTGTTCCAAGCTCCTGTAGAATTTATGTATTGCGTCAGAGAGTAAATCAGATTTGCTGGAATTCCTTAACCTTCATACACACTGTACCTAACAATATTACAGTGCGGCTGACCGCAAGGAAAAATATACTAACGTGACATTTATTTTTTGCGAACTATAAAATTGTAAAAAAGCTATAAACCGACTCCAAGAAATAAAAAAGAGGGACTGGTAAGTGAAAAGTAACTGAATTTATAGATTTACTGATCTGTTAGAAGTCAGTACAGTCAGCGTCATAAATATCTGGACAACGAAGTCTCAAAATGATATTTAAACTCTCGTATTCAAATGAAACTGTTTTATTGATTTATATGGTGTTATTGCCCTAAAGGTGTGTACCAAATATCAGAACAATTGGTCAACTAGAAGGGGATCAAAAAACGAAATTAAGATCATTTTGAGTACTTTGTTCGTCAACATTTTCTGATGCTGACTTTACCTGCCCTTTTTTCAACAATTTTTAAATAAATTAAATATTTATAAAAGTACATGAGAATAACTCATGAACAAAGATGAGGTCTCAACTTCTTGTACTATTTACTCACAAATGTAGCAGAACGAGCGTTAGTGTAAACTTTGAAGGGTAGCCCAGTGGTATGGGTAATGGACTGCTGAGACGAGGTCTCGGGTTCGATCCCAGGTTTACCATGGCACACACCCTTTTCGATGCTTTTCGAAGTTATGTGTGTATTTATCGCAGGTTTATAAGTGCCCGGTTGGCAATAGGCTCGCCACCTATTACATTGAGACCTAAAACATAAACTGGCAAAATGTGGGTGCTAGCACCTCTGCCTACCCCTTCGGGGAATACAGGCGTGAGTCTATGTTATGTTATGTTGAAGGGATACATTGTACTCGTATAGTCAGCATCGGAACAATCTTGACTGCTGAGTCTCAAAGTCTTTTATTAATATACATTGTAGGTATTATTGTTCGAACTAAAGGTGCTTACCAAATAGAACAGTCAACAGGAAGGGGGGGGGGGAATGCATTAAGATCATTTTGAGTAAGTACTTTGTTTTTTTTTTTAAGATAAGATAATCATTTATTCGCTTAAACATGAGTATACACACATAGGCATGCAAGGTATTCGTTTCATTTATTGTTTCAGTCATGTTTAGCCGTTTACATATCGGCGTGCAAATGTATCGAAAATGAATTTATTAGTCACATGCAAAACATAATATATGAACGAAACTAATTAAAAAAATAAAGAAATAATATTTGATGTCCAACAATTTGTAAATTTAAAATAAAATTAAAATAAAATTTAAAATAAAATTAGGTATTGTTCAATGTCTATATAAATTAATGTCAAAAATAAAATAAAAATGTCAGAAGGTAACATAATCAAAATATTAAGAACAAATCACATAATGTCAAGAAATTCAGAGAATTCTCAGACAATCACAATTTGTCATTTAAAAAATCCTCAACACTATAATACGCCTTCTGCAGAAGGAAGTTTTTTAGGTGTAATTTGAATGCATTGCCATTCAGCTCCTTCCAATCTTTAGGCAACTTATTGTAAATTATAGGAGCCATACATATTATACTCTTGCGCATAAGAGCCGTTTTTGCCCTGTGCAAGCGAAGCCTACTATTATCACGCCTGTTTCGCGGAACTGCTGTATCCAAGGTCGGAAATAAGCGAGGGTTGCATTTAACAAACATTGCAACTTCAAAAATGTACAGACAAGGTAATGTTAATATTTTATAGTCCTGAAAATAAGTTCTGCAGCTATCGGTAGTTTTTAACTTAAACATAGACCTAATGCATCTCTTTTGTGCCTTAAATGCTACGTCAGTATCTGTTGAATTACCCCAGAAAATAACACCGTATCGTAGCAGAGGCGCAGCTAAGCCATGGTAGGCTATAATTAGAGCATCCTGGTTAACAATGCTGGATAGTAAATGCAAAGCATAGGCAGAGCTACAAATTCTTTTACAGAGTTGCTCTATGTGTGATTTCCAGTTAATTTGTTTGTCAATTGTTAACCCAAGAAACTTAGTTGTACTAACATTTTCAATGATATTAGACTGATATTCTATGTCTATAATATGTGATGTTTTTCGTTGGTTGAAGTGCATGATTTTAGTTTTTCCTAAATTAATTCTTAAATTATTAATGTCTAACCATTGAATTATAGATGTCAATGCATTGTGTATGTCAATTTTATATTTAGATAAGTCATTATTGTCATTAGAAATAGTCAATGTACTGTCATCTGCAAATAATGTCATATTATGTCGGTTAGATTTCGGTAAGTCATTTATATAAAGTGTAAAGAGTAGTGGTCCAAGTACACTACCCTGAGGAACACCGTAAACAACATTTCTCTGTTCTGATTGATGTGATTCCTCATGTTTAGTTACTGTATTTATTCGTGCGATTTCTGTATATTGTTTTCTGTTATTTAGATAACATTTCATTAAATCGAGCACATTACCTCTTATACCATACGCTTCAAGTTTTTTAAGAAGGATATCATGCTTAACGTAGTCAAACGCTTGCGTCATATCACAGTAGATCGCGCATACATCTGTTCCTTTATCAAGGTTTGTCATTACTTCATACAAAAAGTCATAAATTGCCAAATTGATTGTTTTCTTTTCACGAAACCCCTTTTGCTCATCGCAGAATATATGATTTTTTTCCAAATAGTTATATAATTCTTTATGTATATATTTTTCGAAAATTTTAGCAATAATAGGTATCAATGATATTGGTCTATAGTACTCCATGACTTCTCTATCCTCTTTTTTAAATAATGGTTTAATTATTGATATTTTAAGGGCATCTGGAAATACACCTTGATAAATACACATATTGAAAATGTAACTTAAGTGTTCACTTATTTCACTGGCTACAGCCTTTAAAACTTTAGTAGCGATACCATCATACCCAACACTGTTGGTATTTTTTAAGGTCAAGATGATTCTCCGTATGTCTTGGGGTAAACAGGGACCCATAAACATTGATGTTTTTCTATTTAGTATCAATGAAGTAGTATTTTTTGTATTGCTTACTGTAGAAATAGGCTGTATTTTTTCAATAAAGTAATTATTAAATTCATTTGCAATTTGTTTTGCGTTTGTAATTATCGTATTATTGCATTTATTTTTATAAATATAATTTTTGGGTGTATTAAATTTTGATCGATTAATTATTTGCCAAGTTGTTTTCGATTTATTATTAGAGGTTTTGATTTTGTAATTATTTTGTGAACGTTGCGTTAGTAATACAATTTTTTTAAACAATTTTGCGTAATTATTGTATCGTGTTTTATTTATTATATTTGGTTTTAATCTTTGTGTCCATAGAAGTTGTCTTTTTTTCCTGCTACAGATTTTAACTCCTTTTGAAATCCACTTTGGTTTCTTTATCAAATTAACATTTACTTTACACTTTGGAAAACATAGGTCATAAAAGAACATAAAAGATTCTATAAATAAGTTATAGGCCTCATTAGGGTCCTCGGTTTCATATATTTCAGAAAAGCTTATATCGCAAATGCACTGTTTAAACTTTCTAATGTTTATTTTGTTATAATTACGTTTTAGTGTATAATACTTGTCGATAGCACATAGTTTACTTACAGGACATTTTAGTAGCTGTGCAGTATGATCGGAAAGACCAAACTTCAACACCTCCGCTTTACAAGACTTGACAAAATCATGCGCAAAATTATCTATACACGTTTGGCTAGCAATTCGTGTAACTTGGTTTAGTGCTAGTTTTAGATTGGAGTTAAGTAGAATGCATTCAAATTCCTTTGACTGATTGTTAGATTTTAAAGTGTCTACATTAAAATCACCGGCAATTACAATATTTTTGTATTTTTTTGCTGTTATATATTTTAATACAAAATCCAATTTAGTAAAAAACTCAACAAGATTATTTGTGTTTGGTGTTCTATATATGCACAGAAATAAAATGCCATACTTGACAAGTTCCATTGCACAACATTCAAATGTTGAGGATAGAGCCATTTTCGATACTTTTGGTAATTCTTTCCATTCGTGTCCGTTTCTTACCAGAATACACGAACCGCCTCTTCTCACATTATTTCTGCTGTAATGTGCAGCCAAGCTATAATTAGGCACGTATAGATGACATTCATCTCCTTGCCTCATGAAGTGTTCGGTTATACAAATAATATCTACTTGTTTATCTTCTTCCAGTAATTCATTTATTTTTATCGTAAGAGCGTTCGCTTTTCCAACCAGTCCAGCTATATTCTGATGCAGTACATATAAGGGATTAGTCACGAAAAAGGTCATGATTAGCTTCTGCTTCCTGGCTAATACACACGGCGTTGGATATATTGTAAGTTTGTATGTCAATAATCATCTCAGATAAGTCGTCAAATATGGTTTTTAGTCCAAAATTATTTATTACACCATTACGTCTGCCAAACATAGTGAAATCGCAACGTAGATTTTTGTTACTATCCAAAAGATATGCGTGTTCATGTGTCATTATATCTAGATACAGAAGGTTGCTAAAATTTTCTACTCTCGAATTGTATATAGAGTAGTAACCGTATCTGTAAGTCGGTGAACATATTATGATATTTGTGTGTTTAATTTCCTGTAGTAAACTTCGAATATGCAACACAATATCAAAATAACAATCTGACACCTTAAAGTCCTCTTCACCCAGTAATATAACACAATAATCCTTGTAAGTGAAGTTTAATAGCTTTGCCTGTATGTTTTTTAATAAAATTTGTATACGTCCATGGGGCGTGATGTAATGACAGATCTTTGAATCCTTTAAAGTATTCTCCGCAATTTGAAGGACATTATGTATGTTATCAGCACTTATAATACATATTTTATTTTTCTCAGTTTTCATCTGTACCTTGCTCGTTGTATTTGAGCTTTGTATTGTAAGTGCTTCTTTATTTTCTGAATTTTTGTACACTATTTCTGTCTGAGTATGTTTATTATTCTTGTTTATGTCTGTACTTAGGTTCTTCCTCGTATTTGTTTGTATATTTTTATCTGGACTATTTGTTAAGTTTTTATTCAAGTCTTTGTCTTTATTCAGATTCACGAGTCTATCATTCTCCAATGTTAGGTTCTCGATTAAGGAGTGAGCACTCCGTAATTCTTTTCTTAACTTCGTAATTTGTTCACGTAATTGACAAATTTCATCTACGTCATAATCTGACATTTCTGGCATACTAGTGACAGTGTCCTCTGTTGGTGGAATTGCAGCCTCACTATCATCCATCGAGTCTGATTTTGTTCGCGTGCTTCGCTGTCGGAATGTGATGTTTTCCAAGAAATTCATCCTGTACAAATCCTATTACGTATTTGTTAAAAATGCAGACGGCTCACAGCTTAAAATGCACTTTCCAAAAACAGTATTCGAATACTGGGATTTGAACCCCCGACTCGTACGCACATAAAGCGGCGGACTATGCCTCGAGACCAACGGTACATTAATTGAATAGCATGAAATAGTCGATCGTATGTCTTGTTGATAAATGACTGTGTGAACAACAGATGTCAGCACTGTATAGATAGTTCAGTTCACTAGTCCTCTGTGGTTCTTAGTAGTACACTGATTTACCACTTGGTGGAGTTACTGTAGAAAACTGTTTTCAAATAAATAACGGATTTTGTTTTGATTAGAATTTTGATTTTCACTTTGAATCTACGAGTTTTTCAAGATTGTCTATTGTATTACACATCTGAGCACATATTGTTTACACCTAATTAAGTTGTTTTGTATAGGATTCACTTTTTGCACTCCGTTTGTAAGAAATGTTCGTGAATGTGGGCAGAATTTGATTATCACAATATCTTAGTTGTTTTTATATCTAATGCTTCACCAACATTGTCACAGTTTATTTACGAGTTTATAAACACTTTTTTGAACTATACACTTTCCGTAGATCGTTATAAATATTTTTGAAAGTAAATATTGGAGGAGCAATTACTAAAGCCGTGTTTACTAATTAACTTTTTAATTGTTCAAATGTTAATTAACTTTTAAATTGTTCGTTAAGATCTGATGCTGACTGTACTCTATTTCTAACCTATGTTGAGTACAATTGGTGCAAGCAGAATGAGGTTGATTGAGTAATCCTCTCAGAGGCCTACTTTACAGAATACCTAGTACTGTATAAATATAGATTATATGTATACATGTAAGTTATATACATAGTATCTGTCAAGCCAAACCGCTCTGATATTAAATATACTTTATGAATTGACTAACATAAAATATAGTTGGGTTTCTCTGTATTGAATACCTGTACCTATGTAGATAATAGTTTATACTACAAGATTATAAATGATAAGTGATATCACAATAGTTTATGGGCATAATTTCGAACGTTTGGAAAAAATTACCACCTAAAAATCATACAAAATCATTTAAAATAATATAAATTAGAAATTATAATAATATGATGAATTGAGAAATTATTATTGTGATAAAACTATCGAAGATGAATGTTTCTTTGTTATTTTTCCATAATTATATCGCTAAACAAATGTTGATGATATTTGATTTAAATAGACTATACTCTAGAAAAGATTTTGTATACTACATAGTTTTCAAACTTGCTCAAGACCTAAGTACCTAACGGGTAGCGGTTACCGTGGCTTATGAATAGAATTATCCCGGGAACCGGGAAATGGTTTCTGTGTGTTGTGGGTGAAAAATATTAGGATTTCCTTGGAATCAGACTACGACACGTCTTGCTGAATTCATTTATTTCGAGACAAAGACAAAAACCTGAGTGATGTATGTCAGCTTTTTACAAAGTTGCCAATGTACAATATTACTTTCATTATAACGATAATACCTTACAGTGGGAACACTAGCAGTATCGGGTGTAGCTGCTATACGCCCGATACTGATACTATTCCCCACAGTTTCGCATAGTGTTTTTCGGCAATATTAAAACTATAAAAAATAAATGTGGGCTGAGTCATCCCTAGACTCGATATTTCCGTCTTAATCTAATAGTCCAAACTCTAGACTCAATCAATCTCAGTCAAAAAGTTACACTCGAACTAGACTAAGTTATTCATTGAACATTGTTAGTTTTCTACAAAGAAACTAAATCAAGAGCAAAATTATTTTTCGTACATTGAGTTAAGGTTCATTTTCGATTGAAGTAAACCTAATATGGGAGGAACAAAAATATCAATCACTAAAATCGGATTCAGCTCATATATACAAGAATTCTTATGTGCAAGAGAAAACATAATTATAAGGTTAGCAGGTTTTTAGGAGTACTAGTAACCAATATAATTACTAATTATATTGATGTTAGGCGGATTCGAACCAATAATCTCTCGATCGTTAGGCCAATCCGTTTTCTTTCAGTTTTTAATAAGCTAAAAGAAAACTGGTCGACTTCCAAAAAAATCCACAAGAAGCCGTTTTAACGAAGCGTGTTTTGGCGAAACGGCTTTGCCCATCTGTATAATTATTTCATCTACTAGTGCAACGTCACTTCCGGTTTGGAAGTGGCACTGACAGTACCACAGGCTCATTTAACTGACAAGCCTGTAATTATCCCTCGTTTTCGACGGGAGCGTTTCAGTACGATTGGAATTGAAAATTAGGCTGACATTATGGCATTTACAGCTATCATGTCTGAGCAAATATAGAGAGAAGGCGGTCTAAGCAAATGTGAACCTGACGCAGTAACCACAAATCTCTTAATCTCAGTATCTCTATGTCTCCAAATATATTATATTCGATGCTAAATAAAATCAATTGGTATGTGAACCAAATTAAATCGGAATATATCACACCCTCAAATGAGTATTCATTGCCTTGCCTCATGTAGCATGGAACTTTGATCCTTATTGTCAGCCTTCGTGTCGTGGTGGTAGTGAACGCCACTGCCACGCAGGAGGCGCGGGTTCGATTCCCGCTCAGTGCAAATATTTGTATGCATGAATATGGCTATTTGTCTGGGTGTTTCTATGTATATCATGTATGTATTTACAAAAAAAATGTATTTAAGTATGTTTATCCGCATTCTAGATTCCATAACACAAGCTACTTAAGCTATGCTTACCATGGGTCTAGATAGCGTTGTGTAGAATGTTGGGAAATATTTATTTATTTATAAATATTTATTATTTACTATTACGAGAGATTGAAAAAAATAGTTAGGTAAGTTGGGTAAGATACTAATAAAATACTAATGTTTTCATAATTAGGACAATAAGAGTAAGATTGCTTATATATAGTCAATGAAAATGACTTACCTGGTATTGTCGATGGGCTAACATGTAAACAGAATATCTTCCTAATCGTCCTCTTCATGATCCTTGGATCAATGATATATGATCCGTAGACGAGTGGATCCATGCAGGAGTTGGAAACAGCCATGATGAAGAACAAATCTTGAACTCTGGCTGAGACATGTACCGCTGATTTGCGGTCTAGCATGTACCTGTTGGAAATAAACAGAAATAAGAAAAAAAGATCAGAAGAGCCGAATAGAAAGAGGAGAATTTGGACCATCCTATCCCTTCCCATGCGGTGCCGTACAAGACGACTAAGGGATAGGGCTGTTTAATATCAGACAGATTCAGCCTCCGATGCATGGCTCGAGTCAATAATAGTGCCCAGAATACGGTCATAGACTCATCCCTATGAAGTGGGGCCGAATACAATTATTTGTTAATTCACCTCTGTCTAACCCTCTGGAGATAAAGACGTGATTTTAACTATGCATGTATGGAGAGGCAAATATATGGGACCCCACAAAGACCTTAGTAGACCAAGTCAAGCCGGTACAACTACTGATTATATTACTGTTGCAGGCTTCTGACGCAGACTTCATTCTCATAGTAGGGAGGTCAGACGGTAGTTAGTTGATATATAATCGTTTAAAAATTAATTTTCCGTAGCAACATGGAATCTCTAAATATCCGATAAATGGAACAGGCGGTGAGCGTAGTTTTGTTGTTACAAAGTACGACTCTGATTGCAGTATATTGTGTAGAGGTCTTTTTATGAGTGTATGTATAATTTTCTTTCCTTTTCTCAATACTTACCAATTTAAAATGTGCAATATCTATGTACCTACTGAAGTTGGAATCATACGTATCGTGCACTAGCTCGGCTAGCACTAGTGATACCTTAAGTTAAGTTTAAATTAATTGTATGTATTCTTATAATTAAATAAATGTCGTTTTTCCTTTTTCGCGTTGGTGTCAGCCGAATGCTCCTTGCCAAATTAGAAAATAAATGTGGACTTCATACGCCCACGAGTTCTACGCCTACGACCATCCAAATTAAAATTCCACTAAATATTAACAAATGATCTACAAATAAACCAACTCAAAATACTTGACACGAGGCTCACCAAATGATTGTGTATTTATCTGTAATTATTTTTGGGATGATTCAAGAAAAAGTGTAATTATATCGGTGTATTTATTAATTTATTTGTCAATTAGTGTAATATTTACAGAGTATTTGGCTTTTGTTTGCTTTGTTTGATTGCTTAAATTATACAGGGTGTATTTTTGTGAGGGGTCAGCAAGGGCAGTGTGCCTTAACTGTTATATTTATAGCAACACATAATCACCACATCAGTTCACTGCATCAACTTATTGGATCATCATTATATGTCACATTATCAGACAAGTTTCAATGGTATTATAGAATTAAGTGACACGGCAAACGCTATTAAGAAAATGGGAGTTGATAATAGTAGGTATAGTCAAGTTTTAGGGTTGTATGTATTACACTAGTCATAATGAAAATAAATAAACTTCAATTCATATAAAATGTATTTTGGGGTTGTAAAGGGTAAACTTTTCTACGAATAAATTAACATGATGCAGTGTGTAGCAGAGCGTATTATAACATTGCAGACTATCTGAATGATAAAAATGCTTAGGATTAAGTCGCTCTAAGTCAACACAAGAAAATTATTGCACCTACAAGACAACCTTTTTTTTAAAAAAAAGAATAACTGAGTTTTCTGGTAGTGTTTCTCAGTACCTTATCGCGCACTAGGTAGGTAAGGTAGGAGGAAAATAATGACATTCCAAACAGATTTGCAATGTTTATGGAATATATTTTTTTTAAATTTAAACTTGAAAGTAATAAGACACAATATTGTAAAATAGACATTACGTAAGATTTGTTCTGCCCGAGTGGGTTTCAACTAAAAGAACGTGTTGTGGACGGGTCGTAGCGTGCACTGAATAAATAAAACTGCATCTGAAGTAAATTCTCTCAGCACTCACAAGGAATGATACTGGATTTTTACTTCAAACAAATATAATGTATAAATCTTGTAGGAAGGAATCCAGAAGTTTTTGAATTTATCAAGGGATTCCTTTTTATGTATTTTTAATTGCATGCACATTTTGGGTTTTTATTCTATTTCAATTATTCTTTACTAGCTGATCCGGCGAACTTTTTACCGCCAATTATTTTCCGCCCGCGTGGCGTCCGATCCTATACCCGCTGCACCCTCTACTATATTAACACCTTCTTCTTGAATCACTCTATCTATTAAAAGTAACCGCATCAAAATCTGTTGCGTATTTCTTAAGATATAAGCATACATAGGGACGGACAGACGCAGAAAGCGACTTTGCTGTATAATATGTAGTGATTTGCTAATGTGAACTGACTTCAGAGGAGTTCCATAATTTAGACAAGATCTGGTCCACCATTTGTTTGATTTTCATGAAAAATATAAGAGATGGTAAGAAAAGGTATGAAAAAATCGTAAAGTTATTAAATTCTCGTCCTGGAAGTTCAAAAGTTCAAAGTGCAATCTACCGTTTACAATTACTCAATCATTGCAGTGAAGTTTTTATTTTTAGAATAAAAATAAAAATATTAAATAAGTATTCAAAAATAAAAAGGTACCGAATAAAATATCTGATGAAAAATTGTCGTAGTTTAACGAAACCTTTTAAATTTAATCGATGATAATTGTTAATTAAAATGCATAAATTCTTTGCTCTGAATCCAATAAGATCTAAGATACTAAGATCTCTATAATTTGTCACGTTTATGGCCAGTATTTTGTTAAAGGAATTTTCATCGTCCCACGGCGGTCCCACGCCATTACGACGAATATTAAGTGATTTTTAAATTGAGGATACCTACTATACACAGTATTCGCTAATAGCCGAAATAAAGCGATGTCAAAATAAAAAATGAGAGACATATTTTTCTGCGTATAAATAATCTGCGGTAGCCTAGTGGTATGGGTAATGGACTGCTGAGACGAGGTCTCGGGTTCGATCCCAGGTTTTCCATGGCACACACCAATGACTTTTCGATGCTTTTCGAAGTTATGTGTGTATTTATCACAGGTTTATAAGTGCCCGGTTAATGGCAATAGGCTCGCCAACTATTAATAATAATAATAATAACCCCGCAGGGGCAGCTTGTGGCGAGCTGTTGGTGAGTGGCGACACCACGAACCCTGATTCTCCCGAGGGTTGGAATTCATTCCGCCCCGCCTCTTGTGCTTGCCTTTATTGGCTGGCCAAGAGTGGAGTCGCAAGAGCGGAACCTATGCTCCAGGTTGGAAGTGTAAAATGTCATAACGCCGGGGGCCTGCTGACCGACTTCTGTATCGCGATCTTGCACCCCGCAGACTCACCTCTCGACAACCTTAGCCGCTCAACGTGTGTTGCTCCATGGCCGCATTATGCGTGGCTATTTTAATGGGGCCCATGCAATGAGTTGGCGAGTCACCACCTGCCTTTTTAACAATTTTGAGACTTATTGTCATGGCAGGCGTCCGCTAGTCTCCCCCCATAGCCCATTCACCAGTCCATCCAATACTCAACCCCATAGCCCATAATCTAGTTTCCATTATTCCAATAGTCTCTGCACCTAGCGGGGACCATCCCCGGGTGTATCATATTGTGCGCTCGGGGGTGGTATCCGCCATGTGTGTCTATCCCTAGCATATTAAACTCTCTTAAAAGGGCCTCTACGTCTTGGCTTCGGCCCGACGCACGCCTTCCAAAGGCCCGGGACTCCATAGTCCCGAGAGTCACGGAACGGAGAAACATAATAATAATAAGAGAGCCCTAACCACCGGTAGCTTGGTCCCTGTACCCGATGCCGGTGGGGTACCTACTATTTTTTATATTTTTAAATAGATGTTTTTTTTATATATGTATTTAAAAATATAATTTATAAGTTTTGTTAAATGAATAAAGGAGATAATAATATACGTCTTTATTGTACACCAAGAATATAACAATAGGTACATTGAGAGATACATAATAGGTGGTAAGTACAGATGGCGGCCTTATCGCTCTGCGGCAATTTCTTACAGGCAACCATAGGATGGAGAGAAAAATAGGAGAAAAATGTTTTTGGGCAGTTATGTGTACATATAAATAAGAAGAGAAAACAATAATAATGAATAAGAAAACGCATAATCATAGTAGCTACCGGTGTAGGTATAGGTTGGTATAGTATATATAATTACAAACATAAACATACATACTATAAATATCACAGAAGATGTCTAACTTATTATATTTAAACATACATAAATATACCATATAGTAATATCTTTGTAATTCCACTTTTGTTAGAGAGATAGGTAGTACTCCCTGACTAGTCTTTTAAAAACAAGTAAGGACTGGGCACGCCTGGCAGTCACTGGCAGAGCATTCCACAACCGGGCAGCTTGAACCGAAAAGGATTTGTCGGCAAAATTAGTGGAATGGCTCGGCATTTTCAGTCTCAGATTCTCTGATGATCTCAAAACCCTCGAGTGAGTGTTGTGCAAGAATTCAAAACGCTGTTTAAGATAAGAAGGGGTTAAAGGATTGAATAGGATGTTGTACAGTAAGGAGAGAACATGAGCATTCCGGCGAAGGCGTATAGGCAACCACTTGAGCTTTCTACGAAATTCAGAAACATGATCATATTTGCGTAATCCAAATATGAATCGTATGCAAAGATTTTGGAGTCTCTCAAGCTTATTAAGTTGGTCTTCAGTGAGATCTAGATAGCTGGCGTCGGCATAGTCGAGAATGGGAAAAAGAAGAGATTGTGCGAGCGCAGTCTTAGTGGCGGTAGGTAGGAAATTTTGCAGCCTGCGCAGGGACCCCGCCGCAGCAAATATTTTCCGCCTTAATTCTAGGAGTTGTGGCCCCCAGGATAAGCGACTGTCGATAACAATTCCCAGATTTTTTACTTGGTCACTATAAGGGACTATGGTTCCGTTGCAAGTCACTTGGGGTAGGGTAGACCAATCTATTCTATCAATCAACCTAGAGCTACCCACAATAATGACTTGTGTCTTGCATGGATTCACTTGTAGACCGTACGCGGCGCTCCAGCTGCATATCGATATCAGGTCAGTATTCACTGTGTTGACCGCTTCCGTCAGTCTCTCCAATGGGGCCCGAGAGTATATCTGCAAATCATCAGCATACAGGTGGTAGGAAGAAGATAGTTCGTTGGTGATTGAGTTAATAAAAACTGCAAAGAGTAGTGGAGATAAAACGCCGCCTTGTGGTACACCTGCAGTTGTTGTACACCAAGAGGAGGTAGACTCTTTGACACAAACACGCTGCCGGCGACCAAACAGGTAACTACGAAACCAGTCAATCACCGTTGGAGATATGTTAAGAGTGCTCAATATGCCAAGTAACACGTCGAAATCTACGGTATTAAACGCATTGCTGAAGTCTAACAGGGTTAATACTGTCAGCTCACCACTGTCCATGCCTGATCTGATATCTTCCGTAATATGAACCAAAGTAGTAGTTGTACTGTGACCGGGACGAAATCCGAATTGGAGAGGATTCAACAGAGCGTTTTTAGAAAGAAAGTTAGAAAGTTGAGTGTGAATGAGACGTTCAAGAACTTTAGAAAGAAAGGGTAAGATGGAAATAGGGCGGTAATCAGAAAAAGAGGAAGCATTTTTCTTTTTAGGTATAGGGATTATCTGAGCCTCTTTCCACGCCTTTGGAAACACGTTTCTAGATATTGAGGAATTTAGGATACGACACATTACGGGAAGGATTTCGTCAATGATAGGGTGAATCATATTACGGCTGATACAGTCCGTACCCATTGCGTTAGAAGTTATTGACATTACGCTCCTCCTAACATCACAAGCCGAGAATTGACTAAAGGAGTAAGGAGAGCAGTTGGGAGTTGAGCCACATGAAAGATGCTGTAGTGTATTTATTTTTGCCATTTTATCAAATTTTGGCGAAGAGGAGAAGTGTTCATTAAGTGAATCTAAATTTACGTTGTTAGGGATCGAGTCTTGACGAGATTTGCCAACTCCCAATGTCCTTAGAAATTTCCAGACTTTTGCTGGATCCTCGTTTTCCACAGAGTTATGAATATAACGGCGTTGCGCGTTCCTACACACCCGATTGCAGTGATTTCTAATGGCGACATAGTTTTCTCTACATTGGGACTTAAACATAAACTGGCGAAATGTGGGTGCTAGCACCTCTGCCTACCCCTTCGGGGAATATAGGCGTGAGTTATGTTATGTTATGTTATGTTATGTTATGTTATGTGATGTTATGTTATGTTATGTTATGTTATGTTATGTTATGTTATGTTATGTTATGTTATGTTATGTTATGTTATGTTATGTTATGTTATGTTATGTTATGTTATGTTATGTTATGTTATGTTATGTTATGTTATGTTATGTTATGTTATGTTATGTTATGTTATGTTATGTTATGTTATGTTATATTTTTCTAAGAAATTTTTCTATGTATTCACATTTATACAAAACTGAGAAAACTTAAAAAAGCCATTAAGTTTTCTTTTAAAGTCTAAAAATAATATAATGGAGGATAGAGGAGTGAGGTGGCAATTTCAATATTTTCATGTTATCTTTATTCTATTTCGATTTCAGAAATTCTAAAATACATTAACTTAATCGAAATGTTACAGACAAAATTAGTGCTAGTAGCGTGAACACGTGACTGCAATTGAAAAAATACAGAATAAAAAATAAACCCGGTAGATGTTTCAGATAAAGCTAAAGCGAATAATAAAATTACAAGATGGCGGATACTGAGAGAGATACAAAATGAGAAAATGTAATATCGATATTCTGTTGTAGGAAAAGTTTTTCACTTCTGTGCGATTGAAAGTTCTTCATAAATTATATTAGTCGGTTGGTAGTTGAAGTATTTTAAGTAAACATTAGCAACTTTAAGGACTGCTATTAAACATATTTTATTTATACTCTTTTCTATATTTCTTACAGTTACGTTACGTGATTTTATTTAAGTGTATGTTCTTTTGAATAAAAATATGAATACTTAGCTATAATTCTGTCTTTAATAATTCTTTATTAATCTGTAAGGAAAGTGAGACCCGACATTTTCAATTTCATATTGATGATGACTAATCCATAATATAATTACAAAAAACAGTGTAAGCAATATCTCGATTAATATTAAAACGAGATGAAATATTGCTAATAATGCCGCCATTTCTATATTTTGTGAACAATTGCTGCTTTTTCCTCATTGCTTACTCTGTCGAAAATTAAAAACAAAAAGTAACAGATGGATAATAAGAATGTACCTATTTATAAAATTTAATCTTGATCGACCTTCCTACACATATAATTGTGCTGTTACTTTTCCACCCTATTTAACTATTTAATTTTTTAACCTTCCCAGTTTCGCTTCACGGTATTCACAAAGGAATAATCCTATATAAACTAGGATTTAACCCTATGAAAAAAACACTTCAAAAAGTTGAAAATAAATTAATAAATTTTGATTCAACGGTTGCCATGTCGGGGGACCCTAACTGGTTAAGCTTTCCGTTATATTATTGGAACAATTCAAGGTCCCCCGACATGGCAACCGTTGAATCAAAATTTATTAATTTATTTTCAACTTTTTGGAAGTGTTTTTTGTGACGGGGGTTTTTAAATTTTTAATTTTATTTTTATTTTATACTTTTTAAATTGATCTACTAGTCAAGCTCTTTCATTTGATACCCATATTGAGGGAGTTATGAAGAAATATGTATTCCGACATGTTGTGGTGGCGGCCATCTTGGACCGATTTTTTTCAAACATAGCTAAGAACACTCCCGACTAATATACCTTTCAAACAAAAAAAACTAAATCCAAATCGGTTCATCCGTTTGGGCGCTACGATGCCACAGACAGACACACACACACACACACATACACACACACACACACACAGACACGTCAAACTTATAACACCCCGTCGTTTTTGCGTCGGGGGTTAAAAATAGCGTGAGGTGAAACGGGTAAGGATTAAAAATAAAATAGTTAAATAGTGTGGAAGAGTAGAAGTCGTTTATATGCAATACTAGCTTTTGCCCGCGGCTCCGCCCACGTGGGTGTCGGTTATTGCGATCAAACATAGCCTATGTCCTTTCTCAAGGTCTAATCTACCCCTATACCAAATTTTTTCATCAAAATCGGTTCAGTTGTTTAGGCGTGAAAGCGTAACATATAGACAGATAGACAGAGTTACTTTCACATTCATAATGTTAATATGGAAGTAATAATAATAATAATAATAATTTATTTTATAAAAGCGTAATACAATGTGTCCATCTCTAAATAAAATTTAAAACACGAATTTATCATAAAGCATGACATATTTATCAGAGACAGAGTGAACGTCAGTGTCTGTGCTAGTATTAAACTGTGTTACAGACACTGGCGCCATCCCCTTACATATTAGAGCTAATTTGCTAATTTCTAACTATTGAAGGTACTGCTTTATACATTGTAAACAGTTCATTGCAAGTTACAGCTTTTTTGTCAGAGATATATATTTAAATTGTACATTGTTTGAATAGGAAAAGGAAATACAATGCAGTATAACAGGGTGATCAAAGCAGGATTTGATGTGTGTGTGTGTGTGTGTGTGTGTGTGTGTGTGTGTGTGTGCATGTAAATAAGAGCATGTATGAGCTCTGAACTTACTAGGTATGTGGTTTAGGTACGTAGGTAGGAAGTTTTGTCAAAAAGTAGTTCTGTCTCATCATAGGTCAGTTTTTGTAAATAATTTGTGATCACATTTTTACAATTCAATTTTGATAGGGAGTATATGTTACAGCTTTTGTTTACTGTATTGTAAAGGTGGCAACTAAGACTCGGGTACTGCCGGTCCGCGAGGGCGGTTCTAGTTGCTACGGGTTGGCATACAATATATTTCCGACGTTTTTGTTGTAGCAGTAGTGGATCATAGGCTAATGACTTGTGCTTGCGTAAAATGACATTTAGCGCACACAGCTGACGGACGGTAAGTACAGATGCGTCTTTATAAAGCTGAGTAGTAGGATAACGGTACGGCTTACGGAGCATAACCTTCAAGACAGCTCTTTGGGACCTCTCAATACGAAGCAAGTAGCTATTAAAAGCACCACCCCAGGCAGCTATACAATAACTCAATAGTGCTTGAGCTAAAGCAATATAGACAGTTTTTAAGAGTGGTCCCGTAAGTACACTTCTCAGTCTTTTTATAGGGAATATTAATTTCCGAACCCGGGACACCGTCACATCTATATGCTTCTCCCAACTCAGTATGGCGTCAATGTGCACTCCTAGATACTTTACACATGAGCTTCTGCTTACCGAAGGACAACTGCAAGGCAGGAGCATAGAGTGACACAAATGGGCCCTTAAATCTTGCATAACGGGTTGTGTAAAGGAGTTTGCTGAGAAGGCGATATAATTAGTTTTAGAGATATTCAAAGTAAGTAGATTTGCGGTGAGCCAAGTCATCACTATGCTAAGTGCACTTTCAGCTGCGCGATGAGCAGCTTCCCATGTTTTTTCACTTATTACGAGAGCAGTATCATCAGCATAGACAAGGATCTTACAGCATGGGATTGACAACTGGCACAGTCTGTTTACATAGATGAGGAAGAGACTGGGACCTAGTACGCTACCTTGTGGAACGCCAAAAGTTAGGCTCACGTCGTTACTTATATAGTTATCCACCTTAACTCGTTGACTCCGGTTAGTGAGATAGTCACGGAATAGATCAAGAGTGATATCTCTTATTCCTATCTCCTCCAAAGTACTAAGCAGGATGGGAATAGAGACCGTGTCGAAAGCTTTGGCTAAATCAAGAAATATACCTATGGTTTTGGTCTTGCTATCAAGGTTTTTAGTGATTCGATTCGTTAGCTCAAGAACAGCATCCTCAGTCGATTTGCCCTTCCTGAAACCATATTGGTTTGAAGCAAGTATTTGATTGTGTTCAAGATAGCTAAGCAACCGTTTGTTGAGAAGTTTTTCCATGATTTTGGACAACGTGGTAAGCACAGATATAGGTCTATAGTTCTCGATTCGGCCTCCATCCCCACCCTTATGTACCGGGGTGACTATAGCCCTCTTAAAGGTATCTGGGAAAATGCCTTTCGAGATGCATAAATTAAAAATGTGGGAGATTGAGGGAATAAGAACATGTTTGGCAGATTTAATAACAGAAGCTGGTATATTATCATGGCCCGCCGCACAATTATACTTCAACTCTTTGATTATGCCATCCACCTCTGAGAAATCTGTTGGAAGTAGTACGAACGAGTTACCTAGAGGATTGGTTAAGCAATCGAATGTAAAATCTGTTCGGTTCACACGGTGTTCCTGCTCAATCCGCTGCGCAAGATTTCTCCCAACATTAACAAAGTAATTATTTATAGCATTGACCGAACATTTTGGGTCATTGGCTAGATCAAGCAGTTGATCCGATTTACTTGCTGATGAAGTATTTTTATACGTTATAGTCTTAATGATATCCCAAGTGGCTTTAGGATTACCATTTGCCTTCGATATTTCATTCTGGTCAAACTCACATTTGATACGTTTCAGCAGATTGTTGCAGTAGTTGCGATATCTTGTGTATGTTAGTTTTGCAATGTGATCGTTAGAATCCAGCATTGCCTTCCTGTGAAGCCGATCCCGATTTCGCACGCACTTTAAGAGGCCCGGTGTAATCCACGGCTTAATTATCCTCTTTTTGTGAGGGATTGTTTTATTAGTGCTATGTTTGCCTATTGCATCTGTTATTATAGTGACAAGTTGGTCCGCACCTTGATTGGGATCTGTACTAGTTAGGACGTTTGTGAAATCAGCGTTTTCTAAGCAACTTGTTATATCTGAGATATTTAATTTCCTAATTATGCTTTTAGGCTTCGAGGTATGAAAAGAGTTTCGTTCAACGCTAAGTAAAAGTGGTGCGTGGTCAGTAAGATCTGAATCTAGAACAAGTGTTGTGGAGGGTTTAGCTGTCTTTAACAAAACATGGTCCAGGCATCTACCGGAATGTCGAGTCGGAAAAATATGGGTTGGCAGAAGTCCATGAAAAGACATCATATTTAGGTAATCTTCAGAGTATGAATCATCGCTACCAGGTCGGATATTCAGATTAATATCTCCAATCACTGCCACAGTTGACACTGTCGACAGGGAGTCTAATAAATCGTTCAGAGATTTAAGGAAGTTAGTTGCATTTTGGTAAGACGGTGATCGATATATTGCAACAACAGCAGTGTCCCGGCCCAGCTTTAGGACAAGGCAGTTAGCATCCTGAATGACTGGTTCAATTATATTATGATTTAAAGAAGAATGTACATAGATTGCCACTCCATCATTTTGATTACTATGTGCGGACCTAGCTGAGACGAATCCATCGAATATAGGCATATCCGCAACCTTAGACAACCAACACTCCGTGAGGATTATGACATCAAGCTCAATACCCGTGGACTGCAGCATGACATTGAGAGCATTAAAGTTCCGGTTTACGCTGCGAATGTTGGCATGAACAACGTTTAGGGCTGGCTTGGTAGTATTAAGGTGCATAAGGCATTGGTCCGGCAAGCTAACAAGTGACCGTGAGATATTAAATGATTCTACACATTCTATAAATTGATTTACGTTGTTGAATTTTGTAATTTATATTGTGATGACCAAAATATGTTAAGGCTGTAAGATACTATTGATTGAACTACTTCAATATAGTTGAGGTAGCTAGAGTATGGTGTTTCTGAGCTGAGGAGAATGTGATATTGTTTTGTGTCTTGGGTGTATAGGTGTACGTATTGTGTTACGTTACGCTTCTTATGAACTAGGGTATGATTAGATATAAGTATAGGCAAGTTACAGTTATTTATCATGTACAACTTAATAATTATAAAAATATCAGACATGGGTGTAGAACTAGAATCATGACATAAAAAGCAAGCAGTGACCACATCCGAGCACAAAAGAATAGTAGTGACCAGAAATTGAAAAAACCGGTATACTATGGCATCCAGTAAAATCAGGCCAGGGCTGTTAACATATAGAATTAACCATCTTAACAATAGAAAACAAGCCATAGACGAGTGATGAGACATTATTACAACAGATTCCCCACAATGTAGTCACTTGCTAGTTAAAAGCCTCAGATTCGCTTCGGATTCTATTTTAATTTGAGGATCACCCTCAGCCTTTCGCAGATATATCGAGCCTCGTGAAGTCCAGCAGTAGGAGTAGGCATTTTGTCGTGCATACTGCCGAGCCGCATAGAAGAGCTTCTGGGCGTTTGAAGTTAGGGCTTCAGAAACGTACACAGGCTTAGCGGGGCAAGTAGTAAGTATGCATTGATCGCGTATCGTTTTCTGTACGATGCAGTAAGGGCGAGTCTGATTCTGTCACCCAGCACTTTTGTGTCACTAGTCACTACCTAGTACTGAGAATTTTCTAACGGAATAACTTAGTATCACTTTACGTTCCCCGGAAATTGAAAACTCAGGCAAAACAGTCGCAGTCTCTCTCGAAACAACCTTTGTAGAAAAGCGTTATATTGGTTTTCCAGTAGCCTGTTAAATGCAGCAGCTTCTATTTTCTTCCTTAATAGGGAAAATAATATTTATACTAGGTATAACATGTGTTCTTATATCATGACTTTACAAGTAGTGCATTGGGATATTTTTACCCACAACGGAACGGAGACGGTCTATGCGTTTGGGGTGGGAGGTTGTTTGTGTATTTGTTTGTGCAAATCCATGTTGCCATTTTCTCCGAAACTGCCAATACAATTGTGTAGCTATTTTCAGTTGTGGCTTCAGCTTTAATTAGAGCATGTTCTTAAATAAGTGTTACAATGACAACTCAACAGGGGGCGCTACTGCGAGCATTTGTAATGCAAAGCAATGTTGCCATTTTTCTCCAAAACTACAAGTCCGATTTTGATACAGTTTTCAATTATTGGTTTGGGTTTGATTGGTGCATGTTCTCAGATAGGTGTTACGGTACCCACTGGGGGCGCTGCAGTAAACATTTTTAGGGCAAAGTCGTTCTTTTTTTATTTCCACTTGTATAGCTATTAAATTCTATTTTGACTGCCTAAAAATATTCCCACTAGTACCATTAGTAGTACCATTCATGGCACTTCTGCTACGCAGGGGGTTCGATTTCCGCTCAGTGCAAATATTTGTAAATATGAATATGTCTATTTGCAGTGGTCTAGATGTTTCCCTTCTATGGAGAGTAGGTACGTCAAACCGTTTGTCACGGTAGTCATTCATGCAAACATACGGCAGTCGTCACGGCTAGTTAGAACCATCAAAAGTTCAAAGACGGGTCCAAATGCAAGACCTTAGTATCACCAATGGGTAATAGTGCAGGTCAGATGGCAGTCAGTAAAGGAGGTTGATTGGATATTAGTTACATTATTAACATATTATATATTTTTACACTTGAATGCTTAGTATAGAGATTTATACTTGAAGGTTTTTATCAGCACCAAGTATTTATCGATGTAAAACGTGAGTTTTAAGAAAATGTTTTTGTACACTTTTCAAGAACAAGTTAAAGTGACCAAAAACATTTTCTTAAAACTCGCAAATGAATAATGCCAAATATACAAAAAGCGAAGTAAAATAACAGATAGGTATTATAAGAAAATAAATTCTGGACAGCTCTTCAGGGGATGCAAGAAAATTTTGAAATATAATTATTCCAAGAGCACAATATTTTTACAGATAATTTCTCGAAAATATGAAAGGTAAATGAAAAATTCAAGCATAATTTCTGTAGACTACCTGATTATAATTTTTGACTGAATTTTTATAGCATTTTTAATGCTAACTTTAAAGTTCGAAAAACATCGGAAAAAATAAAACGCTCAAGTGAGACTTTAACTCACGACCTTTCCCTTACAGGGGGAATGCTCTTCCAACTGAGCTATTGAGCCACACCTGATTCATTTCAAATTTTCCTTCTCTTTATATCCGTCTTTAAGGGCGACGGTGGTGCCATCTACCAACATTCTTACGAACTGTTGGAAACAATGAATGATTTTTCAACCATTTTTAAACATTTTCCAATGTTTTTCGTACCTGATTATAAATAAAAATTCAATATTGAATGTATGGACGGGGGTATTTTATCCACAAGTTAAAACACGGATAAAAGGAACACAATCTCCAAAGATCTCTTGGGAGATCCTAGTAGAATAACTATTTCATTAGGATCTCCTGAGGGAGATAGTTAGGGAAGCGGAATGTGCCAAGAATTTTACTAAAACGCATGACGTAATATAAAAACAGAGAACTAAAATGATTACTGCCTACCAAAAATATATAAAAGTGATCTTCTTCTGTCGAATTGACGGCGTTTCCACTCTCAGATTCAGTGTGCTGCTACCTGGATTGCGTTCTCGGAGACGCTCATAAGTTTCTCCGGTGCACAAGTTGTGATGTGCATGCAGCTCACTTTAGCAGGTAGCAGATGGCAAAAGTGATTAAGCCCTTTTTTTATACCACTTAGGTGGCAGACAAGCCCACGGCCGGTGGGCCGTGGGCTTGTCTGCCACCTTAGTGGTTACTGCGGCCTATGGACGTATGCAACACCAGAGGCGTTACACTCGTGCTGCCTACCCTGAAGAAACCTTCTAATGCCCCTCTTGAAGAACCCCATATTGTAGTCGCTTGGGAAAACCACGACAGGGAGTTCATTCCACAGCTTGAGCGTGCGTGGGTTTATGGTACGCAATTTATGGTACGTAATTATCTCTTGGCCGTAATTATCGCTTATTATATCATCCGCCCGCGTGGATGTCGGTTATCGCGACAAAACATAGCCTATGTAAGGTCTAATCTATCCCTGTACCAAATTTCATCAAAATCGGTTCAGTGGTTTAGGCGTGAAAGCGTAAATATAAATATATAAATCAATGTAAATGTACACAAAAATGGTATTCATTGACAACCTCTGTGGCGTGGCGGCAGTTAAGGCGACTGCCACGCAGGAGGCGCGGGTTCAATCACCGCTCAGTGCAAATATTTGTATGCATGAATATGGGCATTTGCATTAGTCTGTGTGTTACCTATATATAATATGTATGTATTTACAAAGAAAATATACAAAAAGTATGTCTATCCGCATTCTAGATCCCATAACACAAGCTAGTTAAGCTTATCATGGGTTGCGTTGTGTAGAATGTTGTAGAATATTATTATATGTCGTAATTATACTTACCAAAGCGTCATAGTAGCATACGGCAGCCAACAGCAAGCGAACACACTAACTATGGTGACTGTCATCCTCAGTGTCCTTCTCCTTGCGCGAGCCAGTGGTCTCTGGTCTGATCTCCTCAGCATCACTCGACTGTGATCGGAGTGATTGTATTTCTCTGAAAAATATTCAGAAGCTTAGACAAACATATTTCTACGAACTAGAATAATAATGAAATAGTAGGGAGGTATACCTACAATCAAGACTATTGCTAAAAAGTTTTTTGCTGTACCTAAACGTTATGTGAAGTATAATAATTATATACAGAATTAGCTGTCATAAGCGGTTCCGCACGCGTGGTACTTAAACTTTCTTTAACTCAGTAGCAATGGTCCTAATGATTAGTTTCCAAATAATGTATGACAATCTACCAGAATTTATGATAAATAAAAAGATATAAAAAAGATACCTTTCAAACTTACAAATAATATCGCTTTCTATTAGGAAAATATTTTTAGAATCGGTTCAATAGATCCAGAATTACTCCCTACAGTCCCACAAACTACCTATTTACAATATTCATTAATCAATGAATTAACCCACCGCAGTAAACTACTTGACATAGGCCTCTCCCAATGTGCACCATTTTCAATATATATACACAAAAAATGTTTATAGGAATTTTACATACATACATACATATAATCATGCCTTTATCCCCGGAGGGTTAGGTAGAGGTGAATTAACACATTTATTTTAAAGGAATTTTAGCACTTGAAATTCCTTTTGGTAAGAACCGTCGTAGAATGTCAGGAAAATGCAGTTTAAAATTGCAGTCGCTACGATTTTGGAATTCAATTTCAGCAGTACGAAAATTATAGTACCTATTCCAAGTATATTTCGCACAGCTTTACAGCATTCAACCTATAAAAGCTGTTGCATTGAACAATGTGACTAGATAAAATATAACTACATTGGACGTATATATAAAACGGAAGTAAATTGAAGATATAACTTAAGTAGCAAAGGGAATTGAGAGGGTAAAAGAAACAGATTGCAACTCGTGAGTAGGTATAGAATTTATGGTATGTCCGAGCTAAAGGTGTATATCAAATATCTTAACAATCAGTCAACTGTTAGGGGGTAAAAAACGAAATTAGGATCATTTTGGGTACTTTGTTCGTCAACATCTTTCAGATGTTGATTTTACGACTCGGTACAGCCCTCTCAATATAAATCGTCTAGGTACTATTGATCCTTACAGATCGTGCGTGTCTATTGAAATCAAAGAACTTCAATTTATATCCTACTAGCTTTTGCCCGCGGCTCCGCCCGCGTGGATGTCGGTTATCGCGACCAAACATAGCCTATGTCCTTTCTCATGAGCTAATCTACCCCTATACCAAATTTCATCAAAATCGGTTCAGTGGTTAAAGCGTGAAAGCGTAACATACAGACAGACAGATAGACAGACAGAGTTACTTTCGCATTTATAATATTAGTATGGATAACAACTACCCCACTTTCCTGTAGATCGTATTCCTGGAATGTTCTCGTGTATTATGTAAAAGTATCTCATTTTACTGTTAGAAGAAAGCTCTCATATAATCAAAGCAATTTAATCACGGAAATATTTTTCTGACAAGTTTTGGGCAGCAATCTTAGTTATATCTTCAAGAAATGATTCATGGAAAAACCACATCGGAAATTGCTTGAGGCGCCCCAATAAGTTACGAGATTCTCATCTAGTTTGGAATCTATTTACATACTAGCATTATCATAAATAATTTATGCGGTCTTTTTCAGTTTCACAGTGTTATTATTATAACCAGATTTCCTACTCACGGCTAGAATTTAAAAAATAAGAAACTTACCAGAATTTTCTTTAGAATTCTTAGATATCTCGTAGAATATGCATGCATAACACACTGTAATTATCATCAACGGTAAGAAGTAGACTGCGCATAAGCAAAACACATTATATGCCAATTCTTGGTGTTGGTTAGCGAACGCCTCGAACGAGACACATTGCTGGAAATCTGGCACACTCGGATGGTTCATCACTTGGAACACTAGACTCTGTAACAATGGAAATAAAGTTCATATTACGATAGAGAACATATTATAAAATCATACTATGTGCTAAATAATCGATAGCTTTATAAACTGCCTCTTTTAAGAGTGGATAAAAGTAGGAAAACATTCTTAGGCACCGAGGCCAAAGCTTAGGATGTGTCCGGGAAAATACGCTAGATTGATAATGATGGTTCTTGAAAAGCCAACAAAATACTGAAAATGATTGCAAATATGCAGAACTTTCAGTAATATCTGTTTAGATACATTCGTTCCTGTTTATTCTTAATTTAATATAAAAATGTAAATTTAATAGCATGTTCCGCTTAGCAAATGTTTAATCCAGTAGAATTAAAAAGAATAGCATATTTCAAACAACACAGAGCACACAACAGACTCAAGGAATGTGGAGGACGCAGCGATGAAGAATGTTTGAAAATCTTATTAAGTTCATGTAATATGTTTTCTTACTAGACTTTTTCTTGGTTCGATCCATTTTACTGTCAGACGCGTAGCTCCACCATGAGTTTACACCGAGCAGTATTCTTGGCAAAGTTCCTCGATGTGTTAGTGCAATTTTACGTGTTACACAGGCGCTGCCATGTGTCATTTTTAATCTCATGTTCATAAACTTAATATATACTTAAGTTTATGCTCATGGTAGAGTTACTGGTCAATGTTTCCAATTCACTAATGGTTCAACCGACATCAATTTAAACTAAACTTTATTATGTAAATTACTTTCATTTTGTTATACGTGGAATTAGTAGAAGTATAGTACCAGGCTTAATCAAAATACTCAACTTATTATTGCATGCACTGCGCAGAAATATGCAATAAATTGAATTTGGGAAGTGGCGTAGCAAGGAGGTAAAAGAATTATTATGAATATTCCCCTCGAAAGAAGCTGATACGGGTCAACTAAATTAATATTAGTTGACCCATATCGGCGTGTATATACCGGCTATAAAAATGAGAATGCTCATTTATTTGTTTGTTTATTATTTCGCCGCAATCCGATCAATGTCGTAGACATTCATCCAATTACGATGATGCTGGAGTAGTCTTTGTATACAGACCCGTGAAGATTTTTAAGATGAAACAGCTAGTAAATGAATGAAGTAAATTCGTCCACATTTCATGATTTTCACCAGTCGTTTAACAATTCATTCTTTAGTTCTTCATGTAGACGCTTTTATTATTTGAAATTGTACAATCATTCGCACTACAGGTACTACATACCAAACACCTTATAACCAATGGGAAGATAAAATTTCTATGATTAAATTTGACGCACCAAACTATATTATAAAGCCTTTTAAGAAGTAGGTAAGCCTATTTTTAGAACTCGTTGAGAACATTCTGTGACTAATTTAATTTCCTGCCAGGTAAATTAATGAACTTCAGGCAAAGGCAATTTAATATATGAGGTTAAGGCCCTCTATTCCTGCAAAAGTAGGCATTTATAGCGATCCCGGCCGCTCGTAAAATATTACGCGCGAACGCAGTGACGGTGAACTCGGCGATGACCCCACCAGCGTCACAGTATAGAAATATGCAGTAGGAAAACTTGATTTGACTTAGAAAATTAAATGCAGTTTTTTTAACTTTATTTAGTTATATGATTATATATATAAATATATATAAATACGAAATTAAAAAAACTGTATGAGTTTGAGAACTGTTTGTTCTATGTGTTTAGTTGCTTGGGCGAAAAAAACTTACTTACATTATAATAATAATAATGCTTGTAATTTTACAAACATTTGTTTGAATTGATGCTAACGGTTACTTTATATAATCGCACCGTTCGTCGTCGACAGGGCAGTTAAATACCTAAAGTTAACGAGATTAACAACTTTTTTCGTGCGGGAATCCCCTCGGATACCCCCCTGCCGGAGCCGGAAGGGGAGGTTATGTCGGACTCGAACCGACTTTTTAGTCGGTTCGAGTCCGACTGTGGGCACGCCGACTGTGGGTCGTGGTGCTAGTTTTTATGAAGTATTTATATAAATTTACACTGTACCTTCTTTTTTTTCCGTGCGGAAATCCCCTCGAATACCTCCCTTACCGGAGCCGGAAGGGGAGGTTATGTCGGACTCGAACCGACTTTTTAGACGGTTCGAGTCCGACTGTGGGCACACCGACTGTGGGTCGTGGTGCTAGTTTTTATGAAGTATTTATATAAATTTACACTGTACCTTCTTTTTTTCGTGCGGAAATCCCCTCGAATACCTCCCCTGCCGGAGCCGGAAGGGGAGGTTATGTCGGACTCGAACCGACTTTTTAGTCGGTTCGAGTCCGACTGTGGGCACGCCGACTGTGGGTCGTGGTGCTAGGCCTGAGGTGAGGTTGTCATCGAAATATCCCTCGCACCCCGGCTGACCCAAGGCCAGTAATTCTCCTGGGTCTGCTGGGGTGCGAGAGATATGCTTTCGGCAATCTCACCTCCGGCAACCAAGGACCCAAGACGGCGTGCGTTTTAGTCGGTTTGAGTCCGACATAACCGCCTCCACCGGCTCCGTGGGGGTGGTATCCACGAGGATTTTGCGCACGATAAAAAAAGGCCCATAATTAAACTAACCTACCTAAATATTAAAATTATTCTATCCTAAACTAAAACTAAATTTATATTTATTTACACACACACAAATTATATATACAATGTACGAATATTGTAGGTACTAGGTACCCCTGTATTGATATAGATAAAATATGAATTATAGAAAATAGTAAGTAGCATCTTCAGTAGTAATACTGATATTCTTATACTATGGCGCTATGAGCGTAATATTTAGGTATGATAATTTTTTAAATTACCAATCGGAGTTAGAAATTTAGTTTATGGCTTTGCACGACTTCTTTAGCTTGCGTTGTTTATTGCCCATATTGAATGACTTGCAACAATTTATTATAAATACGTAAAACCGATTGATTGGTGCACGAAACTGTCGCGCAAAAACTGACACAGGTCCTACTTCGGTAAGCGCCAGCGCGCGACTGGCGCAACTTTTCGGGCCTCAGCGGCGCGAGCACTCGCGAATTTAGTAGGTATTTAAATATAACTTTAAAAATTATTTCATAATATAGTCAAAATCTGCGAAAATGTCTAGACATATGTAGTGGCTTTAGTTTAGTACAAAAAATTTATAGAAAGCATAAGTAATTTAGTCATAATATTAAAAAAAAAATAACGAAAAGGGGTAACTTTGGGATTTTTTTCTATCGAGTGAAGTTCATCAGATCTGGTAACTGAATGCGAATTTGACTAGACTGGATCCTTAACTAATATATATCTTTTTTTCGAAATTTAAAACGCTTTTTCCTATGATTCAAATGCTTTTAAAAAACTCAAAATGCGGCCTACCTGGCCTTAAGTGCAGTTGCAAAGGGTTGTTATAACATAATTTCCTTATATTGACTCTAAAATCGTTAGGAATCAGATAGATGGATATTTACTATGTATAATATACTATTTTAGATATAAATGAGATGTTTTCCTTCAAACGTAAAATGTATTTAATTATCAACATTGAATTTTATGTTGTTCATCCTTTTGCTTTTATACAAGGTGTGGCTAAACAGCTGAACTGAGACCGAGGAATGAGAAGCAGTCTCTACTGTAGATCTATCAAGATTAGGATCTTTCAGACCAAGCCAATGTAATGCACCCACTGATTAATGGACGAGACTCTAGTACAGGCTTTCTTCTCGACGTTGAAGGACCAGATGGCCTGGTTAAATCGAATCGTATACCTCAGTTAGAACCGAAGGTACAGTGAGCACAGATCGATCTTGATAAACAAAGTGCTCAAAATCATCTTAATTCTTTGGTTTTCCCCCTCTTTGCTGACCGATTACTGTGATATTTGGTACATACTTTTAGTTCGGACAATTAATTCAAGAATAGTAGATTATTGCATCGAGCACAAAGTAATTCACTATTGCACTGAGTGCTCTAATCTAACAGGCACCTGGGCAATATAAATTACTTAAGGCGAGGTGCATAATCTGCTTTTCTTTAAACTATTACCTATAGGAATAGTAGATAAAAGAAACTCATATCAAACAGTTAAAATAGAAGTTTAAATATTGAAATTAAAAGTTATACTTGAGCAATTATTAAACGTTAGTAGCAATCATTTTTTGAATTTGGAACAAGTAGGATAGAAACAAATAATACGTACGTAAAAAAAGTATTGATATCGGCTGGCTGAATAGAGCTAATCCATTGAGATTGGCACCTTTTGGTGCGATTAAAAAATAAACTGTGCAATAATGAAATTTCATACATTTTTATTGCTCTAGAGCATTAAAGACTCGCTTTGTACTGAGTTTTTAGTGTGATTGTGACGAAATTAAAGCATAGTTGGAAGAAAACAGTTTTATATACTCTAAATAACTTCGTTTTAAGATCGTTTTGATCCTTTGTAGGTCAATATATTACTGACGCAGACTGTTCACCAAGAACCTCATGTGTTAAATATAAACTAGCTATTATGTGAGTATATGCACTTGGTGGCTTTATTGCATAGTGGCAATCTCTTCCAGACAACTATTGGACGGAATAACGAGTTAGAAAGCTAGACGGTACGTTTTAACATTACATTCTCAGAGAATCTTATTTTTTCAAATAGTTACAAATAATTGTATTATTCCTTGTCTGCCAAATCACCATCTTCTCGCTGTTTTCGATTGCATCAGACAAAATACATTTGCTGATTAGCAAAATACTTTTCTCATAATGTGAGGTGGCAATTTTTATGTATCCATATTACCTCACATTTTACACCTCAATAATGATTATTTATGTGAATTAAAGAATATAATTAATTGTCACCTTTATCTAATAACTCATACCCAAACACAACACGCCAAAGGAATACCATACCACATACCACCTTCTCAATATACACACTTTAACAAAATACCGACATGTTCAATATTCCGTCTACTTCGTATTAACTCAAAATTAACAAACCCTTTTAAGAAATAACACGAATTACTTATCCATTAATTAATCATACATACATATACTCACGCTTTTCCCCCCGGGGTATGCAGAGACAACCGCTCGCTAGTACTCGCATACTTCACAAGCGCCCTATACTGTTATTAAACCTTTCAACAAACCCGCCAGTTTCGGATTCATTATTAAATTAAATTATTCGTGAAGAGAAAATCTGGTACAGTCAACGACAAAAGTAGCTTAACAAATCAGATTTTTTGGATCTCCTTGGGTCTTTACATTGTATCCACACTAATATTATTAATGCGAAAGTAACTCTGTCTGTTTGTATGTTACGCTTTCATGCCGAAACTACTGAACCGATTTGATATACCTAGGGATAGGTTTGACCTTGAGAAAGGACATAGGCTATGCTTGGTCGCGATAACCGACATCCACGTGGGCGGAGCCGCGGACAAAAGCTAGTAAACAATAAATGAAATATGAATTGATACGCCACATTTATCATCATTTTTAAAATTACTTATTTTATATTTAAAAACATTGTCTATTTCCTCACCACAAACCAGAATAAAATACTAATTATATGGTTCTATTAGAAATGACTACTTTATTTAAAGTGATTAAATTGATGATTAAAAAAAATATGCCATAGCTGGTGCCTGTCAAGAATCTGAATTACAGGTCACAAGGTCTGCACAATAGAGATGACTGACTGCTTCAATAAGGATAGCATAAAACAAGTTCGCTACAATATCAGCATGCTCATGAATGCATGCTTTCTCATGTGTCTTCACACGTCTTCCAATGTAAGAAGCAGGTTGTAAATATTTTAGTGCTAAACAACTTTTGTAGCTGACTGTACGTCTCAGATATTGGAAAAATTTATTAAGGGGATAAATAGGCGAAGATAAATGCTCTCTGCATAGTATGAAATTTATTCAATAAATTTGTTCGGATAAAGTGTATAGTAACAAGACAGTTTTATAAGTTACTAGCTTTTGCCCGCGTCTCCGCGCGCGTGGATGTCGGTTCTTCTTCCTCTTAGCGTTAATCCCAGTCGCATCCGAAGCTTTCAGCTTGGAGTCTGGGGTCCGCTTTTACCAGTCTAACTGCGGATTTGGCTGGACTTCGATATTTTCTGTTGAGCGACTGCCATATGACCTCCACAACCCAAAGGCGATATCGAAGCATTGCAGCTTTTTCATTGGACTTTTGAGGGTTCCAACTACCCGTAACGACTGCCATAGATGTTCGTATGGCAACCGGGACCGACGGCTTAACGTGCTCTCCGAGGCACGACCAGACCAATGCAAATACCCATAATCATGCATACAAATATGTGCACTGAGCGGGGATGGAACCCGCGCCTCCTGCGTAGCGGCCGCGTTCACTACCGCTACGCCACGGAGGCAATCAAGTCCGCGTGGATGTCGGTAATCACGACTAAACATAGAAAGAAAAATCTTTTATTTAAATTTCACACAGTGGGCATCATACTAAGTACAAATAAGTACGAAAAACATCGGAAAAAATTAAATGCTCAAGTGAGACTTGAACTCACGACCTTTCCCTTACAGTTTAACCCTCTAAAGGCAGCATAATAAATGCTATAAAAAAATCATTTAAATACACACAAGTATTTCTGTGGTTTAAGCGTGAATGCGTCACATACAGACAGACAGACAGTTACTTTCGCATTTATAATATTAAGTATGGAATATGGATATTTTCTTGAGTGTTTGAAGCTACGTTACTTTTACTTAGTAGTTAAAAAAAAAATTTAAAGTATTCCTTAATGTACCGTCAGTAAATTAAATAGTTGGACACAGTGGACACCAACAAATAGTCTGTTTATTTGTCACGCAAAAAATTGCCCTTTTGGAATAGTTCATATGATACCATCCATCCGTCCATTCATTCAAATACACACAAATAGTGCAGTGGTTTAGGCGTGAAAGCGTCACATACAGACAGACAGACAGACAAAGTTCCTTCCGCATTTATAAAATGTAACTCCGTGATGTATTAATTAGTCACCACACGAATTCACACCCACTATTGCTTTAGAAAACGTACCAGCACAAAGCAAGCCAAGAAATTAAGATAAAGTATGACGATTCCTTCATATTTCCATTCCTTTACATTTCTCCTTTTGAGGAGGATTTTAGTATTCAGATATGGTTCTTCATAAATCAGACTGTTTTTACAAAGGCGGAGAAAGGTCACTTCCAACTTTAACAAATTTGTCCATTCCATACCTTAATTCGACCCTTAATTTTTTATGTCGGGTTTGAACCTAACATTACATTGTTGTAATGTTATTATAAGGTTTTTATTAACAAGAAACCATTGTTACGAGTTATCCCATAACAAAGCTTTATGGATAATAAAATGTTATTTAAAAAATCTTTTTTGGCAGCAGTAATTATGATAATTTTAATATTTACAATTGAGACTCGCTTTTACAGACGAGTTTAACCGATTGCCTTCAACATAATAATATTTACGACCTCTATTGTGATTTACTTAAATCATGCATTATCTATAATAATCTATTTCAAGTTCATTCCATCGCTCTCTTGAACCAATATCGGGTATCAAGTTTGTTCAGGTGTTCTGATCAACCGTTTTCCAGTTTTTTTTAGTTAGAGTATAATGTAAGTCTGTATAATGCAAATTAAACTATTTTTACTTAATAATATAATGGTGGCACTCTGCTTAACGGCCTCATCAGATGCCTTTTCACGCCCGCTTAAAGGACCACACGATGCACCATTAAACTTTCATTGCCTTCTTTTCTTATATTTTTAAACTTAAAGCTCTCAGCGCGAGAAATATCTTGATTACAAAGTCTTAAAATAATCTTAAAATTAAGTAAGTAATTAAGAGCATATGAAATTGTTTTACTGATTCAAATCACCAAGAGGATGAATAACATGAAATTCAATGATGATATTAAATACAATTTACGTTTGAATAAAGACATCTCTTTTATCTCAAAATAGTATATTTTAATTTTCTTGAACTGAGTCCCTATTGCTGTGAGGCCCGACGCCCTATCACGTCTTTACATCAAGTCTCTATCCTCTATACCTCATACAAAGTCTTTATACCTCTCCAAAATATCTAAATGGTGCCTACTTTGGAGATATATTTTACGTAAAAAGATGATATGATGCGGGGTCATTCAATTTACTTCCAATTATCTTTATGTAAGTCTGCTATTAGGTATATGGTGAGGTATGGGATTTTTGAATCGATAAAAAATATTTCAAGTTTTATATTTATATTAAGTATTATTTTACATTTAATTTTTTATTTTATCATCTTTTAAGTGTAAAATGAAAAGAAATTAACTATTTTTCTTTAATATGCTCTTCAAGTTTTATATACTGAACACTGAATAGTGAGAGTATAAAGCAAGTAGAGTTTTAGAAATTGCTCTAAAATATTTATTTCAAAGAAATATTTACAATCTTAATTTCACAGGCAATGTGCACTTGTCAGCAGCAGAAAAATAAAATAAAATGCCTTTCATATTCTTCTTTCAATTTGGGAGTCAACGTTAGGTATTATACTTTACTAAATTTCAATTATCGTATTTCATTTATAGGTCAATATTTAGTGCGTAATTGCTTGTTACAAACCAAATATTTGTACTTTGCCTTTGCGTGGGTTGAGCTAAAGAAGATTTTAAAAAAATTGTGCATTTTTCCAAAAGCTTCAACATAACGCATATTGAAGGAATTTTTACAGCATTAAGTATGCTAACTATACAAATCAAATACATAGGGAAAAAGAATCTTCTCGGGCGGGACTCGAACCCGCAGTCTTTCCCTTACAGGGGGAATGCCTGACCAATTCGGCTACCGAGACACGGGCGACGTGGCGTCAGGCATTCCCCCTGTAAGGGAAAGACTGCGGGTTCGAGTCCCGCCCGAGAAGATTCTTTTTCCCTATGTATTTGATTTGTATAGTTAGCATACTTAATGCTGTAAAAATTCCTTCAATTGTTTGGGCGCAGTTATCAAAAAATCAATGTTTAAAAATGATTGTAACATCATTCATTGATTCCGATAGTTCGTAAGAAAATCGGTAGATGACGCCACGTCGCCCTAAAGACGTATAAGATGGGAAATTTGAATCATATCGGGCGTGTCTCGGTAGCCGAATGGTCAGGCATTCCCCCTGTAAGGGAAAGACTGCGGGTTCGAGTCCCGCCCGAGAAGATTCTTTTTCCCTATGTATTTGATAACGCATATTGACACGAAGAAGCATAATGGAAAGATGTATCATATGGGTAGTGTGTTCGCTTGCTATCTGAGATAGTATGTACCAGAAAATATGTTATTACTTAAGTAAAATCTACACAGAGCAATGAACTAAATCGCTGAACCAATAAACGGTATTGGTAATATCATCTAGTGGAATATTCAAAATAAAATATTCCAACAGCCTGCAGCCTAAATGTACAATCACGCTGAAAATTATTATGTATAAATTATTCAAAAGCTATTATATATTCATGATACGAACGACAATCCAACGCTTGACACTGCTATTGAATCATTAATGTGACGAAGCAACAACAAAATCAGTTTGAACCACTACAAGTAATTACCTGAGGAACGCTGCACAGAAAAGCGATGATCCACGCTAAGTAGAGCATCATCTTGCTTCTCTTTCTCGCAATTGCCAGCCTCAAAGGATAGAGGATAGCGAAGAATCTGTAAAGAAATATTTTAAATTTTAAAAAAAATCATCAGCTTGGGGGAATTTGATCTAGGTTGTACTGTTTTTCTGTGTGGACCTCTAGTACTTTTTCAGAATAACATAGATTAAAAATTATAAAACTCACGATACCCATCCTCACTTTAACCCCCATAACTTTTAAATGGCTCAACCGATTTTCATCAAACATGTCTAAGAACACTCGCACATAAGTCAACTTTAACACAAAAAAAAATTATTCATCCGTTCGGGAGCTTATGATGCAACAGACAGACAGACAGTCACGTCAAACTTATAACACCTCTCTCTTTGTGTTGGAGCTTAAAGGGTAGTCTAAGTTACGCCTTTTAAGGTAACTATCAGTGCATTTCCAATGAAAATTCCATCAAAATCGAAACTGCCAAAGGCGTTGCCATAAAAAACAAACAGATAGAAGGACAACAATTCCATTTTTTTTAAAACTTGAGCGAAAGAAAGAAATTATGTTTTATTTCGCTTGGCAATAATTAGACATATCAACACAGTATATTATACCCTTAGATTCTTGATACCTGATATTTTCTAAAGTTTACGCGAATGTCACTCATTGAACCTACTTTAATTGTAAACATTATACCTAGTAATTGTGAGTAGGGTAATACCACACACAGCCAAGTAGAAATAAACGGCCGCCTCTCAGCTTAATGCTGTCCGCGTTGTAGTGGAGGCGGATAGCGCTGGTTTTCAGAGACGGCCGGCCAGACAGTGGGTGCGACATTTTTTGCGAGTAAAAAACTTGTAAATAATCATTATATATATCGATCTCTAAGAAGTTGTTGCTTGAATTGTGTACTTCAAAGACCGCCGAGGCGTAAATACCTACATTTTCAATTAATTTCTTATCACGGTTATCATCTATGTTTTGCTAATTTATTAATAATACGTAATCTAAAATTATCGTGCGTGTTTCGTTCCGTTATGTTGTAAAACTACAAAAACCACTTCTGGAAACATTATTGATTATTAAATGTGAGACTAAAAACATAAACATCAATTGATTCTGAACAGCACGACGATATAATTTCTCAATTATTTAGTTGAAGAATACTAGAAGTTAACTATAATTACTTACACCCCCACTGCTAAACTAAACTCCTGGTGTTAGCAGTAGGTTCACGTCCGTAGCATGACAGCCAGGATTTGAACCTGGGTTCACTCTATCCTAAGTCTGTTTTCTTAACCCAAACATGAAATATATTTTATATTTATAATCTACAGGACGAGGTAGGAAGGAGAGTTTTTAAAGAAAGAGATTTTACAGAAAATTTTATAAGACAAATAATATTTTGCTATTATAGATCGGTTAATAATTAGATGCCCCTTAATTAGTTTATTGAGCCTGTTTTCATCTGATTAATTAGTAAATATTTTAAGCCTACAAACGCTAAGCTAAGCTCCGGTTGATTGGACTATTGCATTAACTCTTCAGTTGCATGAGTTCGATTGTCAAATATGAGTTATTAAAAAATTAAAAACCCGACTGCAGTTCAAAAAATCGAAACAAGTATAATAGCAGGCAGTACCCATTTGTAATCATAAATCAAAAAGAAAATCAATGGCTACCGCCTATTATTATCAAACTTAAAAAAAAACCTTTTTTATCAAACCCTTTATTTTATTTTAAACTTTTCACTCATTATATGACATAATTTTATTATATTTTGTAATCGCTTTCTGATTCCCTTCATTTTGATACCCTACTCGATAAGCTTGAGTAATTATTTTTGTCAACTCAAATTTTCCGCACCTAAAATCCATTGTTTACTTTTTAGTGACAGTTTAAGTACCCTATGACACTCGGGACATTTTCATCATACGAAGTCGGTGAAAAAGCATCGAAATAATGATACCTTTGTGTGTGTTACCAGACTAAAATGTACCTAAATCACCCGATTAGGTTACTAAAAGGATTTATTAGAAACTATTCAGTAGAATATAAATTCGGTCATCGGTAAATGACTCCACCGTCGCCTTAAAGACGTATAAGATGGGAAATTTGAAACACATCGGACATGTCTCGGTAGCCGAATTGGTCAAGGCATTCCCCCTGTAAGGGAAAGACTGCGGGTTCGAGTCCCGCCCTAGATGGTTCTTCTTTTTCCCTATGTATTCGATTTGTTAATGCTGTAAAAAATCATTATCAATGTTTAAAAATGATTGTAACATCATTCATTGATTCCGATAGTTCGTAAGAACATCGGTAGATGACTCCACCGTCGCCTTAAAGACGTTTAAGATGGGAAATTTGAATCACATCGGGCGTGTCTCGGTAGCCGAATCGGTCAAGGCATTCCCCCTGTAAGGGAAAGACTGCGGGTTCGAGTCCCGCCCGAGATGATTCTTCTTCTTCCCTATCTATTCGATTTGTATAGTTAGCATACTTAATGCTGTAAAAATTCATTCAAGAATATAAATCCATACCCATACTAATATTATAAATGCGAAAGTAACTATGTATGTCTGTCTGTCTGTCTGTCTGTCTGTATGTTACGCTTTCATGTCTAACTACTGAACGGATTTTGATGAAATTTAGTATAGGGGTAGATTAGACCATGACAAAGGACATAGGCTATGTTTGGTCGCGATAACCGACTTCCACGCGGGCGGAGCCGCGGTAAAAAGCTAGTTGCTTATAAAAACTAAGTAAATTAGGGAACTCTGGCGATACCAGACCCCAATTTCACTAAATTTAATTATTCTAGAAGTGACTCATCAACTTTCGACCCATAAACCCAAGTTTTGTTAATTGGTTATGAACTTAAATTATAAACTCGCGGTTTTGTTTGAAAATGATAAATGGATGTCCGTTTTTAACCCCCGACGCAAAAACGACGGGGTGTTATAAGTTTGACGTGTCTGTGTGTGTGTGTGTACACACACACACACACACAGACACGTCAGAGCGAGTGTGTGTGTGTGTGTGTGTGTCTGTCTGTGGCATCGTAGCACCCAAACGGATGAACCGATTTGGATTTAGTTTTTTTTGTTTGAAAGGTATATGAGTCGGGAGTGTTCTTAGCTATGTTTGAAAAAAATCGGTCCAAGATGGCCGCCGCCACAACATGTTGGAATACAAATTTCGTTATAATTCCCTCAATATGGGTATCAAATGAAAGAGCTTGACTAGTAGATCAATTTAAAAAGTATAAAATAAAAATTAAATTAAAAATTTAAAAAACCCCCGTCACAAAAAACACTAAAAAGTTGAAAATAAATGAATAAATTTTAATTCAACGGTTGCCATGTCGGGGGACCTTACGATATAAAGGAGTACTTAACCAGCTACGGTCCCCCGACATGGCAACCGTTGAATTAAAATTTATTCATTTATTTTCAACTTTTTATTATTAACTAATAAATATTAATTTAACTAAACCATTAGTTTTCATATAATTCAGGAATCAGGGCATTTGTTCGTCTTGACTAGCCATAGCCGTATGAAAATAATAGACTGAAACATTTTTGCATTTACCCAAGTGAACATCAAATGAGTAAACTGTCAGATATCGTATTATTCCATATATTTAAGTTGGTTTAGTTTTGTGCCAATTCTGTCTTTTATAATAACCAATTCTTCTTTTTGAGCCGATGGCAATTTTTGGGCCAATTAGATTTGTCCAGCCCGAAATTGTTGAGGTCTTCCATTGTGCTAGTGTTAGGGCACAGCGGGCCCACCAATTGAAACCACCGTCTACTCACGTTACGGCTGCGATTAATCTCATTGTCAAGTAGAATAATGCTCCAGTAAGCCTTGTATGTGAAACGATGACGTAGGCAGTGATAATACTATAATGGACGCAGACTTCCATTATTCCAGTGAAGGATTACAATATAGGTATAGCTCAAGGAGTTCAGAATTCAAAATACAATTGCAGGGTAACTAGTGCAAGAATTTATGTATACTAAATCTGGATGTGATGTACTTATTTGCTCTTTGTCTCGTTCTTTGTCGTTAATAAGCAGGCCCGGGGTAGACACTTGACGCCACCTGCCAACGTTAAGCGTCCTACCTTTTCGATGTAATAGGGGGCACCGGGGTCCTATATTGGGTCACTATACACTCAGGCATTTGAGACCCGTAACGGCAATTCAGTTCGAGTCTGGCATAATAGCCCTACTGGACAGCGGAGATTTCTGCGTGAAAAAAGAAAGGTAATAAATCGTCTAGATTGGAGTCTATTATCTTTAATCTGCGGTAGCCTAGTGGTATGGGTAATGGACTGCTGAGACCAGGTGTAGGGTTCGATCCCAGGTTTACCATGGAACACACCAATGACTTTTCGATGCTTTTCGAAGTTATGTGTGTATTTATCGCAGGTTTATAAGTGCCCGGTTAATGGCAATAGGCTCGCCAGCTATTACATTGGTTCTTAAAACATAAACTGGCGAAATGTGGGTGCTAGCACCTCTGCCTACCCCTTCGGGGAATACAGGCGTGAGTTTATGTTATGTTATCTCTAAACGGGACAAAAATAACGTAATATTTAATCGTACTACGAGTACATCGATCCTAAACTTGTTAACAAAAATCAATCTATGTCCACGAAAAGATAAAACAAACGCAAAAATTCCAAGTATTTCCCTTCGGGATCTTAGCCTTACATTATTTCCTTCAGTAAGGATATTTAGGTACATTCATGGCTGAATGGACCTTGGGTTTATAACAATAGTTACTACATAATGAAATTCTGAATAAATATTGTTAAATTTCGTCAGTAAAACACATATTGATGTAAACAAAGCATAATTCACTACATATTTATTTCGATAATTTGTGATGCTTTTTATAGTACAGTAATCAGATGTTGGTTTTCGGGAGGACGTTGGAATCGAATCGACTAAACCCGCACGCTATCTTAGCCCAATCTTGGGTCTTCGATTACCAAGAACAAGATTGCGTCTGGGATATCCCTAACACTCACCCTGTCTGACAAAAAAATATCGATATGACCCGCTCGTGTGTGGATATTAAATTATGCGATGTGTGTTCGAAGTTAGAAATTTTTCAGCTAGTATTTACATACTTCATCTAAGTATATTCTACCGATTTAATCCTGAAATTAAGTTTTCAACTTGTCCTACATCCTACTGACATATTGTTCGTTTTCCTACATTTCCTTTTCCACTTGTGCGACATGAAGAATGGTCTTCACCATCCACAATAGTAAGACCATGTCATTCTTTATGTCGTTCTTGGGTCTTCTTCTGCAAGACTGGCGAAAGCTGGTAGCCAAGCATTTGATAAAAATTAGTTACTGAGTCATCCAAAATTTGAACCATTTACTTTAAAATTACTTTCGAAAGTCCGCCAATGAAAAGATAGATACAAACGTAAGTAGTATAAAAGCTTTTAAACATTCTAAACATCGAGATCGCAAAGGTCAAAAACACAAAGAAAATTTACTTGCCATAGCAACCAGGGATTTCTAAAACCATAATAGTCATTTATTTTATCGTAATCGCCTACCTGTTTATTTGCTATCCTTTGAGACTAACTTAAGTGCTTTTTCTGTTGGAAATCCCTAGATCTGAGGATTTTGTAGTCAATTTTCTGAAGCAAGATAATCTAAAGGAATCTAAACTCTTGGAAATGAGATTATTCTCAGACTTATTACTGAGGATGGAATTAAAAGGATTTCGAAGGGTGTGTTTCTACTATTATGACTTTTATAGATCAGATCTCAGTGCTAGTTTAACAACTTACGCAAATGTAGTTTTTAATTAAAGCATGTATTTCTACAATGTACTATCATTTAAATTTAATAAACTGGAACAGACAAACATTTAAACACACATATATACAGATGAAAGCGAAATAGTTCACCTTCTCGAAACGGAGATACTCGCTCCCTTCGCTCGTTCGGTCAAAGAGACTAAATATTCTGATTTACTAATAACGTGATGATTGGTTAATTAGGGCACCCCAAGCATCGAGCCTACCTAGACTAGCTAGAATATAATTGTCAAGATGCTGCATTAATTTTTTGGATCAATGTATGAGAGTCTATTACCATTAACCGTGCACTTTTCCAATAAGCGTACTTCGACTTCTAAGTATACTACTACTACATAAGTAACTTTGAACAGATCTGGGAAATCGATATCTTTATCACTTTGCACAACACCCAAGAGAAAAGACGAGTTGACCTTCGTAAATATTAGGTAATATACGCACCATGTTATCTCAAATTGTGTAGCCAAATCAACCTTAACAAAGACCCCTTTGTTTGTTAAGGCGTGCACTGTGTTGTACTGTACTTTACTTGCTTTTATTTAACTTCACTGTGTGGGGATTAAATCTTCCCAACTTAACCTCGTGCCTACATCTGTACTACTCATAGTACATAAGAATGAAAAAAATCTGGCGCCATATTATTGAATGAAATGACTAATTTGATTTAACAGTAACGTCTATTAGACATTTAGGTATATGAAACTAAATTCAAGGATACTTCACAAAAGACAGTTTTTTTCAAAATGATGTCAAAGGGCGATTTTGCAGTGGTGTGCTCACACATAGGTAGGTCAAATAATTGCCATTTTGTTAAACTCTTAAAAAAATCTAGATTTTGAATAATTAGTAATTAGTTTATACTCCTTGACGTAGATATACAATGTTATTCTCATGTACAAATAAATAATGTTCAAGTAACCTTGAAGCACTTTTCAATGTCCTATATAAAGAACAAATGTAGGTAGTTAAAGTTTTGACACTTGTACTTCTACTGTACTTTGTGTAGTACATTGAAAGATATTATGAATTTATCATGTCTCTTTCAGGTTTAAAATATAACAAACTAGCTTTTGCCCGCGGCTCCACCCGCGTGGATGTCAGTTATCGGGACCAAACATAGCCTATATCCTTTATTAAGGTCTAATCTATCCCTATGCCACATTGGTTCAGTAGTTTAGGCGTGAAAGCCTAACATACAGACAAATAGACAGAAAGACAGGCAGAGTTACTTTCGCATTTATAATATTAGTATGGATAGGTGTAACAGGTGAACAATTAAATTAAACTTATTCAAGGATTACTGCGACGTCCACTCAGAGTTTCTGCCTTCAAAATTTACTCAAAATTAAGTTACCACGAGATTCGTAAGTTCAGCAACTCACACGAAGACGTCTCTGCTCTTATTGCCACAAGCCTGTTTTAATGATGTCTACTTGTCACTACGGTAAAACCACGTCAAGAATGAGCCATGGTCATGACCAAGCAGCATGGAAAAGTATGAAAGCCTGATGTGATCAAAGTATTTAACCAGAATATTAGTGCAGTGGGCCAATTATCTCACACTTTTTGAACCTAGCTGTAGTTAGTGTTTGGCTACAATGCAGAGATGTTAATAAACAAATAGAGTAAAGAAAAATATTGTGCAGCTAATAGAGTATAAATTGGATATGGGCACAAAATTTGGAACAGACAAAGAAGAAGAAGAAACTCACTGTAGTTTCGGAGGAGAAGAGTGTGCTTGAAGCAAAACATCACGAAGCGCAAGGTTCTAATAAAATCGATACCCTGCAAGGAATGCCATACAAATATAGCCTTACACTTACCCGAAAATGGTCTGAAGTAATAGCGTTGTAGGACAAGTAGGTTCGATGAATAAGAACAGGTTTTTTGTAAAATGGATATTATGTAACTTTACCTGGCATTTTTATTCCAATTTACATAAGTAGTTTTAGTATAAAGACGTGATTCCTACCTTTTGATGTTAATTTACGATAAATTCAAGATAAATTTAGGAATTAACGTTGATTATATGAACTTTTTGATTATTTTTGAAGATAAATGTTTAATTTTGGCACATATGTATGAACAAATTTGAGTTTTTATTTATTTTTTTGTATTTAATAATATATAATCATAAAATAAAAGAATATTTAATGATTTTAATTATAAATCCTATGCTTATATAAATTTATGTTCAAAAAAAATTCTATGTTCTTCATAAAGGTGGTAGTCATATCGTCACTTTGTCCTTTATAAAGGACATAGTGAAAAACTATTTTCCGTGACGTGAGATTTTTTTCACTATTTTTCCGATATATGTAAACGTGTAAGGAATACAATACTAAACTTTAAGCAGCATACTAAACAAAAAGTATCGCTGGTAGGCAGGAGGTTAAACGTGTTCCGCCCAATTAACTGGGTTGAAATTTCGCACGCAATTTGGATGCATTGTCTTCGTTTACCTGCCCTCGCCCCAATTATGTGAGGTCGGCGCAACATGTTAATAACTGAAATATATTCCTGTCAGAGTCCATTTCACAGAAATTAACCATGTAAAATGTACACCAGGAGTTCTTTTTTTTAACATTAACACGCTTTTATTAGCTTTACTTGTAACTATGTATATAAGAAAATCTTGGAATCTTAATTTAACCCAATTCCCAGTCTTCGATTAGGATGAAATTTTGCACATGCTCTGAGTTCCGATGGCAATGCATGACTAGCTAAACGTCATTACACATCCAATATGGCGGCCTCCTCAAGATGGCGGACTGGTTGTTTGAAATCCACCTGCATAATATGGGTATCAAATGAAAGGGTTTGCTAAATAATTTTTAGTGCGTGCTAAAGGCGTGTTTCATTAGTTTTTTAAACTATTAGAAATCTATTATTATAAATAAATACTCACTTGATATAAAAATCTCTAAAGAGATGAAGAAAGGATATCGTTAATTCTATGGTCCATCTCATAAGTAACTCCTTTCCGTGCAATGTTTTTTTCATACAATCTTTTAATTCTTTCTTCGTACACATGACAACCCAACATATTTTTTATTTTTTTTTTCAAATTATATTAGTGATCAAGGTTCAAATAAAAAGGGTGAAGTAAAAATATATAACGGAGAAAATTACCTGTCAAGTGAAATGCAGACTAATACATTTGATGACAAGTACAGGCCAAAAGCCCTTAGAACTAAGAAGATCTTGCAGGCCACGTTGCCAGCCAACCATGCGTTTGTTGTTCGCCACCCAATCTGAAAAGAAAAAATATATATTAGTACTATGAAAAATAGCTGGAAAACCACCGCTCTAAAACATAGACAATATAGCCTATGCTGTTTCCCAAGACCTATCCTGCATTTGTATAAAATATTAAACAAAATCCAGGTTGGGGCTCTGAGCCGGTAGGCAATTATATTTTTGGAGAAGATTTTGTACAAATCTTTATTGGCGAGGGAATTACAACCTCATCAATGACTTAAACTGAACAAAAGCGCCTGAAAAATGAACATAATACTATCCCTTCAAATGCAACCGGTGGATTTTAATCGGCGTTAACACGAGACAAATATTCAGAGTTACTTTCACAGTTTAATATGAAATAATTTGGATTATGGTTATAATAGTATTACTACTTTTGTTGAAATTTGATGTCTTTTTACTCTCAAGGGGGTCTTGCGTGTTTTACATGTTCCCGTGCAAAAAGCCGGGTGTCATTGAAACGAAATGTGGGTTCTCGTAAAGAGAAACATAATAATAAAAACCTATTTGTTTTATCGTTAGTCCCGTAACCCGCCTCTAAATAGCCTTTTTAACAGGGCTAAAAACCCCCATAAAATGTATAGTATAAATTGTTTGCTGAAAAAGTTGTAGTCCAACGAAATTAGCTGGATAGAATAAAATTAACTCGATATAAATTAGTATATCAAATTGAAATAAAAAAATATCAAAGTTTAGACACACTTGTTAAATGACAGTGTTTATACTTAAAACTAGCTTTTGTTCGCAACTTCACCCGCGTGGATGTCGGTTATCGTGACAAAACATTTCTCAAAAGTCGTAAGTGTACGAAGTTTCATGCTTCTAACTTTGAAAATGACGAACTTTCCATACAAAAGTTTATCACCTATTGTACCGTCTTAGTAGTAAAATTTTGAAAAACGCTGATACACGTGTTCATTTATTTCTAAACAGACACAGGTTTATGACATTTAGTGCATTTAACTCTGAAAATGACGGACTTTCATACAAACGTCCATCCCTTTAGCAGAATTTCCGAAAATCCTTTCTTAGCGGATGCCTATGTCATAACATCTACCTGCATGTCAAATTTCAGCCCGATCCGTCCAGTGTTTTGGGCTGTGCGTTGATGATCACTATGTCAGTCAGTCAGTCAGTCAGTCACCTTTGAGTTACATATATTTAGATAAATAATTAAAATCCGCAAACTTCACTCTGTTCCGTTTCAGCAACTCTTTCGTTTTTATGTATCGTTTCTAAAGAGTAATATCTTCATCATCATCATCATCATCACTACATAGTATAAAGTAAAGTCGCTTTCTGTGTCTATCTGTCCCTATATATGCTTATATCTTTAAAACTAAGCTACAGATTTTGATGTAGTTTCTTTTCATAGATAGACTTATTCAAAAGGAAGGTTTATGTGTATGATACATGCTTAATATAGTAGAGGGTGCAGCGGGAACGGGATCTGAAGCCACGCGGGTGGAAAAAAATTAGCAGTACCAAGTTCGCCAGGTCAGTTAGTTTTTTTATAAAAAGTACTACGCGTAGTAACAGAAATTTATTAGTTACTTATTACCCATAAAAGATAACTAATAGAATCCACTGGCAAAGCGTAATCATCTCGAAAAATAATTAAGTAAAACAGTTTGACTAGCAGAATAAAAAAACAACTGTTAGTTGAATTTAATTAGACTACTTTTTAGGTCAAGAAAAAATAAACACAAAAGATAAAAAAAATTATACGTGCGCCTTAGTAGAAAATGTTTAATAATACCTAATTAAGCAACTTTAGTCTGCATTCTGTAAAATATTTTAGGATAACACAGTTAGGAATTAATTAAGAATTAAATACTAAGAAAACCCTAGACTAGTAGACATAAAAGGTTGCCTGTAAGAGATCGCTTGTAGCGATAAGGCCGCCATTTGTACATTTTTCATTATGCATGTACTAAAGTTTATGAGTATACAATAAAGATTTTTCTTATCTTATCTTATAAAATAAAAGTTCAATGAACTCTGTTCACAAAATGAAACAGCATCTACTGTAGGTTAAACATACTTTCTTAATCTGGCAGGGACCAGCAGCTCCGAGAAGCGCGAAGACTGCAGCAACTTCATAACTATTTTGTAGTTGAGTCCAAAGTTTTCACAACGTAGCCCAAGCTTTGATTGATACATCGGTTTTTTTGAGACCGACTGATGTTTGACTTTCCGTTTATAGCCTACTACTATAGAGCCTCGTTCATTGTTTAGCAGGTATACACTTTGTATGTAGACCCATGGAAATGGAGAAAGTAGCGCAGTCGGGTTGCCGGGTGCCCAGAGAGATGCGTTACTTTCTCCAGCCCTGAAATGACTTCTTTACTACTATGCGACCAGACCATATTTTTATAGTACCTACATAAATTAATATAAATATAGTTTAAGTAAACAGAGGGACTAGTTTTATTTTTTTTTTTTTTTTTTCGTGCGGAAATCCCCTCGGATACCCCCCCTGCCGGAGCCGGAAGGGGAGGTTATGTCGGACTCGAACCGACTAAAACCGCACGCCGACTGTGGGTCTTGGTGCTAGGCCGGAGGTGAGGTTGTCAAAGACATATCCCTCGCACCCCGGCTGACCCAGGGCCATCCCTTACGGTCTGGCCCTCCTCAGGAGGGGGGACAACGGTGTCCCCAACTCGCCCCCGGAATGGGGAGGCGCGCTATTCAGCGCGCCGCCGCCGTGGCCTGCTTCTGCTGGGGTGACAGGCGGCTCCACCCGTCACCCCCAGGCCCGCGCTCATGGGGGACGGAGGTCAGTCAGTGCCCTCCGACGCCCGAGTTGCCTGCGCGCGCGGGCGGCGCGATCCGCGAGTCTTTCTCGCTCGCGCCGCCTCTCCCGCTCCGCCGTCTCCTTCACGACCATTACCTGCTCGCTGAAGGAGACGCCGGCCGCCCACGCGTCCGCGCAGCGGACCATTGCTGTGAGCAGGGTGGCGAGGGTGAGAAGTCTCACTCCCAGGGCCGCCACTAGCTCCCGCCTCGGTTCAGCCCATGCCGGGCACTCGGTGAGCGTGTGCAGCCCCGTGTCCTCGCTCGCGTCGCAGTGATGGCACTCGGACGTTGGCTCCTTTTCGATCCGACACAGATATCTCCCGAAGCACCCGTGCCCGGTGATAATCTGCGTCAGTCGATACGAGAGGCTGCCATGTGGCCTCTCGAGCCATTCCCCCATGATGGGCCTTACCGCCTCTATGACGGCATGCCCTGCGCGTCGTTGCTCAAGTCGTCGCTCCCACTCCGCCACCATGATCCCGTGGAGCCGGGACCTCTCGGCCCGAATGTCTTCGGGCTCGGGATCGTATCCCCGCTCCCGCGCCTCCTTACGGAACCGATACAGTGCCGCAAGGGATCTCGCTTCCAGGATCCACGGTGGCGATCCGGCTAGGAGACTCGCCGCTTCAAAGGATATCGTGCGGTACCCCCTAATGGCCCTGCAGGCCATCGTCTGCTGCGGAGCATGCAGCAGTTGCACGAACCTGGCCTGCAGGGCGTCCGCCCACACGGGGCACCCGTACAGGGCCATAGACCGCACGACACCCGCGTAGAGTCTCCTGCAGGAGTCCTCTGGGCCCCTCAAGTTGGGCAGCAGCCGCACCAGCGCGTTAGCTGACACCAACAGTTTGGGGCGCAGACTTCGGAAGTGCTCTCCGAAGTCCCACCGACCGTCGAGTACGAGCCCCAGGTATTTCAACCGGGGCTTGATGTCGATGGGAGTACCTCCTACTGTCAAGCTGGATCCCGGGGGTGGCCTGCGCCGAGGACCATGGAAGAACAAGGCCTCGGATTTGTGCAGAGCCACCTCGAGACCCAGCCGCCGGATCCGATCCACGACTTGAGCAACAGCGGTCGTGGCCCTCTGGGTCGCCTCGCGGTGTGTAGCGCCACTCACCGTCACTAGCGTGTCGTCCGCGTAGCACGTGACGGTGGCCCCGAACGCGAGCTCACCGCGAAGCACCCAGTCGTATCCGATGTTCCACAGGAGCGGCCCCAGGACCGATCCCTGTGGGACACCGCACGACATCTCACGCCTACCGACGCCGGTCGCACTTGGGTAGATGACGGCCCTCTCCGTCAGGTACGCCCCGACTATGCGGCGGAGGTAGAGAGGCACATCGTGGTACACGAGCGCCTCCCTGATGCAACTCCAGGGCAAGGTGTTGAACGCGTTGGAGATGTCCAAGGACACCGCCAACATCACCTCGCCCCGGGCAACCGCATCCTCCGCCAGAGTCCTCACGCGCATGATGGCATCCACAGTGGAACGCCACCGGCGGAAGCCGTACTGAGTGTCCGCTAGGTCCGGCCCCACTCTAGAGAGGTGCTCGACGAGGCGCTTGGCAATCACTCTTTCGAAGATCTTGCCCACCTCGTCGAGCAACACTATGGGCCGGTACCCGGACGGCTCGTCCGCCGGGCGTCCGTCCTTGCGGATGAGGACCAGTTTCCCCGTCTTCCACATCTTCGGAAACTGGCCCCGCTCCAAGCATGCGCTGAGGAACCCTCGCAGTCGGGGTTCGAGACCGTCTTCTCCTAGAGCTAGGACCCACGCACGGCCTGGAATGCCGTCGGGTCCCGGGGCGGTGTTCTTCTTGGCTCTAAGCCGTCGCACCGCCAGCTCTAGTTCTACCCAAGTGACCTCGGGCACGTCGTCGTCAATAACCACGCCGGGCGCATCAGGCAACCGAGGTGGCGGAGTCATCTGCGGCGGAACGTGTTCCGCCCGCGCCGGGAACAGGGATGCCACCACTCCTCCAAGCAGAGCCGGCTCGAGAACCTGGGTCAGGGGAGGGGCCCGGGGGCGCAGCTTTCCTCTTACCAAGCGGTAAGGCCGCCCCCATGGGTCCCGCTCCAGTGTCTCCAGCAGCTCCCTATAGGAAGCTGCCTTGGACCGCTTGATCTCCGCTCGGAGGGCATTCCTGGCCTAACAGAGGGACTAGTAGACACTATCTAGCCATAAGTCAGTCTCAAGAGAAAGTTCGACATTTTACAAATGACAATAACCCGAAACAACGTTTACAGTTGGGTAAACGAGCTCTAAAAACTCCATTAACTTTTATTTCGTTTGAACCCTGAACCTTGAGCACCATTACGACAGGTAAGGGCGACTTCTAAGTAATTAAAGTAATTTGAAATGAAGTACACCAACCTTTAAATACTCCTTCAGACGAGTGTTTAAAACAGGCTTAGCAGACGCGCATTTTGTTCACAGAGCGTTATACAAAACAATTCAAAAGTTATCTCATTATGATTTCATAATTCACAGTATGATTTGTTACTTTTGTTCTGGAACGCTTCTTTATTACATGCAGACATACATATACTATATACACATGCATACAGATATACATATATTAGGAAGGAAGGTAAGGAGAAGCGACGGGCAGGGTACGCACGAACGCGAACATTTGGTCAACTATGATTTTCTGTTCTACGTAACTGGGGGCGAACTTATTGCCATAATACGGGCATTTTGTCATGGAATGTATGTTTACTGTCGCATGGAGAACACTACTCCGTGTGGGAACCAATACGACAAAAATTAGATTCGTGTGTTAACTTTTCCTAAAGATGTAGAACGGAAAAGTCAACATTCAGAACGAGACTTGAAGTCACGACTAGTCCTTTTCTAGGAGAATATTCTGAACAACTTAGCTACCTGGACTTTTCCTGAATATCGAAAATCTATACTCACATGCTAATATCATGATCGGTCCTGGGACCGCTACTGTGGAACATCGGTTACGACTGGGTGCTTCACGGTGAGTTCGCGGACGGTGCCGCCGTCACTTGTTATGCGGACGACACGCTGGTGACGGCGTGCGGGGCTACATACCGCGAAGCGACCCTGAAGGCCACGACCGCGGTTGCCCAAGTCGTGGAGCGGATTCGGCGGCTGGGTCTCGAGGTGGCTCTGCATAAAACCGAGGCCATGTTCTTTCATGGGCCTCGGCGCGTGCCACCGGAGGATTCCAGCCTCATAGTGGGAGACATTTCTATCGGCATCAAGGCCCAGATGAAATATCTGGGGCTCGTGCTTGACGGCCGGTGGAACTTCGGGGATCATCTCCGAAGACTGGCCCCCAAATTGAAGGACACAGCTGCCGCTTTGGGGCGGCTGCTGCCCAACATGAGGGGGCCGGATGACTCCTGCAGGAGACTCTATGCGGGAGTCGTGCGGTCCATGGCCCTATATGGGTGTCCAATATGGGCGGACACCCTGACGGTCCACAATGCGCGTCTGCTGCGTGGATCGCAGCGTGCAATGGCCAGCAGGGCCATTAGGGGGTACCGCACGATATCCTTCGAGGCGGCGAGTCTCCTTGCCGGATCCCTACCGTGGAACCTGGATGCGAGAGCCCTTTCGATGCTATATCGGTATCGTAAGGAGGCGCGGGAACAGGGACGGGAACCCGAGCCCGAAGAAATTCGGGCCGTGAGGTCTCAGCTCCACAGGGACATGGTAGCGGAATGGGAGCTACGACTTGGGCGACCAAGTGCAGGGCACGCCGTAATAGCGGCGGTAAGACCCATCATGGAGGAATGGCTAGAGAGGCCACACGGCAGCCTCTCGTACCGGCTGACGCAGGTGATTACCGGACGTCGGAGGTCGCAGAACGACCTCCGTCCTCCATGAGCGCTGGCCTGGGGGTGACCGGTGGAGCCGCCTGTCACCCTAGCAGAAGCAGGCCGCGGCGGCGGCGCAAAGTGCGCCTCCCCGTAACCGGGGCTAGATGGGGACATTTTGGTCCCCACAACCCGAAGGGGGCCATCTCGAAAGAGATGGTCCTGGGTCTGTCGGGGTGCGAGAGATATGCTTTTGGCAATCTCACCTCCGGCAACCAAGGTCCCAAGATGGCGTGCGTTTTAGTCGGTTCGAGTCCGACATAATCACCTCCACCGGCTCTGTGGAGGTGGTATCCGTGGGGATTAATCGCACGATAAAAAAAAAAAAAAAACATGCTAATATCATAAATGCTAAAGTAACTCTGTCTGTCTTTCTGTATGTTACGCTTTTACGCCTAAACCACTGAACCGATTTTGATGAAACTTGGTATGGGGGTAAATTAGTCCATAGGAAAGGACATAGGCTAAGTTCGGTCGTGATAACCGACATCAACGCGGCAAAAGCTAGCTCTCCTATATTCGTCCTCCTGTACCCTGTCTTATGGCAATGACGGAGATGATGATGCTACCGATTTAAAATTCGGTGTAATTTAATTCAATTCGTTCTAAAAACAGTCTAATTAAATAAATTGCCAATTGAAAATAGCACCTACTACGTCAGCCAGGCGTTTATTTCGAATAATAAAGACTATATTCGTTCAGCTGCTAGCTTACTAATTAAGTTTCATAATTGAAACGTTCCTGTCCCAGAAAAGATTCGTTATTTTCTCTCGCTACACCAACTTTGAAAATAAGTTAGCAATTGATATTTTAAAGTCGCTTTACTATATACACAAAAGACTTGCAATGAATATCATGATGCGTATAGAACGCATTTTGAATTTATTTTAAAACCCGTTGTAACATTTGTAAATTAATTAATTATAATTTATAGGTGTTGCCCGCGGCTCCGCCCACGTGGGCTTCTGATCGCGTTCCTGTTGACCCTCCCCGATAGCGTGATTATATACAGCCTGTGACACTCACAAATAATGTAAAGTTGGTAAAAGTGTAATTTGTAAAAGAATGTTCAAAATCAGTTCTGTAGATTCATAGATTACCCATATCTTAAATAATTTATTCGCAAAATTAGTGATTTCTACGTCATCAATCAAAATTTATCTATAAGACATCTTGTCATTCGTAATATAATCAACAGTGTCAATTATCGAGCGACAGAGATTCGCGAATCATGCCGCCCGCGCGCGCAGGCAACACGGGCGTCGGAGGGCACTGACTGACCTCCGTCCCCCATGAGCGCGGGCCTGGGGATGACGGGTGGAGCCGCCTGTCACCCCAGCAGAAGCAGGCCACGGCGACGCGCTGAAAAGCGCGCCTCCCCATTCCGGGGGCGAGTCGGGGACAGCGTAGTCCCCCTCCCGAGGAGGGCCAAACCGTAAGAGATGGCCCTGGGTCAGCTGGGGTGCGAGGGATATGTCGATGACAACCTCACCTCCGGCCTAGCACCACGACCCACGTCGGCGTGCGGTTTTAGTCGGTTCGTGTCCGACATAACCTCTCTTTCCGGCTCCGGCAGGGGGGGTATTCGAGGGGAATTCCGCACGGAAAGAAAAAAAAAGTCTTTACGAGTAACAAATTATTATAGATCAAATAATGTCCGCTATCGTTATAACCAGAAATGTTTGAAATGAAAAGTACAAACTTCCAACAAAATTCTCGAAATTTTTCATACAGGTTGTAGATTTCAAATGGAAAAACGACAAAAAGCCAGCTCGCATTCCAATTATTTCAACAGAACTTTTGCAAGCTAACTAGGACGAGTAATTTTATTTAGCATACTATTGTTCGAGATGTTTTCTCTGCCAATTAAAGTGGGAAGCTTAGACTAATTAATAGATTAGGAAGTATAGATTGAAATCCAGTCCTTTTTTCGAAGTCCACAAATAACGTAGCTTTTACTAACATTTATCCTAATATGTTCAATTAAATCCTGTACTAAAAGATTGAGGTTAATTGTCTAGTGAGAAGTAGGGACCTCTTACTTTAAAACCCGATGGTTTAACCTAATAGTTACTGATTAAGATAATCCTGACATTTCGATTTATTTTGTTGTTTTTTTTCTTTGTTCTTGTATATTATGTGTGGGCGTGTAAATTTTTTCGACTGTACACACCCACATAGGGAAAACGATATTTCTTTGCCAACTGTTCACCGTATCGTATCCCAGCACCGTAGACCCAGAATAACATAAATTAATTTATAAATGAATAAATAAATATTCCACAACATTCTACACAACGCTATCCAGACCCATGGTAAGCTTAATTAAGCTTGTGTTATGGAATCTAGAATGCGGATAAACATACTTAGATACTCTTTGTTTTGTAAATATATACATATTATACATAGAACCCAGACCAATGCAAATATCCATATTCATGCATACAAATATTTGCACTGAGCGGGAATCGAACCCGCGCCTCCTGCGTGGCAGTCGCGTGCACTACCGCCACGCCACAGAGGCTTTATTCCCCGAAGGGGTAGGCAGAGGTGCTAGCACCCATATTTCGCCAGTTTATGTTTAGGTCCCAATGTAATGGCGAGCCTATTGCCATTAACCGGACACTTATAAACCTGCGATATATACACACATAACTTCGAAAAGCATCGAAAACTCATTGGTGTGTGCCATGGTAAACCTGGGATCGAGCCCGAGACCTCGTCTCAGCAGTCCATACCACTCATACCACTAGGCTTTTTTTTATTGTGCGATAAATCCCCACGGATACCACCCTCACGGAGCCGGTGGAGGTGGTTATGTCGGACTCGAACCGACTAAAACGCACGCCGTCTTGGGTCCTTGGTCGCCGGAGGTTGCCAAAAGCATATCTCTCGCATACCACTAGGCTACCGCAGATCTCCTTTAACGAGATTTACAATATTTAGGTATATAACTGAATTACTAATTAGTAGATATTTTGCCTCGTGTTATCTTGGTAAGGTAATCTCTTGTTCCAAGCTATAGATTTTTCCTGTTCGTCAAAATACCTTTCACAATCCTCCTTAACAACCAAAACACAACTTTATTACGTGTACATTAAGCGTCTTAGCTTACATAATCAATACCGGTAAGAAATTACCGACGCAGATTGCCTCACGAATAGTAAACTTGTTGTATTCTTCGTTTGGTCCAAGGACATTCTTGAAAAGATGATCCTTGTAACCTGACCCAGTTGTAACACAATTTTATCTACTAGATGATACTACAAGACTTGCTTTGCTATTCACTTCGATATGATTGTTGTCTACAATAATAACGCTGGATCCTTGATTTTCATCGTTGAATAAGGCTTTTAAGAGATAATACTTCGAGACTGGCTTTGTTGTGCATAAGCTTGGGTCCGGGACGAATAATACTATTGTATTTTTTATATTAGAAAATTCATAACAGCGGAACTAAGTTTCGGAAAAGGTGTCCGATTACCAATAATACGCTCGCGTTTTTAAATTTATTGTTGAATCGAAAATAGGGAAATGTTAACTTTAATATACTTTTATCTGCACCTTCAGGTATGTGTCCTTGATGGGCTCTATGTAGAAGCAAAGCTTGTATTAAGGATTCTGAAATGTGGAGAAACTTACTATAATTTGTTATTTAAAATACATTATGTATTATGTATGTAATACGGCAATAGGCTCACCCCCTACTACGTGGAACCCAATACAATGATTGGAGAATTGTGGGTAGCACCCACACCGTCAACTCTGCCTAACCCTCCGGAGATAAAAGTGATTGTATGTATATATATAGATACACTTAAACCAATGTAAATAGATATATACATGCTTACTTTTAATATTGCTTGTGTATTTTATTTTAATAAAAAAATAAAAAATACAAATATTTGCATTAAGCTGGAAACGTATCCATGACCAGTTCAGCAGTCGAACGCTCTTCCATCATACCACAAAATACGTCGAATCTTTTGTACCCACACACAACGAAATCATAGTAATTTCATTTACGTGAAAATGACACTAGGTCTGCGTTCTTTACAGAATCAGCAATAATTCTAGTCACGTATATCAGTCTAGTCTTTGTCCTACTAGCATTCACACAGAGTATTTACCTATTCCTGTCGTTCGTCAGGGTCAAAGAAAAATACCTACCCCTTTTATTTGGATTGACCAGTTTGGATACCCGCAACATAGAGACCCGTGTTTATGTCTCACATTACAGTTAGTATTATATTATGCCAGTTCGTTTTTCTATGCCAAACAATTAAAATCTACCGACTACTCAAGTTCGTTTTCAAACAGATATACAGTGCATGTACATGTACATGTAGTCGGTCCCATGTAATAGGGGGTGAGCTTATTACCGTAATATTCCGGGCACTGTTGTTGACTCGAGCCTATATCTGAGGCTGAGTCTAGGCTGTATTGTATATATCTGTCTGATGTTAAACAACTCTATCCCTTAGTTGCCTAGTACGACACCGCATGGGAATAGATGGGATGGCCATGGCCAGTTATGGGGGTCAAAGTCGCGATGGGGAGTCGGAGAGAGACGCAAAGAGAGCTGTGTTATAAGTTTAACGTGTCTGTCTGTCTGTTTATTTGTCCGTGGCATCATAGCTCCCGAACGGTTAAAGCTATTTCAATATAGTTTTTTTTTTTGTATTAAATGTGACTTATATGCGACTGTTCTTAGACATGTTTGTTGAAAATTGGGTGAGCCGTTTAAGTTTTGGAGGTACAAGTGGGGATATTAATAATTTATATATTTATTATTTAGATATTTATTAATATGTCTAAATAAAGATCAACTGTTACCAAGTTTCCTTTCATTTCTTTCAACATTATTACAAGCGTTTGAAGTATGTTTTGATGTCCGTTAGATTTACAATGTTAGTATCGCACTATTCACTGCGTACCTTTGTGATATTTCAATTTCCGCTGACGTTAGCAAGCTCGAGTTTGCTGTTGAAAGGTCTTGTGAATTATTAACCGTTTTAAAACAAACATGGTAACCCGGGAAAATATTCTTTATTGTATAGCAAAATGCACAATGATATTATCCAAAATAATGAATAATGGGTCGCCTTATTAATTTATTATTAACGAGGAAACTTACAAGTGAAAGAGTCAATCAATACGGGTATGGAGACACATGAAGACCTTTGGGGACAACTTCAAATGCAAGCCTGTTGATTAATAAAGAAGACTGGCGCAGACATGTAGAAGAAAATGATAGATCATATTCTGTCCTCCGTGGGCGCAGACTTTACTGTCGAGATTAGGAGGTCAGTTGACCATGGCTCCCAAACTCTAGGCTCTCATGAGATATTGTAAGGTAAGAAATACACAGCTGAAAATAATTAACGATTGACTATAATATATAAGTGGAACTTTAATGTACCTATTACTTGAATTGTGGGCTATACCGCTATCTTTAATATAAGTGGTCCGATTGTATTATTCTTTTTTTCAGTGCGGAAATCCCCTCGGACACCCCCGGAGCCGGAAGGGGAGGTTATGTCGGACTCGAACCGACTAAAACCGCACGCCAATTATGGGTTGTAGTGCTAGGCCGGAGGTGTGGTTATCATCGACATATCCCTCGCACCCCGGCTAACCCAGGGCCATTACTTACGGTCTGGCCCTCCTGATACTCAACTACAGGAACATAAAGATAGTCGTTAAATATTAATTTTGTGTGACTTGGCAAGAAAATTTATAAATTTTTAGAGGATTTCGCTTTTGCTTGGGTCAGTGAAACATCCCTGTATTATAATATGGGATATTAAATTTACCCAAAAAATTTAAACACGTTCCTAATAAAAAATATGAACAGGGTTTTTGTTTTTAATGAATTACTTAACAGGTATTTATTTTTACTCATACTTTTATCTCTGTCTGTACAGTCAGCGTTAGAAATATCTTGACGACGTAGGCTCAAAATGATCATAATAAGTCTCAAAATAATCGTATTAAGAGCAAATCAAACTGTTTTATTGATTTAAACGGTATTATTGTCCAAACTAAAGGTACCAAATATCAGAACAATTAGTCAACTGGAAAGGGGTAAATAAACGTAATTAAGATCATTTTGAGTACTTTGTACGTCAACATCTTTCTGATACTGACTGTACATTAGAAGCTAAGCATTACTAGCCAGAAGTAGGGATATAATTTTGCGTTTCTTGCTTTGAAAAGGGCGTACTCGCATACAACTCTTCATACCTTTTTTATCCCATGTGGGGTATATTCTATCCCCACATGGGGTAAGATACATTGTATCAATAGTCAATCAGGCCAATAATCATATATAATGGCAGTGGGCTTGGCCAGACAGGCACGTGTCTCTAGGTAATCATTTTTACCTTAGCTTTCATCGGCTCAGTAATAGGGTATTTGACTAAGTCGTCGATTCTTCCCAATACTGGTTAATATGATAGCTTGTTGTGAAAAAATACGCCTTGAAAAATAAAATATTGCATATCTAAACTGAAACTATGACTTTTCATTAGTTGAAATTCCCAAAAAAAGTCAAAATATAAACAATCAAATTCAATTCAAATATATAACTTTTTAGATTCCTCATTAAATTTTAAATAACTTTTATTATGAACTATATAAGTGTAAACGCAACGTAGACCGAGATAAATGCGATATTATCTTGCACTCCATACATTTGCACTACGCGCTACCGAAGCGTGACGTCACAATTTAGAACGATTTTGTATGGAGTGTTTTCGGGCGGCGCGACAAATGGAAATTTTCAAAATCAAATATCTTGAAAACTATTTGTCGTACGAAAATTTTACTTTTAATGTTCATTATATTATAAGATAGTGGTCATTTTTCGAAAGTAAAAAAAAATAGTAAAATAGCCCATTGTGTAATTAAACTAATTACTTAATCACCGTCTAGCGGGCACTTTGTCTTGGGGTGTATGTTTACTGTCGGATGGAGAACAGCCATATCCCTTAGTCGCCTTTTACGACATCCACGGGAAGAGCTGGGGTGGTCCTGTTCTACTCCATCGGGAACCAACACGACAACCAGTAAAATATTCTAGGATATATTACACCGCACCAATTAGAACCAACCAACACCGAATACCCAGCATTTATGTCCTCTATATCGGACATCCGCACAACGGACGGACGGACAAGAATTTTATGGGGGTTGTTGACGATGGAGTTATGGTTCGCCCATCTAACGATAATAATTAATCTAAGAATATTGTGTTACATATTTCATGTGTACATTTTTTTTTAATAAATAACGACCGCCACGAACGGACTGCGAACAAGCGCTCTGATTGGCCTACGCGGGACGCCTTCACCCCCGCTGACCTCTGCGCCCGCCATTTTTGCGAAACTAATTTACGTACGAACCGCGCCGCCGAGATAGCTGCTAAAAACTCTCGCGCCCGCGCATTCCGTTCTGGTGGTCTCAAAATCATTTCCAATCTTTCAATTACTATACCAACGAACCCCTATCAGCTACAGGGGTGATCCATAAAACAGTACATACCTACCTACTACTTATTTGTGAAATGTGAGTATTGGTACATACGTGAACACACTATTATAATTCCGAATGAAATAATAAATAAAAATAATTTTAGCGTCAAAAGTAGCTGACTGAATCTGAGTTAAAGTAGAGGAATCTACAATACTTCAAATAAGTGCGGATTAGGATTTGTAACTACTCAGACAACACTGTTGACCTTATTGTGTAAATTGCTGGAAATAAGTGCAGTGTTAGACAGCATGTACTGTAATCTGGTCGAGCTATATGTAATGCGAGCTTCAATGAAACCGAACCCGTGAAGAGAGACGAAATTCTTGCCTATAAATGGATTCACCGTGTGGGATCCATTGCGTGGCAGTGAGTGGAACCTGAGCAGACCCTGTGACTTGTGACTCGGGCAGTGGAGTAAATTCATGAAATTTGCAGCTTTATATAATAGCCACAGATGTAACATAATTCCTATTTGAAGCCCTTAGGGGCGAAACTTTCAAAAGGTCTTAGTAGTAAAAAAATTGTTTACTGAATGACAAACTAAGGCAGAAATAGAATGCCTGGTCATTTATACCACTGATTCATGACAACACACACACACATACATACAACTTAGAATTCAAACAGTTTACTATTGATCAAAGGCACTTGGTGGAACTTGCTACACATATTGAATGTACACTTGTACCTACTTTTCCACAGTACTTTATTGTTTAAGCTGACCCGTTTCGCCTCACGGCATTCTCTGTAAGCCGACATCGGTCAGGTTGAAAATTTAAAATTCGAACATTATAATTCGAAACTTTTATTTTGGAATGATTTGAGCTTTACATGGTTAATAATTATAAATTTAATATAAATACGAATATGCCACAACATTGTACACAACGCTATCTAGACCCATGGTAAGCATAACTTAACTAGCTTGTGTTATGGAATCTAGAATGCGGATAAACATACTTAGATACCTTTTTTTGTAAATACATACATATTATATATAGAAAGACTCAGACCAATGCAAATAGCCATATTCATGCATACAAATATTTGCGCTAAGCGGGAATCGAACCCGCACCTCCTGCGTGGCAGTCGCGTTCACTACCGCCACGCCACAGAGGCTGTCAGTAATGTTAAACCCACCGGGATATTTACCATGTTTTTTTATTTGATTGAAGTAACAAATAAAAAACATGGTAAAACTTTGAACAAATTTAAACTGGAATCATAATCATGTTAAGTAACAGGGACGCTTCAATGACCAACACATGATGTCATCAATGTGTGGGTGTATGATGCCTGATATTTCAACGATATCACACGGTTGCACAAGCCGACCTCACTCTTTAATTACCGGGAATTAATGCAGTTACGATACACGTGTGTATACCTATGAACATAACTTTGAACTGCGTGGTATTTAAACTGTTTTTCACTGACCGTGGTCACATATTCGCTGTAAGTTTTAAATCAGGATGACATAATCCCACATAGGTAGTTTGTGATGATGTTTGGGTGTTTAAATGTTTGTTACTCAATCATGCCCAAATTACTGAACGGATCTGGCTGAAATTTGGTACAGGCCGTAGCCTGTACCAAATTTCACATATAGTATTCCACATATAGTATATTTAAAATGATTCACATTAAACATTTGAAAGTAAAGCCAACGAAGCGAAAGAAAAAAGGTAAACAAAGTTTCAGCGGTTACAAACATTTTTATTTGAAAATTATTACGTATAACTTCAAACGCATTCCAGACGGAAATGAAATTGCTCATAAGATGACGGATATGACAGTTTAGAACCACTGTGCTGACAGCTTCCCTGTACTACGAAACAAGCAACGACAGCTGTCGCTCGGCTATTGTCGCGTACGTGTGGCATGTGCGACATTATCGCAGCGTAACTCAGTAAAGGTCGCTTTGTTTACCTCTTTTCTCACGTCTCGTTGGCTTTACTTTAGCTAGTTATACACACATCAAAAAAAGTTTGCGATCACTTTGAAAAACTGAAATCTTTTTTGTTACTGTAGATTATATTATGATTTTTTCTTCTTTTTAGATTCTTTATTTAAAAATAAAGAATTAGAACACAAAACAATGACACCGTTCAATTGTTTTTTTTACAAAAAGGCTTTCAGTCCTAGCTTACGCTCATTCAGAAATCTGATTTAGTGAATTATACCGATTCAAGATATTTTTCGCGGAAAGTAGTGATTCAAAAAATGCCAAGAGGATTATCAGAGGTTTTACGAGCTAAAATAGTAACTTTGAGGGAAGAAGGATACACCACGAGAGTAATAGCACGCAGACTTGCTATATCCCAATCCTGTGTCGTGGCTACGTTGCAGAGGTACCACGGAATGCAGAATTTAGCTGACCGACCCCGCAGCGGTCGCCCAACTACTGTTTTGACAGCTCCGCATAAGCGCTATATTTATTTATTTTATTTATTTATTTATTTCTCATTACAACTATCATTACAGGTTCTACCTAATACAATAGTGCTAGCTATCTTATATTAATTTTTATGTGTTTATAATCTAATAAAATACTTAATTAGGTACATTAAATGTTGATAACATTGAACTTCACATAGCAGATTATATGTAATGCCACCCTTGTGAACTCACTCTTAGTACAATGGAACAGATCAATTTCCGCAGCTATGAGATTCAATGTGCGAATCGCACGCGTCAGAGGCGCCTCCTGCAGGAGGTTGGTTCGCCCCGTAGGCTTCACCAGTAGGGGTGGTTTGCGGCGCCGCCACACATACTCGTCCGGCACACACGAAGCCAGCAAACCTAAAACCAGTTATTATACAGTTGCCCTCTAAGTATTTCGACCACATACGTTGTGAGAGTTAAATTTCTCCTGACCATTTTAAGATTGCTGGCAGCCCGTGATCCCACAATCAACGCCACTAAAATAAAAGCAGAAGTCAGGGCCGCCTCTGGAAGTTAGCACGCAGACCGTTCGCAATTGCTTGCACCAGGCTGGATTACGAGCACGGAGGTCATGGCGAGCTCCGCTCAATTCCCGGCAACGTCAACAACGAAGATTGCAGTGGGCTAGACTTCGGCAAAATGAAGAAGGTGAGGAAGAAAACATTTGGCAAAACTGTCTCTTCGTTGACGAATCCCGAATCTCCACTCATCCAGATAACCGACGTGTCCGTGTCTGGAGAAGACCAGGCGACCGTGAAAGACAAAGAACTGCCACTGGAACAGTTCAGCAAGGCGGAAAATCGGTGTCTTTTTGGGATGGCATTATGATTGGGGCTAGAACCCCTTTGATCCCGTATCGGGGCTTCATGACAGCAGACATGTACAAAGCAGTTGCTATTGATGATATTGTCAAACCATTCCGAGTAAACCATGGGCACCAATTTGTACTGGTCGATGATAATGCGCTCACATCGAGCTCAACGAGTCAATGCTGCTCTTCAAGAATACGATATCACACGATTAGACTGGCCTGCCGGCTCGCCCGACTTAAACCCAATAGAGCACGCCTGGGATGCTCTTAAACGAGCTGTATGGAACCGTGAGCCACATCCCCAGACAGTTCCAGAGCTCAGGGAAGCCGCTATTGAAGAATGGGATAGGTTACCCCAGGAAATGCTGGATAACATGATCCTCAGCATGCCCAGGAGGATCTCCGCATGTGTTCGAGCCAGGGGAGGAGTTATTTTATATTGAATTTACACCTTTTAATAATAAATTGTAGTTTAAGTTTAATTAAACAGTCTTTTTCTTTCTATGAAATTTCTATCACAATTGCATTATGAATTAATGGCTCAATTTTTTAAAATAAATAATAAAAAATAGTTTTATATTTTAATTTCAAACAGGGTATTCCTATTTAAAGAAAGCATACAACATAGATTTTTTCTTGATAAAGTTAAATTTAAAGAATTCTAGGAGCTTATGCCATTGATCGCAAACTTTTTTTGATGTGTGTATGTACAGTATAGATTAGCTCATTAGAATTCAGAATTAGAAAATAATAATAATGAAACTACGATTTATAGTTCAGATTATATGATAAAAAAATCCTTAAAAAATCTTAATTTTTAAATATGTGAACTGACTTAACTAGCCGGCCTGTGACCGTGAAACTTGAAACTCTAAAATTCTGAACCTGGTAGGGAAATGGTGAAAAACTATTTTAAAACTATTTCAACTCACAATATCTGCATCATTCACAGCCATAAAGTTTCAAAAGCTCACAAAAGTATTTATTCAATCACACCTTTAGGACTACTCGTATTTAATTTTAAGGAAAATAAACGGATGTCTGCAAAACCGATACGAAAAGCTAGGATGAAACCACTCACTACCCATTTGACTCAGTAAATTGAATTTTTATCATGGCCGTGCCTGCCTTAAGTTCGTTATTTATTTAGAAACAATATTATAACATTGTTAAAAAATCGTACACTATCAAGAAACCACGTTACTATTGACTGAGGTAGAGTTATAATAATAATGGAAACAGCAAAAATGGTATGTCTAAACAGCCATATCAAAGAGTCAAAGAGTCTGTTCTAAGTAATGGGCATAAAATTATATTATTTAAAAACAACCTCCATCAAATTCTTGGAAGTGTCCTCAAATAAATAGAACTCGTCAAGAGATGTCTGTATTATTTATTTGAGAAAACATAATCACACAGTACTTTTATTTTAATGTACATGTAGAAAAAAATTTTGTTACTATAATTTAATGTATGGTGAACAAATAAAGAAAATAACGTTCTGTGTCCATAAAATAGGAGATAAGAGTCAGTTTACCAAGAAAGGTTGTTAGGCTTTTGTCAATTACTATTACTACATTATTTGAGCCGAGTTCATTTGTTACGAACTGAGAAAACATACTTAGCACGTTTTTGCTATTTTGCTAAGTTTCAACTCAAAGTTCACTCAAAGTTTCGTGTTTTCTATGGTGACATAAAATATATGACACTCACAGAGTAGACGAGAAGAAATAGAGTGATCTTTGTATCATATTACAAGTAGCAAAACTTGGAATTGGTATACTCAGAATTTCAAAAAGATAAGACACAGAGGGTGTTATTGTAATACATTATGCAAACCTGTTATTGTAATACATTATGCAAACAGACGATTTAGCTTTATTTATAGCTAAAGTCGTACACACGGCAAAGGAGATAGGTATACTATACACCACATTTTGCGTAAAGTTTGTATTTACATAATAAGTATCTATATAAAAATCACACACTAATGTTATTGCGATTATAAGATATATACACTGCACGTCTACAGAAGTAAAAAAGTTGATTAGATCTTATAATATTTCTACCCGCCGTCCTTTTCAATGGTAATTACGGTACCGTATCGACTCTGTAATTAGATTTTCTAGGCAAGCAAACAAAACTCAAATTGAATACCAAAATGGGTTAGTCACCTTTGATACCTAATTAGCTAATATACTTATATATTGAATTGAATACTAATGGCCGCCTTTGACTTCGTACGCGTGGAGTGGTTTGAATTTCATACAAACTACCATGCCCTGTTTTAACCTTATAAGGGGATTGATTTTAAGGATATATTAGTAGTACACGGCCACATCGTTGCCATCCATATACGGTGCAGAGTATACCTGCTAGAACCAAGCGTTTCAGTGACTCATTCCTACGCCGCACCACTAAGACCTGGAACTCCCTGCCAGCTCACGTGTTTCCTTCTTCCTACAGTCCCGGGTCCTTTAAGTGGAGCGTGAAAAGGCATCTAATGAGGCCGTCAAGCTGAGTACCACCACTGTTAACATGGTAAATGTTTACGATGGTGACCCTCTTTCCGAGACTTTGCTTAACATCAGGCGAGTTGAACTCAAATTGACGTGTCCTGTATAAAAAAAAATCAAGTTCAAAACATAGGTCTTTCATACAAACTTCCAACGCCTGCCAAATTTTAAGTTTCTAGGTGTTATGGTTTCTGAGACGTTGTGATTAATAAGTGAGTATATTTCGCTTGTAATTAATGGATTAGTAGCCATGTGTTGTTTATGTACGCAACATTGTGACGAAAGTTTGAGGGTGTATTGACCCCACCAAGACCTTTGAGGTTCCAGAAAACTTCACCTGTAAGCCTGACTGGCGGAGGTGGCTTATTTAGATTTGGTATTCCGGGCGCAACTTTGATTTTTTTTCTATTTAAATCCATGTAATCAAAATCTCCAAATCACAGGATACACACGCATCAGCTCAATAACTGCTAGTGTGTTTTACATAAATAATAATGATAGTAAAAATGCTGCGCACCCATAAGACAGAATTTCAAAAAGGCTTTTGTTTACCTTTAATGAGTCATGGATTTGAATGCAAGTCTATTAACAAAAAAAATGTTGTTTAAAAACTAGTTTCACAGAAAAAACATATACCTAACTCCTTTTTCTACAGATGTTAATTTAAAGATAGAAAACACTATTTAGCTCTGTCGAACACGTATACTTTCAGTCCATTCAAAGCTATCAGACGGGTACAAGCACTATCAAAATATCTTTTCAGATTGCACGATATCTGTAATATCTCGGAGACATGTCGTGTAGACATAGCAGTACCGATTTTAAATGTTGACACGACTTCACTTTACCTTTTGCAACTTCAATTTCATTTCTATTTCAACTGACATTACTTGAGACTTCGAATACTTCGATTCCTGCTCAATGCGAATATCTGTATGCATGAATATGTATATTTGCATTGTACTGGTAGTTTCTATGTATAATATGTATACATTGTAGGTACTATACTGTAAATCTATATTTAGTTCCGTTCTGGAGAGCGCTTTGTAGAATTTCGTAGAATATTTATCTATTTATGTTTCTGTAATATTTTATTTCGTCTGAATGAATTTTTAAGCATTTAGTATGCTAATTAATTCAAATCGATTTAGAAAGGAAAGCATTTTCCCTGTAAGGATCACGGGTTCTAATCCCGCCTGGACCGAACATAAAATATTTCCTTATATATCGATTTGAATTTTATTTCGTCGTTATCATCGCGGCTTAGTATTTAAAGAATTGGCCTTACGATAGAGAAGTCCCAGGTTAGAATCCTGGCCATTACACTACCGACATGACCATATAACGGTGGCTGAAAAAATCTCTATTCAGTGGATATAAGCGCGCTTACCTCAATAATGTTTCATGCTAATCTAACTGTAGATTCCATTTATTATATTCAAAGTAAACCAGAAAACATTTCAGTTCAAATAAAAAATATTTAAGTTTCAAATTCAGACGAACCAGGAATTAATATACCGCTTGCCAAAATAATCTTATTCCATATCTCGAAATCCACCCCTTAATATAACTCTGAAACTCGACGGTTCACCCGAAACATCAATGAATTTAATTTATAAAAATTTATACCGATTTATAATAATTAATACCTTCATTACGAACGTAACTACGTGGTTATTTTCCAAGGGTTCTTTCCCAAAGGACTGCTGGCGAGTTTTAGAACCATGTCAAATTATAATGAAGAAAGTTAATGTTCTAATCCTCTGTGGTATAATGTAATAAATAACTCAAACACCTACGCAGAACGTAATATTTTACCGTCGAAAAAGAAGTGGATGAGGGTATCAATTCAATACGTATTTTTTATGTCATAACTTTTTTACAGATTAATCTGGCCTTCTGAAAATATTTGAAACCACTTTTTTTTTAATTATGTAAACGATGCATTGTCATCCGAACCAAAGGTGTTTATTAATACTATTTATTTCATTAAACTATGTACATATTATTTACTTCTTAATTATAATTATAAATATATGCTAACTAAATGTACAATGTATACAAAAATGAGAAAAAAAAAACAGGGGTGGAAGAGACTGTAACTTTAAAAGTGCTAATATGGATGAAATTTTTATTATGCTAACTTTTTCCTTAAAGACGGATTTAAAAAGAAGGGTAATTTGAAGTGATTCAGGTGTGGCTCAATAGCTTAGTTGAAAGAGCATTCCCCCTGTAAGGGAAAGGTCGTGGGTTCAAGTTCCACTTGAGCGCTTTTTTTCCCGATTTATTTCGAACTCAAAGGTGTTTACACAATATCAGATAAATCAGTTAACAGGAAGGGTATAAAATTTCAAACGAAATATCACCGTTTAAACATAAAATATTATTTTGTTAAACAGTAAGAATATTTAAATACGTAGATATAACTAAATCTCAAAATGTAGTAACAGACAAGAGGGAGGTCCCCCCCCCCCCCCCTAAGAAGCGGGATAGCACCCGAAAACACCCCCATAGAAACGGGATAGCACCCGAACCACCCCCAAGGCGAGGCCGCAATTGTAGCCGTAGGTCTGATGGGAGTCCTGGGACATCCTTCCGAGGGCTTACCCGGGGCTCCCATCCATAGGCTTCTGGGCGTTACCGTGGGGGTTTTTAGTCGGTAGGAGTCCGGCATAACATCCATTAAGGATTTTCCCCCACGGTTTAAAAAAAAAAGACAAGAGGGAGGTTTTATTGTCCAAAAAAAGTTTCACGTCTCAGCCCCACTCGGGGAGAATAAAATTAAGTAGGAGTAACTGCAAGCTATTTATCACAATAATACTACTCAAATTAGCTCCCTATTTGTAAAGTACACTCATCTGCCAAGGGTGGAGATAAAAGGCTTTGTAGCAGAATGAAAAATGATCGCAAACTCTCACATATAACTAAAGATACAGAATGACTTTGCATTCTTGTGATTTCTTTAAGCTACGGGATTTGCCGCTAATATGAAAGGGCTTATATCTGTGAGACTAGTACAAAAAATGATGTTTTTTATGAACTGTTTATACTGTTGATTGATGGCACTTGGTGGAATCTGCCACACATATTAAATAAGACTTTAACACTTTGTACTTTTCCACTTAATCTTATTTTTCACCTGACTGGTTTCGCCTCTCGGCATTCTCAAATGTATGATGTAAAGTAACTGTTTCTAAGGTTTTGACAATATTTTTGAACGATATTTTATATGTGGGTAGTTTTAAAATTATGCATTTCAGCCTCAAATTTTTGCCCAATATTTGGGGAAAATATTTTATTTGCCCCACAAATGTTAATGTAAATAAAAGAATTCAATTATTTTATACAAAGTCAATGGTATTAGAACTAAATGTCAAGAAATTTAAATTAAGTTATATAATTGTCAAATTACTGTCCATAAAAGTACTTAAATTATAACAAGTAAAATGACATATTTTTTATGTATGTAGTATAGTATCCCAGGTGTAATAATATCGTAGAATTTAATGTAGTCACAAGATGTTTTTGAAATAAAACGACCTCCATGGTATAGCTTGCTGAAAATTAAGATTTATGTTATTTTAAACTTTCTCATAAATCACTGCATCAGATCTTTGTTAAGTTCAAACAATGACCTTTCTAATCGAATACATAGGGAAAAATGAATCTTCTCGGGTGGGACTCGAACCCGCACCCTTACAGGGAGAATGCCTTGAACAACTGGGCTACGGATTAGTTGTATAGTTAGCATACATAATGCTATAAAATTCATTCAAACCACCTTTCTAACTAAACTAATCTAAGCTTGTTCAAACCCTATTTAGACATTTTCCAGTAACTACCCTAAGTACCCACGTAAAAATGGCCGTAAAATTAGTGAAAAGTAAAATAATAAAATGAAAGGCTCTTTATACGGTTATTTATGTAAAGATATCTCTCTTATATTCGCCGCTCGATCGATCGTCAAGAAGTTTCAAATAAACTTTCTAGAAAATTTGTGTTTTTCAGTAAATGTTCTAAGTTTGTGGAATTTATGTTTGTCATTTAGAATGTCCATTATATGTGCCAGTCATAAAGATGTTTTTTTACGTTTATAATTTCATTATCATTATCTTTGCGTTAGTCCCGGGAAGCACCTACCACCCGAGACCTGCACCCCGAAGTCCAGAGTCCACTTACTTCTATAATAATTAATTAATATTAATATTATTTAACAAATTGTACGACGACGGACGAATTGACCGCAAAGGAAGAAAACTTTCTGCCTCGCACAACTAAACTGTGGAATGAACTGTCGCCAGCGGTATTTCCGAACCCTCAAACCTTCAAAAAAAGAGCGTACTCTCTTTTGAAAGACAGGCAACGCACTTGTGACTCCTCTGGTGCTGCCGGTGTCCATGGGGGCCGGTGATCGCTTCCCATCAGGCGATCCGTCTGCTCGTTTGCCTCCCTATTCCATGAAAAAAAATACAACAGCTATAACAATCATAACAATTCAATTCAAAATCTTTATTGGCCTCGAATATGGTTACATTTGAAGGTCTTAAAAACTAGCGGGTACAGCATATTCTGCTCCATATGTAGAGCGTGCAAATTTTAATGTCAATAAATATTGTCAGAACTTTAATAGGTACATAACGAATTGCTTGTATCAGTATAATTTTAATATAATGTCAAATCTTCAATATAATAATGTCAAATTTATGAATTCTTTATCATCAACGCATACACGATACCTCAGTAGGTCATCGTGTGCAGGAAATACGCTAAGATAGCATATTTCAAGCAATTACTAATCAGACGATATGCAACGCTGGTTTTCAGATAACACCATTGTTATGACGTAACGCATGTGTGCTCAAAATTAATATGAACTAGCAGTATGTTCCAACTAAGCTGTGTAATATCTCGTTCCCGCAACCCATTGGTTACCCTATTCCTGGAATTAACGGAACGTTATCGAGACCAATCAAAACTATTAATATATTTTGCACTGAGCGGGAATTCAAAACATGTGAGCTTCGACGCAACAGTTACACGCTCTACCGCTACCAAAATTCAAAAACTCGATTAACCACCGGGTTAAAATTTTCAATGAAAGCTAGTGTGAACCCGACATTTCTGTTATTTTTCAGCAGCCATGGTCCATGGGGAGACTTATGTACTTGGCTATTATTGCTAAGATGGGCGCAATTTAGGGAATCCTGTTATTTATGCCCCTTATTTGTTTAGGACTCTGTACGTATGAGAGGAAGTTTTTTTATTGTCTACTAGCTTTTGCCCACGGCTCCGCCCGCGTGGATGTCGGTTATCGCGACCAAACATAGCCTATGTACTTTCTCATGGTCTAATCTACCCCTATACCAAATTTCATCAAAATCGGTTCAGTGGTTTAGGCGTGAAAGCGTAACACACAGACAGACAGACAGACAGAGTTCCTTTCGCATTTATAATATTAAGAGTATGGATATGGATCAACCGAGGGGAATTGTATGTACCTACTATTATGTAATATGTACTTTATTTTAAACTTATATTCTAGAATATGGATTCTAAAATATTGTTTTTTTAGACTTGTTAGTTAAGTATTTGAAAACCCTAGTGGCGTTGCGGTAGTGGTTTGATTCCACCCTGTGCTAATATTGATATGTATGAATTTTTATTTACTTATGTGTACATTTTGTGTGATAAATAAAGTATGTATTTACAAAAAAATGATGTACCTAAAGTATATTCATTTATACGCATTCTATAACTCATATTAAAAGCCAGCTAATCCTAAGCCCACTGGTGTAGAATGTCCTAGAATATTAAAATTTGATAAAAAAAATGTTACCCTCGAATCATTAATAATAATAGTCTGTCACATCAAAAAGCCTCTGCCAGGGATAATATTTTTAACGGATCTTAAGATACTTAAAATGACATAGAATAATAGTTAAGATATTTTCATAAAAGTTGACATATTTGCGTACAAAATAGAGCGTTGTGTGACATATTTGATACATTACTATTTCGGCATGATATACAGCACTATATCGGTACCAGAACGTATCCTTATGGTGTGTGTCAAATTTGGGTCAAACACACGTACGAGCCAAGGGACCTACCCAATGGCCTCATAACATGGATGACGGATCACTGTAAACGTTTAATATGGAGGTATAAAAGCATAATAAAATGGTAAAGTGAAACGCATGGGATGGATGACATAAATTATATGTAAACTATGTGTAAAGATGGGGTTCTATCCAAGGAATTTTTGTTTATTTTATCGCTTAGGTGGCCTATGTACAGCCAGTATCAGAAAGATGTTGACGAACAGAGTGCTCAAAATGATCATAATGTCGTTTTTAAACCCCTTTCAATTGACCGATTGTTCTGATATTTGGTACACGCCTTTATTTTAGACGACAATACCATATAAATCAATAAAACAGTTTGATTTGCTCTTAATACAAGAGTTTTAAAATCATTTTGAGACTTCGTTGTCAAGATATCGCACCCCCAGTGGAAAATAGGCATAAGTGATCTTACTTTGATTCGTCGATTTTATCATATTTGAAAGGTACGTTTAAAGATACATATGCTAAATTTTTTTCATATTTTTCTTGTTAAATTTGACGAATTAAAACAAGAAATTCGTTTTGAGAATTTTGGTTCCATTACATTTTTTCTTACGGATTAGTAGATTATGTGATATAACGCAAAGAATAAATTGAGAAATATGACGTATTACTTATTATTACGTTTATCCCTAATATTTTATGTAGAAAATTAAAAGTAACAATTATTATGATTTAAATGCGTTTGTTTTTTTTACATCGTTAGTCTTGTATACACGATTATTTTTTTATTTGTTATATTAACTAGCTAAGGAAATTATCTTAAATGCGCTTACTTAGCCTAAAAGATAAACTTAGAAAATAATAACAGCTGTATGACTGTTTACTTTTTATGAACATAAAATAAATTAGAATAAGAATAAATACTGCTTTCTTCCACACAAAATTTTTCTATACGCCGAAACATAAGACTACATACTGCGGCGCGGCTGTAAAATAAGAACGATTACTTCTTTCTTTCACTAGAATATTTTCCTTTCACCGAGAAGTAAGAATAGATACTGCGGCGTGGGAGTAGACAGTGCTAACATAAGTGTGAATACATCGATGCGGGGGACGGGGCGGGTGCGTATCCACGCACTTGACAGTCAGTGCCGATTTCTAGGTCAGGGTAATACCTGCGTTAACGCATTTGCGAAAGCAAAACAACAACAATTGAGTGGTTTTTCTTCTTATTTTAAAGTAAAGTGACCTGAAATGTATAACCGGACGCAGCACAGTAGGGCGAGAAGAATTTTGAAGTTATTAGGTGAGTATAAGCTAAAAAGAGATTATGATACAATGTTTTTTTTTATAGGACACGTCAATTTGACTTCACCTCGCCTGATGTTCAGCAAAGGCAAAGTGTCGGAAAGAGGGTCACCATCGGAAACATGTACCATGTTAACAGTGGTCGCACTCAGCTTGACGGCCTCATTAGATGCCTTTTCACGCCCCGCTTAAAGGACCCGGGACTGTAGGAAGAAGGAAACACGTGAGCTGGCAGGGAGTTCTAGGTCTTAATGGTGCGGCATAGGAATGAGTCTCTAAAACGCTTGGTTCTAGCTGGTATACTCTGCACCGTATATGGATGGCATCTTAGCCCTGCACGTCTCGTCCTGTGTAGCAATGGAGAGGGTGGGTGTAATTGGAAGAGCTTGTCAGAACATTCACCATAGTAGAGACGGTAGAATCCTGCCAAAGACGCAACATCTCTACGCATCTGCAAAGGCTCGAGGATGTTCATGACCTCAGGATTCCCAAAAATGCGGACTGCACGTCGCTGCAACCTGTCGAGAGCATCTAATAAGTACTTTGCGGAGCTGCCCCAGAGATGTGAGCAGTATCCCACGCAGGAATGAATTTGGGTCTTGTATAAAAGACACCGCTGCTCCGGCGTGAAAAAACGTCTCACTCTGTTCAGGACTCCGAGTTTACGCGAGGCTGATTTGATGATACTTTCGATATAGTTGTTACTCAGTTTGCAGCGAACATCCATACCGAGGATACTGAGGTGATCCTGCAGTGGCAATGGTGTGCTCTGAAGAGTGGGAAGGGGAACGAAAGGAGATACCTTTGCTGTAAACGCACATGCCTGGGTCTTCTAGGCATTGAACTCGACCAGGTTCCTAGCGCCCCATTGAGAAATGTGGTCCAGGATCCGGTCCAGCTCAGTGACAAGAAGCTGCCTTTTTTCCGCGATATCAGACTGCTTGGCCGCAGGATATGCGTAATAACTCCCGTGTAAGATGCTGTCGTCTGCATAGCAATGAATGCTACCGTTAGCATATCCAGCATTTACCTGCAAGAACTCCGAAGCTCGTCCATCACAAAGGACGCGAATACGGCGCCCCTGCAGGAAGGCAGGCAGGCAAGGGAGGTCTGGGAGGCAGGCCAAAGGCCAAAGCTTAGAAAGAAGCGATTTATGCCATACCCTATCGAAAGCTTTGGCAATGTCAAGACTAATTGCCAGTGACTCGCCTTTCTTTTCCATAGCCTCACCCCGAAGGTGGGTCACGTACGCCAGAAGATCACCCGTTGACCGTTTCGGTCTAAAGCCGTATTGCCGGTCACTAAGCAAGGAGTGATCCTCTAGGTGGCGCATGAATTGTGTGTTAATAATGTTCTCGAAAACCTTGCACAGCACTGAGGTGACGGCTATGGGTTGTTCGGAGTTGGCTGGGTCCAAGCGATCCCCCTTCTTGGGGATCGGCTGGACATTCGCCTCCTTCCAAGCCGACGGCACTGCACCTGAACTGTGGGACAGTCGGTACAGCCGCGTTAGCATAGGAGATAGCTCCGCTGCACATTTTTTAAGTACGACCGCTGGAATACCATCAGGACCACTGGTTTTCCGGACATCGAGTGATTGTAGTACTGCACGGACATCGCGTTACCTGATATGGATATCAGACATTGCGTGGTCACCAGTGGGCATTGTCCGTGGTTGCATACCACAATCATCGACTCGGGAGTTGGCCGCGAAGAGATTGACCAGCAAATTTGCTTTCTCTTGCGGCTCATGGGCCAGAGATCCATCGGGGTTGCTCAGCGGGAGCAGCGAGGGCTGGCAGAAGTTGGCTTGCACGGCTTTGGCCAGTCGCCAGTAGCCACGGCACGTGAGATGCGCCACTAGCTCTTGGCCCAGCCGTGCTATGCGCTGGGCATCCGCCCTGACGTAAACCCTCTTGCAGACCTTTGTCGCTCTGTTGTACGCCGCCTTGGCCTTGTTGGGATCGCGTGTGACGCGCGCCCGCACCCAAGCGCGGTACGCAGACTGTTTATGCTCAACAGCCTCCGCACACTCGCACCCGAACCACTGACGCGCTCTGCGGACTCCGGTGACATCGGTTTATGGGATATAGTATTCCATACCCAAACCGATCTCACCGGCGACAGCAGTAGCGCTCTCAGATGGGTTCTTACCCTCAAAGCAGCGTTCAACCCACGGGATGGACGCATAATAGTCGCGTAGTCCATCCCAGTCCGCTGACGAGTAGTGCCAAAGAAGTGCTTCCCCTGCACGGGTCGTGGGGGCGCTACAATGGGCACGGTGGAGCGGACCAGACAGTGGTCGGAGTTACCTAAAGCAGCACTCACCGAGACACTGTACTGGTCCAGGCGACTCGTCAATAGAAGGTCTAGAAGAGAGGGCTCTATGCCGGACTCTCTTGATATCCTGTAATGCTTGATGTTTGTTTTTCCTGTCTACTCCTCCTAGTGTTTTCCCGGCTGCTCTTGGGGAGTCCGGGGTCCGCTTAAACAATGATTTGTCTGGGTTTATATAGTCTGGTAATTACATTGAAGCGACTATCGTCTGACCTTCGTAACCGGAAAGGCGAACCTTAACAATATTCCACAATTCCACAACATTCTACACAACGCTATCTAGACCCATGGTAAGCTTTTATAGCTTGTGTTATGGAATCTAGAATGCGGATAAACATACTTATATACTTTTTTTTTGTAAATACGTACATATTATACATAGAAACACCCAGACCAGACCAATAGGATCCTGGTTACATATTAAATATGAATGAATGTGCAGTTTCCTCGCGATGTTTTCGCTTACCGCCGAGCTAGTGGTACAAGTTTAGTATATCATAGCAATCGTTTGGTCTCCAAGTAGGGGAACCCCTGTAATATGAGTACAAGACGATGACTCGTACCACTAGGCTGATGAATGACTCGCAGTCTATTATCATAACATTACCTAATGTCTGTTACTAACGTGTAACATCCTTTTCTATTTTAACTTGTAAAGGGTTCACTATCTATTTGCATAAAAAAATAGCCATAACATAGGCTTATGTTAATTTATACTAATGATATTAATAAACTCTAAACTAAACTAAACTAGTAGGTGAAGGATAATGCCACCACTCGGGGTGCCTAGGCGTAATAATAACATGTGTAATAACAAAATATGTATTATAACTCGTTACTTGATTTGTTAATAATTTTTGCTTGTTACCTTTGATTTTTATTGAGAGAACATAAACATTTTGTTGTACGGAGCCAATAAAAACTTATTTAAGTTTAGTCCTAACAAATTATCTACTGATTATTTAACAGTTTATAAAAAAATCAATAGTGGTAGTAATCGTCACCGAAACTCTAGAATTCTGAATATTATTGTGCAATTTTATTGTTGCTAGTACGAACTTTAATTGTTACCAAAATATAATTAGTATTTTGCCTGAAATAAAAAATAGTGAATAAAAAAAGGCATTGCCTTTTTTCCCTGTAGTCATAAATAATAACTCTAAGTAATATGTCTTAATATGCAGCTAACTTTTCTATAACATATAATGGAATAAGTAATTATTATTGTTTACTTAAGTTATCTTAACAAGCCCTTAAATTGAAAAAAAGGGGGAAAGTATTGCTTGTGCATTTCAAACATAATTTTTATAAAGGAAATAATCCAGTAATCTTACTTATACCACCATAAATGTTCATATTCACAAGTTCATTACTGCTTTAATATAACATACTTTTTGAAATATATTTTACTTTTCTGGCAAAGTCTGGCATAAATTTTGATACTCAAAATCTTTTATTTTATTGTATTCTGAAAAATAGCATAATAATTTATTTTTACAATTCCTAATAAACTATAAACATTAGCACTAACTTAAATACAACACGAAGTGCAACATTTTTTTCTCCTTTTTTTGATATAAGAATAATTCTTCTACGTTTGGAAATAAAGTAAATATGCCCATAAATTCAGTTTTTTCACCATACTGAAAAATCAGCATTTTCGTCTTATGCTTTTTTTCCACTGAGGGTGCGATATTTATAACGCTGACTGTATGTGTGCAACACTATAGGAAGCGTAACCTAACCTAACCCTGTAAGAACAGAAAGTTTCTATGCCGTTAATGCAGAAGACTAAGCAGGACAAGTGAGCTCTGGCTACAGCCAGCTGACAGCCGGGAACACAACACGAGGTTATTAAAGCCGCAGTATTCTGTCAGGCGGAGATACTTCTCTACTCGGATTGCTCAATTGCGACGAGCATACCGTCATGTGCTACCTTCTCCTCCTAGTTTTTATACATTATTACTTATGGTAAAGGTATAGTGTGGTTTATTTATATATAGTAGCAGACAAGCACTTGGCCCAAAACCAATTTTGACAATCGCGCGAGTTGATGACAAGAAAATAATCAAAAATTTAAAGATGCCAACTCGCGGTTTCCCCGAGTTTATTGCCCGCGAGTTGATGAATGACCCGACCCACCTAATGGGAAGAGATTACCGTTGCCAGTCAACAAAAGAGATACGGTTGCACTTTGTCAAATGCGGTATGTAAAGGTATCGACAGTACATGTGTAAACTAACTTTTAAACTCTCGCGTTCCATGATATACATTAATTATAACGGGAATTAACGCGATCATGGTATAGATACATACCTTTGATTTGCCTGACGTTTCGACCAGGTTACACCGGCCGTGGTCACAGGCTGACTGGCTCCGTAGTGCACGCCCGCCGTCTTCGAGTCCGTGAGGTAGTAGGTTCTTCATCTACCCGCACATTCTCGATATTTTGTTTTCGCCATGTACCGTCACATACTACACTCACAGTGTCCCTATTCTGTACGCTAACTGTCCGTTGTCTATCCGACTGCGCAGAAAAGCGAGGCTGCATGTTTTTTATCACTGGAGTCCATGTTGCAGATAACTTAAATCCATCTTCCCGATTGAAATTTTTATGCTTCTTGATTTCAATCGCTTCACGTACAGCTCTTGAGTAGAAGTGACGTTCGGTGGAGAGGACTTGCGTATGGTGGAATTCAATCCAGTGATTAGTACAATAAATTTCAATCGGGAAGATGGATTTAAGTTATCTGCAACATGGACTCCAGTGATAAAAAACATGCAGCCTCGCTTTTCTGCGCAGTCGGATAGACAACGGACAGTTAGCGTACAGAATAGGGACACTGTGAGTGTAGTATGTGACGGTACATGGCGAAAACAAAATATCGAGAATGTGCGGGTAGATGAAGAACCTACTACCTCACGGACTCGAAGACGGCGGGCGTGCACTACGGAGCCAGTCAGCCTGTGACCACGGCCGGTGTAACCTGGTCGAAACGTCAGGCAAATCAAAGGTATGTACCTATACCATGATCGCGTTAATTCCCGTTATAATTAATGTATAGTACATGTGTAATATATAAGAGTCATGTCACAATCGTGATACCGACCTTGAAAGAACCTTGTACTGTAATAACCTTCTTCTTTGTGTTAAGAATCTCAATTAAAGTTTAATAATTAGTTTTTGAGCAAATTAATTAATATTTACTTTGAAAATATAAACTTTGTATTTGGAAATCTGTGCAATTTTATCTATTTTTGTCTCTGATTATTCCTAACATTTCAAAACGTAGGTATTCCAAACAAATCTTATCCTAACTTTATACCCGTAGTACAGGTTAAAAAGTCCCAGCCTGTCGATAAGTTCTTTATGTAAGATCCATACCACGTTTAGAATAAAATCCTACAGATTATCATATTGGCACGTACCACATTATCTTTGACATTGATTTCGCATTCAAGGTCATTGCCAACCTGCCATCTACTCAAATGGATATGATATTACAAACTTCGTACTATTTACATACGGAAAATAGTATGAAGTAATTTCGTAGGTACCTAATATTTTCTTTACGAAAATGACTTAGACCTTAGAGTCCCTTAAAAGTTATGATGTTTAGTAGAAAGTTTTACGATTGTAACCCAAGCTCATGTGGGCATAATCCCGCTAGACTAATATCTAATATACTAGCTGACCCGTCCTGGCTTCGACCGGGCAAATTTCGTATTCCATATTTGATAGTGACCTAAATGACGAACTTTCCATACAAACGTTTATCACCTATTTTACCATCTTAGTAGTTAAATTTTAAAAAAATGCTGATACACGTGTTCATTTATTTCTTAAAAGACACAGGTTTATGAAATTTAGTGCATCTAACTCTGAAAATGACCGACTTCGATACAAACTTCCATCCCTTATTTTACCCCTTTAGTAGCAGAATTTCCAAAAATACTTTCTTAGTGGATGCTTACGCATCATAAAATGCATATACTGTCAATATTTCAAGTTTGTAGGTCCAGCGGTTTTGGCTCTGTGTTGGTGAATCAGTCAGTCAGTCAGTCGGGACCAGTAATTTTTTATGTATAGATTACTTAATCCATACTAATATTATAAATGCGAAAGTAACTCTGTCTGTCTGTCTGTCTGTCTGTCTGTATGTTACGCTTTCACGCCTAAACCACTGAACCGATTTTGACGAAATTTGGTACAGGAGTAGATTAGACCATGAGAAAGGACATAGGCTATGTTTGGTCGCGATAACCGACATCCACGCGGGCGGAGCTGCGGGCAAAAGCTAGTATTATAAATGCGAAAGTAACTCTGTCAGTCTGTCTGTCTGTCTGTCTGTATGTTACGCTTTCACGTCTAAACCACTGAACCGATTTTGATGAAATTTGGTATAGGGGTAGATTAGACCATGAGAAAGGACATAGGCTATGTTTGGTCGCGATAACCAACATCCACGCGGGCGGAGCCGCGGGTAAAAGCTAGTAGATTATAATCCTACCTCCCCCATAGTACGGTAATACCACAGTATAACGAGAGATCTTACAGTAGTTCATCGCGTTTGATGTTTGCGGAAATGCCGCCTTTTGCAGTTTTGTCAGGGTTGTCACTTCAGTTTTTATTTATAATTCATTTTTCTGTAATTTCGTATAACACCTATTTGGTATCTTTGTTCTGTCAAGGCTCATCAACTCACGCTAATATAAATAACAAGCTGACGCCCGCGGTTCCGCTCGCATGGATGTCGCCTATTGCGACTTTTGGTTAGATCTCCGGTTCTGCTCAACCAATTATGATCAAGCAAACGTAATATTTTAAGTCTAAGTTTTTGGATTTCGGTTCCGGTTTCGATTTGAATTTAAATATTGATTCGGGTTCGGGTTCAGGCTCGGGTTTGGGTTCGCGTTCGGGCTCGGATTCGGGTTCGAGTTTGGGTTTGGATTCGGATTCGAACTCGAGTTCGAATTTCGATGAAATTTCGTTAATGGCCGGGCTCGCTAAATAGATGTTATATTCGTAATCAGCGACCCCAAAAACCTCGAAAACGATACCCTTATCAATTTTGGTGAAAATTTCGAGTCCACCATTTTGGATCGCCAAATGCATGATATATTCGTAATTAGCGACCCCAAAAACCCCGAAAGCGATACCTATATCGATTTTAGTGAAAATTTCGAGTCCGCCATCTTGGATCGCCAAATGGATGATATATTCGCAATCAGCGACCCCAAAAACCCCGAAAACGATACCCATATCGATTTTGGTAAAAATTTCGAGTCCGCCATCTTGGATCACTAAATGGATGTTATATTCGCAATCAGTGACCCCAAAAACCCTGACAGCGATACCCATATCGATTTTTGTGAAAATTTCGAGTCCGCCATCTTGGATCGTTAAATGGAGGATATATTAAAGGATTTTTTTTTCACAACATTATTTGGTTTGGATGATATATTAGTAAACGGCGACCCGTAAAACCCTGAAAACGATACCCATATCGATTTTTGTGACAATTTCGTCTCTCAAAAAAACAATTTCAACAAACCAAACAAGTCATGAAAAAAAATTAAACACGTGATTAGTGTGATTACAAAATGAGACAGCCCTGAATCATTAGTACCGAGTAAAATGTATGGGTGTGGTGGAGCGCTTATGTATTTTCTTAATTATTTCCCACATAATTTAATTGTGTTTCAATTTGTAATTTAAGAAACCGCTTCTATGTATCGAATAATGTTTGAATATTGGCGCTCATTTGTTGACCACTTAGTGTTGGAGGAGGCCAATGAATGGCGCTGTGAATGGATTTTTCGAACTATATTTTGAGAATGAAGTTTCTACAAGCGAGACTCTCAAGCACCACGGCGGATCATCTACCCGCTCGCATTTTTTAATTAGTCACTAAAACGCACCCAGCATCGAAAGGTGTCTTTGACTCACGCGCCGACGCACCAACGGAAGTTTGATTAATTCAACTCCTCGTTTCTTTTTTGTGTAATTCTATAAGTTCCTTTGGCCACATTCTCAAGTCAGTATAAGTGAAGTGTATCGGAAGAAAACGACTCACTCAAGAAAATAACCGACCGGTCGAAAATTACCTACCCACCAGCACGTGCCAGGAACCACGCCTGTCTGCAGCTGAATCCTCACGAGGTGGAACTCAGGTCAGTGCCGATTCTCTTACGTTTTCGTTCATAGAAGCGGTCACATGAGTATTTCCTTTCTTACAACCAAACGCCAGGTCATATTAGGTTCTTTACGCTCTGTGTGCAAACACACCACATGGTAGGACTATCTTACACGTCCTACCATAATTTATGGTCCTTACGAGTCGGATAGGCCAGTAAATAACATATTCACGTAATTATTGGTGAATAATATTTCTTTCCTATTCATTTAATTAAAAGATTCACGTAATTTTGGTGAATTCTTTCCGCCATCTTAGTTTCATTACTTTCTTTCGCTAACAGATTTACGTAAATTATTTGGTAAATTCTGCATTTAAAACGCTAAATCTACGTAATAATTGGTAGATATTTATAATAGTTGGTGATTTACGTATTAATTGGTAAATAATCATCATTCTATTCGCATACGCGTAACTTTGTAGGTAGGTACCTATCTAGGTACGTAAGTACATAGTTACATTACTATTATTATACGCTCCGCCGTGCTACTTGCGCTATTATATAATAAGCCGTAGTACAATTTTCAATAAAAAGTAGGTATATCTAAACTGTTTGTGTTGAATTACTATTATATTATAGTAGGTACCTTACAGATAATCTTCTTGTTATATTTCAATAGGTAGGTCCTACCTATCGTTAATTTGCAAACATGTCGTCAGATCTCGAGACGAAGCTTATTCTGTTGAATCAAAAAAAGGAATTATTGTTTGCACGCATTAATCGTTGGTATAAATCGTCGAAATCAGTTGTGTGTTTTGACATAACAACGCGAGCGAATGAAGATTTTCTGTCTGAGACCGAGAACATCGATGTCGTTCGCGATAAGTTCGAGTCGATTGTAGATCAAATAAATAGCTTAAATTTATCATTACAATCCCCTGTAGAATCCGACTATTCTTGCCTTGACTCATTCGATGAATTGTATTCGAGAATAAAACGCATTAGAAATAAATTATCTACGCCCAAGGTCAAGGAGATCGCCTCACACGGGTCGATTAATTCAAACGCGTCTGTAGTGAAATTGGAAATGCTTGTTATTCCGAGTTTTGACGGACGCCCTGAAAACTGGAATACATTTTATCAGTCCTTTAAGGCCAATATTCATTCGAACACACAATTGTCTGATTCGCAACGTGTGCAATACCTATTCTCAAAATTAACCAAAGACGCATTAAAGTTCACTGCCGGTATTGTTCCGTCAAGTGAGACCTACAGTATAGTGTGGGACGCCTTGGTCAAGAAATACCAAGATAAACGCTCATTAGGTTCATATTATCTTAATAATATATTAGACTTAAAGAATTGTTCACCTAGTGTGAACTCACTTGATTCATTTATAGGTATATATTCCTCATCTATCGCCGCGCTTAAAGAGTTAGGTATAAATGATTTAACGGACTTCGTGTTTCTACAATGTGCCTTGAGGAAAATGGACACGCTAACCATCCAAGCCTTCGAACTTTCTGTTCGAGGTGTCGATATCCCTACGACACAACAGCTGATCGACTTTGTACAAGATCATGCTAAGATGATTGAACGGTCAAACCCGCGGTCTTCGTCATATGCGAAGTCGTCCACTGCTGGGATGCCACAGTCTAATGATAGGCGTGTACAGCGTAATTCTAAGTCGTTTGTTGTCAGTGAGCCGATTAATAATAAGTCGAATGCGCCCGCCGCAGGTAACGCGCCCTGTTGTTTATGTGGCGGCAGTGACCACCGACACCTGTATGACTGCGCTCAGTTTAAAAATATGCAAAATGCAAAGGCTAGATATGAGTTTATTAAATCTAAGCGTGGTTGCGTGAATTGTCTAAGCACATTACATAATCTCCCGCAATGTAAAAGTACGTCAGTTTGTTTCTGTCAGAAAAAACATCATAAATTATTGCATTTTGAGAATAATATTAATAATTCGCACTCGCATGCGACGACTGTTGCCGCATCCCCGCCGCCCCAGTGCGACCTTGACGGTCCCACTCCTGAGTCATCGCTCGCTTCAAGCACTGTGCATTCGTATGCCTCTAGCCAGAAGGGTGATATTCTCTTGGCAACCGCTCAGGTGTATGCTCGCCCTAAAGGTAGCACTGGAAATAAATCTGTAGTCAGATGTCTAATTGATAATGGCTCACAGAATAACTTAATAACATTGTCCTGTTGTCGTTTATTAAATTTACCAATAATACCAATGAGTAATTCTGTTGTCAAAGGTGTTGGCTCCATTTCGCACACGATAATAGGCTATGTGTATTTGGACATTGAATCTCGTATTTATGCAGATCATAAGTATACTATACATGCGTTAGTTATGAATAGCCTTACGGATCAATTGCCCTCGCAATTAATTAAGTGTGATAGCGAGTTAAATCTTCGCGATTTACCGCTTGCTGACTTAAGCTGGAACATTCCAGGAAACATTGATATAATATTAGGTGCACAGCTCTTCCCGTATATCTACTTAGGAAATAGAGTCGAGTGTGGTCCCAGTGCCCCTTGTGTACTATCAACCGCGTTTGGGTATGTACTTATGGGTGATTACCCACGTAAAGTTGTTGTGCCTACAACCGCATCCTTTTCTGCGCTAGCACTAAATGATTTAGTGCAAAAATTTTGGGAACTTGAGGAAGTTCCTGTGAAGCGCCTATTGTCTCCAGAAGAAACCGAGTGCGAGAATATTTTCACATCTACTGTGACTCGCGATGACGTGGGTCGTTATACGGTTGCGCTGCCGTTCTGCAAGGATCCCTCTGAACTAGGGAACTCGCGCGGCGTCGCTCACCGCCGGTTTTTGTCGCTCGAGCGTAAACTTCGTCAATCACCAACCGTACGTGAAAATTACAATAAGGTTATTCGGGATTGTTTGGATAACGGTTATCTTGGTCTCGTTGATGACTCTAATTTGTCTATGGATGGTTATTACATACCACATCGCGCAGTGGTTCGACATGACAAACCGATGCCGCGTATTGTGTTAGACGCGAGCGCTAAAACCCACACTTGTCTTTCGCTCAATGATATTTTACATATTGGTCCCAATTTACAGGCAGACCTGTTTTTATTATTATTAAATTTTAGGCTATGTCCTATCGCAATGAACGCTGACATAAATACTCACCGCAAATCGCTTGAGTTTGATGTTGGCAGTCATGTCGCAAAGGTTTTAGGTCTCTCGTGGGAGCCGTGTGGAGATAATTTTTATTTCACATCCACCTTGGTAGATGAGAAGTGCACTAAGAGAAATATACTCCCTATAGTTGCACGACTATTTGACGTGCTCGGGTTGGTGACACCTGTGATACTCTACGCCAAGTTGTTAATTAAGGAACTTTGGCTTAGTAAGAGTGATTGGGATGACCCTGCTCCAGAGCATATACGCTCACGCTTTTCCGCTCTCGTTCAAGAATTAAAATTGCTTGACACATTAAAAATTCCGCGATATATAGGTGTCGAAGTTGATTGCGAATTACGTCTTGTCGCATTTTGTGATGCCAGCCTGAATGGCATGGGATGTGTTATTTATGCACATTGTACCTACCCATCTGGCATTCAAACTCGCATTTTGTGTGCGAAATCAAAGGTCACTCCGACAAAGATTACTACGCTTGCTCGATTAGAGTTATGTGCCATCTTGCTTATGTCAAAGTTAATAAGAACTGTACGTGATTCTTATGCATTACGCATTCCCGTTACTGACATTTGCGCCTTTTCTGATTCCACGATTGCCTTATCATGGGTTCACTCGTCACCACATCGGTGGTTGATTTTTGTTAGCAACCGGGTCGCTCAGTGTCAAGAAAACTTGAACGCTGAACATTTTTATCACGTCGCCGGAGACATTAATCTGAGTGATTGTCTATCACGCGGTATGCTCCCCTCGCAACTTTTGGCTTATGATTTGTGGTGGAACGGTCCAGCATGGATCCGCGGCCCCCCTGATGAATGGCCTATTAAGTCATTCTCTCCCGCCAACTGTTCTGACTTACCTGAGCATGAGGCAAATGTGTTGAGTGTGACAACGGGACACACAGAGTCGCCATTGTTATGTACATTAGCACAACGTGTTTCTTCTTGGCAGAAACTACTACGTATCATTACATACGTTTTAAAATTCGCACGATTTAAATTTAAGATCGAACCTCATTCTGTATCAGGATTACATCCTGCCCTTCTCCCTAAACGCGATCACGTTGTTGATCTAATAATTCAGTATTTTCACGTTGTCAATTGTCATACTGGACCTGGACTCCTCATGTCTATCATAATATATAAAACGCGTACTGGTACTTACAAACGCGCTGTAACCAAATTGTATCCTATCCCAACGCAATAACTTATAACGCTAAATAGAATCTTAAACTTTAATTTTTAACTCAAACTTTAAACATACTTTAGATAGAATATTGTTAGTCTAAGTTGTTATTTTCGCTATGTGTATTATTATGTTATACAAATTCACTATGGGCTCTAATCAGCCAGTGTTCGCTTGTTTGTTTCGTAACGTCTTGCGACGTTCCAAAGCCGGGTGCATGGTGGAGCGCTTATGTATTTTCTTAATTATTTCCCACATAATTTAATTGTGTTTCAATTTGTAATTTAAGAAACCGCTTCTATGTATCGAATAATGTTTGAATATTGGCGCTCATTTGTTGACCACTTAGTGTTGGAGGAGGCCAATGAATGGCGCTGTGAATGGATTTTTCGAACTATATTTTGAGAATGAAGTTTCTACAAGCGAGACTCTCAAGCACCACGGCGGATCATCTACCCGCTCGCATTTTTTAATTAGTCACTAAAACGCACCCAGCATCGAAAGGTGTCTTTGACTCACGCGCCGACGCACCAACGGAAGTTTGATTAATTCAACTCCTCGTTTCTTTTTTGTGTAATTCTATAAGTTCCTTTGGCCACATTCTCAAGTCAGTATAAGTGAAGTGTATCGGAAGAAAACGACTCACTCAAGAAAATAACCGACCGGTCGAAAATTACCTACCCACCAGCACGTGCCAGGAACCACGCCTGTCTGCAGCTGAATCCTCACGAGGTGGAACTCAGGTCAGTGCCGATTCTCTTACGTTTTCGTTCATAGAAGCGGTCACATGAGTATTTCCTTTCTTACAACCAAACGCCAGGTCATATTAGGTTCTTTACGCTCTGTGTGCAAACACACCACTTTGGTAGGACTATTTTACACGTCCCACCAGGGTGTACCGAGTAATGCCCCGTCCCCCACCACTCCCCTGCCCCCGCACGATTGCTCTGTCTAGACGGCTTCGTTGACAGACTGTATGTAGTATGAATCGTTAGACTGTGGTAATACTATGATCTACATAGATAAGTGACTATTCTTTGGTTTGACATACGTTGACATCTGTCACAAATGTCATGAACGTCAAAATCTGTGTCAATCTCACACAATGAACATTATATTCTATTTAACGACAACCAACGAACTACCACATTTTAAGGGGGCTATTTCCGATACGTAAATGTGTATTTAGGTATAAAGGTTCTGTTCAAGTAATCTTTATTGGAAAATAAGTTAATACAATTACCCTACCAAAGCTCCAATAAGATTTGGTTCAACGAGGAAACGTATATAGCAACCGACAAAGGCATTATAGCGTAGGCAGCGGTTTTAATACGATTAAATATTATTGGATTTCTATTTTGGGGTATTGTCACTTTCTTAGATTTTGGGGATATACAGATACTAGGAAATGGTATATTCAATTCCAATATACGTTTACTAGCTTTTGCCCGTGGCTCCGCCCACGTGGATGTCGGTTATCGCGACCAAACATAGCCTATATCCTTTCTCAAGGTCTAATCTACCCTTATATCAAATTTTATAAAAATCGGTTCAGTAGTTTAGGCGTGAAAGCGTAGCATACAGACAGACAGAGTTACTTTCGCATTCATAATATATAAGTATGGATTTGAAATGGTGAAAACGGAACCCCATTACCAAGACTCCAATGTCTGTCTGTTTGACTGTCTGTCACAAGTTCTCATCTCATGAACCATGATAGTTAGGCATTGGAACTTTTCAAAGATTGTATTTCTATTGCCACTATACCAACAAATACTAAAAACTGAAAAAAATATTAAGGAATGGCATCAAACCAATATAAATTCTAGAAACTATTGAACTTTTGTAATAATACATTATACAATGAGTCACATAACGGATTTGGGTGAAGCCAAGGCAAGTTGTTCTAGACACGAAAGTTTCAATTCCAAATAAATTTTCAAACCTTTGTACAGACGTCAGAGCTTATATGAAGCGATATTAAAATACTGATAACAGTTATATGGAATGTCTAGAAAGAACAATTTATAATCTAGAAACTAGTTAACTTGTATTTAAACAATTTAGTAATTCAAAAAATTCAATTATGCTTATGAAAGTATATTTTACTGTAAATTTTATATAAAAATCAGTTAGTTGTGTGAGTCTTTTCTCAACTCAATTGATGTTGGCATTAAGTCTACGGCAGTCTGCATACGAATCTGTCAAAATTCTAGTCGAAAACCTAGAGCCATGAGCAATGGCTGAACGTGCTCTCCGAAGCACGGAGGACGCTCACTGTGTTAAGAATCCTGGCGAATTTTGAATAACTATGCAATGTTAAACAAAATATTGACCCTATGATAATAGGTAGAGAATATAGTTATGTATATGTATATCTATATTAATATATTATTAGTACGAAGTTTAACACGATATACATGTAAGATTATTGACCTTAGAAAATGAAACACCATTGTTACTGGAAACAGAGTCACTTATTTTAATGGCTTCTGTATCCCAGTTTATGTTACGTAATGAGAATTTCAAGCTTCGTATCAATTAGTAATCTGTAATCCTAACCATAAAATGATTATCCGAAGTTGTCGACCGAACTTTCGGACAAACTATTTGCCCCGTATCATTATCCTTATTCTTAATTCTTTATTGCACACAAAATACAGAGGTTTATATAAAAGATAATTGCAAAAACATGTACAAAGGCGAGCTTAACTCATTATGAGTTCTCTGCCAGCAAACCTTTGAGTAGCAGAGAAGAAGTTAGGTAATGAAGGGATGTGACGTGTACAAAAAAAAACAGATTAATAAAACGGTAGGGTAAGGTGGGGCACAATGTTACACGGGGTTCAATGTTACAATGCACATATCTCCGTCCCTGTCTTTTAGTTTTATGATGTTGGTATATATGTTTGTCAAGCTCACAAGCAGCCATCTTTAAACAGTTGATGTCGCCACAGTTTGTACCGTGCTTGAAAAATAATAAACAAAAAAGGATTGTATCTGATTAAACGACGAAAAAATAGTTCCAAATATTTTAATTTCTTTCCGGACGTATTGCATTAAGGTAAGTGACGGTATTTTTCCTTTACTTAATGATTATTTAGCTACATATTAACGTTAAATAGTTAGTTGTAAACAGAACCTAAAATACTCATTCGATTTTTTGAAATTGGTTTGCCTCTCCGGGGCACTGTGTTACGGGGCACTGTGTGACACTGTAACAGTCATCCCCAATTTACATATTTTTGTATTATTGGAAGGTATTAAAAGATAATGGTGCGAAATCGTAAAAGGAAGACGGATTATGGTCTTCATAGTGAAAAAGATATGGCAGAAGCTATTTTGATGGTTGAAAGTGGTGTTAGTCTTCGAAAAGCTGCAACGTCAACTTCAAACGTCAAACAGATGTCTACTCTTTCCCAAAAAATATTTTAAAGAAGTTTAATATTTATTAGAAGTTAAAAACTTTTTCTCTCTTTCTTAGTTTTATATTATTTTATGTAGTAACATTGTGCCCCTTACCTTGTAACAGACTACCCCAGATATGGGGCTCAGTGTTACAATCGACTGATTTAATTAAAATGCAATTTAAATTAGGTAGTTGCTAATAATGTTAATATTTGAGCTATGTTAATTGAAGAGAGATTGTTAAAGTTTATTTCTATGCCAAAAAGTAGCTGATTAAAACAATATTTTTGTCATTACATTCTAGTATATTTTTTTTGTAACATTGTACCCCACCTTACCCTACCTAAACAGCTCCTCATATCTAGCGTTCTCACAGATGTAATTTTGTCACTATTAGAGTCCGGACTCCGCTTATTATTTTGTTGAACGACTGCCGTCTACCCGTTCAACGTTGTTCAGCAGGTGCACCAATCAATAATGAGGTTTACTGGAGCCAAAGATGTTGCTAGAGCGGTAAAGAGCGAACATCATTCTCACACATTAACACCACCGTGCATGTATACACAGCATCAAATCGATGCAAATGTTACTCAAAGTACTCTTTTTAGTCAAGTACACTATCGAGCTAGAAAACGACACATGACCCCCATTCAGCCTAAACCCTGCTGAAAGAAATTCGAAGTAACTTCGTGATACGTAAATGTTTCGTTCGTGTTTCATACGAGCCCGTAGTTTCGCTTCTACTTTTCATGGTAACCCCCTGTTCATTAAGGTCTACAAACCCGGGAGACGAGATTCGCCACAATTTACTGTGTACTATCATCGAAGTGCCCACAAATGGGTTTAGACGGGTTTATGAGTTCAGTAACCTTTGGATCTCTTATCTTGCAATACGTTTCTGCCGTAGATATTACTATAGTGCTTATTAATATCCTACTAATAGTATAGATGCAAAAATGTGTACAATTAGCTTGCCGTAGGTGTAGATGTTAGCAAGGTACTTCTAATGGTAGTCCAGAAGAATGAAGAATGGAAGGTTACGTGATGAGATGAGATGAAATAAGCGGACGACGACACAGAAGACGGTGAAATGGAGTATAATATTATGAGATGGAACAGCTAAATATATTTCACTAAATTAGTTTACACACTGTAAATACAGTTACTATTTAAACTATAAATAAGCAAGCGACTACAATCTGAGCAGGGGGCCAAGTCTGCTAAGTTATGTTAACGTACAAGTTTTGACGACACCATTGATATTACAATGAGATTGACATTATGAGCGGTGCGATGAGTCGTGTCATTGTGGTCTCACAATCGTCTCATCGTTGTTTCAAAGTCGAGTTCTTTCGTTTGTTTAGCCAAGATTGCCATATCAATGAAATATTAATGTCAATTTGAAATAAATTTAAAATGCATTTAGTTTTTTAATTTCTTCCATAAAATAACTCTTAATAAACGTATTTATTGATACAAATGTACAAACGTGGCACTTTAATTCGAGAAACTATAGGTTAATTCGTGTAGTTTTGAAAATTACTTACCTAGTTATTCCCTTAATACTTATTTATGTACCTACCTGCCTATTGATTTTACAGTAATAATGATTAGACATAATTTTAAGGAAATTCAATGTAGATAAATAATGTACAAGCATGCTGCGCATTCCGAGGGGGGGGGGGGGGGGGGGGGCATGGGGGACATGACCCTCCTCCCTCGGCCTCTAGTCGCGCCTTTAAAGGTAGCATCAGATGGGGCAGAAAGGTCTGAAACTCCACCACCCCCTTGGAAACTGCCCCAGGAGCCGGCGAGGGCTGTTATGTCGGACTCGAACCAACTAAATCCGTACACTGTCTTGGGTCATCTTTTGACCCAGGGCCACCTCTGATTTCAAGATGGCCCCCTCGGGTGTGGGATCCACGGTGCCGAGTAGGGAGGGGCGCGCCCCAGCCTGCTTCTGCTAGGATGACCGCTGAATCTGTCACCCCCTAAGCCCGAGCATAAGAAGAACGGAAGTCGTCGAACGACCTCCGACGCCTGAGTCGTATCCGCCATTCACGAGCTGTCCCATCCGGCCCTGCTCCCACGCATCCTTCTCGAACACCACTAATAAGTGGGTAAACAAGTGATGAACGGTGAACGTATGAAAGGCGACAAATAGGCCTCAAACACCTACCCATTTCTTACTATACGGGGTGCTTGGTATTCTTGAAGAATCATCTTTTCTCAAAAAAATAATGGAACAAACGCCCATCTTGAGGTCAAATGTAACAAAGCATAAACCTTGTTACATATTTTGACCTATTAAAACACAAGTGGGTTGAAAACATATTAATTTATTTTACATTGTCCATAAACCATACTACCACCGACAATAGATTTATAACAGAGAATAGTATGTATGTTTATATTTGTACATATTACTTATTGGTACTTTCTACTGCACTCCACTATGCAACAAAATAATAAATAATCCAATAACAGAATCAGAAAACAATTAACTACATGTCTATGATAATAACCTACTATAACTTTAGGTACTAGGAATGCCTAAATACTGCATAAAATTGAATTGTTTTACATTTCGAAGACTTTTAGTAAAAAGTATCAGCAAGCATTTAATTTTTTTTTAAATGAACAATAATAAATATCTTATATATACAATTATAATTAAATTCTTAGCAATGACTTCTCTAATAAAACAAAACCCTACATCCGCATGGTGATACATACAATTTTCTGAAAGTTTCTGTGCACTCTGATTAACATTAAACAATGTTATTGGCACCTTATTGTTTCTACCGACTAATTCAAACAATAATTTCTTTAAGAAAATGGTCTTATGGGCCTGTGTAGAATTTCTGTCTATAAATCAGTTGCCCAATTAGCATCAACAAAAATAACCATATAAACTTTTTAGGTAGTTTTATCACTAAGTACATTAAAAATGCTGAAGTATTTGCATGTTTTATACACTGTGCATTCATTGAGATGGCCATTGAGGAAAGCAAAGTCACATCATCCAAATGAGTTATATTAACACTAATAGCACAGATGTTTAAGTTATATAATTCTTATAGAAAACAACTATTTTAATGTAGAATACTTTAGAACAGAAGAAAATGTATTTATAGTAAATCCCCTTTATTTGGGTTTTTACCCTTTAACAAGTCTTGCTCTGTTTAACACTGAATTATCACTAGGTATTTAGTTTATTTTTAAAGACCCACTAGGTTTGTTCACTGAGTCCCATGCACTATTTTCTTGGAATGATTTCAACTCTTCTTCCATGCATAGGCACCACTCGTTCGCTTTGTACTTTTCATAAGTTCTTCTTAAGTTAAATTGTTGTCACATTTGTTCATGATAATAACCATACATGTTTTTCAATAGGCAATTTCTCACATGCTTCTCTTCGTTCACATTAAGGTACTCTTAAGATCTTCTAGTTCATTACTTGACAGATTGTTACAGAAATCCTCTGAATGTGAACTCTATGTAGAACTAGAAAAAATTATTCCATTATTTCTATTCCAACTCTGATGGAAAAATATTACTGATGATATCCTCTGTAATATCCCTTATTAGGTTGTGAGCTTGAACGTTAATATTTAATTGAATTGAAATCCGTAAGTACTAGCTTGAGATTGAGAGAAGTGATAGAATTTATTCGACACAAAACTTTAATCGAGCTCGACCAAACTTTAAACTTTAAATAATAAACAAACATGGCCGACTTTAACATTCAATTTCATTGGTGATTGCTGCAAAGTCTGCTATAACTTGGGATATATATCTTGGACGTAAAATGTACTACTATCTATACGAACAATACGTGTTTCTTAGTGAAAGAGGTCCAAGATATGTGTCACGAGGTATAAGTAGTGTTCATTCCGAAACCACACCACAACCACACTATTGTCGTTGACATAAAAATGGTAGTCTGCTAACTTAAATTCACTGTGGTAATATTATCGCAGTGGTGTGGTCTCGGTGTGGTAGACACCATCGATGTCAGTTCACGGAATATACTGCCAAAATTGCCATATCAATGAAAATCAAAAATGCAAATTTCATAAATTCAAAACGCGCTTAGTTTTTTTATTTTCTCCCTTAATTTGGCTCTTCTAAACGTAATTGATACGAATGTACGAACGTGGTAACAACTACTTAATTCACCCATAATTCACTGTAACATTGAAAATAAATAGGCTGTATGTACTTGCCACTATAAAAAACCAGTGACCTGACAAAATATGACATTACTGAGTAAAAGTAAAATTACCTAATTAATCATTTTAAGTACTATAATATATATACATAACGCAAAAGCCTCTTGATGCATCGATCTTGGTGTAAACTTGGACGAACCCAAGGATATGTTCATCAAACATGTCACAACGAGACCGATTGCCTTAATCAAGCGGATCAAATTCACGGCCCGCACCAAACTGCTGTAGCTACTGTACCTACCTATGGGAGCGGATTTACATTTTGGGTAGGAAGTAAGTTGCGCCCCTGGGCCCCACCATTGTTGACTTGGTGTCTCATGCCGGAACTACTCGGAGAACATGTTTCTCCACTGATGAGTCTGCCGCGGTCATCTATGCCACCCAGTGGCGATGACGACGACGCCACTTTCCCGAAGTCACTTGGCTAGACCAGCTGGCAGTATGAAGGCCAAGAACACCACCCCGGGATCCGACGGCATTTCAGACCGATCATGGGTTCTAGCTCTAAGGGAAGACGCTCTCCAGCCCTGACTGAGAGTGTCTCTCTTCCCAGATCCCGAAATTGTGGAAAAAGGGGAAACTGGTCCTCATCCAAAAGGAGGGAGGAGGAGAGGCGGCCCGGCGGACCCGCCCGCCACCCACCGGTCTATAGCATTCCTCGACGAAGTGTGCAAACTATTTGAAAGGGTTATTGAAAAGCGCCTTGTTGAGGACCTCTCCAGAGTGTGGTTAGACCCGGCGGATAGCCCAAACGTTTTCCGCCAGAGGCACTCCACCGTGGATGCCACAATGCGCGTTTGACGAGGGAATCGGTTGCCCGGGCCTTGGAGCCGATTCCGTGGAACTCTCTCTTATTATCTATATACTCAGACACTCCCGCCAATAAACCATGACTAGGCAGCATGGTCATAGCACCTTAGTCTGTTCTGAAAGGAACAAAATAATGAAAAAAAATTACGAGATGCTCTGTGTGCTTGTCATCAAATGTCATCTTTGCTTTGTTTGTTTACATTTTAATTTTATTCTTTCAATTCGTTATTATTATGCTAGTTGAACAATTTGTAGTTGAATTTATTCGTAACATAAAATTGATCCCAGGGTAAAGTATGTACCAATGAAGGAATCAAAATATTGCTGTGTTCTGACATGTGAAAACAATTCACAAACACGCTTAAACAATGTTTTTGTACCTAGTACCTAGCTCGGCTAAATACGAGTGATGTAAATCGCTGTGTTGGATGGCAATGACAAATATGTGAAGTACATCTTAACGTGAGTATCACTTACCAGTATTACTTTAATTTGAGAGCATTAACAGATATTGATACGCATAACCTTCAGTGTATTTAATAAGTTGACTAAGTTTTATCACCATCTAATGAACAATACAGCAGCGCATGAAATATGGACACACAAAATTTTTATGTGTTCATCAGATTTTGATGTATTATATAGAATCCATTGCAGGCATACCCTAACCCCCTTTATTGCTTATTACCTAATGATTTGAAATGTATTTATTTGTTTCAGTTGAAAGAAAATATTGAAAATTATTAATATTGGACTACTACGACTGACTGAACCTGAGCCTAGTACATCATTTTCTTCATCTTTTCTCCTGAAAATGGATAAGGGGACAAATTATGAATTCCCAACCCAATAGATGCAACAGAGACATTCAAGTGAAGCCTAAGATAACAGACAGAACTACATGTTTTATGTCGTACAAAAAGTATAGGCCCAATGTAGAAAATGCATTTATAAAATTCATAAATGCATATTCTACATTGGGCCTATCATATTTGTTTCATTTAATGAAATTATACTTGGTGAAGAAGCACTACCTTCAATATAAGGAAGTAGTAAACTACAATTTCAAATAAAAGAATAAATAACATCATTAATGTATTTTTATTTTCCACTACCTATCTAAAATTGTTTGAGTAGGCACATAAATAATTTACGCAAAAATCTTCAGCAGAAGTTAACATAATTCATAACATATTAGTCTTCATATTGTACCCAGTACTTATGTGATACCTTTGCTCAAAAGTAGGGAAAGCTATACAAGGGTCCTTTTTGACTTGTTTGCACATACATTTACAATATAATTTGAGCTTTATATTTGTCTTGCAGTTGTATGTCTTTTACATAATTTTTCATGGTTATTTGGCTTGTTTCTCTGGATCCTTTGGCTGAGTGCTCCAGGCATAAAGGCATCAACACACAATGTTCAGATGAGTTTCACATACCTGTAATTGGTTAAATAACTTTACATTAATATTGAATGTTTAAGTAGGTTTATCGGCATTCTAGGTCCAATAACACAAGCGAGTTAAGATATGCTTCCTTTGGGTCCAGATATGAGTAGTGCCATAGTACAACAAGAATAGTGTTATGATAACACTGTGCTGAATGTTATAGAAAATTAATTTATTGATAAATATTGACAGCCTCGGTGCAAATATTTATATGCACATTGGTCTGGTTATACTTCGGAGAGCATGTTAAGCCATTGGTCCCAGTTGTCATACAAACATCTATGGCATTCATTATGGGTAGTTGGAGCTCATAAGTCTGACCCCAGACTCCAAGTTCAAAAGCTTCAATGCGACTGGGATTAACGCTAGGATGAAAAAGATTATTTATTTACTAAATATGAACCTAATTAATAAGCTATTGATTGATGAATTAATAAATACATGAATATAAATACTTATAATATTAATATAAAATAGTACTTACTTAATGAAAATAGGCCAGTACAGGCACTGATCTAAGTACTAACATAGGTACTCTGTCATCACATACTGGGATATATATAATATTCAATCGAGTGCTTACTTACATATAGGTAGGTACATATTAAATATCATACTAATATGTAGTAAAGTATATATTATATCTATACCTACTAATAGTTAGTTTAAATATAGTAAGTAACTAGTATATAATATGAATACTTAGGTAGGTATGTTAATTAATCACTTGGTATTAATGTCATTCTTAATATATAATTTTCTGCTCTGATGGAATAATATTTTAAAATCCTCTGCAATTTCTCTCGCGTGGGCTTTTTGTGAGCATAAAATATGTTGTAGTAAATTCCGCTTTAGGCAGGCGTATATCGAAAACATTACTACGCCTCAAAATATCACATCACAAGCACGGTGGCGATTTCTGACACATTCGCGTCGAAGATCTTCGTCATAGGTAGCTTCTAGCATTTGCCACCGTAAGTATTTAAGTTTTGAAGGTAAACATTGTTTAGCTAGACCTAAACACAACGTGAACACATAGGAAAAAGGTGTGGCTGCATTGTGGCGTTAGAATCTCTTCAGTACGGTGGAATTTCTACTTTGACAGTTGTCAAATAATAGTAGACTACCATTATGCAAACTATTACGAACATATTGAAACACTATTAAGTTAGCAGACTACCAATTTGTATTTTGACAACAATTCGTGACCACGTGACCTGTAAAAGTGAGAAATTACTCGATCACAAGACCACAATGACGCGATTCTCACGTCGACCACTGACAAGCGATCGATCTTATATTTTAGCGGACTACGAAATGGGTAAAATTATGTCGACACCATACCATTGCGACTCTATTACAACGAATTTAATTAGCAGACTTGGCCCCCAGATATTATGTGAAACAATTTGAAACGTACGCGTGTGAGTAGGTACCACTGAGTAGGGTTTCGAATCGACAAGCGCGATGGTAGGCACTGTAGGCAGACCGGTTTTATAAGGCTTTGGGGCCTAATGTTCATAAGCGGAGCCGATCGAACATTCTTACTTGATGTAAGGATGTCGTCCGCTACAAATGTGTGATCATACATGGAAAGATCTATAGACTTATGAGTGTAAAAGACACGTGAATATGATTTCACCTGGCCTGATGGTTACCTTAATGTAAACTCTCAGAAAACAGGAGAGAACAAATCTATACATAGTTAACTTTTTATGAAAATAATAGGTTCTTATGAATAGGTTTGGAGGTTTGTTACTTAATCACAATCAAACTGCTGAACAGATCTGGTAAAAATTTGGTAATGACTGAGATTGCAGACTAGAAAAATACTTAGGCTACTTTCATACCTGGAACCCATAAGTTTTAAGAACAGGACGAGAATAGTCTTCCACGGCTGAAGCAGTAAGCAATAGCTATTACTCATTGTATAAATCTCTGTTAAAGATGTAGTAGGATGATAATAAATTAAAACGGTTTCTCCAAAATTCAGTGATAGGTAAATCTTCGCTCGTTCACAACTTTTGAGAACTCATTAAATTAATAAGTTTTGAGTTAGGTAAAGATTCTGATTTGTATACGAGTCGGAAACATCATTCAATAACTTTGGAAATAATTTGTATACGTCTTCAAATGTATTGTAAGGAAAAGTTATTTTATTATTAGAATTCGGTGGAGGGGAATATAATGGTTAAACGATCTGTTCCCATGGGTGTTGTACAAGGTTACTGAGGAATTGGGCTATTCTACACTCTACAATATACCTATATATAGCTAAGGCTCAAGTTCGGCCCCACATGGAGTACTGTTGTCACCTTTTTTCCGGAGCGCCTGCATGCAGCTTAACCCCTTCGACTTACCCTTGAATGGTTCGCTTCTTATCTGCACAACCGTACACAATACGTAGAACTCGTCCATCACGATCACAACACAGGACAGATTTTCAACACAAAGTCCAGCGTAGTAAAAGTTCAAAAATCGATTCCTCAGGGCAGTGTTCTTGGCTGTGTTTTGTTCTTAATTTACATCAACGACTTACCAAAAATAATAAATGCTGAAAGCGTCCTGTTTGCCGACGACATATCCGTGGTATTCCCATGTAGTAATAACCAAGAGCTAAATGAGCGGTCCCACCAAATACTACCGGACATGTCGACATGGCTGGCGGAACACAACCTGGAACTGAATCTCTCAAAATCGAAGCTAATGCAATTTAAACCCTATCAGAAACGCCCCTTAACTATAGATTACAAGTTTCAAAATATTAAAATCGATTGCGTAAATAATTTCAAGTTGCTGGGTCTAAAAATCGATATGGGTCTTTATTGGAAATCCCATATTCGCGACGTGAGTAGTAAATTGTCTTCCTTCACATATGCCCTACACGAATAAAAAAAAACTACGGACCTAAGATCAGCCAAAACCGCCTACTACGCCTATGCACATTCTAGGCTCCGATATGGTGTCATAATGTGGGGGAATAGTGTGGATGTTGATATATTATTTAACTCCTAAAAAAATGCATTCGAATATTGGCAAACATAGGCCCCAGGGAAAGCTGTAGACCACATTTCAAAGAACTTAACATCCTCACTTTGACTTCCATATACATATTGGAAATATGCACTTTTGTTAGAAGGCATAAATCACTATATGCTTCAAATAAAGACCATTACAGCCAACCCCGCAATTTACGACACAAAGATAGGCTAGCACTACCAACATCTAGCCTATCTATATACCACTCAGGGCCATACGTAATGTCAATAAAAATATTTAATAAGATACCGCAAACAATAAAGGACTCCGGAAGCGAGCACTCATTCAAAAACCAACTACAAAAGTATCTGTTAGAAAAGTGTTATTATGCCCTGCAGGAATTTTTTGGTGACAAATATGTTTAAGATAAGTTTAGAAATAATTCCACTGCATGCTATGCTAGATTTATAACTTATTGACATATTAACATAAAAATTGTAAACTATACTTCATTTTATTCTATTTAATGCACCTATAATTTGTAATTCCATCTGATTCTACCTGTAACATGAATATTATTATTTGACATACTTAACTAATTTAACTTTTGACATTTTCTATTGACATTGCCTGACTAATCCTTATGATTATTATATCCGTTTAAATGGAATGATTGAATATTTTCAAATAGGTTGTAAAATTTAATATTTAATTAGCTAACAATTTAATTTATTATATGTGATTTGCTGTGCCCAAACAGGGCTTCATGTTGAAACCCATTTTATATTATGTAACATCTGTACAACACATGGATGCAAATAAAAAACTTTGACTTTGACTTTGACTCGGTACAAAGACGGGCCCAAATTAACTTCCTTAACTATCTAGAATAACAGGCCTTTTTTCATTCATTTATCTCCGAGTTCATCATATCGGAGCTAATGATGAGGTGGGCATGTCGAAATATAACTGACTAAACAGCACGGTGTTTTTTCATATCGCCCGGTATGACCGAAGAATCTAGTGAGCCCTAGACAAGACAAAGCCAAAGATCCCGACCGGCCTTGGCTACCAAAATGGCGACCGACCGTGATGCTATATTTCTTACTATACTTTAAACATGTGTATTTTTACGCGGGACCTAAAAAAATTGGTGAAATTTGGGTGTCAATACACCTCTACCTACCCCATCGAGGCTTTACAGGCGTGAGTATATGTATATATGTATGTAATTATAAAGAAGATCTACAACGGTGAAGTATTTTCTAAGTTTACCTACCTAAGAAAACACTGGCAGACAAGCACTGGACCCACCCGTATAATGTAATGACCTCAGTTCCGAATAAATTACGAGTATTGCACACCATTTCACCCCTTCCAATATTGGTCGATACATTTGAAATATTGGGGGTCGATCCATGAGAAAACCCATTAACTAACTTTAATGGAATAGAATTGCCATCATTGAAAGTTGCAAATTAACGGCTGATGAGAGTCCAAAATTTGATTACCTCAGTAATTAGTTTTACTCGTTTAGAATGGTAACCGTTGTTGTTAACAAGATCCCTTTGGATTGACCATTTGAATAGCTTTTCAGAATTTGCATCACCTAAGCGTTGTTCCCGATTAAATCTGCGGCTTTCATGTAGGAACTTGGGGTTAAGTTACCTGTTGTCCTATGTGAGATACCAACGCGACAGTGCGACACGACGCCATGCGTGACATTATGTTCCATACTTCAAGTGACGTTTTCACGCGACACTACGTAGGACACAATAAAGAACAACGACCATTTGATATTTACGCATGGTGTCGAAACGCGTCACGTAGGACAATGCCGAAGTTGTCCTTCTTTTGGTTTGATTTATATAAAAGCAAGTGACACCTTCCCTCTCAACTCAGCCTCGTCCGTTTTATATCAGATGTGCCACTTTGCAGATGTGGTTAGCATAGGCCTCGAAGACGGTGATAAGGTCCGTACACGCATTTATACTATTTTTTTTCCAAAACATCGCTAATGTGCCTGCGGCAGCCAGCGGTATCAAGTAACAAGATATTCTTAGAATAATTGAACTTTTATTTCATTTTTTTACGTAACTCAACCTAATAACAAAACAATCTGATTTTATGACTATGTAATCAAATTGAAATATTTTTTACAAAACGTAGACATTCAGTGCAGAATACATTACTACCAAATGATATACTTATTATTCAGTTCATCAATTAATAGCACTCTGCTGGATGGTAAAAAGCTATTGTAAACTCCAGAAGGTACGGACCACGATACTAGATTCTAAAATGTTGGTCCCAATCTTGACGACTACGACAGAAGTTTCTTCATGCCCCGCCTGGGACTGTAAGAAGACTATTGGTATGCTCTTCTACGTACCACGTACGTATAATAGTACGTATAATATAATTCCCGTTATCAGCAAACAAAATTTTCTGAATTTATTTCTTTCTTTATAAGCATCATATATTTTTTAGCTATATGAACAAGGGACCGCCTACTAGGAGTCTAAAGAATTACGAAAAGATGAAAAATGATTTTATACTCGTTGGTATATTTGAAAAAGCAAAGAAGAAGGATTGCCTACTTTCTAAAAGTGAGTGATTTTATTCGACTCGAGTAAAGAAAAATGGAGTTTTTCCACCGCAATCCTGCTTTAAGGATTATATTCCAAATCCTTCACGAATATAGATTTGCTTTCACAGTAATATATTTTTTTAATTTTGTTTCGTTTACATTGAAGCTAGTTTATACCCAAATAACCAACACTCATTCCTTTCAACATAATTGCCATCCACAAATTGCTTGGTAGGTAGATTTTTTATACTTTGGATGCGACCGGGATCAACGCTGTGATGAAGATTGCCCTACATTGTAGATAATTCTTCAAATACAAATCACTATTGAATAAACAAATGAACTAATGAACTAATCCAGATCCAAAATGAACACAAGACTGTTTTGAACCTGAGACAAAACGTGCAATCAATGTAAATTTCAAGAGTTTGAGTCAACAGCACATCTGTAGGAGAGCAAGCACAAACAAAAGTTCTCGACAATTAGACTTCCGAAGTTTTATGTTCATTATAGCAAGAAATTATTTTGTTGTTCGCTTTTAATTATGTAAATTACTCGTTAAAGCCTGTTGTTCCAAAAAAGTAAATAATATCATTCAAGATTATGATTTTCTTTTTTTTTAATTTGAGTCGTAAGTCTTGAAAATAGCTATGCTTTTTTTCTGATATAGGCTTAGCTATTTACTGACATTTGAAATTCTGGAAGCTTTTCTTCCTTAAGAATCTGACATTCTTAAGGTATTCTGAAAGCTTTTTTTACAAGACCTACTAGCATATTCATTGATGTGCTGTTTGTATATACTTACTCACGTTCAAGAAAATATATACATCTTTATAAACCTTTATAATATTTGACGGTGTATACTATACACGTAATTAATTTAATTTTAATTTTATTTCCTTATTTCGTTGACTGTATCTCTAAGATTCTTATTCGAGTGAAAATCCCTGTTGCATCCAAAGCCTGCACTTTGGAGCCAGCTCTACAAACCTCCATAATTTAATTCATTACACATCTTGTACCTTATCGTCATCATGTTAACGTTGGATGGTTGTTTTAACGTTGGTTATCTCGGACTCCGAGTCCTGTTTATTTTTCCAAAAACCATTAAACCCCACGAACTCTGAAAGTCAAGTCCTCGCCCGTTAATTATTGGGTGTACAGTCAACACCAGATTGATATTGATAAACAAAGTGCTCAAAATTGTGCGCTCTTGCGACTTTTCAGTCTCTGTGTCACGCGGGTTACGCCAGAGCGGGGTTTTGATTATACTTGGGGTTCGTTGATCTGAAGCTTAGACATCTCACCTTTAGTTCGAACAATAATACAATTTAAATCAATAAAACAGTTTAATTTGCTTGAGACTTTGTCCTCAAGATATTTCTGATGCTAAGTGTACCGGCTAAGTTGACTTATTCCCCCAAGATTTCGATGGATTCTCCATTTATCGTAGCACACAACACACATTGCCAATTATTATGTAGCAGTCAGGAATGTAGCGTGTAGGATAACCTAGATCACGCCTCTCTGTGAGTGGCATGAAATTACTCCACGGAGTGTGTCATATATATATCCTCGCTAAGCCATTTATGTATGTATAAGAGGACTAAGATGTCAGGCACGTTCCATAATTGTTATGTAGGGAATACTATGTGTGTTTATATCATTTCTACTTTGAAAAGTTATTAACAGCTTTGCTTCGTTAGTCTTGTTTTCTCAACTATTATAATAAGAAGAAACTTTAGGCATAAACATTAAAAAATATACATATAATTAAGTGCTTACATTATCCATACTAATATTATAAATACGAAAGTAACTCTGTCTGACTGTCTGTCTATCTGTCCGTGTGTCTGTCTGTCTGTATGATACGCTTTCACGCGTAAACCACTGAAACGATTTTAACGAAATTTTTAAGGGTAGATTAGACCTTGAGAAAGGACATAGGCTATGTTTGGTCCCGATAACTGACATCCACGCGGGCGCAGTCGCGGGCAAAAGCTAGTATATTATACTCTCAAATCAGTAAAGTCGTACTGAAAAGGACAAACAAAGGTATATTTATACCCACATTTTACTAACTACATTATGTTCATATCCCTTTTCTGATTTTATTTTCTATTTCTTACAAACGTGTTTTGAGCAAAATTTCGCGATTAAAAAACATGTTGTGAGTAAAACGTATTTCAATAGAGATAGTTTACAATAACTTTCACTGTAGTAACGATCTTTGAAAACTAAAATACGTTATTTTAGCAGTATGTGTTCTAATAAAATTTAACGTGTTTAGTTCCAGTTTGCGATTATGCAATAATAACAACGAATGTTATTTCGTTGGTTAAAGTTTCAGATATTTACCTAAGTTGTCTAGATTGTAGCGTTCAGCTCTACTCAACACCTGAATACACAATACTATTATATATGCTGGTGCTCAATAGCTCAGTTGGTAGAGTAGTCGCCCTGTAAGCGAAAGATCGTGAGTTCGAGTCTCACTTGAGCATTTCATTTTTTCCAATGTTTTTCGAACTTAACAGTTAGCATAATAAATGCTATAAAAAATTCATTCAAATACTATTATATAGTTTGTATCTATACCAGGTGTAAGGGGAACGCTTCCGAAGCCGGAAACCCCTAGTAGTACTCCAAGTACATAACACACTGGCATAAAAAAAACTATTTGAAAAAAAGCACGCGCTTGGCGCTAGTTGTTTTTTATGAAATTGCCGTTTCATTTAACTATACTAATACCACACTAATACGATGGAGAGTAAATAATGCAAAATAAAAAATAATAGAAAATATGTTTTTTGACATTTTTTTAATGTCTGGAGTACCTTATATACGGTATATTAGGTACCTAAATCCGTAATGATCTCGTAGTAATCATATTTGATTTGAACGAAATAATATATGTAATGCTATAGGTTAGGTTCGCTAGTTACGCAGATTCGTTTGTAAGTACATTCTCTGAATGTACAAACGGGCTTAGCCGTGAAGTGTCTGTCATGTCCCACATTCCAGTCCCCCTATAGCAGGTATCATGACGGAACATCATGGGGTTTGTTAGACGTTTGGTGTATTATAATGCTAAGTGTACATGCTTACCGACACTTAACAAACGTCTTGGTAAACCGATACCGCCCGAATTGGTGACAAGCTCACAAAAACTAAGCCGAATACTCCGTTCACACGCTTGTATTTGTGGACGCATACTTTTTATGCAAGACCGTTCAAAGAAACGAAAGACACTTTGAACATCTGTAAACTGAGTTCAAACAGTGAAAACTTCTTTTTTCAAAATCATTTATTCTGCATAGACCATTAAATCAGAACTTATAAAATTTCAGTATAAAAATAAATATAAAAGACTATAAGAAAATCGGTAGATGACGCCACATCGCCTTAAAGACGTATAAGATGGGAAATTTGAATCATATCGGGCGTGTCTCGGTAGACGAATTGGTCAGGCATTCCCCCTGTAAGGGAAAGACTGCGGGTTCGAGTCCCGCCCGAGAAGATTCTTTTTCCCTATGTTTTTTTTTTTTTTTTTTTTTTATACAGGACACGTCAATTTGACTTCACCTCGCCTGATGTTAAGCTAAAGGCAAAGTCTCGGAAAGAGGGTCACCATCGTAAACATTTACCATGTTAACAGTGGTGGCACTCAGCTTGACGGCCTCATTAGATGCCTTTTCACGCCCCGCTTAAAGGACCCAGGACTGTAGGAAGAAGGAAACACGTGAACTGGCAGGGAATTCCAGGCCTTAGTGGTGCGGCATAGGAATGAATCACTGAAACGCTTGGTTCTAGCAGGTATACTCTGCACCGTAAATGGATGACATCTTAGCCCTGCACGTGTCGTCCTGTGAAGGAAAGGGGAGGGTGGGACTAATTGGAAGAGCTCGTCAGAACATTCACCATGGTAGAGACGGTAGAAAACTGCCAAAGACGCAACATCTCTACGCATCTGCAAAGGCTCGAGGGTGTTCGTGACCTCAGGATCCCCAATAATGCGGACCGCACGTCGCTGCAACCTGTCGAGAGCATCTAATAAGTACTTTGCGGAGCCGTCCCAGAGATGTGAGCAGTATTCCACGCAGGAACGAATTTGGGTCTTATATAGAAGACACCGCTGCTCCGGCGTGAAAAAACGTCTCACTCTGTTCAGGACTCCGAGTTTACGCGAGGCTGATTTGATGATACTCTCGATATAGTTTTTGTTATTCAGTTTGCAGCGAACATCCATACCGAGGATAGTGAGGTGATCCTGCAGTGGCAGTGGTGTGCTCTGAAGAGTGGGAAGGGGAAGGAAAGGAGATACCTTTGCTGTAAACGCACATGCCTGGGTCTTCTTGGCATTGAACTCGACCAGGTTCCTAGCGCCCCATTGAGAAATGTGGTCCAGGATCCGGTCCAGGTCAGTGACAAGAAGCTGCCTTTTTTCTGCGATATCAGACTGCTTGGCCGCAGGATGTGCGTAATAACTCCCGTGTAAGGTGCTGTCGTCTGCATAGCAGTGAATGTTTCCGTTACAGAGCATGTCATTGATATGCAGAAGAAAGAGAGTGGGAGATAAGACGGAACCCTGCGGCACGCCAGCATTTACCTGCAAGAACTCCGAAGCTCGTCCATCACAAAGGACGCGAATAATTGATTCGTATAGTTAGCATACTTAATGCTGTAAAAATTCCTTCAAATATAAAAGACTAGTTTAGCAAATGGACCACATGTTTGGAACACGGCCCAGACGAGAAGACTTCAGCAAGAAAATCAGCGGGCATTTTTTTTTAGTATTCACTTCGTCTAATACTTATAGTCTAAATACAGTGATTTGCTTGAGTAGCATAGCTGAGCGAACAGCACATTTCCAAGCTTGTTTATCATCTAAATATTCTTAGATTTTATAATAGCCTTTCTGGCACAGTTTACTCTCAACTGCATTTTTAAATTTATTTACAGGTAAATCTCTAATTTCACCACCTATTACATTGGGACCTAAACATAAACTGGCGAAATGTGGGTGCTCGCACCTCTGTCTACCCCTTCGGGGAATACAGGCGTGAGTTTATGTTTTTTTTATGTTCCCTAATTTCATTAGAAAGCTAACTACAGTTGCTCTCGTTATAAAAAGTAATCAAAACTTTCATACAGTAAATTTTTCACTTTGTATACGTGCTATCCTTGAGTGCCTACCATAACTGTTCACGCGCGAGGCGTGGAGACAACCGGCGGCGGCGGCGACGCGACAAATGGTGCGGCGAGGGGCGCAGGGGGCGCGGATCGGAGCCTACAGAGCATTGGGATACTCTCATAATATTCATGATATCTAGAAAGCTTGATTCTACTACTAGCAGGCATTGGGAAGAGTATCGCAATGCTTTGTCTAGTTCGCCTACTATAACACAGTTTTCTACATTTATATCTAACAATGCTGATTTATTGGAAACTTTGGAAAATAATCAATCTAAATTAAACACACTTAATCAGAACAATAAACAAAAAAGCTTTATAGTAACTAACACTAGTGGAGAAAATTCAAACAACATTAATTTACAAAATCATAACAATAACTTCCAAAATAAATTTACTAAGTGTCCTTTGTGTACTAATGATCATTTGCTTTATACTTGCGAGTCATTTAGAGCCCTATCTGTTGAATCCCGTCTACAAAAGGCAAAAGATTTCAAGGTCTGTCTAAATTGTTTGCGTTCAAGTCATACTACCAAAAAATGTAGATTGTCTGGTTGTAAATATTGCAAGGCCCGACATAATACGCTTTTGCATACTGAACCGATCAACGAGACTTATCAAGATCCAATGCCATCTAATTCTACTAGTGTTGCTTTATCTGCGGACACATCTAGGCAGCTTATTAGTACACCCAATATTTTACTGTCCACAGCTATCGTAAAGGTGATCAACCACAACGGTGAAAAACTCAACGCCAGAGTACTGCTCGACAATGGCAGCACGGCGAACTTCATAACGGAGAGCCTCTGCACCGAACTGGGTTTGTTACGACGCCATTCAACTTCCACTGTGACAGGTATCAATCAACAGTCTTCTTATAGTACACAGTCTTGCCACCTCAGTATTGAGTCTTCTAACGGTGACTATAAGCTTAATTTGGACTGCCTAATTTTGCCTGAGATTACAAAAGTTTTACCCTCCTCTATTGTCAATATTGAGAATATTCCTATCCCGTCAAACCTTTGTTTAGCTGACCCTTCATTCAATATTCCGTCAGTAATTGACATCCTCCTAGGGGCTGAAATATTTTGGAATGTCGTAGGCTCCGCTTCTATCGACTTAGGTCAACAAATGCCTAAGTTATGTGAGACTAAGTTTGGATGGATCATATCCGGTCCAGTTTTCAAAGGAAGTTCATCCTCTTCTCAACGCTCACACATTTGTAATTTTGCCAATCCTATTGACAAACCAGACTTGTCAAAATTTTGGGAGCTTGACTCTATTTCTCCAAAACATTCACTATCTCAGGATGAAAGGGCGTGCGAGTTAAGCTTCACACAGAACACAGTCAGGAACAAGGATGGCAAATTCATGGTTACGATGCCCTTAAAGGCCAATCCTACAGTCTTAGGGGACTCGTACACCATGGCTAAGCACCGCTTCCTATCTCTTGAGCGACGTTTTCAACGTGATCCGGACTACAAGGCTAAGTATGTTGACTTTATGGACGAGTACGAACGCCTAGGTCACATGACCGAAGCCATCAACAACCCAGCACCACAATCAGGTCACGTTGAATACTTCATACCACACCATGGTGTCATAAGAGAGTCAAGCACTACAACTAAGCTGAGAAGTGTCTTCGATGCATCAGCGCCATCTTCCTCAGGTATCTCTCTCAACGACTTACAACTGGTAGGTCCTAAGGTACAAGATGACCTATTGTCGATTTTGTTGCGATTTCGGCAGCATAAATACGTCGTCTCTGGGGATGTGGAGAAGATGTATCGCTGCATCGAAGTCACACCCTCACAAAGGCCTCTCCTACAAATCATCTTTCGTAGTGACCCTGAAAAGCCACTGAAAACATACCGTCTTAACACGGTCACGTATGGGACCGCGTCAGCTCCTTACTTAGCCACCAAATGTTTGGTGAGCCTAGCGGACGCAGCTTCGACTGATGACGTGAAGTCAGCTATATCACGTGACTTCTATGTGGACGATTTTCTGGGTGGGGGTCCTTCTATTCCTGCGACAATAAAACTCGTTAAAGAGGTCACAAAAATTTTATCGTCAGCGCATTTTCTTCTTCGAAAGTGGCAATCTAACAGTCCAGAAATTCTAAAAGCCATTTTGGGCGATTCATACGAGCAGGATAATTTCTCTTCTTTAAACATTTCAGACCACAACACATCTTCTAAAACTCTAGGCCTAAACTGGTTATGTGGCTCTGATTCCTTGTCGTTTTCAATTAATATGGACCGAATAGAAAAAGTCACAAAACAACACATACTATCAGTTATTAGCCAAATATTTGACCCCCTAGGCTTAGTTGGCCCTTGTATTGTCGAGGCAAAAACTATTATGCAACGACTATGGGTAAATAAGTGTGAGTGGGACGATGAGGTTTGCAAGGAAATAATCGATATGTGGTCGACATTCGTTTCAACACTTCCTAGCATAAACCTTTTGAATATTCCTCGATGGGTTTCTATCGATTCGTGCGTGAAACAGGAAATTCACGTTTTTTGTGATGCGTCTGAGAAGGCTTATGGCGCATGTATTTATGTTCGATCCATAAGTCACACTGGCTCTGTTAGGGTCTGTCTTCTCCTGTCCAAAAACCGTGTAGCACCGATCAAATCAGTTACAATCCCACGGCTTGAACTTTGTGCCGCTTTGTTAGGGTCAAGACTGTGTACAACTGTTTTCGAGTCATTAACTATGCCTATAAATCAATGTTACTTTTGGTGTGATTCGATGATCGTACTCGGGTGGTTGAATACTCCTTCAAATCAACTAAAGCCCTTTGTGCGTAATCGAATCAATGAAATTCATGATAATTCTACCGGTCACACGTGGAGGTACGTACCGTCGAAAGACAATCCGGCGGATCTTGTTTCTCGCGGGGCGAAGGCCGATTCCATCGGTTTAAATACTCTGTGGTGGTCAGGCCCGAGCTTTTTACAAAGTCATGAACATGACTGGCCTACTATGCCCTCTACTAACGAGAAACAAGATCTACCTGAAGTGATTTCAAATTTTATTCATGAATCATCTAAGCATACAAATCAATCACCAAATATCATTCACTCATTAATTTATTATCATTCTAATTTTAATCGCATGCAAAGAGTCTTAGCCTACATTAAAAGATTTATTTACAATTTAAAAAATCCTAATTCTAAATTACAAGGCGCTCTTTCTAGTGATGAGTTAAATAATTCATTGATGTGTTTACTACGCAGCGCACAAAAGGAAATGTTTTCGGAGGAATTACATCTCTTAGAGTCGCGAAAACCTCTGCCGTGTAAAAATAGATTGGTTTCACTAACGCCTTTTCTAGATTCCGAAAAAGTCATACGAGTAGGTGGTAGACTCGACAATTCTCCGTACGACTACAACACTAAATATCCTATATTGCTTTGTAGTAAACACCATCTAACTAAAACACTATTTCATATGCAACATTTAAAAATGCTACACGCAGGTCCTCAACTATTATTAGCGCATTTGCGTCTTAAATATTGGCCGTTGGGTGGCAGGAATCTCGCTAAGTCAATAGTCAGACAATGCATTAAATGTTTTAGATTTAAATGTCAAAATGTACAGCCCATAATGGGACAGTTACCTACAACCAGAACCAGCCTCGAATACCCTTTTTTAAATTGCAGCGCAGACTATGCTGGTCCAGTACTCATAGCCGATCGGAAAGGTCGAGGCTGTAAGCTCACAAAATCCTACCTGTGCATCTTCGTCTGTCACGCGACCAGAGCAGTGCATCTAGAGCCCGTCACTGACCTCACAAAAGAGGGCTTCATAGCAGCGCTTAATCGCTTCATATCTCGTCGTGGCAAACCGCATAGCATCTTGTCAGATAACGGCACCAATTTTGTCGGAGCCAATAATGACCTACAAAAATTCTTAGCTGACTCGACTTCCGATGTTGCATGTGAAATGTCACGTGAGGGCATCAGGTTCTCATTTTCACCTCCATATTCACCTCATTTTAATTCCATGGCGGAGGCTGCAGTTCGCTCTACCAAGCATCATTTGAGGCGGTTGCTAAATCTCACTAACTTTACTTATGAAGAGTTGGCAACCTGTCTGTGTCAAATTGAAGCCGTATTAAATTCTCGTCCTTTGACACCTCTATCCTCTGATCCTTCTGATTTTTCCGCTCTCACTCCTTCCCATTTTCTAATTGGACGACCACTTACGTCTGTACCGTGTCCGCAGATTCCTGAGAAGAACATCAGCTGCGTTGACCGTTTCAAGAGGATTGATTACATCCGACAGCACTTCTGGCAAAGATTCTCTCATGAGTACGTTTCCTTGCTTCAGCAGAAAACCAAGTGGTCGACTTCTTCTGGCCAGCTCACTGAGGGGATGCTCGTGCTTATACGGGACAAGGCGCTACCACCGCTAGTTTGGGCTTTGGGTCGCGTGGTGCGCACCTATCCAGGACCGGACGGCGTCACAAGGGTGGCGGAGCTAAGGACGAGGAGAGGACCCATCACAAGGGCGTTCAATAATATTTGCCCTCTTCCCTTTGAAGAGGTCAAGGGGCGGGAGGATGTTCACGCGCGAGGCGTGGAGACAACCGGCGGCGGCGGCGACGCGACAAATGGTGCGGCGAGGGGCGCAGGGGGCGCGGATCGGAGCCTCACGACTTGACCACCGAGCGGCGCGCACGACACTCGCGTTCTAATCATCCAACTTACCAGTCGATGTATTTTATCTTATTATTAATATAACATCAAAACTACAGTCCACATATTAATTCATCACCCGAAGCCCAAACATAACATTAATTTAAAAATCCTTTTCAATCTAAGTAGACCGTTTAATGAGAAAGAACCAACCTAAACATCACGCTATCAGCCATTATGTTTGGCAGTTACCATAAATATCGTACAGATTCAACCGCAGGGTGCCGTAAGTATTGAAAAAAAAAACTAATCATGTTATTAACCCTATTTTTTCTAATAAATGTTTTGTTTACTTTTAGTAGCATAAACTAAATGCTTTTCTTTTTATTTTTTCTTTACCCTCCCCTGTAGGGACCTCGAAGGTAAATTGATGTATTTGGCTCCTAATAAATAGTGAAACTGTTATCGTTGGAGACGAAAACAGGAAAACCCAAAAAAGTTAATTCGATACCCGGATAAGGCAGAGTTCCGAACCGAATATCGAACTCACATTCTCAAGTAAACATTATGCTAAAAATGTAGTGAATTTTTCTCATTTTTTTTATTTTTAACATTTACCTACATTGTTCTTTAAACTGTCAATGTGTGCACGTCATGGGATGTATGTATATGTAAAATAAGACCCAAATAGTACACAGTGTGTGTGTGTGTGTGTGACATCCCATCTTCATTATAGAGTTCGAGTGAAACTGAAATTCAATTTTAGAAGGTGTCTTTCTCAATTAGAGGAAACCGCTATTAAATGTTGCAGTATACTGAAAATATAACTATAAGCTGACGGTACAAATCCCTTAGGAGAAGGTCGTTATCTCGATGTATGAGGATCACAACACTGTGGACATAAGACCCTTACCTTGTAAACATCCTGCCGAAACGAAATTAGTACTTTGGCTCAGCTATCAAGCTTGCAATTTTGAAGTCTCATACAGTACTGTCACAGTCTAACGATTCATACTACATACAGTCTGTCAACGAAGCCGTCTAGACAGAGCAATCGTGCAGGGGGAGGGGAGTGTTGGTTGACGGGGTATTACTCGGTACGCCCATACATTTTACCCGGTACTAAGAATTCAGGGCTGTCTCATTTGTAAAAACCCTGAATCCCTGATATGATTAAAAATCGTAATAGCCGACATCCACGCGAGTAGAGCCGTGGACATCAGCTAGTAATTTATATTAGCGTGAGTTGATGTGCCTTCAGAGAGTAAAGAGACTAAATAAATATTGCAGTAAATAAATTAATAATAAAAATTAAATTAAAAATTAAAAAAAACCCCGTCACAAAAAACACATCCAAATAGTTGAAAATAAATTGTGTTCGTCTTTTAACTTTTGATATACCTATTAATATTTTGATTCACCGGTTGCCATATCGGGGGACTCTAACTGCTTAAGAACTCCGTTATATCTTCGTAACGATTCAAGGTCCCCCCGACATGGCAACCGTTGAATCAAAATATTAATAGGTATATCAAAAGTTAAAAGGCGAACACAATTTATTTTCAACTTTTTAGATGTGTTTTTAGTGACGGGGGGTTTTTTAAATTTTTAATTTAATTTTTTTTTATACTTTTTAAATTGATCTACTAGTCAAGCTCTTTCATTTGATACCCATATTGAGGGAGTTATGAAGAAATATGTATTCCGACATGTTGTGGCGGCGGCCATCTTGGACCGATTTTTTTCAAACATAGCTAAGAACGCTCCCGACTAATATACCTTTCAAACAAAAAAACTACATCCAAATCGGTTCATCCGTTTAGGTGCTACGATGCCACAGACACACACACACACACACACACACACACACACACACACACACACACACACACACACACACACACACACACACACACACACACACACACACACACAGACACGTCAAACTTATAACACCCCGTCGTTTTTGCGTCGGGGGTTAAAAACTAAAGTGACAACCCTGACAAAACTGCAAAAGGCGGCTTTCCGCAAACATCAAACACGATGAACTACTGTAATATTACTCGTTATACTGTGGTACTATTACGGTATTTTGTTCACTAGGGAGCCTCCCATAAGTCTATTTCATCTGCAAGCCGTCAATCCAGATAAGGCTTTTGCGCAAGTTTCCCTCTCAGAGTTTGTTAGACAGCAGTTGCTCCTGTAGAAGCTAGCGATCGATCTAGGTACTACTTCAAAGGGCATGGGTCGATACCTAACCACTCAATAAAAAAAAATTGCTTACTATTTTCGGTCTGACTTATTAAAAGGCGTCCTCTGTAATTTTTCCATGAATTTCTGCGGCCAACGAAAATTTTTTTTCGGAAAAATTTAATTACCTTTTATGCGACCCGGCAAAAGTATTATTGGGTTAAAAAATTAAGAGCTAAAAGTAGATTCTTTTTATTAAAAATGTATTTTAGGCACAAAAGTGACTCCTTATTTTGATGGGCTGGTGAAATGTATCTGAAAGAAATATCTGACGAATTAAGAGAAAGTTTTATAATTAGAAACGTTGTAATTATATCTTCTTGGTTCTGTATCTTTCCTCTCGCACTTATTTGAATTAAAAGTATCTGTACATTCATTAACAGAGTTTTTAGGTTAATGGCTTATTCGAGAATGTCTAAATAACAGTTATTTCCCTGTTAATTGTCAGTGTTTTGCTTTCCTCAGTAATAAAAATATATTGAGAGGAATGACCCCTTTTTTATTTTAACAACAAATTACGAATCAGTATATGATTCATCATCATCTCAGTGTTGAGTTAAGACTTTGACCTTGGAGACTGGGGTCCATATTCAACGTCACATATCTTCATTTTTCTACGCCGGTCCTACTAGAGTCCGATGTAGTTCAATATCCTTATAACTCATTCACGTAATAAGTTTTATGACCATGATATTCGATGCTGAAAATTTTACATCTTTGACATAATCTCCGAATCGGATCGTATAAATACCTGTGTTTTTATATTTGCATGAGCACATTGTTGTGTACATATTTCTTGTACAGTCAGCGTCAAAACCATCTTGACTAAATATTCTCAAAATGTTTTTAGTACTAAGATATTCAGAGGAAATCAAACTGTTTTAAATTGTGTTATTTACCAAACTAAAGATATGTACCAAATATCAGAACAATCAATCAACAGGAAGAGGGGAAAACCAAAGCATTAAGATCATTTTGAGTACTTTGTTTGTCAAAATCGATCTGATACTGACTGTACAGTCAGCTTCAAAAATATTTTGACGACAGTTTCAAAAGAATCTTAAAACTCGGTTCCGCCTCACGCCATTCTCAAAAGTTTGAACTTCACATCATACCTTTGAGAATGAAGTGAGGCGAAACCGGTCAGGTGAAAAATAAAATATAGTGGAAAAGTACAAAGGGCCTTACTCAATATGTGTAGCAGATTTCACCAAGTGCCATCAATCAACAGTATAAACAGTCTCGTAACATAACATAACTTAACATAAACTCACGCCTGTATTCCCCGAAGGGGTAGGGAAAGGTGCTAGCACGGTCCACATTTCGCCAGTTTATGTTTAGGTCACAATGTAATAGGTGGCGAGCATATTACCATTAACCGGGCACTTATAAACCTCCGATAAATACACACATAACTTCGAAAAGCATCGAAAAGTCATTGGTGTGTGCCATGGTAAACCTGGGATCGAACCCGAGACCTCGTCTCAGCAGTCCAGTACCGATACCACTAGGCTACCGCAGATGTATAACAGTCTCGTATTAAGAGCAAATCAAACTGTTTTATTGATTTAAATTGTACCATTCGCACTAAAGGTGTGTACCAAATTGTAATATATTATTATAAGGAAAAAAAGAAAACAAAATCATTTTGAATAATTTGTTCGTCAAGATCTTTCTGACTGTACATAAGATAATTAACTATGCCAACATCTCGCATCTCGCTCTCGCAATATACTTATAAAGGACTACGCTGCGACACGCCTCACATATTTCTCGTAGATTCATATCGTAATAAGCAGCAGTGATAAGAAAGTGCCTTCGAGAGTGTTTTATTCATTATAGAGATTTTAACATGACCTTGACCTATATTGGGCTACAAGAGGCGACCGATTTTTGGCCTAGAGATTACAGTGTTGATTTTACGAACAACAAGATGTGAATAAAACATGTGTGGATGTTTGTTTTGATTATCATATAAAAGAAAACTATATGACGTCATGAAAGTTACTCGTTTTGGGCAAACAACTGGTTTATCGTCTTGACTGCAATTTGGCATATATTTTTATAGGGCTGTTTAATATCAGACAAATATATATAGCCCAGACTCAGCCTCGGATGCAAGGCTTAGTAGACAATAGTGCCCGGAATGCGGTAATAGGCTCACCCCCTATTACGTGGGACCGAATCCAATGATTGGTGAAATGAGGGTGTTAATTCTGGAGTGTCAGTGAAAAGTGATTTATCTCGAAAATCATAGTTTTGAGAAAATCCAGTTTAAAGTTTTAAAAAATTGTCACTCATTTTACAGTGAACTAAAATAAAAACATGCTACTGCTATTAATAGACACAATAATAACGAAGGTTTTTATGGCCGAATTTGAGGATTTATATGTATAGTTTTTTTTTAATTTATGAAAATATACAGTTATATCAATAAACACATCAAACATTTATTAAACAATTTTGTGACCATTAATACAAATTAACTTGACTTACTTTACACACTGTCTATAGGTTTCATGACAAATGGTACAACTTTTTTACATTCTATTGTTGTGCTCTAGACAAATGGAAAAAATAGAAAGTGTTGAAATAAATATTATTCATTTAAGTAATAGTGAGTTGTATTGAGCGTTTAATTATAAATTTGTCAGAAAAAACACATTCATATCATTAGACACCTCTAGAGTCTGTAAAAATATGATGTGTACTTCGATACAAAGTGTGGTTAAGATGATACAACTGAACATATCAGCGTGTATATTGATATTACTTAAGTATATAGGTAGTACTACTAGTGAAATAATATGTTCTATGTTACCCAGTTGCGTAGAATCGTTGAAAGCTACTAGTAATAATGTACAATCAATCAACTAGCCCACCGCTGTTCACTGCTGGACATAGGCCTGTCCCAATGTGCGCCATTTCATCCGATCCTCCACCTTCCGCTTCCGTCAATCCCAGCCACCTTTTTCAGGTTGTCAGTCCATCTGGCTAGGGGGTGTCCTACCTTCCGTTTGCCTTCTCTCGGTCTCCACTCCAGGACTCGTCTGCTCCAACGGCCGTCGGTCCTTCGACAGATGTGGCCAGCCCATTGCCACTTGAGCTTGCTTATTCTGCGAGATATGTTGTCGGTAACTTTGGTTCTGTGTTGGATGACCTCATTTCGAATTCTATCCTTCAAAGAAACTCCAAGCGTAGCTTGCTCCATAGCCCGCTGCGCGACTTTTAGGTTATAGACTAGCCCTACCGTCAAAATACAAAAGTGTCCACGTTTCGGCACCGTAAGTCATAACAGGTAGGACGCACTGGTCAAAGACCTTTGTTTTCAGGCAATGCGGTTGGGGAGAAGAGAAGACTCTACGTAGTTTGCGAAATACTGCCCAACCCAGTTGGATAATTCTGGCTAGTTTTTTCTTGAAGTTTTTTTATTTATTTTATTTATTTATTTTATATATTTAGATACATCACCCTTACAGTACAAACCAATACGGCAACGATCTTACCATTTTTATACAATTCAATCGTACGTTGTTTTTACCGAGCTGGATTACCTGGCCCAGGTATACATATTTTTGCACAACTTCGTGCGTCGCCCCTTCGATGGCAATCGGTTTCGGTACAACATGTTCGTTCAAAATTATCTTGGTTTTATCCAAGTTTCCACCGAAGGCCGACGCCTCGAGAAAATCATACAAACATGGCACAAATCCCTTCTTTCCAAGCTACCAGCCTTTGGCCTGCCTTCCGGACTGTGCAAATGGGTTGCAAGCTTACTGCAGGGGCACCGTATTCGCTTGACGGACGAGCTTCGGAGTTCTTGCAGGTAAATGCTGGCTTGACGTAGGGTTCTGTTATATCTCCCACTCTCTTTTTTCTGCATATCAATGACATGCTTTCTAACGGTAGCATTCATTGCTATCCAGACGAAAGCAGCTTTACACGGGAGTTATTACGCACATACTGCGACCAAGCCGTCTGATATCGCGGAAAAAAGGCAGCTGCTCGTCACTGAGCTGGACCGGATCCTGTTCTCTAGAGAACCTGTTCGACTTCAATGCCAAGAAGACGCAGGCATTTGCGTTTACAGCAAAGGTTATCTCCTTTTCTTCCCCTTCCCACTCTTCAGAGCACGCCACTGCCACTGCAGGATAACATCAATTTCCTCGGTATGGATGTTCGCTGCAAACTGAATAACAAAAGCTATATCGAGAGCATCATCAAAACAGCCTCGCGTAAACTCGGAGTCCTGAGCAGAGTGAGACATTTTTGCACGCTGGAGCATCGGTGTCTTCTGTACAAGACTCAAATTCTTTCCTGCGTGGAATACTGCTCGCATCTTTGGGATGGCTCCGTAAAGTACAACTTACTAGATGCTCTCGACGGGTTGCAGCGACGTGCGGTCCGCATTATTGGGAATCCTGAGGTAACGAACACCATCGAGCCTTTACAGATGAGTAGAGATGTTCCGTCTTTGGCAGTATTCTACCGTATATACCATGGTGAATGTTCTGATGAGCTCTTCCAATTAGTCCCACCCTCTCCTTTCCTTCACATGACAACACATACAGGACTAAGATGCCATCCGTATACGGTGTAAATTATAACTTCTAGAACCAAGCATTTCAGTAACTCATTCCTATGCCGCACCATTAAGACCTGGAATTCCCTGCCAGTTCACGTGTTTCCTTCCTTCCTTCTTTCTTCCTACAGTCCCGGGTCCTTTAAGTGAAAAGGCATCTGATGAGGCCGTCAAGCTGAGTGCCACTACTGTTGACACGGTACATGGTTACGATGGTGACCCTCTTTCCGAGACTTTGCCCTTAGCTTACCATCAGGCAAGGTGAAGTCAAAATGACGTGTCCCTTATAAAAAAAGCTTATGATCTTTATAATTGAAGCTACATTAATTTACTTTACTTAAATAGCATTATTATTTTCATTTGCATAAAACTTGTATCAAATACTAATAAAATAATTCCAATAAAAATATTACGTATTTTGTGTATAATGATACAACTTACTTAAGTCGACTTACTTACTTACGTCGAAGCGAGACTGGCGAGTCGGTCGCATCACCAAACAACGTTATTCCTCTTTCACTTGGGTATTCCTTCCTGTATCATAATATTACCATCTCGTTCACATAGTTCAACGCGGAAAGGGGATCGCGGGAGGTGTTCGCTGAGGATTTGTATTACTTTTCACTTAATTTTATATGATGAAAATATTTGAATAAGCTTGTGTTTTTGGTACAACTATAATTGTATTATTCGACACTTATACCGACATTGTGTTTATATTGATACTAATTTAGTTATATCACTCGACACACTTAAGGATTGTAATAATATCATGGTGTTAATTGATTCTCTAAGAATTGTATCATTTTACACATAACTTTATTAAAATTTATTTATTTTTTTACGTCATAAATATAATTGTATCACTTTTCACGAATGAATGTAGGAGTAAATTTAAAATGTATATTAATGCAAGTGTACTTATATTACAATGCACTAATTCTAATCTATACATCTACATTGTGTTAAACTCGTTAATTCAATTTGTATCATTATACAATACAGAAAACACAAACATTGTTCAGTTCAATTTGATATGATTTTAAAAGTATTATTTTACACAATTGAAATGGTAAAAAAACGTTCAGTTATATCATTATGCACCAAATCAGCTCGCTCATTTTAGACCCTAGAGATACGGGGATAAGAGTCAAAGATAGATATTTTTTTATAGATCTTTTATATGAAAAAATATAATAAGTAATATAACTCGAGATGTATCACTTTTCACTGACGCTCCAGAATTCACCTCTGCCTAACCCTCCGGGGATAAAGATGATTGTATGTATGTATAATTAATTAGCCTTTGGCTGTTGTCGTGAAATATAGATTTCATTCCCAAGACGGAAAGAATCCTAATCCCAAGTTACCAATACTTCAATTTGGGGTGCTCATTTTTTGCGCTTTGCTTTAATCATCGGACCTACCCGTAGTTACAAGTAAATTCATGTGTTATTTTTGATTAAATTCTATCTCTGTATCAAAATTTATCCTGATTCGTTAGGCCTGTTATGTGTGTATGGTTAACAAGATCACATTTATAAGTTTTATCAGTTTTAGAACAAAGGTGCTATGTTCTAATTCTACTATAAAAAGCCTCCTGGATACAATGATTCACACGGAATTTTGCCTTTAAAAGAACCCTTGCAGCTAATTGGCGCCTTAATCAGAATGCGGTTGTGTAAATTTCAAAGAAATTATAATTTATGTGCGGGCTTTGTGTAACGAAATCCACGGAGTGGAAATTTTCGTCCTTGCTCCCTATTAGGAGATCAGATAATATTTCATGTTTCTTGGGACGTGATCCTGCATACTAGAGATATTGATGCTAATTTTGTGTTGTTAAAACTAACTAAAATACACAAAGTTTTCTAAAATTTATCATACACCCAGATTGTATAGTCGTTTAGCATAAATTATGTATCTTACTTAGCTCTTGTTCTAAATAAAATATATATAAAAATTTTCGTCTGGACCAAGACTTTTTTTAAACACGACTTATTTGAGAGTCAGTTTTGAAATGGCTTAGGCAGTCTAGCCTGCCTAGTTACACAACCGCATTCTGATTAAGGCGCCAATTAGCTGCAAGGGTTCTTTTAAAGGCAAAATTCCGTGTGAATTATTGTATCCAGGAGGCTTTTTATAGTAGAATTAGAACATAGCACCTTTGTTCTAAAACTGATAAAACTTATAAATGTGATCTTGTTAACCATACACACATAACAGGTCTAACGAATCAGGATAAATTTTGATACAGAGATAGAATTTAATCAAAAATAACACATGAATTTACTTGTAACTACGGGTAGGTCCGATGATTAAAGCAAAGCGCAAAAAATGAGCACCCCAAATTGAAGTATTGGTAACTTGGGATTAGGATTCTTTCCGTCTTGGGAATGAAATCTATATTTCACGACAACAGCCAAAGGCTAATTAATTATACATACATACAATCATCTTTATCCCCGGAGGGTTAGGCAGAGGTGAATTAACACCCTCATTTCACCAATCATTGGATTCGGTCCCACGTAATAGGGGGTGAGCCTATTACCGCATTCCGGGCACTATTGTCTACTAAGCCTTGCATCCGAGGCTGAGTCTGGGCTATATATATTTGTCTGATATTAAACAGCCCTATAAAAATATATGCCAAATTGCAGTCAAGACGATAAACCAGTTGTTTGCCCAAAAACGAGTAACTTTCATGACGTCATATAGTTTTCTTTTATATGATAATCAAAACAAACATCCACACATGTTTTATTCACATCTTGTTGTTCGTAAAATCAACACTGTAATCTCTAGGCCAAAAATCGGTCGCCCCTTGTAGCCCAATATAGGTCGAGGTCATGTTAAAATCTCTATAATGAATAAAACACTCTCGAAAGCACTTTCTTATCACTGCTGCTTATTACGATATGAATCTATGAGAAATATGTGAAGCGTGTCGTAGCGTAGTCCTTTATAAGTATATTGCGAGAGCGAGATGCGAAATGTTGGTATAGTTAATTATCTTATGTACAGTCAGCATCAGGAAGATCTTGACGAACAAATTATTCAAAATGATTTTGTTTTCTTTTTTCCTTCTTGTTGCCTGATAATATATTAAAATTTGGTACACGCCTTCAGTGCGAATAGTTCAATTTAAATCAATAAAACAGTTTGATTTGCTCTTAATACGAGACTGTTATACATCTGCGGTAGCCTAGTGGTATCGGTACTGGACTGCTGAGACGAGGTTTCGGGTTCGATCCCAGGTTTACCATGGCACACACCAATGACTTTTCGATGCTTTTCGAAGTTATGTGTGTATTTATCGGAGGTTTATAAGTGCCCGGTTAATGGTAATATGCTCGCCACCTATTACATTGTGACCTAAACATAAACTGGCGAAATGTGGACCGTGCTAGCACCTTTGCCTACCCCTTCGGGGAATACAGGCGTGAGTTTATGTTAAGTTATGTTATGTTACGAGACTGTTTATACTGTTGATTGATCGCACTTGGTGGAATCTGCTACACATATTGAGTAAGACACTTTGTACTTTTCCACTATATTTTATTTTTCACCTGACCGGTTTCGCCTCACTTCATTCTCAAAGGTATGATGTGAAGTTCAAACTTTTGAGAATGGCGTGAGGCGGAACCGAGTTTTAAGATTCTTTTGAAACTGTCGTCAAAATATTTTTGAAGCTGACTGTACAGTCAGTATCAGATCGTTTTTGACAAACAAAGTAAGATCATTTTGAGATCTTAATGCTTTGGTTTTCCCCTCTTCCTGTTGATTGATTGTTCTGATATTTAGTATATACCTTTAGTTTGGTAAATAACACAATTTAAAACAGTTTGATTTCCTCTGAATATCTTAGTATTAAAAACATTTTGAGAATTTTTAGTCAAGATGGTTTTGACGCTGTGTACAAGAAATATGTACACAACAATGTGCTCATGCAAATATAAAAACACAGGTATTTATACGATCCGATTCGGAGATTATGTCAAAGATGTAAAATTTTCAGCATCGAATATCATGGTCATAAAACTTATTACGTGAATGAGTTATAAGAATATTGAACTACATCGGACTCTAGTAGGACCGGCGTAGAAAAATTAAGATATGTGACGTAGAATATGGACCCCAGTCTCCAAGGTCAAAGTCTTAACTCAACACTGAGATGATGATGAATCATATACTGATTCGTCATTTGTTGTTAAAATAAAAAAGGGGTCATTCCTCTCAATATATTTTTATTACTGAGGAAAACAAAACACTGACAATTAACAGCGAAATAACTGTTATTTAGACATTCTCGAAGAAGCCATTAACCTAGAAACTCCGTTAATGAATGTACAGATACTTTTAATTCAAATAAGTGCGAGAGGGAAAATATAAAACCAAGAAGATATAATTACAACGTTTCTAATTATAAAACTTTCTCTTAATTCGTCAGATATTTTCTTCAGATACGTTTCACCAGCCCATCAAAATAAGGAGTCACTTTTGTGCCTAAAATACATTTTTAATAAAAAGAATCTACTTTTTGCTCTTAAATTTTTAACCCAATAATACTTTTGCCGGGTCGCATAAAAGGTAATTAAATTTTTCTGAAAAAAAATTTTCGTTGGCCGCAGAAATTCATGGAAAAAAAACAGAGGACGCCTTTTAATAAATGAGACCGAATATAGTAAGCAAAATTGGGTGGTTAGATATCGACCCATGACCTTTGAAGTAGTACCTAGATCGATCGCTAGCTTCTACAGGAGCAACTGCTGTCTAACAAAACTCTAAGAGGGAAACTTGCGCAAAAGCCTTATCTGGATTGACGGCTTGCAGATGAGATAGACGTAAGGCAGCTAAGGAGGCTCCCTAGTAAACAAACTACCATAATAGTACCACAGTATAACGAGTAATATTACAGTAGTTCATCGTGTTTGATGTTTGCGGAAAGCCGCCTTTTGCAGTTTTGTCAGGGTTGTCACTTTAGTTTTTATTATTAATTGATTTACTGCAATATTTATTTAGTCTTTTTATTCTCTCAAGGCACATCAACTCACGCTAATATAAATTACTAGCTGATGTCCGCAGCTCTGCTCACGTGGATGTCGGCTATTACGATTTTTAGTCATATCAGGGATTCAAGGTTTTTACAAATGAGACCGCCCTAAATTCTTAGTACCGAGTAAAATGTATGGGCGTACCGAGTAATACCCCGTCAACCAACACTCCCCTCCCCCTGCACGATTGCTCTGTCTAGACTGCTTCGATGACAGACTTTATGTATGAACTTTTACAGCATTAAGTATGCCAACTATACAAATCGAATATAAAATCATAGTTATAATCTATGGGCGGAAGGAGATAATGGTGGGAAGTGTTGCCACTGTAAAAAATATGATTATTTATTGTAGGAATAGAAATTATTATATATTTTAATTATAGCTATTTTGTAACATTTCTGTGTATGTGCTGCAGCTGCGAGAAATAAATGTATTTTCTTTCTTTCTTTTTCAAAAATACAGCGGGAAAAATAATCTTCTCGGGCGGGACTCGAACCCACAGTCTTTCCCTCACAGGGGGAATGCCTTGACCAATTCGGCTACCGAGACACGCCCGATGTGATTCAAAATTCCCATCTTATACGTCTATAAGGCGACGGTGGAGTCATCTACCGATTTTCTTACGAACTATCGGAATCAATGAATGATGTTACAATCATTTTTAAACATTGATTTTTGATAACTCCGCTCAAACAATTGAATGAATTTTTACAGCTTAATGCTGTATGCTTCGTCGCCTTAAAGACGTATAAGATGGGAAATTAGATACACATCGGGCGTATCTCGGTGGCCGAATTGGTCAAGGCATTCCCCCTGTAAGGGAAAGGCTGTGGGTTCGAGTCCCGCCCGAGAAGATTATTTTTCCCTATGTATTCGAGACTGTATGTAGTATTAATCGTGTGACAGTGCTGAAATGAGGCTTCAAACTTGCAAGCTTGATAGCTGAGCCAAAGTACTAATTTCGTTTCGGCAGGATGTTTACAAGGTAAGGGTCTTATGTCTACACAGTGTTGTGATCCCCATACATCGAGATAACGACCTTCTCCTAAGGGATTTGTACCGTCAGCTTGTAGTTACGTATTCAGTATACTGCAACATTTAATAGCGGTTTCCTCTAATTGAGAAAGACACCTTCTAAAATTGAATTTCAATTTCACTCGCACTCTATAATGAAGATGGGATGTCACACACACACGCACACACACACACTGTGTACTATTTCGGTCTAATTTTACATATACATACATCCCATAACGTGCACACATTGACAGTTTAAAGAACAATGTAGACTATTACCTCACTCACACAAAACCGATTTATCAGGCAGTTTTATGCAACGAATTTTCTGTGTCGCTGTGTCTATACAGTATATGGTCTAAGCTGATCAATATTAAAGTATAGGTGAAGAGTCCATAGAAGATACTCAGGCCAGTGATAGGAATATATCGGTCTTAGGATGGGAGACCATTTTTAGCAAACCCCTTTTGGTTGCCGTACGAGTATCTGAGGTGGAGTAGTACTCCGACAAACACGTTGGACTCTAAAACTTATGGTATATTCGACCAAACGCGAGTAAAGTTTATTCTTAGAATAAACAGGCTATATCACCCACATATTGGCTGTTTATTCTAGGAAAAAAATTACTCTTGTTTAAACCGGCTCTTAATCAGTGTGTTGTGGAGATCAAATGGTAATCGCTTCACTGAAAATATCGAAGTTCTGTGTATCGTTGTTAGATAGAAAACTAACTCCAACTATAGAGGGCGGTCGTGTTTTTTTACTAATTTTATTTAATAACTAGCTTTTGCCCGCGGCTCCGCCCGCGTGTATGTCGGTTATCGCGACCAAACATAGCCTATGTCCTTTCTCATTGTCTAACCTATCTCTATACCAAATTTCATCAAAATCGGTTCAGTGTTTTAGGCGTGAAAGCGTAACATACAGACAGGCAGAGTTACTTTCGCATTTATAATATTAGTATGGATATAAAAGTGCTTTCCAGACTATCGAAAGCCTTTATCAAATCATGCAATACATCTTACGTTACTTGTCAATGTAGGCCACAGAATATGTCACAAAAATGGGTAACTTTGTCCTCGTAAACTAATAATATTCGGTAACACGTAACGCAATATCTTGGGCCTAATGTTTTCGTGTACACAGTGTACATAAAATTTGACAGTTATTGTACGTGACATAGTGCCAAATAATAAAGGCTGATGTACCGAAATATTCTTGATACTTTAGTGATACAAATAATTGGGTATTCTACTGACTAATCAAATTAGTTACTTTTTACTAAACGTCAAAACGATAAGTTATAAGGTAACTTGTGTGAAAAAAGATTTAGTGACGTCATAACATTTAATAGTCAAATGAACCGACATTTATCGCTCTTTAACCATTCTTAATTTAATAAGCTTGGTCAGATAATTTATTTTAACTATAAGATAATACCCAATTACGATCTTTTCTGATAAGGCAAGCAGGGACAACATGTTTTCATTTGCTATGATCCTGGCATACACCTTTCACTCTCTGTTACAATCAGGGATATCAGTTGCTGAACACTAAGCAAAAAGCTATTTGAAAGTAGTAACAAGTATTTTTATAGACTGTTTATACTGGAGATTGATGGCGCTTGGTGGAATCTACTACACATATTGAATAACACACTTGTACTTTTCCACTGAGTTTAATTTATTTCAGTTCTAGACCTGACCGGTTTCGCCTTACGGCATTCTCAAATGTTCACATTGATGTTTCAAGAATTGTAATTCCGAAACACTACAATATTTGCATTTTTTCACGTGTGGGTAGTTTCAAAATTCGGTATACCAGTGAAATTTTTTTTCCCTAAAATATGGGAAATAATTATAAGTTTGGCCTCACAATTTTTAAATGATAAAATATAATATATAAAAATTGCATTTGAATTATAAAGTCAAGGAATAATTTTAAATGTCAAATGAAAATAATAATGTCGAATGGTAATGTCGAATTACAAATGATTAAAGGAAAATTCTATCGAAATGTCAAAATCATAATTAAATTGCATTGAATAAAGTTATTGTCAAATTAATGATGTCAAATTGTACTGTGCTTAACAAGACTGGGATTACAATATACAGAATGTCAGTAACAATATTAAATTAACAAATTAACACGAGCATACAAAGCAAGTAGATATGTGGATATCATCATTCACTGTAGCAGGGGTGAGCGGCTCAGATCCAACAATAAGTATTTTTATAGTTCTCTGAGGATAAGTTTTTTTAATAATTATTAATGAACTCGCTTGTTCGCTTAAGAGGAATAAAAATGGTAAACCTGGTTTTCAGGCGTATGTTTAGAGACCAACTCCTTTTTTATTTGTGAACGTATTTGAAAACTGTTTACACTGTTTTATTTGTTAGTTTCTTGTCTACATTTGGTACATTTTTAGTTATTCTTACTTTATAATTACTATATGAAAATCATTCCCAAAGCAAAAAGGTCCCTCAAAAGAAAACTGGCAACTACTTCTAAACGGAAAATATTTTTTACGTAATTTTTTAACTAAAAGAAAGACAAAGATCTGGAGTATAAGTGGTACATTTTTCCGTTCAATACATTGACTTTTGAAGTCACAGGCCACGTTTTTGTTACGTTCTCGAGAGTTTGGCTTAGCGGGTGCCTATGCGGGGGCCGGGCGGCAGTGCCGTGATGGCTGTTGGACGGGGAGGTTGTGCTTCACGTTTTCGCAGATTTGATAGCAACACAATTCAAGACTAATGCATAAGTGGACAGATAAGACACTTCTATGAGACGCCGAAAGTAAATTCGGTAAAAAAGCTAAAGCTTTGAACTCTCAAGAAATACATGAAAATGTTGTGTTGATTATTTTATTCACACATTTTATTTGTTATCAGCTGTTGCTCACGGCTCCAGCCACGTAGATTTTGGATGCCGTTCCGGATGGTGATCCTCACTCGTAGTGTAATGATATAAAACCTATGACACTGATAAATAGTGTGGGTTTCTATTGGTGAAATAATTCTTAGAATTGGTTCTGTAGATCCAGAAATCAACCTATATAACGTCACAAACTACGTCTGTATAATAATATATGTATATTAGAATACTATACATATCTATAGCGACATATATAAATATATAATATTATAAAACCATGATCACTACATATAATCCCTAGTATAAAATAATTCACTTCCCGCTGTCTGTCTGTCTCTATGTATGCTTAGATTTTTAAAATTACGCGACGGATTTTGAAGCGCTTTTCTTTAATAGATAGTATCATTCAAGAAGTAGGTTTATATGTACAATACAATCTATATAATAGAAAAATGAATCCCTATTTCCCAATAGGGATTCATTTTTGGCTGGACTGGCTGAGGCTGGACCAATTTCGCTTTTTTCTTTTTTGTTGTGTTTGTTATTGTCTTGTGAAGGTTTTTATGAAAGAAAAAGTAAAAAATATGCGTGGAAAATAGAAACATTTAAGAATACTTAACCATTATATGAAATATCTGACCCGAAAGACGTTGTTATATCCTATTGGTGTCAGGATCTCCGTGGGCGTATGGAGTCCCTGTCGTAATGCTTTCTGTTCTCAAGATAATTAAATCTCAACTTAATACAGCCAATTTTTAAGGTGAAATGAAGTTTGCCGGGTCAGTTAGTGCATAATATAAGAGGTTTGAATGTGATGTCATTTAGATAAACACATTTTTTGGGCTTACGTAGCAAACGATGGCATTGTGAGAATGTGTAATGTGTGTGAATTGTTATGCCTATAGCATACTTATAGCTTTCATATTCACCTACCTCAATGTATCTATGCAATAAACACCCTAACCAATGGAAATATATATTCATGACTTAGATTATTAATAATCTAAGATTCATGTAATATGAATATAAGTGCTGAGTGGGCATCAAACCCACAATCTCTGAATGCTCTACCGCTACGCTATAGAATTTGAACCTTTTGAAATTGAATTTGTCTGTTTGTTCACAATGGACACAAACGCTACTTAGTACACGGATTTTGATATGGTATTTTTATTTAAAAGGTTTTGGTAGAATGGTACCAGAGATAAAACCAAAGTCGCGATAACAGACATCCATACGAGCGGCGCCGCCGACCTTAGCTATAATAAAGAATCAATCAACATCGATGTCAAAAAAATACCAAATCAGTTAGGTACGTGAAGTTAGGCAGAATATGATGTGTCCACTCTGTACCCTTTTTATCGACATCTTTTCCCATATTTTTATATTATAATCACTTTAGTGACATGTGTGCGGGGTGGTGCGGGGCTGCGATTATTACGTTCGTAGACTCCACCCATTCGCTCTAAGGCATCGTCTCTAGTAAGGACCTTAATACGCCTGCCAAATCTCATTTTAGACTCAGACAGTCAGGTTACAACTTCCTATAAATACAGACTCAGAAAAATTATGTTATGTTTATTATTTTACAAAAGGTTTGAGAAAAATTGACCTACAAATTGAATTACGTAAATTTAATTCCAGAAAAGGAATATTCTTCTAGTTGCATTTTACAACAGAACTTACAGTTATTTCCAGTTATAATGTAATGAATGAAATTATGCAGTCAATTTCTATTAACCTGCAGCAACAATCCCTTTATTTTATATTATACTAGCTGTCCCGACCCGGCTTAGCCCGGGAAAATATCGTGTTACATATTTGATACTGACCTAGATGACGAACTTTCCATACAAATGTATATCATATATTTTACCCTCTTAGTAATTAAAATTTAAAAACGATGATACATGTGTTCAATTATTTCTTAAAAGACACAGGTTCATGAAATTTAGTACATCTAGCTCTGAAAATGACGGACTTTCATACAAACTTCCATCCCTTATTTTACCCCTTTAATAGCAGAGTTTCCAAAAATCTGCTTACATCATAAAATGCATTTACAGTCAAAATTTCAAGTTTATAGGTCCAGCGGTTTACGCTCTGCGTTGATGAAGCAGTCAGTCAGTCGGGACAAGTAATTTTATATGCATAGATTAATAATAAGGTAGAAAAAAAAAATATGCAGGTAGCCTCCCAACATTGGGTGAAGCAGGGGTGAGGTCTGTGTCCAGCAGTGGACAGCGATAAGCTAATTAATTGAGCCCATAGCTAATTACCCGCTTGACGGTAACATATATTTAACCTTACCATTATCACGTGGGCCCACAAAAAAAAAATAGTTTGGAAAATAATAAAACAGGATAATAAAACAGTTTTGGGAAGTCGAAGAGATCTCAGAAGAGAATCAGATGTCATCAGAAGAGATCCAATGTATCGAGCTTTACGAAAAAAACACAATAAGAAATAAGGAAGGCCGATACGTCGTGCGCTTACCAATGAAGAGAGACATGGTACCCAAACTTGGTTCCTCAAAACAGATGGCCGAGGCTCAGTTCAAAAATTTAGAGAGAAAATTAAAGAAACAACAACATTTAGCACAGGCTTATAAATATAGTTTCACTGAATATCGATGTTAATACACCTCTGTTTACCCCTTCGGATAGGCGTGAGTGTATGTATGACTTCACAGCAGTTTTTTTTTTAACAATATTAGAACCAAAGTAACTAATATTCCCTCTAACCCCTCCAGGTAATCTAAATTGCTTGTGTTAGGAGTGGGTTCACGTTAGTAGTGTAATGGCTAGGATTCGAACCCGAGACCTCTCAATCGTAAGGCCGCCCCACTAAGCTACCGACGCTTGGATAAAAGGTATTGTAATATAGTTTTATACAACATGATCGATGAAATATATCGCCTCAAGTCCCATCCCACGTCTTCCATTTGCAAATACAAATATTAACTCTAACGTTTCTTTTATAACAAGCTATCGGTATCCCTGGGGTGTGTAGTATACAACATTATGTCCTTACCGATACCGCCATCTTTCCGCCTCTCACTATCCGCCATTTAGATATCGTTCCGTTATTTTACTCCAGTATATTGTACTATGAGTATCGTTTATTATCAAGAGTACTCAAATTTCTGTTCGGGATATTTGACTGCTCACAGCTTTGTATTTTTATGAAAATAGTTTGATATTACAGTTTTATACTTCCACCATGATAATAACATATATAATGTCTGACAGCCTCTGTGGCGTGGCGGTAGTCAACGCGACTGCTACGCAGGAGGCGCAGGTTCGATCCCTTCTCAGTGCAAATATTTGTATGCATTAATATGGCTATTTGCATTGGTCTGGGTGTATCTATGTATAATATGTATGTATTTACAAAAAAAAGTATAAAAGTATGTTTATCCGTATTCTAGGTTCCATAACACAAGCTAGTTAAGGTTACAATTAGTCTAAATAGCGTTGTATAGAATGTTGTGGAATAGTTATAGAATGTTCACGCCTATTCCCTGTGAGGTAAGCTGCCTGCTATTTCTAATATCATTAAACATTAGGCTCGTCACCTTAGAACCCAAATCCTTAATTGGCGTAACATGGATGTTAACACACCTCTGCCTATCCCTTCGGGGATTCACAGACGTGAATATATTTATCTATACTTCACCAAGAATCACATAGCATAAGAACACATTGGGTTTGCTGCAAGAGAACTCAACTCTGAGTTAAGCTCGCCTTTGTGCATTAAATATCACTATTCTGTTTAAATACAATTTAGGTATACAATAAAGTGCAAATAAAAAAAAATGAAGATATTGCACGGACATTTCTGCAATATCTACTTACCCCTTTAAAGAATACACATAAAGTATTACATACAACCTAAAAAAAGCTCTTCGAGGGTACGGAACCGTTAAAATTTATTGCGAATAATAAAAAAAAGGCGGGGATTTTAGGACTATTCGGAAGCAAGAGGCCAGTCAAGCCGTTTGTTATTTATTGGCCGTTACAAACGACCACTAACTGGCGGCAACTGGATCCTCGCCGTATAATTGTACGACAGGCTGGTACTCAGTGAAATTGAAGCCTATTTCTGGTTACACTTTCGATGAAATATGACAAAATTATACACCACCCTCAAAGATATTCGATTTTCGATTTTATTTTGCTAGCTGTTATTCGAAGTTTCGCTCGCTTAGACTGAAAAAGGTAGAGCCCGGAATCGGAGGTAAAGCTTTGGATGAGACCGGAATTAACGCTAGGGTAAAAGGATCTGCAGATTCGCTCGGGTCTAATACTGGTCCCATTCCTATAACTCTCAGGACCCTACTCATCATCATCACCTTCACAGGTTGCATAAGTAACTTTTACCCTAAAGTATGGGCACAGATTACCTAATAGTTGCTATGGGGTTCTCTTACTTTTGATTTGGTTTTTACAGCTTTTATACGAGTGACTGCTGCCTGATCTATCAATTCCTAGACGTAAATTTCTTCGTCTTGGCGTTAATTCCAGTCGCATCTGAAGCTTTCAGTTTGGAGTCTGGAGTCCGCTTTATCAGTCTAACTGCGGATTTGGAGATTTATTTAGAGGAAAATCTATACCATACCCATCAATTAATTGAAGTTAGGCAGGTCTTCTTGAAGATCTAGATAGAACACCTAGTACCTGCTTACATTTTTATTGACAATTTCCGTTTCCAACCCACAAAACTAAACGAGTTAAAATAATAACAATAATGCAAACGTTCTTTCCTATCTCTACCTTGACGTAAAAATTCATACATCATACAAACCTCTAAAGGTATCACGATGAAGGTGACGATCATATCAGCAAGCACCAGATGCGTCATCAGCAGATTCACTCTCGACTTCCTTCGGCGCGAACGCATTAATGACGTGAACACACCAACATTGCCCACTGCACCAGTCACCAACAAAGCACTGTACACCCCTATAACGAACCCCTGTTCCGGAGCAGGCACAACTTTGGCAATATCTGTCACATTCACTTCACTATTGGACACCTCCATGTTGAAATAATCCAAGAATTTTTGATCACAATCCGACTCCACATATGTCGGGACACTGGATTGTGACATTTTAGTTTTAAGTCATTGTTGTATTCATTTTTGAGTGTACACATTTCATTAATGTTCGCATTTTAATGAAAATATTCACTGTATTTATATCACAACAGTGTTTTTTTTTATTCAGATATAGTATTTTTTATTATTCAAATAATATGTAATTTATTTTTAGAACACCCGATAAATAAATACACTATTACTATTATTGTACCACTATTATTATATTTAATGCATTCACGGAAAAATAATTTATAACAACTCGAAACAACTTCCGAATAAAAGTTTACGTCGCGACGGAAGTCTACGATGTCTACGAACAACCGTAGCGCTACGAGACGTGCTACCGTTGTAGCGCCGTAGCACAATATGCCGTATGCTGACGGAAACCGTAGCCAAAGCCTTGCATTGATACCTCCGACGCGGTAGCCATTTGATTCATAAAATTACATAATTATGAATGAAGTTTTATTATCATGAATTTTCTTTAAATAAATTAATAATTCCAGGTAGAAAAAAAACTCAAGGTATTCAGATTCAGATTTTATGGTTCTTTGGGATAAAAATTACCTGAAATTTTCTCTCTTGTGTAATCGGGTCTTTTTGTAATGATGATGATATAATATATATCTATAAGCCACGGTTAAGTTGGCATCCCCACAAGAAGTAGTGGGCTTATCTGCTAACCTAACTTGTACAAAAAATATGAAGTTTTACCTTTGGAGCCCGGGGAGTGACTACTTGGTATGGGGTCCGGGTCCGGGTATTCTTAACCCTGTAAGGACAGCCTTCCTGACTTGGACCGTACATCGTCATTCTGTTGGGTTGGTTTTTTTTTACACCTCACCTAACAGGCTTGAAGCTACTTCTTCAAGCTTAGCTATATAACTCTCGATTCTACTAAAGCTAAACTACAGTGGTAGCGCAGTCACTGCAAAAAATGACATGGTATGGTTACATCTATATTGCGTTATGGGATAATTTTTTGGGGCAATTCTACTGACTGGTCTCGTGCATTTATAGCACAGAAACGGTGCATTAGAGCCATGTTCAATATTAAACAATGGACACTTGTGAACCATACTTCATAGTCAATAAATTAATGACTTTGCCCTGCATTTACATACAAGAGTGTGCTATGTTTGTCGAACAGAATATGCAACTGTTTCACAAAAAACAAAGAGCTCGTCACGCTGATAAGCTGTGTTTGGTTCCCAGTAAAACGGCCCTGAAGCACCAAAGTATACTCTGCATGGCGCCTCATATATATAATAAATTGCCTAAACATATAAAATATGCAAAAAATGTGCGTCTGTTCAAGAAGAGCCTACAGGAGATGCTTATTCGGAAATGCTATTATTCTATATCTGAATTTTTAAATGACAAAACCTTAGATGATTGATTGTGGAGTCTGTTTCTCTTGATGATTTGTTGCACATTGCTGTTGGCTGGACAGTGTGTATTTGACATTATGACATTATCTACCTGCTAATATTGACATGAAATGATCTATTGCCGATGAATCTCAGATAAATTATATTATTGTTATTAATAGTTGAATTTGCACATTCTCGAATTATTAACATTTGAATTATTTATATTTGTGTACTAAACCCAAATAATAAATTTTGCATACCATGACTGGTGATAATACAATGTACCACTGCTATGTTTTTATGACCATCTGATTCTCACATGTATTATGCAAATAAATGATTTGTATTTGTATTTGACATTAAATTTTAGACTTTATTTCTATACGCTTAAAGGTCAAAATGAAATGAAAACAGTTGCATTACGCTTTTTCAATTACTCTGCAAAATGTTATTAAATTTTCAACTTTAACTGCATCGCTTCAAAGTCTATTATTTAATTTTTTGCAGTGACAGTAGCACCACTGTAGTTTGGTGTTAGCAGAATCGAAGCCCTGTTTAGGATGCTAAGCGATACTAGAACATCTGCAATCAAATTAAATGTATATTGGCATAACCTCATAGAAAATGTGAGAATAGAATCAATGAGCTTTGACTAGTAATAGAGAAACGCGTTTAAATTTATATAATAATTTTCAATTATGTAATGTTTGTAGACAATTTATTGCTCTGGCAATAATTAAATGGTTTTATGTTCTTAGTTGTGCAAACAAAAAAATATGTGATAATCACAAATGCTAATTACCTTAATTGCTTGGTTGCATGTACTTTGCAGTACCTAATAAAATTTCTCACAATATTAGTAACTATTATCATTACATAGTATATCTAGTCATTCTAAAGGTGTTTCCACACAGTTATTACATTTATTCCTTAGGTTTTTAACAATTTGTTAACAAAATGATACCGGCTAAATTCCTCTTCCAAAATTGCACGTTAAAATCAATGTTTGTTGGTTCAGATTTTATGCACCATCACTTTTGGTACTTGTACTTTTCTAACAGTAGGTACATCTATATTTATGGTACATAATTTTGGTAATAATTTATATGTAAAGGAAATTCACAAAAATTGTATAGGCAGGTTGACTTGATTGTCGACTCATATATTTTTTTATACCACTTAGGGGCAGACAAGCATACGGTTCATCTAAACAAAAGTTACCGGGGCATATGGACGTGTTCGCTTTCTAAATATCGTACCGTATATATCGTACCATATCGTATCATACTGCATATGTTAATCAACAGGTATACCGGTTCGCAGGCGAGGTTGGCTTACCACGAAGACCCACGAATTCCTTTTTTTATTGTTTATACTGGAGATTGCTGGCACTTGGTGGAATCTACTACACATATTGAATAATACACTTGTACTTTTTCACTGGGTTTAACTTTTCTTTTATTTCAATCAAATTAATAAAGTAACTTTTATATGAACTGCTAAAATTGTAGAATTTTTTCCACTATTCAATATTATGTAATACTAGCGTTTGCCCGCGGTTCTAGTGACCAAACATAGCCTATGTCCTTTCTCAAGGTCTAATGGGTAGATTATACCAAATTTCATTAAAATCGTGGTTTAGGCGTGAAAGCGTAACATACAGACAGACAGACAGAGTTACTTCCGCATTAGTATGGATATGGATGTTTTATGTGTGTACTAAACTTTCAACAGATAAATAAATAAACTCATTGTGCTTTATTTATCTAAATTAAACAATTTACTTTCAGGGAACCGCCCAATTAATATAAACAATGTCGAGACGACTCATTTCTTTTCATTTCACTGCTGACGGTCAGAACAAATCCTTTCATAATTACGTTCCGTTCTGACCTACTTCAACAACATTATGTTATCTCCATCGTAGGCAGGTATACAGTTAACTAGAAGTACCCTCCATTTTCTAAGTAAAAATAGGTATACAATTTTAAGGCATTCCAAAACGAAATTCTGGACTAAATTTCGTTCGGGAATACGGGCCTTAGAATTGTATACATATTTTGACTTAGAAATTTGAAGGTTGTAGTCTGAAGAAAGATTGTAGTCTATATGCTAGTTATAAGCGTGTATTATAGAATATACTACACTGAGGTCTGAATCTCTATTTATTTAAGGACAGATTATGTAGACAATATCAAGATTGCTTAGACAGTTTCTGTGGCGTAGCGGTTGTGAATGCGGCCACTACGCAGGAGGCACAGGTTCGATCCCCGCTCAGTGCAAATGCTTATATGCATAAATATGGGTATTTTAAACACAGGTACGCTCCGGGAGATCACCAGCAGCGTGAATAGCCTGCTGGCGGTCTTCAACGAGTTTCGGTGGATCAAATAGAACTGGGCACCTGTGATACAATGTTTAAATACATTAGTACAGGTGCCAATGTTCCTTATGATATAATATGACCGTTCCAGTGTAACATTTTCGTTAATTACCTACCTAGCGAAATTTATTGTACTATTCTCATTTTAAGCACATGTATGTAAAATATGTTTTTGTCAATAAATGATTATGATTATGATTATGAAATAGAATGCCTCACGCAAAAACCGCGCCTTGTCGTGGAGTTGCGGATAACAGCCCGTGATACCATACCATACCATACCAATATGGGTATTTGAATTGGTCTGATTGTGTCCTGGAGAGCACGTTAAGTCGTCGGTCCCGGTTGCCATGCAAACATCTATGGCAGTCGTTACGGGTAGTTGGAGCCCTCAAAAGTTCAACAACTGGTTTAACTGCAATGCTTCAATATCGAGGTCAGATGGTATTCGCTTCACAGAAAATATAGAAGTTCAGCCAAATTCGCAGTTAGACTGGTAAAGTGGACCCCAGACTCCAAGTTGAAGACTTCGGGTACGACTGGGATTAACGCTAAGAGGAAGAAGATCAAGATTGTTTAGTCAATTTTTCTATACAATCAGTCCTCAGACAAATCATGATTCAGGACTGAGTGCCGTTCAAGAATTCTAGAATATGTAGATAGAGAATGTGGTATTGTGGTAGAAAGTTCAACTACTAAGTTTGAAATTTTGCGTAATAATCTCAAAAAAATGATGAGTTCGTCCACCGCCGTAGCACCCCCTTTTTTTTTTCTTGCGGAAATCCCCTCGGATACCCCCCTGCCGGAGTCGGAAAGGGCGGTTATGTCGGACTCGAACCGACTAAAACTGCACGCCGACTGTGGGTCGTGGTGCTAGGCCCGCCGTAGCACCCCATGCTATCTTCAAAAGACGCCTAAGAATCATGTACTGCACGAACAGAGCACATTTTAAGTCCAAGATATATATCCCCAAAATATATTATATATTTTGGCACAATAACACGTGCAACCTATACATCCCAGCACTAGCCTAGGTGCTCTTCGTGGATAATGTTGTAAAAATACATTAGTATCCACGAATAGCAACTGCCAAAAATCTTGATAGGTGCTCTTCGTGGACAAGGCTAGGTGCTATTCGTACAGGTGCTATTTAGCTGGATGCTCTGAGTGGACTACACCATGTTTTGTTCACGATATATGTCCCCAAATATCCTTTATTTGGTGGACAATAAAGAGTATATATGTCTGGGTGTACTGCTTGTACTTATAGATGTCCTTACTAGCAGTACACGTATTAATCAACACACCAGGTTATATGTAGCTCCAATAAAAGCCTTAATACGTTAGCTTATTACAACTAAGTAATAGGTTTTCTACGAAATGATTGTCTTCGAACCTTCTATAGCGAGATAGTTATTTGATGTGATCTATTAGCGCGCCTTAGCTATAAACCTGACTCGTATAATATGTGATTGCTATGTCAATGTAACTAAAGTCACTCTAAACATATGTAGGACATGACAAGGTGTCTACTTGACAGCAATAAGCTCGCCCCTATTACATGTGGGTCTGAAAATTTTAGCTGACGAAATGTGGGTGTTAATATACCTCTACGTGCTTCTTCGAGAATTACAGGTGTAAATATATTTGGGACGCAGAAAACTTGATAAAATCTTAGGGACCATATTTCATCAATCACCGAATCGAGCCATGCATCGGAGGCTGAGTCTGGGCTGTATATATCTGTCTGATGTTAAACAGTGCCATCCCTTTATCACCTTGTATGATACCGCATGAAAAAAGATAGGAGGGCCAGACCGTAAGGGACGACCTTGGGTCAGCCGGGGTGCGAGGGATATGTCGAAGACAACCTCACCTCCGGCCTAGCACGACTAAGACCCACAGTCGGCGTGCTCCCCTTCCGGCGTCGGTAGGGGAGGTATCCGAGGGGAATTCCGCACGAAAAAAAAAACATGGAAAAAGATGGAGTGGCCCAAATTCTACTCAGCAGGCAGGCCATATTATATTATCTCTTGCAACACAATATCGGCAACATTCTTTTGTTTACAAAACTTCTCAAAAGTTGTAATGCGCATATTTCTGTATCCGAATAGAAAACTTTTACAACGGTATTTACAGTACATTGTCCTGAAATAGATTGATGATGACCTCCTTATTTCTAAAATTGTTCAAGTTGGAACTTTACTCCCCAATTTTCCAACAATGTGGGTATGCTTCAGGCCTAAGGGTGACGGGTAGCCGTAATAGAAGCAGTGGCCAAGATGATAGCGGAACGTATTCCACGCACGCCTCTCTAAACGGAGAAATGTTGCCTCCAAGTTGCACAGCCGGCACCACCTGTGGTATGACTGGAGGTCTAAGGCCCGTATTCTAGAATGACACTCGGCCTGAATCGCGATTTATCTGAGGACAGATTGTTTAGACAGATTAATAGTTTGACATATTGCCTATACAATCTGTCCTCAGATAAATCGTGATTCAGGCTGAGTGTCATTCTAGAAAATTATTATCCTGGGGTATTTTTTTAAGGAAGTATATTAATATCCAAAAATACAAATATTTCCTTAAGCTCTTTTAAGTAAGCTAAATTGCTTGTTTTATAAGTGGGTTCACGTCGGCAGTGTAATGATGTTTCGAACCTGGGACTGCTCAATTGTAAAGCCGTCTCCTTAACAACTAAGCTACCGACGCTTATTCAATTAAGGTACGGTACAATACAGTTAGGTACAGTATAGAACTCAAGTGAATGAAACAACTTAATTTTTTTGTTTTTATAGTCGATTCCACCAACTTTTGTCTCAAATACGAGCAAAAGCAGGAGTCAGCTGTATGTATTTGACATATGGGTAGGACTAGGGTATACTAGAACCAAGCGTTTCAGTAACTCATTCCTATGCCGCACCATTAAGACCTGGAACTCCCTGCCAGCTCACGTGTTTCCTTCTTCCTACAGTCCCGGGTCCTTTAAGCGGGGCGTGAATAGGCATCTGATGAGGTTGTCAAGCTGAGTGCCACCACTATTAACATAACTGGTACATGTTTTCGATGGTGACCCTCTTTCCGAGACTTTGTCTTTAGCTTAACATCAGGCGAGGTGAAGTCAAATTGACGTGTCTTTGTAAAAAAAAATACGGATGTCGTCAAGTAACGTCAGCTAGTTAGATATACGAGTGTAAAGTTAATTGGAACTGTCGCCATTAATGAAAGCTCAGCAATAAGTCTCGAGATTAGGTAGTTGAAACGTTAAGTCAAATCTCTGGACGGCTTACAATGCTTAGATAAAGGTCAACGACCTGGCGGTTCGTATAGGCGTGTAGTTAATCTAATAGACATAAGTATGTATATTTAGGATATAGGGAGGATCGAGTGAAATGGCACACATTTGGAGAGGCCATGTCCAGCAGTGGACTGCGAAGGGCTAATTGATTGATTGATTAATTGATGTACATTTAAGCCTACTAGATAACATTGTTGAGCACCATGTTCAAATGTTGCTCAACAAAGACGGGCAACTATGTTTCTTGTCCATGTATCGCAATCGGAGAATAAACAAGTCGCACGTCATGTTCAATATCATGCGTGTTGCGCAACGTTGCCGTTGTTGAGCTACACGTATTGCTATTCGACATATAATAATTTGATTCGAGATTTCAACCATAAATGATTGTATGAAGACCAGAAAGAGTTTCAGGGCCCGAACCAACGTCACCTGCAAACTGGGTTCTCCTGCTGACTAGTGTACAAGCCTTCGGTGAAGACCTTCCTCTTGAGATTGGGGGGTTAAAATGTATTGGCTCCAAGTAGGAGAGGGGATACTGGGCTCCAAAGTACAGCCAGAATTGAAGCTAGGATGATGATCCATACTAATATTACAAATAAATAACTGTCTGTATGTTACTCTTTCACGCCTAAACCACTGAACCGATTTTTATGAAATTTGGTATAGGGGTAGATTAAACCATAAGATTTTGGATTTGGTCGCGATAACCGACATCCACGCGGGCGGTGCCGCGGGCAAAAGCTAGTATGAAATAACATGGGTAAATGTACTAGGTAAACAGTGACCAGTTGTAAATATTTTCAAATAGACTAATGAGGCAATCAACAGGGCAACTTAATAGGTGAATCATTATCTATTTAATGTACACCAACACATTCATATGAGCGTTACGGTTTACGATCAACATGAAATGAATCAAATGCCCAAGTCGGCAAATACATCGTCTACAAATTAGCTAACATAATTGGTTATATTGGCTGATATGCCATAAATAGGAATGGTGTGACCGAACGAGTGAGTGTATCTCTTCTAGACGCACATAGTCGTATCTAACAAATCAATCGTTCGGCTCACACTTGTTCATTCACATATCTGAAAAATCCTCCTCATATTCGTTCATTCACATACGTGAAAAATGATGATCGATCGTGATGAATATCCATTAAGATAGAAAAATTGAATCCGTGATCTCTGCCACCCCAATGGGAAACAGGCGTGATTTTATGTATGTACCTATGTATGTATGTAAATTGAATCGGTTCAGGTGGGATTTGAACCTGCAACCTTTTTCTTATAGGATGCTCTGACCACTAATCCACCAAACCTTACCTGAATCCATCCAAATTATCCTTATAAGTCCGTCTTTGGAGTGAGCGGAATATTTAGCATACATAAATGCTTTAAAATAAATAATTCAATAAATAAATAAATAAATATTCCAACATATTCTACTCAACGCTATCTAGACTCATGATAAGCTTAATTAGTTTGTGTTATGGAATCTAGAATGCGGATAATCATACTTAGAACCACTTTTTTTTTTGTAAATACATACATATTATACATAGAAACACCCAGCCCAATGCAAATAGCCATATCCACGCATACAAATATTAGCACTGAGCGGGGATCGAACCCGCACCTCCGGCGCGGCAGTCGCGTGCACCACCAGCACGCCACAGAGGCTGATATTCAATAGATGGAGTATTTTAAAATGCTGTTGCAAATTTCACTCACATTGACAACAGCACTAACGTCTGTGTCATAGATCTGTCTAGACTCTAGAGTTATCTATCAATGTTGTCATAGTCATATTTTTCTTTTTATTTGGATATTGGGCCTTTCCATAAGAATTGAAAGCCTATGGCTTATGTGCACTTGCTACTATGTTTTATATTTCTTGCTTATATATTCATTACAGAAACCCTGTAAGGTTAAAAAAAATGCATTTGAAAATATATCACTACCTAACTACTATACTATACTTCATTGATTCACTTCCTACAAATAAAAAACAAAAAAAAATTGAATGAATATAGCATTTATTATGCTAACTTTTACGTCGTGAGTTCGAGTCTCACTTGAGCATTTCATTTTTTCCAATGTTCTTCGAACAAAAAATAATTAAAAAAGTACACTTTACTGCACAACATCGGCCCGCTTCTTTTTTTTATTTTACAAGCAATTTCTGTTAAATTCCTGTTTTTCTTTTTTAATTAACAAGCCATTGCGGTTAATTACCTGTTTTTCTTTTTATTACAAGTACCTAATTGTTGTGATTGGCACCTTCTTCTTTTTGATTTAATGGGAAATTACTGTAATTTTCCTGTTTTCTTTTTTTCGTAAGCGATTGTTGTGATTTGCCTATTTTTTTTCTTTTACAACCAATTGCGGTGATTGGCATGTTTATCTTTTTTATTTCATGAGAAATTATTTGCCTGTTTTTATCTTTTTTATTTCATGTTTATTCAATAAAATACATTTTCGTCATTTTTGTTTGGTTATTGTATTTTAATTTTACGGTTGTAACATGGGTAATTTATTTTTACTGTTCTAACAACTTTCAACTTTAGTAGTAAGAACAGTAACTCAATTACCGGTGTTACTACTAGTAGTAAGATTGGTAGTAACACGGGTAATAAACGAATATTTCTACTACTTGTAAGAATAGCTGCAACATGCTGCATAAGATAGAGTATTTTAAAATTCCGTTGCAAAATTTCACTCACACATAATAAACACATGGTTCATCAAGATAAGTCGATAAGTAAAACAAAAACTTGTTAAAAGCGTTCATAGTTAGTTTTTACCCTATTACTGCAACAAACCCAAAAACTGTGTGTGAATAAGTATATTTGTGACTCCTCCACACGAAAAAGGGTTAAACGGATTTGGACTTTTATCCTGATCGGGTTAACTTATGTTATGACCTTGAACAAATCAGAACAGATCTTCCGTCCAATCAATGGCGCCCCCTGTTAGCAGTAAGTAACTTACTCCTGACTCTTTGTATTTTTATTTCCTGGAGACCAACTCTCGTAATCTTAAACCATCACGGAAAATAGTGATTGATTTTTTATACCACTCAGGTCACGCAAGCAGCACACAAGAAGGCGGCCCACCTGGGCTTCGATTCTGCTAAAGCCAAGCCATTGTGGTGCCAGCGAAATTGCAAAAAACGTCATTAAATAATAAACTTTAAAGCACTGTTAAAGTTCCAAATTATAGTAGATTATTGCATCGAGCACAAAGTAATTTATTATTGCACCGAGTGCCTGATTTAATCCGGCGTTAGCGAGGGCTCTAATCTAACAGGCACGAGGGCAATATAAATTACTTAAGGCGAGGTACATAATCTGCTTTTCTTTCAACTATTACCTATAGGAATAGTAGATAAAAGAAACTCATATCAAACAGTTAAAATACTCAAAATTAACAAAGTTCCCGCCAACTCACTTTTTTAAATTTCCTTCGTGTTTAAATCAGAGTTAGCAGCAATCATTTTTTAAATTTGGAACAAGTAGGATAGAAACGAATAATACGAGTACGTACGTAAAAAAAAAGTATTAATATCGGCTGGCTGAATATAATAGAGCTAATCCATTGAGATTGGCACCTTATGGTGCGATTAAAAAATAAACTGTGCAATAATGAAATGTCATACATTTTTATTGCTCTAGAGCATTAAAGACTCGCTTTGTACTGAGTTTTTAGTGTGATTGTGATGAAATTAAAGCATAGTTGGAAGAAAAATTATTTTTTGCAGGGTAATTGAAAAAGCGTAATGGAGCTGTCATCTCATTTTTAACTTTAGGCGTATAGAAATAAAGTCTAAAATTTAATGTATTTTTTTGCAAAGACTGTGGCCCACAATGCTTTAGCTTTAGTAGAATCGAAGGCCTAATGGAAAATGGTTTCCGTAGTCTATGGACATGTACAATACCTGGAAAACACAAAGGAATTACGATTTTTTTTTTTTTTTTTTTTTTTATACCACTTAGGTGGCAGACAAGCACACGGCCCACCTGATGGAAAGTGGTTACCGTGGCCTATGGACGTATGCAACACCAGGGGCGTTACACTCGCGCTGCCTACCCTGAAGAAACCTTCTAATGCCCCTCTTGAAGAACCCCATATTGTAGTCGCTTGGGAAAACCGTGGCAGGGAGTTCATTCCACAGCTTGAGCGTACGTGGGATGAAGTTCCTTTCATACCGCACGGTGCGTACCGTATTCGGATGCAATGTGTGGGCATGAATTCCCTGTCTATGGCGAGCGGTGCGATGATAGAATGTAGCTGTGGGCATCATGTCAAATAATTCATCTGAGCACAAACCATTATATAGGCGGTAGAAAACACACAGTGAGGCAAAGTCCCTCCTGAGGCTGAGAGGTTCCACATCGCCTGCGAGTATGGGACTGTCGACGAGCCTCAACGCACGTCTTTGCACCGAGTCGAAAGGGTTAAGCTGGCGTGCGGGCGCCCCGGCAAAAAGATGACAGCAGTACTCCATGTGGGGTCGAACCTGTGCCTTATAAAGAAGGAGTCGCTGCCCCGCAGTGAAGTACTGCTTCGCCCTGTTAAGAACTCCAAGTTTCTTTGATGCCAGCTTAACCTTGTCCTCTAAATGACTGCGGTACTGGACGTCACTTGAAATGTCGACGCCTAGGATCCCGATACTCGGGGCAATGGTAAGCCGTGTGCCCAGGAATTGCGGCGCTACAATAAATGGGGTTTTCTTAGCGGTGAATACACATACTTGTGTCTTGGTGGGGTTGAACTGGACCAGGTTTAGTCGACCCCAATCGGATACTCCCGAGAGAGTAGTCTCGATTTCTGACACAAGTTGTTCGCGACTCCCCTCCACCTCGGACTGGGGGATGTTTGCACGGCCCGTGTAACATGCGTCTCCAGTACTGTCGTCCGCATAGCAATGAACGGAGTCGTCCGACAGCATGTCATTGATATGCAGTAGAAACAGGGTTGGAGACAACACGGAACCTTGTGGGACACCAGCGTTTATGTCCATGCGGTCCGAGCGACTGCCGTCCACGACGGCTTGGATGCTTCTGTTGGACAAAAAGCTGGAAATCCAATTACACAGCCCCTCAGGGAGTCCATAAGATGGTAGCTTCGCAAGAAGACCTCTGTGCCATACCCGATCGAAGGCCTTCGCTATATCTAGGCTGACCGCTAGTGCCTCACCTTGGCTCTCGATGGCTTGCGCCCAACGGTTTGTGAGATACACAAGAAGGTCACCGGTCGAGCGACGCTGGCGGAAGCCGTACTGTCGGTCGCTCAGTAGATCGTTACCTTCAAGGTATCCCAGGAGCTGTGTATTAATAACACGCTCCATAACCTTCGAGAGAAGGGAGGTGATAGCGATGGGCCTGTAGTTGGACGGGTCTGTCCTGTCGCCTTTCTTAGGCACAGGATGCACATATGCGGTCTTCCACGAAGCCGGAACTCGTCCAGCGGAGAATGAGAGCGCGAAGAGTCGTGTAAGAACAGGGCACAACTCTGGAGCACAGTGCTTAAGCACCATTGCCGGTATGCCGTCCGGCCCACTCGACTTTCGAACATCTAGGGACTTAAGTTCTCGCCGAACCCTCCGCTGGGTGATTTTTACTTCACCCATTGAAGTTCCACACCAGGGTATACTAGGTGGTTCGGCATTCCCATCGTTCATAGTCGAGTTTGACGCAAAGAGGTTACCTAAAAGATCGGCTTTTTCCTTGGCGCCATGGGCCAGACTACCGTCGGGTTTTAATAGCGGCGGAAGACAGGAATGGACGAAGTTTCCCTCGGCAGCTTTGGCGAGCGACCAAAATGCGCGACTACCGGATGGGAACCGCGCAAGCCGCTCACCAATTCTGCCGATGAACTCAAACTTAGCCCTGGCCGTTGCCTTCTTACTGGACCTCGAGGCAGCATTCAATTTCCGCTTCACTTCACCGATGTTCAGATCCTTATTGGCGAGGGCCGTGGTCCAATCCTTATAGGCAGATAGTTTGCGAGTTCTCGCTTCTCTGCAGGACCTATTAAACCACGGACGCTTGCTCGCTCCTGTCGCGATCCAGCGGTTGGGGATATAGCACTCCATGCCCGCTAGGATCGCGTCAGCGACTGCTGTTGCACAGGAGTCTGGATCGTCTGAAGTGAAGCAAAGCTGCCTCCACGGGTACGACGCGAAGAATTCCCGCAGTCCGTCCCAGTCTGCTGACCTGTAGTGCCAGACATGCCGCCACTGAGGTGGCCGCGGTGGTTCAGGTCGCATAAGAGACACTTTTGCCCGGACGAGGCTGTGGTCCGAAGTACCAAGTGGAGCTTCCACAGTTACGGAGTACTCATCCGGACGCGAAGTCAGCAGAAGGTCCAGTATAGAAGGTCTGTGGGTCTCGATATCTGGTGTTCTAGTGACAGAATGCACCAGTTGAGAGAACCCATAGGTCAGGGCGAAGTCGTGAGCAGCCCTTCCCGCAAAATCAGTCCTGGGAGACCCCAGCCACTCCACGTGGTGAGCGTTGAAGTCCCCCAAGAATACTAAGTCTGCAGTAGGATATTGCTCAATTACCCTGTCCGCCGACCGCTGCAGGTGCTCAAACAGCTGAGTTGTGCCCAAGTCACCGCTATGAGACCTGTAAAGGCACGCATAGATACGGGTGTGGCCACCGTGATCTATACGCACCCATAGAGTTGACAGGTCCCTGTCTTCGTGAATATGAAGACGGCGGCAGCAAATATCATCCCGGACATACAAGCATACCCCGGCGTGACTCATAAAGTTATGTTCGAGTTTATACCCGGGGTACATTAGGTAGCCTGTATCGGCCGGGCATGATATTTGCGTCTCCGTCAGAAAGAACAAGGTTGGCTGCGCGGTTTCGAGATGGTGGTGGACCTGATTAAGGTTTGAGTGAAGGCCCCTGATGTTGCAGAAGTCCACTTGCATCGTGGAAGATGGTGCCGCTGTGGATCCGTTTTTCTTTGTCTTTCTTTTCATAGAGGTTTTAGGGGGGGGGGGGGAGAAGGCATAGAGAGTCTCTGTGCCGTCAGCGAAGAAGACAAAGCAAGGCTCTGCACCACCACATACAGGCTGGGGTTGTGTGACTGGCTGGCGCGGCGGGCGGAAGGGCTCCCGGTCCCCTCCCAGATACTGTAGCCGGGTCCACTCCGGTCTCCTCCTCCGGCACGACTACAGCACCGGAAACTTTACACAGGCTGCTGGTTCAGCCTCCTGGGGCGGAGATTAAGTGATCCCCAGGTTCGGGAACCGTACAGCCTGCGGGCGGCCAGCGTAAAACCGTTTCACCGGGTCTCCCTGACCGCAGCGCCAACATTTCACGCCCCAACCAGCAAGCGGCGTCTATTTGAGCCTTTGGTCTTCCTACTGACAGCACAGGACCTCTCTAGTGAGCTCTGGCTACCCTACTCACCGCCGGGAACACAACACAAGGTTATTATGGCCGCGGTATTCTGTAGGGCGGAGGTACTTCCCCAGTCGGACTGCTCAATTTGGGACGGGAGATACCGTCGTGTCCTACCTCCTTTTAAAATTATATTTATTCTGCTAATAAAACATGCAATCCTGTTTTGTTATGGTTTTAGTCTAATTTGAATAATATAATCTCGGTTCCATTATATAAGGATCACATAAAAATGCCAAACTTGACAAATAAAGAGGGAAGTGAATACAAGGTTTCGTTCGCATTATAATCAATAAAAAGAGTCTAACAGAATACGGATTTGCAACCAAGTTAAGTTTGGAGGTTGAAATTTTGCAACGAGAACCATTTATACATGCTACGCGGTTCCGCCCGCGTGGATGTCGGTTATCGCGACCAAACATAGCCTATGCCCTTTCTTAAGGTCTAACCTATCCCTATACCAAATTTCATCAAAATCAGTTCAGTGCTTTAGGCGTGAAAGCGTAACATACAGACAAACAGACAGACAGAGTTACTTTCGCATTAATATTAAGTATGGATTTATGACATTTTAATGAGGTTGAGACTAAATCGAAACTGAATTTGGATCATACTTATATTACGAAAATGGACCTTAATCAATCATCAAATTTTTGTACACATAAACAGTACCTAGTCTCTGCCTACCCCACTGGGTAAAAGGCGTCACTGTGTATATGTGTAAACAGTATTTAAAAAAGTATCAATACGCAAATTGTGAGACCAACTTATTTTATCCCAACGACCACCGCTTTGTCCCAACGACCACCGGTAGTGGTCGTTTTGTCGGTGGCCATTGGGAATAAACCGTACAATCGGCGTTCTTATCTCTGAGCGCGATTTCTTACATACAACTTGGTATACTAAGTTCCGGTAGGTCGCTTTCCCGTAATATTTTTTGCGAGCCGAGCCACGGGCATAGACTAGCTAAAGATACAATTTCAATCATCATCGTTTTCGCATTTGTCCTGTTCGCATCCGAGGCCGCGAGCTTGAGCGGGAAGTAAGCCTCCAACTTTTCGGGGGTCCACCATCATATTATATAAAATAAATAAATTTCAATCTATTTTCAATATCGTTGGTTTTCCTGTTTATTGGATCGTTAACAATGGTCTTTGATTACTTTGAGCGCTCAGAATAAGGACAAAGGACCAGATACTACCAGACCCTTTAATTTAATTTAATAATTACGGCTTAATTAGGTTAATTAGGTATGCAGATAGCTAATTAGCCGGATTATATCCATAATTATTTCTTCTGAATTAAGAAACATTTGAATTCCTGTGAGAAAACATTCCTGAAGATACTCGTAATATGAAAATTTTAAGAAATTAAAAACCATAACAGTTCTTTTTTTCTATCTTGTATTCCCAAATGAAAGTATGTATTGTACAGTAGTACACGAAGGAGATACGTATACGCCTTTACATACAACTTTATATGAAAACTAGCTTTTGCTCGCGGCTTCGCCCGCGTGAATCGGTTATCCCGACAAAACATTTCTCAAAAGAAAAGAATTTCTTAAAAGTGTACGAAGTTTCACGCTTCAACTTTGAAAATCACGAACTTTCCACACAAAAGTCTATCACTTATTTTATCCTCTTAGTAGTAAAATTTTGAAAAACGCTGTTTTATGTGTTCATTTATTTCTTAAAAGACACAGGTTTATAAAATATAGTGCGTCTAGCTCTGAAAATGACGGACTTTTATACAAACTTCCATCCCTTATTTTACCCCTTTAGTAGCAGAATTTCCAAAAAACCTTTCTTAGCGGATGCCTACGTCATAACATCTACCATAGCCGGTCCGTCCAGTGGTTTGGGCTGTGCATTGATAGATCACTATGTCATTCACTCAGTCAGTCAGTCACCTTTGAGTTATATATATTTAGATGTGTATACTACATATAGGTGCACTTTTTCAACTCAGTATCAGAAAGATGTTAATAAACTGATCCTAGATGGCGCTCGCTGTCGTGTTAACATCGGCTCTGTGTATTTTAAATTTTTTAAATTAGTGTAGACCACGAAATACTTAAAACTAAGTTATACAAATGTGGCATTAGAGGTAATGCATTAAACATTGTTATGTCCTTCTTAGGTAATAGAAGACAAGCAACATCCATCACCAAAATATGTGAAATAAACAAAAAAGAAATAACTTATACTTCCGACTATGAACAGGTAGAATATGGAGTTCCCCAGGGCAGTGTACTGGGCCCTTTATTGTTTTTACTTCTACTACTTTCCTAAAGCAGTCACTGTACCAATGATTCTATTTGCAGACGACAGTACTTTAATATTTTCAAATAAAAATCATACAATACTCAAAGACACATTAAAAGATACTCTTTCTGATGTAGTTGAATGGTTGAGATCGAATAATCTCGCCGTTAACTTCACCAAGACTAATGTAATGGTATTTAGAAATAGAGACAGACCGCCAATCGATGTTGCAATTGATTATGCAGGCACAACAATAAAAGAAGTTGACACTACAAAGTTTTTAGGTCTAACGGTTGACTCAAATTTAAATTGGAAGTCGCATACAGAAAATGTTTGCACTAAATTATACCAAATTTCATATGCTCTGTATATGTTAACAAAAACCGTGGACATATCTACTGTAGTGACCGCATATCATGCCTATGCAGAATCAGTGATACGCTACGGCATAATATTTTGGGGTAACTCAACGGATTGGGATACTGTATTTAAAGCCCAAAAACGATGCATCAGATCCATTTGTAAAATCTCAAAAACCGATAGCTGCAAGCAGCACTTTATTAATTTAAGGTTATTAACTTTTCCAAGCCTATATATTATGGAGGTAGCTCTTTTTGTCAAACAAAACATGGAGTTATTTGATCATCTTTGTGGCATTCGGCATCAACATAAAATAAAAACAATAAGAAATAAGACAACTCTAATGAATAAAAGTATCCTATGTATGACATCCAGAATTTTCAACAAACTCCCAACTGAACTATGCTGCACTGATAGTCTCAATGAATTTAAATACAAATTAAAAAATATTCTAATTAAAAAAGCTTATTATAGTGTACAGGAATACCTAGATGACAAGTGTGTGTCTGTGTAACCACTGTTGAACAAATAAATGTTATTTATGTACCTTTGACCCTATTTACTGTGACATTATTTTATTGATTTACTTATTGACTTATTATAAATTCTTGTAACTTTGTACATTATGACATTGCATTGTTTAATTTTGTTTGGTAGCCTTATCATAAAATTGACATAATTGTATACCTAGTCGACTTTATGAAATTTATATGTTATTAATTAAATTATATACTTATGTTTGCACGCCTAAAGGCAGAATATGGCTGATCAATTATATAATTGCGCTAACACCTACTGTACCTACCCATTTTCGCAAAATAAATAAATTTGTATTTGTAAAAAAAAAAAAAAAAAAACAAAGTGCTCAAAATTATTTTATTTCCTTGGTTTTTCATCACCAGGTCCGGCTTTTGGTTCGGCCCTTAAAGATCTTGGTGATACCCCATACACCCTAGGTACTAGTCACAATACAATAGAATAATAATAATTGAACCATTTAACATTAAACCATTCTATATATTCCTACACTTTAAAACTCATCTTCAAATCAATTTTTACGGGAAATTATAGTCCTACAAAGACTTTAGACTTATCCTACCGAATTGCACATTATTTTAAGTAGTTCTGTTTTAAACCCACGTTTTTCAACCTACTGTTTTTTCCGGTTTCCACCTGGAAGTTTTCGGTTTTCTACCCACTATTCTAAGTGATACGTATTATGTGAACCTTCAAAAGGCTCGTCCTTAGTATGGTATACATGTATACGTGACCTGTTTTCTATGACGACCGCCATTGTTTGGTCTAAAAGCGTAATTCAAGCGTCATATTAAGATGTTGTGTTCAACACGATACACCACTTAATTTAACTCGCCCTTTATGTGAAAAGGCGCGACGGTTATACAATATCAACATTTCATAATAATGCTCATATAATGGTGCCGATTCTGTTGTTACACTCGCTAAATAAAACAGATGAAACTCTCTCTAAAACGTATCCATTCAAAAACTAGGTTTCTCCAACACTATCGTGATGGAGAAACCCAGTTTTTGATGTTGATGCTGAGTTTTGGGATGGAAGTAGGTATGATGGTAGATAGATAAAAAGTAAATAAAAATAGTTTATACTGACTAATTTCGAGTTTGATGCGAATTTCTTAATGTCATTCTTAATGTGAGCTAAGAAAATTCGTGTTAGTTATTATTTAAGAATTTCTGGTAAAATGTTTTCTAATAGTGAAAAATATGACAGAATAGTAGCATCGAAAAACATTGGAAAAAATGAAATGCTCAAGTGAGACTCGAACTCACGACCTTTCCCTTACAGGGGGACTGCTCTTCCAACTGAGCTATTGAGCTTGTAAGGGAAAGGTCGTGAGTTCGAGTCTCACTTGAGCGTTTCATTTTTTCCATAATAAATGCTATAAAAAATTCATTCAAATAATAGAAGCATATTTGTCAATAATCGAAAGCTTCATTTCTCGTGATTAATATCGTTAGGACTATACAACATTTCAGTAATTTTCCGCCTCGTTTATAAAGATTAGCTACATTTTAATGAAATTTTAAAGTAATTGTATACTAACTAATCTTGCCGTTTTACAGAGCATCCCTTGGTATGGAACTGGTCGTGGTTTAAATCTAGTCTTGGACGTTCACTTTTTCAAATCTGAATCGAAAGTTAAGTTACAGCAGAATTGGCACCCTTGTCCTACTTACACAAGGTCTGGTTCAGTCTATCAAGGATACACGCTTATTACTACTAAGAGTGTGTGATTTCTCTTGAAGTGATTTGTTATAATTCCCAGGCTTGTCACGTTTTCGTTAGAGTCTACGTACAGTTGTGACGACGTATCTTATTATTATTTTAGTTGTGGTGGTTCGCGTCTGGTTTATTTTAATTTTAATTCTAATGGAATTCTGGGTTCGGTAACATAGGACTCAGAGTTCGGTAACAAAAAAATCTGATGGTGGAACTGCATTCTTCTGAGATAGTGGAAGTAAACGAAAAGGTTTGAAGGTACGTCAGGCAAGCTGGATGAAATAGACTCTCTCCATGGACTCACCTTCTTCATTGTCAAGTTATGCAAGCCAATAGTCATAATTTGTTAGCCAAAAAAAAAACTATTAGCAAAATATATTTCTCAAAGTTTACATGCAGGACTTAACCACATAACCATTTATCTGCCCGGATGCTCAAAGGGACTACAGTAACTTTGCGCATTCTGGCAGTTGGCGGGCAAATTGCCATTCGCACAAGTTCTTTTTTTTTCTTTTTAACGCGTGACTTAGTATCGGTTTTAGTAATTTTATTCGATTAAATATAGATCCCTTCGTCCCAAAAATACGTTATACAGTACGGCACTAGTTCATTCGATTAAAAAAAAAAATTGAATGTTTATGGTTCTAAAGTTTTGTTTAGTTTTCTTTTGCGCGTGTCGCTTCACATCACTAAGTCACGTCTGTACTTTGTGGATCTTCCCTTTATAACAGTACCTAGGTGGAGTGGCATAGACAACTTTTATCCGCAAATTCTACACATGAAGAGTTATTTATTAGAGTCAAGCAAAATAAATTCCTCTAATCCATACTAATATTATAAATGAGAAAGTAACTCTGTCTGTCTGTCTGTCTGTCTGTCTGTCTGTCTGTCTGTATGTTACGCTTTCTCGCCTAAACCACTGAACCGATTTTGATGAAATTTGGTATAGGGGTAGATTAGACCATGAGCAAGGACATATGCTATGTTTGGTCGCGATAACCGACATCCACGCTGGCGGAGCCACGGGCAAAAGCTAGTAGTTATCATATGATATAAGTTATGTAAACTCGTAATAGTCTGTGAATGTAGGTTAAAGTAGTGGAGGCCCTAGGGCCCAAACCGCAGACAGAGGAGTGGAGGAAGGATAATATTGTATATAGAATATACATATTCTATATACAATATTATCCTTCCTCCACAATGTGTAGGGGAAAGTTATACAGATAAATTTAATTATTCAAATTAGATTTCAAAGGCAAGTAGAAATTGTTATTCTACAAAATTATAAGGGACAAGATGGAGACACAGTAGTTCCACATCAGAGAAGGCTATTTCGGTTGCCCTGGGACAGCTGGGGCGTGAGGGATATAGCAGAGAAAATCTCACCCTCGGTAATCTATAACAGTGGTCTCAGGCGGCTTCTAAAGTTGTATAAAGATTACGCGGTGGCTCATGGGCTCAGATATAACGCCAAAAAGAGTGAGCTTCTGGTCTTCAGCTTCTGGTCTGGCCGACAACAAAATGTTACTCTCACGTGCCTCAAGTCACTATTGGTAATACTCCTATAACTAGAGTAACTCAATTTAAGTATCTGGGTCACTGGGTCACTGATGATTTAAATGACAACTTAGACATAGAAAGAGAACGCAGGGCGCTGGCTGTCCGAAGCAATATGTTGATCCGTAGATTTGCTCGGTGTACGAAGGACGTAAAAATTACCCTATTTAGGGCCTATTGTCAAACGTTTTATACGTGCAGTATGTGGGTTGCATATACGCAGAGGGCATACAACGCCCTGCGGGTACAGTATAACAATGCATTCAGGATGTTGGTTTTACTGCCGCGCTTTTGTAGCGCGTCTGGGATGTTTGCGGAAGCAAGGGTTGATGGCTTTCATGCTATCATTCGCAAACGAAGTGCATCCCTCTTACGGAGAGTACGCGGGAGCTCACACATCATCCTGAGCGTATTGTGCGGTAGGCTCTCCGATGCTGAGGCACTGGGTACGCTTGCACGTGGTGTAGCCAGTGTCCTAGTAGTTTTTGGTGGTCTCAACTTTACCTATTTTATTTTTATTGTTACTAACACTAATATTAAGACTATGGTTACTAATACGTTATGGACCCTGGTCTGAAATAAATGATTTTATTTATTTATTTATTTAATAACCCAAAACGTCATGCTATTTTAATCGGTACGAGTCTGTCATAACCTGCTCCGATGGAGAAAATTTAAAATAAAAGTAAATAAATAAATATAATCACGCCTTTATCCCTGGAGGGTTAGGCAGATGTGAATTAACACCCACATTTCACCAGCCATTGTATTCGTACTGCCGTATCCCGGGTACTAATAATGACTCGAGTTATGCATCTGAGCATCGAGCTATGAGTCTGGGCTATTTGTATATATCTGTCTTATATTAAACAGCCCTATCCCTTAGTCGCCTTGTAGGAGAAAATTTCAGCTCTAAAAGAAGGTATTAATAGTAAGACAATACCCGGAACTCTAACTTTAGCGGTTGAACTTCGTAAATAGGTTAAGTCGATTTTCACTTACAGATCCAGCCTTAGAACTTAAATCCAGGAATGTAGGTAAGTACTTCCAAATTTGATATCCCCACGGACCCTTCAAAGTGTTTAAGTGCGCTCCACAAAGGACATTGGGTATACCTAAACTATTATGTAATCCAATACTATATCTATTATTAAGCAAGTACTGTCAACAACTAAAATAGCTTACCAAATGTATTGATTACCTTAACTCTTAAACAAAACTTGAAGTACATTTGTGAACTTTTGCCTCTTGGGATTTTAAAACTAGTTAATTTAAGTTTAGTCAACTTTTGTAATGTACTGTACCTAACATTACATTGGGTTCGAAGAAATGTTATTGCGTAAGCAATTATAAAGTTGGATCAAATCATATTGGTATAACGGACAAGTTATTGGTATTTGTTTTGTTGAACTTCTAGCAAATATCCTACAATTATTGTGTCTAGCTCAAGCGAGTACATATTGAAAAGTCAATTGTAAGACAACTAAAATGTAAATTATGTTGAACTAGCTTTTGCCGGCGGCTCCGCCCGCGTGGATGTCGGTTATAGCGACCAAACATAGCCTATGTCCTTTCTCATGGTCTAATCTACCCCTATACCAAATTTCATCAAAATCGGTTCAGTGGTTTAGACGTGAAAGCGTAACATACAGACAGACAGACATACAGACAGACAGACATACAGACAGACAGACAGAGTTACTTTCGCATTTATAATATTAGTATGGATTTTACTCATTTCATATTTATTTAGTATTCACATACTCACAGATTATAAATATACCCAAGAGCTTTCCCTATAGCTAACGCATTCCCCCTAGTAGGGAAAGATCGCGGGTTGAGTCCCGCCCGAGAGATTCATTTTTCCTGATGTATTCGATTTGTATATTTAGCATACTTAATGCTTAAAAAAATCATTCAAATGTTTGGGCGAGGAGTAATCGAAAATCAAAAAACCTATGTCTAAAAATGATTGTAGAATCGTTCCGATAGTTCGTAAGAACATCGGTGGATGCCTCCACCGTTGCCTTGAAGACGAATAAAGACAGAAGGGACATGAATTACATGGGCGTGTCTCGGTAGCCTAGTTGGTTAAGACGTTCTCCCTATGAGGGAAAGATCGCCGGTTCGAGTCCCACCCAAGAAATTATTTTTTCCTTATGTATCTAATTTATTATAGTACCTATAGATGGTATTATATATTATTAATGGTTTCAGACCGTACGGTCTCAAAGCGATGTGATAGCAGCTTATAGAAGTAGGGTTTTGACATAGTATCGGGTATCATGTCCTATCCTACCTAGAACTATCCAGCCAGGCACAAATGCTCAGAAACAGATTTCAATCTAAATGTAAATGAGGTGTCCAATTGAAGGACTTTTTTTTCTTTGAAGGACCAAAAAGTCCTTCAAATAAGGCATTCTAGGGTATCGTACCTATAGGGAAAAATCGGCACCCGATTACTGAGACATCACGGTCAAACGTAACCGTGATAAAGCTTGAAATTTTCCCAGATGATGTATTTTTATTGCCACTACGATCCACAAAATACTAAAAACAGAATCCATACTAATATTATAAATGCAAAAGTAACTCTGTCTGTCGGTCTGTATGTTACGCATTCACGCCACTGAACCAATTTTGATGATATTTGGTATAGGGGTTTTTGGGATGAGACCACGAGAAAGGACATAAGCTGTGTATGGTCGCGATAACCGGCATCCACGCGGGCAGAGTCGCGGGCAAAAGCTAGTAACATATAATAAGGAGCCATCAAATACATTTCTGGACAAAAAGTATCTATTGTTCTAATTCAGGTTATAAGCTATATCTATGTCAATTGGTTCAGTGTTCTAGGCGGAAAAAGGCAGCAACACCTGATGAGACCGTCAAGCTGAAGGCAACAGTTGTAATATTGTTGGTGTCTGTACTAGTGAACCTCTTTCTTGAGACTGCCTTCAGCTTATCATTAGGTAAAGTAACTTCATATTGACGTGTCATGATTAAAAAAGTAAGGAAAGATGCAGTAATCCCCCAGTATACTCACAACACAACTGCAAAAAAACGAAGGAAGTACTATAAATTAACGTCGATATTAACTAAGGGTGATGTTCCCCTGTCCAACCCTATAACGTATCTAGTAACAACGTAGTACTACCACCTAGAACCTATTTATTGTTTATGGACCCTCACTCAAGGCATAAAGGTTAATAATGGCTTGCTTAATTAACTGTATAACTGGAATTAGATACAACGTAATTACGAACCAATAGATCGTTAAATAGAATCTATAACCAGGGGGCAACGACCTCTAAGAATACAATACCTACCTATTATATTACCTTCTAGGTAGATATAATATTACCAATAGAAACCGAATTAATAATACAATGTAGGTACAGTGGGCTGCAGAAGTCCGTATATGTTACCAGCAATGTGTATAACCCGGTATTTTTTAGAATGCCAAAAACATGACGGCAATGTATGAAATATAATTTATTTTAAACTTTGCCTAGAAACTCTGTATGTTGACATGTGTATGTTGCCAGGTGCGCACTTATCGAGTGCGAAATGTTATCTAAAATGTACTTGGTGGTTACAATGCCTACGCATTATTTTTTTTAATATACCTAATAGGGAGGCAAACGAGCAGAAGAATGGCCTGCTGGTAAGCCATCACCGCCGCCCATGGACACCCGCAACACCAGAGGAGTCACAAGTGCGTTGCCTTCCTTCCTTCCTTTCAATAGAGAGTACGCTCTTTTCTGAAAGGTTTGAAGGTCGTATTGGTTCTCAAATACCGCTGGCGACAGTTCATTCTACAGTTTAATTGTGCGAGGCAGAAAGTTACTCGAGAAACGCACAGTTGTAGACCACCAACTATCTAGATTGTATAGAATACCTGTATTATACACATTGCCCGTAACATATACAATAATTTGAAATTAAAATTTTATGAAGTGACACCGCACACTATCTAGTAAGTAAGTAATACACTTTTTTGACGTGCGACAAATCCCAAGACACTAATGTATTTACTGTAAATAAATGTATTTCTTTGTTTCACTTCCTCTAACTGTGTGTACCTAATAAGTGCTTTTTACTTTAGTTAACAGAGTTAATATCATCTATATTTCATTCATAAATGCTCAATGGAATTATAGATCTTAAACTGTCCGAGAACTTGATGATTCAGACATTGTAGAGATACTACACTATTTTATACAATATCATATATTGCAAGTCCTATATAAATATATCTCAAATCCTGTAGACGAAATAAAATTTTGGCGGGGATGTATCCGAGGGGATTTCTGCACGAAAAAAAGAAGGTTACAGGGGAAATATTTGTCAGAAATGGCCGGTATTAATATTAAGATTGTTCTCTCATTTGCCACTTATGGATGGCCTAATTCCTACGATATCTGGCGATGACTGCCTCTGACATATGCGTGATATTTCATTATAATTAGAGATATTTCATACTGACGACATAATAAGACGTACAAAAAATTATGTTGTTAATATTTACGATATTATTAAAGAATTTTCTTTTGTAACTAATACAGTAATATTTTGTTGTAAACGTTCCAAAAAATATGTATCCTCATTATAGAGCCCATATTAGTTTATGACTAGAAGGCACTATACAATGTGTCCTAGAATATAAAATGTATTATATTCAAGTAAAATTTATGTTCATTAATAATAACGTGTTGAAATAAATACAATTTTTTAAGTACCACTTAGAAAAAACGCGTCAACATGGGTTGCTCTGTTTGGACTACGGACCTAACACCCACACCGACTACCTTCCTTGTTAAAATCCCCTTAGATATCACCCGTAGCCTTTCGCGGGCCTGATGTGCCAAGAGAGTCTTAAGTGTCTCCCAGGCCGGATTCGTCGTCTCCTTCTCGAACGAGCATTCTTTGCTCGCAGACGGAGGCAGCGGCAACCCATACGCTCCGCCCCATCTGCTGCAAGCATGGCGCCGAGCAAGAGGACTCCTACTCCGAGGGACACACTGAGTACCTATAAAATTTTGATCCATGGTGTAATCTATAATCGAAATTCGTCTAGCTACACACGTCATTTTCGATGATCTAAATTAAGAACTATAACATTTTTTCAACGAATTTATTATCATCAAATTATATCTACTTAATATCTAATCGATTTCCTTACACTTAGTTGATTTCTGTTATCAAATCAGTGTAATTATCATAATCAGTGACCATCGTCATTGATAACAGCACATTGTTTTGTAAAATGTGGTTCCATGTTATTGTGTTTATAGTTTAGAAGTTATTTGAAAGGAATTTATTACGAACACTATAACAAAGTGAGTGGTTTATATTTTTTTACTTGTAAGTAAACTCTAAACGGTCGGAACATGGGTCGTATCTATACACTCAAGTTTCGCTATCGAAAACTTGACTACAAAGACTAAAAATTATATTAATACCAAGGTTTTAAGAGTCAATCAAACTGTTTTATTGATTTAAATTGTATTATCGTCCGAAATAAACAAAGCTATTAAGTTTATTATGAGTACTTTGTTCGTGAAGATTGATCTGATGCTGACTGTACACAGCGACGACCACGGTCTCGATTCTGCTAAAGCCAAACCACAGTGATGCCACCGCCACCACTGCAAAAAACGGCATTAAATAATAGACTTTAAAGCGATGCGGTTAAATTTCAAAATTAAATGACTTTAGCAGAGTAATTGAAAAAGTGTAATGAAACTGTTTTCATTTCATTTTGAACTTTAGGCGTTTAGAAATACAGTCTAAAATGTAATCTCATTTTTTGCAGTGACTGCGGTACCATAGTGAGTTTAGCTTGAGTAGAATCGAGGGCCAGTGGTGAGACGGTTTTATAAACAGTAAGCGTGCGATTTGTGAATATTTCATTAACATAAATGTACAGGTATACTTTTTTAATGTGAAAGTTCTCACGGAAGCACCCTGGCTGAAGTCAGCGGGAGTGGGTTATGTAGGACACAAACTTACTAAAACCGCACGAATTAGGTACTTTGTTATATTTGAATGAAATATTATAGCATTTATTATACTAGCAATATAATTTTGATTGCATCAGAAAAGCGTATTACTCACTGAGGCTTGAACCCATGACCTTTCCCTTACAGGGGATTGTTCTTCGAACTGAGCTATTGAGCCACACCTGAATCAATTCAAATTCTCTAAATATATCCGTCAGTCATCTACCAACACTCTTACGAACTGTTGGAACCAATGAATGATTTTTTTAATCATTTTTTCAACATCGATTTTTATTTTGTTCTCATAATATATTAGCGTGTATTATATTTAGTTGAATGTAGCAACAAAGGTAAAGTCGAAAAAAATTGTGCTTAATTAATGTTGAAATAATGAGTCTGTCTTTTTTTGTGTACTATGGTCCAGTGAATATATTGTGCGGCTAATTAGAACAAACAAAATAGAATTACTGATAAGTATAATACAAAGAATGACAGGTGATAATTGTATCGGCCTGGGTACGTAATTAATTTGGAGGTTATCTTACTCACATTTATTTTATTTAGATATTAGATATCTTCTCCTTCGCCTCAATGGCTAGATCTGACATAGTTTATTTATTTTGATACTAGATATTATTATAGAATATTTAGATATTATTTTTCTTCTAAAGACATTTTATTAGCATCGGATACTGATTAACAAGAGATACATTGTTTTGTACATTTCATGAAATCTGAATAAATAAATTAGTGGTATGGGTAATGGACTGCTGAGACGAGGTATCGGGTTCGATCCCAGGTTTACCATGGCACACACCAGATGCTTTTCGAAGTTATGCGTGTATTTATCGCAGGTTTATAAGTGCCCGGTTAATGGCAGTAGGCCCGCCACCTATTACATTGGGACCTAAACATAAACTGGCGAAATGTGGGTGCTAGCACCTCTGCCTACCCCTTCGGGGAATACAGGCGTGAGTTTATGTTATGTTATGTTATGTATTTTACATTAGGTGCAATTTATTTTTAACATTAACAGTTTAACATTCCTTACCTTTTACAATAGATAGGTCTTTATTCAAAATTTGAATGTGGACACTAGCTCGGTCGAATGTAATATTTAATATTACATTCGACCGAGCTAGTGTCCACTAATAGTGACGATGTCCGTCATTCATTCAAAATAATGACACTTTTTTTTAAGTATATTTGCAACCGAAATTACTAATATTCCCTTTAACCCCTCCAACTAAGCTACATTGCTTGTGATAGGAGTGGGTTCACGTCGGTAGTGTAATGGTTAGGATTTGAACCCGGGACCTTTCAATCGTAAGGCGGACAATAAAGCTACCGACAACGCTTGACGACATGAATTACCTTTAATTATTTACCTTGATACAGTTATTTTTTATCTGTTTTCAAATACCGATGGCAAAAAGGGACTTCCCGTATACAATAATATGAGTCACCAGACTGAGAAAGAAAGTACCAAGGTTACTACGAGTAACAGGGTAGCACACAATACTGAGTGTTTCCTGTCCTGTCAGAACGTGTTTTCTTCTTCCTACAGTCCCGGATCCCTTAAGCGGGGCATGGAAAGACATCTGATGAGGCTGTCAAGCCGAGTGCCACCATTGTTAACCTGGTACATGTTTATGATGGTGACCATCTTTCCGAGACTTTTCCTTTAGCTTACGATGTTAAGCTAAAGGAAAAGTCTCGGAAAGATGGTGAGGAGAGAGGCGAGGAGTGGAGAGGCGAAGTTAAATTGACGTGCCCTTCGCTGTTTTCTCGTAGACCCACAAATTTGTTCCACTAGTGGGACCACGAGGGAGAGTTATTTCTCGTAGACCCACTACTTATTAATCCACCAATTTGTCTCACTGGTGGAACCACGAGGGAGAATTATTTCTCGCAGACCCACTCACTTATGGCACTGATTTTCGTAGATTTGTGAATTGAGTGAGCACCCTTCCGAACAAGTGTCGTAAAACCGACTTCAATTGAGGTAATTCGCAATAAACAATGCATATTTATGTGATAGCAGCAATTGTGAGCAGCAATCACGGACGATTTTCTGTCTTTTTTTGAAGAGTTCCGTTGTCTGTCTATCTACTTACATGAAATTTGTATGGGACCATTTCGGAATAAACCTCTTTCGAACAAAAAAAAATCAATTCCTAGTCTATATATGACGGAGTTATGCATAAAAAAATTATAAAAAAATATATACATAAAAAAACATAAAAACATCCGAGTTAAGAAACTTCCTCCTTTTATGAATTCGGTTAAAAAAAAGTAAAAATGCTAACTTACCTTTATAATTTGTAGATCACCTAGGTTAGTTAGGCTAGGTTTTACAAATAATTGAATATGCTCACTTAATCCGCACACTTTCGAAAACCTGATTCTGATGAAGAAACTGATTATTATACGAGAAAGAAGATGATGTATCGGAATCGTCATCACGGCGTCAAGAATATATCGATCAAGATGATGATATACCTAATACAATACCAACTGCAAGTTATTCACGGAGATATTACATTAGGTTTAAGCTATAAGCCTTTTTACACCTTTAAGCGGAGCGTGAAAAGGCATCTAATGAGGCCGTCAAGCTGAGTGCCACCACTGTTAACATGGTACATGTTTGCGATGGTGACCCTCTCTCCAAGACTTTGCCTTTAGCTTAACATCAGGCGAGGTGAAGTCAAATTGACGTGACCTAGATAGAAAAAAAGGTCATTTTCTTGAGAAAATGCGTTGACTTCACGTTATCTATCACTAATTAACCTAGCGACCCAAACAATGTACCTACTTAGGTTTTAAGTTCAAAAAGTATACCTTTTATGTTCATTATGTTTATATCAAACTGAAAATCAAATTTTATTTTGATCATGTAGGAAATATTCGTTAATATGAGTTGTCTACTTAGTGTAGCTTATGATAATTTCCAGCAAATTTTTGTTTGTTCCTAGTGTTCACTAAACTTAATACATTTGGTTTTATTGGGTTTTAATAGTAAAATTATTGGTTATAAACCAGTCAGCTCATATAAAGTGATCTATTTACTTCGTCATAATTGCATGCAGTACGATCAACTTAAACATAAGTGAGTTAACAATGTCGTAGAAGCTAGGTAGTTACAAAAAGCATAGTCCTATAAAAAAGTGATTCATGTGAAAATCAGAGCCGAAACCAGAGTGAGTGGGTCTGCGAGAAATAATTCTCCCTCGTGGTTCCACCAGTGAGACAAATTAGTGGATTAAAAAGTAGTGGGTCTACGAGAAATAACTCTCCCTCGTGGTCCCACTAGTGGAACAAATTCGTGGGTCCACGAGAAAACAGCGGTGCCCTTTATATATAGAAAAATAATAATAAAAAAAATCACAATCATCATCATTCTCTGAGCCCTTACCTTGCTTCCTTGGGGTCTGTTTACCAGTCTAACAGACACAGGCTGTGATGCAAATGAACTTCGATATGTTCGCATAAGCGACTGCAATATGAACTAATCAATCAATTGGGGATATCGACATTCTGTAGTTATAGTAGTAGTTAGTCTACGCAGGAGACGCGGGTTCGATCCCCGCTCAATGCAAATATTTGTATGCATAACTATGGGTTTTTGCATTGGTCTGGTCGTACCTCGGAGAGCACGTTAAGCCACGGTCCCGGTTGCCATACGAACATCTATGGCAGTCGTTACGGGTAGTTGGGGCCCTCAAAAGTCCAACAACTGGTCTAGCTGCAATTCTTCGATATCGCCTTTGGGTCGTGGAGGTCAGATGGCAATCGCTTCACAGAAAATATCGAAGTTTAGCCAAATCCTCAGTTAGTGTTGTAAAGCGAACCCCAGACTCCAAGCTGAAAGCTTCGCATGTGACTGGGATTAACGCTAAAGCTCTAACTACAAATAGAAAATTACTTCGATCGCAACTGGTTACTAAACACTGGTTAGTATCGCGGCCGAAGCGTAATGACGTATGACAACCGGTACCGACAACGGCTTAACGTACTCTCTGAGTATCTCGTTAGAGAGTTTAATATAATGGATACTTCTGGAACGTATTATTAGGGTCGTATGTTAGTAATATTTTTGTAATCGAGTGTTTGTAGATGCCGATGACCGCGGCTATCAATCGGTTTTGCGCTACACACGATTAGCTAGATAGACAGGATTTAGATAGCACAGGAAGTTCAAATAATAAAACCGATTTTGGTACAAATAACAACTGCAAAATAGACCGTAATTAGAATATTTAGAACCTTTTCTGAAGACTTATTTTCCCAAATATCAGCTTGATCAAATCAATTTAATGTACATTAATTATACTTACTTAGATATAATTTTTTGAGACATGTGCACTGAATGGGGGTTATCAGATTAAAATACCTACATATCCATACTAATATTATAAATGCAAATTAAAAGTAACTCTGTCTGTCTATCTGTTATGCTTTCACGCCTAACCGACGGAACCGATTTTGATGAAATTTGGTATAGGGGTAGATTATACCATGTGAAAGGACATTGGTTATGTTTGGTCGCGATAAACAACATCCACGCGGGCGGAGCCGCGGGCAAAAGCTAGTAGTGTATATAATGTAGGTGTCAGATTTGTTACATCTGAAACTGTGTGAAAAATTAAAACATAAATGTTTGTGAACAACTAATAACCGACATGAGTTGCAATGCCTCTTTTTAAAATCCTTCGTAGCCTAAACAAATCACATAAGTTTTTTCGCAATCGGGCAAACGGCTTAAGAATGCAAAGATAACAAAAATAAAAAGAAACATTCACATATACATTCAGTCAACAAAGTATCGGGAATGAATGTTTTGTTTATGGTTCCAAATTCAAATTTTTGTTTTTTTTTGTTGAACTTGTTTGATTGGCACAACTGCTTTCCATTTTCACCAGAGCAACCACCATATATTCACCAGATATGGCTCCAGCCGACTTCTTTCTTTTTCCTACACTCAAATTACCACTTCGTGGCACCCGTTTTCAATCAGTAGAAGACATAAAGGAGAATCGCGGCGAGAACTGAACTCAATTCCGGAAACAGCGATTAAAAAATGTTTTGATGATTGGATTATTCGTTGGCCTAAGTGTATCGTTTCTAAAGGAGCATACTTTGAAGGTGATAAAATAAATTTGGATGAATAACAATAATTTTTTTGTGTATTATTGATTTTTTCCCGGTACTTTCTTGACAGAGTAGTACTACACTGTAAAAATAGTCTGAATTTAGGTTTTGATTACCAGCTTACATTTAGAAATAAGCACTTTGACGACAACTCGGCCATGATAACCTTTTAGCTTAAGAAGGGGCTTGCCTCAAATCCCCCAAGCTATAAAATGTATCGGAATGTTTAGTATCGTTTTCAGAACGCGATTATTTTAGATAGGATATATCGACCTAGTGTAAGAACCTTTTTTGCGTAGGTTTATTATAAAAGGTACATTGAGGTAATAATACTTGTATCTATATGTTAATACATAGTGTCACCTCGTCTTCTAGATATTTTACACATATTGCTACGATATATATCGAAATTTACGTATTACAATGCAAATTTATCGCATATATATTTCATCGCAATATGTGCAGTGGAATGCATGTGAGTGGCGTCAGGTGAACGTGATGCGTATAGATAATGCGGTCGAATTTCGAGCTCCGGGCGATCTTAATTTAAATTATTTGTGAATAATGTTTTTTTTTATTCGTGACTCCAAGAATGACATCCTGAGGCCTAATTCAGAAACCATTTACTGTATCATGAACGCGTGATATTCATTTTAGGATCATTGATCATTTTAGGTCATTGTTTATTTTTTTAAATTACCTACGTCAGCCTCACAAATGGTTTGGACTCGAATTACCGCATTATCAAAAACTGTCGTTACAATATTTTTAAAGCTCTCTAAAACTACTAGAAATAATACACCCCACTGGCAAGCACTTACGTTTTAATTTCGTAGAAAACGCTCGGAACAATCAAACACTTCTCCTATAACTGATTATTCTGTCGTTGAATGAGTGTAGTACTTAGCAATGCTCCAATAGGATTTCGTCTTTATTAATTTATTTCGTTCCTTGTTTAAAAACATTAGAATTAATTTATTGAAAGTAGATTTTAAGTAGTAGTTCTGCGAATAGAAGACCTCGGGAGCTACCTTTTTTTTAAAAGACCTGTGAGGAATCAAGCCCTTGATATTTGAACCACAAACCATGAAGATCCGTTCTTAAATTCAACTAAGCCCTTTTGCCCCATATTTACGTTTCTACAAAAAAGCTATAAATAGTTGCAAAGAACAATTTTACAGAACTTGGTAAAGATCGGTTATGAAGTACAGAAGTCTAGACCGGAACTGACAAACACACAGACAAACAGATACCTACGGACGAAAGCAAATTAGGCCAACTTGTCGAAACGAAGACTCTCAAGCGATTCGCTCGCTCGGTCAATTACCTTTTTAGCGGTTATTATATTAAAATCATGACTTCGGTGATAAGAAATCAAGCCAATATACGGTACAGTCAGCCTCAGATCAATCTCGATAAACAAAGTGCTAAAAATGATCTTAATTCCTTGATTTTCTCCCTTCTCTGTTGACGGATTGCTCAGATATATTTTGGTACACACCTTTAATTTGAATTATAATACAATTTTAAATCAATAAAACAAGATGTTTCTGACACTGTCTGTACATGTATGTATTATTTTATGCGGTTGTTATAGGAATACAGAAAACGCATCCACATTTTGCTTTGTATATACGAGTCAGAATGCTCTGCTTGGCAACAAGCTTAGACTCTCTTGAAGTAAAATGTATATTGGAGCAGATAACTGGCACTGACGTGTGGTTGGAGATGCAATGTTTCCATCGTATAGGGGTGACATCTTAGTTACTTTACAGTCTTATGGTCCCATCAATATCTCCGGGGCCCAGGCCAACCTCAACTGCAAGTTCTTACCTTTTGATTGACAGACAAAACTCTGGCACAAGCTTTCCTATAGGGTTGGGAAGTCATATGGCAGTGGCCTGCATAAAATCCGCATGAGCAATAATAAAAGGAGGAAAAGATGTAACTGAAAATAACGCGAAGATGATGAAGCAGGGTATTAAAGCCGCAAAGTGGATACCTTTTTTTTTTCGTGCAGCAATCCCCTCGGTTACCCCCCCTGCCGGAGCCGGAAGGGGAGGTTATGTCGGACTCGAACCGACTAAAACCGCACGTCGACTGTGGGTCTTGGTGCTAGGCCGGAGGTGAGGTTGTCATAGACATATCCCTCCCACCCCGGCTGACCCAGGGCCATCCCTTACGGTCTGGACCTCCTCAGGAGGGGGGACAACGGTGTCCCCAACTCGCCCCCGGAATGGGGAGGCACGCTTCTCAGCGCGCCGCCGCCGTGGCCTGCTTCTGCTGGGGTGACAGGCGGCTCCACCCGTCACCCCCAGGCCCGCGCTCATGGGGGACGGAGGTCAGTCAGTGCCCTCCGACGCCCGAGTTGCCTGCGCGCGCGGGCGGCGCGATCCGCGAGTCTTTCTCGCTCGCGCCGCCTCTCCCGCTCCGCCGTCTCCTTCACGACCATTACCTGCTCGCTGAAGTAGACGCCGGCTGCCCACGCGTCCGCGCAGCGGACCATTGCTGTGAGCAGGGTGGCGAGGGTGAGAACTCTCACTCCCAGGGCCGCCACTAGCTCCCGCTTCGGTCCGGCCCATGCCGGCAAAGTGGATACCGGACTACAAAGCGAGAATCTCAGATGTAACCTGGATTACTCGGATTTATACTTGGATTAACGCCAGGGTACTTAGCTTACCCATCAAGAACATTATTTAATACAAAAATTTTCTTAAAAATGTGAAAACCATACCATACCTATTTCATATTGCCAGATAATTTTTCTAGTCCTAATTGTCAACAATTGCTTCAGAGTTTGTCAGAGAATGAGGCCACCCATATCACAGGCGCAATGCAGCTTTAGCTAAGGTTCTTTAGAACCAATTCAAAGAGCCAAACTATCCCTCAAGACGCGATGAAAGTTCCGCTCTGAATACGAAATTATTATCAGATTAGCGACATGACGGAGCGCTCTTAAATTTTTATGAAATAAGTAAAATATTCCTTTCAATAGATGTCTTCGAATATCGTAAATAGGTTAATATTTCCCCAGTATTAAATAGTAAATGGATAAAGTAGAAGCCTTATCCGGGTGAATATCAAAAGCAAAAAAATTACACGGCAAGCCTGAGAACGGTAGTGCAATGTGTTGGTTTTACGATTTTGATTGCTTTTCATAGTATAATAGGTACTTCTCTACCATGGCAAAAAAAATTGTTGAGTAATGTCTTCTATTACATAAAAAAAATTAATTACAAAGTGTCATTTTATCATTTCGGTGACCTGTCCTGAATCGAATTTCACTCGTAAAATATCTTGCCCTGCAGTTGTATTTAACATTTGGACTAAAATCTAATTTTGTATGAATACATTATAATATGACCCATAGAAAAAAACTGATATTGTTTGTTTATCTTATTTCTTTTACATTGTATTAAACAGTCTACTTTTGTCCTGTAAAAAGTTATCATTTTGGTGGACAGTAAGTTTTAGTTGAGTAACTTCGTCAACATAGCGTTTTTGCGCCCCCCGTGCCTTTCCTTACTTCGAATCAGGCCACCTCCATTCGTTGGAGCGCACGAACGCGTCACAAAATCATCGTGGATTCCCGCCGAAAAGTAAGTATATCATTTCAGTGATATGGGGACAAAAATAGTGTCATTTCTGTGGCCGTTATAGCTCGTGTTAGGTTCATTCAATTTATTTCAAAATTGTGTTTTAAATTCGCCGTAAGATATGTTTTGTTACAGCAGTGTTGACATTTTAATATTAATTCTAATATCGGAGTTAAATGTAAAACTTATTATTTTTATCACCTCGGTGTTATCATTTCAGTGGATTCGGTGGACTGTAATACCGATAACAGTCCACTTAAATGAAATTTAACTTAGAAATGATAAAATCATAAGTTTTAGAGATCCTTGAGTCTAAGATTGAATCATAAAAATTTGGTGAGATAATTCTAGATATTGTAGGTTCGATATTTGGGATTAATTAGATGTGTTAATATGTGTTTTTTTTTCTTTTATTTATCACAATACAATAAAAAAACAGTTTAAAATGTCTTGTTATAAAATGGATAATAGATGTACTTACTTCTAGACAATGTGTATTCTCAACGATAATGTGATGTTCAATGTTTAAAAATTATGATTTGGATTTTAGGATGCCGCGACCTACAGCTAAGCTACAGACCAGAAAGGAAAGGTTAGAAAAAAGAAGTTTATATGAAAGTAGAAGAAAAGAGAGAATTAAGAGCAATGACGTCACACGCGCAGAGTTTCTTAGAAAAGACAGGGAGAGATATGCTAGAATAAAAGAAGCAGGAGTGATTCATTGAATTCATTCATTTTGTTGCAATAGTGACTAGTGATTGCGCTATTTTCATTCTTTTCACATAAGTACATAATCGGATTATATAGCCAAACTGTTTCCAATAATTTACGATATCGTGATCTATTTTTTTTTGTTATACTTAAGATGAAGTGTTTAGCTCTTTTGAACATACTTACATTATTTTTATAATTTTTCTTATTAAATCATTGTGTCGTAAAAATATAAGAGTTGATTTAGTACATTTTGAAGTTTTACATACAAAACACTATTATTATTACCAGTAATTAAAAAAACCCGACTGCCACTGAAAAGACCGAAATAAGTTTGATAGCAGTCGGTACCCATTAATTTATTTTCGGTTTATGATTGGCACATGGGTACCGCCTGCTATCAAACTTATTTCGGTATTTTCAGTGGCAGTCGGGTTTTTTTATTTTTTAATAATTTGTTTTATTTTATACTATTTAGTTATGATATGACTTGTATATCTTTTTGTTATCTCCTTTTAATTTCCTTCATATCGTATATACTTGAAATAAAAACTTATAACTTAATAATAACTTAAAATCAATAACTAAGAAAATTAGCGACTGTTTCGTTAAATAACTTTAAATCGTTATATATCCTAAACTATTATTTTAAATGAAAAATGAACCTTAAGATGATTTTAAAATACCTATTCAACGACACCCCACTTGACATAGTTCATCTACTTTTTTTTTTCATTTTGACGAAATTTTGGCGTCTGGTTTTCGCCGTGGTAAATTTTGATTACTGTCATGTTTTTAGTGACACTCGCAAGGTTAAGACGAATCGATTGACGTAAGAATTATCAAAATCGGCCTATGCATTTGGTCTCTAGAACGCCACATAGAAACAAACATACATACATAGACTGATAAACACATTATCCTCCTTTGCGTCGCGCAGTCGGGTAAGAACACAACACTCGTTCCGCAAAAAAATTAACTTTTTTTCTCTAGTATAATAGTTTGATCTTATATTTAATAAATATCACAAATACAGTCTAGTGATATCTCTATGGAATTTATTTAGATTCGTTTCAGACAATCTACGGAATCCTCCTAAAAATAAATGATGTCCTTGGCTGTATCATTTCAGTGGGCTAATTTCATTCCGGTGCACAGTCTAGTCATTTCGGTGGACGATTTATCATTTCAGTGGACACTTTTCATTTCTGTGGGCTCCCAAAAATTCAATCTTAAATATTTCAGTAAGTTTTGATGTTACATGATGTCCACTCACGCATATGTTACAAATAAGATTAAAGTTTATTTTCGTTACAAAATATATTAACAAGACATTGTAATAGAAAAATCTCACCGAAATGATACAAAAAAATCACTTGTTGAAAATCACCCATCCATAGATTAGCAAAAAAATAACGTTCTTCTTGAGTTTATTTTAAAAAAGAACGCGGGTCCTTCAGGAAACGGTCATCTAGGGGTCCGATCAGGTCGCCGAAGACCATCGGCCTCCATGACCGGAGCCTGAGGACGGTGAGTTGGCTGCTCACCGTCTTTACAGAAGCAGGCCCATGACGGCAGCGTGACGTGAGGGATTCACGCAGCCCCCAAACCCCCCCCCCCCCCCCCCCTAAGAAGCGGGATAGCACCCGAACCACCCCCTAGGCGAGGCCGCAATTGTAGCCGTAGGTCTGATGGGAGTCCTGGGACATCCTTCCGAGGGCTTGAGGGCTTACCCGGGGCTCCCAACCATAAGCTGCTGGGCGTTACCGTGGGGTTTTTAGTCGGTAGGAGTCCGGCATAACATCCATGAAGGATTTACCCCCACGGTTAAAAAAAAGGTGGTCTTCACTTAGAAGTAATATCAGTCTAATGAACGTTTGGTAATATTATTTCAATCTTACTTTACTTTCATAGCTGAAGCTAAGCGGAGAGGAGATGTATCAATAATGTGGAGAATCAGACTCGAATCGTTGTCATCCATCGATAAGTATTTGTGTACTGTGTCTTGTAAATGTAAACCCTCTGGAATATAACACCTTTGTGCCTATAAAAAAGCCCCCCTCGGGATATTTAACATCCTATAATAATACATAACAATCGATGAATCAAACTCATAAGAGAGTATTTTACTTTTGACGTGGGCGAGCAATAAATTTTCAAACTGTTTCATGGACCTGCGATAAAACTGAAAGAATATATTAAACTTCTGGCTGGAAATATATATTGGTCTATATACACTGTAGTAGATATTATAATTTTGATTTTCGTAGAAATTGAATATCATAATTTGAACTACATTTGCCAGAAACTATGTGTTTATTATATGTATAGATGTGAGTTAAGTCGTTCAATTTCTAATATACTTCCGAGTATTAGCGCAAAGCGAAATATAAATATTCATTATTGAAACTAAATACCTATTACCTACCTACCTGATACCTATTTGAAAAGAAAGAAAAGAAAAGAAAAATGTTTTTTTAAGACACGCTGCAGCACACAAAACTTATAACTAATTTCATTTTTTTTTTTACAACTAACCTTAGGTCCTTAAAAACTTATTATTATTAAATAGATTTTTATATTGGTAACACTGACCAATATTCCGGCCTTTCTACATTCCGGGTTCCGGGTAAATAACTATAAAATTAATTCCTTTAGCAGCAAATATTACACAGCGCGATGTAAATCCATACATTCCAAACTATGCAAAGCTCGCCTGCCATATACAAAATCAATTCTTTATTTGCATCGAATATGGTAACATTTCTAAATAAGTAGAACTTAAAAACTAGCGGGTACAGTAATCCGGTTTACCCTGTTAAAGATGTCGGTCTTAAGAAGAATACGGAATAAGTTTGCTGCAAATATATATTGCGATTTTTCTACATATTAACAATTGACTTTTTCAATTGGCGGAACATAATAAATATTCTTCTTTTTTACACGAATAAGGCTTAATGCCTTAACACACCCATACTCATACATAGAAATTAGAGAACAGCCCTCCTAGCCAAGTGGCATTGACGTATATGACAATCGTTGACGACTGTTATATACATCAAATCCCATACATTTGTCTTTATATTTCATGATACGCCGGCCAGCGAGTTGCCACTTGTCTAGAGGAGTAGAAGCTTGGAAATCTTGAATACGGTATAGACATATTTTCACGACTCTCTCAAAGCATTCGAATACATTGGGAACAATGAAATGACCCTTCCCTTACAGGGGGAATGCTCTTCCAACTGAGCTATTGAGTCACACCTGAATCACTTCAAATTTCCCTTTCTCTTTATATCCGTTTTTAAGGCCGACGGTAGAGCCATCTCTCAAAGAACTCGCGTTTCTAAGAAGAAGGAAACACATCTTAAACATTCCAGTTCTTGATCTCGTGACAAAGAAAGGAATTTTCGAACCATTTAATTCGTCACGATCTCTGTATTTTTCTTACTAAAATATTTACGCCTATAGCTACTTCCTCAAATAGATCGGATTGTTAATAGGAAATCCCATTACCCATACACAAGGAAGAACCATACAGAAAAGAAAACCTCGCTTTAGTAAACATTTCATTATCTGTTTACGCTTAACATGTTTTCTCATACGTTATCTTGTTTGATTTGAAGACTCAATTGGTTATTCATGAATTTCCCCGTATTTAAACGCCCTTGTGCGCAAAATCTATCAGAATTCTTAAGGGTGATTTACATCAGACGAGCGAATTCATTCTTTACCCTATCCGTCAAATTCTTTCACTGACAGAACATTTGTTCGTTGTTCGTTCTTTGAAAATGAGGTTTTGTTTATAAGTAAGGATACTCTTTTTCTAGTTCTAACCTTATTTTCGTTTGGTCTGAATCACATTTACAATCATTTACAATCTACGTTTTGGCATCGCGAATGTGAAAAATACAGCACTTGCATGTTTTTGATTGACTTCTGCATATTTAGTACTAGCTGACCCGGTGAACTTCGCACCAGATCAGATTCCGTTCCCGCTGCACCCACTACTATAATAAGCATGTATTTTACATGTAAACCTTCCTCTTGATTCACTCTATCTACTAAAAAATCCGCATCTAAATCCTTTGCGTAGTTTTAAAGTTCTAAGCATACATAGGGACGGAAAGAAGCAGAAAGCGACTTTGCTTTATACTATGCAGTGATGATGATAGTGATAGTGACTCTGTGTCAACAGCAAAGTCATTCATCAACTCGCGGGAAACCGCGAGTTGACAACTTTCAATTTTTGATTATTTTCTTGTCGTCAATACGTTTGTACTTTTTAAGTAAGATATCGTGCCAGCTTGAAGATTAGTCGTCATAGGTACATATTTAAATTACTCATACCTACATGTGATTGTTTTTTTTATTTGACTAATGCCTCCTACACGCTTACGGCTGTGAAACTCATGTATATGTACTCATGTGTATAGCAGGTATCCAGGTGGACCCATGACTACACCAACTAACGTAAAAGGTTATAAACAGATATTGTCACAAAGGTACCTGAAGTGTAACACACGTAAAGCACCAAATGTACGATTTACTAAATCCAAAATGGCCAAAAGTTATCTCGCAATGTGTCGTAAACAGAAGTGGCCAAAACTTTATGACATAGTGCGATGCCATAAATGCAAATGGCCAAACTTGGTCCAATGGTGTAGCTATGGTCTTTTGTGTTATACCTACCTACAAATCTTAGTATATTCAATAGAATATAGATAACATAACATAAACTCACGCCTGTATTCCCCGAAGGGGTAGGCAGAGGTGCCAGCACCCACATTTCGTCAGTTTATGTTGAAGTCTCAATGTAATAGGTGGCGAGCCTATTGCCATTAACCGGGCACTTATAAACCTGCGATAAATACACACATAACTTCGAAAAGCATCGAAAAGTCATTGGTGTGGGCCATGGTAAACCTGGGATCGAACCCGCGACCTCGTCATAGCATATGATATACATATGACAGCATATGATAAACATAATTATTTAGGTAAACTAACGTTTAATTAAACTCTCGCGTTCCATAATATAAAGTCTGCCTGTGTCGAAATGTCAGGCAAATCAAAGGTATGGTACCCATACCATGATCGCGTTAATTCCCGTTATAATTATTGTATATTATTTAGGTAGATGATTCTCTGGAGGTTGTGGTTTTCTGATTGGAAAAACACTGCGTGCTTATTTTTTACTAATTGTTGTCTTTCCAGATTCAACTAAAACATAATATAATAGTCGGTAGTCGTTACGGGTAGCTGGAACTCTCAAAAGTCTGACTACTTAGTCTTCGATACAGAACATCGATATCGCTAATTGGTTATGGAGGTCAGAAGGCAGTCGCTTCACGGAAAATATCGAGGTTAAGCTGCATCTTAGTTAGACTAGAAAGCCGTTCCTAACCGAGTTAAGTATAAAGCTCAGAGAATGATGATGATGATACAACGAATTCTGCTATTCCCACAAACACAAATAAAACTTGATACATGCCTCATACCCAGTAAATTTACAAAAAAAGAGTATTGTTTTACTTAGCACTTAGCTTCATAATGTTATACAGAATTCGGCAGCAATAATATTCTCATTAGAACGCGATTTTACCCACGATTTATTTTTCGGGATAAAATGTACATAATGGATGTAAAAGGCCTCTATGAAAAAATACTTAGATGTGCGAACTTTCAAGGTGACCATTCAGACGGTATTGGTTGCCAATCTTATACCTACTCACCAACTTCTAGGTTTATAATGTACATAATTATAGATTTTAACGCTTAAATAATATATGATATGTATGGAAAATGTTAAATTACTTCCAATCCCTGTCGAGGAGACGTTACCTACCATACACCCCTGACTTAATAGTCTATATACCTAGGTCGTCGATTCTTCACAATACTGATTAATATGTTAGCTTGTACTGAAAAAATATGCCTTGCAAAATAAAATATTGCTTATCTAAACTGAAACTATGACTTTTCATTAGTTGAAATTCGTACTATTTTGTATGGAGCGTTTTCGGGCGCGACAAATTGAGTTTTTAAAAATAAAATATCTTGAAAAATATTTGTCAAATTTTTTGCAGTTCATTATATTAAAAGAAAGTGATCATTGAAGGAATTTTTACAGCATTAAGTATGCTAACTATACAAATCGAATACATAGGGAAAAAGAATCTTCTCGGGCGGGACTCGAACCCGCAGTCTTTCCCTTACAGGGGGAATGCCTGACCAATTCGGCTACCGAGACACGCCCGATATGATTCAAATTTCCCATCTTATACGTCTTTAGGGCGACGTGGCGTCATCTACCGATTTTCTTATGAACTATCGGAATCAATGAATGATGTTACAATCATTTTTAGTGATCATTATTCAAAAGTAAAAAAAAAACATACCTAGTCAAATAGCTGAGCTATTATTTAATCGCATTTCTTTCGTTCCCATTGGAGTAGAATAGGGTCACTCCATTTCTTCCTGAAAGTGTCGTAGAAGACGACTAAGGGATAGGACTGTTTTCCGACCTACAGTAAATATACAGCCCATGACTAAGTGACCACATGACGACAATGACGAGAATTTAAAAGCATGGCAGTATGTATGTGTTTCTTTCATAACATTTTATTTGAAAGGGTGAGCTATCAACGTATAGTTAATGCCCATAAGTACCTATGTAAAGTTGGCCGCCCGCTTCTCCAAACTTTGGTCAAACACACACTATCAGACAAGTACAGCCGTTTGAATTGAAAGGGGTAGTAGTTACCCCATTTATCACAGCCCTTGCTTTGTACTGCGACAACTGTTAACCTAGTCCCATTATAAAGTTTACGTTTAAATTCCTCGACAGCAATATATCATGGTAAATGCTTCAATTTTTTTAAGGCGTAAGAATATCAATTTTCAAACGTATTTTTTGAGCTACTGCCTACCCCCTATAGCATATAATTATAAACTCGTGTCCTCCTCCTTGTCTCGTTAGTCCGGGGTTCACAGTTACCAGTCTGACTGATATGACAGCAGAACTTAATACACTTTAAGGCTTGAATGAAATTTCTAAAGCATTTATTATGCTAACTTTTTAAGTTCGAAATACATCGGGAAAAAGAAGCGCTCAAGTGGCTACCGTCGCCCTTAAAGACGGCTATAAAGAGAAGAGAAATTTGAAGTGATTCAGGTGTGGCTCAATAGCTCAATTGGAAGAGCATTCCTCCTGTACGGGAAAGGTCGTGGGTTCAAGTCCCACTTGAGCGCTTGTTTTTCCCGATGTATTTCGAACACTTTAAGGCTCCAACTACCATATGGATATATTTGACTGCCTCTCGAGTCTTTCTCTGTAAACTACAGGATTTAGTGAAAATTTTTATTTGAATTCCTAATTTATTGATTTCAGATTGTGATCACAAACATGAAATATGATACCATACGCGAAGGAGAACACAGATGACCTGCGAGATAACGAAGTTGTTTACGAGGTTGACAAATCTGGTAAAAGTAAGTATATTCCACTGCAACTGTTGCTAGATTATATTTAACCTTAGATTATTTAAAGTTGTTTTCATGCATACGCTCACGTTTATACTTCCTCTCTCTCTCGTTCTACTATCACGAGACAAAGAAATAACTTTACCAATTCGCATCATAAATTAGAACCAACTACAAAGAAAAGACATTTGACAAAGATACTGCACAATAGTGTATTCCTACCTTTATATTTGAATGATCCTCTAAAAAGAACCAAAAAGTTCTATAAGAAGATTCACAGCTACTTTTTGTTACTCCCAGCTGCTACTGGGAATACACTTATTTCGCTAGCGTAGTATTCGTGTTGCCCTAGCACCGGCCGTGTCGCATCATATTAATTTTATTACATAACTAGCTGTCTCGGCGAACTTCGTACCGCCATATTTTCCACCCGCGTGCAATTCCGTTCCCATTCCTGTTCCCGTTCCCATTCCCATTACTACTACTACCTACTACTACTAAATACTAATCCCGTAACGTAAACATAAACTTCTCTCACATAATAGAAAAAGTTTGTATGAGAAAAAAAAAAGTTACTTTCTGAAATTTTCTGTTCAACTGTTTTTTTTTTTTTTCGTAAGAACCTTCTCCCGATAATAACAAACACAACAAAAAAAGAATTAGTGAAATCGGTCCAGCCGTTGGTGAGTTATGCGCTTACCAACACATTTTGCGATTCATTTTTATATTATAGATTATAACATAACATAAACTCACGCCTGTATTCCCCGAAGGGGTAGGCAGAGGTGCTAGCACCCACATTTCGCCAGTTTTTATGTTTGGGTCCCAATGTAATAGGTGGCGAGCCTATTGCCATTAACCGGGCACTTATAAACCTGCGATAAATACACACATAACTTCGAAAAGCATCGAAAAGTCATTGGTGTGTGCCATGGTAAACCTAGGATCGAACCCGAGTCCTCGTCTCAGCAGTCCATTACCCATACCACTAGGCTACCGCAGATATTGATTTTACATAATATATGTACATAATTATGTACTTTAATTTAGTGCCAATAAATGCGTTATTCTGATCACATGTGTTTCAATCAAGGAAACCTCGGCGCGGTACTCAGTAACAGTCATCCCAGTAAAGATCAAATATCATTTAAAAGGTGTTAGGTCTCTGACCGTACACGCTAAAAGATCCCAAACCCAATAACCCTTTTTTCCCGTTCGTATAATCAAACCTGGGGCCTCTCGTTCTGCCATCACACTCACCGTCATCGAGCTGCAAATGATGATGTAAAAAAATATATTTTATATATATATATAATTTTATAATTCATCAGAAACAATACCTTGCAGGTTTGACTTAAGCTATATCTGATTAAGTATACCATACACAGTTAACAATCTAAATATGCAATATTTCCTTTCCAGAAGTCAAATGGCGTGACTGGCTACTACTGAACAGGCCTTTAAAAGTAATCATCATATTATTACTAACGACTGTACTAGCCCCTATACTGATATATCAGTTCCTATTCTTTAAAACTCTCGAGCTTCCACCATCTGATGGTTTATCCTTCGGATCCTGTTTAATACCAAGACAGTCAAGACTCCCATGTGGTTACGGGAATGTTACTACTATAACTGAATGCCACAGCGAATGCTGCTACGATTCAATCAATAGCTTTTGCTTCCATAGATTCCCATCCAGATTCTCTTATGTCTTTAGACAAGAATGGACGGAAGATCTTTCGTTATCGCCCAGAATATCCACAGTACCATATGGATTTCAGAGAAGTTTAGACCCCATAAAAATTTCTGCTGATGAAGTTTCAGCTACACATTTATCATTGACCTTCTACAAATCTGATGAGCAGTTAACTGGAAGAAGACTTGAAGAAAAAAACTATGTGTATAACATCTCAGGACCTGAATTAAATGTTTTTGTCAATTCGTCACATGGAAACATATTCAATACAGCTCGGGGCCCTTTGATAGCATCAAATGATATATGGGAAATCACATTTAAAATCACCAATGAAACCATGTTTGGGTTAGGTGAAATACCTCTGAAAGAAAATACTGTCAAGGTAATTTATAATCATAAAGGTGGAATGAGCTCGGTGCCATTAATATTCGCAAAATCAAACGGGGCTTACCACGGGCTTCTGATTGATACAATCGCCCCTACCGAAATAAGTATTAGGAGTGAAAGTCAATTGATCGTTCGTTCTATCACAAATTGGGGGTTGAAATTTCATTTATTTGTGGGCCCTGAGCCTGCGGATATTATGAGAGACGTTATGATTTTGACTGGAGCCGAAAAGAAGTTGGAATATTGGATGCTTGGGGCTCATATCTGTAGGTAAGTTTTATACCGTCTCTTCAATGATTAATTTGTAAATTTACAATAAGTAGATTGGATGTAGTCAATATAAAAAAAATGCGCTCTTTATAACAATATCTACTTTGTACGATAGGAAGATATAGGAACTTCCCCATACGATAGAAAAACCTGCATCAGAACCTCATCCGTTGATTGGAGGGTAGATATAAAATATAAGCCAGTAGCTAAAGTTTGCGGATTAATGCCAACGATATGAAAATAACTTCAAGAAGCGAAGTTTCCTATTTATAAAGATTAATGGGAATCAACTAAAACTGTTGTAAGGCAAATAAATCTGAGTAATATTTTATCGTACTCAGTCCCTTTCTTTAAAAGGCTGCTGCTAAAGTTACGAACTAGACTAATTTCTAACAAGAAACTATCGAATATTAATCTTAAAATCAAATATCGAAAATTGTAAGAGAAAACTTAGGGCTGTTAATGACACTTGCCTGAATTTCGATTTAGCTAGATCATTGTATCATTGTATAGACAGATTGACAGATTTGACAGCTTTTCTATACAATCAATCCTCAGTCCTAAATTGAAATTTAAACTAAGTGTCATTCTAGAATACGGGGCTATTCAATTTGTTGAAATAACTTTAAGGACACTAAATGCACTGTTCATTTGTTAAATATTCAGTAGGCATCGAAATTTTCCAGCGGCTGGTGCTTCTTATAACGAAACTATTATGTAAAGGTACCTTATACCTACCTCTTGGTAGGGGAACCGTAGACCACTGGCTATACTTCTACTGCACTTATGTTTATGCCCTAAATGTTATTATAAACTAATGTCTTCATCATCACCATTTTTAATAGTTTATTACGAAGAAATCAGACGGTAATAATATTTTTTAGGACATTGTATACTGTAATATCTAGATACAAAGTAGTCTTTCAATATTCGAAGATCAAAATATCGATATTTTAATATACATCTTTATGATTGCAGCGAAAACTCAACCGTGCAAGATTTAAGAGCGTACCTTACCAATGCTAGCAACCATAACGTGCCATTCGAAAGCCACTGTGGAACTGCCCCTGCGCATTTCCATAGTGTCTGTAATAATACTCACGTCACACTTGTGAACGAGGGAGCCACGTTGTTGAAGAACGCAGGAAAGAAGTTCGTACCTTATGTGTCTCCTTATGTAAGTTCATTTATTGACGTCTTGTTCATACATAGAAAGAAAAAGATTTTTCTTGAAAACTGCAACAGGAATTCAGAATTCATGCCATTTTCTTTTAATCTACTTCACACGTAACTACAAAGCCTCTTATTGGTCTTAAAACGAAGGTATTAAGATCAAATCAAACTGTTTTATATTAATTTTAATTATATTGGTGTCGGTGTGAACCAAATATCAGAAAAATCCGTCAACAGAACGAGGGGAAAACAAGGAATTAAGATCATTTTGAGCACTTTGTTCATTTAGATCGATCTGAGATAGACAGAGACATATTTCCACAGCTCAAAAACAAAACTGGTGTTGTCGATCGCTTGATGAGGATGTTAACTATTGGGCCGTTTGATAATTTGCTGCCTCATTATGTGTTAGGTGCCAAAATAGGGTATAGATAATACCTCTATTAAACTGCCTGCAATACTGCTTATATTAATAATAAATAATGTACATAGGTATAACTCTAGCACACTAAGATCAATCGCGTCTTCGATACACCACGTGTCAATATAACAAAATTTATCACTACCAATTTACAGATTAGATATACAGCACCATATATTCCTACAGAGTCTACTACAGAAGTAACAACAGAAGGAACTACAGAAGAAACCATAGCACAAAATATGACTAGAAGGTCAAATGAAATTGAACGTTGTTTTGATGATGAGGCTTATGAGCAATACATAATCCGTGATCCTACTGCAGAACGATTCTATATAGGTATCGTAGATGAGCAAGAAGTTATTTATCCTATATATGATGCAGTCAGTGAAGAATTCATGGAACAATTATGGGTATATGAGGACTTTGATGGTGTAGTTATTGAAAATAGTTGGCCTTTAGATGAGTCTAATAAAACTGTCAACGAAACACATTTGTTTTTGCCGTATTACAACGAGGTACGTTTACTTATGGTTATATTATTTACTTGTTTAGTTTTAGATAATATGTTAAGATGAAGATTGTTATTTTCAGAACTTTGAAAAACCTTTTGAATTCACGCCCCAATGGAATGCTACTCGTCCTGAAAGATACCTTTATACTCATAATAGGTACGGTGATGAATTAGCTAAAGCATTTGTGAAGGTCAACAATGCTACCCCAATTATAAGTACCAGTCAATGGATGAATGGAAATGTGGGTATAAATCGTCAAGGCATAGAGACTTCTTGGGCTAGTCTCCAAAGAGAACTAATTGAGACTAGTTTAGGAGGTATTTCTGGACATTGGTATTGGTTTTCTCCTGTATGTGGTGATACTGAAAACTTCAATAACAGAACTCAGATCAGACTATGCGCTAAATGGTACATGGCGTCAACTTACTTTCCTATGATCAAGATTTATTCCAAAGAGGTTATGAGAGATCCTCTAGCATTTGTTGGGACTGATAGGGCTCAAATGATTACAGCCTTGAGAACCAGAATGAGTATGGCACCTTATTTATATTCTGTGCTCCAAGAAGGTCCACTACTAAGACCTATGTTCTATCAATTTCCTTTCACCGATGAACTGGCAAATGTAACAACCCAATTTGCTGTGGGAGATGGGTTGATGATAGTTCCAAATTTGGAACCTGGTCAAACTCATGTCCATGTTTCTATGCCTCCTGGGCAGTGGTATGAGTTCGGCAGTGGTTTGAAACTTGAAGCCGATGTAGGAGAAGCAGTGACCATGACTACAACTGAAGCAGATTTGTTGACGTTGATACACGGCGGCTCTATCATAGTAATGCAAACGGTAAAATGTTTTAAAATAGTTTTATTCTTCTTAGTTGAAATTCAAAATGAAAAAAGAACGGAAATGTGTCCACATTCACATTTTCCTTTATCCACGTGTAGAATTTTTTTGTATAATATTTTTTCACACTGAACTTACGTGTTCAACAACTTATATAAATTTCCATGAACCTTGCTTAACCTTGCTTTAAACTACCATCTGCCATTTGATATAAAATTCATATTTCACAAAAGCTTCTGTATAATACATGCAAATTATATATTTCAGCACGTCGAATCAACTATTGCCAATACCCAACTGAATTCACCCTATACCATTATTGTTGCACTGCATTGTGAAACGAGAAATGGCACAGATGAGAATGAAACGACTACTCCAGCATCAAACAATAGTAGTACATCTTCAACATCAGATGAAGCTATGCTAGGCACAGATACTCCAGGAACTACAGATGTGACCACTACTGCCATTCCTACTATAACTACATGCTCAGCCAAAGGAAAATTTCACATGTCATCTAATATGACAATATTATTCGAATCAGATGCGTATGCACTGAAGATTACAGCTGAGGGTGATGATTTTGAAATGTTTTGCAATTGGCTAGATGCAACTTGGGCCAAAGATGTATGGTATATTAAAATATATGGCCTGGAGGAAGAGAAGAATAATTTTGACCATCATTTTAATAAAGATGCATTCATAGACTTATGCGATCTTAAGACTAAAGATAAAATTGTTGATCCATATTTTTAAAGAAAGTGTGATTCTGACTAATAGACTATAATTACATATTATTTGACATCAAATATATCTTAGAGCCACTGGATTCCCTATACCTATTTTAACAAATCTAGTGATTAATAAAATATACAAATTCTAGGTATATTTTGTTGTTTTCATTATTCACAAGGAAGTATTGTGTGGTTAAACTTAATCACCTTTACTGTAAATCAATTATTGTATATTAAAAGCGTCGGTAGCTTAGTAGTTATGGAGACGGCCTTACGATCGACAGGTCCCGGGTTCGAATCCTGGCCACTGCACTACCGACGTGAACCCACTCCTAACACAAGCAATTTAGCTTAGCTGGAGGGGTTAGAGGAAATATTAGTAACTTCGGTTCTAATATTCTTTAAAAAAAAATTGCCATGACGACCATTTCATTAACCTCCTCCCACGCATATTTTGACGCATATTTAATCCTATAACATGATTGCTGCCCACTTTGTAAATACATATAATTATTATTAAGGAGGCCGGGAGCTACCGCCGCCGGCGGCACACATACACAAAAATTAAATATAATTATTTGGTTACAAGCCAAAACAATTACAAACTTTGAGTTTCTAATTTGCCCTCCTGTAAAATTGCAGTAATTAGCTATGACCCCAAGCCAGATGGATTGACAACGTGAAAGAGGTGGTTGAGGTGCCAGGGATGAGGCTCGGGAGCAATGGCAAATATTGAAAGAGGAATATGTCCAGCAGTTGACTGCGATGGGCTAATTGATTGATTGATTGACGGTGGCCTTGGCCAGGGCTTATACTAGAATACATATTGAAAGAATACATAAATTGTCTTAGGTATTTTTAGTAAGGCCGAACGGTTTTGATCGATTCTTGTTTGTAACCATAACAACAGTCAGAACAGGTTAAAGCCGCTAGTACTGACGTTTTATCAGATATGATGCAAGTAGAAACAGATCATACGACCTCTTTATCTGAATGAAACATTTAATACTCGTGATTGAACTCTGTCCTTATACAATACTCATATCAAATACGGCTAGGTACCTATATTTGATTATGTAAATTGTGGACAATAATCGCTCAGTGTTTACATTGATGTGTTTACTGGAGATGAATAACAACTTGTGCTATTGCGGGGGACATAGACCGGCTTAATTGACCTCCTCGTGAACTTAGATAAGCTATCGCTTAAAACAAATAGCAAGTTATTTCATAACAAAACGCGAGACGTGAAGGAGCTCTTCACTTTACGAGACAAGTCTCATGAAACCTGAAGAGAGTCAAAAGACACCTACAGAAGAAAAACCTGCCGGATATTTTACAAATCCAGGACCGAGAATGCCGAACATCAAAATATTTACCGGTACATCGCATCCAGAGATCGCAAGGAAAATTGCCGCGAGACTCGGACTTGACTTAGGTCGAGCTACAACGAAGAAATTCAGCAACAAGGAAACTAACGTTGAAATAGGAGAATCTGTACGAGGTGAGGATGTGTATATTGTTCAAAGTGGTTGTGGAGAAATCAATGATAACCTCATGGAACTGTTTATTATGATTAACGCATGCAAAATTGCGTCAGCTTCACGTGTGACTGCTGTAATCCCTTGCTTCCCTTACTCCAGACAAGATAAGAAGGAGAAGAGCCGAGCCCCTATTACTGCTAAGTTGTTGGCTAATCTCGTGTCCGTAGCTGGGGCTGATCATGTTATCACAATCGACTTACATTCATCGCAAATTCAGGGATTCTTCAACATCCCAGTGGACAACCTTTACGCTGAACCTGCAATAACAAAATGGATCAAAGAGAATATTCCTGAATGGAGCAGCAGTGTGATGGTGTCACCTGACGCGGGAGGTGTAAAGAGGATGACTGGCATTGCTGATCGTTTGGATATCGACTTTGCTATCATACACAAGGAGGGACAAAGAGCTAATGAGGGTGACTCAACTGTCCTTGTAGGAAGTGTAAGAAATAAAACGGCTATCATGATTGATGACTTAGCAGATACTTGTGATACTATTCTCAAAGGAGCTGAAGCTTTATATGAAGCTGGAGCCAACAAGGTTTATGCTTTTCTAACACATGGAGTGTTTGCAGGTGATGCCATTGCAAAGATTAATAATTCCAGGATAGAAGCTATTGTCGTGACAAATACGATTCCACAAGAGAAAAATATGAAATTGTGTCCGAAGATTCAAACTATTGATATATCTGTGATGCTAGCAGAAGCAATAAGACGTACTCACTATGCCGAGTCTGTATCTTATTTGTTTACAAATGTACCTTATTAAGACATCCATTTCATGTTATACATATTTAATCGAAATGTTGCAAAGTTCGCTAGCATTAAAAGCGAATTTATTTATATAACTTGTTAATATATCATGGTTATCATTTAGAAAGTGCATTTCTTAGGGATCTATGAAAGTAGGTATGGATTCCTCTTTTATTTGATTTCACAAGCACTGGATCTAATAGATATGACCACAACTCATTGTAATTTTTCCGATCAATTTCTGTAGTTTGCAAGTAAAAAATATATTTATAGATGATTCCAATATTGTACGAGTGTTCAGCCATAGTACGAACAGCAGCGAAAGTGTTTTTTGAAAGTATATTAGGATAAAAATGTGTTTTTTGTCAACCTTACAGGTTTGAAAAATACGTAAAATACTTTTGTAAGCGAAAATAGGACTTGCAAATTCAATGATTTGTTGTACTTTACAGACACAAGTTACCTGCTTTAGTACAAAACCCCATTATACTTTAATGTATGAGGGTCTACAATAATTATGGAGTCATTTGTATCTAAATTTTGGCTCTTTATTTGACTCCATGTAAACGGTATGACAAAAAAATACGTTGCGAGAGAGATTAACAGCTAAAATATTAGGAATAATGTAGCTGTAAATTTAGAATTCTGTTTTAGAAGTTCCAAGAATTATAATTATTGAGAGATTTGTTATTACTTTAAATAAAGATTTTATTAGTAAACCTGTTTGTAGTATATTAACACATAAAAATGTCTAAATGGGTTCTTTCAGTAGAGTACTGGTGGAATTGGAGCGAACTCTCCAGTAAAATTGGAACACCACTTAAGTACAAACCCAGTGGAATTAACACTACACGAAGCTAGCGAAATAAGTACTCGATTTATCAAAGGGTGCCAATTATATTGCTATTTTTATAGTAACAAGTATGATTCGGTTATAGGTTAAGGTCTATCACAGATCACCATTATTTTATCCAAGCGGTAACCCTGACTGATAACGGGTACAAACATTACTCCAAGTGGTCCAGACGGTATAGATAGATCAATAAGTAAATAACAAAGACGTCTTATAAGTTCTCTTCATGATGCTGGTGACTGTGTTTATTGAATGCAAGAAAGATAAGGGATTTTTTACGCAGAAGTGGCACAACGACGCTCTACTGTCAGAGTATTGGTCACACCAAGGAATTCCAACAGCACTGTTAGTTTTGCCAGCCGAAGGAAAACCGCATAGGTACTTTAAAGTGCTTTTTTGGAAGTACTTCCAAAAAAGAAAATCCAAGACCTAAACAACTAGACGCATCCTACATATTTTTGCACTGAGTAGAAATCGAACTTACATCTCATTTAGTATCAGAGGTAGACCAAGAAAAGATGGATGAAATACGTGAAAGATGATATGGCAAAGAACGAATAAAGTGACTGAGGAGACTATGACGGGAATGTATGCAGGAGTATAATCAGTTGCGCTGATCGCAAATAATAGGGATAAGGGCGAGCAGATAATGATGATGATGGTCTCATCAATCTCTATCGCTCTTGAGAAAATAGTGTTTCGTCCAAATTTATCCAAGCTTTTAACACAACATAGGTACATACCCTGCACAATGTTTATACTTAATTATGGGGTCATGTAAACAAGTCGGGTTCGGATGTAATCACTGTATGATGTAACGGAATATTTATCCCTAAGAATAGATTACTGTGTAAACAATAAAAACATCATAAGATATAAAATATTGTTATTTGTCCAATCAAAACGAAAAACACTTTAACAGACAAGAAGGTTATGGTGATACATGCCCATGTAGACCCGAAGAGCTAGGCAGCTTTTTACCCTAAATATTAATAACACAACTAATTCCTAGTACTTAAGTATTCCCCCTAAACCCTTCGGCTATGCTAAATTGCTTGTGTTAGGAGTGGGCGTATGATTGGAATTCTGGACCTCTCGATCGTTAGGCTGACTCTACTGTCTAGGGTTTCATACCTAAAGGTTAAAACGGAACCCTATTCTAAGACTTCGCTGTCTGTCTGTCTATCACCAGGCTGTTTAATATATGATTTTAAAATTTCATAGTCTGCTACTATTGTAAATGTCGACAGCAGACTGTATAATCACATGAACCGTGATAGCAGAGGGCACGGAAACTTTAGGGCCGACTCCCACTTGACCGATTTTTGATCGCAAATCCCACGTTACTCCGAGCGAGTTTCAAAGATCGAATTTCGATCATCATTAAGTATACGAGGGTGGTCCGATAAGTAGCTATCCTACAAAAGAAAAAAATACTCTATTGGGAAAGTGACTATTTATTTAACTATATAGTCTCCTTTTAACTTCATACACTTGACCTAGACTCAGAAAAACAGGCACCCCTAGACAAGGGACAGAGAGCGCGGTTGAGATGCCACAATTTTATTCACGATTATTTATTTATTATTATCTCAAGAACAGCTGAACCAATTTGGCTAATTCTTTTTTAGAATATTCCTTGTAGTACGAAGATGGTTCTTACGCAAAGAAAAAATTACTACTAGGTAAATGTACTTGTCGTTTTGTTCGATGACATGGTAGTTATTATTCTATTTCGTCATATTTAGATATTGAAGCGACTGATAGAACGGTAAATGGGGCTGGAGTGCTAGTATCCGAGTAATTTTGTTCAGGCAATGATTGTGACATCTGCGCTAATCGTTCCTGAGTCATCACAGATTGAAGATTTTGCTGACATATCAGTGCCCTATCTAGGGGCATTTTCTTGAGTTGTACTGCCAAACTTTTGCAAAATAAATCAAACTCATCTTCAGTTTGACCTTTGGTTTGTTCGCTTATAGATTTTAATTCTTTAATTGCTCTATAAATTGGCATATTCATCTTCCTTTTGAGGGTTAGTTGTTTTTTCGGCTTTCGAGAAGAACTTGGATTCACTAATCGGCTACTTCCATTCATACTAATGTTAGAATTTTTAGTATTTTGTTGCTCATTACTAGCTTGAGTCTGCTCAGATTCAGCAGAGTCTTCATCGTTTTGAATCAGTGGTGAATCCTGTAATTAAAAGAGTGTTCCTGCAAGTCAACCAAAATGGAATACCATAATGGACGACTACTGTAGATAATTATGGAACTTTCGGAACTGTAATAGTCCAATGGATGGGAAATTGGTGAATATAAGATGCCCAGGAAATTCAGGATCCGAAAATTTTGCCTATTTAAAGAATTTTAGTATTCATTTTTCAACTGCCGATCGGAAGGAGGTGATGAAGGATACGGTCAATTTAGCTGAGTTTTGGGCTGGACATTTTTAATTGCTGCCATTGACACGAGAAGAAGTACCCATTCATTTTTTGCAGTAGATAATGGGTTCGAAATATTCCTACCTTATTTACTTTTAAAGAAGTTGGGATAAATGGAAGGGCAAATCATGTATTCGTCTTCAATAAATCAACACTGAATGAAGTTTTGTCATCGAATCATCAAAATTTCCAAAATGAAGACGTACTTAATCGTAGCAAATGATGCATTTTCTTTGCGAACGGATGTTTTGAAAACACATAATATTAGAGAGGACTTTATAAAAAATAGTTACCACCTATAAAGAGCTCGATGTATGATCGAAAATCTAAAACACATCAAAAACCCGCTTTTAGGGGGGTACGAGGAAAAGAGAAAGAAAGAGCATTGTCTGAGTGTCTGAGAGCGAGCAAAATACCGCCGTGGTACAGCGCTCGCGTCTCGTCGGTATATAATATGAAATACCTACTAGTATCAAAATCCGAATCTACGAAAAGGAGATACCATTGTCAGTGCAAAAAGTGAAACAACTCGAGTGAATCGGAAGTAATGGCAGCCACTATCCTTTGGACTGCACCCCAGCTTATCATCCAGCCTAATAAACCTAAATATTTAAAAAAGACGAAGTCATTCTCACATTTGTACCCATAGATTAGTACGGATTGAACTAAAATAATAGGTATATAAATAAATAGGTTGAAAAAAGTCTACTTACGAGACTGAAGTTACATTGCCGTGGGACACAAACACTGCTTAAAAATTCTGCATGTTTAAACCAGTACAGGGTCGGTACATATACATCGTCTGGGGAGCAACCGCTTTGACGAGATTGCTTAATTTTCGCTAATTCCGTTGTAAAGCGGGTCCTTATACTCTTTATTTTATGTTTGACATCTTCTTCGGTAATTCCCAAATTTAAATCAGTAATCAAAGACTTTGTTGCATGGGCCCTCTTTAAACGGTCTTTGTAGTCGTCAATTTTGTGGTTCCAAAGGGTTTGATACTTCTTAAAATGCTCCAGAAATAGCAATGTATTTTGATCATTCCACTTAAACACCATTTTATCGTAACGCAGAAAAAGTCAATGTGACATGACTCTAGGACTAAAAAAAATGGCCGCACCGAATGAATGTTCACTCAATAATCAGAACTCGTTCATTTCTCATTCATTAAGAATGAGAGTGAAAGATACAATGCCAATAACCAACAGTTGGATTGTTTCACTAATGAATTCATTCGACACTAATGTTTCATTTTATGTTTAGGTGTGTAACTTTGAGTGAAATATGAAAGACGAAAATGAATAAAGATCATCTGATTATGCCAATTTTGGTCTGAGTGAATATTCTTCAAACTTCAAAGTGCTGCCATCTATTATTGAGTTCTAACACTAGCATAATATTAACTCAGCTGTCTGACCGAAACTCACAATCACAACAACATTGCAATCAACTGACAACCTGTTCAGTACTTTGACCCCGTAATCATTCAAGCGATATAAAAATTGTAACAATTATTTGTATTTATTTGTATTTAAGTTACAAATCTATGGAATTCTAATTTTCAACTGCAATTTCTTGAGGCAAGTATATTATTTCTTTGTGTTAAAAATGCTAGATAAAGTTAATATTTTTTGTAGGTTATGTTTGGAGTACCTAGCTAAATATGTAGGTATTGTTTGTTTGTTTACTTACATATTTCATCTCATCTTTAGATTATGCAAATAAGTTACTAATTAAATCATTTGGTCATTGTTCCCCTTAGATTTTATCACTAGGTCAGAGTGCCCCTTAGAAAGCGGCAGGCCGTGGGTTCAAATCCCGTTCCGGATGTTAACTTTTTACGTTTTAAACTTTGCGACCTAAAACAGTACCTACGGATAGTCAGGTATGAAAGGAACTTCATCCCCCGCACGCTAAACCTGTGGAAAGAACTTCCTGCCATGGTTTTTTCAAGCGACTACAATATGTGTTCTAGAAGTAGAAGGTTCTTACAGGGTCGGTGGCGCCAGTGTGACGCCTTTGGTATTGCAGCGCAACCGCTTTCCATCAGGTGGTTCGTGTGCCTATCCGCCACCTAAGTGGTATGAAAAGTTGTGGAATTTATTAAATAAATATATCTTCACAGTTATAACGAAATGCCAGCGGTACTATACAAGACAGATGCAAGTCCACCCGCAAGAGCGGTATTGATGTTGGCAGATATCCTCGGTTTGAACTTCGATCAGAGAGATTTAAATCCAGTTCTGCGAGAGCAGGATACTCCGGATCTTAAAAAGGTGCAACTCATTAACATATTGGACTTAAGTCGCGAGACAAACGACGCGGACTATTTTGTAATAATCTAAACTTGGTGAATATGAGCTCGCCACGCGCCCTAGCACCCCGTGCAATCCTCAAAAGACAGTAATAAGACTGGAACACCCTACCAGCTTACGTGTTTACTTCTTCCTACAGTCCCGGGTCCTTTAAGCGGGGCGTGAAAAAGCATCTGATGTACAAACATTGTTCACATGGTAGGTACATGTTTATAATGGTGTCCCTCTTTCTAAAACTTTGCCCTTAGCTTACCTTTAGGCGAGGTGAAGGCAAATTGACGTGTACTAAATGAAAACTAAAAACGTGTACTGCGCTATAGGGCACCATTTGAGTCCAAGATGTGTCCTGGGGTATTTACCTACTAACTAGTAGCGCAATAGAAATAAGGTCAACTGTGGTAGTAGATTAGAGTATGTACCTGCGAGTGTATATGCTTCTTATTTTCTTGTAATTTGAAGGTAAAAGTTGTTACGTTTTCAGAAAAACCCTATGAGAACTATTCCTTTGCTAGATGAGGGTGATTACTGGCTGGCAGACAGGTCTGTACACAATTTATAACGTCTTATTATTTACACAGATCCCGACGTTTCGATTACTTTTTAGAACGAGCAGAGGCCGCCGAGACGTCGGGATCAGTACTATTAGATAAGTAAAACGCGACTGAATCCGTTAACTTTAATTTTCTTTCAGTCACGCCATTTTAATATACCTTATAGAAAAATATGGCAAACCTGAGCATGCATCATTGTATCCAAAAGATCTGAAGAAGCGTGGCACAATTCACCAGAGGCTGTTCTTCGATTGTGGAATATTATTCCCTAGACTGAGATCTGTTATGGTAAATATTATTCTCGCGACATTTTTCTATTGAAGAATATTATGATTTTTATTTCCATTTTTTACATGCTAATGATACATTCGATCAAAGGCGAGTGAAGTTTATTCCTAGAATAAACAGGCAATATCACCCACATATTGGCTGTTTATACTAGGAAAAAACTTTACTCGCGTTTGGTCGAACCGACCCTCAAACCGTCAAATTGACTGGACCCCGCGTGATGGTTAAATTCTGCAGAAATAAGATCTTATTGTAAATACTTCACTGAATAATTACGTGTTAAAATCAATCCTCATACTTACATAGCCTTTTTCTAGGCACCTACCTATGGCGGGAGACTAGCAGAAATGACAAAGCATATGATTGGTAACATAGTGGACGCCTACTCGAAACTTGAAGACTATTTATCGGAGAATAAATACATGGCTGACGATGTGGTGACCATAGCAGACTTGAGCATAATCTCGACTGTCGCCACCTTTGATGGACTGGTGCCTATAGACGAAAAGAGGTTAGTTATCGATTTCAAAGTATTCAAAGTTTGCAATTTCAGGGTTGGCTCTTTTAATCTATCTTTATTTGCGACTCGGACCAACCTTACTACCAAGCATTTCCACCAGTGGGAAGGTTCTAATCAGTAGTAGCCTTCCCACTGATGCCAATCAGGTCACCAGTGGGAAGGTTACATCTAATCAGGAGTAGCCTTCCCACTGATGGCGTTTACGAGAGCTACCGTCATCTGGTGTTCTATAAGATTTGTTAAACAAAACCTGCTTACCAATAGAATCACGATTTCATTCGTTTTGAAATAGATTTTGAACTTTTAATTTTACAAGTGTCTCACATACTGCACCGAACGAAACAGACCATTTGTAATTTCATTCCAGATTCCCTAAATTAAAACAATGGTACAACAATATGAACAAGACTGATTACTGCAAGAAGATCAACATTCCAGGAGGCGAGCTCCACGCCGAAGGTCTGAAAGCTTTGATGATGAACACGAAACACAATCAGCAATCTAAATTATAATAACAGATTTTAGTTTATTTACTTATTTATTTTATACTTTATTGTACACTTAGAAGGCATTTAAACACAGAAAAGAAATAGTATGTACAAAGGCGGGCTTAACTCGAGGTTGAGTTCTCTTCCAGCAAACCCGGGAGTGCACAGAGGAATAGAAATCCAATGAGAGGCAAAAGTCTTGTGTACATTAAATGTCAAGTTTTATAATGAAGGGGTATACGAAAGGTATACTCCTGACAAAGGACATGACATATAATGAATACTTAAATACATGTATAAACATCTTAGACCTACATACAGTACAGTAGTAATGATTAAGAATATATGAACATACATATACCCACATACATACCTACATACATACATAATATGTTCTCTGTTGTTCCGTAGGTATTTAATAAATAAGTGGCAAGGCAATACAATTGTCGACGTATTGTGGTATAGAATCATGAATGTATGGGATTTACAAGTGTTCTGATATTTATGATAGTCATCAACTCATCCATACTAATGATAAAAATGTGAAATTTTGATGAGATAGAGATGGGGGTTTTATTATACCTTGAGAAAGGAAATAGACTGTTTGGTCGCGATGACCGACATCCACGCAGGCTGAGCCGCGGGCAAAAGCTGGTAAGTCAAAAATGTGAATATATGTGTCAATTCCATAAATTCGTGATTTTATTCTACATCCAACGAATTGCCATTTGTCTAGGAGCGGCAGGTCAAATTGAAACTAGCACAGAGAAAAGCTAATTTCTGCGAATCTATCAGCGTTGGGTCGTTCCCAGCATACGCTAACAACGCGTATTGCGGTAGAATGGGCGAATTCGTGCCTATTTGTCGTATCTCAATGGAGATTTCATATATAATTACATGATAGAGATACCGTTCATTTGCTATTTTAATTTTTATGCGCTTCGACTCTGCTATAGTACAAATTGACTATAAATACCAATCGGGAAAAATGAAATGCTAAAGTGGGACTATAAATAATACCATTTTTTTGTACCAGATGGGTAGAAACTTAATTTGACATCTAATGTAAGTTATAATGGAATCAGGATGTCAATATTAAAATCCCTCAACAGTAACTAGTAAACCCCTTCAAATTCGGACTCATTTGGTTTGTTTTGACTAAATAAGTTTTAATGAGTTGTTTACTGGATTGTTCAACTACAATAATGTATGACATGCGTATGCGGTTTTCAGCATAACATAAATTACGTTAGTATTCATTTAGTGGATTTATTTAAATACATTGAGGGGCTGGCAAGGGTACGTACCAGTGGTTAAGGGTTCAAATAATGCGTATCTTGTCGGGATCCCTTTTCAGATTAATTATAAAAATATACATTAAATTACGTTGTACGGAAAAAACCACTAATTTGTATGCTGTTTACGGGAACCTTGTGTGAAAATGCTATTCATTTTTTTTTTTGTACCTCAGTTACTTAACATATAAGTGTAATAAATATAATAAAACACGTAATAAATAAAAAAAACGACAGCATAGTTAAATATTACGAATATATTGATGATGCAATGTAACGATTCAGAATGAGGATATATAAAAAAATACATTTAAGAATCACAGGTTTTTTATTTCAATAACTAAAAAGAAATGCAAAGAATTTTTCAACTTTACACTCCAGTAACGTCTAAGGCTACCATATGGATAACTTTTTTGAGAAAATTAATGATTACAAAAAACGTTACACAGTTAAACATTTCCTATAAGTCTTGTATAGTCTCTCGCGAACGCCCGCACTTCATCAGAACATTGATAGCACTTAACGATTAAAGTACATATAATATACACGATATCAACCACAAATGTCCTCTCAGTCATACTTAACACATACATAATTGCGTCGCGTAAACAAACAAACATTGAATGGAATCATAATGTATAGTTATCACGCAAACTCAAAGTCACTTTTCAAATTTTGGAGTGGATGTTTGGGCGTTTCTGTCAATGATGCACGTTTAGTCTTAAATGTAACGGCAGGTGATACGGCCTGCCTTAGCCGTCCTCCTTTGGGGGTGTGAACCATCCTGGAAATTATAAACCATTATTTATTAATCCTTTCCGTTGAAAAAACCAACTGTAAATAATGTAAATATGTTATGGACCGAGTAATTAATAGGGTATCATCTACGCCTCTGTACAATACAATACATATACTGGCAATTCGCTAACCGGATTATCGTGGAATAAAATACAAAATGTATAGGATTTGACGTCTATGGCAGTCGTCAATGAATGTCATATACGTCAAATCCTGTACATTGGTCTTTCTCTTCTATGATACTGGTCTTGAGGAGGGAAGTGTAGATCACATCTTTTTTAACTGCCCGAACCTACAATTCTCTTCTTACGATATCCTCCCCCCTGGTGTTCCCCTTCCTACTTCCTTCCAGATCATATTGTCCCTAATGTACTCCTCCTCAATAAACTTCACTCTACTTGGATACATTTTTCATTTTTAAATATTTTTAAATTATTAATGTTATTATTATTTTTTTTCTCGAAACCGATCATTTTATCTTGGGAGTTTATGAAACTCCTGGGGTGTTGACACTGGTAAATGCCTATTTTGTGCTCTGTGAAGGCTGAGAAGCCCCCAGTAAGCTTAAAGTTTCTGAGAGATAAGCTGATTACTCTAGTCAGCACTCTCCACGCATGACGGCCCAAATAGGTGTCTAACTGTGGGCAAAAGAGTCCCCTTCCTATCCCATATATTTTGGGATGGAAAAATGCATTTTATTTTCACAATATTTCAAATGTTATAAATTTGTTGAGGTCCTTCGCCTATTAAGCAGAATAAGTAGCCTGCTCGTCTGTTGAGTTGTGAAAGCTATGCCAATGACTGCAAACGATAGTTTTTTTTATAACTCTGCCCCCGCAAGTCAAATAGCATGCACAATTAGTTGTGCGGCCGGTAGCGACTATGTAATCAGCGTCATCTATGGACACCTAAAATCAATTTCATTTTATAAATAAATATCTTACGTCAAAAGTTACTTGCACTTGACATAATACTCGTAACCTCTGTGTTATTGTATAAAATACAAAATACATTTGTTTTACAGGGTGTCTCAAAAGAAAGTTCACATTTGTTTAGGTTATTGCGTGAACGCAACTATTTCGAGGGGCACGGGGGGTGTGTCAATCGGTAGCCTGGTTCTTGGGAATTTATTTGCTATGAAGTGTTTCTCGGGAGCGGACGCGAGTTTTATGAAAACGGTAATTCGGTGACTGAAGCGCGAAGAAAATTTTGCAATATTCGACATATTCATCACTTGAATGATGCACCAAGCACTCCAATCATTACATAATGGGTCAAGAAGTTTGAAGAGACCAGCTCAACATTGGGCAAACCAAAATCCGGGCGTCCAAGATCTTTAAGAACCGTCGAAAACGTAGACAGTGTCACCCAGTCTAATCGGGCCGATCCGAACCTTTCAATTCAGAAGAGTGCTGTGGCCTTGAACGTGCACAGATCGTCATTATTGCGCATTGGTTATAACCAAAGAACATGGTTACAGCAGGATGGTGCAGTTCACACACGTCCAACAGGTCTCTGCTGCGAGTTCGTGAAATTTTCCCTGGCAAATTGATCTCTAGGAGAGGTGACATAAGTTGGCCTGTACGTAGTCCCGATTTGACACCTATGGACTTTTTCCTGTGGGGATATGTCAAATATAAAGTTTACACCAACAAACCGACTTCCCTGGCACAATGAAAAGAAAATATCCGTCACGAAATGGCAGCCATCACGGAGAGTAACTGCCGAGCCGTCATAGGCAATTTTAGTGCTCGATTAACTGAATGCCGTGAACGCAGCGGTTTACATTTGGACGATGTCATTTTAAAAAAATAAATTCCCAAACACTGTATTTTAATACAATATAATAAATATTTTTACAATAAACTTTTTTTTTTATATTTTTTTAAAATGTAAACTTTCTTTTGAGACACCCTGTACAAATTGCTCATTTATATTATTTTCTTTTGCAGTTTTTTCTAATAGAAATCTGTACAACAGTTGTGTTGTGAGTAACAAAGTTCAATTGGTATTCTACACCTTGTTGTAGGTATAAGCTAGTTGGTTGTTGGGGAGCGAGTAAAGAGAGTGAATCAAACGCCGATTGGCCTGACTCAACACTTGGTTTTGTTTGTTACGAGGTTATACTCTTGTCCCCACTGGAAATAACAGTAGATATCCTCATTTCAATTATTCGACAGCCTCAATGACGTAGCAGTAGTGAACTTCGCGCTATGCAGGAGGCGCGGGTTCGATCTTACACTTGCATTGGTCTGGTCGTGACTCGGAGAGCACGCTAAGCCGTCGGTCCCAGTTGCCATACGACCATCTATAGCAATCGTCATGGGTAGTTGGAGCCCTCAAAAGTTCAACAACTGGAACTGCAATGATTCGACATCGCCTTTGAGTTGTGGAGGTTACTGCCATCGCATCATGAAAATATCGAAGTCCAGCCAAATTCGTAGTTAGACTGGTAAAGCGGATCCCAGACTCCATGAAAGCTTCGAATGTGACTGGGATTAACGCTAAGAGGAAGAAGAAGATCGTTATACAATAACAATAACGGGAATTAACGCGATCATGGTATACCCTCTTTCCGAGACTTCGCCTTTAGCTTAACATCAGGCGAGGTGAAGTCAAATTGACGTGTCCTATATAAAAAAAAAAAATAGGTAAGTACATACATACCTTAAATTTGCCTGACGTTTCGACCAGGTTACTTTACACCGGCCGTGGTCTCAAGCTGACTGGCTCCGTACGTGCCGTACGGAGCCAGTCAGCTTGAGACCACGGCCGGTGTAACCTGGTCGCAATGTCAGGCAAATCAAAGGTATGTATGTGCCTATACCATGATCGCGTTAATTCCCGTTATTGTTATTGTATATCATGGAATCCGAGAGTTTAAAAGTTAGTAAGAAGATCGTCATTACCATTCTTCTCGTGTATCTGCACGAGGCATTTGAAGCTCTGTTGCGCGCGAGCGAGACTGTACTGCGACTGCGACACGACCTTGGTGGCGCCGAACTGTATGCGCGCCTTGCCCTTCACTAGCGTGGCCGCGATCTGCATAATCACCGCCTCCACCGTGTAGGCGGACGACCAGCCTTGCTTTGTGAGTAGCTCCATGCAGATCGCACCGCCGACTAGGACGTAGCCTCCTGGAATAGGAACAGAGAAAGTCAAGAGTTGAGTACTATAGCTCGCTATCCGTGTGGTGACAGGCAAGTGTCGTGAATCTAAGAATGATATCACTGCAAGAGAAGAAAAACTCAAAATAAAAGACAGTCAGCATAAAAAAGTGTTGACGAACAGAGTGCTCAAAATTATCTTGATTTAGTTTTTTAACCCTCTTCCAGTTGACCGATTGTTCTGATATTTGGTAGACACCTTTAGTTCGGACCATAATCTAATATATAAAATTCTCGTGTCACAGTTTTTGTTGCCATACTCCTCAGAAACGGCTTGACCGATTTTGATGAAATTTTGTGAGCATATTGAGTAGGTCTGAGAATCGGCCAACATCTATTTTTCATCCCCCTAAATGTTAGGGGTAGTCCCACCCCTAAATTTTTATTTTTTATTTTTTAGACAAAATTTTTAATTTCTATTTTTTTATGATACAACATACAAAAATACATACAATCCTCAATTTTCACCCTTCTACGATCAACCCTTATTTTTTAATAGCCATTTTAGTAATTTAATCATTTTTTCTTTCCGGTAGAAAAATGATCAATCGTCATTTAATTATTATCTATTTTTCATCCCCCTAAATGGTGCAGCGGGAACGGGATCTGACGCCACGAGGGTAGGAAAAAATTGGCGGTACGAAGTTCGCCGGGACAGCTAGTACCATATAAATAAATAAAATAGTTTGATTTGCTCTTATTACGAGAGTTTTAAGATCATTTTGAGACTTCGTCGTCAAGATATTTATGACGCTGACTGTACCAGCCAGAATGGAAACAGTAGGCCATATAGTCTCTCAACATTGTGAGAGGCCTTCGTCTAGCAATGGACTGCAATAGGCTAATTGGTTGATAGGAAGCTAGCGAGATCTCCAGGATCCAAGCCAACCTCTCCTGTAAATTGGTACACATGCTGATTAACAAACTATTGATCTGACTCTGACTATTCTTTCGAAATTGAAAGACATATAGCAAGTGGCTTCCGTAATATACTGGAGAGTAGACTACAAACTCCATACTGCAGACTGTAACTTTTACAGAGGAGATGGGCGCTATTAGTAGAGATACAGGCATATCCTAGTTCGGCTACAGATGCTTCTTTACATGTTTGAGGTATGGTATAAGCTCGGATGGAAGCATCTATCTATAGTATAAAATCAATGTCTCACCTGATATGATAGGGTATACAACCCTGACGAAAGGTGGCTCAAAAGGATAAGTCTCTTTGAACATGATATTGAGCAGTATTGAGTCTTTGCCCTCCTTCTCTTTTAATAACAGTAGGTCATTGTGCAGCGGACTGTCTGGATCCACTGACCGTAGTCTTATGTTCCACTCATAGAGTGAATCGTTTACTAACTCTGAAATAAAAAGAGTATGTTATTAGTTAACTGACAGTACTGAATATTTGAATGAATTTTACAGCATTAAGTAGCTAGTATTCTATACAAATGGAATATATTTCAATCGAATACGGTTCGAGTCCCGCCCGAGAAGTTTCATTTTTACCTATGTATTCGAGAAGTCCTACTAATATTATAAACGCGTAAGTTTGTGAGTATGGATGGATGTGTGTTTGTTACTTTTTCACGTAAAAATTACTGAATGGAGTTTCATGAAACTTTACAATAATATAGCCTATAGATCAGAATAACATAATACATAGGCCATATAACATCACGCTACTACGCAAGGGAACGGAGCATATACGGCAGACGAAGTCGCGGGCACCAGCTAGTACTGAATATATCATCACCTTCTGAACCTTTTAACAACTGAGTTGGGGTCGGTTTTCCAATCTAACTGCGATGCTCCTTCCCAAGGAGGGCCAATCCGATAGGGAAGGCCCTGGGTCCGCCGAGGTGCGAGGAATATGCGCTAAAGCCTCGCCATCGGCTTTGCACTTCAACCCACAGATGGCGTGCTTTTTAATTGGTCCGAGTCTGACATAACCTCCCCAATCGGAGTGGGGTACATGCGGGGATTTTTTAAACTGCGATGCGGCTGATTTTCGATGTCTTCCGTGAAGTAACTGCCATCTGACCTCCACAACCAATTAGCGATATCGAAGTTCTATAGTTAGACTAGTTGGACTTTTTGAGGGCTCCAACAACCCGTAACAACTGCCATTGATGTTCAATATGATAACCGGAACCGACGCCTAAGCGTGCTTTCAGAGTCACGAAAATGCCCAAATTAATTCAAATAGACATAATATTTGAATTGTTTAGGTCCCAATGTAATAGGTGGCGAGCCTATTGCCATTAAACGGGCACTTATAAACCTGCGCTAAATACACACATAACTTCGAAAAGCATCGAAAAGTCATTGGTGTGTGCCATGGTAACCCTGGGATCGAACCCGAGACCTCGCCTCAGCAGTCCATTACCCATACCACTAGGCTACCGCAGATTAGCAGTAACAAACATAAGTATATTTTACCTTCGTAACACTAAAGCTACAAAGTAAATTGTCTACTAGCCGAAAATGTCCCTAGAAAACGTATTTTATTTTCATGTCTATTATGAAGAAAAGCGGCCATTTAAAAAGTAAACCATTTCTAACCGAAACAATAGCATGACCAATCATGTCATTGTCAAGTTTAGCTCTGAATAACACGGTAAGATCACGAGGCCAATGTCTTCTATTCAACTATACCATTGAATGATCATCATTTTAGCGCTCATTTAGTTGCTTATCACATCTAACTAACATGTGATTAGTGAATGTATGAACTATGTACATACTTGGTAATTACTAAAGCATCTCTTATTATGTATATATAAATTACGTGTCACGTTTTTTGTCTAAACTACTTATTCGATTTTAATCAAATTTGTACACCATCTGCAGTTTCATCCAACTTGAAAGATAGGATAGCCTACATTTTAATTTAGCGATAAGTGACATCCACGCGAGCGGAACCGCGCGCAACAGCTAGTAACTTATGTGTTTTTTTAATAGACATGTATTCGAAAGCACGTTCAGCTGTCGGTCCCGGTTGCCATACGTAACTCTCCAAGGCACGACCAGACCAATGCAAACATCTATATTCATGCATACACATAATATGCACTGAGCGGGGGTACTTTTTTTTTCTTTTTCGTGCGGAAATCCCCTCGGATACCCCCCTGCCGGAGCCGGAAGGGGAGGTTATGTCGGACTCGAACCGACTAAAACCGCACGCCGACTGTGGGTCTTGGTGCTAGGCCGGAGGTGAGGTTGTCATAGACATATCCCTCGCACCCCGGCTGGATACACTAGCGTGACCGCCACGCCACAGAGTCTGTGTGTTAATACTAGAAAACACTCTTTAGAACCTACCAATAGAATACATATTGTTCTTGAAGGAGTGAGAGCGGTATATGTCGCGAAGCTCCTTCATTAGTCTGTCCGTGGCTTGCAGGCTTCCCGACACACTGCCCGACAGGTAGTCCTGTCGTTGGTTTTGTCGAAGCCGCTCCAATGTGGCTAAGTGTTCTGTCTCCATGTCGTCCTGAAAAAAATTAAAAATACATTGAAGGTTTTGTTCTTGTGCTTAATGATATGAGAATGTTTAAGTCTTAAGGTTAAGATACATGAATAAGATATAGAACAGGAACCAACAAGGATAAGATATAGATCGAAAAGCTACGCAGAACTGTGTCATCATTATCTTCTTAGCTATTTTTGTATGAAGAATACAAGGTTAGGTTAAATTTAATGTAAGTCCGAGAAAAATAACTGCGAAATAAGCAAATTGTTTGCGTAGATTTAATGTGACAGCTGATCAAACAATCGAAAGAAAACATACGAAACGAAAACGAATATTTTTCTTTCGCGTATGTTTCCATCTCACTATTTAGGTATCTGAAACTCACAATACAATATATTGTTTTAAATTCTGTTTAGCTATGAAAGTAAGAAATTTGCATAGTAGAACAAAAGATAAATGTAGGACACGGTTCTAAATGAAATTGAATGGCAAACTTATTTAGGTAATATTTTAGTGAAATAAAGACATATAATTCTGTATAATGCGATTATGTGAAATATCTCATCTCCCTGGGAAAGATGGAGACACTGTGGTTCCCCCTCCGGTTGGGGGGAAGGCACGTCAAATCCAATGATGGCCCAGGGTCAGCCAGTGTACAAGGATAATGCTATATATAACCACCTTATGTCGCCGGCTCCACATTAGTGCCGTGCAAGTCCGTGAACAGGCGAGAATGTGAATGTGGACCGTGTTCGCAAGGTTCAGGCGCGTTCAAGCTTGTTCCAATCGGCGTTAGAATATCGAAGTTAGAAAGCCAACCCCAAATGAGTTAGGAAAAACGCGCGAAACTGGCGCATTCACGTCTGTTCCAAACGGGGCGTCGGTATTTTGTACAACGACCAAGGGTTCGAATAACTTTCTTGTTTTGTACGTCTAAGGTAATAATATGTTGCCACTTGCCTCGGTAAACGAATTTATTGCGGCAGCAGCTTCTACGTCCTTTTCACGACGGGTTGCACGAACGATTGAGAGCATCCCGTGAATGGGGAGGGTAGGAGTTGTGTCGTGAATTCATGGCACTTATGTGAAACCACCATTACGCCCGAGACAGCGCGGCATGGGGTTTTAGTCCAACATAACCGCTCCAGAGTATTTCGGCATGGAAATGAAAAGTATTATGTTGGTATGTATATTTTTAATACATACCTTATTGCTGCGTCCAGCATCGTCGACCATTTCTAGTGGCAAGTCATCGTCTCCTTCAGATTCATCTTCCTCACCAGGCATTTCTTCGTCTTCTTCAGTGCCGGACTCTGCCCCATTTGACGTCACGCTTGGAACTCTACAATGAATATTTCATTGTTAAATAAACCTTTGAAACATAAACTACACTATTATTTCTTTAGTTCACTCGATACTTTTTTCGCACATATTTATAATTACTATTTTATAATACAAACATATCAGAGATGACCTTAAAACCTTGCAGATATTTTCCCTATATGCACAATTTGCATCAATGTCACAACATTACACAACATCAATTTGCCCATGGATGGACTCGCAATATAGTTTTACAATTCATCATCGCAGCGTGATTTTATTTTCATAAACTAAACAAGTCATTGCACCCATTTATATTAGTATTTTGGATTAAAGTAAATAATCAACTCATTTTATGGAGAGGGTCTTCTGTATTGCCATTGCGATTGTCCTAAAACATTCTACCATCTGGGCATCGAATTATTAAAGAAGGACAGTTCTAAGTATTTTCAACACATTATTACCGACGTCATTTATTGAGACAACTACTAAATGAATAGAGCAGCTGTTAACAAAAGCTATGTAGGTAATTAGACTGATGACACAGAAACTTTAATTACATTTTTGTGTGTTGTTTGGAAATTTTTCGTGATTAACTTAGAAAATTTCCATTGCATTCTTTTTCATCTTGTTGCTAAAAAAGGAGATGAATACTTTTTTTTTACATGAAGGCCTTTAGAAAAAATAGCTGTTCAGATTAATACGCCTTTTCAATGTTTTTTTTAGTTAGGTACCTGTGTTGTGGAGCTGGATGCACTGGAAGTGATAAAGAATCCAAATCTGGAGGTTCTGGTACACCGTGTAACTTGCATAGTTCTCTCAACAATATACCAACCTGGAAATAATACAATTATAGTTTTCATTTAAATGCTTTTGACATTTTGAGACTTGGACATTTTGCGACTTGGACATTTTTGCTACCACTTGACATTTCGCAAATTGGACCTTCTGAGACTAAACGTTGATTTATACAAAAAATAATATCCTGAAGTAAAACAATGAGTCCTATACTCCGTCTCTAAATTATATTTTAGATTTAATCTGAAAAAGTGAATATATGAGCCGAAAGCTTAGTTGGTCAGTTCACCTGGGCCTCGATTCTGCTAAAGCCATATAACAATGGCGCCACAGCCACTGCAAAAAACGGCATCAAATAATAGACTTTAAAGCTATGCAGTTAAAGTTCAAAATTAAATAACTTTTTGCAGAGTAATTAAAAAAGTGAGATCAAACTGTTTTCATTTCATTTTGGACTTTAGGCGTATAGAAATAAAGTCTCAAATTTAATGTCATTTTTTGCAATGACTGCGGCACCACAATGGTTTAGCTTTAGTAGAATTGAGGGCCTGGTTGCAGGTTCAAGTACTGTCATCTTGGATGTAATTTTTTTTTCAGTTCTCAATGTATAGAAAAAGTTGGCATACTAATTGCTTTAAAAATTAATTGATACTACATATAAGTATACTTGTGATTTTGTGATATCTGAGCCCTGGACAAAAACACAAGTCTCAACTATCTCAACAATTCGATGTTTACCAGTGGAACTAACCACCGATTAATAAAGGAGTAAATTTACCGCCGTTCCCAATACCATACTGACAGTTAAAGATAGATCGCATCTACGGATAAAGTGCTCGGCTGTTTAAATTCAAAACATAGTAACTCCTATTTCACACCAATTTCGTAAAATAAAATTCTACCATGTTTTCAATTTAAACAGCTGATACGTCAAATTTGACTGTTGCGACCTATCTTCAATTGTAAGTATGTTATTGGGAACGGCCGTTAGAATATAAAAAAATATATTTGTAATGATTTTCGAATAAAACTGGTGGAATAATGTGTATAGGATGAGAGAAGTTTAGTGAAAAGCCGTGACATACTTTCTACAACGTACAACCTACATCAAAATGTACAATCAGCAAGAAAAAAAACTGCTACATTAATGGTTTATTGTTGCTTTACGAGAATAAATAGTGCTAATTTATATTTCATGTATTGTTTATAATTTTATGAAAAGTCCCAGTGTTAAGGTGTAAACCTGTATGGCGTGGTGGTAGTGAACGCGGCCGCTACGCAGGAGTTGCGGGTTCGATCCCCGCTCAGTGCAAATATTTGTATGCATGAATATGGGTATTTTCATTGGTCTGGGTGTTGCTATGTATAATATGTATGTATTTACAAAAATAAAATAGTATCTAAGTATGTTTATCCGCATTCTAGATTTCATAACACATGCACAGCTATGCTTACCATATGTCTAGATAGCGTTGTAAGTATAGAATGGTATTAAATATTTTATTTATTAAATTGGAATGTTAAACTATGAGTAATTTTCAGTCACCGACTATACCATCTAACTTTATAATTTTTTGTGTAAATTGGTATGGCTATTTACCTATACAAAACTACACAAAAGCAATTACCTAGCATAATAAATTCGACAGACTCATCGTGCCAATTTTATAATATCTTGCCTTTTTTGTTGGACATCGAATTTGACTGAACACAGCACTTAAGTACGTTGAATAGAGAAAATTTTACACCATTAAAGGTATAAAATATCTACTAGTTAATATGTATTCTATCATGCCACTTATTCGTAAAACTGGTTTGATAACAACCACATAATTATCATGACATGACAAAGTGACAAATGACACACAAGTACAATTTTGATGACGAGTGTACACAACACGAATGCCATATCAACATATTTGATAAATGCAAGATGAACTGGGATTGCATCAGATTAACGGTACCTGCTACACCTACACATTGTCTAATTAAAACCTCAAAGCACTTTAATGGAAAGAGTTTATAATATCCAAAAAAAGAGAAATTAAAAACGACTATTTGAAGCTGTGATGAGCCTAGGTTATCTGGAATATCACATTCCAGATAAACAATATCGACTGTAGAAAAACAAAAGGGTGTAAGCGACATGACTTTTTAAAGTTACTAAATAATAGCATAAACAAATTACACTGCAAATATTTTTCTGTGAACAGTAGTGTTTTTATAATAAATAAATAATCCCCAACATTCTACACAACGCTATCTAGACCTATGGTAAGCATGGGAAAAGGACATTACGAGAAAAGACATTTTGAGAAAAGGACATTATGAGAAAGGACATTTCGAGAAAAGGACATTATGCGATGAGAAGGTGTTATGGAATAAGGATAGAATACGCACAAATATACTTTTTTTTTTGTAAATACAATACATAGTTTACACCCCTACCTTTACCTACCAAACAAACACTCTTGAGCTGATAACATTTAGTTACATCTCTTTCCCATTAAGGTGGGCAAATACAACATGTTTCCCCTTCCCCTTATCCCGGCATACACCAGGGGTAGTATCATCAAGGGACTATATTGTCATCGTACTGCCCGTAAGCTTCTGCCCGCGGCTCCACCCGCGTGGATGTGGGTTATCGCGACCTAACATAACCTAAGTCCTTTCTCATGGTCCAATCTACCCCTATACCAAATTTAATCAAAATCGGTTCAGTGGTTTAGGCGTGAAAGCGTAACATACAGACAGACAGACAGACTGACAGTTACTTGCGCATTTATAATATTAGTATGGATTGACAAAATACATATTTACTCGCTAATATATTTCAAAGACAGTTATCACGAACAGTGTTTTGTTAAAATAAACAGACACGTTTTCAATGGCACCTTTAATTTGCACATTGTGTGTAGGTTTTTATTTTGGTAACAAAGTTCAAAGACCCCGTTGGCGTTTAGATGATTCGACCGCGTCGGTCAAATAATCTAAACGACGATCTATAAAAACGTAGTAACTGTTTACTAAACAATTTACTTACACTGGAATTTAATAGAAACCTAATAATCAAACATCTAAAGTATTCTAAAGATTCAAATTACTACGTTCGAAATACATTGCTTCCTATTTGTGTAATGCTTAGTTAACATTACAAACGCCACTTCTATGTATAGTAAAACATTAACACAGGTTAAACCGTACTAACTCGGAAGAAATGTGATACGTAAAAATGTTGCTTCACGACTTTACGCGGACCGTGTAAGTGCCTTGAAAATTTCGGTGTGTTTGACCTTTTCGAGAGAAAACTACTCCGTAAGCGGTTTATGTGGGTTTAGAGAACTAATTTGTTTTAGGGCTGCAGCTAAGTTTAGTCTTAACTCTTACATAAATGAAGCACGAATTTTTATTTGAACGGTTTCTCGGGTATGGTAGGTACAGTCAGTCGGCGTCAAAAGTAGATAATTGCACACATTTTATATCAAATGTAATGAAAATATTGATTATTAGCTGATTTCCGCCTACCGATATAGATATCAGTTATTGCAACCAAACATAAACTATGTTCTTGCCCAAGTTCAGGACTATCTCTGTACCAAATTTCATCAAAATCGGTTCAGTGGTTTAGGCATTACTTGGTGTAGTGACAGTGAACCTTGGATGAATTTATACAAAGTAATTGACTATCTTCTTCCTTAGTTACTTACTTAAAATACTAAGTAGTCTCTAAAAGAGGACACTAAGAGAAGAACTCTTTCCTCTCTTTCTTCTCTTTAATTTGACCTTTGACGATAATCAACGCGAAATCATTCACTCCTGATTAATTTTGGGTGTTTGTAAAAGTTAGAGCTTCCTTTTTTACTGATAATCGCAGGCGGTAGACGGCGTGCTAAAGCGGGACACAGAATCATTACTTAATTGCGGCTTCGCGTTTTATTTAGGTCACCTACCGCACTTGGGATAAGCCACGTCCTGGGTCACGCAGTCATTAAGGTTACATAGTAACGCTCATGAAAATCGAGATATTCCATATTTACATACATAACTATACTCGCAAGGGACTCGTGTTAGCTATTTACCGCTGATGTAACGTACGTGAAAGCATACCACATGCAGCAAGGAATAGAAATCATATTACGTGAACGTAATAAGTGGTTTTTGCTCATCGGATCGTCATAATGCTATATGGGACTAATGTTGACTAACTAGATCTTAGTTTCATACTGTATGAAACTCCCATGTCCCTACATGGGGTACGCGAAAACCCTTGTGTAATGGCGGCGGTCTTTTCGATTTTTGGTTAGCAATATTACCTAGTTTTCACGAAAATAAGGAAATTTCTTCTGCCGAACAACAAATTTTTAGGTGAGTGTGTTTTTGAATATCCATACTAATCCATACTTAATATTATAAATGCGAAAGTAACTGTCTGTCTGTATGTTACGCTTTCACGCCTAAACCACTGAACCGATTTTGATGAAATTTGGTATAGAGGTAGATTAGACCATGAGGAAGGACATAGGCTATGTTTCGTCGCGATAACCGGGCGGGCGGAGCCGCGGGCAAAAGCTAGTATTATAAATGCGATAGTAACTCTGTCTTTCTGTCTGTATGTTACGCTTTTACGCTTAAACCACAGAACCGATTTTGGTAAAATTTGGTATAGGGGTAGATTAGACTATGAGAAAGGACATAGGCTATGTTTGGTCGCGATAACCGATATCTAGGCTAGGCACTTATATTCTTTAGTATTTTTTTTAAATAAAAGAACATATTTTGCCGTAACAAAAAAAGATGTAATCAGCATCGAGAGTCAGCTGTTCCGAAAGTTAGTAGTCAGTAGTTTAGGTTTGATTCCTGGTAACGCATATCTGACTATTTTTATTTGCGAATTAGACGCGTGATGAACTGATGAAAGAAAGTTATGATTTCCTCAAATATTTTACTGAATAGAAAAACCAAATTTGTGCAATTTTTCAAATAGCACAACATGATAGCATAGACATAGGCTATGTTTGGTCGCGATAACCGACATCCACGCGGGTGGAGCCACGGGCAAAAGCTAGTTTTTACATAATTGTGACCAGATGTACCAGTAGCGACAATTTTATTAGGTAATACAAAATAATCACTTGTCATTTTTTTATTACATACATTCATACATAAAATCACGCCTGTTTCCCATAGGGGTAGAGATCACGGACTTTTAATTACGATTTAGGTTATTTATTCTTCCGTATCACGAACATCAATGGCCGTACGGAAGATAAAATGGGGAGGAATTTTAACCATGTCGGTCCTTTAGTCGCAATATTACACTAATGTTTTCGAGATATTGAAAGTATCGTGACGCTAACTTGGACAGCCATGTTAGATAGCCTCAGAATGTGAAGGAAGGACCTTCAATGCGACAACACAATGGATATCAAAGGCTAATTAAAGAAAATGATCGAACTTGTCAATGCCATCAAACCGGTGTACTTTAATGAAACTTGTACTGTAATTGAAGGGGGGGAAAGTTGTTGGTTTTACTTAGGTAGGTACACAGTCATAGAAATGGGTGAAATGGCCCTACGCAAGAGGGCGGATCACCCGTTCGGCCGTGACGCGTCCCCTGCTGGCAGTACGTAAGTAGGTAGGTATACTGTGAAGATTTTATTCTGTTCGTAAAATTAAGCCATTATGTGACACTAGCTTTTGCCCGCGGCTCCGCCCGCGTGGATATCGGTTATCGCGACCAAACATAGCCTATGTCCTTTCTCATGGTCTCATCTACCCCTATACCAAATTTCATCAAAATCGGTTCAGTGGTTTAGGCGTGAAAGCGTAACATACAGACATACAGACAGACAGACAGACAGGCAGACAGACAGAATTATTTTCGCATTTATAATATTAGTATGGATTTTGTGGAAAAAAGATTTGGGTTCATGTGGACATCCTACCAGATGTTTACAATACTCATTTGTCTTTATATTATATTAGTTGTAAAATAATTAGCATTGTAGAAACCAGTTCAGTAAAAGCCAATGTAAATATTGTCACTAAACCAGTTTTGTCGAATATAGATAAAAAAGTAAAAAAAAAATATATTTTTTTATGAAAATTTATGAAAAGATTGCTAATAAGTGCATGAACGGTGTAATCAGAAACCATAGCTAGCTGTGAAAGCTTTCACTTTTTACACAATGACCTAAAAAAGGATTGTAAAGAAATTTTGAAGCAATTTAGGTAGTATGGAAACTTTTTCTATAGAAAAAACTAGCTGTGCCTGACTTCGTGCGCGTGGACTTCAGCGCGAAACCCAGTTCCAGGCTACTAAAAAACGACCCATTCGTTTCGAAGATTACAAACAAAAATGTTTAAAATTGCATTTTTGTTATAGGTATTGTTTTGAATGTAATATATATGACTTCATTAAAAAACCTGTTATTTGAACTTTACAGCAAACTTTATACCTAGATGATGTAAGAAAATTGTTGATGGAAAATCTCAACCTTTCATATGTAGTTGGTAATTGCTAAGGAATAATAGCTTAGTTTCTTTAACGCTGTCGACCCCTATTCATTTATAGGCATTATACCTACCTACTTCTACGTACATACAATGTCGTGCATGACAAATTCTCATGAAGTCATGACTAACGAAAATGTATAAAATCAAATATATTTAATAGTAAAAGAAGCAAAAAGCTAGACTGTTAGTAGGATGAAGTGGGTATACTGGGCCCAAGTCCTTTAAGGATCAACTCTCACTTGCAAGTACAGTCAACATCAGAAAGATGTTGACGTACAAAGTACTCAAAATGATCTTACTTTCGTTTTTTTATCCCCTTCCAGTTGACTGATTGTTCTGATATTTGGTACCTACGCACCCTTAGTTTGGACAATAAAACAGTCAGATTTACTCTACGAGAGTTTTAAGATCATTTTGAGACTTCGTCGTGAAGATATTTGTGACGCTGACTGTACACCTACACCTGCCGAATGACGGACGCGGGTTCCTCTTGAGATTGGAAGGTCAGACGGCAGTAGCTCGGTAAAATCGACAAATCAACAAACTCCCAATCCCAACAAGTAAACTCTGATCACAACTGGGTAGTCATTAGAAGGACGATGATGAATCAATGATATTGGTCATCATGAGCCGATTACCATTTTTCTGTAAAAAAAATCCTACTGAGTCTGAAAATACCACGGAGGACAGAATATGATTAAAGTAACGGAGATGCATATTTCTCCTAATAAAAACGCGTGCCGATTGCGGGTGGGAAGACAGACGCGCGGGGTGTCAAAAGTCGAAGAACTTCATAGGTATAACGTTCCTACCGAATGAGTCCATTTGACGTTTGGATGGCATGTGACTCGATTCCCTTGCAACAACTCCGTTATCATTTCCTTCTTCATGGAAAATACTAATATTGGTGTTAACCCATCCAGCTATATTGCATGTGTGGATGGACCTACTCTTAGAGTGGGTTCATGTCAGCATATACATACTCAATACATACTAATTCTAAAAAAGTATTCTCACCTGGTTTATAACATGATTATCTCTGCCTTGTGTGTTGCTCAGTATCTGGACAGCATTTGTCACAATGGGATCCTCGCTGTCTGCAAACCATACAGGAGGAGTGTTGGGGTATGTCTCCTAAACAACAATAAATAACTTACAGTAGATTTTTTCTATTGTTTATTTGTGTAAATTGATCTTGTGATTGACAGTAAAATAAATCATAAATCTTAAATCATTTTATTTACAGTAGTAGTACAGTAAATCTGACAAACTTCGATTTCTATGATCCACAGAATAAACATGATTATGATTATGATTTCTATTATTTTTATTTTAGTTTATGTGCATGCACCTACCTACCCATATTTTAATGATTGAACATTAATACAGTACCCCCGTGTTGTACACTGACTCTTGACTAGTTTTTTTACTGATGAAAGTAATTTAGCACTTGTTTGAGGAATTTTGCTACAGGGACATTTTGCGAAAGGGACATTTTGCTACATGTAGTCTTGCTACATGTATATTGAAAAGTGGTCATTTTGCGACAGAGCCATTTTACCATCCCGTTCTCTCTATGCTATTGAGAGGATATGAGCCTAAAACTAGCAGCCAAGGTTGTAGCAGCCAAAATAGGCAGACAAGATTGACTACCTAATTATAATAGCCAAACACATATACCCATTACAAGAAGGTCTCTGACAATTTATAGAAGTTTCACCATCATCATTTTCATGTTACTGCTACTGGTATTGATTTCGGAGGCAATGACTCTGCATAGTTGAAAATCTTCAAAGTTTAATCTGTTGGGAGTATCTAACAAATACCTATTATCTACCTAGTATGTGGACCCATCTCAAAGAAATGGATACTAACTGTTCCAAGCAGGAGCAAACTTGAGTCCTCCAACATGACAGAACTATTGATTTTAGATTTGTCTTCAAGTGAACTATTATTATAAATTAATTATGTTGTTTATTGATTTGATAATTATGGATGAAACTAGATATATCACAGGCTGTTATAATAGTATGGTAAAGTTTTATTCATTCAGTTCCTTTTGGCTCATGTTAAGCACAGGCTTCACCTAATTATCTCCAATTTTCTCTCCATATTACAAATGTAAATTACAAAATAAAGATACATATTTAAAAATAACCTTATTAAATAACACAATATAATATTTAAAATATATCACTAACATACTGATGCATTGATGATGGGATATATTTACAAGCAATTTATTAATGTAATAGAATTGATTGATTTATACTAAAATGTCAAAATGTTAGAGTTCCATGGTTGATAACATGTTTATAAATACAATAATTTATAGTTCAACCATTGTAGTATGACATAAAAATATTGGATGATAACAATATTTCAACACTTCATAATCAATAGTTGTACACAAACAATACAACATGTTTACATGTGTAAATAAATAGTAAACATTGATATAAATGTACAGGCAATCTTCAATAAAGTTATCAGTGAATGTACCAACTAAGGACATTGAAGAGTTGCATGACTGCATTGTTGCATTAGAAAAAAAAACGTAGTAAATGGGACCAAGCTGTCTACATGACAAAAAGCAGGTAGTGAGGATGACTAAGAGAGCCTTTGTCCCAAAAACGCGCCTATTTACCGTTATCCAAACAAAACAATCGTTACTCTCTCCTCTATAAAATAGCTGTAATGATTCACGAACACTGTGATAATGACGTGCTGGACCCGAAATGATCGATACAGCAATTCGACACGGTACCGTATGCTCAATAAACATCTGATCCACAATATTCGCTTACATGCCACTATTGATTAACTATTAAGCACGAATGTTTTGTAAATAATTTAAAGTGAAACGTGATAAAGGTGCAGTTGCTACAGGGAAATGTAATTTCATTTCCGTAAACCTTTTGTTGACAGCCCTGCCCTCATAAACAACGACCCTTTGTCCCAACGAAAGATAATCAATAAGTGCACACTGTACTAACACATTAATTTTTGTGTCAACGGTAATAATTAGATAATTATATTACTTACCGTAATATTAGCATGTATTTCATATTTCTTTCCATTTCTGCCAACGAATCTGCAGGTCAGTTCGTCGACACTAGCTGACATTATCTGAAACCGTTCATGGCTTTTTGGAAACACTTGTTCTAACGTTTTTATTTCTAACTTAAGTGTATTTAAGCAAGCCATTAGTGTGTTAAACACTAATTCTAAACTAACTAATAGTTATTCACGATAAAATACATGAGAATAATTTTACGTTCACTCCGCGACCAAGCAAAATGGCGGAACGTAATGGCGGAAATTATTATAAAAAATGTTGTTAGTTGACGATAGAGGGCACCTAAAATGCACTTTACTCTTTTCTCTATGAATCATCTATGGTCAGTGAAATTGATTTAAGTATTTTTTTAAATTACTTGTAAAAAATCGTGTAAAAAATAGTAAAATAAGTGCAATAAAATCATTCATTCTAATATAATTCTTAATTTTTATGACATGATTTTTAATATAGACATGCTAAAAAAATACTTACATAATAAAACATAAACATAAACTCACGCCTGTATTCCCCGAAGGGGTAGGCAGAGGTACTAGCACCCACTTACATAATAATCCATAGTAATTCATACTCCATACTAATATTATAAATACGAAAGTAACTCTGTCTGTCTGTCTGTATGTTACGCTTTCACGCCTAAACTGAACCTACACTGAACCGATTTTGATGAAATTTGGTATAGGAGTACGTTAGAACATGAGACAGGACATAGGCTATCTTTGGTCGCGATAACCAACATCCACGTGGGCAGAGCCGCGGGCAAAAGCTAGTGAGCTATAAAGGTGCTAGCATAAAATATGCTAGGCTAGCTATTCACGCCGCGCTGCTTTGCCGCTAGCTTCAGGCTGGCAGGGCACTTATTGATATGTCGACTTGACCTAAAGGAAAGCTTCAAGCTTCAGTCAGCATCAAGCTCTAATAGCCGTTTGAACTTGATTAATGAATACATACCTAAATTCAGGGCTGCCTTTACCTACGCTGGGGGCCCTGGGTACACAAATATTTGGAAGCCCCAAATACTTGTGTACCCATGGCCCCCTTTTTTCCAAGGACAAAACAACAACATTTACATTTTAAATGTATACCTACATCAATTCGGCCTCTGTGGCGAAGCGATAGAACGTTCAACTGCTACCCTAGAGACGCGGGTTCGAGGCCCGCTCAGTGCAAATATTTGGATATGCATATTTAGTACTCATAAAACTATTAGATTAAGGTTTTGCGTATTCTAGGTTACATAAAACAAGCAAGTTAAGCTATGCTTACTATGGATCTAGATAAGGTTGTGTAGAAACTGTAGAATGTTGTAGAATATTTATTTTTTACTTATTTGATTGCACTTTGACAGCCTCTGTGGCGTGATGATGGTGAATGCGACTGTTACGTAGGAGGCACGGGTTTGATCCCCGCTCAGTGCAAATAATTGTATGCAGGAATATGGCTATTTGCATTGGTCTGGGTGTTTCTATGTATAATATGTATGTATTTACAAAAAAGTATCTATATAGGTATGTTTATTTGCATTCTTGATCCATATCACAAGATAGTTAAGCTTACCATGGCGTTGTATGGAATGTTGTGTTATACTGTGGAATTTTTGCATGATTGAACGACTGTCGTATTTTTCGGCGTTGGTACGTCATCAACCTATCGGGCTTTGGGGCAGATATGGCCAGCAGCAGTATGTTTATTCTATATAAGCTATTTTGGTAACTTTAGTTCTTTGTCAAATAATTTTGCTAGGCATCTTATCTTAAAAAACTAACCCTACGCATGGCCCTCTCGATGCGTGATGTGTGTTCGGTCGTGGATTAGCGTCACTGTCAGGTTTCGTTTCAAACCACACGTAAATTTTCAAATATTAACTTCTTCGATCATACCATTTGTATTCTTTTAATTTTTTGTGTAAGTGCCTTCTACTGAGCTTGAATATATCTACTTTGGGTAGTATGCCTACATACTTGAATAACTTCGAGTCTTGAATATTCTGCTGTCTGTCGGTCTCCGCGTGACTTGATATAGTTGCCAATTCTGTGTTGTCAAAACTAACTATACTTACTATAATACGCTAAAAATCTCTAAAATGGTATTATACACCCAGATTGTATAGTCGTTTCGTAAAAAAGATTTTAAACAGTTTCGATAGCAAAATCGTTAGGTGGTGTATATAATGTTAAGTGGGACTCGAACCGACTACAACTACTACTAAGAACAGAAAAACGATTTTCGGCCTTAATAACATTTTCTTAATTACATGTCATTTCGCATAAATAGATGCCGCAGATCACGAATATACGAAAAAATACTCTGTTTTATGTGATGTCAATAAGGTTGAAAATTGCTTGCACTAGTCGGCCGGCCGACTAATTGAGTATTCGTTTGCCTCATAGCCATGTACTGTCCGACCAAAATCTGTCTGCGCTGACCGAAATCAGCCACACAATACAATAATCTTTCTCTACGATAAGACTATACAATCTTGGCGTACTTATAATAAATTTTAGAGATTTTTAGTGTATTTTAGTTATTTGAAGCACAACAGAATTAGCATCATAATAACATAACTTTGTTTTTATCCAAGTTTTCCATTAGTCTGTAGAGGCTCCATTTAATTAGTGCGGAACTATTTCTACGTCGTCGGTGAACCTAAAAGATAAGATTTCTGGTCGTGGAGCTGGGTGGACATTGTAGTGATGTCATATACGCATTAGTTAAATCTCTAGAGTGGACACAATGCGGTTTCAGAGCATCCAGAACTGCCCGGGTCTCTATGGAGACTAAAGTTTTCTCGTAGTTCACGAAAGTCATACACAGCGGCTAATTATTGTACTCGTGGATCATTTTGTATAATGTATAAATCTGCCAAACAGTATATTATTATTATTATTAAGTAGTATATGGTGTAGTAGACTTGATCTATTTTAAAATTGATCTGAAAAACACTTCCTGTTAATTTCATTGTAAATATTTATACATATAAGTATGATATAATTAAGATCTAGCATCTGCGGTAGCCTAGTGGTATGGGTAATGGACTGCTGAGACGAGGTCTCGGGTTCGATCCCAGGTTTACCATGGTACACACCAATGACTTTTCGATGCTTTTCGAAGTTATGTGTGTATTTATCGCAGGTTTATAAGTGCCCGGTTAATGGCAATAGGCTCGCCACCTATTACATTGGGACCTAAACATAAACTGGCGAAATGTGGGTGCTAGCACCTCTGCCTACCCCTTCGGGGAATACAGGCGTGAGTTTATGTTATGTTATATGTATAATTAAGATCGATACAATTAAAACCAGCAGAAATGTTTCGTGTTTATGGAAAAAAATGTTGATCCCCCAGGGGCCCAGGGGGCCCCCTTATTAGAGGCCTTGGGCATGTGTTCCGGGTGTCCCTGTCCTATGGGGGGGGGGGGGGGACCCTGATGGGGGCGCCCTGGGACGTATACCGTGTGGCCCTATGGTAAAATAATATTGACGTGATGGGTGAAGTGAACAATGAAATTTAACAATATTTCCAATTAATAAAACATAGACTTTTATTTTGATTGGTTACACTGCTGAGTTGTCAAAGTCGTCTCTGACACTGTCAGTGTCAAGTGACAAACGTCAAATTCGGTAAAGTAAACATTGGAACATTGGAAGTTGTTATGGTTAATATGGTTTACAAAATAAATACCTAATAATTTGTTTTTGTAAAATGGGTAGAAGCCCTTCGCCGATTAGAGGTAGGCATTACAAACGGAGAAGATCGCGGTCTCATTCTCGTGATAGAGCCAAACACAGACCCAGAAAGACAAGTCCTAATTCCACTGCTGCTGCATCAGGAACTTTGTCTTCAAGACATTCTGATGAAGACTTTACGTTCACAAACTACAAACGAGAACTAAATAAAATAATACTTTACAGTAGCGACACCAACACGGTTGTTAATAGTTTAGACGACTTTTGGATATTTTTGAAGAAATACGAAGCTACACTGAAAAAAGCTGGTAAACCTATAGTAGAATATACTTCTCAAGAAAACGATCAAACCGTTCAGAAATTTTCTAAATTTAATTGCATTAACTTCACAACTGCTTTTAAATATGTGGACATTGTATCTGATGATAGAGAATATCGGAAGTTGGACAAGGATTTATTTGAAGCATTCTTGAACATAGTCTCAATTTATATTGACTTTAAAAATAAAGAGAAGTTTGAAAAACTAAGAAAATTAAGACAAGCTCAGAAAGATCTTCCCGTTGCTGCATATAGGTATGTTTATAAAAAAGTAATTATCAACAAATAAAAGCATAATGTTTGTTTTTGTGCAAACTACATCTATATGTGCACAACGCACATGTCCATATAACATCCTATGACAAAATAGCCAACTATGCTAGTGTTTCTCAACCTTTATTATGTCTGAGTTTATTTATAAAAATGAACAAAATATTCTATGACATTCTACATAGCAACACAGCTTATTTTATGGGTTTTAGAATGCAGATAAACATAATTTACCATTTTGTGTGTGTTATGTTGGTTTATGTACACATAAAAAATTTCAAAAAGGTGTGCATAGGTTGCACTCCACTCCATACACCTACATACAATCTAGTTAGATTTTAGAAAAAGTAGTTTTGCTATTATTGCAGTAGATAGTGCTTATTTCTTTTAAGTTTTTTTTTAAAGAATAGCACCGAAATTACTAATATTCCCTCTAACCCCTCCTGCTAGGAGTGGGTTCACATTGGTAGTGTAATGGCTAAGATTTGAACCTGGGACCTTTCGATTGTAAGGCAGACTCCTTAACCATTAAGCTACTGACATTTCAAAATCCCATTGTGGGAATGTTCAAATCCCTTTCTCCCAATACAATATTATTCTTGTAAAATTCATTGAACTTCCAGAAATGAAATTGTGTCAGCTGTTCAAAATGAAAAGGTGGTGGTAGTTGCTGGAGACACAGGATGTGGAAAGTCTACACAAGTTCCACAGTACTTGCATGAAGCTGGATTTCAAAACATAGGTATGTTCTTTCTATAATATTAGTAGGTCTGCTTGTTTTTTTTAAACTTTTATTCTATAGTGTGTTCTCATTTTTACAGCTTGTACCCAACCAAGAAGGATAGCTTGTGTTTCTCTATCTAAAAGAGTAGCATATGAGATGCTGACACAATTTGAAAGCAAAGTTGGCTATCAGATCAGATTTGAGAAGAGTAAAACTGCTGATACTAAAATATGCTTTATTACTGAAGGATTACTGCTAAGACAGGTCAGATATTGTATAATTTGGATGTAGGTAAAATGTATTGTCTCATTATCTCTCACTCATTTCTTTAAAATTTTGATATTTTGCCTTTTTGGGCGTAACTGTAAGCTCCCCAGAGCATAAATACATACATATAATCACGCCTTTATCCCCGGAGGGTTAGGCAGAGGTGAATTAACACCCACATTGATCCAAACATTGTATTTGGTCCCACATAATAGGGGGTGAGCCTATTGCTGCATTCCAGGCACTATTGTTGACTCAAAATAGCTTTGCATCTGAGGCTGAGTCTGGGCTGTATATATCTGTCTGATGTTAAACTGCACTATCCCTTAGTCGCCTTGTACGACACCATATGGGAAGAGATAGGGTGGCCCGAATTCTAGTCTGCCGGGAACCACGCGTTTCTAATATAACTTTGATGATTTTGCTTTTAGATGTCGTCAGAAAACTTACCAAGCTATGACGTAATAATTTTGGACGAGATTCACGAACGACACCTAATGGGGGACTTTTTATTAGGCGTGCTAAAATGTCTGATACACAGTCGCGATGACATCAAGCTGGTTCTCATGTCTGCGACTATTAATATTAAGCTGTTCAAAGATTACTTTGCTGCTGAAAATGCAGCTGTTATACAAGTAAGTTTTCCTTCTTTTTTCTGCCTTCAAAAATTGAGGTTTAAGCTCCTTCGAAAATTCTTGATAGGACTACAAATTATAAACATCATCACTGAATTTACCTTTTCTTTTTTCGTTCGGAAGTCCCCTCGGATACCTTCCCCGCCGAAGCCGGAAGGGGAGGTTATGTCTTGCTCGAACTGACTAAAACCTCACGTCGACTGTGGGTCGTAGTTCGAAGTGCTAAGCTGGAGGTGAGGTTGTCTTCGACATATCCTTCGCATATGCTGACCCAGGGCCATCCCTTACGGTCTGGCCAACGGACAAGGGGGGCTAAGGGAGGCCAACGGTGTCCCCGACTCGCCCCTAGAACATGAAAGTGCTTGTGCTGGGTTGACAGGCGGCTCCACACGTCACCCCCAAGCCCTTTGAAAACACTGAATTTACCAAAATTTCTCCTTAATCTGTTTCATCAATTGTTTTGTTCTCAGGTTCCTGGTCGTTTGTTCACGATAGAACTAAACTACAAGCCGATATTCATAGAAGAAAAACCCACTAGAGACGATAGACTGGACCCACAACCCTATGTCCAGATAATGCAGTTGATTGACAATAAATATCCAGGTACGTGTATTTGCTGTGCAGCCCGGTCGTTTGACAATACTCTGGATTGTTTTAATTTAAAATTTGCGCCATGTGAGATCTTTGCCGCTCGCACCGCCTTAGTGGAATCTGCTTCATTCTAGCGTTAATCTCAGTTGCATTGGTAATTTTCACCTCGGAGTTGGGGGTCAATGAAACGAATGCCATCTGACCTCCATAACCCGTTGGCTATATCCAAGCTGTATAGGAATAATGGCGCCTAAAACCATTTATTGCTAAAATCTCCGAGCCGGATGATCTTAAGATAATATTGAAAGTAGAATAAAATCCTATACTTTATGTTAAATGCTTTTTTTTATCGTGCGAAAAATCTCCACGGTCGGACTCAAACCGACTAAAACGCACGCCGTCTTTGGGTCTTTGGTTGCTGGAGGTGAGAATGCAGGGAACATATCTCTCGCACCTCGGCAGACCCAGGACCATCTATTTCGAGATGGCCCCCTTTTGGTTGTGGGGACCATAGTGTTCCCATCTAGCCCCGGGTACGGGGAGGCGCACTTTGCGCCGCCGCCGCAGCCTGCTTCTGCTAGTCACCCCCAGGCCAGCGCTCATGGAGGACGGAGGTCGGTCTGCGACCTCCGACGCCCGAGTGGCCTTCGCTCATGTTAAACGCTTGCTATAAAATGTTTACAGGTGACGAAAGAGGCGATCTTCTGGTATTTATGTCGGGAGTGCAAGAAATTACTGCAATATGCGATGCAGCACAGCAGTACGCAGAAAAATCCAAGAACTGGATAGTATTACCGCTTCACAGTGGTCTATCTCTTGCTGAGCAAGATAAGGTATGTTCCAAGGCGTTAATTTAACTGACACTGTCATTTTCCTTCAAGGCAAATTTATATCTGACGAGTTGATGCTCAATCTATTCCCTCTCCGTCAAATTCTATTAGTGTAAACAGATAAGGTAAAGCCAACGAAGGGAGAGAAAAAAGGTAAACAAAGTTTCAGCGGTTCCAAACTATTATCACTTCAAACGCATTCCACATAGGAATGAAAGTGGAACTGACAGTTTAGAACCGCTCTGCTGACAGTTCTACCTTCCTAGTAGTACCTTCCTGTACTACGAAACGCAATGACAGCTGTCGCTCGGCCAATGTCCCGTACGTGTGATATATGCGACAAGGACAGAGACAATAATCCATATCCATACTCCATACTAATATTATAAATGCGAAAGTAACTGTCTGTCTGTCTGTCTGTATGTTACGCTTTCACGCCTAAACCACTGAACCGATTTTGATGAAATTTGGTATAGGGGTAGATTAGACCATGAGAAAGGACATAGGCTATGTTTGGTCGCGATAACCGACATCAACGCGGGGGGAGCCGCGGGCAAAAGCTAGTCGTTAGATATTGCAACGTAACTCAGTAATGGTCGCTTTGTTTACCTTTTTTCTCTCGTCTCGTTGGCTTTACTTTATTCCTACGTTGTTATTTCTTAGCTCACATAGATTCTTTGGAATATTCTAAGAATGTTTGCTCACTTCATGCTTCGCTTATTTTGGTGTAAACGCTGAAAACGAGGTTTTGTTTGAGGGCCAGACCGTAAGGGATGGCCCTGGGTCAGCCGGGGCGCGAGGGATATTATGTCGAAGACAACCTCACCTCCGGCCTAGCACCACGACCCTCAGTCGGCGTGTGGTTTTAGTCGGTTCGAGTCCAACATAACCTCCCCTTCCGGCTCCGGCGGGGGAGGTATCTGAAGGGATTTCCGCACGAAAAAAAAAACACTAAAAGATTAAAAGAAAGGATGCTCTTGTTCTAGCTCTAGCTCCATATTCGGTTGGTCTAGATCCATTTTTAGGTGCAAAATTGCGCGAGAGAGTTGAACGTTGGCTTCAATGCGTGGTAACGCAAACGGCGCAAATTTTAGTCTGTGATATGTACTTTGGTAATATTCGAATACATCCGGAAAAACGAAATGCTTAAGTGGGACTTGAACCCATGACCTTTCCCTTCCAACTGAGCTATTGAGCCACACCTGAATCACTTCAAATTTCTTTTCTCTTTATATCCGTCTTTACGACTGTGGAGCCATCTACCAACTTTCTTACGAACTGTGGAACCAATGAATGATTTTTGAATATGTTCGAATTTCAAAATGTACGTCGTGTGCTGTAAGTAGTTATGTAGAAAATCTGGGTATTTTGCGCGCCTTGCAGACTCTGTGCGTTGCAGACTCGATCGTACAAAAAGTATGTCGGCTATGTTGCACCTTATACTACTGAAGTCGTATATAAAAATAAAATAGAAAGGAAAATTTATTTTCAAAGTAGTAAAAAATGGAGAAAATATTAAAACAGGTTCATATTACTTACAGGTATTCGATTATCCGCCAGAAGGCGTGCGGAAATGTATTGTATCTACGAACATAGCCGAGACTTCTGTAACCATAGATGGAATCAGATTCGTTGTTGATTCTGGCAAGGTAAGTAAAACCAAACTAACACAATATTTAACATCAGAGCCATCACGCACTTTCACCAATACCCTTTTTGAAAAACTCCATACTGTAACCTTGAAAAACAGGTAGGGTATTTCATTCCATAGCTTGACCGTGTGTGGGATGAAGTGCCTTTCATACCACACCACGTCATTTCTCGGTGGCAATGTTTGGTATGGGCTCCGAAGATTTAGGCGTGACCACCTTATTTCAATTATGCGTACCTATGTGTCTTTCACTATAACTTGACTGTGATTTATCAGGTGAAAGAGATGAGTTATGATTCGACAACAAAGATGCAACGGCTGAAAGAGTTCTGGATATCCAAAGCTAGCGCTGATCAAAGGAAGGGGAGAGCTGGTCGTACAGGTATCCATAATTCCACATTCATACTTACATATCCGTAAAGTAGTACCACGTTATAAGTTACGCCGATGTACTTGCGCAGAAGCCTCATATTTGAAACGCGCCAAAAAATCTTAACCAATCACAACGCTCCGCCAAACATGGCCCTTTATTATTGGTTGCCGCCTGCGCGCCATGTTCGAAACAATGAACAATGAGCGGGAAAGCACTACTCTCTGGATTTATTGCATTTTCAATCTTAACGCAACGCAATAAAGTTGGTGTTTCAATAACGTTGGCAATCGTAATTAATCGGCGTTAGCTTACTCTTCTGAGCAGGTGATCTTTGCCGATGCGACTTATAAATGTGGTTTACCTGTACTTTCATATTTATACGTCCATATCCATACTAATATTGCGAAAGTAACTCTGTTTGCCTGCTTATTTGTATATTTCTCTCTTTGTTAAGTTTTCACGCCTAAACCGCTGAACCGATATGGATGAAATTTGATTCGGAGATGAATTAGAGCTTGGGAAAGGATATAGAAATTTAAAATTGAAGTTAAAAATTGCTTAATAAAAAAAATTTATTATAAATTAGACGCATACTTAAATGATAATGATGCCTGGTCATCCTAATCTCATCTCTTGCTCGCGCTGTATAAATATGTTATAAATAAAACCATATTTAAAAAAAAGAAGGATAATCGAGTTCACTGAGTTTCTTGCTGGTATCTTCTCAGTAAAACCAACCTACCGAACCAGCGAGAGAATAATTTTTCAATGATTTAATTCATTTATTTTTACTGTGATTGACATTGTAAAATTCTGACGTTCATATGTGCTCTTTATGTGCCTAAACTGAATAAATGAAATTGATTCTTTGATTCTTTGACTGTTTGGTTCCTTTAACCAACCATCAAAGATGATCGAACTTTTATTCTATTCTTCTATAGTTTGAATATAATATCTACATTTTTATTTTCATTACTTTATTTTTTCTAAATTGTATATATAAGACCTTTTTAATCTTCACTTTTTTTTATTGTGTAATAGTAACACAAACACTCTCTTCCTTCAAAACTTTAAATCGATCGGACATGTTTTTGTACCTTTCTTTATAATTTATTATATTCAAACCTACATAGGTATCAGGGGCGAAGGGAGAACATCTTCAAAACGGTATCCGGTTTTTTTATCGTGCGAAAAATCCCCGCGGATACCACCCCCCGGAGCCGGTGGAGGTGGTTATGTTGGACTCGAACCGACTAAAACGCACGCCGTCTTTGGGTCTTTGGTTGCCGGGGGTGAGATTGCAGAACACAAATCTCTCGCACTCCGGCAGAATTTGCATCGATTTAGTTTGACCTGCACCATGCGACCGATTGGGAAGCTGGAAGGAATCGCGTTACAGGAACCCCTCGCAAACCGTTGCCAACGTACTTTGAACTTACCTTTATTAATTAACTTTTTAGGACCTGGCGTATGCTATCGTATATACTCTGAACAACAATTCAACGACATGGAACCGTTCAGCACCCCTGAAGTGTCTAGGGTGCCCCTCGCTTCACTTCTACTGCTGATGAGCTCGCTCGGAGTCAGTGACGTCAGAAGATTCCCGTTTTTGGACGCACCACCCGAAGAAGCGATAGAGAATGCGCTTTTGGAGCTTAAACAGCATGTTGGTATTTATACAATAATTGTGATGAATATTTTTTTTTATAATGGGGCACGTCAATTTGACTTCACCTCGCCTGATGGTAAGCTAAAGGCAAAGTCTCGCAAAGAGGGTCACCATCGTAAACATAATGTACCATGTTAACAATGGTGGCACTCAGCTTGACGGCCTTATCAGATGCTTTTTCACGCCCCGCTTGGTTCTAGAAGGTATATTCTGCGCTGAATGCGGGTGACACCTAAGCCCTGCACGTGTTGTCCTGTGGGGGAAAAGAAAGGGTGGGACTAATTGGAAGAGCTCATCCGAACATTCACCATGGTAGAGACGGTAAAATACTGCCAAAGACGCAACATCTCTACGCATCTGCAAAGGCTCGATATAAATTAATGTAAATAAATGTAATATACAGGATGGATGTTTGAAACGGGACAGTTAGGGCAGGTTCCTTACCCGTAATAGTTACAGGAAAACTCTTGGGAGACCGTTTCAAACATCCATCACTTTTTAAGGCACCTATTTGGAAGTACATTCACAGATTTTGGAAAAAATTACAATGAAGAAGAAACTGAAATATATAAGTGGTATCAAAAGACTATGGTATATTTTTTGGGTTACTAAAGATTACCAGAAATTGCAATAAAACTTATCCCATATATTTTTTACGGAAAATAAAAATCAACTAATCTTATGTTGGGCGTTCGGTCCAAATTATTTGTTGAAAATAACCTCACATCTATTTTGTGCTATTTTTAACCGACTTCTAAAAAAGGAGGAGGTTCTTAATGTCAATACGGATGTTTATATCTTTATTTCTTTGATTACTTTTTCATGTACAGGGTACGCTCACATCTAATGAGAAGCTGACGGCCTTAGGGCGTTCCCTTGCCAGCTTGCCTCTAGAAGTATGTTTGGCGAAGGCTCTGGTCATAGGGGCTGCGACGTTGTCTACACATAAGCGTAACTCGGCGTTGGCACTTGCGGCTGCATTGGGTATCCGCTCGATATATACTACTAGGGCGCATAGGGATTTTGATTGTGAGGTTAGTATTATACCTAAATACTAGTTGTTGCCTGTGACTCCCCTTGCATGACATAATCATATCTTTTCAGACTTATAGTAAACTATTCGTCATCCTCCAAAACGGCCTAATTCCGGTATTTTTTGGGAAGCGGCTGCTATCTCACCTCCACTAAAAACTGGAGAAATCGAAGTTCTATATTTTAGGCAAGTAAATCGAAAACATCGGGAAAAATGAAATGCTCAAGTGGGACTTGAACCTGCGACCTTTCTCTTACAAGGGAAAGGTCGCGGGTCCAACTGAGCTACTGAGACACACCTGAATCGCTTCAAATTTCCCTTCTCTTTATACCGGTCTTTAAGAGCTTCGGTGGAGCCATCTACCAATTTTCTTATGAACTGTTGGAATCAATTAATGATTTTTTAACCATTTTTAAACATTGATTTTTGATGACTCCACCCAAATATTTGAATGAATTAGCATTTATTATGATAAGAAAAACATAGTTACACATACCCTTAACTGGCATTAAGTCCGCCATTATACTTTGTGGATGTAGTTAAATAAATAAATAAAAATACCCACCAATGCAGAAGAGTTCAAATATTCAAAAGGGAAGCCGATAAAAAAAAACTTACTTCGATCTAGTTTTTCATGCACCTTGTGATGTGACCCATTGGGAAGTCTGCAGGAATTGGGTATTCTCCTCTAGTTAAAATAAATTATCTACCCGCGCTCATTAAATTAAGAATTGTAAAAGAGTGGTAAAAGTTGCGTCGGTTCTTATTTTATCGTTTTTATTTATTTTTAATAATCCACCCAACCTATAGAAGATTATTAAATTTCATGACGTCACTAAAAAAATGATACCTACTAGTTACCTTATAACTTACCGTTTTGGCGTTTAGTAAAAAGTAACTAGTCAGTAGAATACCCAATTGGGTAATAGGGACCTTTTGATACCTACAATATATCATGATATAGGTACATCATGTTTAAATTTGATTTTGATTTCTAGAATGCACGCAAGCCCGACGAATCTGACCACGGGGACCCTCTAACGTTGCTGTCATTATACTGCGCGTGGCTTAGAGAAAAGAAAGATGGCCGCGGCGGGAAGGCGTGGTGTAAACGGCGAGGTATCGAAGAACAGAGACTGTACGAACTCACTAAATTGGCTGCTCAACTGAGCAGTTTGCTTCAGGTATTTATTTTGAGACTAAAATTAATAACCGAAATTACTCATATTAGCCCTTCTAGCTAAGCTAGATTGCTTAAGGCAGGAGAGGCTTATCGTCCAGAAGCTTGTGAACGCCAAAACTCAAGTTGTATCTAAATATACATTTTGAAATTAATATACAATTATACAATAGTGACAGCGGGAATTAACGCGATCATATAAATAAATAAATATTCCACAACATTCTACACAATGCTATCTAGACCCATGGTAAGCTTTAACTAGCTTGTGTTGTGGAATCTAGAATGCGGATAAACATACTTAGATACGTTTTTTGTAGAAACACAATATTTGCACTGAGCGGGGATCGAACCCGCGCCTACTGCTCGCATTCACTTCCGCCACGCAACAGAGGCTGTCTGTAGGTACATACATACCTTTGATTTGCCTGACGTTTCGATTAGGTTACATCGGCCATGGTCATAGGCTGACTCACGAGGCAGAGTCAGCCTGTGACCGTGGCAGGTCGAAAATACATTTTGGGACTCATGATTCTCTCTTGGTTTGGCTTATTTCGTCTAACCCACATAACTCCGAGTGGAAAAGCCTATGTCTATGTAAGCTTTGTAGGTCAATCAATAGTTGTACCGGCTGGCAGGAGAGGGATGGCCCCCGATAAACTTGATGAGGCCCAAAAGCAAAGTCAAAGTATTTATTCAAAATTGTGTAGTACTACTACAGCTTTTTGACGTCAAATTCTGTTTGGCCATTCGTTCATCCAAATGTTTTTTTTAAAAGCGAACCTGTAATTTAATATTATTAGCATTTATATTACTTTTAGGACAATAATTTGACGGAAACTCCGGAGCCCGAGACGATGTCTTCAGCTGAGAGAGCGCTACGACACGGCCAGATGAAACAATTGAAAGATATGAGAAGGTATAATATTTGTATACGAAATTAGATTTTGTTCATTGTAAACAAATAACTAAAATTGGACTACCTGAATGTGAATATTAGGTGTAAAATACGAAGTCTATAACAAAAAAAAACTATTTTTAAAATTTAGTCTATGTGTCTTTTTTTCCGCTTCTATCGGGTAATCTCCGAAACAGCTAGGCCAATTTTGACGGGATTATTACTATAATTAGCGGATATTATTAGGGTAACTTAGACTGCTTTTGTTTTCAAAAACGACGATTCCGCGGAACCAAATTAAAACACAGATTGAAGTCCTCGCGGGCGATGTCGTGTGCACAACTAGTAGTATTATCCTATTGTTAAAATAAATTCTTATTTTATAGTTTTTATATATTTTTAATCATCCACCTAACCTTTATAGTAACTGATTTGACTATTAAATTTTATGACGTTACTAAATCTTTTTTCATCTATGTTACCTTAGAAATTATCGTTTTGACGTTTAGTAAATAGTAACTTATTTGACTAGTCAGTAGAATACCCAATTCACACCTCAGACCGACTCTCATTTTCTCTTTCTCGCTCGTGTCTTCACAAGCAACTTTTAGGATTATGAGCGATGCCTTCTTTGAGGGTTGAATGAATTTTATATAAATATCAGATACTAGCTTTTGCCCGCGGCTCCGCCCGCGTGGATGTCGGTTATCGCGACCAAACATAGCCTATGTCCTTCCTGAAGGTCTAATCTACCCCTATACTAAATTTCATCAAAATCGGTTCAGTGGTTACGGCGTGAAAGCGTGACATACAGACAGACAGACAGACAGACAGACAGAGTTACTTTCGCATTTATAATATTAGTATGGATTTGTGTCTGTAGTCTGTTATCTATAACTTGTATTGTTAAAAGTTCTAACTGTATTTACCTATTCGTAAAACTTGTAATTTGCCTTCTTGTACCTAATTTCATATTTTAATTTTATGTAATAGCTGTAAGTCTTTTTAAAATAATAAAATAAAATAAATTAAACTTTTAATTACAGACAGTACAAACAAAAGGCTGCCGAGGAATCGAAACGCAAGAAGCGTCTCAAAGTCGACTCGTGGGAGATAGTGGACGAGAGATCCACTGAAGACGACGATGTACCAGATATCCGCGACATTGAGTTTCGTCTAAGCAACGACTCGGCGCGGATACATTCACTCATAGCTGGGTCTAGCGCGAGCAGTGGGAGAGACCTTGTTATGTTGAAGGTAATATGCCATACATACATATACTCAAGCGTATAAATCCCCAACGGGGTAGACAGAGGTGTATTAACACGATCGCGCGCGGTAACGGTTATGACCGTTTTTTTATTTTTTTTTATTTTATGAAGGCGATTATTATGTATACCATGAAAATACTGACATCTAAAATTTGGACATGAAATATTTTTATCTTTTATATTTAATGCAAATTCTCTATTACTGTTTGATGATTGTTAAATTCTAATTATTATGGTCATAATTTGTGACATTGTTGCATGCCCATCTGGCTGAAATATGGTGGAACCTAAATGTATTACCTGTAACCTCTTTGTACCCATATATCGCAATACAAATATTTGAATTTGAATTTGAAATATTGACACTACGGTTACTGCTGTATGCTCAGTACGGTTTAAGCAGTTCAATTTCAATAATGTATACAGCACATTTCCACTGGCATTCTGTGTGAGGGATGGACAGCGTACTGTCAAAATGCAATACACTAGGCGGGATTGAACCTTGACCAGTTTGTGATACCTATTTTGAGTCTGTACAAAGATGAACTACGGCTGTCACCTTTGCATTTGTAATAGCTGTATAACGGTTATACTGATCTCAAGATGACTTTTTTGTACATTGTGTTTCGACAGTACGGTTATAAGAGCGCTTCTAAAATCTGTAGATCTGCGGTAGCCTAGTGGTATGGGTAATGGACTGCTGAGACGAGGTCTCGGGTTCGATCCCAGGTTTACCATGGCACACACCAATGACTTTTCTATGCTTTTCGAAGTTATGTGTGTACTAGCTTTTGCCCGCGGCTCCGCCCGCGTGGATGTCGATTATCGCTACCAAACATAGCCTATGTCCTTCCTCATAGTCTAATCTACCCGTATACCAAATTTCATCAAAATCGGTTCAGTGGTTTTGGCGTGAAAGCGTAACATACAGACAGACAGACAGACAGACAGTTACTTTCGCAATTATAATATTAGTATGGATTTATCGCAGGTTTATAAGTGCCCGGTTAATGGCAATAGGCTCGCCACCTATTACATTGGGACCTAAACATAAACTGGCGAAATGTGGGTGCTAGCACCTCTGCCTACCCCTTCGGGGAATACAGGCGTGAGTTTATGTATATGTAATGTTCTAAAATGTATGGATTTTTTAGTGATTTTCGGTATAGTGAGTAAAATTATCGCGCGCAAACGTGTTAAGTTTCTCTGAACTGAGCTATTTATTTTTGTGTTTGGTATTTCAGGTGGTCCTGTGCCGAGCTTTATATCCACAAGTAGCTGTTGCTGATGAATTCAACCATTGTAAGGTAAACATACATACATAGACAGCATCAGACTTTTACAGAAGCGACTGCCATCTTATACTACATCCCCAAGTATAAAGCCGGGCTTGCAGATTTGGTTAAAAGCGTCGGTAAACTCAAAACTCATACTCAAGGTATTCATTCAAAATTGTGTAGCACTACTACAGCTTATTGACGTTAAATTCTGCTTAAAACTAAGTTTACCACCGCTTCCTAGGCACCAGTGGAGAAGAAACGGCGCAACAAACTCCACTGTAGCATTTTATGGACGTCAATTTACAAAAAAGTAAGTTCTTAAGACTAAATATGGACGAATGTACATGTCTCGTGTCAAGATGATTAAAGTATATAAAAAAAAACTTATAATAAAATTTATTATTTATTATACAGAAACAGTAACGAAGTAATACAGTAACAATGTGTACGATTCGATAATAGCCACAGTAGTCAAAGACTGTGTCGTGGCCATTAACGCCCACCTCCAAGAGATAACTTATCGTAGTTTAAAGTATATAATAGAAGTTATTTCAGTAGGACTTGGTAGGAACTACTGTTTCTGAATTAGCGGCAGGAATTTCACAGATTCTATCGGCTCTGCGCTTCTGAGTAAGTGCAGGATTGTAGCTGAGTTCGCTGTGTTTATGTAATATTGTGTTTAGGATGAAAGAATGTCTTACAGAGGGTACTCTGCACAATGCATACAGTTCAATGGTAGGAAAACGGAAGGGTTTGCGCGACATAACTTTGAGGACGGCTCTCTGGGCCCGTTCAAGACGTAACAGTAAAGTTTCACCTACACATCCCCAAGCCGTTACACAGTAGGTGACAATGGAGTGTTCAAGTGCAAAATATACAGTCCTCAAAGTAGGGAAATCCGCCGAATTTCTTATTTTTTAAAAACAAATATCAATTTTGGGCTGCGCTGCAGTTATGGACCGTTAGAGTGGTTAGCTCAGTGGGCCGCGAAGAGCTCCTCAACCCAAACGTGATAAATTTTGTTTTATCCCAGTTCAGGGTAAGGAGGTTTTGTGCCAACCATTTGGCGGTATCCCTTAGGGCAGACTGTGCATTAGGGTCAGCTTCGATCCAATCTTTACCATGCACCAGTATCACAGTATCATCAGCGTATGTAACAATTTTTGAGTTACAGGATGAGAGTCTGCATAGGTCATTAATGTATATTAAAAATAGGGTAGGACCAAGCACACTACCCTGTGGCACGCCATAGTCAACAGGACACTCATTGCTGATTAAATCATCAATTTTAACAACCTGGGAACGATTTTTCAGATAGCTACTAAATATCTTCAGTGCCACGCCTCTAATACCGATACATTCCAGCTTATTGAGCATGAGTGGGACAGAGATAGTGTCGAAAGCCTTGGAAAGATCAAGAAAGATGGCGATGGTCTTTAGTTTTTTGTTCAGATTTTGAGTCACTGTACCGCATAAGTCTAGAACTGCGTCTTCGGTGCTTTTCCCTGCTCTGAAACCGTATTGGTTATCTGCAAGTATATTGCGATTTTTTAAATACTGCAACAGACGTTTGTTCAGGATTTTTTCAAGAAGCTTTGACAAGGCAGTTAACACAGATATAGGTCTGTAGTTATTGACACTACCTCTGTCTCCACTCTTATAAACTGGATGCACCACCGCCTTCTTGAACACTGTTGGAAAAACTCCAGAAGTTAAAACGAGGTTGAAAACGTGACATAAGATCGGGGCTAGAGTTTTCCGAGCCGCTCTGAGCAAGGCTGAAGGGATGCCATCAGCGCCCACGGCTGAGCCCAGCTTGAGGCCGAGGATAAGGCTATCTATTTCCTCATTGTCCGTGTTAAGGATGGCCATGGAGTTAATAGGAGGCAATGTAGCGTACGATCTACCAGAATTATCACGGGTAGGGCATGGTGGGACATTAATTTTGGAGGCTAAATTTTTACCAACGTTCGCGTAAAACTCATTCACCGCATTTACTGAGCTAACCGAGTCTGTCGATATGGTTAAAAGCTGACTGGGAGGGATTTTGTTATTTTGTAGATTCGAAATATTTTTAATAAGTTTCCAGGTTGCCCTGGGATCATTACGATGTTTTTCAAATTCAGCTTGTTCATACTGACACTTTATCTTTTTTAATAAGTTGTTACAGAAATTTCGATACCTGCTATAGGTGATTCTCAAGGTATCATTCGTAGGATCTTTCCTTGATTTTAGGTACAATTTATCCCGGTTGCGAATGCACCTCAGAAGCCCAGGTGTGACCCAGGGCTTAGTGATGCGTTTCTTGCTCGAAGTTATAGAGGTGTAGCTGTTTAGTTCCACAACCGAAGATATAATGTTCACCAAGGTAGACGCAGCAATCTCTGCATCATTACAATTCAGAACAGGTGTGAAGTCGGTAGTTTCAAGAATTTCAGCACATGAATCAATGTCCACGCGTCTGTGCCTTCGGGAGGTCAGTCTCCCTTCTTGGGGAATATTGCAGAAAGCAACAACAGGTGTATGGTCAGTGATAAGGGAGTTAATGACCAATACCACAGCAGGTTTGTTAGATTTCATGACCATGTGGTCCAGGCACCTATGTAGACGTGTTGGTAAGCGGTGAGCAGGGACCATAGCGTGCGTAGCAAGGGTATTTAGATAGTAATCGACTTGCCGATCAGTACAGTCAGGAGCAATATTTATGTTAATATCTCCAGTAAGTACAATTGTCTTGTATGAGTTCAAAGATTGAAGAATAGAGTCTAAACTGTTTACAAAAACTTTGGTATTTACCACCGAGGGAGACTTGTAGACAGCCACAAGCGCCGTTTCATTACGAAATTTAAGTACCACGCAGCTGGCATCAGAAAGTGTGGGTGTTTCAACGATAAATTGTATTTCTTGTCTTGTGTAAACCACCACTCCATCATTCTGGTTAGAGTGACCAGAAGAGGACGTTACAAAACCAGGAATAGTTGGCAGGTAGTGGTTTACCTGAAGCCAACATTCGGTTAAAACAATTATATCGAATTCTACGTCCATTTTTTGTAATAATAACAGAAAGCTACTGTAGTTTTTATCATTACCTATGCTTCGAATATTCATGTGTAATATTTTAAAAGCGTGTTCAACTTTTTTTGAGTAAGATTTAACTTGCTCCGGTAGGCATTGGTACGATGACGATGTCGATAGTTGTTCAATATCGTCAGTAATGTCCATGACAGTTTCATCCATAATAACGTTTAAAAATTAACACAACAGCAAAAACCTTGAGACCTTTACCATAGGGACTGAACAGATGCGAGTGCATTGGGTGTGAGAGTGTATTTTGTGTATGTGTGAAGTTGAGGTGTGGTGTGTGTATTTCCGAAGATATAGTGAGTCTGCGTGTTAAGGTGTGTGTATAGTACAAAGTAAACATATTATTATCAACTAACTTTAAATCCAGACAAAGGCAGTTTCTTCTAAAGGCAAACTTGGTAATGTTACAGCAAATGAAGTGACCGCAGTCGCCTAGTCACTTGTTGGATTTGATCCTCTCAAGGTCACTCAGGTCCCTGATCACTTGGTGCGGTTTTCCTTCGTCTTTGCGCAGAAATATTTTCCCATTCTTCAGCCAGCAATAGCGATACTCGTGAGAGTTCGCAAAGTCACGAGCCAAAAAATACAAGCGTTTCATTCTTATTTCAATAATTAACCTAAGTTAACAAAAATAAAAAATAAAGAAGTTCGCGTTCCTATTTAAACATTATGCCGTAGTTACAGCAATTTAGGAGGGGCCTGCACCTTGCTCAAGCCAGACATTTTTGTCTTTAAGGTAGTCATCTGTCCTATAGTATGCTTTTTTACATAAGGTTTTAAATTTATTGTCAGGCATACCAAGGACTGATTCAGGCAATTTATTATAAAAACGTATACCATCCCCCCTAAAAGAATCACTAACTCTGCAAAGCCGATAGCATGGAAGGAGCAGTTTATTTTTATTGCGCAGATTTCTGTCCGTAATGTAACTTACTTTTGTAAAATTAGATATATTTTTTCTAACATACAGTATATTTTCGAGTATATATTGGGAAGCTACAGTTAAAATATTAATATCTTTAAATCGTTCCCTAAGAGAATCTCTCTTACCTAAACAGTAAATGGCACGAACTGCCCTTTTTGTAATATAAAGATAGTTTCTAAATCTGCGGCATTCCCCCAAAGTAGTATTCCATAGGACATCAAGCTATGAAAGTAACTAAAGTACACCAGCCTAGCAGTATCTACGTCAGTCAACTGCCTGATCCGTCTGACAGCAAAAGCAGCAGAGCTGAGTTTATTGGCCAAAGTAGTGATATGGTCATCCCATTGCAATTTCGAATCTATTGTGATTCCCAGAAAAGTAGTGCTATTTACAAATTCTAACCTTTGCGCCCCCAGCACGATATCAACCTGAGCTTGCCTCACATTAGGCAGTGTAAACTTAATGCATTTGGTTTTTTCTGCATTTAACAATAGGTTGTTTGCAGAAAACCAATTTGAAATGACGTTTAAAATATTATTTACATTATTCGCATCTGTACTATCACGATCTACTTTGAATATTAGCGATCTATCATCTGCAAACAATATTATTCCGGCGTGTGTGTAGGTCATTGACATAAACCAAAAAGAGAAAAGGTCCTAAGATTGATCCTTGGGGTACGCCTATCTTGACGTTTGATCCATTTGACTTAACGTTATTTACATCAACAGTCGGCCGCCATGGCAACTAAACTTCGCAACCGGTAGCGAATAAGGAATTTTTATTCTCTGTTGGCAATTAGTTGCCATTAAAGAATTATTTTTCCTTATGCGCTACTAGTTGCCAACAAAGTATTCTAATTCCGCGATGGCAACTGAGTTCCGCAACCGGTAGTGAAGAAATCATTTTTATTATTTCTTGGCATCTAGTTTTGCGACAGAATAATGGGAAGTTTTATTCATTTGCTTTTTTATTTTTTTTATTTAAGGACACGTCAATGTGACCCTACCTCACCTGATGGTAAGCTGAAGGTGAGGTCCTAAGAAAGGGGTCACCATTACAGACACCACAGTGCTACAATGGTGGCTCTCAGCTTGATGGCCTCATCAGATTCTTTTTCACGTCCTTAAAGGACCCGGGATTGTAGGAGGAAAGAGAGGGAAAGGATTTTTCAATTCATAAATAAAATACCACAGTTTAATAACATAAAGACGGGATTATATAATGAGAGAAACAAAGTTTTAGGGGTTAAAAAGTCACGTTTTAATAATTGTCATGATGTTATCATACCTACTAAATTTAAACAATTTTGTGTCGCTGACTATGGGGATGACAATAACGAATAATTGTATTCTGTTCTAATGAAAACAGAAAAGAGATGGATAAGTATCATCATTTTTACGCTGACGGCACTTTTAAGTGCTGCCCGAAAGGGTTTTATCAACTGTATTCAATACATGGATACAATAAGAATAACAACTCCATAGTTCCTTTAATTTTTGCTCTTTTGCCGGATAAAAAAACAGATACATACAAAATTCTGTTCAACCTAATCAAGTCAAGCATCGACTGGAAGCCACAAAAAATAACCCTTGATTTCGAAGTGGCAGCAATAAATGCAATTAAAAAAGTATTCCCGAAAATTATATTCAAGGGCTGCTATTTTCATTATAATCGTTGCTTGTGGAAAAAAGCTAAAGCTTTAAAAATAATATTAAGAACAGAAAAAAGGCATGTGGCAAGGTGCGTTGGCCTAGCTCGTCTTCCTATTCAATACATAGAAAAAGGCTACGAATATGTAATGAGCAAAAGCACTAAAATCCATCTGACGGATTGCAAAAATTTAATAAATACATACTTTAATAAGCAGTGGTTAAAGAAAAATGAAATTATGAAGTCGTGCTCTTGTGCTAATGAAAATATAAGATCTAATAATAGTGTTGAAGGATGGCATGCGAAAATAAATAGATATATAGGAAGAAAATATCCAACATTGCCACAAATATTGGATATTCTGTCAACAGAACATAGACCGTACGATTTAAATATCAAAAGTAAAAAGAATAAAGAGTACAAAGCAATTGACGAGGAAATTGACCAGGCGTTAAATGATCTAAAAGAAAAAAAAAAATCTATTGGTCACTGCTTGGAGATTATTAGCCCTTTCGCAATTACGTTTTAATTTAATAATTAAAAAAAAAACACTATTAAAAGTACCTACATTTATTTGTTTTAATATACTAGCAGGGAAACCTGAATTAGGCCACTAATGGCGAATTAATTTCAAATTATATTAATAAAATATTTCAAAGTCTTTATTTCTTATTTTTTATACCACTTAGGTGGCAGATAAGCAGTACAAGCACACGGCCCACCTGATGGGAAGTGGTTACCGTGGCCTTCTACTTGGCTTTCTACATGGATTTCTACTTAAATGTCTGTACTTGCGACTAATTACGAATCTATCTATATGAAATACTGTCCTTTTGCGAATAAAGGAAGTAAACTTATTAATCAGTGTTTGATATTTTGCCTACTACTGTACCTTTATTAGGACTACATAGTGGACGAACCCCATTGCTATAATATGATTGCGTAAGACGAAAATAAATTCTTTTACTGAAACTACTGTTTTAGAAAAGTTCTTTGCTGGCAACTAGTAGCGCATAAGGAATAATAATTCTTTAATGGCAACTAATTGCCAACAGAGAATAAAAATTCCTTATTCGCTACTGGTTGCGAAGTTTAGTTGCCATGGCGGCCGAAAGCAGCCTATCTGTTAAGTAAGATAGTAATAGTTCTATGGATTTGTTACCAAAACCGTACCGACGTAACTTGAGCAAAAGTGTCTGATGGTCAACGCAATCAAATGCTTCAGATAGATCACAGAATACCCCAATAGCATCCTGTGATCCCTCTCAAGCGTCGTAGATTAGGTTAATTAGGCTAACTCCCGCATCAGTGGTAGATTTTCCACCAGTAAAGCCATATTGTTGGCTATGGAAAAGATTGTTTGTATTGATTGGTAGCTTAGTGGTTAAGGAGTCGGCCTTACGATCGAAAGTTCCCGGGTCCGAATCCTGGCCATTACACTTCTGACGTGAACCCACTCCTAGCACAAGCAATTTAGCTTACCTGGAGGGGTTAGAGCGAATATTAGTAATTTCGGTTCTAATATTAAAAAAAAAATGGTTGGTTTAAGCACCGAAGATGTGCGTATTAGATACGACACGTAACTGGCTATGAGATAAAGAGAGAATTCGCTCCTGCCCTTACAATAATATACGTAACGTAACTCTCTCTCTCTTCCTCTTTTCCTTTCTATCTTCTGTAACTTTCGTTCGCCTCGCTCGGTCACACTTTAAAAAAAAAAAATTCCACAACATTCTACATAACGCTATCTAGACCCATGGTAAGCATAGCTTAACTAGCTTGTGTTATGGAATCTAGAATGCGGATAAACATACTTATATCCTTTTTTTGGTAAATACAAACATATTATACATATAAACACCCAGACAGACAAATATTTGCACTGAGCGGGGATCGAACCCGCGCCTCCTGCGTAGCGGCCGCGTTCACTACCGCCACGCCACAGAGGACTGTAACTTTACGTATTCGTTTCGCTTTCGTCTTACATTCAGCAGCTTACTTTATAAGCGTTAGAAAAGTTTTCTCAATAAAAATATACAGTACTAGCTGATCCGGCAAACACTACACATGTATCCATACTAATATTATAAATGCGAAAGTAACTCTGTCTGTCTGTCTGTCTGTATGTTACGCTTTCACGCTTCAACCACTGAACCGATTTTGATGAAATTTGGTATGGGGATAGATTAGACCTTGAGAAAGGACATAGGCTATGTTTGGTCGCGATAACCGACATTCACTCGGGCGGAGCCTCCGGCAAAAGCTTTCTCAAGGTCTAACCTATCCCTATACCCAATTTCATCAAAATCGGTTCAGTGGTTTAGGCGTGAAAGCGTAACATACAGACAGACAGACAGACAGAGTTACTTTCGCATTTATAATATTAGCACAGTCTAACGATTCATACTACATACAGTCGGTCAACGAAGCCGTCTAGACAGAGCAATCGTGCGGGGGGAGAGGGGTGGTGGGGGACGGGGTATTACTCGGTACGCCCATACATTTTACTCGGTACTAAGGATTCAGGGCTGTCTCATTTTTGTAATCACACTAATCACGTGGTTTTTTTTTCAAGGCTCGTTTTGTTTGTTAAAATTGTTTTTTTTTTCGTTTTCTATATTTAGCTATCCAAGATGGCGGACACGACATTTTCACAAAAATCGATATGGGTATCGTTTTCAGGGTTTTTGGGGTCGCTGATTGCGAATATAACATCCATTTCGCGATCCAAGATGGCGGTCTCGAAATTTTTACCAAAATCGATATGGGTATAGTTTTCAGGGTTTTTGGGGTCGCTGATTGCGAATATAACTTCCATTTGGTGATCCAAGATGGCGGACTCGAAATTTTCACTAAAATCGATATGGGTATCGTTTTCAGGGTTTTTGGGGTCGCTGATTGCGAATATAACATCCATTTCGCGATCCAAGATGGCGGACTCGAAATTTTTACCAAAATCGATATGGGTATCGTTTTCAGGGTTTTTGGGGTCGCTGATTGCGAATATAACATCCATTTCGCGATCCAAGATGGCGGACTCCAAATTTTTACTAAAATCGATACGGGTATCGTTTTCAAGGTTTTCGGGGTTGCTGATCACGAATATGTTATTCATGTAGCAATTCAAGATGACTGGATGGATGATATGTTCGTAATTAGCAACTCTGAAAACCTCCAAAACGATGCTCATGTTGACTTTGTGGGAAATTGCAAGTCCGCCATCTTGGATCGCTAAATGGATTTTATTATACGTAATTAGTCACCCCGAAAACCTCGATTTGTTTTTTTTTTAATTTCAAGTCCGCCATCTTTGATCGTCGGTAACATGGTTGTCAAGCCCGATAGCAGACAATTGCCGACAGGCAATCATACGATGGGAAACTGTCGACTCCCAACTGCTCGTGTGTAGCCGCAAAACTGACAGCAGGGCATGGCCGCCAGGCCAAAATCGCTTTCGTGTGTGGGCGCTGTCGACTTAGAACTGCAGGCCGCCCGATACGATTTGAAACTGCAGGCGAACTGATCGTGGATAGGTCCTTAAGAATATATCATCAATTTAGCGATCCCGGCGATTAGCGAAATTTGAATTCGAGTCCAAATCCAACCCCGAACCCGAACCCGAATCAATATCCAAATTCAAGTCGGAATCGAAATAGAAATTCGAAATCGAAAACGAAATCGAATTTGAAACCGAAATCGAAACCAAAATCCAAAAACTCAGACTTAAAATATTACGTTTGCTTGATCATAATTGATTGAGTAGAACCGGAGATATAACCAAAAGTCGCAATAGCCGACATCCATGCGAGCGGAGCCGCGGGCATCACCTAGTAATATAAATTAGCGTGAGTTGATGTGCCTTGACAGAACAAAGAGAACGAATAGTGGTTATATATAGAATATTACAGAAAAATTATATATAAAAACTGAAGTGACAACCCTGACAAAACTGCAAAAGGCGGCATTTCCGCAAACATCAAACGCGATGAACTACTGTAAGATCTCTCGTTATACTGTGATATTAGTATGGATAGTCTAATGGATTGATTGTTGATTTTGTACCCAACAATAACACACTTCACCATTTCTCAATCCCCAGTCAACATCAGACCAGCTGTACCACACATGGAGTAAGCCCTTCGTGTTCCTACACCCTACTTCGTACTTCGGCAAGAACGGCCGCTGTCTGCAGCTCACTGAGGCGGACATACAGACAGACGCACCGCTAGGGTACAAGAGTAAACTGCCTGTGTCGGATAAACATCAGATATTGTGTTATTTGTAAGTTAACTTTTCGCCTGTCCAGACTTCTTTTTGACCAAACAACGTATTTTTTTTCACCTCGGATTCAGAGGCCCGTTTTTTTTTCATACATACATACATAAACTCACGCCTGTATTCCCCGAAGGGGTAGGCAGAGGTGCTAGCACCCACATTTCGCCAGTTTATGTTTAGGTCCCAATGTAATAGGTGGCGAGCCTATTGCCATTAACCGGGCACTTATAAACCTGCGATAAATACACACATAACTTCGAAAAGCATCGAAAAGTCATTGGTATGTGCCATGGTAGACCTGGGATCGAACCCGAGACCTCGTCTCAGCAGTCCATTACCCATACCACTAGGTTACCGCAGTCTTTTCCGTTTTTTTCAGTCTACTATATTTTTGGGTGGACTTCCATCTGACCTCCAAAATCCATTAGCGGTATCGAAACATTGCAGTTAGAGCAGTTGTTGAATTTTTTGGGCTCTACTGCAACTGCCATAGATGTTCGTATTACAACTGGGACCGACTTCTTAACGTGCTCTCCGAGGCACAGAAATACCTAGGCTATTAAAAAAGAAAAACATGCATACAAATATTTGGAATCAAAGCCGCGCCCCCTGCGTAGCAGTCGCGTTCACTACTGCCACGCCACAGAGGCTGTTTGAAGAAAATCAGTCATTGAGCGAAAGAGAAATAATAAGCATGTGATAGTCAGGTGCCTAGCGCTGATAGCTGATAGCTGATAGTCTAATAAATATAATAACAGCCCACAATCTGCTTCAGTCCTTGTATGAGTCATATATCGTACATGATACGCACGCATCGTGTATATAATTGGTTTTTAGCATACTGTGTTATTAAGCATACAGATTGTATATCCTAATGTTTTTATTCATAACTTTGATATGCATAAAGTTGTAAAGCATATTGTTTATTTGTCTAAAATTAATTAAATTATGACATAAAATCGTAGGAATAAAAATAGAGAACCCATAATAAGAAGTACTCATCAAACCATTTTAGCATTAGTTACGTGATTGTTAAGTAATAAATAAACACATTACATTTAATCTGTCGGTGACTTATCATTTCACATCATCCAAACATCAAAGTTATGTGCGCCACATTCAGCAACACATACAGTCCTTATTATATTACCTTTCATATTCATATTGTCTGTACGACGATGCTATATTTCAGATCGTTGTTGGAGACAACAAAGCCGTACATAGTGAATTCAATGCGGATGCCAGCCGCGCAGACGCTCTTACTGTTAGCCCATAGCATTGATACCAACATCGGATTCACCAGGTAAATGTCATACATAAATCTATATGAAACTAGCTTTTGCCCGCGACTTCGTCCGTGTTAAGTTCAGAATTGAAAGGTTTAGGATACACTGCTCCTGCTCCATTTAAAGTTCCTTAAAGTTTCTGTGAGCCTCGTACATCATGCACATGTACCAGAGTCACAGAAATACTGATGCCGTGACCGCAGCTCACAGTAACCCATACGCGGGATAAAATAAAGGTCGAACGGGATGAAAAGTATTCTATGTCTATCTCCTGGTTCTAAGCTACATCCCCACCAATTTTCAGCCGAATTGGTACAGCCGTTCTTGAGTTATAAATAGTGTAATTAACACGACTGTCTTTTATATATATAAGATTAATTATCATGATCATCCATGCGTTAGTTTCATCCGAGGTCTGCTTTTTCCTTCTAACTATGACGCGGCTAAACTTCGATATTTTCCTTGAAAAGACTGCCATATGACCTCCACGACCCACTGACGATATCGAAGTTCAGTAATTAGACCAGTTGTCGGACTTTTTTAAACTCATAAAAATCATGGCTAAGAAAATGATACCTAGGTGTCTCGGTAGCCGAGTTAGTCAAGGCATTCCCCTTGTAAGGGATAGATCGCGGGTTCGAGTCCCGCCCGAGAAGATTCTTTTTCCCTATGTATTCGATGTGTATAGTTAGCATACTTAATGCTGTAAAATTCGTTCAATCTGTAAGGTTTGTTAGTGTATTATACAATTCTAGTTACCTAAAACCGCGGTAGCTTAGTTGTATGGGTAATGGACTGCTGAGACGAAGGTCTCGGGTTCGATCATATAGCACATACCAATGACTTCTCGATGCTTTTCGAAGTTATGTGTGTTTTTATCGCAGGTTTATAAGTGCCCGGTTAATGACAATAGGCTCGCAACCTATTACATTGGGACCTAAACATAAACTGGCGAAATGTGGGTGCTAGCACCTCTGCCTACCCCTTCGGGGAATACAGGCGTGAGTTTATGTTATGTAATCATACAATGTGTGATGTTTTCAGAATTGTATGCGACTCGTGGTTATTATTAGAGTTCCCGTACCCCGAAACTGGATTGAATTTACTACTGAAAGCGACGAAACTACGGCAACGATGGGACGCGCTGATTGATAGAAGACTTTTAGGTAACTTTCTTCTTTACAAGAGGTTGTATTTTTTTTTTATTTATATCATTTCAAACATACTATGTCATTACAGGTAAACCCAATACGACAGAGTAGCAACATACTTAATTATTAATTAAAATAAATTCATTTAAAATTTCATCATGCTTCAAATAACTGTATAATTATTCTCACATAATATTTATAATTAAACATTAAAAAAAAGTAGATATAATTGTCATTTTAAATTAATTCCATGTCGTTTTTTTTATTAATTAATTCGAACGTCTTACAGGCTATAAAGTCTAACAGGAACAAAACCATGCTAAAAGGTAGTACAGCAGTTGTAGTGAATGCGACTATGATGTGTGTGCTCCTGGATTTATTTCCTAGGTTCGGCAATAAAAATGTGATTTTATTTTGTCAAAATAACTTCTAAGCAATAAAAATTTTGGGGTCACCATTCTTTTTTAAATTGTTATTGTATATAGGCATAAAAAATCATAATAACAGTTAGAAATCTTATTCCTTTACATTATAAATGTTCTCCACAATCTGTGTAATAACTATGTTTTAAAGTAATAATTAGCATATTTATAATTATACCTATAATTTTATTTACAGATGCCAACCCACCAAAAACAGTAGAAACCGAACTCCAAAAGCAGAACACACCTAAAATTTGCTACGAAGAACTTCAACACGAGTTATCTTGCGATATAAGTTCGTATATGACGTCAGAAGTATACTATACCATCAAGCGTCTCCTGCCTGGTGACCTCAAGGTCATGTACCACGGAGGTGACGAGGCCCATCCTACAGTTGACCCCAATCCATTCGCAGACGGCTTTGAAAGTAGACCCCATGAGAAAAAAGGGGGTGTTTATGTTACGGATAATGTGGTTTACAATTGGTTAGTATTTTTTATTTTAGACTAGCTTCTGCCGGCGACTGCGTCCGCGTTGAGTTCGGAATAGAAAGGTATAGGACACTGCTCCTGTTCCCGCGACCCAGATAAAGTTCCTTAAAGTTTCTGTGAGCCTGCTACTTCATGCAAATGTACCAGGGTCACAGAAATACTGATCCCGTGACCGCGGTCCACAGGAACCTATACCCGGGGTAAAATAAAGGTTGAACGGGGTGAAAAGTATCCTATGTCCGTCTCCTGGTTCTAAGCTACATCCCCACTAATTTTCAACCAAATCGGTACAGCCGTTCTTTAGTTATAAATAGTGTAACCAACACGACTTTCTTTTATAGTCTTTTACGATATTCTACATAGTGTTATATACAAATATTTGCACTGAGCGGGAATCGGAATGATAATAACTTTTGCCCATTCAAACAAAGCTAAGGAATAAGGCTGTTCTCCATTCGACAATAAATACCTATACAATACAGCTCATGACAAAGTGGCTGCTTGGCGGCAATAGGCTCATCTCCTACTACGTGGAACCACAGATAAAATAATATAATTCTTATATAGATGCACAATCACGAACAAAAAACGGTTACAATCGTAACTTGCAAAGGAAAGCAGGCAACTTTTAGTTACAAGGGTCATTACTAGATGGCGACATTGTTTTGGCAAACTTTTTTAATCCTGCCTTGACCGCCAGGTGTGGTAGCTTAGTGGTCAAAGCATTTCACAAATACATTAAACACATTATTGACTGACTATGACTGAATAAAACTATAAATATTCTAAACTAAAGCCAACAAAGCGAGAGAAAAAAGGTAAACAAAGTTTTAGCGGTTCCAAACATTTTTATGTGAAAATTATTACGTATCACTTCAAGCGCGTTCCAGACAGGAATGAAATCGCTCATAACATGGCGGATCTGACGTTTTAGAACCGCTGTTCTGACAGCTTTCCTGTACCACGAAACACGCAACGACAGCTGTCGCTCGGCCATTGTCGCGTACGTGTGATGTGTGCGACAAGGACAGAGAATATAATCGCTAGTTATCGCAACGTAACTCAGTAATGGTCGCTTTGTTTACCTTTTTTCTCTCGTCTCGTTGGCTTTACTCTAATCTATTTTGATTCTGCAGTAATTGTAAAGGTTTCCTAAAATAATTATCACTTTTGTTACAAAATCTTTTACAAAAAAATTATTACATTAGCAGCGATTTTAAATGCTTACGTGCTTACATTATCATATTTCTAAGTTCTGAAATAATTTACTTGATTATAAGTAGGGAAATAAGCGTTTTAACTTTTCGGTTTCGGTTTAAATATATTTATTTCTCAAATCTGAAACAATCATCCTTGTAATATTACTTTTTAACAAATCAAAAGAAAACTCAAATCCGAATGAAACAATAAGTAGGTTAGTTTAATTCATGTTATCCCTAATATATAACTACGTAATCTCTTCTTAAAAATAGGTATTGATGCAGACTCTTTGACATGTTCCGGTAATTTATTATACAGTCTAACTCCTTCATGCCTAATGAGACTATTAGTGCCATCTATTAGCTTTTGAGTTGTATTATAAATATTTTCTTCGCATTCGTACCCCAGTGGAACTAAAAGTCATTGCTGGCGAAATGTGGGTGTTAATTAACCTCTACCTACCCTTCGGGGATTGACAGGCGTATATACATGTATGTTTTCAGACATCTTTTTTTTTCAGTGTTGTAGATACGGATTGGAGTTATAATAGCTATCAAGAAACATACAGCCTCCCCTGGACCTGCCCGAACTGTGAGATCTCACTCTGCCTATCCCCTTTAGAAAGGCTACAACATACGCAGTTCACTTGCTCAGCCAAAGAAACGAAGAAAGAAGTAGAAGCCCCTAGAACTTCAAGAGAAAATAAACCTAATGCTAAGGAATATAAGTGTGAAATTTGTAACAGCACTTTGTACCTAACGCCTGTAGAAATATTAAGACATAAGAAAAATTGTATGAATAAATAAAGTTTATTTATTGCTCGTTGCTTTTTCTTTTTTAAAATTCATCTGTAACTATCATTTCTTTTTGTTGAGGAAGTATTAGCATCCGTAATTACTACTTTTTGGGTAGGCAGCACGTGTAGCGCCCCTGGGGTTGCGTCTATAGGCCACGGTAACCACTTTCCATCAGGTGGGCCGTGTGCTTATCTGCCACCTAAGTGGTATAAAAAAAACTAATATTCTCGCTAACCCCTCCAGCTAAGCTAAATTGCTGGTGCTAGGAGTGGGTACACGTCAATAGTGTAATGGCGAGGATTCGAACCCGGGACCTCTCGATCGTATGGTAAGGCTGACTCGAGCCGCAGCCCGCGTGGTTGCTGGTTATCGCGACCAGACAGCCTATGTCCTTTCCAAAGATCTAATCTACCCCCGTACCAAATTTTATGAAAATCGGTTTTGTTGTTTAGGCGTGAAAGTGTAACAAACAGTTACTTTTGCAAACATGATTTTAGTGAAGATTCCTTGAATAGAAAGACTAGAAATCTTCATCCGAGTCTACACTATGAAATCCGGGATCTGTTCTCCAATTCCTTCTACGATTTGGTATATTTTAAATTACAGGAGCGAATGTCGTTTGTCCTCCATGAATCCTGACTATTCTTGGGAATTTTCTTTACTCGGACACGGGAATCGAATCCGGGATTTCATGCCAAGTAATCTCATGAGATATCGAAGCCCTGCCTTCAAATAAGTAGGTATAAGTAGCATGGAAAACATGTTTAACGCCCATTTGCCCGTGACCACCATGGTGTCTAATTTGATGAATTCCGACAAATGAGATAGGTACTTGCCTGTCTGTCTGTCTAGTTAGTTTATTTTTATTCAACGTCGAAACGGTAGGTACCTAGACCTGAGTTCTATAGAAACTTATATGAAATAACGGGGTATAAAGTTATATTTCATTGTTGTCAAATAATAATAACATAATAACATAGGGCTAGGGAAGATTATTCGACTGCCGTCTGACCTTCCAACTCTAAGAGGAGAGCCTCATACGCCGATTCGCAGATGCACCAACTGCAGGTGAAGATAGCTAGCTTGAGCCGCGAAGAAACCTTGGTGGGAACCCAAAAACCACCCTAAGTTGTTTTAACTTTAATGGCTAACTTAACTATCAACAAGAAAAAAAAAAACTGGCACAAGAATCTTTATTTTTGAGCCTATTACAATGTTGTCACCCCAAAAAAAACAAAACTGTCATAAACATCAGCTTACAAGGCATTTTACTACATCTTGAAACAAAGTTGAACCTTTTTTATCAGCAGTTGGAACTGGTATCCCAGTTGAATATGATTAAGTCGGTGCACACCGGCGTAGGTACCTAAGTATGTTCGTGACCTGCCCACGGGCGATCGCGATGCCCGTTTTAATTCGCACAATAACGCACCGTGCGTTCGGGGCTGGTACCACACGGGGTGAAATTTATCGGGAACACATTTAGAATTTAACTGTTAGGCTAAAATAAATGGCTGTGCTAACCAATGGGTTGATTTTTTTTTTATAATTAATAAATATTCCACAACATTCTACACAACGCTATCTAGTAACCATGGTAAGCTTTTATAGCTTGTGTTATGGAATCTAGAATGCGGATAAACATACTTATATACTTTTTTTTTGTAAATACATACATAATATACATAGAAATACCCAGACTAATGCAAATAGCTATATTCATGCATATTTGCACTGAGTGGGGATCGAACCCGCGCCTCCTGCGTGGCAGTACCGCCACGCCACAGAGGCTGTCTGTTTTTCTAAGTTCTATTTCATCTGCAATCGGCTATTAGCCATAATCCGTAGACAGAGAAGAACAAAACGTTGTGTATTCAAAGTCTATGCCATAATCAGATATTTTCTGCCTTAGGATGGGATTGGATGACATTTCATCGAATCGTTGTATGTTGACAGAAACTTTTAATTTTTGACAGAAATTTTTAAACTATCGTGGTGTAAACTCATAGTTTTTATACTATTTCGGGACTTATCGCGATAAGATTTTTGGAACACTTACTGTTACCGGCATTTCGGGTGCGTTGTAGCATCCGTGGTCACGACTTGACTCTAGTCTAGGCTTGTTTCTCCTGTCCACCTTTGTTATTATTTACCACCTTTTTAGTCACGCAATATCACCTCGTGGATTCAGCAGATTCTTAGCAAGTTCATTGGTATGTTTGTTCAACTTTTCGCTGTATCTATATCATCTATAAATGGTATGGGTTGAGTAAGTAAGTATTCATACTATGAGAAATGTAGTCTACCTATATTGTACCTATATACCGAGGTGGCGAGTACAATTCCCGCGCTGTGAAAACCAATGAACATCTCTTTTTTTATTGGTTACAAGGTGCACAGAGGTATTACATCATGTCTCACCTGGTAATTTTTGCAGAACGAACGAAGCTCTGGTGCACGGTTTCGCCTCAGGGTTGGGAGGTGATACGACGGTCACTCCATAAAAAGCCAGCAAATCAATCAAAAGTATTAAACAGATAGATCCCTGGCTCCAAAGTGCAAACTTCGGACACAATCGGGAAATAAGAGGATAATGAATGTTGTATTAGTTGGAAAAATAATTAGATAAGTCTCTAGAGGTAAGTGATGTAGGTATACCTACCTATTCACTACATTGTAGAATCCATATTTCAAAATAAGTACTTAAGTTAAATTTGGATTTATGATGATATCTGCAATAAATATTATTTTGATTTTCAAAAATGACCACGTGTAGTGTTGGTAACGTATCCATCAGTCGTGAGAGCTCGCCGCCCCCCGTCCCATCGACATTCCTGCGAATTCTTTTCATTACAGCGACATTACCTAGCCAGAGTTCAATATGTAGGTAGGTACTTACCTACCTAGCGGTATACCTACCTACTTAATATATATTATATAAGTCCATACTCCATAATTTGGTACAGAGATGTAAGATATAAGCTGATAGGAGAACGTCATTTCGAAAATAGTCTTTCTGAAATTGTTTCTGTTTTCTGAGTTCAGAAGTAGGTACCTTACCTTTTCTTCGCGTGGCCGCTTATGACGGACTTGAACCGACTATATTATTTTTTTAAAATCTTTATTTTACTTGGGGGTTTTTATCCTTAATGGATATGCCAACCCCATCGTACCTTTCAATGTTATACAGGAACAATAATTTATTAAAGTGAGTAAACGCGTGGACTAAATTCTAAACCACACTGTCTAGGTTTAGCGTCTTCAGATTCTGAGGTGGAAGGTGTGCAAAAAACCATTTCCCTTGCATCTCGGCTGACTCCAGACCATTTCTGACCTCTGACATCTGAGTCACCTCCGTTGCGCCCTGTCCTCTTTCGCGGGTTTGGAGGGCCGGGAGTTCATTCCCGTTCAGTTGGTCAGTAGGTAATGTATGTTAGGAAAACTTTCATATATTCCTGCTAGTCAACAAGCTTTAGGGCATGCCGTAGTAGCGGTAAGACCCATCATGAGGGAGTGGCTAGAGAGGCCACACTCAGCCTCTCGTACCGCCTGACACAGATCAACACCGCACAAGGGTGCATCGGTCGGTATCTATGTTAGAAGCTGAAGGAGCCAAGTTTGCTCGGTATCTGTGTCACAAGCTGAATTGGGGGATACTTACAGCCTCTGTAGCGTGGCGGTAATGAACGCGAATGCCACGCAGAACGCGCAGGTTCGATCCCCGCGCATTGCAAATATTTGTATGAATGAATATGGCTATTTGCATTGGTCTGGGTGTTTCTATGTATAATATGTATGTATTTACTAAAAAAAAGTACCTAAGTATGTTTATCCGCATTCTAGATTCCATAACACAAGTTAGTTAAGCTTAGCATGGGTTTAGTCTAGATAGCGTTGTGTAGAATTTTATGGAATATTCGTGAGGATTTTCCGCACGTTGGTATAAGTATGTATAAAGTTTACATTTTATCAAAGAACAGGTAAACGAATTTGTCACTCATATGAAAAACGAAAGTGCACACGCGATTTCGAAACCACGAAGCCACACAAAGCATATTTCACACCACGCCATTACTGGCCATTACACCCGTTTATTCCTCAATTTCGGCCAAACACGGCTTACCATTTTACACTTCAGTAATTATATCAATTACACACGTGAGATAATAATGTCAATTGTTCATTTGCTCACGAAAACGTGAGTGGACGTGCTCGAGTCACTTGGGAATATGAAATGAGGGCGAGTATGAAAAGCTCTGCGCACACGCAGGCACGAGTTTGGGTATTCTGTGAAGATAATAGTTGTGTCCTTTGTAGGACGATGGGAATTTTGAAATCTACTTTTTTGTGTTTGTGGCTTACTCTCACTTTATTTTTATAATTTTGAGACAGTATATAAGTAGATACTTAGATGATTGATGATTCCATAACATTCTTGCGGTGGCGTGCGGTTTTAGTCGGTTCGAGTCCGACATAACCTCCCCTTCCGGCTCTGGCAGGGGAGGTAACCGAGGGGATTTCCGAACGAAAAAAAAGTTGTGTTATGGAATCAAGAATGCGAATAAACAAACTTATATACTTCCTATTATTTTGTAAATACATACATATTATACATAGAAACATCAAAACCAATGCAAATATTCATGCATCTACAATATCAGCACTGAGCGGGGATCGAACCCGCGCCTCCGACCGAACAGCTGCGTTCACCACCGCTATGCGGCAGATATTCATGCATATACAAATATTTGCACTGAGCGGGGATCGAACCCGCGCCTCCTGCGTAGCGGCTGCGTTCAATACCGCTACGCGACAGAGGCTGTCATAGAATAGGAGCTGCTCTACTCACGTATCACGGTACAACGGGAAAGGGAAAAGAAAAGGATGTAAATTTTTGGTACATTCTTACAAACCGTACAGAATTTCCGGAGCCCAGGGTTCGGTCTTCTACTCTTCCATTCCTTGATCTAGTTTATCTTGAGTTTCAGGGGAGCTCCTGTTGTCTAAGTACGAGGCTCGTCTAGTAACCAAGTGTGGCATGTCGGTAGCCCCTAAAATCATAGGGTTAGTCTTAGCTCCCATCGAAAACAGAACATATTTAAGAGGGAAACCCAAATCGTAGTGGCGCCTGAAGAACCTACCACTTCATATTCATATCTGTGGCGTGGCGGTAGTGAACGCGACTGTTACGCAGGAGGCGCGGATTCGATCCGCGCTCAGTGCAAATATTTGTATGCATGAATATGGCTATTGTGGGTGCTGGGTGTTTCTATGTATAAGGGAAGGTTCATATCTGAAGAAAAACACTTGACCGTTCACACTCAACCGATGTTACGTTAGTGCGTCGAGTGTGAACGGTCAAGTGTTTTTCTATACATTTGTCTGTTCTGGCGTTACGCGACCGATAATACGCGACGCAAGTTCCGTCAGATATGAACCTTCCCTTATAGGTATGTATGTATTTACAAAAAAAGTATCTAAGTATGTTTATCCGCATTCAAGATTCCATTAAAACAAGCTAGTTAAGCTATGCTTACCATGGGTCTAGATAACGTTGTGTAGAATGTTGTGAAATATTTATTTATGAGGATGTATGATATAGAATTGGCAATCAAATAACCAAATCAAAAAGTCCTACTACAGTTGTGTTTCAAAATAAGGAGGTATGTATACGCTAAACTACTTACTAACCAGCCGAACAAACGACTGATCTCAACAATGTGTCTACACGTTACCTTGTCAGCCGAAGGTCGGACCTGACCAGTAATTATATATAATTAGAGCTATCATCTGAGGAGCGTTGGCCTCGCTAGTCGAAAACAATGTCGGGTTCCATTGGCCCCGGAAGCGTTGATGACTTTTGTTAGCCATTAAATAAAAAACTAAAGCAAAAATATAGTGAACAAACTAAGCATTGGAAATTCGGAAAATGGCTAGGATTAAAATCGCTTCTTATTCAATGTCCGCTTGTAAATTTTTCAGATCGGTCTGGATGTTTTGTCTGGAACTCCACGTGATACTCCCTGGGCAACGGAGATGGCAGCGACTCTCTCACGCAGAGGAGACGCTGCCACCTACAACCAATTTCAGACGTGACGGAAGGCAGCAAGCTACACTGATGCCCTCCCCGTAGGTATCTCTTTGAAGCCTCGCTAGCAGAGAGCCCTGTTAAGTACAGGCAAGGGGCAAGCTGGATCTCCGACGGAAAATCCGTGAATGATTAAAGGTCCGCCGGAGTGCGAAGAAAATGCTTAATTGGGTAAGCTTTCACCCCGGTAATCGAGATCCGAGATAGCATGCGATTATGTACCTTTTTTTTTCGTGTGGAAATCCTCACGGGTACCTCCTTCGCCGGAGCTGGAAGAGGAGGTTATGTCGGACTCGAACCAACTAAAACCACACGCCGATTGAGAATCGTGGTGCTAGGCCGGAGGTGAGGTTGTCTTCGACATATCCCTCGCACTCCGGCCTTCCTCTGGAACCTACAAGCGGTTCGAGTCCAACATTACTACCTTCACTGGCCGGCGGGGCTGTTAAGTATCTGGAAGGATTTTCGCTCGAAAAAAAGAAACCTACTTGTCCTTGATGTTAGTATATTTGGTCAGTACCACGAAACTTGATAAAATGGCATTAAAAACAAAAAAAATACGAATGTAGCTGTATCGTACACCTAGATCTACTAAATTCAATAAATACTACGAAAAACTCGCACAACATTTTCTAACCTAGGAATTACTCGTACCTTTTAATATAATCGTGCACTGAACGCTTAGCAGATGGGTGGTTAACTTTTAACCTCCAATATTACTCCAATACAACTTTAACACAACACTTCTAGCACACTCTATTCCTATACACATAAGAGACAGTTTCCAATGTTGGGTACTCTAATAACTTGGTGGATTGTGTAGCTTACCTGTCAAACTGTCACCGCGTAGGAAGCAACCCAGGCGCATCTGTAAGGGTATTTATAATGAAATTATTTCGTGAAGTAAATCAGGCTATCTAGTTACTGAGTTAGTTATTATAATCGTATCGTGGTTTATGAAAATAAATGACGGCGGATGAAGGGGATAACGGGGTTTTTAACACTGCTTTGTTTACATGGAACTGTGTGTATGGTTGTATGGGGTTTATTATGATCTTACGGCATTACGATCGAGTCCCGGGTTCGAATCCTGGCCATTACGCTACCGACGTGAACCTACTAACACAAGCAATTTAGCTTAGCTGGAGGGGTTAGCGGGAATATTAGTAATTTCACTTTTAATATTATTTTTAAATAAAAAAAATCTTTGGGCCCAAGATATAGCTTCACCTGCTAACTGGTACACCAGCCAATTAACGGCCGAGGTACTCAGGATTTCCTCTTGGACTCGGGAGTAGCTCTCGTAAAAGTCAATATAAGCTACACCAGGAGTAGACAGCGCAATGTTTAAGTGTTGGATGCTACTCACTGATAACTCACTGAAAAGCCCGGCGCCGTGATTTTTTCATGTTGGGTCCAGATATTTGAAGAAGGTCCAATGGGGCTTGAAAATAAGGTCGAACGAGTGTTTTTGTGAAAGGGTCCATTCAGTCCAAAAACTGCGGTAGCCTAGGTGGTATGGGTAATGGACTGCTGAGACGAGGTCTCGGGTTCAATCCCAGGTTTACCATGGCACACACCAATGACTTTTCGATGCTTTTCGAAGTTATTTGTGTATTTATCGCAGGTTTATAAGTACCCGGTTAGTGGCAATAGGCTCGCCACCTCTTACATTGGGACCTAAACATAAACTGGCAAATGTGGGTGCTTGCACCTCTGCCTACACCTTCGGGGAATACAGGCGTGAGTTTATGTTATGTTATGTTATGTCCATTCAGTCCGACAGTAGACATACAGCCCAAGACAAAGGGCCCGCTAGACGGCAATAGGCTCGTAGTACGTCATGGGACCGAAAATCATAAGTGGCGAAACGTGGGTGCTAATACATCTATGCCTACCCCTTCAAGGATTTACAGACGTAAGTATATGGAGTCCAAAATAGGAGTATGTATCAAAGCAACTAACGGTACCTACGTAGCCTACTTAATTTAAACCCATTTTCCTGGCCCTCGAGTCTATCACAGATAATATGATGTTTATACTAAAGCTAAACCATTGCTGCATTGTGGTGATGCAGTCACTGCAAAATATCATAAAATTTTAGACTTAATTTCTATAAGCCTAAAGTCTAAAATGAAATGAAAACACCGTAAGACCTGGAACTCCCTGCCAGCTCACGTGTATCCTTCTTCCTACAGTCCCGGGTCCTTTAAGCGGGGCGTGAAAAGGCATCTAATGAGGCCGTCAAGCTAAGTGCGACCACTGTTAACATGGTAAATGTTTATGATGGTGACCTTTAGCTTAACATCAGGCGACTTTTTCTTCTTTTTTTACTATGCAAAAATTTATTTAATTTTGAACTTTATCTGCTTAATTTTGAACTTTAACTCTATCGCTTTAAAGTCTATTATTTAATACCATTTTTGCAGTGGCAGTGGCACCACAATTGCGTCGCTTTAGCAGGGGTTATCATCCTGTTCTACCAGTAGTTCGATAATTGAATTGTTAGGACAATTTTTTTCCAAACTGTTAGACTGTTCGGTGGTCGAACTGTTAGGACAAAAAATCCGAATTCCAATAGAACTCCGACGATCGATTTATTTGGTTTTTTTTTGTCCTAACAGTTCGACCACCGAAGTCAGTTTTTTTTATATAAGACACGTCAATTTGACTTCACCTCGCCTGATGTTAAGCTAAGGCAAAGTCTCGGAAAGATTCAAATTCAAAATTCAAATGGTCTATGCAAAATAAACTATTCTAGCCGTATCCTCATCTGTTAAAGTCCTAATCTTTTTTACAGCATAGGAAGCTGAGCTTAATCTACTGGCTATTTTGTCTATATGTGAACCCCACTGAAGTTTAGCGTCAATACTCAAACCTAAGAACACTGTCGATTCCGCAAGGCTCAACAATTGTCCATTGAGTTGCACATTGGTTTCTACCTGTGCAACATTAGGCAGAGTAAATTTAATACATTTCGTTTTGTTCTCATTAAGGCAAAGATTATTTATATTAAACCAAGAGGGTCACCATGCTAAACATGTACCATGTTAACAGTGGTGGCACTCAGCTTGACGGCCTCATTAGATGCCTTTTCACGCCCCGCTTAAAGTACCCTGTAGGAAGATGGAAACACGTGAGCTGGCAGGGAGTTCCAGGTCTTAGTGGTGCGGCATAGGAATGAGTCACTGAAAAGCTTGGTTCTTGCAGGTATAGTCTAACAGTTTGAACAAAAATTGTCCTAATAGGTCGATTATTGAACTACTGGTAGGACAGGATGGAATAAGCGTTTAGCAGAATTGAGTCACTGATTTTTTTTATGATAACCGTTTATACGTTAAAAGTTTATAGTTTGTATCAAATCTATCTAAGTACCTAGGTAAGGATGTAGGATAGATATCTTTGCCACAGTTAAAATTGAAAGTAGGTACGTAAGGTAAAACCAACAATGATCATTTATCAGGGTATCTGATCCCGACACGTGCCGTCACGATTTTCAATTTACGCCGACCTCCTTGTAAGTTTGCTTACCATTTGTCTTGTATAGGCAGGAACCTACCTAAATATGTGATATGATGGGTAAAAAATAGTTGCCATATTTTTCTGATCGTTCCGTTCAGCAGTGTTGTGATGTGGCGTGGCGGTAGTAGGCGCGAGTTCGATCGGGGTGCGGGTTGGGTAACCTCCACGTTGGCCTTTCCGTTTCTTCCCCCTTTGGACTACGGTCCTGGGGAGCGGAAGCGGAGGGGCTGGTGCATCCTGGACAACGGCTAACAGACTCCCACCTTGGGAGTTCTGTTGGCCGTTGACAAATAACCCAACGGCCGACCTCATTGTACGAGGAGGTCGTGGGATGGCGGGCCTGCAAGGCCCGCGGGAAGGGATCCGTAGGATCCCTTCTATTCAAACAGCCCTTTTGAGGGCTAGCTGACCCAGAGGGGGTCGTGGGATGGCGGGCCTGCAAGGCCCGCGGGAAGGGATCCGTAGGATTCCTTCCGTTCAAACAGCCCTTTTGAGGGCTAGCTGACCCAGAGGGGGTCGTGGTATGGCGGGCCTGCAAGGCCCGCGGGAAGGGATCCGTAGGATTCCTTCCATTCAAACAGCCCTTTTGAGGGCTAGCCGACCCAGACGGGGTCTTGGTGTGGCGGGGCTTCAAGGCCCGCGGAGAGAGATCCGGTTCCCGCTAGTCGCTCCCAGTATCCCTCTGCTCTCAGAGGGGACAGGGGAGAGGCAAGGGTTCCGTGAGATCCAGGGACGGGTCGGTCCACTGCTCGCGCAGGGGCCGACAGGCACTCGTGCCACCGTCGGTGTTGGGAGAGTTGGCTGCTCCCCCGCGTCGCGTAACCTCCTAGATATCGACAACGATCTGAGTGCTAGCCACGCTCGGTACGCCGGTATCCTGGAGGCCGCGGGGCTTGCCTTAATTGGCCGGCCCGCGACAAGGAAAAGTCTCTAAAACCCGACAGCGAAGTCGTTTAAAACCTGTGGACACCAGGGGACCTCCACAGTATGTACCCCGCTTCTCGGAAAGAGCGTCACCCGGGAAGTGTAACCTTTCGTCTCATGCTCGTGGGAACATTTATGAACTCTATTATCCATAAAAACCCCCCCTTACCAAGCGAAATAGTCTGCGCGGAGGTCGCGCAGCGCCACGACGCGGAGGTCGCGTCACCAACTGCGGCGGTGTCGGAAAACTTCGATACCGCCACCGAGAAGAGCAGGGCGAACAGCCCGGTGGGTCTGCAGACCCGGAAATCTGCACGGAGGAGGAACGGCGATAGGATAGTTCCTCCTCCACGGAGGGCTGAGACTGACACGGCGGTCACAGTGACCGACTCGTCCTCCACTGACAGCAGCGGGAGCGAAAATTCCCCCCCTCCCAAGGCTGCGATGATCGGCAGGGGGAAAACGCGGGGTGGCAAGAGAGCTACCCCTCAAACGTCCTCCTCACGGGTACCGGCCCTGAGGGACGCGGAAGTGCCGCCGAGCCCCTCCACCTCGGCGGCGCCCATGCCTCGTACCGACCCTACTTCTAGGGAGGTACTGGAGGCTCTGGAGACCGTGATGGGGAACCGTGCTGGGTCCCTGGGGCCGGAGGAGATCCGGCTGCGACAGGCGACGACGCGCCTCGTCGATGAGTTTGGCCTGCTGAGAGCGGAGCTGGCTGAGTCGCGCAACGACCGGGCTCAACTAGGCAGGCGGCAGGTCGAGCTCATCGAGAGCTCTGAGCGGCAGGCGGCAGAGTACCGCAAGGAGATGGCCAAGATGGCGGCCGAATTCGCGGACCTGCAGAAGGTCGTCGCCGGGCTGCCGGAGGTGCGCGTCACGCGGTCGGCGCGGCGGAAGCCAGTCGCGCAGCCGGCGGGGCCGAAGCCGCCGGCTCGGCCAGCATCCCCGGCGCGGTCGGTGTCGCCGGTGCGGTCGAGGTCGCCGCTGCGGCCGGAGTCGCCGGTGCTAATGCCGGCCCAGCCTGCGGACCCGCTGGCGGCCGTCGTGGCCGCTCTGGCCGCCATGGAAAGGCGGCTGGAGGCAGCGCAGGCGGCGCAGGAGGCGCGGCAGGCGGCGCACGAGGAGCGGACAAAGTGTGGATTAGAGGCCATCATGGACTCTATCCGCCGTCCGCCTCTAGCGCCGCCTGCAGGGTATGCCGGGGCCGTTAAAAGAGGTCGCCCAGTAGCGGTCGGGACCCCGCAGGAGTCGGCCAGCAGACCATCCGCTGCGCCTGTGGCTCCGGCCGCTCTCGCTGTCGCCGTGGGAGTCGAGGGGCCTGGGGTTGCGCAGCCCGCTCAGCCCAGGGGCAAGGGAAAGGGGAAGGGCAAGGGGAAGACGTCCTCTGCCCCAGCCCCAACCCCAGCCCCGACACCGGCCTCGACTCCAGCTTCAGCTCCGGCTCCGGTTGCCTCCACGAGCTCCTCCCCGGCAGGGGGTTGGGAGATGGCCGGCGAAACGCGCAAAAGGCGGAACGCCAAGCGTAAAGCAGCCAAAAAGGCCAGGAAGGCCCAGGCTGCCGCGAAGGGAGCGCCGGGAAGGCTGCGCGTCCCCCGCACCACGGCTGTCGTCTTGACGATGACGCCGGAGGCTGCGGAGAGGGGCGTGCAATACCCCGACCTGGTGAGGCGGGCCAGAGGCCTCATAGATATGAGGTCTCTTAAGCTGGCGAAGCCCCTCCGAGTCACGGAGACTCGGACGGGGGCCCGCCTCATCCAGGTCCCTGGCGCCTCCAGCGGTCCCCAGGCTGATGCCATAGCGGCTCAGCTAAGGGAGACGCTGGACGCAGCCGACGTCCGGGTGTCCAGGCCCATCAAGTGCGCAGAACTGCGCATTTCGGGCTTGGACGACTCCATCACGGCCGAAGAAATTCGGGCCACCGTGGCGGAGGCCGGGGGCTGCCCCCTGGAGGCGGTTAAGGTCGGAGCAATACGCTACGGCCGTCGCGGACAGGGGGCGGCAGTTGTCGGCTGCCCCATCGCGGCAGCTCAAAAGGCTGCCGATCGGCGGGTCCTCGTGGTGGACGGCGTTGTTGGGGTGCGGGCACAGCTCCTGCAGGCTCGACCGGCCAGGTGCTTTAGGTGCCTGTCGGTCGGGCACGTGGGGGTGCAGTGCACGGCGGAGGTGACGGTCGGCGACCGCTGCTTCCGTTGTGGCCAGCCCGGTCATAGGGCCGGTGGTTGCGAGGCTCCGCTGCACTGTTTCAGGTGTGCGGCGGGGGGCAAACCGGCCGACCATCGGGTTGGCAGCAAGGCCTGCACCGGAGGGGAGCCGAAGCCACGAGGCGGGCGTTCCGCCGATAGTTCGCAGCGGGATGCGGAGATGGTTCCATAATGGATCCCCAGCTCCGCATCCTGCAGGCGAACGTGGGCCACGGTGTCGATGCTCAGGCTCTTCTGCTCCAGAGCATGGCACAGTGGTCCATACACGTCGCCGCTGTCGCCGATCCGTACACCCACCGGCCCCCCGGGCCTGCCTGGGTGGTCGACCTGGATGGATCGGCGGCACTGGTGCGTAACGCCGCTGCGGGTGCCTCTCCCTTTGTGGTGATCGCAAGGGAGCATGGCATCGTAGCGGCGCGTGTGGGGGAGATTGCGGTCGTGGCCGTCTACTTCACGCCGGCATCACACCGACGCATAGGGCAGTATCGGCAGTCGCTGGAGCGGCTGACCGACGTCGTCAATGCCTGTCACCCTCGCCCGGTTCTTGTGCTTGGGGACTTCAATGCCTGGTCTGAGGCTTGGGGGTCCCGGCACACGAACCCGCGAGGTAGGGCTCTGGAGAGCTGGGCCGCTACTCTCGGTCTGGTTCTCCAGAATCGCGGGGCCGAAGCCACGTTCTGGGTGGCGGAGCGCGGGGCGAGTTCGATCGTTGATCTCTCATTCGCGAGCGCTTCGCTGTCGCAACGTGTGCGGGACTGGCGTGTTGTCGTGGAGGTGGAGACACTGTCGGATCACCGATACGTTCGGTTTGATGTCTCCCCTCCCGAGAGTGATGCGCCGGTCACACCGGCCCCACGTGAGCCGCGCTGGGTGCTTAGGGGACTGAATAGGGATGCTCTCCTGGAAGCCGCCTCCGTGCAGGCCTGGGCCATGGTGCCGGATAGGCCTGACGACATTGATGACGAGGCGGCGTGGTTCCGGGAGGCCATGACTGTTGTCTGCGATGCGGGTATGTCTAGGGCTCCAGCCTATAGTCCGAGGCGCCGGGTCTACTGGTGGACTGCGGAGATCGCGAGGCTGCGTCAAGCCTGCGTGATCGCGCACCGCCGGTGGGCCAGGCTCCGTAGGAGGCGTAGCCGTCCCGCAGACACAGATCCCCTAGTGGCGGAGTTGCAAGAGGGATACAGGGAGGCCAGGAATGCCCTCCGAGCGGAGATCAAGCGGTCCAAGGCAGCTTCCTATAGGGAGCTGCTGGAGACACTGGAGCGGGACCCATGGGGGCGGCCTTACCGCTTGGTAAGAGGAAAGCTGCGCCCCCGGGCCCCTCCCCTGACCCAGGTTCTCGAGCCGGCTCTGCTTGGAGGAGTGGTGGCATCCCTGTTCCCGGCGCGGGCGGAACACGTTCCGCCGCAGATGACTCCGCCACCTCGGTCGCCTGATGCGCCCGGCGTGGTTATTGACGACGACGTGCCCGAGGTCACTTGGGTAGAACTAGAGCTGGCGGTGCGACGGCTTAGAGCCAAGAAGAACACCGCCCCGGGACCCGACGGCATTCCAGGCCGTGCGTGGGTCCTAGCTCTAGGAGAAGACGGTCTCGAACCCCGACTGCGAGGGTTCCTCAGCGCATGCTTGGAGCGGGGCCAGTTTCCGAAGATGTGGAAGACGGGGAAACTGGTCCTCATCCGCAAGGACGGACGCCCGGCGGACGAGCCGTCCGGGTACCGGCCCATAGTGTTGCTCGACGAGGTGGGCAAGCTCTTCGAAAGAGTGATTGCCAAGCGCCTCGTCGAGCACCTCTCTAGAGTGGGGCCGGACCTAGCGGACACTCAGTACGGCTTCCGCCGGTGGCGTTCCACTGTGGATGCCATCATGCGCGTGAGGACTCTGGCGGAGGATGCGGTTGCCCGGGGCGAGGTGATGTTGGCGGTGTCCTTGGACATCTCCAACGCGTTCAACACCTTGCCCTGGAGTTGCATCAGGGAGGCGCTCGTGTACCACGATGTGCCTCTCTACCTCCGCCGCATAGTCGGGGCGTACCTGACGGAGAGGGCCGTCATCTACCCAAGTGCGACCGGCGTCGGTAGGCGTGAGATGTCGTGCGGTGTCCCACAGGGATCGGTCCTGGGGCCGCTCCTGTGGAACATCGGATACGACTGGGTGCTTCGCGGTGAGCTCGCGTTCGGTGCCACCGTCACGTGCTACGCGGACGACACGCTAGTGACGGTGAGTGGCGCTACACACCGCGAGGCGACCCAGAGGGCCACGACCGCTGTTGCTCAAGTCGTGGATCGGATCCGGCGGCTGGGTCTCGAGGTGGCTCTGCACAAATCCGAGGCCTTGTTCTTTCATGGTCCTCGGCGCAGGCCACCCCCGGGATCCAGCTTGACAGTAGGAGGTACTCCCATCGACATCAAGCCCCGGCTGAAATATCTGGGGCTCGTACTTGACGGTCGGTGGGACTTCGGAGAGCACTTCCGAAGTCTGCGCCCCAAACTGTTGGTGTCAGCTAACGCGCTGATGCGGCTGCTGCCCAACTTGAGGGGCCCAGAGGACTCCTGCAGGAGACTCTACGCGGGTGTCGTGCGGTCCATGGCCCTGTACGGGTGCCCCGTGTGGGCGGACGCCCTGCAGGCCAGGTTCGTGCAACTGCTGCATGCTCCGCAGCAGACGATGGCCTGCAGGGCCATTAGGGGGTACCGCACGATATCCTTTGAAGCGGCGAGTCTCCTAGCCGGATCGCCACCGTGGATCCTGGAAGCGAGATCCCTTGCGGCACTGTATCGGTTCCGTAAGGAGGCGCGGGAGCGGGGATACGATCCCGAGCCCGAAGACATTCGGGCCGAGAGGTCCCGGCTCCACGGGATCATGGTGGCGGAGTGGGAGCGACGACTTGAGCAACGACGCGCAGGGCATGCCGTCATAGAGGCGGTAAGGCCCATCATGGGGGAATGGCTCGAGAGGCCACATGGCAGCCTCTCGTATCGACTGACGCAGATTATCACCGGGCACGGGTGCTTCGGGAGATATCTGTGTCGGATCGAAAAGGAGCCAACGTCCGAGTGCCATCACTGCGACGCGAGCGAGGACACGGGGCTGCACACGCTCACCGAGTGCCCGGCATGGGCCGAACCGAGGCGGGAGCTAGTGGCGGCCCTGGGAGTGAGAGTTCTCACCCTCGCCACCCTGCTCACAGCAATGGTCCGCTACGCGGACGCGTGGGCGGCCGGCGTCTCCTTCAGCGAGCAGGTAATGGTCGTGAAGGAGACGGCGGAGCGGGAGAGGCGGCGCGAGCGAGAAAGACTCGCGGATCGCGCCGCCCGCGCGCGCAGGCAACTCGGGCGTCGGAGGGCACTGACTGACCTCCGTCCCCCATGAGCGCGGGCCTGGGGGTGACGGGTGGAGCCGCCTGTCACCCCAGCAGAAGCAGGCCACGGCGGCGGCGCGCTGGATAGCGCGCCTCCCCATTCCGGGGGCGAGTTGGGGACACCGTTGTCCCCCCTCCTGAGGAGGGCCAGACCGTTAGGGATGGCCCTGGGTCAGCCGGGGTGCGAGGGATATGTCTTTGACAACCTCACCTCCGGCCTAGCACCAAGACCCACAGTCGGCGTGCGGTTTTAGTCGGTTCGAGTCCGACATAACCTCCCCTTCCGGCTCCGGCAGGGGGGGTATCCGTGGGGATTTCCGCACGAAAAAAAAAAAAAAAAAAAAAAAAAAAAAAAAAAAAAAAAAAAAAGGCGCGAGTTCGATCCCCGCTCAGTGCAAATATTTGTACGCATGAATATGCTATTTGCGTCGGTCTTGGTGATTCTATGTAAAATATGTTATGTGATGTAACAATCATTTTTAAACATTGATTTTTGATAACTCCGCCCAAACAAAAATAGCCGAATTGGTCAGGCATTCCCCCTGTAAGGGAAAGATTGCGGGTTCGAGTCCTGCCCGAGAAGATTCTTTTTCTATGTATCCGATAATTATAAGTATCTTTATCCGCATTCTAGATTCCATAACACAAGCTTGTGTTGTACTATGTTGTGTTTTTTTTTATCTATCATCCATACCATGATCGAAATAGACCACAGTCCAGGAACGAACCGGAGCTGGAATCATCTTTATCATTGATACTTACAGTGACCAATTTTTTAAATTAGGTCATTTTGACCGAACCCCCAGCTGCTATTTAATTTAATGTCAAAATTTTAGATACCTCTCGTTTGATTTTTAAAAAGTTATTGATGTCATTTTACTCTTTAGGGAACGTACTTTCGATATCAGTTTAAAGTTTTTTGATATCTGTAATAGTTACGGAATAATCGCCTGGACACACTTAACGATTACACCCTGTATAGCTATTTTTAGTATCCTATTACGTTAGGTGGAACCGAAAAGAATAGTTGGCGAAATAAGGATGTAATTACATCTCTGTCTACCCTTATGGGGATCTATAGGCGTGAATATAGTACAGTACAATAAAAAGTATCGTATTGTATTCTATCTCATAAGAAAAGGAAAGCAATCCACCACTGTCTATCGATTATTTCAGTGTCACGGCGCAGACGCTACGTATGGTCCAATAGAGTAGTAAATTCTCGCTATCTGCGCGCGCGCAGATCGTGAACGATCCAGAATTTGTGTGACTTAGTTAGGATTATTTTGATTAACTCCCATCTATTTCATTTTCTTACTATACTGTTTATTATATAAGAAAGTTTAGTAGGATGTTTAGTACTCAGTACTTAGCCAGAACAGCGGAATACACACGTCTTAATAATGCTATTTAGATTTTTGTTTTGTCGAGTCAGTAAATTCTTCGATTTTCAAGCGGGTTTTAGTACACATTTTTGTTCCAATTCGTCAAGTCTGTAAACAGTGCTAAATCGTAAAGTCTCAAGATTCGAGTCTTAATTCTTGTGTAGGTACCTAATTTTCTTGTAGACATAATGACGCCTTAAAAGTTTTTCATTAATTCTCAGTTTTTTTTCATGAACACAGATGAGACTTTTATTGTTTACTGACTAGGTACCATAACACTGACCTTCAAGATAACCGTTTTATTAGGTTTGATTTTTTCTAGATAAAACTTAAATATATGATATAATTCAAATCAATTTAGATGGGAAAATTTTTGTGACCGGTCCACGTGGGATTTGAGAATGCTTTTTTGACCACTAAACCACCAGACCTACACCCGAACTACTCCAAATCTATGCTCTCTTCTTTGATCTCTCGATCCATTTGAATTAATTAGCATACTAAATGCCTAAAAATTCATTAAAATATTTTTGCCGAGCCGAACCGAAATTACTAATATTCCCTCTAACCCCTCCAACTAAGCTAAATTGCTTGTGCTAGGGGTGGGTTCACGTCGGTAGTGTAATGGCCAGGATTCGAACCCGGGACCTCTTGATCTTAAGGTCCAACCACTAAGCTACTAACATTACTTACAGTGTAATAAATAAAAATTCCCAAATAAAGAAACACCAAAGCGGGACGATACCTTTTCGGCCAGGCGTGAGCCCGGTCACAGCTAATACGTTATAGCGACGTCGACAATCGAGTAATGAGAGAACGATCATGAAGTGTGATCACGTTACACGGACTAAGGGTCTAAACTAAAAGGAGTCGTAATTTCGTAAAAGAATAGAAAGTACTACTTTGTTTAGTACAGTCAGCGTCAGAAATATCTTGACAAGAATGTCTCAAAATGATCTTACAAGGTATTAAGAGGACTTACTATCATTTGTTTCTCCATAGTACTGTTCTCCCCCCTTTTCCTCCCTGAATATTGCTTCTAGAACAATATTTTTACTTTCGTAAAATCAAGATCTTCTGTACGCATGTCCCTGTTATTTTATTTTTGTCGGCAGTCAATAAAATAAGAGAATAATGATCGTCTAAAGATGATAAAAAATGACTAATTCTTACCGGCATGTTTGGAGGACTACCAGACAAATTCGACAAGGTTTTAACGTTATAAAAAATAACAGGAACATGAATACGCTATTTCCTAATAAAACAGTGTCAAAAATATTTAAGGCGGCGTAGTTTTACGATACGAAACCTCGATTTTGCCCAAAAAAATTATGATAACATCGGTCTGAGCTGCGGCTATCCTTATCGCACTCTCCGGGGACAGAAGTGATGGGGGCGACGGCAATAGTGGCGTTCAATTGACAGGTTCAGGATTACTCGCTAGCTTTCCTAGCTAGCGAGTAATCCTGAACCTGTCAATTAATCCTTTTAGGTTTAAGTCCTCTTAAGAGCAAATAATTAAGGTGTGTGTGCCGGGGTGCGAGAGATATGCTTTCGGCAATCTCACCTCCAGTAACCAAACGGCGTGCGTTTTAGACGATTCGAGTCCGACATATAACCACCTTCACCGGCTCCGTGGGGGTGGTATCCGTGGGGACGATTCGCACGATAAAAAAAGGCGTGTAAACGTGTCCACACCTTTTTTATCGTGTCCATGTAGCTCAATTGATCATAGCATTCCCTCTAGGGTCTGGTCACGGGTTCAAGCGGCCCGTCTTGAACTGGATGTTCGCTTTTTCTAATCTAAATAGATAGGAATAGCATAACTAACTTTTACTCTCGCGTTGCATGATATACAATAACAATAACGGGAATGTAGATGAAGAACCTACTACCGTGAGGTAGTAGGTTCTTCATCTACATTCGACTAGGACTCGAAGACAGCGGGCGTGCACTACGGCGCCAGTCAGCCTGTGACCATGGCCGGTGTAACCTGGTCGTAACGTCAGGCAATCAAAGGCACCTATGTACCTATACCATGATCGCGTTAATTCCCGTTATTGTTAAGGAATAGCATACCTACCAATATACTAATTGCTTTCAAATTTCATTACCTACATTCTGAGCAATGTAATCTATGGATCGATCGTTCGATTATATCGATTATGTAAAGTGTATCAGCACCAGACATCTCTAACATAGTCTCTAATGTCCCCTTGCTACCCTCCCTTCCCCCCACCGGAACTGGTGGTACTATCAGCCAACGACATACCTATTATCTAATTCATATTAATGGATATATTATCGTGATTGTACTTTTGTGTACGAGTTTGTCTAATATTATATAGGTACTAATCTGATCAGGTCCTCGATTCTACTAAAGCTGAACCACTGTGGTGCCGCAGCGAACGCATAAAAGGCATTAAATATTAGACTTTAACTTACTTACGACTTAAAGTTCAAAATCTTCTTCTTATATCGTGGCGATGGCGCCTCGGCCCTCAAATTATCTTCTCCCAGTGTGCTGCCACCTGTATGGCGTTCTCTTCACGCAAAAACCGCGCCTTGTCGTGGAGTTGCGGATAACAGCCCGTGATACCATACCATACCATGGCGTTCTCGGAGGCGCACATGAGGTTCTGCGGTGTACATGTGTATGGACATTTAGCACATGTCAATAGATGGGCCATTGTCTGTGGAGTAACTCCACATTTACATCGCAGGTCCGCCCCCTCCGAGAACCCCCATCTGGCCCGGCATTCCTTACTTTGGCCAACCCGAGTCCGGAGTCAAAAATCAAAATCAAAATCAAAAATAATTTATTTTGCATAGACCATTAAATCGGCACTTACAAAACGTCAACATAAAGTAAATATTAAATACTAACTAATACTAGTAAATGGACCACCGGTTCGAAACGCGGCCCAGACCTGAGAAGACTCCGGCAAGAAACTCAGCGGGCTTTTTTTTTTTTGGTCTATTTACAAAACATTTACTTAGCCTAAAACTTATGGTCTAGATACAATGTTTTGCTTGAGTAGCACAGCAGAGCGAACAGCTCATTTCCAAGCTTGTTTATCATTTAAATATTCTTGGATTTTATAATAGCCTTTCTGGCACAGTTTGCTCTTTACTGTATTTTTAAATTTATTAACAGGTAAATCTCTGATTTCATTAGGAAGCTTGTTAAAAAAGCGAATACAGTTGCCCTGGAAAGAATTACTTATTTTATGGAGTCTGCTATGACAAACTACAAGATTGCTTTTATTTCTAGTATTTATATTGTGCCTGTCACAAAGTCTTGGAAATTTTGCAATATTTTTCCTGACATACATTAAGTTTTCGAAAATGAATTGTGACACTACGGTTAGAATATTCATCTCTTTAAACTTATCTCGGAGGGAGACTCTTGGGCCCAAATTATAAATAGCTCGCACAGCCCGCTTTTGCAAGACAAATATCGTGTTTAAATCTGCGGAATTACCCCAAAGGAGAATTCCGTTGCTCATAATACTATGAAAATAGTTGAAATAAACTATTCTAGCCGTATCCACATCTGTTAAAGTCCTAATCTTTTTTACAGCATAGGAAGCTGAGCTTAATCTACTAGCTATTTTTTCTATATGTGAACCCCACTGAAGTTTAGCGTCAATACTCAAACCTAAGAACACTGTCGATTCCGCAAGGCTCAACAATTGTCCATTGAGTTGTACATTGGTTTCTACCTGTGCAACATTAGGCAGAGTAAATTTAATACATTTAGTTTTATTCTCATTAAGGCAAAGATTATTTATATTAAACCAATGGACCACTCTTTTGATTGCACCATTCACTTCGTCATAATTATCGTGTTGCCTTTTAATTTTGAAAATTAACCAAGTATCGTCAGCAAATAAAATAATACTATTATTGTCCCTTACATAGTAGGGAAGGTCATTTATGTAAATTAGAAATAAAAATGGTCCAAGTATCGAACCCTGCGGAACGCCCAACGAAACCACAGATCCTGCTGAACATGTACCGTTAACATCGACCCTCTGAATTCTATTGTTCAAATATGAAGTCAGAAGCTCGAGAGCCTTGTTCCTTATTCCGTAATGTTCTAATTTCCTGATTAATGTGTAATGGTGAACGCAATCGAAGGCCTTGGATAGATCACAGAAGACACCTAGAGCATCATGCTTATCCTCCCAGGCTTCGTAAATACAATTTAACAGTTCTACACCAGCATCCGTAGTCGAACGTCCCTTAGTAAACCCAAACTGTTTATCATGAAACAATTTGTTTTCACCAAAATGGGTCAGCAACTGTCCTAGAATTAGTTTCTCAAATACTTTACTCAAGGTTGGCAACACAGAAACGGGTCGGAAATTCGAAGGATCTGTGGCGCTGCCGGCCTTGAACAAAGGTATGTCTTTGCTATATTTCATTAAATCAGGAAATGTACCACTGTTGACACAGTCATTAAACACAGTTGCTAGATGGGGAGCAATGACATCAATTATACTTGCCACAGTTTTGACTGATAATCCCCATAGATCCGCGGTCTTTTTAACATCAATTGTTTTAAACGCTTTAACGATGTCCTTGCTATTAACAACCGTGAATACGAACGTGTTCTGACACCTGTTTGTTGATTCTACAAGCAATCCTCAGCGGAAATGGAAGACGACTGAAGAGTTTTGGTTGTAGTGGAAGCTATATTTGCGAAGAAATGTTCAAACTCTGTCGCAACCTCTAAATCCTCCGTGACATGGCGATCTTCTATTTTTAAATGGAAATCTCTTACAGTTGATGAAGATTTCCCACATTCGGAATTTATTATATTCCAAGTAGTCTTAATTTTATTAACAGAATTGGTTATTTTCTTCCTAATGAAGTTTGATTTCGCAAAGGAACAGGCTCGCTTAAATACTTTTGAGTAATTTTTAACATTTTGCCCTGGAACAGATGGAAGTCTGTTTAAGACTTCCATCTGTTCCAGGGCAGATCATGTCCAGGCGGGAGTTCCTCCGAAAGCGGGACAAAAGGGGATTGGTAAGTTCAAAATTAAATGACTTTTTGCAGAGTGAATGAAAAAGTGTAATGAAACTTTTTGTACGTCAACATCTTTCTGACGCTGACTGTACAGTAAATAAAAAAATAAATAAATATTCCACAACATTCTACACAACGCTATCTAGACTCATGGTAAGCTTTAATAGCTTGTGTTACGGAATCTAGAATGCGGATAAACATACTTTAAAAAATTTGTTTTTGTAAATACATACATAATATAGATAGAAACACCCAGACCAATGCAAATAGCCATAGTCATGCATACAAATATTTGCACTGAGCGGGAATCGAACCCGCGGCTCCTGAGGCCACAGAGGCTGTCAGTGGGCGGCCTTATGACATCACTGGAAGCGAATATTTCCAGGCTACCTTGGGATGGACAGCAATGTGGTAATTAGATAGATACAATGTGTATTAACTACTAAATACTACAAGGAGAGAGAGAGAGAGAGAGAGAGAGAGAGAGAGAGAGGAGAGAGAGAGAGAGAGAGAGAGAGAGAGAGAGAGAGAGAGGGAGAGACAGAGAGAGAGAGAGAGACAGAGAGAGAGAGAGAGAGAGAGAGAGAGAGAGAAAAAAGAAAGCACGCACTGGTTCTGTTGTGATTTTTTAATGATTTTATTTGTTTCAAAATCGAAAAAAGGTTTAGCCAAATAGTACTTTTTTATTCCAATGTGTTATGTGCCTGGAGTAGTACTGTGTGTGGGGTTTTCGGCTTCGGGAGCGTTCTCCTTTCACTCTGTAGGTTATCTAAATATAAATGCTATTTTGTTTACAAGCTGAATACTAAGCAGGTGGTTTCTATTTCTGAAGCATTATACCTAGGCCTACGGATGTTTATAAACTATCATTAGGTATATAATTTACTAGCTTTTGCCCGCGGCTCCGCCCGCGTAGATGTCGGTTATCGCGACCAAACATTGCCTATATCCTTTCTCGAGGTCTAATCTACCCCTATTCCAAATTTCATCAAAATCGGTTCAGTCGTTTAGGTGTGAAAGCGTAACATACAGATAGACTGACAGAGAGAGTTACTTTCGCATTTATAATACTAGCTTTTGCCCACGGCTCCGCCTGCGTGGATGTCGGTTATCGCGACCGAACATAGTATATGTCCTTTCTCATGGTCTAATCCACCCCTATACCAAATTTCATCAAAATGTGTTCATTGGTTTAGGCGTGAAAGCGTAACATACAGACAGACAGAGATACTTTCGCATTTATAATATGTACTAGCTTTTGCCCGCGGCTTCACCCGCGTGGATGTCGGTTATCGTGACCAAACATAGCCTATGTCCTTTCTCGAGGTCTAATCTACCCCTACTCCAAATTTCAACAAAATCGGTTCAGTCGTTGAGGCGTGAAAGCGTAACAGACAGACAGAGTTACTTTCGCATTTGTAATATTAGCGCAGTATAACGAGTGATCATGAATCGTTAGACTGTGATATTAGTAAGGAAATAAAGATTATATAATAGCTGATAACTAGATAGGCATTTAAGTGAAATATTTGATGTTATGATTACGTACAATCAGCATCAGAAAGATATAAACAAGGTGCTCAAAATGATCTGTGGTTTTCCCACTTTTTGTTGACGAATTGTTGTGATATTGATAAAAACCTTTAGTTCGGAAAATAATACAATTAAAATCAATAAAACATTATTCAACAAAAATCAACAAAGTTTGATTTGTTGCTTAGAGATCATTTTGAGACTTTGTAGTCGAGATATTTCTGATGCCGACTGTACTTACCTATCACAATTGTGTACGTACTCGCATTGTACCTATACCTACGTAATTATTTTATAAAATATAGTATAGATTGTTGATATTTGAAAGAAATTAGATTAGATTTAAAATTATATCTCATGATTTTTCTGATTTCTATCGATTTTTATGTCCTACTAAGTAGGTAGGTACTTAGATGATTTTAATTATTAGATTATCTGATTTTTGTAATGATAAAATGGGACACTTTATTAGACTATTTGTATCTGCTCTAATATCAGCTGTTGTTAACAAAAACAGTTTTTCTTATTTTAATAAACTTGTGTGTTGTTCAGGAATGACTTGATTCTGGCGTTTGACGATTATATTATATCTTCACGCAAGCCTCCGGCCTAGCACCGCGACCCACAGTCGACGTGCGGTTTTAGTTGGTTCGAGTCCGACATAACCTCCCGGCTCCGGCAGGGGAGGGATCCGAGGGGATTTCCGCACGAAAAAAAAGTATAATTTTAGTAAACAATCTGTCCTCAGTTTTAGTATAACTAAGCGTGATTCAGAAGGCTTTTAAAAGGAAAGCAACGCACGCAACATCAGAGGAGTTGCGTGTGTCCATGGGCGGCGGTGTTCGCTTACCATCAGGCGATCCATCTGCTCGTTTGCCTCCTTATTCCATAAAAAAAGACTATCGTTCTGGAATACGGGCGTAATTTTTTTTTAACCCGACTGCCGTAGGAAGGATGGTATTGTTTTTCGAGACTATGTATGTATGTATATCCATTTATTTGGCACGGCCTACAGCCTGAACGGCTTGACGGATTTCGACATGTGAGGTGTCATTTGATTCGTCGTGATTGTGTGAGTGACACTAAGTTCATTAAAATTTCTATAAAATCAAAATGGTGGTTTTTGGCGCCAAAACGTATGTTGTTAAAAATATTTTTGACTCAAACTTATTAGTAAATGTCTTTTTGTGCAAAAAGCTCAGTCGAACATCACCTTAACGGTCGCGTGTTGCGTGTTCGAGTCCTATCAACCGGCAGTTGTATCTGCTCACGTTATCTCCGCCGGTGCTGTAGATGTGCACTGAACACCGATACCATCGTGGGCCACAAAACACCAGGGACTTGGCTGCTTTGCTGGTGTTGAGCTTTTCGTGGGAAAAATTATAAAAGTATTTCTGTGTAGTAAAAGGTGTTTGGAGGAATTGTTTGACTTTATGGTTATAGCTACATTCTATCAATCACTACTCGCTATGGGCAAGAAATTCTACCTCACATATTGAGATCGGAAACGTAGTGAAAATATTCCACACCATTCTACATAACGCTATCTAAACCCATGGTAAGCTTTTATGTGTTATGGAATTTAGAATGCGGATAAACATACTTATATACTTCTTTTTTGTAGATACATATACCCAGTCAAATGCAAATAGCCATATTTATGCACACAAATATTTGCACTGAGCGGGGATCGACCTCCTGCGTGGCAGTCGCCACTTTCGAGGAACTTCATCCCACACACGCTCAAGCTGTGGAAATAACTTACTTAAATGATCCTTTCCAGCGAATATGTAACTCTTCAAAAGGGTAGAAGGTTCCTTCAGGGTCAGCAGCACGTGTTCACAGGCCATGGTAACCGTTTTCCATGAGGTTGGCGTGTGCTGGACCTAAGTGGTATAAAAAAGGTTCCTCACGCGCGAATAATTAGAGAAACTCTTAAAGGACCCGAAAGTTTACATATTATACAATTCTTCATTCGGGACAACAGCTCGTCATCTTTTTTTCTTCTTTTTTTTTCGTGCGGAAATTCCCACGGATACCTCCCCCGCCGGAAGAGGAGGTTATGTCGGACTCGAACCGACTAAAACCACACGCCGACTGAGGGTCGTAGTGCTAGGTCGGAGGTGAGGTTGTCTTCGACATGTAGCTCGCCATCTGGCTGCCATCTTTACACATTTCACGAATTTCCGAGTCTTCTACCAAGCAATTTAGTTTAGGTGAAGGGATTAACTAGAATGTAGACAAAAATAAGTACTTACTACAAGAATCTAAGCTTAGAGGATCTTTACACTGCGCGTTTCGTGTCTTAACATAATATTTCTCCACTGTTTTATTAGACAAAGTTTATTAATCGTTTCCAATATCCCTTGAAAGGAACAAGTAGTTTTCTATATGATGATAGTGGACTCGTGAAGGTGGATTTGTCGTCCCGATGGTATCAGTCGCCGTAATTCGGTCGCGACTGCCGTGCGTGTCCGTACACCGATTGCACTTAAAAAGGATGGAGGCACAGTGAGAGAACGCATTTCAATAAAAAAAAAATATATATATAAACTCACGCCTGTATTCCCCGAAGGGGTAGGCAGAGGTGCTAGCACCCACATTTCGCCAGTTTATGTTTAGGTCCCATTGTAATAAAAAAAATGTAAGATGAAATAACTGGATTTCACTGTCACACGATTATGTACACACGTCCATGTGAAGTTAGATCAGTCGGAACAAACAGACAGATTAAAAGATAGGCAGATAAAAATTACCGTTTTGTAGTTTTATGAAAGGCGACTCCAACTGAGTCGTTGGGTGGTTTGTTAGATTATGATAGTACTGGGAATTGCTGTACAGTCCTAGGATCAGGAAACACTCTTGTTTTCCTAAGAATCCTAGTTATACGAAAAGTAAACCTTTTAGTTTGAATTATGAATGATAACTGATAAGTTATCATAATTATTGAACACGCTCTGTGAGGGGATTGGACATCTAGTTTCTATGACACATAATGACATGAATAAATTTGTATTCAATTGTACAATTATTGACAGCTTGAGAACCTGACGAGTTGAAAATGTGTCGATTTGCAAATCTAACGAGTTGAAAATCTGTCGAGTTGGGAATGGGGCATTTGTTTCTGTATCTCGTAGGTTTATGTTTGAATTAATATTTTCTTTCTTTCTTTACTTCTATTGTTGCACAGGTTGTTGTTTGTGAATTTAAGAGTGAAAATAAGTACCGAGACAAGGAGGGCACCTACTTAATTGACAGCAATACGCTTGCACCCAATTACTTACTGGAATAGAATGTGACTTTATGCAAAAAAAGTTTTATTTAAGTAGGTATATCAACGTACGTACTACGGTAATATCTTTCTTTATTTGCTTTACTGACTTAATAGTGCGAAAGTTCTGAATGCCATTCAAGGTAAGTACATAATACATAGGTCTACTCACACTATTTTCTCTTTGGGGTAGTAAGAGTCATCAACCCGCCATTTGCTTCTGTCCTTACACACTTTATTGGCTTCTCCCTTTCTTTATGCCCAGATGTGTGTTGCGCAGCCACTTCAGCTTATTTCTAAAGTCCCAAGTCCGCACTCATGAAGGACAGAGGTATTATAGCGTCCTGCGATGGCCAGGTCGCCTCCACACTTCGATCGCTTTGCCAGTTGGGAGATATCTCAGTCTCCTCCGAACACGCTACGCAAACTTCCCCTACACTTTTCGCTGTACCTTAGTAGGTACAGGGTAAAGTCGTGTTAAGGGCTCAGTGTGCCCCAAGGTTTCCATGACAAGTCCGAGTCCTACCGCTAGATAGCAGCGGCACAACTCGTGAGCGATGCCTCGCAAGATAACAATTGCTTTGTTTCGCTGTAAAACTCGAAAATTAACATCATTTGCCAACGCCCGATCGTTGCGGTGATACCGACACTCGTAAATATCGGTGTAGAAGGTGGAATACAGCGATACTGTAGGATTTCTTATGTTTGTCGACATGATTTGAGGCAGGAGGAAAATGTATCAACTTCTTTATGCTAGTGATAATCCCAGTCGCATCATGATCTTTCACCTTGGAGTCTAGGTTCCGATTTTTCCAGTTTATCTGCTGTACCCCATAACCTCAATAGGTTATGGGGTACAGCAGTTAGACTGGAACGAATCAGGATGGAATACTAAGATACTACTTATGGTATTTCTATTCTTACGTCAGTCGACTTGATTAGAGAGACAGGAAAAATATAATTAATAAAAAAATACGAATTCAAGATTGTTCGAACTTCTTTCACAGCGTTTGCTTTTGCCACGGGTTCGCCTGAGACATTACTATTTTATAATTTTGTTTTATATTCGCTTAATTGACTCTATCCCGTTTGTAGGAATAATCCTGTTCTAGGTCCTGAAGATTTCCGCTTTTGATCCTAAATAGTGCTCCTTATCTTGACGATTTCAATAGATGTATTGCCACGCCCTACTTCAAAAGAAAGCATTCGGGGTTGTACCACCGTCATACCACGACAACTCATACCACCGTGAAGTTGTGATCAAGGACGCTATTTCTCGTCAATTGGACCATAGCACTACAATAACGTGGTGTTTGGCTCTAATAGTCGTTGAGATGTCAGAATCCGATGTTATTCGTATAGGAAACTGCCGCGGAGTGGTAATGTCTCGCTGTTTAATCACTAAATTAAAATCAGTAACACAGGTAACGCGGTAATAATACATTTAGTTTCGATAAATATCGACTACGTAACCGTACGACCTAACAGTTTGGACCTCGTCTATAAATGGGGTTTAAAATGGAGGTCGAATGGGTGTTTTGTGATTGGGTTCAATATTGTCCTAAGTGTCAGCAATATTACTTTACCAATATCTAGTGAAAATTTCTCGAAATTCTTAGATACATTTCTGAAATTTCTTCAGATTTTTTTCGTGCCTCGGAGACCACGATAAGCCACCGGTTTCAGCAGGTACTTAGGTGATGGAGCCCTAAAAAGTTCGCTAGAAACTACAGAACAGTGATATCACATGTAGGTTGTGAAGGTCAGATGACCCTAATCCTTCTTCCTACAGTCCCGGGTCCTTTAAGCGGGGCGTGAAAAGGCATCAAATGAGGCCGTCAAGCTGAGTGCCACCACTGTTAACATGGTACATGTTTACGATGGAGACTCTCTTTCCGAGACTTTGCCTTTGCTTAACATCAGGCGAGGTGAAGTCAAATTGACGTGCCAGATATAAAAAAAAACACGTCACAAAATGTAGGTAGGTACATCCGCAGTAAGTGCTGTTTGTAGGTGTTTTCAGGATAGCATGGTGTGCTACGGCGGCGAAGTAGGTCAAATCAGCTCACCGTAGATAATATCAAACCAATCTGCGCGTGTCAAAGCCTCGTGTCTCTCGTGCCGAGATATAATAAATACAGGTAACTATACCATCAGTAGCCGCGACCACAATAAAATAAAATACAACCCTTCAAAGTTACAATAATATCTATAAGTAATACAATTTTATCATAAACATTATTGTGTTATCCATTCATGCGTAAAACAACGCCGCCTCTATTTCTCTTTGAACCTTTATTACTCCACAAAAGCACAAAAAATAATTGTACCACATTATTCTAGTAATGTTTAGACATTTTTTTTCAATTTTTGATGTCAATCGACTTTTGTTACACCAATTACCGCGTATAGTAATGCAATTATTTTGCAATGTTTCGAACAAAGCGTATTGTTATCTACAAAAGCAGATATGACAACCTTATGACAATTGGACCCCCCAACTTGCCGAAGCTTAGGTAGGTAAGCTGAGAAATGCCAGTTGATTTTGAACTCTATTTTGATAGTAATAAAGACGTAACACGTGTCGAATTCGAAAGGTAGCTGATTTTGGTGGCGCCAAAAGAAAGGTTTATAAAAAAATACGTAAATTTTACGCTGTTATGGAAATTATTTATGCTTCTGTAAGTCTGGAGATAAAATTATTTTATATATTTTCTAACGTTAGTCTTATATTGTAAATTGACGTCTAAAAAATGCCGCGGTGGAGTTTGTTGCGCCGTTTCTTCTCCACCAACGCCTTGGAAGCGGTGGCAAACTTAGATTAAGTAGAATTAAAATTGACGTCAATAAGAAACAATTTTATTGTTCAACATTGGAAATAAATGACTATGACTATGACTATAGGTACCATTCTATTTAGGAAAATATTAGAGCACATGATTAATAATCATTTCCTTTCGTCGTTCGATAGATATCGGACGATGAAAGAAAATGATTATTACATTGGCTGACTATTACCTACTTATCGTGTAATGTAAGAAATATCAATTTCCGATTATACTTACTGACTTGTAAATTAAATCATATGATAAGTAAACGTTTAGATATTATTAGATTACATTTATCAACATATTGTAAATCATCAAAAATAAAAAAGTCACATCGGGCGTTTCTCGGTAGCCTAGTTGGTCAAGGCATTCTCCCTGTAAGGGAAAGATCGCGGGTTCGAGTCCCGCCCGAGAAGATTCATTTTTCCCTATATATTCGAACCATAAGGAAATATACCCACCATTTCGTGAAAGTATTAAGAGCGGATACAATGGTTAAAATCGAATGTATTAAGCTGCTTTTGTCGTGGAAAAAAATAATTATAGAGAGAAAGAAAGAAATACACTTGCCAATTAATTCAAATTTGACTTATAAATAACGTAAGTACTAACTGACCCAACGAACTTCGTACCGCCAATTTTTTTCCGCCCGCATGGCGTCAGATCCCGTTCCCGCTGCATCCTATACTATATTAAGCATGTATTATACATATAAACCTTCTTCTTGAATTACTCTATCTATTAAAAGAAACCGCATCAAAATCTGTAGCGTGGTTTAGAAGATATAAGCTTACATAGAGACGGACAGACGCGGTAACAGACTTTGCTTTATACCTACTATATAGTGATGATTATGATCAAGTGATGATATCTAATAATAATGATTATAACACTGAACAAACATTAATATATTGACATTGTTCTTGATTCGTCGTACAAGGCGACTAAGGGATAGGGCTGTTTATACAGCCCAGATTCAGCATCACATGCATGACTCGAGTCAACAATAGTGCCAGGAATACAGCAATAGGCTCACCCCCTATTACGTGGGACCCAATACAGAATTGGTAAAATGTGGGTGTTTTTTTTAAAGAATATTAGAACCGAAATTACTAATATTCCCTCTAACCCCTCCAACTAAGCTAAATTGCTTGCGCTAGGAGTGGGTTCACGTCGGTAGTGTAATAACCAGGATTCGAACCCGGGACCTCTCGATCTTAAGGCCAACTCCTTAACCACTAAGCTACCGCCTAACCCTCCAGGGATATAGGCGTGATTATATGTTGTAGTATGTATGTATGTTCTTGATGGAATCCGAGCATGGAGAAGGAAATGATAGCGGAGTTGTTGCAAGGCAATCGAGTCGCGTGCCATCCAAACGTCAAATGGACTCAATCAATCGGTAGGAACGTTATACCTATGACGTTCTTCGACGTTTCACACCCCGCGCGTCTCTCTTCCCACCCGCATTCGGCGCGCGTTTTTATTAGGAGAAATATCAATGGGGCATCTCCGTTACTTAATCATATTCTGTCCTCCGTGAATCCGAGGCTTTCACTTCGTAAGTAGTCCGGGGAACACTTACTTCTCCTTGTCTTTTTTTGGGGACGTCCAGTGGACGGCGATTGGTAAATTGATTGATTGATTGATTGATTTACCTTTGGGGGCCTCATACAACGAAAATTTCGTTAAAACAATACTGTTGAATTTCGCTCAGCTTACTGACGAAACGTTTATGCTGACTCTCTGTAATGAGAGTTAATCGGTTCAGGTTTCGATGTGCAAATTGCCGTCGGCTGTTTACAAAAATATTTTCCGTCTCCTTCGCTTTCGTCAATGCTATTAAGTACTTGGTTAATTTAGGTACGTAAGTAGATGATGTTATGTAATGATTACTACAGTAATATTTAGGTTGAAATCAAATCCTATTTTTCAATTAGAAAAGATCCATACTAATTATTGATACTACTCGTAATATTATAAATGCGAAAGTAACTCTGTCTGTCTGTCTTTATGTTACGCTTTCACGGTTAAACCACTGAAACGATTTTGATGAAATTTGATATAGGGGCAGATTAGACCATGAGAAAGGACATAGGCTATGTTTAGTCGCGATAACCGAGCGGAGCCGCGAGCAAAAGCTAGTACTTTAATAATTAGGTTGGAGTTCGTGACCGCATACTTATTGCTTTTGGTTAGGGGGCTTTTCTGGGTGCGACTGCCATCTAACCTCCCAACCCTGGATGGAAAGCCTGTGTCAGAGTCTCATCCATTGTTTAGTCAATGCATTGACTAGCAACTGAGGTCTGACTGGACCCAAAAAGGTGTTCGATAGGGCGCTGTAATGTTTATTTAAACCCAAGTACCTACCTAAATATCAGTTGACAGCCTCCGTGGCGGTAGTGGTAGTAAACGGAGCCGCTACACAGGAGGCGCGGGTTCGATTCACGCTCAATGCTAATATTTGTATGCATGAATATGGGTATTGGACATGAGCACGTTAAGCCGTCGGTCGGTTAAACATCTAAGTACTTATGGCATTCGTAACGGATAGTTGGAGCCCTCAAAAGTCCTACAACTGGTCTAACTGCAATGCTTCGATATCGCCTTTGGGTTGTGGAGGTAATATGGCCATCGCTTCTCAGAAAATCCCGAAGTTTAGCCAAATCCGCAGTTAGACTGGTAAAGCGGAGCTCAGACTCCAAGCTGAATGCTTCGGATGCGACTGTTAAGAAGACCTACCTAAATATCAGTAACTACCTTTGCATTTAATAAATCCATATCCATACTAATATTATGAATGCGAAAGTAACTCTGTCTGTCTGTAGGTATGTTACGCTTTCAGGCCTAAACCACTTGACCATTTTGATGAAATTTGGTATACGGGTAGATTACACGTTGAGAGAGGATATAGGCTATGTTTCGCCACGATAACCGACATCCACGCGGGCAGAGCCACTGGAGCTAAAACCTAGTACTTTATAAATCTCTAAAAACCAACTATACTTACCTACCAACGCTCACAAAACCTAACATCACAACTTGCAATATTGAAACTTCTTTTTCTGCGCCTCACCCGTGATTATTCATAAAATCAGTGCCAATTACGTAAGTGCAGCATCTGCGTCTGCGCATCCCCGGTAATGATCCCCCGTGCCCAGATTCCCACGCTCCGGCGAGACGGGAAGACGTGTCATTGAGTTTACGTAATTGTAAATTCATCGATTGTGGAGAAAGAAATTGATGTAATGATTTGTGTCAGTAATCAGTGATCATGTATTGTATCAGAAGGTTTTTATAGGGGTAGCAGCATGAGCATGAGTGTAACGCCCCTGGTGGTGTACCTACATGTCCATAGGCTGCGATATTCCACATTCCACAACGCTATCTAGACCCATGGTAAGCTTTTATAGCTTGTGTTATGAAATCTAGAATGCGGATAAACATACTTATATACTTTTTTTTGTAAATACATACATATTATACATAGAAACACCCAGACCAATGCAAATAGCCTTATTCATGCATACAAATATTTGCACTGAGCGGGAATCGAACCCGCGCCTCCTGTGTGGCAGTCGCGTGCACTATCGCCACGCCACGGAGGCTGTTACTTCCCATCATCTGGGTGTTTGTCTTCCACCAAAGTGATATAAAAAATCAATAGTGACTGTTATTTGTAAACTATCGTTACTCATAGTTCGCGACTTCACGCGATATATTTTAGTCAAGTCGTGACCACGGGGGCTGTAACGCACCCGAAACGTCGGCAAAAGTAAGTTTTCCAAATATATCGCGGGAAGTCCCGAACTATTATAAACTGTGAATAGTGACTATCGGCAATAGCTTAGTACATTCCAAATTTCCGACCACTTGAATTATAAACCAGTCTAAACCATTAAAAAATGGAAAATTTTACCTTACGGCTCTCCCGTGCACTGATCAAGAATCAAACCTGTCGAAATCTCTAATACATCTTCAAAACTAACAGGTATTTTCCGTAAATCATATACCTCATTACTTCACCATTAATTATTTTTAATGTTAAATGTAACACGAATCATATCATAACACACTTGATTTAGTTTTTAAAGTAATGTTTCATGTCCAAGGGCTATAGTCACTGACCATCTTGCAGAGAGATTAAGAGCAGTAATTTATTCGCTCCATACACAAAATGCGAGTGTCTTTATACCCAGCGGCATTTCATATCGCACTGCATACGGTCACATTCTTGCTTGACTACCCGCACGGACGGAAAAAAGTTCAAAAAGTGCCATTCGCCCTGCGGCAGCCGTCGCGAGCGGACGTCCCCTGTCGCTGCGTTGTGGGAACGTAATGTGCTCATTTATTACACTGTAATGAAATATACAATGATTTGTTAATGTTATTCAACTGAGAACTAGCGCCTATAAAGTTTATGATAGTAATTATGGATTTTTAAATGAGGTTGTTTTTTTTTTCATTTAGAATACCTACAGCATTTTGATGGAGGTTATCACCTTGAATTACTACATTACAACTGAAAATAAATTTCCGCATTAAACCTTAAGTTTACACCGACATGACAGATTTCACCACATCAACCAACATTCATCCATAGAGCATAAATAAAACAATACATATACATATGAACAATATACACATAGGAATGACACACATTATTATGCTGGTACATAAGTAAGTATTCTTTTTACGAATATGTAACAATGTTTTAAAAGTAGTAGAGCAATAAGCAGCAGCCTACTTACTGTAACATAAAGTTGTCGACTTATTTTACAACGTGAAAATTTAAATGATAGTACCTAATATCGATGTCATTGATCATTTTGATCACACATTCGCATCGGTGTGAGTGTCATCCTGTTGTAAATGCTATGCGCCCATCGATAAAGCGTAACAATGGTGCTCCTCAGGCTAAGAGCATTGTTGGGAATACGAAATTCCTATATAACAACACTTTTCGCAATATATTATCGTATGATGAAAGGATTGCATTTGAATTGCAATAACCTAAATAGCAATGACTTCTCCTATACCTGTATCTACTAGACCAGCTGTCTAGGACAAAAATTGGGTCGTAGTTCTTGGGAGAACCCTAAAAAGTACTACCTAAAACATTGATATCGCCAATGTGTTGTGGAGGTCAGGTGGCAGTCACAATTTCTGTAAGACAGACAGCCTCAGTGGCTTAGCGGTAGCCCCACTGTCCACGGAGGCGTAGCTTCATAGACGCGTATTCGTCATTATACGTTCTGTGTACGCTTGCTTGTTGCTTCCATACAAAACAATGTTACTCTGTCGACGGAGCGACAGCGTCGCGCTCGCATCGCTGCATGCAAGCTTCACGACGCGACGCCTGGCGTACCGCATGTTATACGCCCAGGCGTACAATGACTGATCGCAAGTGTTTATTTTCTTAAAAATGGTGACAAATGAATGAAGAGTATGAAAACGTATGCGTACAATACGCCTCGTAGATAGTGTTCTCCGCTGGGCTCCACAAGCAACACATCGTATTTTGAAGCATCTATGAAGCTACGCCTCCGTGGACAGTGGGCCGTAGTGAGTGAATGCGACCGCTACGCAGGAAGCGCAGGTTCGATCCCCGTTCATTCCAAATATTTATAGGCAAGAATATGGGTATTTGCATTGGTCTGGTCGTGCCTCGGAGAGCACGTTAAGCCGTCGTCGGTCCCGGTTGCCATACGAACATCTATGGCTATCGTTATGGGTAGTTGGAGCTCTCAAAGGTCTAACAACTGATTTAACTGCAATGCTTCGATATCGCCTTTGGGTTGTGGAGGTCAAATTGCAGTCGCTTCACAGAAAATGTCGAAGCTCAGCCAAATCCGTGGTTAGACTGGTAAAGCGGACCCCAGACTTTAAGCTGAAAGCTTCGGACGCGACTGGGATTAACACAAGGATGAAGAAAGACATTGTTTGGAATTAAATTCATAGAGAGACATGTTTATTTGGTGATTTACAAACTGCTGATAAATCTGCCATTCAAATACATAGGGAAAAAGAATCTTCTCGGGCGGAACTCGAACCCGCAGTCTTTCCCTTACAGGGGGAATTTTTTCAGGGGACAGGGGGAAGGGGGTATTTGATTTGTATAGTTAGCATACTTAATGCTGTAAAAATTCCTTCAATTGTTTGGGCGCAGTTATCAAAAATCAATGTTTAAAAATGATTGTAACATCATTCATTGATTCCGATAGTTCGAAAGAAAATCGGTAGATGACGCCACGTCGCCTTAAAGACGTATAAGATGGGAAATTTGAATCATATCGGGCGAGTCTCGGTAGCCGAATTGGTCAGGCATTCCCCCTGTAAGGGAAAGACTGCGGGTTCGAGTCCTGCCCGAGAAGATTCTTTTTCCCTATGTATTTGATTTGTACAGTTAGCATACTTAATGCTGTAAAAAAAAAATCCTTCAAATCTACCATTTTGATCACTAATTGAATAGTGAGAACTTATTAATAACATGTGGGACTACTTAGATATCTATCTATCTACCTATCTATCTGATATACTTACCATTTTTTAGCTAATAGGGAGAGGGCCGGCCACGAATCTACAACACGAATGAAAAAATGCTTCACAAGAAGTTTGCCCCGAAAAAAAAAAGTTCATCTCTATCAACAGTGATGCACATCAGATTTTTTTTTTCGTAATTTTTTATAGCAAAAACTATGGAGAGTTCAACTTAATGTGTATTATAATGACCGGTTAGGTGGGGTAGTGGCATTAGTTGGCTATAAAGTAGCTCCATATGCCACGGCGATTGCCTGGTCCATAATACCATGCCAATTGTTTCATGGGGTAACCATGGTTTCCAACGTTGTTTGTATCGTGACTGAAATATTAATTATTTTTTAAATGCTGAAGGAAATGTAAATATCTTTTAAATCATTATTTATTTTGGCTTTTTTTTTTTTTTTTTTTTTTTTTCGTGCGGAAATCCCCACGGATACCCCCCCTGCCGGAGCCGGAAGGGGAGGTTATGTCGGACTCGAACCGACTAAAACCGCACGCCGACTGTGGGTATTGGTGCTAGGCCGGAGGTGAGGTTGTCAAAGACATATCCCTCGCACCCCGGCTGACCCAGGGCCATCCCTTACGGTCTGGCCCTCCTCAGGAGGGGGGACAACGGTGTCCCCAACTCGCCCCCGGAATGGGGAGGCGCGCTGTTCAGCGCGCCGCCGCCGTGGCCTGCTTCTGCTGGGGTGACAGGCGGCTCCACCCGTCACCCCCAGGCCCGCGCTCATGGGGGACGGAGGTCAGTCAGTGCCCTCCGACGCCCGAGTTGCCTGCGCGCGCGGGCGGCGCGATCCGCGAGTCTTGATTCAGTACAATATAGCAAACCGTGATACACTATTAATATTTACAATAAACCTGACAATTATTGTGCAGCCTAAGTATTTTCATTATTATTATATAATAAATCATCATCAAACCATGTCATGTCACCTGAGCAGGTCCTGCCTGAATGGTCTCGTACTAATAAACATAATTACTAGCTGATGCCCATGGATGTCGGTTATCGCTATCCTTTGTAGTTTACGTCTGACCTCACCCCCCACTTTTCTAGACCCCTCTTTTATATTCTTGTAAATATTGTACTTTGCTAAGTTCGTTTTTGTTTAATATTAAAAATTAAACTTGTAATTAATCTCGGAAATAAATTCCAAGCTTACTAATTATAATTAGAAGTCAAAAATGTATACACTAACAATTTTCTAATAATAAGTTGCATAGATTTTTGCATTATAATTTCATAGTCTACTAATATGTGTGTATCTTTATAAGGATTTTCTAGTATAAATTAGATTTAATAATAGGTTCTCTTAATTCACGGGAACGGGTTTCTATAATACACTTGCCTACATTGTCTGTTAAATTCCAAAATCCTGGAGTCCCTACCCGCTTGACTCTAACGACGCAGTGTTCTTAATCGGCCCACAATAATTGCTGCCACTTCGCCCATCATAAATCAAACGTCTAATTAGGTATATGGGGCTCCTCTGACGTTTAAACATTTCGTAATGATACCGGTGTCTTTGGATCCACCGATTTGATACACAGTTTTTTCGGCATTTGATTTGATAGTTACGTTCTGTATTTAATTTGGATGGATTGGAATTGTACGAAACGGTATTAGCGTCGCAATCATGATTTTCTGATAATTATCTTAGTAATTTGTTTCTGCTATCATCATTACAAAAGTAATCCCCGTATCGGTTGTATACAAAGTACTCGGGTAGGGGTCCGTTCTTGCAATCTTCATACAGTCTTCGGCATCAGGTTGAATCCATTGTCACGCATCTCATCCGACGTCAAGCAGTTCTTGTGTCTTTCCCTTCTATAGGCTCTAGTGGTAGTAGCATAATCAAGAAATCTGTAACTCAGTAAGCAGGTGACTATCACAAAACGAGCAAGAACGCAACTCCCCTGCATTTCTTCTGTGATGTCACGGAGATGAATTCTGTTACTTTTCAAACACCCTAGCCAGCGGTGCCACCCACTGCTACACAATAGTAGCAATAGTTCGATGCTGTTTGACAACTGAAGTAATGCAACTGAAGAATTGCAGTAGTCCAATTAACCGAACAACCACCGTACTACTGAGACTAAAGGCTGGAAACGATACAAGCTTCGCTGTCACACGATAAAAGACTCGAATGCTCTGGTTGCGCATACGTTCTCTCTCCGTAAAATTCTGGGTTCTGTAAGTGGGGTGTTAAAAATGGATTAGACCGCCATTTTAAGATCAATAACATCTGGAATGGTATCTTCTGAACTGTAACATCAGTTTCCTATCTATCGGTCTGCAGTCAATAGACGAACCCAATATAAAAATACCTTAATATTTATTAGTAAACTCGCTCTTTAAAGGGGTGGGGCAATTCTTTAACCTTTTTGAAGAAATTTCATTCGTTCATTCAGACATGGAACTTGGATACCCATAGCTAGTAACAATACTAGGAAAACTATATAGATAGTCCTTGATATATTGCTTCCCAAGCTTCCTATTGTATTGATTGTATGATAAAAAAAACTTGCTATTAGTCGTATCAATCATTGTCGACATGTTGAAATTAAACTTGCCTATAAAGACATAGGTATCTACATAAACATATGTTTAAAGTATTTGAATGAAATTAATATTATGCTAACTTTTAAATACGAAATACGTCTTCCAACTGAGCTATTGAGCCTGAATCACTTCCCCCTGTAAAGGAAAAGTCGTGGGTTCAAGTCCCATTGAATTATTTTTTTTTCCCGATGTATTTCGAATATGTTTAAAGTATTTCAACCATTTTTTTTCTTCTTCAACTAAACTATACATGTTTAAGATTTGTGACCAGTTGACAAGCAGAGTTCGTTTTGGCAATTTTTTGGTTGACCCTAGTATATGATGGATAAGTATCTATTTACGTAATATTTTGAACCAAGCGTTGTCGTGTTGGGATATCTCAGATCGTTTTGATTAATGTCAGAGTGATTTAGATACCATTTCCGATTATTTCTACGCGAACTTTCTTCGGTGAAAAACAGGATAAGACAACTGAAATCTGCGTAAATTAAGCACTATCTATCAAAATCTGATCTAGACAAAGTTTCTGATTATTGATAATATCTTATATCTTATAAAATCTTTCGGTCCACGTGAATGATGATGCAATTTAGATAAATAAACAAGTTATTAAAAAGTAATAATGTGTACCTATCTACTACTAGGGTTCAGATACAAAGTAATGTAGTAGGTATATCGTTGGGTCCGTGTGCAAATAAACAAACATGTGCAGAAGGTAGGTACTTTGTTGGTGACAAAATATTATGAACGCATATGATTGATAGCGCAGGCGCTAAAGGTAGGTGAGTATGCAAAATCCGAGTGACAGCAGTTATGACCGGATTCTTATACCTTGTGCGAAAATCCCCACGGATACCTCTGCCGCCGGAGCTGGAAGGGGAGGTTATGTCGACTAAAACTAAAACCGCACGTCAAAGGAGGGTCGTGGTGCTAGGAAGGTGAGGTTTTCTTCGACATATCCCTGGTGACAGGCGGCTCCACCCGTCAACCCCAGGCCCGCGCTCATGGAGGGCGGCGGTCAGCCTGGGCCCTCCGATGCCTAAGTTGCTTGCGCACGCGGGTGGCGCGCCGCCTCTCCCGTTCCGCCGTATCCTTCACGACTATTACTTGTTCGCAGAAGGAGACACCGGCCGCCCACGCGTCCGCTCAGCAGACCATCGCCGTGAGCAGGGTGGTGTGGCGAGGGTGAGAACTCTCACTCCCAGGGCCGCCACCAGCTCCCACTTATACCTGAGACCCTAAATAATGACAAAAGGTATCTTGCCGCCGGGTGTGATGGTTCCTCCCCGCTCCCCCTCTTCGCCCATACAGTAAGCATAGCGTGCATACGCGTTTAGTGTGTTTTTACGAGGTTCAGTTAACATGTCAGACAAAATACCTATACCTATTTCCGACCTTTTTGAAACGCTATCTTCTACATTGAGATAGAAAAAGCCCATTTTCCATGTTTCGGCTAATTTTTAACAGCTTTTTCGCGTACATTTCGACAGTACCGTGAGAAAAACCATTAAATTCGCGACACTGTTGCTGTTACTGATACCTCTGTATATACGAGAGGTGAGTTTTTCACTTCTGTTGGCACTCCCAGTGTTTTTTCAATAGAAACTTGTCAATGGAATAAGTACAAAAACGCGGTGTGTAAGTCCTGAGCATGAAATGTAGTTTGCTTTTCAAGTCCTACGAGTGTAGTTTTGTGGTCGCGTTTCAGAGGGCTGTTTCGGGTACTATGCAGAAGGATAGTGGCAGGCTCTTATTATCAATTACCTATCTGATATGTAGGTATAGTTAGCGTCATAAATATCTTGACGATGAAGTTTCAAAATGATATGAAACTCTCGTATTAAGAGCAAATCAAACTGTTTATTGATTTATATGGTATTATCGTTCGAACTTAAGGTCTGCCGGTCCGGTCAACTGGAAGGGGGTCAAACAACGAAATTAAGAACATTTTGAGCACTCTGTTTGTCAACATCTTTCTGATGCTGACTGTACTATGAGGTCCATTAATCCACGCAATAGCACATTTTTTTCAATAGGCGGGTTACTGCGGTTGTTCCAATGATGTATACCATTTATAACTCTGTACAATATCTTTATCATTTAACAAATAAACAGGATATGAATAACAACTGAAATCAGCGGAAATTGAGCGTAGCTATCCTAATAAAATCTAATAATATCTGATGATCGATAATTATCTAAACTGTTGTGATAAAAAGTTATTTTACATTTCTTTCGGTCGCGATTTGATACCTACGTAAACAAATCATTAATAAAAATCATTAATAATAATCATTAAATTAAAATTTTAAATAACCCCCGACACTTCCCATCGCCCACTTTAACCGCCATAACTTTTAAACGGCTCAAACGATTTTCTTCAAACATGTCAAAGAACACTCGCACATAAGTCACCTTTAATAAAAAAAAAAAACAAAAATGAAATAGCTTTAACAGTTCGGGAGCTACGTTGCCACAGACAGGCAGACACGTCAAACTTATAACAATCCTCTCTTTGCGTCGGGGGCTAAAAAGAAATACGTGTAAATGTAAATTGAGCGTGTATGTAAAAACCCGACTGCCACTGAAAAGACTGAAATAAGTTTGATAGCAGGCGGTACCCATTAATTTTCTTTCGGTTTTGATTGGTATATGGGTACCGCCTGCTATCAAACTTATTTCAGTCTTTTCAGTGGCAGTCGGGATTTTTTATTTTTTAATCATTTGTTTTATTATATACTTTTTAGTTATGATATGATATGTATATCTTTTGTGAGTTCCTTCATATCGTTTATACTTGAAATAAAAACTTAATTCAATAAGTAAGAAAATTAGCGAGAATGAGTGTTTTGTTAAACAACTTTAAATCATTATATATCCTAAACCATTATTTAAAATGAAAAATGATAAAAGAAACCTATATATGATTTTAAAATACCTATTCAACGACATCCCACTTGACATAGTTCATCGACTTTTTTATTTTTTATTTTGACAATATGGCGTCTGGTTGTCGCTGTGGTGAATTTTGATTACTGTCATGTCTTCAGTGACACTCGCAAGGTTAAGACGAATCGATTGACGTAAGAATTATCAAAATCGGCCTACGCATTTGGTCTCTAGAACGCCACATAGAAACAAACATACATAAACTGATAAACACATACCTAACCCTCCTTTGCGTCGCGCAGTCGGGTAAAAACACAATTGGATTGTGATACGACGAGCTAGGTACCCTGGTACTACAAACATGGGTACAGTAGGTATATGTTTTTTTTGTATCTTTTTGGGTCCGCGTGCCCTTACATTGTTACGTACGTATTTAGAAAACAAATAAGTAGGTAACTACAATGCTCTGATAATGGCAACAAAATAAGGGAAAAAATACTGCGGATGGTTTTATAGACCTTCCTTTTCAACCTAAACGGTATTTTAGGGTTAGAATTAACACCAGCCCATGGTTACTCATTATTCTGTTATTTTGTACACACCGTCACAGAATAGATCATATGCCCTTAGTTCGTACAATAATACTATTTAAACAAAAAAAAAAACAATTTGATTTGTTCTAAATACGAGAGTTTTAATTTCGTCAATTTGTGATATAATGAAATATCTTGACGACGAATCCAGATATTTCTGATGCTGACTGTACTTAATGACTCAAAAATTTAGTAGGTAATTATATCAAATGTGAATGAACGTTGATTTAGAAGCAATTATAAAACAATTACAATATTATGCAGTTCAGTCATACATTAGCGCGACTATTAACCTGTTAGTCAATAAGCTACGTGATGAACAGTGTGTATACTATTATACAGGGTAGAAGATTTCTACCTTACGTGAAGGAAAAGTACTCTAAATACTAAAATTTTACTCAAAGGAAATATTCTCCTATTTTTAAAAAGAAACACAACTGAATTCAATGATTTTCGTAAACTCGCTTGAGACACCCCGTAATCGACCCGACTAAAACCCTAAAAAATAACAGCCTGTATTAAAAGGCGTCTATAAATAATTTAAATCATAATTTCTTTAACAAATATTGTAAACTATCTTTTGCCCGCGGCTCCGCCCGCGTGGATGTCGGTTATCGCGACCAAACATAGCCTATGTCCTTTCTCATGGTCTAATCTACCCATGTACCAAATTTCATCAAAATCGGTTCAGTGGTTGAGGCGTGAAAGCGTAACATACAGACAGACAGACGGACAGACAAGCAGAGTTACTTTCGCATTTATAATATTAGTATGGATTAAAGGAATACTTGATACCCTCCCCTTCAAGGAACAGGCATTCCGTTGAAAAATCAGTTATATTTCTCTGTACATATAACTAGCGGAACCGGCGAACTTCGTACCGCCAATTTTTTACCGCTTCACCCTCTACTATATTAAGCATGTATTATACATATAAACCTTCTTCTTGAATTAGTCTATCTATTAAAAGAAACCGCATCAAAATCTGTAGCGTAGTTTTGAAGATATAAGCATACATAGGGACATAGGGACGCGGAAAACGACTTTGCTTTATACTATGTAGTGATGTTAATTTTTATATGACGTCATCGTTAATGCAGGATTTTGACATTGCGTCATCGTTAATGCAGGCGTTTTAGGGTAGCTACACACATAAGCGGGCCGGCATTGTCGGTTCGGCAGTATCTGTCGAACAACAAAGCCGACCCGAAGCACTTACTGCACTTGTTCGACTTCAATCGGCTAGTGCCGATCGAGTTGTTCATTCGGGTCGACACATCATTCCATTCGGCAGTATTGCAGAATGAATAAGCCAACCCAAAGCAACTACTAAATTACATTCGGCTTGTGCCGATCGGCACAATTTGACAGTTGAAGGAATTTTTATAGCAATAAGTATGCTAACTATACAAATCGAATACATAGGGAAAAAGAATCTTCTCGGGCGGGACTCGAACCCGCAGTCTTTCCCTTACAAGGGGAATGCCTGACCAATTCGGCTACCGAGACACGCCTGATATGATTCAAATTTCCCACCTTATACGTCTTTGAGGCGACGTGGCGTCATCTACCGATTTTCGAGTCCCGCCCGAGAAGATTCTTTTTCCCTATGTATTCGATTTGTATAGTTAGCATACTTAATGCTATAAAAATTCCTTCAATTGTTTGGGCGCAGTTATCAAAAAATCAATGTTGAAAAATGATTGTAACATCATTCATTGATTCCGATAGTTCGTAAGAAAATCGGTAGATGACGCCACGTCGCCTCAAAGACGTATAAGGTGGGAAATTTGAATCATATCGGGCGTGTCTCGGTAGCCGAATTGGTCAGGCATTCCCCCTGTAAGGGAAAGACTGCGGGTTCGAGTCCCGCCCGAGAAGATTCTTTTTCCCTATGTATTCAATTTGACAGTTGTCAAGCTGAGTAATAATATGCGGCAGCCGAGCGGCTTATGATTCCCGAACGTTCATCTACATATATTCGATTTTACCGCCCGGCCTTGCCGATTAATGCCGGCCCGCTTATGTGTGTAGCTACCCTTAATGATTCAACTCGTGACACGATCATTACTGACACCTATCTTCAAATCATTTCCCTGTGGGTACACGTACACGCACACATATCATTACTTATACTAATTCCGGCATTTACGTGACAGTTAGTATTCGACTTGAGAGATTTTTTATTACATTAGTACCTACCAGATGTGTGAGATAATTATTGAGATTTACATATACATATATTCAGGCATATAAATCACCGGAGGAGTAGGCAGACATGTAATTTAACAAAGATGGGGTAACCCAATTTTACTCAACCGGGGACATAGGACTCTTACATTGTGTTATGCTACAAACAATATATTATAGAGTAGGTACCAATCTATTTTTTTTTTATAAAAGGACACGTCAATTTTACTTCACGTGATGGTAAGCTAAAGGCAAAGTCTCGGAAAGATGGTCACCATCGTAAACATTTACCATGTTAACAATATTGGCACTCAGCTTGTCGGCCTCAGCAGATGCCTTTTCACGCCCCGCATAAAGGATGAAGGAAACACTTGAGCAGGCAGGGAGTTCCAGGTCTTAGTAGTGCGGCATAGGAATGATTCACTGAACAGCTTGGTTCTAGAAGGTATATTCTGCACCTTATGCGGGTGACATCTAAGACGTGTCCTATGTCTATATCTACAAGTTGCTAATGACGTAAATGCGAAAGTAAATCTATCTGTCTGTATATCTGTTTGTCTGTCCGTTACGCTTTCACGCCCCAACCTATTGTTATGAATGTAACTAAAACACTGAACCTATTTTTATGAACTTTGGTTAACGGGTAGTTAAGACCTTGGGAAAGAACAAAGGCTATGTTTGGTCACGATAATCGACATCCACACGGCTGAAGTCTTAGGCTACAGCTAGTATAATTATATTTACACCAGTAAATAAGATTTCTTGAGACACTATTAAAATACATCGAGATTACAACTTATTTCAAAAGCGAATGCACCTCGTTCCCGCCTTCGAATGCGATTGGCCGATAGCCACGTACGCTGTGATGCGCATACGCTGATAAATCCACAATTTTATAACATAACCAGCCATTCTCTTCAAGGCTTATGAAAAGAATGTTATATAAAAAATCTGGTTGTTTTGTTTGTATTAATTGTTTTAAGTCTTCACGGGTTCAATGACTCTTAATCATAAGTTATCATTAAGTACAACTGGGTATTCCGCAGAGAACCGCTAGGTCCAGTTGTGTTTTTTTTTATTGTGCGATAAATCCCCACGGATACCACCCCCACGGAGCCGGTGGAGGTGGTTATGTCGGACTCGAACCGACTAAAACGCACGCCGTCTTGGGTCCTTGGTTGCCGGAAGTGAGATTGCCAAAAGTATATCTCTCGCACCCCGGCAGACCCAGGACCATCTCTTTCGAGATGGCCCCCTTCGGGTTGTGTGTCCCCATCTAGCCCCGGTTACTTCTGCTAGGGTGACAGGTGGCTCCACCGGTCACCCCCAGGCCAGCGCTCATGGAGGACGGAGGTCGTTCTGTGACCTCCGACGTCCGGTTCGCCTTCGCTAGGTCCAGTTGTGTTGGACTCGCACCGCCTTAAAACGCACGCCGTGTCGGGTCTTAAATGCAGAGGTAAGGTGGCGCAATATACGGGAGTATAGGCTATAGATAATAGGAAAGAAAAGTATATAGGCTACCTTTTATTGCGGGTTAAAAGTGTTCAAATAGGGGATACAAGTTTGAGTGAAAGATCGTCATTTTTTAATATAGCCTGATGAAATTTAATACACAGATAGGCTAGACTAGAACTTGAGAAAGGCTAGAGACTATGTTTGGACTCGATAGCCGACTTTTACGCGGGTGGAGCTACGGGTGAAAACTAGTAAGGGATATGCACAGGGGATATGAGTAAAATGGCCCACACCAAAGGCATAGTATAAAGAGGATATATACCTACTGGATATATACTGTGATATATTTTATTTCCCTTTAAACATAGTAACGTGGACCTTCCAATATGTAAAACCACAGCACTTTTTTGTAAATGGTAAGCACATCAAAATAGAAAGGAAGTAGGTAGTTTATGATGTTAGAGAGAAGTAGGTAGGGTATAGATTAGTTACAGATTTAATTGCACACTTTGCTGCCGGGAAAATCTAGACTTACGTATAAATTAGCAAGGAGAATACAAAATTCAAATCAATTCACAGACAACTGGCTATCCATATATCAGACACCTTAATGACAATATGGTTATTAAAGGTAATTAGGTAATATGATACTGATGACAGTAACATCAGTAACTTAATTGTTTATATGGCACGTGCCGTATTGAACGTCTGCGCCTTATAAAGGCTACGTTTCAAAATCCTAAAGATGACATACATACATACAATCACGCCTTTATCCCCGGAGGGTTAGGCAAAGGTGAATTAACACCCTCATTTCACCAATCATTGGATTAGGTCTCATGTATATGGGGGGTGAGCCTATTGCCGCTTTCCGGGCACTATTGTTGACTCACGCCTTGCATCCGAGGCTGAGTCTGGGCTGTATATATTTGTCTGATGTTAAACAGCCCTATCCCTTAGTCGCCTTGTACGACACCGCATGGGAAGAGATGGGGTGGACCAAACTCTACTCTGCCGGGAACCACGTGGCAATGATGAGTCCCAAAGATGAGTCCAGATTAAAAGGCAACTGTACTATTTTTATGTCATGGATGAGCTAATAAAATAGCGTGTAGATAGTTCAAATGAATTCCTTCAAGTTATGGACTTCGGGTGTCAGTACATGGAATGTTTTTAAAAAGAATTAGAGTGTATATTTTACAAATTGTGATCGCCAATTTCCATCAAAGTTTAAGGGGGATATTTATAAGTCCATGATCAGACCTGTTGAATTGTATGAATTAGCAACAGATGTAAGAAAACGGCTGCATGTAGTGGAGATGTCAATGTTAGGATGGAGGTGTGGTGTGATGGTGATGAGAATGGTGAAAATAAGGAACTAATATAATAAAGGAAGTTTGAAAGTGGCACCAGTGTATGAAATCTAGAGAAGCAAGTGACTGTCGTGGTAAGAACATACTGTGAGAAATAAATATTAGAGAAAGTTTCAAAATGGCACCAGCAGTGTTTGAAACCTTGAGAAGCGAGTGACTGTCGTGGTAAGAACATGCTGTGAGAAGAGATGAAAATAATGTTGAGAAGTAGACCCCGCACTGCAAGGTCCACTAATGCCCAAACATGATGATGATGAGTCAGTCTCCTAGTTTACCAACGTAGAAGTTTTTGCTAATATCTAAATACACCATACACAGCTATTCCATAATAGTTAAGTTACTTACGCTCGAATACATGGGACTTGAACCCACGACCTTTCCCTTACAGGGGGAATGCTCTTCCAACTGAACTATTGAGCCACACCTGAATCACTTCAAATTTCCCTTTTCTTTTTTTTATTTGAGATTTGAAGTTATTCAGGTGTGGCTCAATAGCTCAGTTGGAAGAGCATTCCATATTCGAATTTTAGATTTAGTTTAACAAATGCTATAAAAAATTCATTAAAAAAAGTTACTTACATGGTCTATTATTTACTTTAATATTCAGACATGTGTTTTTTTTGGATTCTGATGCATTGTCCTGTAGATGCACAGTGGTCTATTGATCTAGACAATTGTGATTATTCTGGATTCTGATGCGTAGTTCGTAGCTTCCTATGTGATGTGTTCGGTAAATCTGAGATGCTAATCTGATTGACGAGCAATAAGTGTCATTAGCGTGGCAATGCCAACTTCGATCCAGAGACTGACTCACCGCGTGACACCATTAACCAATTTAGCAAGACCTTTGCAATACATAGTTTTATTATGTGAAAACTCCTGTGTACAGAGGTCTAGCAAAAATTGTTTTTAATTAATTAGCCATGCCTAGAGTGTAATTAGTGCGTATTAATAAAGTACATTTCTGTGATTCTTTTGGAAGAAGAAAATTTTATACTTAACTTTAACTATGGGGTCTGGTTTTCACTAGCTCAAATCCAAAAAAAGGTTATAATAGCAGCACTCTAATACACTTTGAACTTGTTTTGCGTAAGTAATCTCCACCAAAACGTTAGAAAGCACAGTGACATGAGCAACGGTCATTGAAAGATAAGCAGCTTTTTAAATTTGTAACAATTTATAACTATTAACCTTTAATCGATAATGAATCAATAATGTCGTTGTTATTGTCGCGATTAGTAAGAAATTGATCGGACTACGTGATGTCTTGTTTGTATATAAAGGCTCTGATTGACATCTGATTCATTATTTCCAAAACAACCAGTGCTGTGATAACTCTCGCTATGATTTTCCATTTAATATTTTGCGCGGTAATATTCAGTGGTTTATATTATTACTTCACAAGAACGTTTAACTACTGGCAAAGGAAAAATGTCAAAGGACCGAAACCAATACCGTTTTTTGGAAACTTCAAGGATGTGGCATTTAGAAAGAAACACATGGGGATGTTCTACTGGCATATGTACAAAAAATATCCTGAAGAAAAAGTTGTTGGGTTGTACAGAATGACATCGCCAACTTTACTGATTCGGGATCTGGATATTGCGAAACAAGTTTTGATTAAGGACTTTGAGGCGTTTCCTGATCGTGCCACTTACTTCAGCAGAGAAGGATTGGGAGAGAATATTTTCCATGCTGACGGTGAGACTTGGAGACTTCTAAGGCAACGGTTCACTCCTGCGTTCACAAGTACTAAAGTCAAGGGTGTGTTTCACCAGTTAGTTACTTGTGGAGACAATTTAGTAGACTACATTGAGAATAGCACAATGAAAAAACCCGAACAAGATGTATACAGATTAGTTTTAAAATACACTGCGGGTACGACAATGGTTGCTGCCTTCGGTTTGAATATTGATACATTTAACGATGATAATAAGTTATTTGAACTCATTGACAGTCAATTAGAAAATAACTATTTTAACGAGATGGACATGATATTTCCTGGATTTATGACTAAATTCAATTTGTCACTCTTAGCTAACGAAACTATACAATTTTGTCATCAAATTGTTGAAGCTGGTGCAACTAATAATAATGGTATAAATAATGTGATGGATATTATAATGAATTTAAGAAAAGAAGGTACAATATTTGCTGGTAAACAAGGTACAGACATTGATAAACAAACTTTTGTTAATGTGTCCAACGATTTATTAGCTGCACAAGCTTGGATATTTTATATAGCTGGATACGCAAATAACACATTGTCATTAACTTATGTCATGTACCATTTAGCTCGTAATCCAGACGTACAAGAAAAGTTGAGAGAAGAAATAACTGAAATTATGGATAAGTTCAATGGGAAATTAACTTATGAAGCAATTAAAGAAATGAAATACTTAGAACTGGTTTTTGAAGAAACGTTGCGAATGCACCCGTTAACAAATGGATTAGTGAGGTCTGTTGGCCGAGATATCAAGTTGAAAGGAACTGATATAACTGTTAGTAAAGGATCAACAGTCGTAGTTTCTCCATATTCAATTCACCATGATGAGAAATATTTCCCTGAGCCGGAGAGATTCAACCCAGAGAGGTTTTTGCCAGTGAATATTAAGGATAGACATCCTTGCGCTTTTGTGCCTTTTGGAGTCGGACCTAGAAGTTGTTTAGGTAAGTGAGTTTTAAAATGTGTTTTTTTTAATACTAGTTTGTTATTTATTATTTTGGAATAATAGTTCTGAACGCAACTCTGACGTCCTTAACATCAGCTCGCATTTATTTGTCATAGCAATTGAAAAACGATAATTTTATTGTATTATTTTCAATACTTTGTCATTTATTACACTAACACATAACTTGTTACTATTGTTCTTCAATTAATTTATTTTTTTCGTGCGAATGTCCCGATGGATATTCCCCCGCTGTCCAACAGAAAGTTTTGTCGTACTTGAACAAACCAGAACCGCACGTCGGATTGGTTCTTGAATGCCGGTGTATTAGGCAACCTAATAAGCATTTCCCTCGCACCCCAGCTGCCAATAACCCTCATCATCCACATAAAGACGTTAGTCCTGATTGCATCCGAGGCCCCGGTGTCCTCGGAGCTCAGGGTCCGCCTTCCGGCTCTTCCTCCTCCACTTCGCACGATCTTGGGCGTCCAAGGTAGTTATACCGTTTACACGCATGTCACCCTCCACGACGCCAAGCCAGCACTTCTTGGGTCTACCCCTTCTACCAGCTGCCAATAACCCTAACCTACTAAATACTGATGTTTATTTTCAGGTTCTCAGCTGGCCAGGGTGCAGTTCGGGATTTGTGTAGCAAAAGTCATACACAAGTTTCGAGTGGAGACTTCTAAGAATACAGTTAGCAATATCACTTACAATTCTAGACGATTGCTACTTACCCCTGATAGAAAAATATGCCTAAATTTTGTCCCGGTAGAAAGGAATATTATTGTCTGAATGAAATTAGTAAAAATTAATGTGAAAATGAGCTGAAACTCTACCCCATTATATGTTGTTCCCTGTGACAAAAAAATATAGCTCGCGATTATCGTAATGCAAATTGAAATGTTAAAAACAGTATTATTGTAACATTTTGAACATATTTTTATCACGAGAATTAAATAGGGATTATGATCTCTGCTTAGCCCTTTGAAAATGTATAGGCGCGAGGAATATAAATAAATATAGAAGTAAACCCGGCTTTTCATGTGGCATGTGAGTTTTATCAGAGTACGGAAAATAGAAAAGAAATATTCTTCTTTCCGAGAACGCTGTGTCGCGACTTCATACAAACTTTTATTATCATAAATCTAGTTATAGGTAAATTATGTACTTAATCTAAATATATAATAAAAGAATGGTGAAAAAAACAAAAAAAAACAGTTCTTTTTAATTCTAGATGTAAGAATGGCTCATATTATTGAATCCGATATAAGTAACAGGAACTATAAACGAAATTAAAAAAAAAATCTGTATTGTTAAATTTTTACTTCCACGACCAGATGAGTAAGAATCGAATACATAAGGAAAAATTAATATTCTCGGGCGGGACTCGAATCCGCGATCTTTCCCATAAACGGGGAATGCCTTGACCAACTAGGCTACCAAGACACCCCCGACATGACCGAGTGTATTCGATTTGTATAGTTAGCATACTTAATGCTATAAAATTCATTTATCTTTCGTAAAGAATTCCTTGCCTTTCCTTTCGTGAAGATTCAGCAATCTTGTTATTTAATCTTGTATACTTATTACTGTTCCTGTACCACGAACTGTAGGTAGTAACTAATACCTACCTTTCATTATCATAAGATCATATGTATCATAACTCGGTTACGTGTTAAGATGCAATAAATTGATAACCTCACTTAACCTATTATGACACGGTTATGCATCAAACGGTGATAATATAGATAAGGTATTTTCATTCATTAGTCTCGAGTTTGAACTAAGTAGGTACGTACGAATATGCGTCATGCATGCATGCACAACAGACATGTTCGCAAACTTTCAGATCTATTAAACGAAAATTTAAAGCATTAATGCCTTGGCCACACACACCAAGTGGAGTGACGAGACAGTGCACTCGACCCATCCTCGCTGCGTGTGAACATACTCGTAGCGTCGAGTATTTTGCACGTACACATCGCACTCGGCTTACAGCACTGTTTCGCCACTCCACTCGGTGCGTGTGATCAAGGCATTATGTAGCAGGTGTACTGACAAGCAGGTAAAGTTGACTCAGACCTCAAAGAACAGCACTCCAGGCTCCGAAAAGGGGCTGTGGACACCCGTAGAAGATAAAACTTTGAATGTATAAGTTATAGTTTTGTGTGATGCCCTAGCCTCTGTAGGTATAATAGTTGTAGGTACCATGCTAACTATTTAAATCGATAGTGATAAGAAGAAAATCGTCGTCCCAAGATGGATGTATAGGAAAATTTGGATAGCCTCAGGTGTGGCTCAGTGGTCAGACTATTTCCCTATAAGGGAAAGATCGCAGGGTCGAGTCCCACCCGAGCTGATTAGCTTTTTCCTATCTGTCATACCTATACTAATATTAACTGTTGCGCTCCGTCCGTGTGGTGTTGCTATCGGGAAATGTTGTAAATTGTAACGCTAAGAGTCGAGGGTTGAGTGCAGAGTCGTTAAACGTTCAAGAGTAATCGAATCTTTACTTGATACTACTCGTCTCGCTGTTCAACTGTCTACTCGCCTCTACCATGGATTAAACCATGGTCTCATTCGAGGGACTTCTCGCGCCAGCTTGAGCGGGGTCTAGGTACTAATTAGGTCTTATCATAGTTTGGTTTGGTTTTATCTATTTATATTTTGTAGCTTTAGTCTATATTTAGATCTACGATCTCGTATATCTTGGTAAATATTTTTATTAGCACTTTGAGTGTTTTTTTATATCGTGATCTATATGTGTTATCTATTACTTACCTATCATAATATTTAGGTATCTATATCTCCTTATCTGAAATAATAATAAAATTGATAACACTGGCGCTTCGGTGTCTGACGCCGGACCCCGGACTATGAGGTAAAAACCTCGGATATGACCGGGACTATGCAAGGATGATGATGATAATGGCGCTCCGGTATACATAAATCTTAATTCTTTCCTATCAGTTAGAAATATGATTTACTAGAGGGAGAAAGAGACTAGAAGTTGCCTATTCCTTATTTTACTAAAGTGATCCCCCTAGACGTAGTGCGGGACGCCCAACGGCCAGGTGGAAGGACGACCTCATCAAGGTCGCCGGGAAGCGCTGGATGCGGGCTGCTTTAGATCGGTCATTCTGGAGGTCTATGGGAGAGGCCTATGTTCAGCAGTGGACTATGTGTGGCTGATATGATGATGATGATGATGATGATCCCCCTAACCCTAAAACGAATGTCTCAGCCTTCAGTCAGCAGATTATGTTTGCAGGTGAGAGCGCCCACCTACCCGCGCGGCACGCAGATCATGCACCGGATTATTATGCTTTGTACAGAAAGTCGAACAAGTGCGTCCACTTGTCCGCATCGTACGGATTCTACGAAACTGCTCATCGGCAATGCCAGCGGTGCGATGTGTGCCGATGCCAGTCCTGGTGGACGCACACCGCGCGGATTCCGCCATTTGCATTTTGACAATCGTCCTCGTCCTATCGACACTATGTCACTGACATATTTCGCACGTGCGCTCACTACGAAATTCCGAATGAAATGACGTCGGCAATCCGGCCCGTAGCTGGGAGTAGCGGCGGAGATGCGATCACTGCGGATCAGGTGGACGCAGTGTGAAAAATCCGTTTGGTGCTTTGCATGCGGTGTGCGTCTACGCTAGCCTTTAGGCACCAAAGATCTTGGATGACCTTTATATTCCTTCTCATGCTAGACAAGTATAAAATGAATTAGACTTTTTCCGGCCTCTGTGGCGTAGCGGTAGTGAACGCGGCCGCTACGCAGGAGGCGCGGGTAGGACTGCCGCTCTGTGCAAATATTTTTATGCATGAATATGAAAATTTGCATTGGTCTGGTCGTGCCTCGTAGAGCACGTCAGGCAGTTGGTCCCTGTTGCCATACGAACATTTATGGCAGTGCTTACGGGTAGTTGGAGCCATCAGAAGTCCAACAACTGGTCGAACTGCAATGCTTCGATATCGCCTTTGGGTTGTGTAGGTCAGGTGGCATTCGCTTCACAGAAAATATCGAAGTTCAGCCAAATCCGCAGTTAGACTGCTAAAGACCCTAAACTTAAAGTTGAAAACTTCAAATGCGGCTGGGATTAACGCTAAGAGGAAGAATAAAATGAATTAGACTTTCTTATTTTTAATTACAAAAGGTGCTCCGACATGAGACAAAAATATTTTGTTTACCTAAACACATTTTTTAAAAAGTCTCGACCATAAACAACACGACAGACTAACACTGTATACACTAACTTCCGGGCTTTAGTGCTAATAGGCAATAATTGATCTCTCTGGCCACCCGCGTCGCCACTGTGTATTTTTAAACTTGCGCCAGCGCATGTCTGTTTTCGAAGATGGCCGCTAAGATGGCGGGAAATGCGGTGGATTTTACGGTTCGTTTATTTTACAATATCAACTTTGGTTATTTGTGATTCACAGTGTTATGTATCTTAAGCTTTCTATGAAATTTCACGATTAGTTTTTGGATTCGTAGCACCCACGTAGCGATGTAATCTACGCTTTGATAGGATAGGTAGATATACCTATAGATCTACTATATAAAAATAAGTCGGGTTTTCCTTCCTGACGATATAACTGCAGAACGCCTTTACCGATTTGGCTAATTTTGGTCTTGAATTATTCGTGGAAGTCCAGGGAAGGTTTTTAGGGCGAGAAAAATTCGAATAATTGCCGGGAACCGACATCCACGCGGGCGGAGCCGGGGGCAAAAGCTAGTTTATTATATATATGCACATATCTGCTCAGAATATGATCATCATCACTACATAGTTTATAGCAAAGTCGCTTTCCGTCTGTCCCTATGTATGCTTATATCTTTAAAACTACGCTTGACATTTTACATAAACTTTAAAAAACATAAACTCACACCTGTATTCCCCGAAGGGGTAGGCAGAGGTGCTAGCACCCACATTTCGCCAGTTTATGTTTAGGTCCCAATGTAATAGGTGGCGAGCCTATTGCCATTGACCGGGCACTTTTAAACCTGCTATAACACATAACTTCGAAAAGCATCGAAAAGTCATTGGTGTGTGCCATGGTAAACCTGGGATCGAACCCGAGACCTCGTCTCAGCAGTCCATTACCCATACCGTAAATACGTAGGCTACCGTAGATTATTTAATAATCTATAAGCTTGAGATTTTGATGCAGTTAAATAGATACAGTAATTCAAGAGGAAGGTTTAATACGTGCTTAATACAGTAGAGGGTGCTGAGGGAACGGGATCTGACGCCACGCCGGTGCAAAAAATTGGCGGTATGAAGTTCGCCGGGTCAGCTAGTAATTATATAATTGATGAATTTGAGCTTTTCTACCGCGCCCGTAGCAATCTGCTATCCTTAAAAGACATCTAAAAACGCATACGGCGGGTATTAAGTGCACATTTTCATTTTGGAACTGGAATCTGGAAGGATGTGTAACTACGAATCTTGCCTTCCTCAAGTTACCGTATAACCAAGCATTATTCAACTTACCTCACTGTCGAGGCCAGAGGCGTGGCGGTAGTGAACGCGACTGCTACGCAGGAGGCGCGGGTTCGATCCCTGCTCAGTGCAAATATTTGTATGCATGAATATGGCTATTTGCATTGGTCTGGGTGTTTCTATGTATAATATGTATGTGTTTACAAAAAAAAAATGCGTATGTTTATCCGCATTCTAGATTCCATATAACAAGCTAGTTAAGCTTACCATGGGTCTGGTAGCGTTGTGTAGAATCATGTGGAATAAAAAGAGAGGCATGTTTGACTTCTGTCACTCTATAGCAATTTTCTTCTAAACTACAAGAAGTACAATAAAACTGTCAGGCGTCATGTATTCCCAGATTTTCTTAACAATCAATACAGTGTGATTTGCGTTAAGAAATGAAAAGATGAAATTTTCCCTACTTTTCAAAAATGACTCTCAATGTGGGGAGGGGCCCTCATTTTGTTAGTTCTTAAAACTTAAACCACTTACACATCCCGGGGCTTGAACCTCTCTTCCTGAACATGTTCAGGAAGAGAGGTTCAAGCCCCAATCTGGAATTGTCAATCATTCATCATCTATACTAGTATTACAGTCTAAAGAACTAGGTCTAATATCACAGTCTAACGAACTTATTTTCTCGTTATACTGTGTTAATAATAAGTATAAAGAGCCAGAATTTTGTGATTTAGATTTTTGTCTGGAGTAATCTTTGGACCCACTGCATATACACTGGAAAACTTCTTTCACCAACCTAAGGGCGGCTAAGGGTACACATTCATGCAGATAAATATTACCTAAAACTGAAATGGAACCGAACCCGCTTGGGCTTAGCAGTCGAATGCACAATTGCTTCACCAAAGAGGCTGTATGCTAAATCACAGGGAGTCTATGGGTCAGTTATACTAAAAGGTCGCTGGACGAGCTGCGTGTCCAGTATAACAATGTCTTAGGAGTGATGTTGGGACTACCACGTTTCTGTAGCGCGTCGGAGATGTTTGCGCAGAATAGGACTGACGGTTTCCACGCCATCATTCGCAAAAAAACGGCATCGCTGCAACGCAGAATACGGGATAGTGACAACAGCATTCTAAGAATAGTGGCGGAGAGTATCGATTCTCCAATTGTAAAATTCCTTGTGAGGAGGACCATCAGTGATGAACACAGTTCTGGCTGGGGTCCTATAATAGAAATATAATATAGGTAATATAAGTATTTAAAAAAAAATGTGCAACTAACCCTAATCTAAGTCAGTACTAACAAAGGATCTATGTTATCTGAAAAATAAAATAATTTGAATTTGTATTAAATAAAGAAAAATTGTAGAACGGACCCCGTTCTAAGTACTTACTTATTCTGTGCCCCGGGCCCCGAGCTTCCAGGTGCAAACTTTAGATGGAATCAGAACTAACACTGTGATGTTGATAAAGAGAAGATACCGACACGTTATTGGAAGGGATTCCCCGAAAGCGAAACAAGAAACTCATTTCACAATATGAATTTGTACTTTTGTTTCCGGCGACAACTCGACAATAACTCACAAATCCACAACATGCCACTGCCTCCCTCGTTAGCAAAGTTCGAATTTTAAATTCATTGCGAGTCATTTGCCGTTGCGATCGCTGCGCGGGACACATGACGTCATTAGTCACGAGAGAATATGCGAGGGTGCAGTCGTCTTGATACTACACTGAAGTGATTTTTGTGTTTGGATTGGTTATAACATCAAATATCGTCTAACTGTACGAATTGTGGTTTTTATAATGTTCATGGAATTTTTAAGTTCCTAGCGTTTGTCAATATGTCTCATAAATACAAAAAAATATATATGTCATTTTGCCAAAACATAGTTCAAACTAATCTTGATGATAACATTTATTAATGTCTAACCTAATGACCGTAAAAAAATCTGCGCCAGAGCCCCAACTATCGTTTTTTAACATGGACATTGATTTGTAGGTGTGGTTGGCTAAAGTCTCAAGAATGTTCGAAAGTAAGTACTACTAATAATGGTTATCGCCAATTTACGCTTAGTTTATAAATATGAATTGACTAAGGCATAATTTAGTTTCAACTGTTTTACAAAAGTATCAAAATGGGTTAATCTAAGCACAATCGAAGTCAGCGGTGAAGCGGCGTGTCGTTGGCGCGGCGGCGACATGACGAATGGCAGCGCGCGCTCCAAATTTAAAATCTGCCGCGTAACGCCCGCGCTAATGGCATTGTTTATGGAAGCGCGGTGACTTACGAGGACTGATCAGTGTTGCACTTGCGAAAAATATTGGATATAAAAATGTACTATGTTACGTAACTACCTAGAATTTGTAATGCATTGTAATTTGCTGACAGTTTTCCTTGACCGACGACGCTTTGCCTTCATAAGTTCATCGCTAGGTAAAACCTATTCCTAAACGATTTTCAGTACACACGTAGGACACACGTAGGACACTAGTGTAGCTACACAATAAGACTCTACAGCACAGGTTACTATTGTGACGAACCATGTCGGTACAGTCAGCATCAGAAAGATGTTGAGAAACAGAGTACTCAAAACCCCTTCCAGTTGGACCCGACGGCATTCCAGGCCGAGCGTGGGTCCTAGCTCTAGGCGAAGAAGACGCTCTCGAGCCCCGACTGAGAGGGTTTCTCAGCGCATGTTTGGAGCGAGGCCAGTTTCCGAAGTTGTGGAAGACGGGGAAACTGGTCCTCATCCGAAAGGCGGGACGCCCGGCGGACTCACCGTCCGCCTACAGGCCGATAGTGTTGCTCGACGAGGTGTGCAAGCTCTTTGAAAGAGTGATTGCAAAGCGCCTCGTCGAGCACCTATCCAGAGTGGGGCCTGACCTGGCGGATGGCCAGTATGGCTTCCGCCGGAGGCGCTCCACCGTGGATGCCATCATGCGCGTGGGGACTCTGGTGAAGGACGCCGTCGCTCGGGGCGAGGTGGTGCTGGCGGTGTCACTGGACATCGCCAACGCGTTTAACACCCTGCCCTGGAGCTGCATTAGGGAGGCGCTCGTGTATCACGAGGTGCCTCTCTACCTTCGCCGCATAGTCGGGGCGTATCTGTCGGAGAGAGCAGTCGTCTACCCAAGTGCGACCGGGCTCGGTCGGCGAGAGATGTCGTGCGGTGTTCCGCAGGGATCGGTCCTGGGACCGCTACTGTGGAACATCGGTTACGACTGGGTGCTTCGCGGTGAGCTCGTGGACGGTGCCGCCGTCACGTGTTATGCGGACGACACGCTGGTGACGGCGTGCGGGGCTACATACCGCGAAGCGACCCTGAAGGCCACGACCGCGGTTGCCCAAGTCGTGGAACGGATTCGGCGGCTGGGTCTCGAGGTGGCTCTGCATAAAACCGAGGCCATGTTCTTTCATGGGCCTCGGCGCGTGCCACCGGAGGATTCAAGCCTCATAGTGGGAGACATTTCCATCGGCATCAAGGCCCAGATGAAATATCTGGGGCTCGTACTCGATGGCCGGTGGAACTTCGGGGAGCATCTCCGAAGACTGGCCCCCAAATTGAAGGACACAGCTGCCGCTTTGGGGCGGCTGCTGCCCAACATGAGGGGGCCGGATGACTCCTGCAGGAGACTCTACGCGGGAGTCGTGCGGTCCATGGCCCTATATGGGTGCCCAATATGGGCGGACACCCTGACGGTCCACAATGCGCGTCTGCTGCGTGGGCCGCAGCGTGCAATGGCCAGCAGGGCCATTAGGGGGTACCGCACGATATCCTTCGAGGCAGCGAGTCTCCTTGCCGGATCCCTACCGTGGAACCTGGATGCGAGAGCCCTTTCGATGCTATATCGGTATCGTAAGGAGGCGCGGGAGCAGGGACGGGAACCCGAGCCCGAAGAAATTCGGGCCGTGAGGTCTCAGCTCCACAGGGACATGGTAGCGGAATGGGAGCTACGACTTAGGCGACCAAGCGCAGGGCACGCCGTAATAGCGGCGGTAAGACCCATCATGGAGGAGTGGCTAGAGAGGCCACACGGCAGCCTCTCGTACCGGCTGACGCAGGTGATTACCGGACACGGGTGTTTCGGGAGTTACCTGTGTCGGATCCGGAAGGAGCCAACGTCCGAGTGCCATCACTGTGATGCGAGCGAGGACACAGAGCTGCACACGCTGACCGAGTGCCCGGCGTGGGACACGCCGAGGCGGGTCCTAGTGGCGGCTCTAGGGGTGGGAGTCCTCACACTCGTCACATTGCTCACAGCGATGGTACGATGCGCAAACGCTTGGGGTGCGGCCGCCTCCTTCTGCGAGCAAGTAATGCTTGAGAAGGAGGCGGCCGGTCGGGTCCGGACCAGACTCCGGGCCCGGGAAGCCCGTACAGAGCGAAGGCGAACCGGACGTCGGAGGTCGCAGAACGACCTCCGTCCTCCATGAGCGCTGGCCTGGGGGTGACCGGTGGAGCCGCTTGTCACCCTAGCAGAAGCAGGCCGCGGCGGCGGCGCAAAGTGCGCCTCCCCGTAACCGGGGCTAGATGGGGACATTTTGGTCCCCACAACCCGAAGGGGGCCATCTCGAAAGAGATGGTCCTGGGTCTGCCGGGGTGCGAGAGATATGCTTTTGGCAATCTCACCTCCGGCAGCCAAGGACCCAAGACGGCGTGCGTTTTAGTCGGTTCGAGTCCGACATAACCGCCTCCACCGGCTCCGTGGAGGTGGCATCCGTGGGGATTTTTCGCAAGATAAAAAAAAAAAAAAAAAAAAAAAACCCCTTCCAGTTCACCGATTGTTCTGTTATTTGGTTCGCACCTTTAGTTTGGACAGTGATGCCATTTAAATCAATAAAACAGTTTGATTATTATAGATCATTTTGAGACTACCTCGTCAAGATATTTTTCAAGCTGACTGTACCCTTTTGGGGTATAGTGAGCTCATCTCCTCTTTTAAGAATAACCTAACTGAAACTGATTTCATTTCATCACCTGATAAACCTATCCTGGGACTGAAACAAAATTTCTACTTCAATAATAAGTTTGGTGCTCTGTTCCTCAAAATTATAGTGATAAATTATACAATTTCCCTTTTTTTTTTCGTAGCACGCCGTTGGCATTTGGCAACACTAAGCACAAGGGGTTTTATATTGCTGCATTATTTCAAATGATGCTTGAAATTATTTTAAGTGGAGTACTGAATAGATTAAGATTGTTTGGTTACAGTATTAAACACCCTATAATAATATCCTACTTATGTTTTTTTTTGTATTATTAGTATAATTACCTATCTAAGTAGGTAAGACGCCCTTCCTAGGTACTTACAGCTCTAATGACAAGCAAAGTTTTTTTTAATATTAAAAAGAAAAATATTTTATTTAAGTTCCTCACGGCTGTGCATCTCACTTTACTTAGTTACTAATATTCTCTAAGCTAAATTGCTTGTGCTAGGAGTGGGTTCACGTCAGTAGTATAATAGCCGGGATTTGAACCCTTTTTTTTCCGTGCGGAAATCCCCTCGGATACCCCCCCTGCCGGAGCCGGAAGGGGAGGTTATGTCGGACTCGAACCGACTAAAACCGCACGCCGACTGTGGGTCGTGGTGCTAGGCCAGAGGTGAGGTTGTCATCGACATATCCCTCGCACCCCGGGGCGAGTCGGGGACACCGTTGTCCCCCCTCCCGGGGAGGGCCAGACCGAACCCGGGACCTCTTGATTGTAAGGCCGACTCCTTAACCACTAAGCTACCGACGGTATAACATACAATGCAAAGTATGCAAGTTAGTTACTAGATAAATGTAGAATTGATAGTCAAACCTGTTTATCTTAGTGTTTGGTATTTTAGTTTGTGTTTACGTACAGCGCAAAAGGGCAAAGATCTGTGTAGTTACCCTTCAGATCTGAACCCCTAGGACTCAAGATATGATATTCCAATTAGATGTTGCTCCAGAATAAATGAAGCTGTCTTAAGGAGCTAGTTTAATTATCGTATGTACCTACATGTTACCCATTACAACCGCTACACCATTTTACATTTAAGGTATCATCACACTTTACTGTAAACTCAAAATTTTATTTTAAGAAAGTAATAAAACCACTAGTGAATGGCAGTGAGCCAATAGGTTTTTTTTATAAAGGACACGTCAATTTGACTTCACCTCGCCTGATGGTAAGTTAAAGGCGAAGTCTCAGAAAGAGGGTCACCATCGTAAACATGTACCATGTTAACAGTGGTGGCACTCAGCTTGACGGCCTCATCAGACGCCTTTTCACGCCCCGCTTAAAGGACCCGGGACTGTAGGAAGAAGGATGGAGGTCTCCAGGTAAAGAATAGATGGATGAAATAGGTGCATTTTAAGCCGTATTTAATATCGTATCTTAATATCGTGAGGTCCCGGGTTGAAATCCTGGTTATATTACCGACCAGAATTCCATAGTTAAGCTAAGTTTTTATTGGCTCTAGATAACGCTGTGAAGGCTGTCGTACTTATAATATAAAAAAAGGAATTGGACTTAGCAGAAGGGGTTAGGGGATATTGTTTAAAATACCTTCAAACAACAATTGGGTATTATCCTATAGTTAAAATTAATTATTTAATCGAGCTTATTAAATTAAGAATGGTAAAAGAGCAGTAAAAATTGCGTCGGTTCTTTTTTTATATCTTTTATTTATTTTTAACTAGCTTTTGCCCGCGGCTCCGCCCGCGTGGATGTCGGTTATCGCGACCAAATATAGCCTATGTCCTTTCTCAAGGTCTAATCTACCCCTATACCAAATTTCATCAAAATCGGTTCAGTGGTTGAGGCGTGAAAGCGTAACATACAGACAGACAGACAGAGTTACTTTCGCATTTATAATATTAGTATGGATCATCCACCCAACCTAATTGATTTGACTATTAAATTTTATGACGTCACTAATTTTTTCCATACAAGTTACCTTACTTATCGTTTTGACGTTTAGTAAAAAGTAACTAATTTGATTAGTCAGTAGAATACCCAATTGCGAAACAATAAATAAATATTATTTTTGAGTTATTTGTGAGTGCATCATTTAAATGTCTCTCGACCTTAACTGTAGAATTTTGACTAGCAATCAAGCACAGCGGGGTATGATATGTTTTATTAACTAGATTGCAAGTAGAAACAAAATACGAACTGCATTAGTATCTATATTAGTGGCTGACTGCTGAGGGTATGTTGTAATTTAAGTACTCACACGTTTGGGTGCTGAATAGAGAAATTATATTGAAAAGCAAAAGGCTGTAACAGACATTGACATTGAATTTTCGAAGAAAATAGGTTACTAATGACTTTATAAGCAGTCTTCTTCATTTTGATTTTTCTGTCATCAGTTGCATCCAACTAGATACGTTTAGCTTTTAAACCGTTGAATGTTCTAAGGATTGATGTTCCAATTGTTTGAATTCTACCTATACATAAAGCAATCCGTCATTTATCTTTAATGTAGGTACTGAAGTGGCTTCACTCCCTGCCATGGTTTTCCCAAGCAACTACAATATGGGGTTCTTCAAGAGGGGCATTAGAAGGATTCTTCAGGGTAGGCAGCGCGAGTGTAACGCCCCTCGTGTTGCATACGTCCATAGGCCGCGGTAACCACTTTCCATCAGGTGGGCCGTGTGCTTGTCTGCCACCTAAGTGGTATAAAAAAACCAAAGCTTGATAAACAAAACATATTTACAAAAGAATCACATTTGCTATATTAACGTGGGGAATTTACAAACAACTAACTTTTGTATAAACTGAGCCAGAATTAAAAAATAAATAAAATAAAATAAATATTCCACAATATTCTACACAACACTAGACCCATGGTAAGTATAGCTTAACTAGCTTGTGTTATGGAATCTAGAAATACATACATATTATAGGTAAATACATTTTAAATGGGGAATTATGTTCATATCACCTAGATACTTTTTTTAATAAGTATATTGGCAACCGACGCAAAGTGCTTCTTCTCATATCCGGGGTATCGAGCCCGATGATCCCCACAACCCAGGAGGCCATCTTGAAAGAGATGGTCCTGGGTCTGCCGGGGTGCAAGAGATGTTTCCTGCATTCTCACCTTCGGCAACCAAAGACCCAAAGACGGCGTGCGTTTTAGTCGGTTCGAGTTCGACATAACCACCTCCACCGGCTTCAGGCACCTTATAGGATTATAGTATTCTGGTTAACTGCCTGGATCCATATTTAGTTTAGGAACAGATGGTTCACATCACAAAACATTAACGATTACGACGATATTTTTCAATCAAAATCAGACATTTGTAGTAGGGGAGACATTTGACAAGTCATGTTAACAATATTTTTCAATGACGCGAACATGTGTTTGCTGTGTCGACGACAAGTTTGCGGTGGCGGGAAGTGGCGGGAAATGGCGGGAAACAGCGTCTTTTGCTAGAGGGGTGCTTTGTGAGAAGTAATTGGGAATGTTTAGTATTGGCACTGTAAGGTCCTTTAAGCGGGGCGTGAAAAGGCATCTAATGAGGCCGTCAAGCTGAGTGCCACCACTGTTAACATGGTACATGTTTCCGATGGTGACCCTCTAGCTTAACATCAGGCGAGGTGAAGTCAAATTGACGTGTCCTATAAAAAAAAAAAATAGGTATTCCAATCCATCCCGGTTTTGCATAGGGAACTGAGTTTATACACCTTAGTACATTTTTTATTCGGTAACTTCAACAATCATCGTCATATTTTATTTAACACTTAGGTGGCAGACAAGCACACGGCCCACCTGATGGATTTTTCAGTTTCATTACACTTTTTCATTCACTCTGGAAACAGTCATTTAATTTATAGTAAAACTAGCTTTTGCCCGCGGCTCCGCCCGCGTGGATCTCGGTTATCGCGACCAAATATAGCCTATGTCCTTCCTCAAGGTCTACTCTACCCCTATACCAAATTTCATCAAAATCGGTTCAGTACTTTAGGCGTGAAAGCGTAACAGAGACAGACAGTCATACAGACAGACAGAGTTACTTTCACATTTATAATATTAGTATGGAAGTATGGATTGTCTTTTTTTGTGTGGTATGAGTAGTTTAGTTCTAGTAAAATCAAGGCACTGGTAACTAGGAGGTCAGACGACATACGCTTCCAGAAAAAGTCAAGTCATTTAATTTTGAACTTTAAAAGCATTGTTTTAAAGTCTAAAATTTTATGTCGTTTTTTGCAGTAGGTACCTGTGTTATAAGTAGTTTTGTTTTAGTAGTTACCAATACTAGGATGTCAGACGACAGTGGCTTACAGAAAAACGAACAACATATCCATTAAAACTAAAAGAGGCCTTAAAAGCTACTGGAAATTCGCTATGAGTAAGTAATAGAGCTAGATTCGTTAAACCCAGGTTCCGTATTTCAACTACCTAATTAAAAACTGTGCTCAAACCGTAACTCAGAAGTTACCCCGCAGCTAGACGATCTCCAATTAGTGCACGAATCTAAAACAAAAAGACTCCCACTAAAAGATAAAAAACTGGCACTAAAAAAAAAGACATTAATTGCTTCGTATTTCAAAAATCGATCGAGAAAGTTCTGAGTGCTAGTTAGAGTTCGCAGCTTTCGGGTAGTTCGCAAAATGTCGAATTTATGTTCGAAATTTGCTCGGTTTGTTGATGATAGTTGATGTTTTGTGTTGTTTTTGTAATAACATGGCTTCAGTTTGAATTAAATGTTTGCTGGAATTGCTGCAAATATTGTTAGCACACAGGAGAGAGACATTAAAAGTCACTAGCGGTCGCCTGCAACTTAGCATCTACTACCATCCTCTGTTTTTACCCGAAAGGGAACTGATTTCCAAGGATACATTATTAATAGGTACACCTCCACACTATTTACATGTGGAGTGAGTTAGACTTTCTTACAAACTGTCAAGCACAAAACATCCTCTGTTTAACTCCAAAATGGAGAACTTTTATTTATTACTTTTTTTTTTATGGATTAGGGAGGCAAACGAGCTGACGGATCGCCTGATGGTAAGCGATTACCACCGCCCATGGACACCCGCAACAACAGAGGAGTCATAAGTGCGTTGCCTTCCTTTTAAAAGAGAGTACGCTCTTTTCTTGAAGGTTTGAAGGTCGTAATGGTTCGGAAATACCGCTGGTGGCAGTTCATTCCCGCATGGATGACGGTTATCGCGACCAAACATGGCCTATGTCCTTTCTCAAGGTCTTATCTACCCAATACCATTTATACCAAATTTCATTAAAATCGGTTCAGTAGTTGAGGCGTGAAAGCGTAACATACAGATAGACAGAGTTACTTTTGCAATTATAATATTAGTATGGGTTTTTTATGAAAGGTACTTACGAATGTACATTCGTAGCTTATTATCCGATGTGTTTAGCTAAGCACTTCTGACAGCGACTGTACCAACAACCCTTAGCAAACTACGGAATTCAGTAACAAATAACCCCACTTGAAGTGAATAAAACTGGCCAAATATAAAAGGCAGCAAATAAAAAAGGCCAAGTAGTGATGTTACACAAACAGGGTTGTGCAGCATAAAAGTTTATGTGGGATCGTAAAGCCCCGAGGTGGTATCAACAGGTAAGCGTTTTAGGGTTATTGCAGATTTTTTACTACAATGTGTGATGTAACTTTTAGACTAAATATATTGGGGTTAATGTTTATTGAACATTTCACTGCGGCTGAAGTTCTTATGTGAGAGTAAAACCATGTAAAATAAATAGGTACTGTAAATATTTATGGAAGTCGGAGGGCCCACCACGACTTTATAAAGTAGATAAGTAGGTACCTATCGAATACATAGAGAAAAAGAATCTTCTCGGGCGGGACTCGAACCCGCGATCTTTCCCTTACAGGGAGAATGCCTTGACCAACTCGGCTACCGAGACACGCCCGATGTGATTCAAAATTCCCTTATTATCCGTCTTTAAGGCGACGGTGGAGTCATCTACCGATATTCTTACGAACTATCGGAACTCCAGGTACATAACACATTGGCATAAAGACAATCGATTTGGACAAAAAAAACTTTTTATGATTTTTTTTAACTTTTTTATTTTGCATTATTTTCTCTTCACCGTGTTAATAAAGCTAAATGAAATGGTATTTTCATGAAAAAAAACATCACTACAAAAAAGCACGCGCTTGGCGCCATTTGTGACCCTTGTACCCGGTATAAAAATCTTTATCTACCTACTTATGAAAACATCTACCTCTGTCAATCAATCAACCAATTATATCTATTGCAGTCTACTACTAGACATAGGCCTCTCCCAATGTGCACCATTGTCCCCGATCCTCCAGCTTCCGTATCCAGCCCATTCCAGCCACCATTTTTTCAAGTCGTCAGTCCTGGCTGCATGCGTATAGAAGCATATTTTGTGCAGATTTTAGGTCCAAGATATATGAATCAAGCTATAAATCAATTTGAATAAAATTTAAATCGCTATGGAAAAATAGGGGTTGATCGTAGTAGAGGGTTGAAAATTCAGGCACACGTCGGAAGCTCTCGGCAAAATGTATGAAAAATTTGAATTGTAATTACAACATTCATAGATCGTGCACATGCACGGTAGTGTTGATGTGTGGGAGACTTCAAAATGTTAGGGTTGGCATTATTTGAAATCGTAACCAATATTTGAGCGAGCTAGCATGATTTTTCTCGCTCTATCCCTTAATGTCATGACTTACGTCACATCCGACAACGGTGCCAATCCTGTTGTTACAAACGTATTCCATCTTTGTCTTCAATACGAAAAAAAATTGATGGCGAAACATTTTAGTCCCCTCAAACCACAGAATCAGCACCAATAACAAAACACTACTACAACGATATCTTTATAGAGTAGTTAAAACCGATTGTGTCCATGAAAGACTAACTATTGCTCGCGACTTCAGATGCATAAAATTTTCATCGGACTGAGATCTGATCTTATGACCCACAATCTTATTTCTGGGATAACACATAGCCTATGCTATGTTATTTCAGGGGCACTAATCACTATACACTAAAATGGGTTAAAATTAAGCCAAAATGGGTTTAAAATACCATTAGAATCAGAAAAAAAATACTGCGTCAAATAATGTGGGTCTCATTTCGATATCTTAAAAAAATACTTACGTCGCGTTGTCACTGTTAAGACCATTACCCCTGTCCATTTGTTGTGCAATAATCTCGTCTTGGACTTCTTTTTCTACCTCATAAACTTATAGCAATTAATATTCTGTTTCTTGTATTTAATAACGTAAAACCATCGATGTTAGGCCTCGCCATACACCTGTTCACAGCTTATGACATTTATACGTTGCGAAAATAAAAACTGAATTGCTATATGTGACCAATATCCTGTTAATAACAACTTTAGCAATTATTTGATAATTCCATTTGAAGGATAAGAATAATTCCATCATCTACCTGCGATTAATAATAATGTAGAGTAATGATTTCTTTTAGATTTTTAAAGATTTTCGGCTCTTCTGAAAAGTTTGACATCTGGTACTTAAAACAATTACGTTTTCTGCTATAGAATCATAATTCAAAAGTTTTATATAAATTTCATTATTAAAAAATAAAAACACAACTGCCGATTGAAACAAGTTTGATAACACACGGTAGTAATTTTTTTTTCATTCAGTTCATAAGGGTATTTACATGTACATTCCTATTAGCTACCACATTTTCACATTTTATGTACGTTCTTAGGTACATTTTTTATTATTATTATTGCATGGATGAAAATAACTTGTGCGCTGAATACCTTTAATTTGAGACATCAATAATTAAAAAAAACATCGGAATAGATGAAACGCTCAAGTGAGACTTGAACTTACGAACAACACGAACTTACAGGGGAAATGCTCTTCCAACTGAGCTGTTGAGCCACACCTGAATCATTTCAAATTTTCCTTCTTTCTTTTTATATCCGTCTTTAAGGGCGACGGTGGATTTTTTCCGATGTTTTTTGAACTTAAAAGTTAGCATAATAAATGCTATAAAAAATTCATTCAAACATCAATAATTGAAATCCGTAAAATGATTCTGAAGATAATATTATGGTAATAAGGAATATTACAAACATACCTATATACATGCATACACACAAGTTGCACGCGAGAAACAAAACCCTTCTTGACTGTGGGATAATGTGCTACATTCTAAAACCGTATTTTTATTTAAATTTTTTATTGATACAAACGGTTTTAACTACTCTATACCTTGCAAAACTCACGTCTATAAAATTTCGTATTTATTTTGGCACAAATGTATTACAGATAATGTCGTACTTTATTGACGGGTAATATAACCCTTCAATGCACACTCATTTACAGACGTGGAGTTGCAGTAGGTATTTATTTATATATGTTAACGAAACGAAACTATATATTATCATTTTTAATGAATTTTCATTATTCGCACACTATTTGAATTATATTTTCTTCCAATGTGGGTTTAATGCTTAATAAGATTTAAAAAAATACCGAAAAAATACCTACATAAAGTAAAAATACGTCTTGTTGGTTAGCCCTGCAACTTTGATAAAAGTACTTCGTAATATTTTGAGCCAAGCGTCGCCGTGTCGGGGGACATTTGGCTCCTTGTTTACATCAAGGAGAGAGAGATCCGGTTCTTAGCATTCCATGGATTCACCGTGCGGTCGCCGGGTCCATGGCGTGGTACAGAGAGGAACACTGCGACGGCGCCTGGGACTTGCGACCCAGGTGTAGGTTTAGGGTGGCCACCTTGTGATGCATCAGCGCTCACCTCCACCGTCAGTCGTGTTCCCCCCTCTACCTATCCAAATTTGGTAAGATCCTATCAACGCCGTTTTAGATATTCGTTTGAGTAAAGAGCTTACTGAAGCTCTTGGCAATCCGAGGTCTTTAAATAAGTTATACAGGGATTTAGCTGGAATTCCCCTTGCTCCCACTTCCACGGCGTAGAGTTTAACCACATAGCCATTTTTGGTTAACTCGTTGGTCAAGTCAAAGTATTTGTTTATTTTTATAGCGTGGTCTTTAGGTATGTTAGTTTCCCACGGTACTGTGAGTTCTACTAGTACTGCACGCTTTTGCTGTTTTGAAAATAGGAATATATCGGGTCTGGATGACGAGGCACAAACATCCTCCGGTATTTTATAGTGTTTCTCATACGAATCTGCGAGTAATGTCCAATCAGCGGCTGCTATCAAAATTGAGTACGGCTTTTGATTTGTCTTTTTTGAGCAGCCTTCCTTTACAAACGCGACGTCATTTCTTTGGTTTGTGGTTAAACCCTTTTTCGCTCTAGCTACCGCCAAACTTACCGCCTCACGTACGATTTCTAATACCTTATCATGTCGGCGCGAGTAATGACCCCGGTCTAATAGCGTCCTACAACCCACCAGTAGGTGCCTAGCAGTACCAATTGCTTCCCCACATGAGTTACATGTTTTATCTGTGGCTTTTCCCCATCTGACAAGATTGCTTTGGTCGGGGAGGGTCAACTGGAATGCATTGAGATAGAATTTAATGTCAAATGAACGTATGTATGTTGCAACTTTTCAACGTTTTGTAAAATCCGTTTTAATGGTATATACATAATAAATGATTTTTGACGTTGACTTTGAATACAATCAAAGCGGGCGAAGTCGCTGGCAGAAGCTACAATAATTCACTAAACACTCACCCATCAAAATATTTTTGCAAAACCCGTTATTGTGCCTACATGTTTGTGATTTCAATAACAAATAGTAAGATTGAATTGTGATATTGTGTTATAATTTATCTATTTTAGAGTTCATTAAAATCTACATCTGCACATAAGATATATTATCCCAGAAATACACACACACAGATCCAGAAACACACAGAAATAGGTAATATTTTCTATTTTTTAAAATTTTCTGATTCATGAACATGTAGTCTCCCAATGTGCGCTATTTCTCCTGAGCCTCCGCCTTCTGCATCCAGTCAGTATACCTAGTACAGTGAATGTCCGAAATGCAGCGTATGTTAAGATAAATAATTGTCTTTTGACTTTCTTATTGTATTTTTTGATGTAAACGAAGGGTAATTGGTAATGCACTCCGACTTGATCATCTCTCAATTCACGACTCACACTGCAATCAGTTTTGTAGGACTTTTAACGAATTTAATCCCGGACTATACCGGTACACGGGCTGCGGTAATTATTTAAATAGAAATCATGCATTTCAGGGTTAAATCAAACTGTGGGTTGTGCGATAGAGAGGAAGCTTTACAAAATCGAAGTAAGCCGATCTTCTCACTCTTCTCCTCGACGTATCGTACTATGCACCTTTGAAAGGCACATCCCTTGTATTATGTGCCTTTAATCGTACCTCTGATTCGAACGTGCGGGGTGAGGAAATGAAATCTGCGCGGGGGTGGGAGCTTCCATTCTGTACGCTAGTACTATTATCTATTCTGTGATTCAGGGTTGTAGGTAGGTACCTATGTATATTCTAATGCTGTATCATAAAAAAAATCGGATTTTCCCATTGGTTAGATTGATGGTCAGATTAGTCTGACCAACGGGAATTTTTTTCCCGTTGGTCAGATCAACTTAGGATTTAGTAAAGTACTATTAAACACAAAATTTTATATTATAAATTTAAATTGGATGGTGTTTAGCAACTTCTGTGGGCGTCTTTACCTGCCGTAGGTATCTACGTAGGTACCATGCTTCAGTGATATTTTCATTCAACGTGTTTCGTGCAAGAATTCGAAATATTATGCAGCTATTTCAAGTTTTAAATATTTATAATGCTTTAGTGCCTACTGCGTACCAACCTACATAATATGTCGCCGTAGGGATTGACAGACTGTGCGAATATTGGCTCGTGCTTCTAAATTCAAATTAGACAGTTCGTGATCGCCCATTTTGGAATTCTAACGAAATTATTTTATTTAACAATTCACATTTAATGCTACAGAATTACATCAAAATTGTTGTGCACCTGCAAAAATTCGAATAATTCAATGAATTTGAATTTCAAATGTTTGAAATTCGAAGCTTGTGTCGCCCGCGGGTGTGACAGACTGTGTGAACTTTGTCTCGTGCTACCAAACTCAGATTGGTGAGTTCGTGATTATTGATTCCACTTTCATTTTCATTTGTGAAGTTTTTCGTCTGAGAATTACAAAAAATACTTTCTTACTACATAATTAGGTAAACTAAGGTCCGTATGCTAGAATGACGCTCAGCTTGAATCGCAATTTATCTGAGGACAGATTGATAGTTCGACATATTGCCTATACAATCTATCCTCAGATAAATGGAGATTTAGTCCGAGTGCCTTTCTAGAATACGGCCCATAGGTAGGAGTACAATATTTATTTCAATGTTCATTTTGTAATGTTGTTGTTCAGCAATTTGAGGATGACTCTTGATTGATGGACGTGGCTCGGCTGTAGACATTCCTTTAGGGGTTAGAAGGTCAGACAGCTATTATCGACTGCTGCAAGAGTTCAGGTAAAGTGATTCATGAAAAGCAATAATAAGAGATTGCAACCAGGGCCCCAAACCGTCATTAATGCTGCGACGATGATTTTGGATACCTTCTTTAGGTAGATTGTGAGGATGTTAAACGATTTAGATGCCTACATTAACCTCCATACCTTAGGCTTCATAAGTGTTCATAAGAAATAATAACTTTTACTTTTAACTAAACAGGCAGGTACACTTGTTTGCTACCTTAGTAGTAGACACAAATAAAATAAACCAACAAACCCCCATCCATAGACAAAAGCCACTTTCCTAATCATTCAAATTCCGAACACAGATAAACCCTTCAATCGTAAAACGGGCCAAAGTAACCCAACAAAATCTAAATACAGTTCATGGCACTCGTAAAGCTGAAAAAAAAACTATTCGACCCCTTGCCCTTTGGGAGGCGATATAATAAAAATAAAAAGACAGTAAAAACGGTATAAAGTGTCCGGGAACTCTGGGATATTGGGGTATCCAAATGAAATGGAATGCTAATAAGGGATGTGATGAACGTGGTGGGGTAGGCAGGCAAGGGGTGACTATGAAATCAGCTTCCTCGTGACTTCAGTGCTTAGGGAGAATAGGTGTGATAGCCATAAAAGGTAGGTATTTATTGTAGAATTACAAATGGAATGCCCAAAAAAGTCTAACAACTGGGCCTCGATTCTACCTACTAAAGCTAAACCACTGTAGTGGCACAGTCACTCCGAAAAATGACAATAAATTTTAGACTTTCTTTCTATTAACATAAAGTTCAAAATGAAATGAAAATAGTTTCAATTACTACAAAGTTTTCAATTACTCTGTAAAAAGTCATTATTTTTTATTACTGCATCGCTTTAAAGTCCATTATTTAAAGAGGCGGTTGCCTAGTGGTATGGGTAATGGACTGCTGAGACGAGGTCTCGGGTGCGATCACAGGTTTACCATGGCACACACCAATGACTTTTCGATGCTTTTCGAAGTTATGTGCGTATTTATCGCAGGTTTATAAGTGCCCGGTTAATGGCAATAGACTCGCCACCTATTACATTGGGACCTAAACATAAACTGGCGAAATGTGGGTGCTAGTACCTCTGCCTACCCCTTCGGGGAATACAGGCGTGAGTTTATGTAATGTAATGTAATTTAATACCGTTTTTTGCAGTGGCGGTGGCACCACTGTGGTTTAGCTTTAGTAGAATCGAGGCCCTTTTTTATAGTGCGAAAAATCCCCACGGAGCCGGTGCAGGTGGTTATGTCGGACCCGAACCGACTAAAACGCACGCGTCTTGAGTCTTTGGATTTACAATAGAGCACATACCTAATAATTGCCGGAGGTGAGATTGCCGAAAGCATAGGTCTAACTGCTAACTGTAATACTTCCGTAACGCCAATGAATGTGTAGGCCTATAGCAGTCGCTTTCACGGAAAAAATCTAATTATAGCCACGTCGCAGTACTTACCCGCAAACATCGGCGCGAAGGCCATGGCCTCGAATACGACCAGGACTTGGATACGATCAGGACTGAGACTAAATAAAGTTATTCTTTTAGTCTGAGACTAATGCTAAGAGAATTACGAGTAGGTATATACCTAGCTAGAAATCGGATCGCTGTTTGTATAATGCCTTGTGGTGACGGAGAGAGAATACAAGTATCACCACCACATCTCATCCGAAGGGTGTCATAAGAGGTGACAAACGGAAAAATAAGCATATAATGTGTACAAGCTGTTAAAGTTTTTAATAGACTACCTACTGTATTAAAAACTATTCATGATGTAAATATTTTTTAAAGAAAAATTAAAAAACACACTTGTTAGAACAATGTTATTACGACGTTGATGAATTTTTGAACGGTAGCAACGAGTGATGTATTATTTTAATTGACTCCTGTATTTTAATTTGACATAACCAATGACATTCACTGACCTCACTATTTTGTATACATTTTAAAATTATTATTAACATTATAATTATTGCATGTGTGTACTCGTATTTATGATAGTAATTTGGATTTCGACACGAACTATGTTTGTTATGAAAATAAATGATTATGATTATGATTATAATAAGTAAGTATCATTGCAGGAGAAGGAAAAAGTCTCCCAAATATTGGGAGAGGCCACGGAGGACAGAATATGATTAAGTAACGGAGATGCCCCATTGATATTTCTCCTAATAAAAACGCGCGCCGAATGCGGGTGGGAAGAGAGACGCGCGGGCGAAAAGTCGAAAGGCTTCATAGGTATAACGTTCCTACCGAATGAGTCCATTTGACGTTTGGATGGCACGCGACTCGATTGCCTTGCAGCAACTCCGCTATCATTTCCTTCTCCATGGGAGAGCTCTACATGTCTAGCAGTGACAAAATGATACAATGATAAATAAGTAGGTATGTAATGTACCTAGCTAGATAAGTAGGTATTGTAGATGTGTAAGTACCTAATTGTTGCAAGTGCCGTAGGTACTTATCTACATATTACGGCTGTGAAACCTCAAAGAAGTAGGCAGAGGTGTAAGTATTAAAAACCAAATTCCATATTTCGCTAACTACTTACTTGAGTATGAATTTCAGTCCCACATACCTAATAGAGGGCGAGCCTATTGCCGTCAAGTGGGCACTTTTTTGTTGTAAACCGTTCGATCATGTTACATTTAATTTGTGTACCATACAATAAAGATATATTCTATTCTATAATTTGGAAACAAGTAAGTAAGTAAGTAGGTACACAATGACAACACTACAAACATCATCCTTATTTGAAATCTACAGATATGTATCTATTTATACCTCAGCGGTGTTAATTTCAACTGATAGCATATAAATCTGCCCTATTCATTGTCCTCTAGCTAAGTAGGTGTAAGAAGCTCTTGTCACCTTTTAGGACACACGGGCGTCGGCCAACATCGCCGTCGTCTCGAATCAATAGTTCCGCGCAAGCCCACCAGAGCCGCACGACAATACTCAAACACTTTCTTTACATTCCATTCTCAAATAAAAACGTTTAGAAAACCTTTTTTCCAATAAAAAAACCGTTAATCTTAATCCCTAGTAAAGACCTATCTAATTTATTATCTATCTACAAATTTTATATTCCAAATTCAAAATTGAAGATAACAAAAGAATGCTATTGAAATATTTTTATAATGATAGTTAATTGGGTCAATAACCTTTACAAAATTTAGAATAGGAATTTAAGATTTTGAATTGAGAAGGGCGTGGCTGTCCAATGAGAAGTGTCGCGTGACGCGGTGACAATTTGAACCAATGGCGTAGAAGGCGGTGACATTTTTAAACGGTAGATTTGAGACCGCCTACGTAAGTTATGTATTATTTTCATGAGGTTTCCTTATGTCATTTTTTATTTTAATTTAGATACATACCTTTGTCTATATTTTTTTACCCCTAGAATCTAAACTGAACAACAGTGACATTGTTCTCAGTTCTAAGAATTTGGTAGGTACTAATAGATAGATATTTAGGTATCTATCTGCCTAATTTTTGCCTAGCTAGGTACTCTAAACATCTTCGTCATCATCCTCCACACAGTCCAAGCTCATGTATAGAGCCCAGAGTCCGCTCTCGTAGGTGTGCTCTCTTTCTCTTGGGGGCGACTTACCTCCCAACCTTGAGAAGATAGTCTGTAATGAGACTTTGTCATTCGTCAATCTATTGATTGTTTGGTTTGGTTGTTGGTGCAACAGGCTGTGCACGAGGTTATAGCTTAGATCCCCACAAAGGACAAAAATTTGTGTGATCCACAAATAAGTAGATGTTCTGAGTCTGGGTGTACTTTGTGTCCGTTAGTTGTATGTTTGTAAAGTCCCCCGCGATAAGTACAGGGCTTGTTCGTAGTGCGGGAATTGCCTTTTAAAAAAAAAGGAAAAAAAAGGATTAGGTTGGCTTGGGTACTTCCTACACACTATTGAATTTACTCTATTTTACTATTCATAATACTTAACAAAAACAGTTGTTAATCACCCATAATTTATTTTAACTACAGGAAACTTCCAATTATTGTCTGTTCTAAATTCAAACTTTCACAGCTGGTCCATGAATGTGACACTTTCAGCCAATAGTAGCGCGCCTTATTGTCATTGGTCGTGGCCTAGATGTCACTGTTTGTCGCATGTCGCATGAGAAAGGGATAGTTAAATAGAAAGTAGAGCGAGTGTGAGCGTGACGCGATGCTGACGTAGTTCTATTTTATTTTCTTTGCGACGAAATTGAATTAGGAACTGTTGGATGTGACGCTTGTTTTATTAGAGGCCAGTTGGAAAATTAATTGGCTAACAAAAGTGTCTAAGTACCTACCTAAGGGGTAGATAGTTAAATATATTTTTAAAGTACCTTATTAAGTACCTACATACTTAGTAGATTATGCTACCTTTTTATCGCATTTCTGTCTTGGACGTCCACATTTTCCGTATAAATCGATAAATTAAATAAGTAAGTAGGTAAGTAGATACTTAGCTTAAATAGTTTTAAAACTTGAAGTCTCATTAATATCCTTAGTTAATTTCTGAATGCATCAAAAGTTTGCCTTTAGGAACACGAAGTCCGCGTCTTATTTTTGAATGGCTTGTTGACTTTTACGAGTGTGAAATTAGAGTCTTGTGCTATATAAAAAGTTCTAGAATATATCATGCGTACAGTCCACAAAGGAGATACGGTTGCACTTTTATACCTACTCCACTTATACGAAAAAGTGCGACCTTATCTTCTTTGTCTACTGTACTGTACCTAAGTATTAACTTTACAACAGACTTAACAACACCTAGACGCACCAACCTCAATACCTAAGTAGGTACCTATAGTGCGTCAAGAAAGTCGTGAAATTAATGTTGGAGGAACTAAAATTTTTCCTTGTACTTGCAACACTCAATAACTGCCAAACTGACTAATCAGTTGTCAATACCAAGGCTCGTTGGAGATGTTTCGTATATTATTTACGTGTATTTAATTACTGTTCATAGGATAACAGTTTTGAGTGTAAAAATAAATTGATATGTGAATAATAGTTGTGCGAAACGTGTCGTATTCAAAGTATTTCAGGGATATAGTATGAAACACGGCAGAAGTTCAAGCCGGCAAGCTGCTTTCCGACTTTGACGATTTTGATGGCCAAAATGCTAAACTAACCAGTACGTAATACTTTAATGTTAAACAAGGTATGGAAAGTGTAATCTATTAAAAATTATATAATTTAAGTGAATATTTTGTGTTTCAAAGCATTGTTTTCATTTATTGTGGTTATGTCAATATCCTACGATTATAACAAATCATAGTGCATCACTTTGACGTTTTTGAACATTCTTGATCTAGGTAATTTGTATTAACCACTTAAGCCCAAACTAATTAAAAAATACTCGAGGTATGAATACAGCTGTATTTATCCAGGACGTTTGTATTTGTTTCAGATTTTCAAAAGTACATTTCAAGACATATCATTTCAATGTGATGATATTGCCAGTGAGTCGGAAACTATCGAAGATAAATTAATTACTCATGGAGTTTCAAGCAGCATTTCAGGTGTTCAATACTCATACCAATAAACTATTCTTAGAAAAGATTATTGTTTTAATTTTTTAATACTATATATATCGTGAAAATTTCGACTGTCAAGCCATCACGGTTCATGACAGACCTTAGTGATAGGGTCCTGTTTTTTTTCTTTGGGTGTGCTTCGAGTAAGGTATTGCTCAGGATATGTATCTTGGACCTAAAATGTGGCCAGCAGCGGTGGACTAGCTCAAAGTCACCAAGCATAGATTATTACAAAACAATTGTCGTTTGCCTCGCAATTTATTAGGTGCAAGACACGTGCCCCGAGGTATAACCTAAAAAAGTCCGACACGTCGTGTCCTCGTACTTGGGGTCCTCAACTAATTACCGAGGGAGGTGTTAGGTTAAAGAAATAAGGCATTTCCCTCGCAACCCCAATAACCTTTGCCGATATACGGTTTTAAGTTGGCCCTCTTGGGTGTTTTTTTTTTTTAATATAGGACACGTCAATTTGACTTCACCTCGCCTGAATTTAAGCTAAAGGCAAAGTCTCGGAAAGAGGGTCACCATCGGAAACATGTACCATGTTAACAGTGGTGGCACTCAGCGGCAATAGTGGTGACGGCCTCGTTAGATGCCTTTTCACGCCTCGCTTAAAGGACCCAGGGGCTGTAGGAAGAAGGAAACACGTGAGCTGGCAGGGAGTTCCAGGTCTTAATGAGTCGCTGAAACGCTTGGTTCTAGCTGGTATACTCTGCACCGTATATGGATGGCATCTTAGCCCTGCACGTGTCGTCCTGTGTAGGAAAGGAGAGGGTGGGACTAATTGGAAGAGCTCGTCATAACATTCACCATGGTAGAGACGGTAGAATACTGCCAAAGACGCGACATCTCTACGCATCTGCAAAGGCTCGAGGGTGTTCGTGACCTCAGGATTCCCAATAATGCGAACCGCACGTCGCTGCAACCTGTCGAGAGCATCTAGTAAGTACTTTGCGGAGCCGTCCCAGAGATATGAGCAGTAGTCCACGCAAGAACGAATTTGGGTCTTGTATAGAAGACACCGCTGCTCCGGCGTGAAAAAACGTCTTACTCTGTTCAGGACTCCGAGTTAACGCGAGGCTGATTTGATGATACTCTCGATATAGTTTTTGTTATTCAGTTTGCAGCGAACATCCATACCGAGGATATTGAGGTGATCCTGCAGTGGCAGTGGTGTGCTCTGAAGAGTGGGAAGGGGTAGGAAAGGAGATACTTTTGCTGTAAACGCACATGTCTGTGTGGGAAGCATGGGGTCCTCATCTAATCTCTATGTCCTCTACTAGTCACAGGGACCCGTAGCGAGCCTATAGGTAGCCCTATAGGCTCGCTACGGGTCCCTGTGACTAGGGATTCCCACTGCGGCCCTTAATTACAGTAAGTGTTAGCGTCTCCTTTGTGCTGAGGAAGTTGGCTTACAAAATAGGGACACTGTAAGTGTGGTATTTGACGGTACATGGCGAAAGCAATATATTGAGAAAGTGCGGGTAGATGAAGAACCTACTACCTCACGGACTCGAAGACTTATTATCTTTAGAGGTACTTTATACCATAAAAAACAACAGATCAAGACTGTTCAGTTGTAGTGTGACAGGGATACCAGATTAAGCGCAGCAGCGCCACCCTCAATTTTCACGACTTTCTTGACGGGCTATACTTACGTTAGTAGAACTTAGTTAAAATATAGGGTACAATTCTTCCTAGATGACTAATTGCAGTTACTTACATAGTACAAATCGATTATACCTACACCAACCTACAGTACTTGCAATTTATTGAAATGTCCCGCGAAGCTCGTTTTGCGTAACAAATTTAATAGGCAACTAAAAGGCAACTAATAGGCAAGTGGGGTTAAACATGCGGTGATCCTAATTAGAGACGCGTTTTAATGTTTACTACGACGCTAGAACATGCCATTAGAATGTATTACCTACGTAGGTACAAGAACTGGGTACCTAGTACCTACCTACAGTCAATGACAAAAGTAGTTTCACAAAACATTATTTAGTAAGCATCTCAGCTGTTAAAGCTGTCATAAAATTCATATCCATATTAAAATTATCATAAATGTGAAAGTAACTTTGTGTGTGTCTGTCACGCTTGCATGCCTAAATCACTGAACTGATCTTGGTACACAGATGGATTAGAGCTTGGGAAAGGACATAAATAAGCTATGTTTGGTTGTGATAACTGGCATCTGCACCCTGCTGGAAAGTAATGGCCTCAATATTAGTTAGGTACCTTTTCTCATTCACGCCCGGGGTAAAGAACCCAGGAAGGATTATAAGAAGAAGCTACATCAGCAAGTAGAATCGCGAGACGTGACACCGACATGTAGGTAAGTAGATCAGATCACGAATCACTTGTAGATACCTAAGTAAGTATTATCTACCATTACGTTGTAGGTACTTACTTTCTTATTTTAATTTACGATACCTAGGCATCCCTACCTAGGTATAAGTACAGGCGTGCATCAGGTATTTCTAAATAAGTAAATTATTGTGGCTATGATGTGACTGTACTCACCTGTACCTTCCCATAGACTAATTTCACGAATAAATTGTAGCTGTATCGAATCAGGACTTAGGTGTCTACTTATCCAAGTATTAGTACCCAGTAAGTAGTCCTCTAACGTAAGTTAGTATGTACCTATACCTACCTATCTAGACTGTTACCAGTGATATAAAATGTTTAGTTTAGTTCTTTAATTTTACTTATTTCATAAATACTTCTTCGAATACTGAGTCATTCAAACGTTGTATTATAATACCTAATTCATAAATACTAACTTAAATTTAATAGGCAGGTAGGCACCTATCAGCATTCTCCGATTTAATTTTTAAAAATCGCGTGTCCACGCAAAAGCGTGCCTCTAATAATCGAATTTAGAATAATTCCGATATCTCGGCACGAGCTTCTGAACGAATAATCCGATTGTTCTCGAAGGTGGCTTCCGTGCGGGAATCTGAAGCCGCTTGTAGTCAAGTGCAGGTAGCCAACCTTCGAATTTTGAAATTGGCGCTCCAGGCTTCTACGACATGTTCTGAAGGACAAGCAATCTTTAGGCGTCTACTTAAATTTGAAATATTCAGACGTCATGTCTATGTCTTTTTGTGATTTTTGCAGTAAGTAGCTGCCAATTATAATGGGAAGGTTGATGAGAAACATAATTCACCTCTTCATCAGTAGGTAAGTAGGCAAGTGGGTAGTGATCAATTTTAAGAAGTTTTCATAGACCCTGGTGGTTCGTACCTAGCGGCAACGGGGAAAGTTTTTCAACAAAAAGCATAATGTATTTGTTTCAGTAGTGCAGTTCTCAAGAAGTGTCATACTTAGTAGGTTCATTAGTTATTCGTCTATCTGTCTGTAGAGATGTTTTTCTTAGTACCTACCTGACACATATTTGACGCGTCCCTAAGATTTTCAAGTTAATTAAAGTTAAAGTAATTCGATATTTGTATCTAATTATGGACTTTATTATTCAAAAATATTGTATTTTAAACATGTAGGCACTTAGTAAGTATCTACTGCTTGTTGCCCACGAGCTAATGAAAAGAAAAGTGGAATCAATAATCACGAACTCACCAATCTGAGTTTGGTAGCACGAGACAAAGTTCACACAGTCTGTCACACCCGCGGGCGACACAAGCTTCGAATTTCAAACATTTGAAATTCAAATTCATTGAATTATTTGGATTTTTGCAGATGCACAACAACTTTGATGTAATTCTGTAGCAATAAATGTGAATTGCTAATAAAATAATTTCGTTAGAATTCCAAAATGGGCGATCACGAACGTCTAGAAATCTGAAATATTCATTCAAATTACCTAAGTGAATTTAAAAAAAAAGAAAACACATTTGAATGCTTCGAATGCCTGCTCGTGTCGCTGGAGGGATTGACAAACTGTGTGAATATTGGCTCGTGCTTCCAAATTCAAATTAGACTGATCGTGATTGTCGAACATTCTGGAATGGGGTTCTTTTCTCTCTAAAGAGTGGAATGCTTAATAAGTCGTTACCATACCTATCCAAGGTGTACCAATTCTTAAGGCCTTACCTACCTACCTAAGCCTAGCTAAATTCACCTGCTAGTGCAACTCTGGTGCAGAATTTTCTCTCAGGGTTGGAAGGTCAAACGACTATCACTGACATACTTTCCAATAAAAAAATAGTAAGCAGGCTGCTAGTTTGCAAGTGCAAGCTTTGGGTACAGCTGGCAAATGACTATGATGATGATGATGCTAACGGTAAGTAGGTGAATTCCAACTATTAGACCCTGATATATACCTAGAGAGGCGCAGGTACAGTCAACATCATAAATATCTTGACGATTGATTTTATATTATTTGTCTCAAAATGATCTTAAAACTTTCGTATTGAGAGCAAATCAAACTGTTTAATTGATTTAAATGGTTTTATTATCCAAACTGAAGGTACCTATGTACCAAATATTAGAACAATTGATCAACTGAAAGGGGGTAAAAAATGAAATTAAGATCGTTTTGAGTAGGTACTTTGTACGTCAACATCTTTCTAATGCGGACTGTAGGCCCGAACCTAAACCCATCTTTACTAGATGGCGCAAAACCCTAATTCTATAGTTTACAGATCGCATGTTTATATATTTAATAGCAACAAACATGTCCATGATCATTTAAAATGAAAATTGCATAATAATACACAACCTGTATAGATATTGCGTGCAATATGGCCGCGGTGGCGCCTCGGGCTATGCTTCCATTTTCAAAATTCGGACTGTCAGTTGCGATTGTTCAAATATCTGCCCTGGGGCCAGCACTTGCGTGATAAACGTTGTCTTAGAACAATGAGAACTTTTTTATGGTGTTTTTTTCTTCATGTGACGTCACCCTACCTGATGTTGTTTAAAGGGGTGGGAAATCAATGTCTTTTAAGTAATAGATAGATATATATTACTAGCTGTCGCCCGTGGCTACACTCGTTTCGATGTCTGTTATCTTGACCAAACACAGCCTATGTCCTTTTCAAACTCTTTCAATCTCTGTACCAAACTTCATCAAAATCTGTTTATTGGTAGGAATTGGTGTAGAAGTGTAGGTAATAGGTACTTATTTAGATATACAGACAGAGTTACTTTTGCATTTATACCTAAGCTGCGCTGTTAACCGTGATATCAGTGTGGAACTATGGATCCAGTTGTAGAGTACAAAATCGGTGTCAGTGTCTGGGTGAGGCCAGAATGAATTTTGAACTCAGAATGAGATACAGAACTGGGCATAGATTAGATAGACAAGTTGAATTACAATACTTAAAAAAAAACAACATGATTTAATATAGATTTAATATACCTAGGTATGTAGGTAGGTAAGTGTGAACTACCCAGATAAACAATTTCACCGAAGAAACATTAAACTGGAACTGTCCATAGCACTGCACTGGCTCCTTAAGAAGCCATACTCATTAACGTTACAAAAAAAACACTCTAGAAAGACACCGATTCGAACTTTTCAAATTCAAATTTGGAGCTCGTAAGGGTTCGTTCACACATAGGATCACCAAAAATGGATTGGCGCCCACCAAATTCTTTGGGGCTAAGGAAACCTCACCTGCATGCTTGTACATTTGCTGATTAACGGACCAGGCTCTGATGCAGGCTTTCAGGATTGTAGGCAGCCTCTGCTGTAAAATTCAAAATAAACGATATTATGAGAAGGAGTAAGGAAGCTGAACGCGAGCTTATAGTTCAAGATTTGAATGATTAATAATGATGACGTATTTTATTTTCTTCAAGTTTCAATTACTTCATTCCAAAAGTAATTTTTTAACGTAATAACTTCTCAAATACCTAAGAATATTAGCCTGTTGATCAAGAAACTTGAACAGTCATCATGAAACTTGGACTATAAAATAACCTAAGTAAATTAGTGCCGTCAATTTTAGTACTCACACGCCGGTTTAACTATTTTACTCAGAAGAAATGGCCGTCGAAGTAATTATATGAATGAAAAGTAAAACATATGAAATCAAGTAAATTACTGTACTTAACTTTAATGCAGCTCCAACGCCCTGGTAACAGAGAAAAAGTACTTAACTGTTATTTCAAATGTAGATAATATTTTTAATGTGTCTCATACAGCTTATAGGACAAAACATCCCACATCCCACATCATTATTACCTCGGTTCTAGATTTGCATATTATTTGGTATCAACTCTCCTCCGTCAATCAATGGGTGTGGATATAGACTTGCAAGCGAGGTTGGTTTGGCCTCGAAGGTGGCGGAGGGGACCCAAGCTACAACTAACTCATAGAACTTCAATATGTTTTTACGAGTCGAGTCGAGTCGAGGACATATAATATTTTTACTAATTTTAATAGGAAATATCATTGAAAAAAAAATAGAATAATAAAAGAAATGAAGTACATAGATTTCCATTTAGATTCATTATTCTAAACATCCGCTGGACCTACTACTCAAAAACTTTAATAATATAAAAAAATATATATAGGTACATATTATTTTACCAAGAAAATCATTCCCCATAATCCCCATGATGAATACAGCCTAACCTAGCTCGCGTGACGATACTTTTAAACATAGAACGTTCGTTCTTTTTGCGAATTAGAAGTATTCTCTCTTCAAAACAAATTGCTGACAAGCGGGACGTTCGAATTTCGTATGCGCCAACCGCAAAAACCACTGCTTTTCGTGCTAATACATTTGGGATTACGATTTTGAATCTTATGGTGATACAAAAAGAGTTTATCTAGAGTGTAAAGTGTTGTTATTTTGAATTTAATTCGCGTTGCGTTTCGGATGCAAATGTGGCTGATGAGAGTTGATTATGTAAATGAGAACGGGCTAGCTTTGTGTGAGACTCCGAGTGCGTATTGTTTGGCTTGGGAGGCAGTGAGGTAGCAGCACATTATGCACTTCTTAGCAATTGTGCTTGTCAGACGGTAAATTCGTTCATTGAATGATGAATGAGATGTGAAGGTCATATTATGACGGTTATACTTATATTCTGAGATTTTTACGTCTTTTTCAGTTTGTAGGTAACACTTAGCTAAGAACTAGGCAGGTAGATACTTATTCGACGAAATGTGTGTTTCTGGAAGGAAGCTTCCTAAAAGTAACATTAAGTATCGAGTGCATATAAGTACCTATAGTAACCCGCATAATAAATGCTCGATATGCGCGTTTTTTGGGACTTTTGAGGATAGCACGGGGTTCCACAGAGCGACGGAGTTCAAATCCACCGGCCTGGTTTCTCTAGCGAGTGAGTGTCAAGACATGTGTAGCGAACTACTCGTTATCCAAGGAGTTGGGTAGGATTCTTATGAAATTAAGAAATAGGTAAGAGGACTAAGCATGTTAATTTAAATTTGAGCACTTTGTTCATCAAGCTAGATCTGATGCTGACTGTACTTACCTACCTAAATACCTACGTATTTTCCACAGCTCACCATTTGCTTCCCCACGCTTGCCTTTTAGACCAATGTTGGCCAAACCTTCTTAATCAGGGGGCCATTGAGCCAACACCTGGGGGACGGAGGTAATGAGGTAATTCTGCGACTTCCAAGATCCAAGTAGCGTCACCTCGTACTAGCCTATGCGGTTCATGTATCTCCTCCGTTCCCGCTCCACTGCCTCCTTCACAAGCATTACTTACTCGCAGAAGAAGGTGGTGAGTAAGGCGGCGAGTGAGAGTAGTTCCCGCTTGATACGCGTTCCCGAGCAGTGTGAGGTAGAGGCACCATTAAGACCTGGAACTCCCTACCAGCTCACGTGTTTCCTTCTTCCTACAGTCCCGGGTCCTTTAAGCGGGGCGTGAAAAGGCATCTGATGAGGCCGTCCAGCTGAGTTCCGCCACTGTTACTACATGTGTACGATAGTGACCCTCTCTTTCCGAAACTTTGCCTTTAGCTTACCATCAGGCGAGGTGAAGTCAAATTGACGTGTCTTTCATAAAAAAAAAGAATCTGCTTTATACTTCTGGCCCATCAAAATAAATTATCACGGGCATACATGTCTAAGGACTGTCGGTCGGCGGGCCGGAGTTGGCCTGCGGGCCATATTTTGCCCTTCCCTGTTTTAGCCCTAGTACGACGCCTACCCATTCCTACCTATCCTTCTGAATAATATCCACCCTGTATATATTCATTGGTAGATATTTTACGTGGTACAAAGTTGGAATTGCGGTGAATACTTACGCTCAAGTTTTGTAATCTAAGTTTTAATTAGTCTAGTAAGTTAGTATCACCTAAGTTTTTTAGTTAAAGTACTTGCCGTAGGTAGGTACTCACCACCGTCTGCTGTCGTTGTATCAGATATTTGTAGAACTTTCGAAACGAATGTAATATACCTAGGTACTTCTACTTCAGGGTTATGAGATTTTACCTAATGTAAATACTTCAATATACAGGTTGATCGTAAAGGTAAGGTTAGGTAGATACTTACTTGGAATTAAAGAAAATATGGTTATATACATATAATCACGCCTTTATCCTCGGAGGGATGAATGGGCAGAGATGAGTTAACACCAACATTTCACCAATATTTATAGTCGGTCCCACGTAATAGGGGGTATTACCATGATATTCCTATGTCCTTTCCAATGTCTAACCATAGCCTATGTCCTTTCCCAATGTCTAATCTACCACTATCTCAATTTTCATAAAAATTGCTTCAGTAGTTAAGGCGTGAAAACGAAACGCGTTCAAAATATTAGGATGCAGACATATCCTTGTTTGCCACGCTAGTGTCGAGTATCCTACAAAATAAAGAACTGTTAATTCTCCACCAACCACCAACTATCACAAATAATTTACCCCTGGCAACACAAACAAATTCAATTTGTCGTTCCCCAATAGAATAACATGCGATAATGGAAAGATTAAAAATGTAACGATTCGACACGCGATGCGGCGACGTGACGCGTCACGCGCGTGTGACGGGACACGTCACCGTAAATGTCACACTGACAAGAGTGACAGGCAAGTGTCAAGGGTGACAGTGGATAGAACTTACCGTAAAGTTTGATTTTTTAGTTAATTGAAAAGTTACATAATATATCAGTAGCTAATTATTTTGTATTATAATACATACATACACATACTCACAACTGTAAATCCACGAATGTGTAGGCATAATCGTATTATTTTAACACTATTAACCCACAGTAACCCACTATGATTTTCGGTCCCACGTAATAGAAGTTTTTTTTTTCGTGCGAGAAATCCCCACGGAGCCGGTGAAGATGGTTATGTTGGACCGACTAAAACGCACGCCGTCTTGGGTCTTTGGTTGCTGGATGTGAGATGGCCGAAAGCATATCTCTCGCCCCCCGGCACGTAATAGAGGATAACCCTTGCGGTCAACTGGGCCCTTGGTCATGAGCTGTATTTCTACTGTCGGATGGAGAACACCCTTTTCATACCTTGTTTCACGTAGTAACTTCGTTTTTATTAATAAATAAGACCTAAAAGGTTTGCACTGATTAGGTAATCATCATCCGAGTGCCAATTCCAATGGCATGCAATATTTGTAATTTGGATCCTGGGGTCCTCTTTACTACTCCTCCTGTCTATAGGTATTATGGTTATCTGACTTTAACGGGAGCGTACTGGTAAAATCTCCATGATCCCAGTTAATTTGACTTCTACAGGACCGATTACCTGCCGACCCCATAAACCTCGCCAGTCCTGACACATAAACCTGCACCAGATGAGAGTCCATCAGCAATAAGTGTATCGACTTGCAATGCAAGTGAGGTACACCCTGGTAGGGTCCCATACACACGAACGAAATTACTTTTTAATTTTCTAGCTAACTGACCCGTCTCAGTTCGGAAATTTCGCAAAACGTAGGTATTAAACTCCAAAAACAATCGACATTCGAATTTTCTCAAGAATATTTCCTTGAAGCGTTTCCCCCTTAATTTAGATAAACCCTTCCGTACAATTTGCTTTCAAAAACGCATAAAATTTATATGAGCCTTATTTGAAATTCATAAATCACGCAAATTAGTGTTGTTTGGCTTCTGGAATTTTAACCTTTTTTTACCTTCGGGCCGTTTGTGAGATGTTCTTTGCCTAATATTTTTTTTGTTATCTGTAGATCTCGCTAGTCAAGATTTTTTAGTTTATTTTTTTGACTTTATGCAGGTTTGGTATACCTAGGTAGGCATATGTTGGGATGGCGAAAGTGTGCCTATAGGCTCCTATATGATATGAACTGATCTTCTTATTATTAAATCTTACTAAAACCTTCCAGACCAAGCTAACCTGAGTTTACTAAAAAATATGATTTTCTAGATAAAGCCTAATTGAATTAGAATTTATTAAAGAAAAAAAATCTAGTAGCAATTTTCTTTCGGAAAGGGACTTCACTGACGGTCCTGCTCCGTTTTTGAACTAATTTTCTTAGGATAAAATTAAATTTTCACTACTCCTACCAGCAATACGTATAGGTAGGTGCTCTTAATTAGACAAACTGTTTAAAATTTAAATTAATAATGTTAGTACTTAGGGTTTGTTGGACATTGTTGCCGGTCATGTTGCCAAGTGATCTTCAATTTTTTGATCTTTAGAACCAGTTCAGTAGTATATAGGTAATTACGTACGTATACGTAGCAGTCATTGACTCATACCATAGAACGGGGTGAACAAGGGTCTAAGGGTAAATAAGAATAAAATGCTCAGATAAATTTGAATGATTTTTTTTAAAGAATATTAGAACCGAAGTTACTAACACTTCCTCTAACCCCTCTAGCTAAGCTAAATTGCTTGTGTTGGGAGTGGGTGGTCAGGATTCGAATTCGGGACCTCTCGATCGTAAGGCCGACTCCTTAACCACTAAGCTACTGACGCTTTTCAACTTTAAAATTCCAAAAAACATCGAGAAAATGAAATGCTCACGTGGGACTTGAACCCACGATTTTCCCTTACACCTTTTCGAATTTTGTAATTATTTTCTCTTATGAGAAACCAAAAAAATTTCAAATATCTCACCCGATTATATTATTTCTTGATGACGATGAATTAGTTCATCGTCATCAAGAAATAATATAATCGGGTGAGATATTTGAAATTTTGCTATCAGTATAACTATTCACCCCGTTTCATTCGGTACATACATAATAATATTGACAGCTGTCCTTTTGTTTAGAGTGATCATCAACTTTAGCCTGAAGCATACTTACATCAACTCTTAGATAGTCCATCATAATCGCACTTTTTTTTCGTGCGGAAATCTTGACGGACAGCTCCTCCTCCGGAGCCGGAGGAGAGGTTATGTCGGACTCATCGGGGAACAACGGTATCCCCAACTTGCCCCCGCTATGGGTCGGCGCCGTGGCCTACTTCTGCTGGGGTGACAGGCCCGCGCATGGCGGACGGAGGCCAGTTTGTGCCATTCGACGCCCGAGTTGCCAGCGCACGCGGGCGGCGCCAATCATAATCACACCATCGTGTGTCTGTGTCCTGACTCTATCCGAAGCCATCAAAGCCTGACCAAATTTCTGCTTTTTCTAGTATTTCTCGATACTTTATTAAAGGTCTGGTCTACTTCTCAACAGTATGAAAAAAGATATAAGAAAAAACAAATAAAATTTTCCAAACATTTTTATTACGTACTTATTATCGTTTGGCAAAGGAAGTATATGTATATGTTTTATCTTTACTTATAATACAATCTTAACATTACAGTTTTTTTAATACTTTTTGGTACTTAAACAACATAACTCTAATCTCCCATATTACACATAGATTTGTATTAAAAAACTTCAAGAAATGTACAGTTACGAAATAATATTTTGTCATATTTTAGCACCAAAATATTAAGAGATATGATCAAACTATTATGCTACGTTGTTTAGGACTATTTGCTACAAGATTTGAAAAAATAATATCTATTTATTGTTTTATAAACAAATTAAAAAAGCTAAATTATGTCTGATAAGATCTAAATTATTTTAACAATTTCAAATCTTGTAACAATACAACTATTTGTGCTAAAAGACAAAATAAATTTAGACGGAAATATGAAAAATTTAAATCTTTATACATAAATCGTAATCTAATTATTCTAAAATACATCAGCCAACGTTTTGTACATTATACATTATTATTTATTTACATTTTTATTGCACGATTTATTACTATGGAATGTTGAATTACAATTAAAATATCTACCTTACTCATGAAAAAAGCGGGCACTAAATAGCTATATACATTGCTGATAGGTAATAATCAAAACCAGTGACTAAAATCAGCTGACCCAAATTATATACAAGGTACAATTACCAGAGCTTATGTTACTAAGAATAAGAAACTTCCTGGTAAAGATATTATTCTAGCTAAACTATTTGGTATATTATATACTAAAATAAATCACAAATGCACTGGAGATTCGACTGTCAGTCTAGAATTGTTCAGGTCACGATGAATTGACGTGAATCTTACCATTCTGTCGACGGGACACATGAGATTCATAATGAATATTTCTCTTAGTCCTAGAAAAGAATGCGGCATTGCAACCACTGACTGAACACCGGTGCAACGACTGCGCGTGGATACTCTCACAATGATGCTTCAAAGTAGTAAGATCTTTGAAATATTCTTTGCAACCCCGACATGGATAGCTACCATCTTTATTAGGTCGTGGTGCTTCATCTTCGATGTAGTAGTTCAGTTTTCTTGACAGCGGTGGGGAGTAGTTTGTTTGGCAACCGAATGCGTTCAGGTTAGGTGGAAGGAAACCTAAAGGTATCTGTGGGAAGTTTGGGAGCATACCAAAGGGAGTGAAAAGGAATGAATGTTGAGCAAACATATCCCTATTACTTAGGTACGCTTCAGGTAACTGCAATGGTGGGTACGGCGTTGGAAATGGCAGTTGATGATTCAAATGACTTTTTAGCTTGTCTGACTCCTTTGCTCGATAGTAAATGTGTGATTCTACGTAAGGAACTGCTCGTTCTTCCTCATTGAACCTTGAGATTAGTTCCATTTGTTCTCGAATCTTCTCCAAAATTCTTGATGATTCGTCAGATATTCTGTATTCTTCGATTTTTCTATGTAGACTCATATTTGCACTATGACGGTCTTTATTTCGTTTTGAAGAAAATGATGCTCTACATCCTTCGATATTGCATTTATACATAAGTTTTAAATGAGCATTCTGATAATGTGTTTTAACAACATAAACATTTTGGAATATTTTCCCGCAAACTGTGCATTTTCTAGGGTTTTCGTGATCCATGGGAACGTCCGTGGAGCTTACAAAGAATCCATTATCAAAGTGGCCAAAGATTTGACCATGAGAATCTTCTGCATTATAATCAAAACTAGATACAGAAGAAGAAGGAGATCTATCGGAATAATCAATGGAGTCATTCATTGATAAATTGAATGGCGCCAATGAGTGAGAATCATTTCTCTTAGGAACGCTGGGAAAGTCACCTTTCGACAAACTTTCTAATCTCTTCAGTGCATTTTCTGAGGAAAATTGTTCTTCATTAGAGCCTGTATCGGTAGTTTTGTACACATCTGGTTTTTCAACAACCTCATCTTTAACTCGCAGATCCTGAACGCTGTAACTTTGTTCAGCATTTTCTTCTTTAATTTTACTGGGTTCTGGTTTTACTTCAACATTGTCCTCTTTTTCTTGAGACACTGTGTTGTAATTATTGTCCTCAGTTTGGTTATCTTCAGATTTAACTCTTTTTAAATCTATAGCACATTCATTTGATTCCTGATGATTAGTATCCGGTGTGCCGTTTTCAGAAATGAAGTTATTGTGTAGACGAGTAGGATTTAGATTCTTACGTTTTCTTTTAATCACTTCAGGACTAGCTGTTTCATCTTTCCTGGTATCTGCTACTTCATTGTTATCACTTACACTTCTTTGATCGTAATCAGTTTCTGAGTCATCTATAGATCCAGTGGATTTGTTTAGATTGGAATAATAATCACTTGTATCTATATGATCACCATCATCATCATCATCATCACCTGCTACTACTACTATTCCATCGTCTTCGTCAGAGTCGCCTTGTCCATCTTGGTCTTTATTTTCGACAGAATCAGATTCACGTCGCATTCGATGTGAATGGTCAAAGGATGGTGAAAAGTTCATATTGGCATTATTTTTGTAATCTAAAGGCAAATTTGATGGAAACTGAGACATATTATGCGGTGGATTTAAAAGTGGGTAAGAACCGAAAGGATGCATGGGATTAATGACTGGTGGAATGTTCAATCCAGACCGATGTGGTGAAATTAATACTGGGTGAAGTTGTGCAGTTCTTCCATCGTGAGGAGAAATTTTCCTTCTTAGATGAGGTGAATGTAGCTTGGGATTGGGATTCGCACTGTGCCTGTTTCTTGATCTTCTTGAACTGAACATCATACTGCATCCTTCAACTGTACATTTGTGCATCTCACGTAAATGGACAGCTGAGAAATGGATTTTCAATGCACCTTTATCACAAAAAGTTTTTAGACACACGTTACATTGCACTCTCTTCTTCCCCGTAGCGGGATTAATGAAGTGTGTCCCCAAATTTAATGGCATTTGAGAAGCACCCCATTGTCTTTTTGGTGGACTAATGCATTTACCCAGCATCATGTTTCTAGAATTTTGTGTTGCTTCTACGTAAGCGTCTTTACTTAAATTCAGTACGTTATCATCCTCAGGTTTCTGATCATCAGACCTTTTACTGTTACTACTAGCTTTATTGTCTTGAGATTCTGTAGGTTTTGAAGACATTTGAGGCAGGAGAGCTTGAAGTGATGCTAAACCCATTGGATTTTGACTAAGTGCAGCCACCATTGCTGCTTGATGGTTAAATGTTGAAGGTATTGACATTGGCGGCATTGGTAAGTTAGCAGGTAATGGAAAGTTGAAGAATTGATTTCTCATCAGATCCATTGTATTTTTCTCTGCTGATGCTAACTCGTAAAGTTTTCGATTTTCCTCTTTTTGGTTATTTTCGCTCGTTTTATGTTTACGAAAGTCAAAAGGTTGCATATTTTGTAAGTGGCTCAAAGGAGATGAGTTTATGGGACTAGTTGTTGAGAGAGGACTGGATGAGGTAGACAAGCGGATGCTATGCGAAGGGGATACTTCAGCTGACGAGACTCTATGAGGAGGAGATTGATGTACTGGAGAAGATTTTTCTTCATTCGGTGATGTTACTTCTCTTTTCACTTCAGTTTTCTCTTCAAGACATCTTGCCTCCTTTTCTTGAATACTTCTCAAATAATCGTAGTGTTGTTTAGCCTCCATCATGTGTTGAAAGTATTTTAAAGACTCATCATGGCGTATGTCTTTGCCAGATTGTTCCATTAATCTTCTAAATTCTGTTTCCAGCTTTGATTGCTCGAGGATTCGAGAATCTTGATACTCCGGTCTCCTGTCAGCTTTGTCATAGCTAGCTCCAGTGGGTGATGGGAGACCATTCTTCTTATATATTGGGAGAAGAGATGTCTTGTGAAGGGCTCTTGCTTCTTGAAGCTTTAGGATTTGTTGAAGAGCCATATTGTGCTCTGGAGCGCGCCCACTCCATCTTTCTGCGCTGCTGGATTGTGATTCCTGTAACAAAACAAAATAAGGTTTACTTTCTCTTCTTTTGTGAACAAATTGTTACCTATACTTTTGTAGTTTGAGCCATAACCATAAGGTTTAGTTTTTCAAATCGGCAAATTACTACTGTTGTTGTCCAAATTTGAATATGCAAATTATTAGTTATTTGATAACTACTACAGAATTCCGAGTTTTGAAACCGTTTACCGTCTATAAACCGAATAACATATCATGAGCAAACTTACAAACCATTCCATTTAATAAAATTATGAATGAGCGGCTAATTCTAAAAGATTATCAAGTCTAGAGCAGGCCTTAAACACTGGTTGTTCAAATCCCTCTTCAAAATAACTATCAGGCCGACACAAAACCACACCTTGCGTTTTCAAAGGCTAATATCAAATTAATTCCGAGAACTCGGAGCAATTGGGTAAAATTGTGTAAAATGACGGTTTGGAGTCGACTCAAGAATAGAAAAGTGGTTCTGTGTCGCGTGTTTGAAACGATTTAATCCGAAAACTAAATTACTATTCATTTGGTAAGCATTTGGGGCCGCCTCGCGATGTCAAAGTTAAATTTCAAGTTAATTCCAACACTCCTTACTTGGTCTGCGTTGCGAACAGGTTTTGAACAAAAACTTGTACGTAATTATTATTGTGATGTCGTGAGAAATACACGAAAATGTTCTGTGGCAAACAAATTTGAACAATTCGAATTAAACTGACGCAGATAAACAATCTTCCGAGCGATCTTGACTTGGACTTATAACATTGAAAAATGACTCTCTTAGAGTCTTCAAAACTGTAACTATTATATCATATTATCTAAACAGTTACTAACACACATTTTTGTATATTTTAAATTTGGTTATATTTCGTAAGTGAACAACTTAAAGATCAAAGATGTTACAGAAATAGGTGTAAATGCGATTAAGTCCCATGGTAGGTGCCTGGAGGCCCTACCTATTGATGGACAAACATCTGTCGCAGGCTTTGCACTTGGGGTTAGGCGTCAGAGGCCAGTCCCTCCCATAAAAGCCACTATAATTCAAATTATAAGAAGGTTTCGTAGGAAAGTGGACCTTAGCAGTAAATACCGGGAACAAGGCTAAAACGAAGCTGATGACTTGCAACATTTGCATAATTAAATTGATGAAAGAATTATTAAAAAAGTTATTAAAAAGTCCACCATTGTAAGTAGTTAACATTGTACTGTCACAATATTAGTTACAACTGCAGGCCCTTTCTCTGCCCTTTTATATCACTATATACAATACGTTGATAACAAAACAGTTACAACAGAACCGCTATCAAAAAAGCATATCTCATTTAAAATTTCATTTAAACCTTTAACCGCAGCCCCGCCCCACATTCACTTATAATGAACTTGATCGTCGCTTTTTAAAACAGTTTGTCACTCGATTACCGAGTAACCGATGGGGTTGCCATATCATTATCCGATTCTCGGGAATTATAATGTCGTTTGGACCGGGGGCAATTTTGTAAAAGCACACCAATTAAGTACAATCGTTTCGTTTCTATTGCTACAACGGATAAACGCGGGATAATAAAGTGTCGTTTTAGAAAAATATACGTCTGGGACACACAGATATGCGGATAATTATATATAGTTTTCTGTCGTAATATCTTGCTTTCTAAAACGTTCTTAAAAACGTTTTGTGTTTTTGTTTAAAGTTCTGTTGATGTCGTTATACTAATCGTTCGTTTTATTTTAAAAAGAGAATCATATAATCTCTCGACAGCTGTGCTGCTTTTTAAATATTTTGAATTTAGAATCCATTATCTTTGTATTAAGAACGTTTTGAATCTTTCTTTTTTTATACAGTACCTAGCTGTTACCCATAGATCCGTCCGCGTGAGTCCAAAACATTTTTGTCGCGGGAAATTGCTACTTTCCGAAGTAAAAAGCATGCTATATATATATCCTCTTTTTGCTAAGAAGCCATCGCTACACCAAAATTCATCAAAATCAGTTCTATGGTGTAGGCGCGAAAATATAACAATAATAAGAGACAAATAGAGTTGCTTTCGCATATAAAATAACGAGAGATTACAAGCCGATGTCTATAAAAATATTAGATAAAATATTACGTCCACGAAACATAGCTTCAAGCTGCATAAATTTTCTACAATGTTGCTGAAATTAATTTCAGATTGCGCTCTCATCATAGTGAACCACGAGAGCTATTATTAAACCCATCATTATTATTTATCATTATAATTAGAACTTCAACTTATAATTAACTAATATGAAATAATGTAGCTGTGTTGAAACCATATTGTTACTTGTTGATACATTTTTTAATTAATTATGATTGGTTTTGACAAGGTTTTCTTCGCTGATAAAAAGAAAATCCATACTAATAGACATCCACTCGGGCGGAGCCGCGGGCTAAAGTTAATAAATGGCGTGTAGCAGGGACTGCACTACGACGTTCGGGGCCGTAACCAATCTCATTGGCCAGTCTTTTTCTGATTGACGGAGATTCTGGCAAAGGCTTTCCTCACAGGGGTTGAAGAGCCAAACGACTGTTCCTCCCATCCAAGCCAACGGCAATGTAGCCAAAATATAAAATACTTAGAACGTCACGGAATTAACCAGAGTGATGAAAACCTCTGAGGTAATTCGGCCTGAACTCAATGCTAAGATAGTGATGAGAAAATAAGCGATTCTCAACGAGAAATTAGGTACAGAGTAGAGCAGTATTTAGTAAGCACCACAAGTTATTTCTAGATTACACCCCGTTGACTAAATTGAATTGAAAGGCTGTCAAGAAAATAACTACAATCCGTCTTAAGTATCTCCGTGAAACTTGAAAATAAGAAAACAAATTGGATGTCTAGACATGTTTTTTTTTGCGCCTCTTCGACTGTTCTCTGCCAAGGCGGTCACAGTTGAGACTGTGGGAACGAAACGAGTAATTGTCAACAGCCGACAAAAAGGCTTCGACGCAAAAAATCACCAAAGTCGCGATGTTAAGCTCGAGGTGATCGACCCACAAACATAACCAAGTACACGAGATTACTCTTATTACGTCTCAAAACGGACTATTTTCCGGCGTTGTAAATGAAAAACATAAATTGTGCACATATCTGACCCACGCCTACCGACAGAGGAATGGACAAGCGGACATATTTCATGGCATTTTTTTAAGTGTAGCATAACAAAGTGTACCTTATTACCGTGATGTATGGTCTTATATTAGTCGGTCGTGAGCTGGTTTTTTTTTAAAAGGTGATCGTTTTTCGTTGGCTGGCTGTCGTGACATGCCATATTGTTCCGAGCATGATACATGCAGTAAGTAAACAGGTTTAGTACAGTGAAGCGCAGAACGCACTGCCATTCTGATTAATGACCCTTTAAGCGCGCACCTGAGATGCATCTTTTTGCGTTTGCGTTTTTCTTGTGGGAAAAGTGCTTGTACGTTTCTAATTTATACTTCAGGGTGCGTTTGGCTTCTGTTTAAGAGAATATGGTAAGAATACTTAGTTGTGGATTTGTTGAATATCTATTTACGTGTAATGAAGTATTTAAAAGTAAAGGACTGAAGCTCCTACTGGTAAATATTATTATTTATTGTATGTTTGAAGTTTTCAGTTAGGTACTGTTTATTTCTTGAACAATAAAGCTATAAAATTCTATGTCGTTGTAAAACTTCTGTTAGCGAGTGGATAACGCAAGTTTTATTGTTTATTACATATCATAGATAATGTTTATATCTTAAAGTTAATGTCACTAGAATGTTATAGTTCTTCGGAGCACACAGGCATAGGAGTATTTGGTACGGTCGACAACATTATGAAAAAATGCGACCGTAGGTATCTCCTTTATCAACTGTACCTACAGTCGGTAGAGGCGTAAACATCTTAAGTAAAAGTAAAATAGTTGCTTCAAAAGTGTCAAATTTACGTAGGAAAGCAGTCAGCCCTCTTCTCCGTGGGTTTCTTCAGTACCCACCTAGATAATTTACAAAAGCATGGATAAACCTACATATACCTACGATAAATTTCTATGACACTTCTTTCAAAAGAAATGCCATAACACTAAAGTATAAAGTTACCCTACAATTAAGTACAATAACTAGATAAAATTGTCTATAAAATGCGTGCAACACTGGCTATTAATTAACTCTGGCAACACTTAAGCTCATTGTATGGAATTATCGACAGGCTTTACAAAACATCTGTCTCATTTTCTGGTTATTGGTTGAAATATATCTGTTCAGTTATAAAGGGTGGATTAAACACCAGTTATCGAAGGTAGGGACAGCAAAATAAGTAGCATGGCAAAGTGGTTTTTCTGGTCTTGTCTTTCAATGCTTCAATTTCCTCTTTCTTAACTCTAACGCTAGATTTGCAAGCATAGCATGGCTATGCATGGTTGCAAGCTTGAATAAAATAGGATTAACATTTATGGCGTGGTATTTTGCTACATAAGTAAACAGAAAAAAGTGTAATTTTAAAATACTGTTGACTAAAATTTTCTTTAGTAAATTATTTTACTTGGTGTAGAATCTTCTACAATATGTAAATGTCGATGCTTTCTGCGTACTTAGCTAAGGCGTCGGATTTGCAAGCGAGAGGTCACTGGTTCGAACTAGGGTAATACAAGACTTTATGCCTGTTAGTCTAACTACGTATTATACGGTTGACGTAAACCTACTCCTAAATATTTTCTCTCAATTATATTTTGATACTTTTCAATAGGTTTTGTTGCTGACTGTACCTACTCACTTTCAGGTGTATTACTTTTCACCTGCTTGGGTTAAGTTTCACATGAAATGAGTCGTGTAATACTTATTCAGTCTATTAAACATTAGAAGCTTATTATGTCGAAATAAATACCTCTGTGAATATATTAAAATCCCGAAGTTCATAAGGGCGTTGGACAAAATAAAGAAGGAATGTTAAAAATGTCGAAAGTTCATACACAAGTTCAAAATCCTGATTTTTGAGTGATTTGAGTGTTTCCAAATGACCCAAAATCGGATGTTACATTCGCGTAAACTTCGAGAATATCATGTAGATGTAGAATTATATGGTTAAGTTTGTATAAAATCTGCATCTTTTACGCATAAATAGATATAATTTAAAAAATAAAATGAAAAAATTTCAGGGAAATATCAGGGTAAAACTCCCAATTGTCATCCTAGCCTCACTAAAATCTCACAGCGATGGTAAGATGCGCGAACGCTTGGGGTGCGGCTGTCTCCTTCTGCGAGCAAGTAATGCTCGAGAAGGAGGCGGCCGGTCGGATCCGGACTAGAGTTCGGGCCCGGGAAGCCCGCGCAGAGCGAAGGCGAACCGGACGTCGGAGGTCGCAGAACGACCTCCGTCCTCCATGAGCGCTGGCCTGAGGGTGACCGGTGGAGCCGCCTGTCACCCTAGCAGAAGCAGGCCGCGGCGGCGGCGCCAAATGCGTCTCCCCGTAACCGGGGCTAGATGGGGACACTGTGGTCCCCACAACCCGAAGGGGGCCATCTCGGAAGAGATGGCCCTGGGTCTGCCGGGGTGCGAGAGATATGCTTTTGGCAATCTCACCTCCGGCAACCAAGGACTCAAGACGGCGTGCGTTTTAGTCGGTTCGAGTCCGACATAACCGCCTCCACCGGCTCCGTGGGGGTGGTATCCGTGGGGATTTTTCGCACGATAAAAAAAAAAAAAAAGCCTCACTAAAATAAATAGAATAGTAGGTACATGTAGGTACTCACAGCTACGATAATACGTGTGTCGACATGAAACAAAGCGATTGTATCAATATTTGTCGTTCGTTTAACAATAGCGTATCATGCGGTGTGGGTGGTCGATTCGAGTGTGGCTATTAATTTGATTATCGTAACATTCAATGAATCAGTGTTTTAGTGAGTAGCGAGGGCCGAAAACTATACTAGCGTTTTTTTGTTTGAAAATAGAATTTCTTTTGCTATTTTTTTAATTATTCGATTGTCATCGTGTAAATTGATTTTATGATAAATTCGTTCAAGCGCTATCTGGTGGTACATTCATGATTTTTTTTACATTACTCGATTACATGACACTAAAATAGATATTTTCAAATAGGTAGTTATATATTTTTTTTTTCGATTAAAGATTTTCATTATTAATAATTGCATAAGTACCAACTAAGATTGCAAATTTCTTCTAAATCCTATGAAACTATGTTTAGTATTTTGTTAAGGAAAATATATGATAGCGTCAAGTTGACTACTAAGTAAGTATATTATCAAAATTAGAATAGCTGAAGCTCCTATTTTCCTACAATATAATTATATACCACCAAATCAATTTTCTATATTAATTTATAAGCCAAGACAACCTGTAATATGGCGACACTATAATAATATTTCGATTACTTTTAAAAGGATTCATGATACAATTTATATTTTGTATGAAATTACCCGTGAGTATCGCTTAAACTTAATAAAGGTAATGATACACTGAGGACAAGTATGCGCTTATCTCAATCTCGGCTTAAGGCGCCTCGCTGTTATGGATATTAAATAATAATTGGATAAGCCAGGGGTCAAGCATCCATTTGGAGGGCGTTTAACAATTTGACACAAAAAGGAAGGATGGAGAAATATATTTGTGTAGTTAATGTGATTTTATTACTTTAAATAAATTAAAAGATAAAATAAATAATTTACATAAGCAATTGAAGGGTCAGGGTGAGTATAAAATGATAAAATAATACAAATATAGATATAATAGCAATGTCAGGTCAAGGTTGTAGGCAAATATTTGATATTTTAAATATAAATAAACAGATTTAGTACTAAATATAATAACTGTTTTAAGACTGTGGTAACGTTAGTTAGAGTTTAAATAATTACACTAATGTTTGATATATAAATACTAATATAATTTAGTACCTAGGTATAAGTAAAACGAATCATATAATAGATTTTATGGCAAATACTTGAAAGATAGTCACAACTTTGAACCAATAAATATTTCAATCATTTTTCCATTTTTAGGTTTTATAAACGTCTTAAAAGTGTTAAACTATGAACAAACCTTAGGATAATCATCTTCCCACCACCTCCTGACGAACTGGGTCAGTTTAGTTAAATGGTCCTCATTATAGTCACTCATGGTATATCAACACTGATCACTGTCCTCCTAATCTATTAAGAACTCACAGTCAAAGACTAAAAGCCCACAAAAACGAAAGTCAATCATTTGGACTTTTGTAAAACTTTCGCACTTAAGTTAAAATTACTTCGCATTTTACAAAGTGCCAAAATATAACAATTTAACTCAATATTTGTTCCCTTGTCGGTCACTTTAAACGTTCACTGCACGACTAATCCGATAATCCTGTGACATAACAATTGGCACCTTAAAGGCACCGACAGAAAAGGGTGGGGGGTAGTTTAGCAGGCGTCACAAATTACTACCTGGCGAAAATAAACAATGGGTAAAAAGTACCTCAAAGTACTATAACCTTTGGTCGGTATCCCAACAATAAATTTGTAATTATTGTTTTACAATTATTATGAAATTGTATGCATTGTTCTTGATTATGAGGTGGGTACTATTTCTGTATTGCATAACAGGATTATATGTAGGTATTGAATGAAAATACTGATAGGTTCCCTGTATTGTTCAGCATTAATCGAGGTATTTTAAAGTTACTACTATTATATTTTATGGTGTTTACATTCGCAGTGTAATTGATCATAAAATAATTAAACGCTTATTACAAAACGATAAAGCTTGCTTTTGTCATACCCATACGTATAAAAACTAATTTTGTGAATGTTTTTTTACGTTTGTATCGAGATTTTTTTAGTAGCGGCTCATAATAGCAGAATTCTTTCTTTTGACCTTATCATTTTGATCAATGCATAAGAATTTTACACTTGTACTTTCACGCGTTATTTTGATCAGTATATAAAAACTGAGTCGTTGGCGGAATCAATGGGAACGCCATAGAAGGAAAAAAAAAAAAGATCAATGCATTTTGTACGAAGTCAAACTAGACTTGCTTGTTATTTTAGGTTACTAAAGTCACTGTAAGTTACGATCAAGAGATAGATACTGTTTCACTGTTCTTAAGGTGTACATTCAGTTAGACACACCCTTATCCATTTAAGTTAACAGCTTGTATTGTAAATGAATAAGAGCTTCAAAAGTTTCACTTGCAAGGGCCAAGAAGTAGATATCCCAGGAAGATGTCCATGGAGATTGAGTGAAAAAAATAATTTTAACAATAAAAATTCTAAGATACTTGCATAGTTTATAATATTTGATTTTAGAATGTGGATACATACCTATACTTAAAATAAATATACAGAAACATCTTTGCACCGAGTGGGAATTGAACACAATGACCCGTAAATTGGTATACTTTACCATCACGTTACATACTATAATATTTCTAATATATTCTTAAAATAAAAATATATAGCTCTATAGGTATATATATTATTTTAAGAATATTTTTTTTTTTAATTTGACGAAAAAGCCAAAATTTAAGTTTTTAAGTCAAATTCATTTTTGTTATCTGATAACGCGTTGTTGTTGCTACACGTGCATAATGGCGCCAATTTCTTTCTCGACGGCATCGCACTATTACCTCAACAAAGTGCCAATCCCAAATATATAATCACTTCTCGGAATATCGAAATATTCAAAAACACCTTAAAAGTTAAAACACAATACGCTCGGCCGCCCCATTTATTGCCTACGCGGCTTCAAAATTTCTAAAGATTAACTTATAGCGAGCAAAACTGCAAATATGTATATTTAGCTTTTTATAGAAAAAACAATGGACTGGTCTGAAAGCGGCACGTTTGAAGTCGACCGTATGTGAAATATGGAAACAATAAAAATATAATGTAGGCCGACAATAGGGACGTTCGCCCTACTGATAAGGATTGTTTTGTTCTTGTTTTCCGAACACAGTGTAGATATTCACAGATTTTTAGGAACTGACATTGATAGGTCCTTTCTTTTATGAAAGGTTACTTGTCAGAATGTCATATTTTATGAATGTTCTTTGTAAAGAACAAAAGTGTTACACACATGGTACAGGTAATGATTGTATTTTAAAAAAATCATCGATTGTCGTTTCAAAAAAATTATTGTTTTGGTTTCCTTACTGATAAGCGTTATAGCCTTTAACCCTGCACTTGCTAACAATAGTTTAATTACCTTTAACCCTGTATACCTGCTAACAATAGTATCCAATTTACCCATCAATACCTTCAGGGTCCAGGTCTCTGCAGGTGTACCTGATGATTGTCCGACGAGACTCTGGTACTTCTTTCCCAGTATTGAGCCGAACTAGAGAGCGTACAAAAACGAAGTAAGCCGATATTAACCGATATGCTTTAAAGGGTAATGTTACCCTTCGGCAATTGAGACGGATTTAGTTGGTTCAAATCCGTCATAACCACCCCCGGAATAAAAGCTCCATCTATTGAGATGCATCTACTCCTAACACAAGAAATTTAGCTTAGCTGGAGGGGTTAGAGGGAATATTAGTATCTAGCCTTTGCTCGCGGCTCCGCCCGCGTTGATGTCGGTTACCGCGACTTTTTTTTTTTCGTGCGATAAATCCCCACGGATACCACCCCCACGGAGCCGGTGGAGGCGGTTATGTCGGACTCGAACCGACTAAAACGCACGCCGTCTTGGGTCCTTGGTTGCCGGAGGTGAGATTGCCAAAAGCATATCTCTCGCACCCCGGCAGACCCAGGACCATCTCTTTCTCGTCTTGTAAACGAGTCGTGAAGAATGTCCTCCAAAGATTGTCCTACGGTGACACAGAGGAGTTAATCTCTGTATTAAAATAAATAATTAGTTTTAAGTTGCTTATTTAGACATAACTTTGGCTAACCGTAGCAAGTCACTTTAGCATTGTATTGTATTCATAGTAATTAGTTGTACCTGTAATAGTATTTTAGAATTATTATTAGTCTTCACTTGAAGCCTGAAGCACAGGACTACCTAGTTCAGGCACAATTTAGATAATATCCCTTAGTAAAGACCTATGTAAGACACTAAACCGCACAAATAAATATACATACGTAAGATAACCACTTATGCACAATGTAACAACGCACGATAGATTAAGAAACCATGTAAAATAACTGTACAACGATTATTAAATAAATTTGATTTGATTTGATTTGATTTGATTTCGAGATGGCCCCCTTCGGGTTGTGGGGACCACAGGGTCCCCATCTAGCCCCGGTTATGGGGAGGCGCACTTTGCGCTGCCGCCGCGGCCTGCTTCTGCTAGGGTGACAGGTGGCTCCGACTGCGACCTCCGACGTCCAGTTCGCCTTCGCTCTGCGCGGGCTTCCTCTGCCCGGAGTCTAGTCCGGACCCGACCGGCCGCCTCCTTCTCGAGTATTACTTGCTCGCAGAAGGAGGCGGCCGCACCCCAAGCGTTCGCGCATCGTACCATCGCTGTGAGCAATGTGGCGAGTGTGAGGACTCCCACCCCCAGAGCCGCCACTAGGACCCGCCTCGGCGTGTCCCACGTCGGGCACTCGGTCAGCGTGTGCAGTTCTGTGTCCTCGCTCGCATCACAGTGATGGCACTCGGACGTTGGCTCCTTCCGGATCCGACACAGGTAACTCCCGAAAACTAAACATAGCCTAGGTCTAATCTACCCCTGTATCAAATTTCATCAAAATAGGTTCTGTGGTTTAGGTGTGAAAGCGTAACATACAAACAGTTACTTTGGCATTCATAATATTAGTATGTAGTATGGATTACGGTTAATAATCTAACTCTAAAAGTAGGTATGTTTTTCCAAACGTGAAAAATATTAATAAGAGAAATTATCTCCAGCAAAGATTTTCTAATTCTTACAAATACGTTTTCCTATCTCCCAACCCTACTTATCCCCACTACAGCAAGCAAAGAACATAGTAACACCCCTGACACTCCCCAATCCCACTTTAACCCACATAACTTTTAAACGGCTCAACCGATTTTCATCAAACACTCGCGCATAAGTCATCTTTAATATAAAAAAAAAAACTAAATTGAAATCACTTCATTCATTCGGGCGTTTTTTTTTCGTGCGATAAATCCCCACGGATACCACCCCCACGGAGCCGTTGGAGGTGGTTATGTCGGACTCGAACCGACTAAAACGCACGCCGTCTTGGGTCCTTGGTTGCCGGAGGTGAGATTGCCAAAAGCATATCTCTCGCACCCCGACAGACTCAGGACCATCTCTTTCGAGATGGCCCCCTTCGGGTCATTCATTCGGGCTGAAGTTATATTGCCATAGACAGACAGACAGACAGACAAACACATCAAACTTATAACACTTCTTTGCGTCGGGGGTTAAAAAATCATCAAACCCAGTCGACAACACAAAACTTCATAATAATCTGTATAAGTAATTTCAAAAGCCCCGATACTATGTACACTCGCGGCAATAACTCAACCCCGCAACGAAGGCTCGTTTCTATCACCCAACTCATCACTTACCATGTCAAGTTTTATACATCAGATACCGAGAGCCCGCGGCTCAACACACCAATAATATAATTTTGCACCTAATAATTTTGCAATGCAATTATAATTTTGCCCCGCGATTATCAACTCAATATAATTATTGTTTCGGAGTTGCGTTTGGCGGGTTCTTTTATAATTAAGTGGTTAACTAATTTATGACAGATTTAGTGAAGTGGAGTTGCGTTTAGGAAGATGAATTGTTTTTTTTACATTTTAAAGTCTATTCATTGCAAAGTGATCGGCGTCTGCTACACAACAAAGAGCAAGTTTGATTCTCGCACGGATTACTTAGTCCTTCTTATTTTGATTTGACTTATAGGGTTTTATGGTAGCGATTTCCCTTTGAACTTATGATACCAAGAGAAATATCTGCGTCAGAGTCTCCTCAATCGATCATTAGGTAGTAGGTAGCAGTAGAGCCTTATAAATTTGCCTTCTAGCTGTAATCTCAGACAAAAAAAAAACATAGACGGAACGTATAGAACTAGCAAATGAAGACGCAAAAAGGAATAGTAAAGTAGTGCTATCTTGTTCGCACTCTTTGTGATCACGCACGAGTGCAAGCGAAATGGCACTACTTTAGTACTCCTTTCTGAGCCTGCAGTAAACATTCTGGCAAACTTGACCACTTTACACAAGACAAACTTGCACATAAACAATCAAATAGACACACATTGGTATCAATCCATCCATAATTAGTATTATAAATGTGAAAGTAACTCTGTCTGTCTGTATGTTACGCTTTCACATCTAAACCACTGAACAGATTTATATGAAATTTGGCATAGGGGTAGATTAGACCTTGAGAAAGGACATAAGCTATGTTTGGTCGCGATAACCAACATCCACGCGGGCGGAGCCGCTGGCAAAACCTAGTAATACCATAATCTTAAGCTAATGAAATATTCTAACCTATAGTTTAAACTAGCGGTTAAAAATTCAACTGAACATATTAGTAAGATCAAGGTTAGTCAAATTCTAAGAAACGTTCGCTGCCATCCATCTTACCTACTCAACTTTAAAACTAATTAAGCTGGTACACTTAAGGCTTTAGTAAAAAAGTCACTGCGAACCGATCAATCAAATGAACAATCAATCAAAGACATAACTACGCCTGTAAGATAGAAATACGCACTAAAATGTCAAGGAGATTTTAAAAAAACGAAGACGATCATACCTACTAGTAATTTGAGAGTAGGTACCTACTAGTAATCGAAATTATTACCTAATATTGCTGATAATGCCTCTAGCTAAATTAAATTGCTTGTGTTGAATTGGATTCACATTGGTAGTGTTACTTCTTGATTGTAAAGACGGCTTGTCTTAATTAGGTATTGAGTTTCTGACGCTTACCTATAGTAAGGCCTGTGTTCTAGAATGACACTGATGACAGCCAGAATAGCGGTTTATCTGAGAGCAGATTGTATAGACAGATTGATAGTTTGAGGCTGAGTGCCATTTTAGAATATGGGCCAAAGACCATATGTGTAAAACTAATCCATATCCATACTTAATGCATAAATTTAATGCGAAAGTAACTCTGTCTGTCTGTCTGTCTGTATGTTACGCTTTTACACCTAAACCACTGAACCGATTTTGATGGAATTTGGTATAGGGGTAGATTAGACCTTGAGAAAGGACATAGGCTATGTTTGGTCGCGATAATCGACATCCATGCGGGCGGAGCCACGGGCAAAAGCTAGTATTATTATATGTATGGTAAGAGCAAGGGTTGTATTATTATTTGGCAAGTCGAAAAAAAGAGAGATTAATGAAGAGGGGGTGAAGTTCGCAATGCGTGGGGAGGGACTTCTTACTTACCTATAGGGATTCTATTTGGTGCCATTCAAATCTGATCGGCTAAAGTAGGTACTTAGACATTTCTTAGAGGAAAACGTAAACATTAATAATTGTAATTGCACGAAAACGCCATCTCAAAGTATAGCTGCGTCACTATGGCAGTTAGAAGAAGCTTGTATGTATCTATATAAGGACAAGCATAATAACGATGGCTTCGTTCAACTTTATATCAAATCAATGTCGAAACTACTGATCCAAGCAACTTTAACGTAGCTATTTAATTACAACACCGTAAATCACTACATAAATTATTTCGTCATACAGATACCATCTTTTAGTCAGTGGAGTTACCTTTGTACCTTCATGCTGTACTAACTTACCTATATGTAGTTAATTTATGTTGTAGGTTAGTTTGTAATTATAGTGCGAAGTATATAGATGTATTTAGGTACTCAATTGAGTGTTTACTTAACGTTTAACGTCAAGTCTCTTTGTCATTGGGGTTGGTAGAGATAACATCTTTCGATTTGGTACGATCCTGACTCTCTAGACAATTGGCAATCGTTGACTGACTTTAGAACAGAATTATTAATAGGATTGATACGTATTTCATCTTTTATGAAATTTTTCAACTTATTTCAATCCCGTGGCTTGATGAATCTACAACCGTATTGCCACCTTTATAGAGGGGGGTAGGTTTTCCTGGCTACATCTTTCTCTTCTTCTACTTTTATAGTTGTTTTCATTACACTCCGGGGATAAAGGCGTGATTATAATGTAGATTATATGTACACATAATGAGACGGGATGAGAATTATTCTGTGAAAACTGCATTGAATATTCCAACAAAACGCCTGAGTATAGGACCTCCCGCTACATGTTGGTCCAATATCAATAGGGAACTTAAAGAACAGAACCTAGCCCCTGAGACAACCCGGACAGAACGTCCTGGCACAGAAGTACAAGAAGACCCGACCCCAGATAGATATGGGACTAAGGGATGGAAGAAGAAGATGTATATACATGAAAGCCAGTTGAGAGTACCTACTCTTGACCAGGTATCTTCGATCTGATTAACTTTGTACCTAGGTCGACCATGACCGGGTTGCTTATCCACAGTCGTCTTCAAAAATGTGTTGTCTGTCTGTGTCCGAATCATCAATTATCATGTTCAATAATTTCAATATTAATACCTACCATGTAAATATTTTTTCCCACGGTTTTGGCAAATCTATTGACATTTCAGACTAAACTGTTCATGATTCAACCAAAAAATCCGTCACCAACTCAAATTATTTACATTCAAATAATTATCTATAGAAAATTGCCGATGTAATTTCGCCATTATGTTTTTAGCATATATTTGTCGACCCGATAAGTTAATAAAATAATTGTCCGAAGGTGTGAATTTATAGTCAATTTAATGAAGAAAGGACAGGTTAAATTCTTTTGTTTTTTTTTAATGACCCAGTGTGAAGTCACGAGTTCCCATGCAAAATTTCAACAGCTAAGTATTTAGTCACGGTAAAATTGATCTTATGTAGCCAATTTTTTTACGTTAGGCAGTTCAGAAACGGAAATATTTTTTGTTGCAGTCGTTAGATAAAAAGGTTTTTCAACAGTTTCAACATACGGCTAATTATAAAATGACCCGTAAACGGCAGCAGGCAGCTTTTGCCCTTACTTGCCTGTCTTGACCTGCAAGCTGGCAGATAGGTAAGCTTGTTGATTGAGAAGGATCTGGTACAGGCTTCCCTTCCGGGGTTGAGACGTCAGACAGTAGCCGCTCCCATTAAAGCCCTATAATATGTATTGGCAGAATTACAGATATAAATACTACATTTAATAGAATATAGCACGAACTTTAGCGAGTCATCTAAAAGACTACCGATTAATTATTTGAACAGAACCTCTGAATCACAGGTAGGTACGAGAACAATAAAATCCATCCAACAAAAACTATTTCCAATCGCGATCTGAATCGGAATCGTTACTGATCGAGATCAGAATCGATCATCGCAGCGATTAATTCATTCGATGCGTGGGCGCATCTATATTGTTAAGTGAGTTCGTTAGAGGTAGTGTTGTCGTTTGTTATGATTTAGGCTGTTGCGAAAGTGGAAGTGATAGGCAGATATCGAGATACACTTTGTGAATGTAATGAGTATCATTGTCTATTATAGTTCTTCATTAAAATACGATTTGAGCCCACTTGCATTAATATTTCATTAAGTGATTGACATGAGCTTTTTGCAAGAGACTGTGGTTTTGGATATTGCTACACAAACTTTTTGGCTGTCATGTCAATGACGAGGTTACTGTGCTATTAAGGTAAATTGAAACGCGTTGTCTATAATATATTTATATATATTTAGTTATAGTCAGTCTGTTTAAAACAAAAATGGCGTCGTTTTTCTCGTGAGGAGCAAAAGAGTTAAATTTTTCACAGTAGCACTCACTTGTAAACATAACTGGCAACATTGTTTTACCGCAAAACAACTCCAACATAAAACAATGTAATAAAAAAGTGAAATTGTTTCCATCAAAACCGCAATAGATGGCGCTACCCGGGTTACAAGAATACTGAAGAACGCAAATGATATTCGCACAAGAAACCAATAAATCAATCATCGGGTTATTAGTTTTTATTGATTTCAAAATACAATTTGTAGGCCATACAAGTTGGTTATAAAAACCACACATAAATTACGCTCCTAATAAGATGGATGCTTCTATATTTGTATAGCTGCTTCAGAATATTAGAGGATCGAAATAATATCAAACCAGTTAGTTTGTTGTCCTACTAGATTAGATGTTACGTGTCTTACCGTTCTAACAACCTTTTGAATCAATTCCCAGGCTAATGAAAAAAGTGTTAAAATATACCTAAGTACTGTTCCAGACCGTCAACTTAAACCTTTAACGCAATGGCTCAATCGATGTCCGTCCACCTTCGGCATTAAAATTATTAGCATAAAATAAATATGCTGCAGTAATCGATCTAAAAAAAATGCCGCCAGAAGTGTAAAATGGACCCCACCAGGATTTTAGGGTATCTAGTCCGTAAATCGGTACATATACTGATTGACGGACCAGGATTGACTCGTGCAGGAATTCTTACGGAGCTAGGTAGGTCAGCAGTAGACACTCCGATTAAAGCCAAAACAAACCAATAAAAGAAGGAGTAAGAGAGAGAAGAAGGGATTGGTGCATGCAGAAGAATCTAGCTGCTTATCAAATTATATTTACTACTTAGCTTTTGCCCGCGACTTCGTCCGCGTTAAGTTCGGAATAGAAAGATTTAGGAGATTTACACAGAAATTTTAAGGAACTTTATCTGGGTCGCAGGAGCAACCTGCGACCCAGATAAAGTTCCTTAAAATTTCTGTGAGCCTGGTACTTCATATAAATGTACCAGGGTCATAGAAATACTGATCCCGTGACCGCGACCCACAGCAACCTATTGCAATCAAACAAACGTAAGATTTTGAGTCTGATCAAGACCTTTCTATTAAAAAACCGCATCAAAATCCGTTAAGTAGTTTCTCCATTGGGGACTAGGGGGAGATGGGAGGAGGGAGATAATGAGGTATCTACTGATTGTAGACCTTATAGAAAGGTCTGTGTAAGTTGAGTTTCAAATGTGGACCCAGAATCCTGCAGTCTGCTTAAAGGAGGACAATTTAAAACGTTTAACGAAAACAGTTTCAGCCGTTACAAAGTTTCTCATTTTACAGCCTGTGCTTTAGAGTGCGCAACCATACTTTACGACCCCTGATACGCCGGTGAATAACAGTGAATTACAACAAAGTAGTACTGATTGGATAAGACCATAATTCAGTTATTTCCATGTATTTCTATCTACATATATCTAAGTAGGTGTATCTATCTATATGTTACAGTTAAAACCCTATTTTAAGTAGTTTTTTTTTTTTTTTTTTTTATACAGGACACGTCAATTTGACTTCACCTCGCCTGATGTTAAGCTAAAGGCAAAGTCTCGGAAAGAGGGTCACCATCGTAAACATTTACCATGTTAACAGTGGTGGCACTCAGCTTGACGGCCTCATTAGATGCCTTTTCACGCCCCGCTTAAAGGACCCAGGACTGTAGGATACAATTAATGTTAAACCTAGTTATAACTGTTTTTACTAATGCTATGCCTAAAACTAGAAATACCAAGTCACAAGTGAATGACTTCATTATTTCTTACTACCTAGGTAGAAAAAGTGCGTTTGTACCGCAATTTTCCTATTTAAAGTGCACTTTTCCGTAGCGAGCCAGTTAAATTTTGGCATATGTTAAGTTAAAAGTATGACTATTAAGACAGGCCAAGTCTCTTAGTGCCTGAATTCAAATAATAATAAGTATTATGACAGTTAAGACATGCCAAGACTCTTGGTGCCTGCATTTAAATAATAATAGGTAAGTATTTAATTCATTACACGATAAATACTAAACTCCAACCATTCTCCCCAAATTGTGAATTAAATAGTTGTAAGTACTCAGCAAACCATAGCAATATAAACCTTATCACTTTTCAATTACAGACGAAAATCAAATTTGAATTAACTGCTCGTAATTATGAGTAGTATAATCGTTCCAATTCACGATAACTTGAGATGTTTTAGTTAAATAGTGTTTACTACAACTGTCCTTGACCTCCGACCTTGAACCCTATCGATTTTCTCTGAACTTTGAAGATAATAACCCTACTATACGAAGAAGTATCGATTTCAGAGTAATTCGAATGAAAATGTGAATGACTTAAGTAATTATTAATTTGCTATATGTAAGTACTTACTTAGATAACATTAGCGTTATTAAATACTATAATAAATTATAATTATTTATTACCAGCTGTGCTATCGACTTCGTCTGCGTGGATTTAGATCTGGGTTTTCCCTTTTTTGCGAGGAACCTAATTTTTTTTTTCTAAAATAAAATCCTAAATTATGCCTTACAATATCAGCTATCTACAGCAAGAATGTCAATTGACCCAGCTGTTTCGAATATTATCCGTAAGAAATAGACAAATGACAGACAAACAGACTGACAGAGATTTTAATAAGTGCGTTTGTCACCGTTACCTATCAGGTCTACATAATCTACCTACATTCATGGCATTCATTAAAGAAACTGTTGTTTTAATGCTACAAAACACTCCAATTGTATTTGCGTGTACCTATAGAATATAATTGCATTAATGTTTTAACCACAAACACGTAATTTTTTAAAAAAAACGTAACCACGTCTCTGTATTTAGTGCTATTAGTTACATTCTTATTCAAAAGATGGCGTTAGTAGTCGCCTGCGGCCTGTAGCGTGTAGCACTTGCTCTGTGTGAACTTGGATGCGTTCCAGGCTCATTTCGAATGCACTGTGTTGTGAAATATCATTTGCATCTGTTCCGGAGCCAAAAGAAATATTTAATGGCGAGTTTGAGATAACCGACGATGCTTTTCTTTCTTGCAATGTGCGATTAAGTGCTTAGTTTTACGAATTGTAAGCATATGAAGGATTTTAAATTATAAATGTGAACTGTCTGTCTGTCTGTATGTTACTCTTTCACGCCTAAACCACTAAACCGATTTTGATGAAATTTGGTATAGGGGTAGATTAGACCATGAGAAAGGACATAGGCTAGGTTTGGTCGCGATAACCGACATCCACGCCGGCGGAGGCGTGGGCAAAAGCTAGTAGGTACAGTATAGTAAGTTAGAATATCTAGGTATATTATAATAATTTACAAGTCACCTGTATTAGTTTAGTTGTACATATTCTGAACTTATACCCGGTATAAGCAGTAGCTTATCTTATGTTATTCAAGATTAATCTATCCCTGCACTAAAATTCAACCAGATCCATTCAGTCGTTAGTGCGTGATTAAATTACAAACACCTTCACAAATTTGCACACTTTATTAGTAGGTGGGATGAAATCAATATCATAAATTATAATTGTGAATCATCCTAGATCTATCTCTACTAGCTAACTTCCTAATCGATAGCAAATCCTACGATATGCCACTCTAAAAATATGCCCCATCAAGTTGAACCGTTTGTGCAAGCAAACCCACAACTAAGATTTCACTAATTTCCGAAAGTGTTATGCATATACTTACTCGCCTTTAAAGTTCCAGAAATATATTTCCATAATACATAAAAGCTATTTCAAATCTCAGCAATAAATTTATTAATATATAATATTTAATAACCAGGTATCTGTCACTGCATCCTTTTTGTATCTGTTAAAATTTGACATTTCGCCTCGAGCCATTGCCTAAAACTGTCAAAAGCGTCCCATGATATTTTTAAAATAGTTATTAAAATTCAACTCTGTGTATTTATTGAAGAAAATAATGGGTTTTGTATAAAATATTATGTGTAAACCTACAATTATATTATAGAATACAGTGACAACATCTTATTAAATTTATGTTTTGAATATTTTAGAACGAACGATTTGACAACTACTTTGGTAAATAGATAAATCAAATTCAAACCCGGAAATATTGTTTAACGACTTGACAAAACGTTTGAGTGATTTTAATTTCATTCATATTTGCTTAGTGATTTTAATTGGGTATTTTCCTGTAGTTAAAATATCTACCCGAGCTCATTAAATTAAGAATTGTAATAGAGTGGTAAAAATTGCATCGGTATTTATTTTATAGTTTTTATTAATTTTTAATCATTCATCCAACCTATGATTTGACTATTAAATTTTATGACGTCACAATTTTTTTACATTTTTTTAAAAAAAAGAATATTAGAACCGTAGTTATTAATATTCCCTCTAACCCCTCCAGCTAAGCTAAATTGCTTGTGTTAGGAGTGGGTTCACGTCGGTAGTGTAATGGCCAGGATCGAACCCGGGACCTCTCGATCGAGGTCGACTCCTTAACCACTAAGCTACCGACGCGACGCTTCAAACTTACTCTTCTTACTTACAACTTGCCGTTTTGACGTTTAGTAAAATGTAAGGAATTTGACTAATCAATAGAATAACCAAATACTCAACAGCTGTAAAGCCTTGAATGGGTTGATAGAGGGGTATTAACACTCATATTTCAATAGTTAGGCTTTTTGGTGCCCCACCTACCTAAGTTACTAGGCACTGGTAAATCTCTTGACACCAGTACTTATTCTTCTCAATTTAATAACGGTAGCCATCAGAAAACTGTATTAACACGTTAAATATTTGCAAACATAAACTGACAACAGTACATTTGTTTTATATATTAAGTCCAGTCTAAGCATCGTCATTCTTTTAGCTTTTCTTAACTCTATTGGCCTCGACTACCTAGTCTTACTGTGATACAGCTGAACTTCGAAGTTTAATGTAATAAAAAAATATTAGTTCATTCATCCTCCCTACAAATCTATTTCTCATATATCAAAAGAGGAACCTGTTCCTAATATAAACTTCTAACAAACAAAATGGCGGGAGAGGTCCTCAGAAACTCAATCAGTGTAATGGCTTGGCGCGCAAACTATGCATTTGGCTGATCACCCGCGATTTATTTCAATAATCCACCTCACGGTAATGGCCGACAGCGGTCGGGCATATTATATTACATTAGTTGTGCCTTAGGCTCAGCCTGGACAGCGGCGGGCTAGACAAAATATATACCTACCTAGCTAGAAAGAGGTATAGTTAAAGATTTTTACTAGGTATACTGGATGTGGACTGTTTTGCATATACTATATATTGCTTGGGCCATATATCTTGGACCTAAATCTCGAGATATAAAAGGCCCTGGCGCACGCGAATTGTTTTGTAAATTTGCTGGTGACCGCCCCGTGCTGTCTTCAAAACACATCCAAGAAACGTACCTATAGGTACTGCACGTATAATAGAGCACATTTTAGGTGCAAGACTATCTCAAGTAATACCTACACCTATACACTAAGCTCAACCAAGACGACTAACTAGAGTGGTACCAGAGGACTCATTCTTCGAGGTCTCACTACCCTCCGAAGATCTTGAGTAGATCCTAGAGTGTTTCCTTCTTCCTACAGTCCCGGGTCCTTTAAGCGGGGCGTGAAAAGGCATCTAATGAGGCCGTCAAGCTGAGTGCCACCACTGTTAACATGGTAAATATTTACGATGGTGACCCTCTTTCCGAGACTTTGCCTTTAGCTTAACATCAGAAAAGGTGAAGTCAAATTGACGTGCCATGTAAAAAAATAAAATAAAAAACCCTTTTTTAATCCCTAGGGGGCTATGTCCAACGATCAAAGTGCATGGTAATTCTCTCTTTATTCATTTAAATCCATCAACATTATAACTTAAATTTTATTTCTCTCATTACACACTGAGAACATTTCCTCTTTAACCCGTAAGGCACATATCCGACATATCCTTCTGCATGAATATACGTGCATTTAATTCGTGAAATGGTACAAGTGTGTACAGTCAGTGACAAAATAATCTTGAATACAAAGTATCAAAATGATCATAAAACTAATTAAATTATTATATTGCATGCAATTATTAAGTATAATAAATTGTAAGAATACATTGGTCTGGTCGTGCCTCGTAGAACATGTTAAACCATAAGTCCCGGTTACCATACGATATGAACATCTATGGCAGTCGTTACGGATAGTTGGAGCCCTAAAAGGTCTAACAACTGATCTAACTTCAACGCTTCGATATCGCCTTTAGGTTGTGGAGCTCAGATGGCAGTCGCTTAACGGAAAATATCGAAGTTCAGCCAAATCCGTAGTTTGACTGGTAAAAGCGGACCCCAGACTCCAATTTGCAACTGGAGTAATTCCAGGTTGAGGAAGTATTTTCTGAATTAAAGGTTTGTACCAAGTATCAGAACAATCAGTCAACAGAAAAGGAATTAAGGTCATTTTGAATACTTTGTTCGACAAGATTCATTTGATGCTGACTGTACCTATAAAGTATATTCTCGGCTGCAGTCGGGATCACTCGGCGAGGACTGGTACGCCCTCGGCGCTTGGCGGCAGTTCGAGCTAATGACGTCACGCTCGGCGCAGGCGCATCCGACACCTGCACTCGCCACCTTTATATCTATGACGTTGGATGTATATTTTACTTTTAATTTTTATGTGGCAGTATTTCTTTTTAATTGTAAATGTTCATTATGTAGGCGGACTGTTTCATAGGTTTAGTCTTGAAATCTATACATAGTATTAACATAAGTAGGTATAGCAAGGTAAGGTTGACCTATTTCGATTTGTATAGGTACCTAAGTACTTCTGTGGCATAGCGGTAGAGCGTTCGAGTGCTTCGTTTGTAACCCCCGACGCTTCTTGGGGGGACCTTTATGATAAAATTTCTAGCGGAGTACTCCCGACATGGCAACCGTTGAATTAAAATATTACTAGGTATATCAAAAGTTAAAAGGAAAACACAATTTATTTTCAACTTTTTGGAGGTTATTTTGTCACGGGGGTTTTTTAAATATTTAATTTATAAGTCATGGACTCCTGATGAAAACGTAGAACCTACATTTTGTTATGGTAAATAAACCATACGGAATACCTGAGACTTTTTTAGTTTTTCCTTCTAACCATATTGAAAACACACGTTTTCAAAACCTACGTCTAGGTAGGCATATCTACTGAATCAAGATTTTAAAAGACAATATTAAGTAAAAACCTACATAACTGAAAAATGTCTTATGCAGTTCTTAGAGAGATAATTAACCCAACTAATTATTTTAAATATCTCCAATGTTACTCTATAGACGCGACTACAGCTCAGAGATGTCGGTAGATTTATCTAGGTATGTAAAATAGAATGCATCTCTCAACCTGTTATTTATAAGTTTGCAATAAATTATTCAATAGAAGAATCAAGATTAATGGCAAACAGAGCGGTCTGTGAAGCAGAAATATTTAAAGGCAGAGCTTAAATCAATCAGTGATCACTAACATCACTCTACCGGACTGTGGCCTCCATAGTTTCGGCCATAACACAAGGTCCCATTTATTTCGTGTGCAGTAATCAGAGTTTAGGAAAGCTAAAAATAAGTAAAGCAATGGAGTCCAAGTGCACGTCTATTATTCAAAGACATATCGAAACGTTTAATAGACACTACCCGTGATCAGAGGGCTGGTTTATTCCTGGCGCAAAGGATTGGCATTGCCATTTCCAGACAGTTAATCTGCGGTACCCTAGTGGTATGGGTAAAGGACTGCTGTTTATCTGCGGTAGCCTAGTGGTATGGGTAATGGACTGCTGAGACGAGGTCTCGGGTTCGATCCCAGGTTTACCATGGCACACACCAATGACTTTTCGATGCTTTTCGAAGTTATGTGTGTATTTATCGCAGGTTTATAAGTGCCCCGTTAATGGCAATAGGTTCGCCATCTATTACATTGGGACCTAAACATAAACTGGCGAAATGTGGGTGCTAGCACCTCCTACCCCTTCGGGGAATATAGGCGTGAGTTTATGTATGTTAAAGTTAGGACCTATGCAAAATAGGAGATCGGATATCTGTAAGTAGATCACTGTCGCCAAATAGTTCCTATTTAATTATTGTCCGCAGAATACGACAGCGCGGGGCTCGACACAGTTAGGTAGACATAGGTGATCAGAGATTAGTTACCATTGATAGTAAATTTAACCCCCGACGCAAAGAGAGGGGTATTATACATCTGACATGAGTTTATGTTATGTTCATGTTATGTTATGTTGTACATAATTGAAATTAAATAAATACCTCCCAAGTAAAGCAATTAAAATCTCACTGCTCCGGTAAGACCTAAAAATGCTGGCTGACTTTTCTCTGATCTGAATCCTCTAAAATTTTTCTTCACATGTAAACCCTGTTGCCATGATTACGTTAGGTACGAATACAACAAAGAAATAATGTAACATCTGCGTAGCCGCAGCGTAGCGTTTAGACTTAGGTTTTAAGTGTAGCAACAAATTTTGCAATTCATCTCTATCAAGACTAACTAACAATTCCTTACTTCTCTCATATCCGTTTTTTAAGAAAATCCTATGACCTTTTGTTGTACCTTAGGAAAGATATTGACAAATTGACAAATTTGTAAATTGTTTATCCATCGACTGCCCCATCAAATTTTACAACCAATACAACATACGGATTTTTTATATACTTATAAATATAAGTACAAGCTATCTCTACTTAAAATCAGTAAGTCCTTTTTACATAAACGAAGTAACTAAACAAGCTATCTTCGGCGACGTTCGGCGTGTCTCGAAAGCGCCCGCGGGCGGCAGTGCGAACTAATGGCATCATAGCGGCGCGCGCGCATTTCCCTGTGGCATCTGTTTACTGTGACAGCGAACCATGTTTCTAGATATTTATCGAAACGTAAACCTCACATCTTGTGTATTTTAGTGTCGAAATTGAGCGGTTGGGAAAGTTAAATGATAGTATCTTCAGTAAGTTCCGGAGATATAAACAACCAGAATTTCCATGCATGTAGGTACAGTCACAGTCAGAAACATATTGATAATGTTCTGATATTTGCTACACACCATTATTTCGGACATGAATACCATATAAATCAATAAAACACTATAATCTGTTGTTAATAGATACGAGATTTTTAAGATCATTTCGAGACTTCGTCGTCATGATATTTCTGACACTGATTGTTCCTATCTACCTACTTATTTATTATATAGTTAGCGAATTCGACAGTTCCTCAGAAAGTCGTGAATGTATATTTTACACTGCCCGCCTGATGGAAAGTGGCTACTGCAGTCTATGGACGTATGCAACACCAGGGGCGTTACACTCGTGCCGCAGACCCTGAAGAAACCTTCTAATGCCCTTCTTGAGGAACCCCATATTGTAGTCGCTTGGGAAAACCACAAAAACAATATACCTAAGTAGATCTTCATTCAAAACCAGAAACGTCTCAAATTATCGCGTGACCTAGGGTAACAGGGACTCATCGTTCTCTCTCTTTGAAGATTTTTAACGATATTTATCATAAACTAATATTTGAATGAATTTTTTATAGCATTTATTATGCTAACTGTTAAGTTCGAAAAACATTGGAAAAAATGAAATGCTCAAGTGAGACTCGAACTCACGACCTTTCGCTTACAGGGCTAAACTAATATGGCAAAACAAGTGAAAAAACGTATATAATGTCATCAGTTTATCTATAGGTATCGTCAATAACTACACGAAAAAGCCTTTTAGGTTTGAACGAACTAAGAAGCTAAAGTTAACATTTGATGACAGACCGTAGGTATTTATGTTGAGTTAGAACAAACATAACAACAAGAAAATGTGGGAATTGTCCAAATATTACATACTAATCAGGAAAATTAGATCAAATTCATTTGCAAACATATGGTAACACTATCATTTAAAAGTAAAGTAAAGCCAGGGATACTCAAATCCATTTTAAGAGGAGGAGAAAAAGCCAGAAAACAGACCCCAAGCTCTGGGACTCATCGCTGAGATAATGAATCGTTCAAAATAAATAGATAGGACCTATTACAAGAATATTTATGTCAAAGGATGGTTAAAAGGAAATAGAATAACATCCCTAAGGAGTCTAAACACCTTTAAAGGGTTGAAATGCTGAAAAAAAGCAAGGCCAAAGATAAAGGACCGTAACAAGTCTTCAAATCAACCTAATGCATTATAGAGTCAACGAACTATTTATTATATTAATTCATTATAGTCATCGGTGTCCAGGTCATTAATCCAGTTATTATATTTGATGATTTTGTTCACATAGTCACCTTTTTTAGTCTCAATGTAAATAAAGTAGGTAGTATAGTTAGTTACTATATACCTATTATTATCAGATCGCAGACATTTTAAAGAAAGGACATGTCAAGAGTACCTAAAACCGGCGAGCGTATATGAAAACAATTATGAAAGTAGATGAGAAAAATCTATACCAGGATTGTAGCAAATGGAAAACTGTAGTCTCTGCCTACCCCGCTGGGAAAAAGGCGTCCCTACAATAATAACAAGCCCCATTTACCTAAAACTCATAACACTGCGACTGCCATCTAACCACCCAACTTTGAGAAGAACACCTTCGTCAGAGTATCATTATCATCCTTGCGATAGTTGATGTCGCATTGGCACCCAGGCTTGGTTCTTTCGGCTATAGAGCGGGTACCATCTGACACCGCAGGATTGTGGTTGGCGGCTAAGGAAGCTTAAACCACTGATCGTGTACCGAACAATGAGTGCATCTGCCCCTCTAAACAAGTGAAAAAACATTACCCTCCTTTCTTCGGCAGTCGGGTAATTAGCTTGCCGGCCGCGTTTCGTACAAATTACAAATGTATAAGATTTAACGTATGTGACAAACGTCAACGATGTGGTCAGAGAGGCTGGGCACGAGCACTTCTAAATCTACGTCAGAGTATCCTCCAAGAGTTATGGTCTACCACTTTAAGATAATCAGCAAATAATATGGTGGCCCCATCTGGACTTCACCTCGGCTTATTACCATCTATCAGTGTGCAGTCAACTGGCAGAGTAAACATAAAGAAAAAACAACCAGTTATCGGCAATAAGCTTCGATTTCCATTACGTGGAACCAAATAAGCTTGATGAAATTAGAATGTTATTTCAGTTCTGCCTACCTATTCGCGGATGTAGGGACTATATTTATTCGTATAATAGGGTGCCTTCTGTCAAAAACCTTGCAACATTTTAAGTAAAACAAAGTGTAGGTATGTACCTACTTACCTAATGTTACAAAAATTAACGAGCCGTAAAATCATTCAATGTCTTTTAATGGATTGCTATAGAAGTGAGTAATTTGAATAATTTAGGTTAGCAACATAAGTAACGCAGTAGCGCTAGGAATCTTAATTATTATCCAGAGTTTTTTTTTTAATTTCTGCATACTCTTCATTCGTAAGAAACTAAACGCGGTTCCATCTAAAATTAGGTAAGGAAAGGATATCTGCTTCAAAATCGAGCAACATTAAATTGCAACATTAAATTCGAACACACATGAAGGGCTACATGCATATACAATGCAAGTTAAATAAAAGTATCCATCATTATTCGCATTAGAAGTGCACTTAGGGACAAAGCGACGTAAGTTAAAAAATATTACTTATTTCCCGCAGTGTCAATAAAACAGAGAAGTTAGAAGGAGAACATGTAGTAAAAAGTATTTTTTTTCTTCAAATATACCTAAGTCAAGTGTATAAAACACTTGACTTACATAAAGACAAAACAGAATAAAACTGTGTGTAGTTTTCTCACATATACATATTTTTTGAGTAGAGATATTAAACATGTAGTAATTATGCGTTCATGTTTCTTTTTTAAAGATAAGTCTTTTACATATTATGCCATTGTACACTCGAAAGTACAACCACGTAGAAATTAATTACGCCTCATACCTCTGCAACATCATAATGAATACATTTGTATCTATAATTAAATTATCTATTGCCCACTTTGAGCGCCCACGCTTGGGCTTACAATAATAAATAATAGCAGCTGATTGATGTTTCCCAACCAACTGATAGATGCGATGATTATTTATATATTGTCTATCGATGTGTTTGCTTAATTTCTAACGTAGGGTAGATACTATAAAGAAAATGTGCTGACTATTTGTTTCAAAAAGCTTGTCTAAATTTTAACTCAATCAAAATATTTTTATTTCAATTTGTTATAAGAGTTCACAAAATTTTCATACTAACGCATGTTCACTTGTGCCAGTATTTTATTAAAACAGTGTTTGAAATCCAATTTTTTACGATAGCACATCAGTTACCACCTTTGTTAATGTTATCATATTTTCGGCCAGTACTAAAAACGTTAAAACAACATAAATTCAGCTAACTAACCTGAATCATGAATGCTTCTTGCGACTGTCTTCCACATAAACTAACATCAAACAGCACTGAGCGTCACTTCACAGTACATTTCACATCTAATCCTTCACGCTATACATATGAGTACGTACGAACACAAATATATTCGTGATTATATCGAACATATACAAAGAGCGACGCCAACACGACCGCCTAACTGTCTGTGAGACCGGACACTGGGCTTCAGGCGCCGTAGAGCGGGATGAAAGATATGCGGGGGGACACATGCATGCTGAAGGATGCCAAAGGAGCCGGGCAGATGCGACAGGACTCCGGAGAAAAGAGACGACTACAGTGCGTGACATTTGAAAACTGTGTCTTTACACCACCTTTGGCTATGACTGGGTATAATAGCACTTAAAACCTCAACAATAAAGTTTACAATTATTTAGACTAGTCGTCGGTTACAACCTTATAGTAATGGAAAGTAAATGTCCTCTAATGTGTCGCGCAATCCGGAGCGCTAGCTTTAAAACTAAGTTGTGTAGAGACGAGTATTGCGCGCGCGTGTTGTGTCGCTTCAGTCATCTTGTAGCGAAAATGTGTGTCGCGTTTTGTCGCTTTTGGAACGGAGGCGCGCAGTGTGAGCAGGATGGCAGATCACAGCCCGTGGGGTGGGAGGAGGACGGGGAGGTGTCACCATGAGCGCTTTTTAGGGATTTTAAGCCGGATGAGCACAAACAGAGGCGTACTGCGGATTTGTAATGTGACGTTTAGCGCTTATGTGGAATTTTCAGTAACGCACTTGTGCGCTACCGCTGTATCTTGTGGACAGATTTCTGATGAACTGACACTTTTCAGAGAATCTTTGATGATGTAATAAGTAATGTATGGATTTTCATAAAATAATAGGTATTGTGATGAAATTCAAAATATATCTTTAGTATCTAAAAATTATTTCAAACACTAAGTGAATTGTTACTTTTTAATGGAAAACAAAATACTATAATACTGTAGTGCATATTTTTTCACAGAGCGGTTGACGAAAAAAATACAATCTCATTATTCCCCAAAAGCCACTTGTCCGATGTCACTCGCCGAAAGCCAACAAAAAGTGACTTTTTACTACAAAAGCTCATCCAATTTTGTCACAAAGCGGTAGCGCCACCGAACAATCATCTCAATAGGATCGTGACAATGAAATTGTGACAGTTTTGGGTTATGACATTTCGGCCCACAGGGATGGTATTACTGACGGTTGGTTACGAACTAAATAATATCTTTTGTACTTTTTTTTACGATTGCAAATGTCAGTGACCACCCACACTGAGGTAGCGTAAAATTGGGTTTGGGATTAGCGTGCAAACTGATTTGTTCACAATTACTGGAGTCGCGATTATGAGATTACCGTTTCAGCTTTTGTTGTAACTGAACAAGCATCACGATGTAATATCGTTTGCAATTATATTATTTACATCATACGAATAGTGCTTTTATAAGTTTATTTCTACTTAGGTCGTTATTGAATTCCATAAATGTAGGTATGTTTTACGGTAGGACATCTTGACAAAGGACTCATATACTGTCTAATAACTGTCATCACTGTCATTACCATGTACTGTAATATTTACCCACAGAAGGCATAATGTCATAAATACTACTTATGAAATTTTTTCTGACATAAGTCATTATTTTCAAACTATATTTTTTTTAATTGGAAGACCTTTTTTGTTCAGCTTCAAAGATGGTTGATATAGGTATAGGTAAGTATATTGTTGTTCAGCGTTAGATTAGTTCCGTGCCAAAATTGTTTCCCATGCTCCAACAATAGATTGCGCTACGGGTAACATTGTTTTGATAACATTGACGTATGTAAGTACAGTAACCTTCAGAAGTTATTGAACACTAATGAATTAACTGTTACATTGAAAAACCACTAAACAATTGAGATAAATCTATTTATTTCTGTTTAGTAAGAGCCAAATTGCAATTGATGCAATTACCATCTTCACAAGTGGGGACTTAAAGATGCGCCGGACTGTGATTGTGGAGCTCCAAAACAGACAATGATGCATATAGCAGAGGAGTGTCCACTCCGTCGTTTCCATGGAGGAATGCGTGAGCTTCATGACCTCACACCGGCAGCAATAGACTGGCTTCGCCAACTGGACGTCGACATATGAGGAATCGAGCAGAGGCCATACGAAATGATGATGATGATAAGAGCCAAATTATTAATTAGGTACTGATCAAGTTGGGTTCTGTATCAACTAGCGTGAAACTTACGAGTGTGTGCGAGTTGCTTCTTCCATGTGAAAATTTGACGTGTAAATGGGTCAAATTTTTAGTACAGTCAGCTATAAAAATGTTACGATAAATGTATTAAAGGGATATGTAGTATCTAATATCGATGGCGATTGTACATTGTTATGACGAGACTGATTGTTTTGTATGAGTGACGTATACAATAGTCATTAATCATGGAGACAACTCAAGGAGACGATTTAAAAAATGTTGTTTATAAATTGCTTTATATTGTATCGTTCCGAAATGTAAGTATTTTAATGGCTTGAAACAAATTGGATGTTTAAATGATAATATTAAATGTATTAGGGTTTTCAATACGGGTATGTGAAGAACGGTTGCCCATCCTAAAATGACCTGGCTAGTATTACTTAATTTTGCAATGTGCCAATCTACATGGTTATCTAGCGGAATTAATAATATATTACTATTGGAATGAATTTTTGGAGCATATTTTTTTGTTTTTTTTTTGTTTAAAAAGAATATTAGAACCGAAGTTACTAATATTCCCTCTAACCCCCTCCAACTAAGCTAAATTGCTTGTGCTAGGAGTGAGTTCAGGCCGGTAGTGTAATGGCCAGGATCGAACCCGGGACCTCTCGATCGTAAGGCCGACTCCTTAACCACTAAGCCACCGACGCTTAGAGCAAGCATTAAGTTATGCTAACTATACAAATCGAATACATAGGCAAAAATGAATCTTCTCGGATGGGACTTGACTCCCTGTAAGGGGTTGTCACGGGTTCAAGTCCTGCCCGAGAAGATTCATTTTTCCCTATGTATTCGATATTATTATTATTCGTTGGGTAATTATTTTTAAGTATAAATCACTTTTAGCTTATTAAGAAATACGTACGAAAATTATTTTCTTAGGTCACGTACCTACCCAATCATTAAATATATATCAATTATCTACCAACAGGTAATTAATTTCTCTTCTCGTACTGGTCATCATCACGAAGACAGAAAAAAAACTTAACGACTTGTTTTGGATGAGATCTACAAACCTACTACGAGTAGGTACTGTCTTCATTTCTTTCGTAAGAATAGTAATCCGCATACCCTAAATAATATTGGCTTATTCCACTTTTCCCCGTTGACAATCCCTGTTGATGGGGATTATTGAAGTTTTTAGTGTTAATTGAATTAATTTCGTAATAAATCGTACCTAATGGGGATTAGTGAACTTTTTAGTTCACTAATCCCGCCCGAGATGATTCTTTCTTTTTCCCTATGTATTCGATTTGTATAGTTAGCATAACATAACATACATAACATAAACTCACGCCTGTATTCCCCGAAGGGGTAGGCAGAGGTGCTAGCACCCACATTTCGCCAGTTTATGTTTAGGTCCCAATGTAATAGGTGGCGAGCCTATTGCCATTAACCGGGCACTTATAAACCTACACACATAACTTCGAAAAGTCATTGGTGGTGGGAAAACCTGGGATCGAACCCGAGACCTCGTCTCAGCAGTCCATTAACCATACCACTAGGCTACCGCAGTTAGCATACTTAATGCTGTAAAACTTCATTCAATGCATGTACAATTTTAGAAAATTATTAAGTGCTCATATATGTATTTCCATTTATAACTACAAAATATTTACTAAATTAGCATAATTTTGTTATCATTAAAACCATAGCTCTTACATACCTACCTATTCATATACCTAATTATATTCTCATTTCCTTAATTTACCTCTCCTTTCCTTCACAGGACGACACGTGCATGATGCCATCCATATATGGTGCACAGTATACTTGCTAGAACCAAGCGTCTCAGTGACTCATTCCTATGCCGCACCATTAAGACCTGGAACTCCCTGCCAGCTCGCGTGTTTCCTTCTTCCTACAGTTCCGGGTCCTTTAAGCGGGGCTTGAAAAGGCATCTAATGAGGCCGTCAAGCTGAGTGCCACCACTGTTAACATGGTACATGTTTGCGATGGTGACCCTCTCTCCGAGACTTTGCCTTTAGCTTAACATCAAGCGAGGTGAAGTCAAATTGACGTGTCCTAGATAAAAAAAGGTACTATCTACTAGGCATAATATAATTTCAAGTTGTAAGTTAAATTAATATTTCTTGCCTGCCTCCACAACCTAATGGCGACATCGAAGTTCTGTAGATAAACCTGTTTTCGGGATTTTTAAAGCTCAAACTACACGAGCTCCGACAACTTCAAGTCACGGAGGTTCTCAATTTCCTAAGAATGGTCACCCACCCTAAGAACGACTTGGCTAGTGTTGCTTAACCTATTCAGTTTATCACGAGCAACTCAACTCAACTAGATAATTTCCCTAAGTACTTCTTTTCAAACCCATACTCCTCAATCATTCACACTAACACTATTACAAAATACATTTTCCATTAACAATTTTTTCCAGCACACCATATAAATCTTGTAATGTAGTTTTAATAGCTCTCCTAGACAAGTGGTTTACAAAATCCAATGTTATTTATTACAACAATCACTATTGTTTTAGCATTTTGACTGATGTCTGTTAATGACTGCAGATTATCGCGTGTCATTTATTTTTAACGGGTCTAATGATCATTTTATTTACTTAGTTTTTTGTGGTTATGCCACTTTGGTGGGAGGGGTGGCATTGGTTTAATGTGTATGATTTAGATGTGGACTTTTAGGTTTTGGGTTTGTGTAATATGTAATTGTGTGGTTTTAATGGAGTTATAGTGAATATTGTATAATGTTACTTAATATTTTATATGGTTGTTTTGATATGTGAGTTACTTGCAATGTTAAATCTAGATGAGGTAGCAAACATGGCCACGGTCAGGTCAACGCGTTTAATAGAGACCGTGGTGTGTGAATGCTTGCTACACCAGAGATATCATCCACATAATAATACTAGTATAAAAAAGAGTGAGCTCTTTAAGAACTTTATTCTTATAAACCGCAGAGTACAGAAATTTTGCTTCTCAAAGTTGATGTAAGTAAGTAAGAAGATAGTTCAGTTTGACCTTTTCGGTGGAAGGAATAAACTAGACATGAATCAGAACTTAATTACAATAATTACTTACTACTCCTACTAAAACCAGTTTTAAAAATACGCAAATATTGGTCAATCAAATGCTTAAAATAATGACCCTCCCTTTGCTAAATCGGTTAAAAACAACACCGACATCTTGATCGCAACATCTGTGTTCAAAGGCCAGCAAATTAGCTTTACGTTAAAATCAAACGATCCACGGAAAGGACACGCCATAAAATATATAACAATTCTTTTCTATCCACCCATGAAAAAAAACTCGTCACCTGTCGTGTCATTTGGTACCAATAAACGGACCGCCAAAGAAAACACGAAATTCAAAAAAAAAATAGGATCGCTCAAAAGTGACCGAAGTTGTCTTATGACAGTTTGAATTCGAGGCTACGAATGCCAATATAAAGTATGCTATTTGTTAATCTTTATTGCTGAGGCTTTAAAGTAGATTTTAGCTTGCGTTAGCTACTTTTTTTTTTTAATTATATTTTTTTGTTAATCGTTTTGACTGACGAATATTTACGATGTGAATAGCTTAGTGCAGGCGAAATAAAATTTAGATTAGAGTTCATTAGTTTGTGTTTTTGTTGAGTTTGCAAGCTTTTGTTGAGTAATAATAGGGTCCGATTGTCCTCCCAGCTCTGATGGTGCCTTCCGGATTGATGGAATTGAAACTTTTAATTTTTGACGGTTACAAATGTTAGTCTTGCGATTTTAGGACAAAAAAAAATCTTTTATAATTAGCTGATGCCCGCGCAAAATTCGCAACTCAGGAGAATATATTTCCCGGAATAAAAGTGTTCTATAAATGGGATTAAAAATAAGCTAGACCTGCTAGACTATGTGTAGTCTAGCAGGTCTAGCTTATTTTATTTGAACACCGGCTGAACGGATTAAGCTTAAATTTACTTATGTATAAATTATGTGTAATTTATACATAAATTTAAGCTTAATCCGTTCAGCCGTTGTTCACAAACTTAACATTTATAATATTACTAGCTTTTGCCCGCGGCTCCGCCCGCGTTGATGTTGGTTATCGCGACTAAACATAGCCTATGTCCTTTCTCATGGTCTAATCTACCCCTATATCAAATTTCATCAAAATCGGTGCAGTGGTTTAGGCATGAAAGCGTAACATACAGACAGTCAGACATAGTTACTTTCGCATTTATAATATTAAGTTTGGACTAATGGACCCGGTGAACTTCGTACTGCCAATTTTTTTCCGCCCGCGTGGTGTCTGATTCCGTTCCCGCTGCACCCTCTACTATATTAAGCAGGTATTATACATATAAACCTTCTTCTTGAATTACTTTATCTATTAAAAGAAACTGCATCATAATCTGTAGCGTAGTTTTGAAGATATAAGCATACATAGGGAGGCGGAAAACGACTTTGCTTTAAACTACGAGTATCTAGTGATTAGGATGGTAGATAACATCTTCTATCTATATGTCGTGAGCTATATACAACCTACCTAATGGCATATGATAAGGTGATTTGTGAAAGTTATCAAGTTGGTAAGACCAAAGGAGTCATTCAAAGTCGTTTGACCTCTCTGAGAGGAAGTCCTGTGCCAGAACCATATCTGTTGCTTAGCAGGTGGATTTCTAAGTCAGTTGACTTGCAAATGGCGTTATACAAAACCCCAGTGTATCGTATATACCTATTCAAAGTCAAATATTAGGGTCTTATTCTGTTAAGTCATAGACTCACAGCGAATGACATCAACTGCCCTATATTGATGAATGTTGATGTTATCACAGGTTATCACTCCATCACCATCCATCACGTTTAGTTTATCACAATGTAGTTAAATACTGTTAACGTAATTAACTGATGTGGCCGAAGTGTTGTTTGATTGGCATGTCTCAATTCAATTGTGGCCTTATCTGGAGCAATTGTTATCGTTTGTGATATCACAATTGACGCAATGACGACATCCTTCTGTCCTGTGAAATGGAGCACGCTCTTTACTAAAGGTTCTTTCTAAATATAAAAAGAACAACTTAGATATTTAAAAACGTATTTAACATAGAAATACTCAGACACCATATAATTGCCAAGACAAACAGGGAATTAAATTTTTTTAGCTGACTTTTTAGAAATATATAAAAAAAGAACTTGGTTACTTAGGTACTCGAACCCTAGAGGTGAAAGCTTCAGATTCAAAGGCAAGGATGATGATGAATAAGTAAGAAGTTTATATTGAAAACTGAAAGGGTGAGACGACAGGACGCAAGGACCGTCCGGACGGTATGGAGAAAGAAAAAACACAAGAACACTTTTGTTTATCCAGGAAATGAATCCAGAATACGTTTACTTATTCGCACCATTACGTTACGAAAAACCTAATAGCCATCTTTTTGGATATATACAGACAAAGCTATAAACAACTACAAACAAACAAAAAGCGACAAAAATGCAATTAACAGAAACAGAACGGCACAAAGTCCGTCCGAATGTCTCAATAATGGGGCTAAAATTGGCAGTTATTTTATCTTATTTCGAAACCAGACAGTTCGTGGCTTCCACTACCTTCGCAATTTCACCCGCGCTTCAGACAATCACACACAATTGAGTTTCAAATCAGGAAAGTGTTATCTACTTTATTGTGGCTACCATCCCGTCCGTGACTTCATTTGCCCCATCTCACCGTGGTGGCAAAAACCCGCCACACTCAAATTAAACTCCGACATCTTTGATATACACTCCCATAACAATAATTCAATTTAGTAACATAAATTCATAAGAATCGATCTTAAAAATATATGTCCATTTATTTGTATAAAAAAGGCGATTCAATTAAGTGTGATACATAAATAAACAAAAGACAATATCTTTGAAGTTTATGACAAAGAATGTCGCAGCACGCATTCTGAATGAAGTATTAAAAGGCCCTATATTACTGTGCCCCAAGAACCATATTAATGTCGTCACGTTAGTGTAAATTATCGGGACATCCAATTGGCCGGTGTCGTGACAAAAGGGCATAAATATGCGTAGTTGGCATTATGGGCAGAGTAAGGACACGCAGGCCCTAGGAGTGCGCCTTGCGGGACTCGACGCGATGTTCCCTTTTATTTATGGTGACGGATCCATTTGAGATATTGTGAGAAGGCTTCTTTTAGTTAATCAACACTCTCAGGAAATATGTTGTGTGTTTACTAAGTGTTATACAAGCAAATTATAGTATGAAATATTTTCTAAGGCATGTTTAAATTACTTACTTTAGAGTGATATTGCTTGTTTATTCTAGGAATAAATTGTGATCGAATGTACCATTAGAAACATTCTACTTGAGTAAAAATCTTCTCAATATCCTTAAATTTTCTCTTTCCCTTATGTTATGCCAACAATATTGGTCAGAGAATAGGCTGTAGGTGATAATTTTTTTTGGTAAACGCTGTTTAACGTTTGAAACATTTACTGAACTAACTTTTTCATATTTTATATTGGTAAAAGTCAACATTCAGAACGGGACATGAACTTCTCTCGAGATAAATACTGTACTAATTAAGCTAAAGCTTTCAGTGTGAATTTGAAGCCATCCATCCGCATGTTGTTAGAACTACTTAACATGAAGTATCATTAAAAAAAGAAAAGGATATTCGAAACTAAAATTACTAGTAGATAATGTGTTCCGTCTAATGTTAGGAGTGGGTTGACGCCAGTAGCTTGTCCAGGGATTCGCACCCGGGATTTCACAATCGCGAAACCGACTCCTCAATCACTAACCCACCAACAATCAACAAAAAAAATCAATCTATAGTCCAAACCACAGATATCCGAGTCCAAACTCTCAAACATCATCGCTAAACTATATCATCTCAAAAAAATCTATCTATAGTCAAACCTTTCAAACATCACCACTAAACTATACCATCTCAAAAAAATGACCAAGGGGAACGAATTAAAAGTTCAATTAAAAGACTTTAAGTTTCATTAGTCATCGCAGCTGATTATGGCGTGTGGTGCTGTCACCATGGCTGTGGAACAGCGGGGGGTGGTCTGCCAGGCCTTTGATGCGAGCCCCATCGCCGTGGGGAGGGAGGTCCGGCGCTACGGGCTTATTTATAGTGTATCTGGCGCATAGGGACTAATTTTGAGTTGTGATGGTGTTAGATATTCTTATTGAATAGAATTGCTTTATTGAAGAGATGTTTTGTATTTTTGGGTAAATAGAGTGTTGTATGAGTGGGGTACCATAATAGATACTGCTCTACTCTATTTAAGTAAATGTTACAATTTGAATTATTTTAAAAAGAGGTTATAATTAACAAATTAAGGGAAGAGATAAATGAAAATACGTAAATTATAAAGCTTCCAACAATTTCAAAATGCAACAACTGGCAACCCTTTTTTTATTTATTTTTTATTTATTATTGGGTCCTTTTATAAATCGGCTATCAACTTAAAATTGAAGGAAAAGAACTTAGTATATGCAAACAAGCTTTCTTGAAAAATATTTTTTGCTCATTTCAATATCACTTATACCTATAGGGCCCAATGGGAATGTGCTGATTGCCCATGACCTTTGGGGTTAAGTCAACATCACCTGCAATTCGATACACATTCTGATGGACGGAATATTATCCGGCGGTGTAAGTTTCCCGGAAAAGCGAAAAAATAAATAGGGAACTATGAAAACGTTATGCTACCTTGACAAGTTTAAATTATATACGTCTATGGACGCCGGAAAGGTTCTGCAGGATCAAGTCCTAAGATCCTAGATTAGATATTAAAACTTTATAACTAATATCACTATCATAGTATCCGTATGATAGTGATATTAGTGATAGTTAGGCGGTGTTCACACAGCTTAGCAGTCGACACATACCGTGTTGGTTTAAAGTATCCGCGCCGCCGACACCGCCCCGCGGGATACCTTTATTTTTTATCTCTTTCCTTTTTTATACATGCCACAAAGGACGGCGACTTTTGTTCTCCTGTCTCGTTCGTTAATGATTTTTTACGAATTATTAATTGTGTATAAAAACCGATTGAAAAATGTTGATTGTTACGATTTGTTCGATTGTACGGTGTTCCGATGGGGTGGGTCGCGATATGATGGCTATTAGAGTTTGACGGATTGTATACTGCTTGTGATATGTGAAGGTTAGTGTTTAATGGTTTGAGCCTTTAGGACCTCCTTATCCTAACCTTAATCCCAGTCGCCTCCGAAGCTTTTCCTCTTGGATTCTGGGGTTCGCCTTATCAGTCTAACTACGGATTGGTCTGAACTTCGATATTTTCTGTCAAGCGACTTTCTAACCTCCAAAACTCAAAAGCGATATCGAAGCATTGCAGTTAGACCAGTTGTCAGACGAGACTAATGCAATAACCCATATTCATGTACACAAATATTTTTATTGATCATAGCGACCGCGTTCTCTACCGCTACGCCACAGAGGCTGTCTAGGAACCTCATCTAAGAGTTCGTATATCTGCTATTTGACGAATGGGGCCAGGGTCTTTTCTTTCTTTCAGGTCTGGGAGGTTAGACTACAAATTCTCCTGTTAAAGTAAGATAACCCAAGCCATATTCATTTTGACTACAGTAAACTAGCTAAAACGATAACTTATCGCAACCAAAAATTCTTCTAAGTTCTAAAATGCAGGTACACTTCTTTCTCATTGGTATCCCGAACATCTTTTCTTTTGGTACCTTTCGTTTCTTCTACGTTCATAATTGTTTTAATTCATGCACGCCAGTTTTGGTGCTGCGCTTCACTTGACCTTTCCTTGACACGTTCGTCTAGATTAATCTTTACCGGGTTATCTATTCACCCACACCTTATAATTTCTTTCGTATATCTTCTTTCCCCATCATTCTCCCTTTACTTACCCTTTCTCTATTTTGGTAGCTACATCTTCAACCACACCATAACGCACCCTTATCACACGGCCCCCATAGACGCGGGAAAGCACCCGAACCACCCCCTAGGCGAGGCCGCAATTGTGGCCGTAGGTCTGATGGGAGTCCTGGCCCCTGGGACATCCTTCCGAGGGCTTACCCGGGGCTCCCAACCATAGGCTGTTGGGCGATACCGTGACGGATTTTATTCGGTAGGAGTCAGGCATAACATCCATGAAGGATTTTCCCTCACGGTAATAAAAAAACCCTTATCACACTGTTCCTAATTCAGTCCATCAATGTAGAGATCACCTAAGTGGTATAAAAAAAAAAGATAGCATGCCAGCAAGCCCACTTACATATTTACTCACCTCTAAAAACATATTCCCAATAAACTCCCATTACATAACTCATATTCCCAGTCTCTCACGCGTAATTTTCCCGCAATGATTTACTGCTGGCGACCCGTCCCAGTCGTAATACGAAACAACTATCCGCCGAAACGGTCAGCGTTAATACGAGTCGCTTAATGGTAAGGCGGGACTACACCGTCCGTTCGTCCCATTATAATCAGTATAAATACTACGGTATAATTATTACGCGACGGATTTTTTGATAAATGGCTCGTGTATATCGGTTCTTAGAATATGACAGTGTTGTATCGAGGATAAATTTGGTTGTTAGGCTTTAGAAGAAGGTTGTGATTCTATCGTCAGATTTCTGGTGATTTTTTTTGGTGTTTACGATTAGAGGGCGTAAGAGACAATTTGATTGCTTGTCAATTAATTGGGGTTTGATAGCGTGGGATCTATTTTTTTAGCAAAATGAAGTCATGTTGGTTAGGGAATTTTAACAACATAACTGAGCCGGTTTATCGAAGAGTAATTAGTAATTTTTAATTCTTCACCAATACGATCTTTAACAAAAACAAAACCTTTTTTTTGAGTGAAAATTCCCATTATGGTTCCCATACTTGATGGGGCCTAGGTTAAACGGGGTAGGAAGGGCTACTGAGACCCGCGGCATGCGGTTTTAGTCGGACCTCATCCGACATATCCGCCCCCTCCGCCAGTCGGTAAAACGTTACTAAATTTTTAATTAAGCATCCTTATGTATTGTAATATTTATTTGGACAATCACGGCATTATAAGCAGGTGACGGTCAAACAATGGACTCGGCAGATGGCGCCACGGTACACCACCAGGTATCTCTCACTATCATCTATAACACCATGAGAGCATAGAGTAAGGAAGAAAAAGAGAGAATACGAAACGATAACGCTGTTTAAAATGAAGGTATTTTCATAGTGATTATATTTGCTTGTAAATGGGGTGAATAGTATCCTATCAAGGTCTTTGGACCCTAATTCAACCTTACCGCTAGCTGATATAGGTAGTTACGTATTGAGTAATCGACGAGTCTCTGGGGCTGATTTTCCACTTGATTTTGGGAGGTAAGATGTCAGAGGTTGGGACCAACGATGTGATATTTTTAAATGTCAAAAATTTAAAGTCAAAATTGTTTGAGGAATATAACGTTCCTCAGTTATATACTACATATTTTGATGTAAGTTGTTCGTCTTCTGCTCTTGAAGCTAGCATAATGGGTCTCAGGCAAGTGCTTGAAATTATTACTGCCTCAATCAATATAGTTATTTCACATAAACCTATAAAATTGAAATGAAATAACGTTTTATAGATTCTATCGCGATGTGGTTCGATAAAAATTTCAATGTGACATTCGCGTAAGCTTTAGAAAATAGCCTATAAAAGTTGCCATAAAATTTACTCATAAATTATAAGCTTATTTTATGGCAAACGGAGAGTAAGTACCTATATTGTAAAAAGCACTTAGGTATGTCGATAACGAATCGAAAGAAAACGAAATATTTTGTTATCATATTATAGGTAAGTAAGCACTAAACAATAATCTATTCCATTACATTACTCTGTATTTCACCCAACGTCCTTCGCCCGAGCGAGCAGGGCGAAACATCAACCATTTTAATTATCTTCAGGACACCATTAACAATAAATCTGTTGTTCATATACACTCACACACTCACAAACACCACATACACATGAAATGAATCGATACTAGTCGTGCAGGAATCGAGAATCGAGCACTCATCTTCGGTCGCTCGAATTTATAGCTAATTATAATTTTGTTTTAATGTTTCTGAGTCATAAACTACTCTGTGACCAATTAAGTAATTATTACGTTAGTGTTGTATGACAATATAAGAATTAAATTTAGCTCTTCGATGTTTTATGAGCGGAGTTTAATGATAGAAACCTGCCTTTGTTTTGTTCAAGTGGCAAATACGTTTTACTCGTAATTTCTTTGTTTTTATTAGAAGTATTCTTTGGAGAATAAGTTTTATTAATAAATTAATGTAGGTATTCTTTGTGCTGTTTGTGCTACTGTTAGTAATTTAATGGTTTACAATTAACACAGAAGTCAGTTTATACTTATATTGCTCATATTTCAATTCAGTTTTATTTTTTAAGTTGAGTTTATATTTTTATACTCATTTTCCGTCAGGTGGCGCGTACTTGTGTTCCACCTAAGTAATATAAAACAATATTTTGTATGTTTTAAGTTAGCGGCTATACTTATGAATCCGCGATTTCTCCCGAAACAAATCTACCACCACTTTAAACAGGTCACATCATGAGAATCCAGTCGAAAATATTCTTAGAAGTTAATCTCGTTAATCTAAAATCCCAACCTTAATATATTCCATACATTTCACGCCTTGTTTATCAAAACTCTCAATCAAAATAATTTATATTTTATTTGTTCTGCTCCTTCCAATTTCGTAACCCATAATTACGCCTCAGGCACTCAATAGTCATTATTATCTTATGACATCTTCGAGTATATTGTGCCTCTTATCAGAACATCTTTTGGACTTTAAATGTATGAGGAACAACCTCCCATATATCCATAAGTAACCATAAAATCAATTGCCACGCAAAAGACAACCTTAACCTCTCCAAATAAAGTGTTACATAAAGTTATTCAGTCGCAGAAGTAAGTTTGCAGAACAGCCGGCAAATATCACACGCTTTAAAAGGACGTTTGAAAATGTCTCTAATGATATGTGTTGATAACCCCTGGGTCTAGTCAGACTGACACACAGACCGGGTCAGAAGAGGGCTATTCCGGTCGAATTATCACGTGTCATCGCTAACAGTAATAAATGGGACATTTCAAGGAATATTGATAACTTAGAAATAGGATAACTAGAAATATTTTATGTTTAATTAGGTATACTTACTTAGTGAGCTTTCGATAATGTCGTATCGTTTTATCGATGTCCATACTTAATATTATAAATGCGAAAGTAACTCTGTCTGTCTGTCTGTCTGTATGTTAAGCTTTCACGACCCAACCACTGAACCGATTTTGATGAAATTTGGCATAGGGGTAGATTAGACCATGAGAAAGGATATGGGCTATGTTTGGTCGCGATAACCGACATCCACGTGGGCGGAGCCGCGGGCAAAAGCTAGTAAATAATAAGTAAAATTTTTAATAAAAAAAACGGACTTCAAAAACCAATAAGTAGATACCAAAAGCAGGTAAGTAAGTACTTACTGCAAAACGAAAAATAAATGAACTATTAAGGTCCTTACTAGAGACGATGCCTTAGAGCGAATGGGTGGAGTCTACGAACGTAATAATCGCAGCCCCGCACCACCCCGCACTCATGTCACTAAAGTGATTATAATATAAAAATATGGGAAAAGATGTCGATAAAAAGGGTACAGAGTGGACACATCATATTCTGCCTAACTTCACGTACCTAACTGATTTGGTATTTTTTTGACATCGATGTTGATTGATTCTTGATTCTTTATTATAGCTAAGGTCGGCGGCTCCGCTCGTATGGATGTCTGTTATCGCGACTTTGGTTTTATCTCTGGTACCATTCTACCAAAACCTTATAAATAAAAATACCATATCAAAATCCGTGTACTAAGTAGCGTTTGTGTCCATTGTGAACAAACAGACAAATTCAATTTCAAAAGGTTCAAATTCTATGGCGTAGCGGTAGAGCATTCAGAGATTGTGGGTTTGATGCCCACTCAGCACTTATATTCATATTACATGAATTTTAGATTATTAATAATCTAAGTCATGAATATATATTTCCATTGGTTAGGGTGTTTATTGCATCCTGAGGAGGGCCAGACCGTAAGGGATGGCTCTGGGTCAGCCGGGGTGCGAGGGATATGTCTATGACAACCTCACCTCCGGCCTAGCACCAAGACCCACAGTCGGCGTGCGGTTTTAGTCGGTTCGAGTCCGACATAACCTCCCCTTCCGGCTCCGGCAAGGGGGTATCCGAGGGGATTTCCGCACGGAAAAAAAAAATAAAAAAATAAAAAGGGTGTTTATTGCATACATACATTGAGGTAGGTGAATATGAAAGCTATAAGTAGGTATGCTATGGGCATAACAATTTACACACATTACACATTCTCACAATGCCATCGTTTGCTACGTAAGCCCAAAAAATGTGTTTATCTAAATGACATCACATTCAAACCTCTTATATTATGCACTAACTGACCCGGCAAACTTCATTTCACCTTAAAAATTAGAATTTACCTCCATTGGCTGTATTAAGTTGTCCTAATTATTTTGAGAACAGAAAGCATTACGACAGGGACTCCATATGCCCACGGAGATCTTGACACCAATAGGACATAACAACGTCTTTCGGGTCAGATATTTCATATAATGGTTAAGTATTCTTAAATGTTTCTATTTTCCGCGCATATTTTTTACTTTTTCTTTCATAAAAACCTTCACAAGACAATAACAAACACAACAAAAAAGAAAAAAGCGAAAGTGGTCCAGCCTCAGCCAGTCCAGCCAAAAATGAATCCCTATTGAGAAATAGGGATTCATTTTTATATTATACTAGCTGTCCCGGCAAACTTCGTTTCGCCTTAAAAATTAGAATCAATTAGCTGTATCAAATTCTCCTAATTATTTTGAAAACGGAAAGCATTTCGATTCGGGCCCCATACGCCCACGGAGCTCCCGACACTAATAGGTCACCGAGGCCCATACTTACACCTACGAAGCCTATATACCTATGGGACCCATATAACTATATACCTCTACGCTCAAGGGCGTTCATACTACCATAAACCATAAATTTTCCGACCTAAATAAAAAAATAGCCACCATATATATTTTTGCGGCCCAAGCAACGGGCATTTTGTTAATTCAGAAGAATGTCTACTAATCACCCTCTGACGATATTTGCACGCATTATGTCAATTCTGTATCAAACGTCAGATAACATAGAAGAATATCATACAGCAGTATTAAAATAATAAACACATTTTTTTCCCATTCGTATTCCAAATTCAAAATTTAGACACGGCGTATGTCGGATCAGCTATTTTATATGGTGGTTATGTATTCTTAAATTTTCTCATTTTCCGCGCAATTTTCTTCATTTTTTCTTTCATAAGAACCTTCTCCTAACAATAACGAACACAACAAAAAAAGAATTAGCGAAATCGGTTCAGCCGTTCACGCGTGATGTCGTGACCAAGGGAAATAGGGGTTCATTTTTATATATATAGATAGATAGATTGTATTGTAAATATAAACCTACTTCTTGAATGATACTATGTATTAAAGAAAAGCGCTTCAAAATCCGTCACGTAATTTTAAAAATCTAAGCATACATAGAGACAGACAGACAGCGGGAATGAATTATTTTATACTAGAGATTATATGTAGTGATCATGGTTTTATAATATTATATATTTATATATGTAGCTATAGGTATGTATAGTATTCTAATATACATATATTATTATACAGACGTAGTTTGTGACGTTATATAGGTTAATTTTTGGATCTACAGAACCAATTCTAAGAATTATTTCACCAATAGAAACCCATTATACCCATATTTATCAGTGTCATAGGATTTATATCATTACACTACGAGTGAGGATCACCATCCGGAACGGCATCCAAAATCTACGTGGCTGGAGCCGTGAGCAACAGCTGATAACAAATAAAGTGTGTGAATAAAATAATCAACACAACATATTCATGTATTTCTTGAGAGTTTAAAGCTTTAGCTTTTTTACCGAATTTACTTTCAGCGTCTCATAGAAGTGTCTTATCTGTCCACTTATGCATTAGTCTTGAATTGTGTTGCTGTCAAAGCTGCGAAAACGTGAAGCACAACCTCCCCGTCCAACAGCCATCACGGCACTGCCGCCCGGCCCCCGCATAGGCACCCGCTAAGCCAAACTCTCGAGAACGTAACAAAAACGTGGCCTGTGACTTCAAAAGTCAATGCATTGAACGGAAAAATGTACCACTTATACTCCAGATCTTTGTCTTTCTTTTAGTTAAAAAATTACGTAAAAATTCTTTTCCGTTTAGAAGTAGTTGCCAGTTTTCTTTTGAGGGACCTTTTTGCTTTGGGAATGATTTTCATATAGTAATTATAAAGTGAGAATAACTACAAAATGTACCAAATTTAGACAAGAAACCAACAAATAAAACGGTGTAAACAGTTTTCAAATACGTCCACAAATAAAAAAGGAGTTGGTCTCTAAACATACGCCTGAAAACCAGATTTATCATTTTTATTCCTCTTAAAGTAAGGCTTTTCTCTTGAACTCGATGCCAAGCCAGAAAAACGTCTACCTGTAGTACCTACCTACACGCGTTGAATTTTTAAAATCGATTCACAAGTAAATGATGGAAAAATCCATGATGGATGAAACGAATATATGGGGAAAAATAAGACTTCTCGGGCGGGACTCGAATTTTTACTACTACTGTGACTAAATTCATTTTTTCCTATGTATTCGATTTGTATAGTTAGCATGCTTATTGCTGTAAAATTCATTCAAATGATGGATGAATACTAATTTCACATGGAATATTATAATATAACCTCTCTCTTTTTTGAAGTGTGCAAGAGTAAGGACTTTTCACAGAAACCAACGTCCGAAACGGCATCGGAATATCTATGTTTTCTGTTAACTGTTACAACCGACAATATTAAATAGAATAAGCATGGTAGAGTCTTTTATCTCTGAAGACTTCTCAACCCGACAGGTTCTTTGTCCGTCAACGTTAATCATAATCATAATCATAATTTTATTAATTATATAATATGCCAACCTCGACGTCATTGAGGGTCAAAATATCTTCTATGGTGATAAATCGCTACTTTGGGCCTGCTTCTGCTATGGCAATGTATATCACCACTAATTATTTTCTGACTAAGAACAATATTTATTTGAATGATTTTTTATAGCATTTATTATGCTAATTTTTAAATTAGAAAGACATCGGACATAGGACAAAGACGGATATAAAGGGAAGGGAAATTTTAAGTTATTCAGGTGTGACTCAGGCTGGTTTTATCGTCACGCCGCTAGGCGCGCTGCTGAGCAGCACGCTGTTAACAGCACGCGTTTGAACAGCGGTGCACTATAAAACGAAATTAGTAGCACGCGTTCCGCTGCTGTGAGACAGTCGTGTACAATATTATGAAGGTTTCTTTTTTTTTTTTTTTGTCATGCGAGTCGAGTACTGGCTATTTACTTTTTATGGAAAAGAAGGCAGGAAAGGCGAAAAAGAGTAGTTCCAATTCCTTTCCAACTTCTTCCCAGGCTTTATTTTTTGTATAATTCATCGGCTGGGTCCCATAAACACCTTCTGGATCGAACTTCCTCGATTACTCGTTCCGTATCGATGTAATTCATTTCTTACACAATTATAGCTACGGCGCGTCTCAACAGCGTCACACTAAAACGCACACTGGCCGTAGAGAAGCGAATGAGCAGCGCGCGTTTGGACAGCGCTGTCGAACATCGCGCGTTTATTAAACGGCGCTGCCCAAGCGCGCGACACAAAAACGCAACTTCTACTCCCATATATCTCTGAACGCGCGCGCTCCAACGGCGCTGCCGAAACGCGTAACAATAAAACCAGCCACAATAGCTCAGTTGGAAAAGCATTCCTCCTGTAAGGGAAAGGTCGTGGCTTCAAGTCCCACTTGAGCGCTTCATTTTTCCCGGTGTATTTCTAACAATAATGATTAAAATCAAATAACAAACGTCGTCCTTTATCGAAGTCGGTTAAAACTACGATATTATTTCTATGGCTTAGGAGGACGGAAAAATGGAACATCATCTTGGTTAAAACCTTGGACTACTAAGGGATTAAGGTTCCCTTGCTTCATCCAAGCTTATACCTTGGGTCATAAGCACTGTGATGGAAAAAGAGCCCGTCATACCCGTGGAAATTGATATTTTATATGTTTTCGTAAAAAATGCAGTGTGTCATGTTCAGTGCAGTACTTAAGTATGAGCCACCCCATTTCCTTGCATTTTTAAGATAAGTACGTCATTTTGCAGTCAAAAATTAAACATAACTTATGGTATGGAATTACATTGCTTAATGCCCTTGAAATCCATACTTCATACCATTATTATAAATGCGAAAGTAACTCTGTCTTTCTGTTACCCTTTCCCGCCTAAACCACTGAACCGATTCTGATGAAATTTTGTATAAGGGTAGCTTAGACCTTGAGAAATGACATAGGCTATGTTAGGTCGCGATAACCGACATCGATGCGGCCGGAGCCGCGGGCAAAAGCTAGTAATATTATAAATGCGAAAGTAACTCTGTCTTACTGTCTGTCTGTATGTTACCCTTTCCCGCCTAAACCACTGAACCGATTCTGATGAAATTTGGTATAAGGGTAGATTAGACCTTGAGAAAGGACATAGGCTATGGTTGGTAACCGACAACACGCGGGCGAAGTCGCGGGCAAAAGCTAGTAAAATTTAAGCTAAATAGCCTCTTAAAAGCAAGTTGGTTCATGTCCGTTGTATTCTGGATGTGATTCGACCCAGCTACCTCAGGATTGCAAGTGAAATCACTGCATTGACAATTTTATGTAGTTGTACAATGTAAATACATACCTACCTAATAAATTCCAACGACCATATAGACAAGATGACAAAAAATGAAAGCGGTGTCTTTCAACCATGTCGTTACGACATACTACAGAATAACAGACAAAGGGACACAATACTTCAATAGATATCCTTTTGTATATACATACGAATATACAGCGACTAACATGCCTCCATAGAAATATAATACACATCCTAAAATTGACAAAGAGGTGTAATTGGATTACTGAGCGCTTAATATCTCCTTTCTAATAGCTTCGCGAAATATTAGACCCTTATTTCGAAAAAATGCTATTTAAATTTCAACCTTATCGCTTAGAAATAAAGTTGAAATCGATTTGAGAATTAAAGTACAGTCGGTATCAACAGTGGCGTTCACAAATTCCCGGTATACACATGCGACAAAAAAATATCACCGCTCGAAAGATGTCATATTAAGAAACATGTCAATCATATTTTTATGATGCATTCAATAAGGCCCGTTGTTCACTTGCGTAATTTTTTCTCCATATTTCACGCTCAGTTTGAGTGAGTTGGAGTTTTTTGTCCGAAGTTTTCGAGTGGTGTTTCGGAAATTCGGCGAATTATTCAGTAAAATGGATTATCGACTGCGCTCTGATTATTCGGTTGTTGAGATTTCGAGTGTTTGTAGAACGAGAACTGGCTTCCTGTTATGATTTCGGTTATTTGATGTAAACGTTGGAAATTACCGTAAATAGTAACAAAATCTAAAGGCTTTGTGCGTTTTCGGTTAATATTTTAATGAGCGGTATATGTGGTTAATGTAAAAAATTGCAAAGAAATTTATCGAGAGTCTATTTATAGTGTATTCAAAAATTTGCATTGTAAATATAATTGGTTATAATATTTAATAAAGGTAGGTAATGGTCGTGATTGAGGAATTGTGGCACAATCAGGAGTGGACTAATATTGATTCTTTTGAACCAGTAATCCGGTTGATCCAGAGGAATACAACATTTAAACGGCCAATCCTCAGGACTTTTCATAATGGTATACATTTCATACTTAAGAACATGCTCGCTAGTTTTTTTTTACCTAACATTTATTTTTGTGAAATGTACTCTATATTGTGGGTTTTCCAAACAACTGCAATATGAGGTTCTTCATGAAGGACATTAGAAGGTTTTTACAGGGTCATCAGCACGAGTGTTACACCCCTGGTGTTGAACGATTATGTACTTATATGATACCTAAGTGTTATGTACTACACAAGATTTCTCAATCACTCTTGCTTCAACGTACAAGAATATTATCATAATTTTGGCTAAGTTCGCGTACGACCCACAAGTTTGGAGCCACGCACAAAATTCTTCGTATGACCCGATTTTACGTACGTCGTACCACAAAAATAAATTCTACTAAAATGGCTTATGCAATTACAGATAAATGATGTAAAGTAGTATATGTACAATGTTCAGATGCAATGTAGAACAAAATGTTCAACTACAGATGATGTTGCCAGCATTTTGAACTCGTAATTTACTTCATAAAACACAAGTTTCACTTTATAATTAGATAGACAACTGCTAAACGAACTGTGTGACCTCATTGTTCCCTTTAACACCTTAGCATGGCCACGTCAAGCGTTTATGACTCGCATCGCATTGTCTTACAATTACCAAACATTTTAAGAAATTTGGCACTAAGTAACAACCAGTATAAACTAAACTCTCAACTTTGTGATTTTCTTAAATACTACAAAATGATTGGAGGTCTTGTTATTTTGGTTTTTAGTGGGAGTAATTAGCGAGAATGGGAGGAATTGCATCGCAAAGTGCCGCTAATACATGGTGTTTTTTGTTCTTGGTTGTGGTGTAACTGCTGAATAAAGATGCCGTTGTAGTGAGTGAAACACGATAGCACGCGACATCGCCGCCGCTTTTAGGGAGAGTGGGGTGAAGAGTGCCATGAAAGTTAGTTACAGTCATTAGAAAAAAGTTACTGCATAGGTCTCAAAAGTATTTGCTTAAATACTACTTTGCATTAATTAGGTACCAATACGAGTAGGTATGTAGGTATTGTTTATCATTTTATAAGTTCAACTTGCCATGCAAGATGGGTAGGTAAGAAAAAACTAAATAATTTTACAAAATCAGAGTCATTCTAATAAAAAATGTTTTAATCAAAGTTGTTATACCATTTAGGTGACATAACAGTATACAGTTCACCTAATAGGATGTGTCGAATACATAGGGAAAAAGAAGAATAATCTCGGACGGGACTCGAATCCACAGTCTTTCCCTTACAGTGATTCAAATTTCCCATCTTATACGTCTTTAAGGCGACCGACGGTGGACTGCGGGTTCGAGTCCCGCCCGAGATGATTCTTCTTTTTCCCTATGTATTCGATTTGTATAGTTAGCATAATTAATGCTGTAAAAATTCATTCAATAATAGGATGTCGTTAGTGTGGCCTATGAACGTTTTCAATACCAAAGGTAGGTAACATTCGTACTACCTAATCCCATATTGTAGTTTTATTAGCATACTTATTAGATTTATTTATCTTATTTTGTCCTTGCATTAACCAAATATACCTAAAAATATTAAAATGTACATTATTTCAGAAATTGTGGCGCATAAAAAACACCCACAAACTAAACAACAAGTGTTCCACATTAGTCAACTGTCCCCTTGCACAAGGGCCCTCTGTCCCAACGGCATACTGAGGAGCTCTGTGCAGCTAATCACTTTCACGTGGCTGTCCACTGTGTGCCACTCGGGCTGCACTTCCTCACTATCTGATTGACGATCCCAAAGTATCGCGTTACTACAATAATGTAGCGATGATATTTTGAATTGTACACGTGTCATATGCTTTACGGTTAATTAGGCGGGACTCGAGGGAATAATATTACTTACTAGAACTGTCATCTGCCTGTCTTTATTAGTAAGCAGGCTAACTGAAGTGATTTTTTTTATATATAATAATAGCTTTTGCCCGCGGCTCTGCCCGCGTGGATGTCGGTTATTGTGACCAAACATAGCCTATGTCCTTTCTCATGGTCTAAATCTATTCCTATGCCAGATTTCATCAAAATCGGTTCAGTGGTTTAGGCGATAAAGCGTAGACAGACAGACAGACAGACAGACAGACAGACAGAATTACTTTCGCATTTATAATATTAGTATGGATTCCACAACATTCTACACAATGTTATCTAGACCCGTGCTAAGCTTAATTAACTTGTATTTTGGAATCTAGAATGCGGATAAACATACATACATATTATACAGAGAAACACCCAGACCAATGCAAATAGCCATATTCATGCATACAAATATTTCATCACATTCTTCTTTCCTCGTGCAAGCTATTCTACTCTGGAATGCGCTTCCTCTTGAAATCAGGATGGCCACCGTGCTACGTTCAAGTACAAAGTACGTCAGCTCTACAGTGGCGTTAATGAGTGAGTGATACTTTGTCAATAAGTACCGATTTTCAGACATAAATGGAATTATATATTATGCGAGTATATAATATGAGTATTTAAGTAATATAATATGTATATGGATATGTATTTTATGTACCTAAGCATTATAGTGTACTAGCTTTTGCCCGCGGCTCCGCCCGCGTGGAAGTCGGTTATCGCGACCAAACATAGACTATGTCCTTCCTCAAGGTCTAATCGACCTCTATACTAAATTTCATCAAAATCGGTTCAGTGGTTACGGCGTGAAAGCGTAACATACCGACAGACAGACAGACAGACAAACAGACAGACAGAGTTACTTTCGCATTTATAATATTAGTATGGATATGGATGTATAACGTGAGTATGTATTATTCGATATTGTATACATTAGACTGATAACCTTTCAGTTAATTGTTCATTCTTCTGCTTGCACCTGCCTCAATGTATCTCTGCATCACCCTAAGATAGACTGGCAGATAATGCCTTTAAGTCCGCCTTTGTACAACTGTGCATAAAGTTTAAAAATAAAATAAATAAAAATATTATTTATTACTACTTTACAATTTCTATATAAGTATTGTATAAGTATTGACAGAAAAACAATAACCACTCATAGGTAATTTTAGTAATACCCAAATAGGAGGCGAGTCGTCAAAAGCCTATAAGTGGAGCTCTTTCTGTATCTAAAAATTGCCTTGCAAAAAACCTAAAAACACATTGTTTCACAGTGGATGGGATGGGGACGATGGGGTATATCGCTCTTACACGACAGGGCTTAATGTCGAAGTGTAATATCTGTTTGTGCTGTCTTTGTATGGTCCTATTATACCTAGTAGAATTTCAATATCATACGCTGTAAACTCAACGGTCTAAAGCTCATTACTTACATTCAGAAGTTACTCTTTCCTGAGACTTTGCCTTCAACTAAGCTAACCAACTCAGTGTCCTTTATTGACAGCCTCTGTGGCGTGGCGGTAGTGCACGCGACTGCCACGCAGGAGGCGCGGGTTCGATTCCCGCTCAGTGCAAATATTTGTATGCATGAATATGGCTATTTGCATTGGTCTGGGTGTTTCTATGTATAATTTAATATATAAAATTCTCGTGTCACAGCTTTCGTTGCCATACTCCTCCGAAATCTCTGTAACCATATTCGAAGCAAATAAATGATTGAATTGAATTGAATTGAATTCAAACGGCTTGACCGATTTTGATGAAATTTTGTGAGCATATTGAGTAGGTCTGAGAATCGGTAAACATCTATTTTTCATCCCCCTAAATGGTGCAGCGGGAACGGGATCTGACGCCACGAGGGCGGGAAAAATTGGCGGTACGAAGTTCGCCGGGACAGCTAGTACTATATGTATGTATCTACAAAAAAAAGTATGTATAAGTATGTTTATTCGCATTCTAGATTCCATAACACAAGCTATAAAAGCTTACCATGGGTCTAGATAGCGTTGTGTAAAATGTTGTGGAATATTTATTTATTTATAAAAAAAATACCGTACGTATCAATAAAACAGTTTGATTTGTTCTTAATTGGAGAATTCGTCGTCGTGACGCTGACTGCACAACATTGTATCCAACAATAACAAAACGTATCAATTTAAAATGCTACCCATATTTTATTTAAAAGTTATTTTCCTCTTGACATGAACACTGTTTATCCGCACATTACGTGGACTAAACACAGACGTCCAGCGGCCATAATGGGGTAATACCAGTAATGCCACGGCACAATAATACCGTGTCGTGTAAGAATGGGTAATGGTACGGCACGGCAATCTCGTGTCATGTCGCTACCCGTTCCCATGCATTCCATAGAAGACTCATGTTTAAACAGAGTAGGTATTTTAAATGCTTTCGAACTCCGAACGTTTAATTTTGAAAAAGGAATTGTGGTCTAGGAGCCTGTGAAGACCACCTACTTAAGTCACAAAGAGATTTTTTTGGAAATATATAGATTATAGGTAGGTATTAACATAGAAATACACAGATAAATAAAAATAGACATGCCAATTCAAGTATACAAATAATAATTTAACCGCGTGGTTCCTGGCAGAATAGAATTTGGGCCACTCAAGCGGTGTCGTAAAAGGCGACTAAGAGATAGGGCTGTTTAACATCAGATAGGTATATACAGCCCAGACTCATCCTCAAATGCATGGCTCGAGTTAACAATAGTGCCCGGAATACGGCCATAATATCACTCCCTATTACGTGGGACCTAATAATATGACTGGTGAAATATGGGTATTAAGGTACTTCTGCCTAATCCTCTGGGGATAAAGGCGTGATTGTATGTAGAAGGATTGTCGCGGATGTAAGCTCCATGCTGAACTTACTTGTGTATTCACAGGAAAGTTAGCCAAGGTCTGCAGTGCTTCATAGTAGGTTTTACCTTATGATTATCTACTTACATTTATATTTCCATAGAAATTAATCAATTACTGCTGTAATTTAGTTTGATTGATTTTTACGGAGTTGACTGTCACCTAACCTCCTAACCCTGAGAAGAAAACAGAGCTTTGTCCATCAATCGGCAGGTGGCTTAGGTGAAGGCGCACCCTATAAAAATCTCAGCTATGGCTGAGTTGCCACTTTCTGAAATCGTTAGTGGTTTATTCACACGCTGTATGGGTGAGTTCACTACATCCAAATTTACAGGTGGTCAACTCAGCAAATTAATATTTGTAACGCGTTCGCAAGTGCACCAGTTTGCAGTTGAGATTAACCAGACTAAAGATTTTGAAGCATCTCACTGGATATTCTACCTATTCTCCCATCTACACATAGTAGAATCTTTGTACGCGTAAATAAAAGTCGACAAAGAGAGCAATCCCGCAAAAAGACGGGGCGGGCATAAAAAGTAGCTGTCATGGCGCAGTCACGACTAAGTGAACTATGTGTAACGATTATACGCTGCATGGGAATTATGGGATAGTGTGTGCATGTAGGAGCCTAGTGTGCATGCATATGCATACCTATGTAGGGGCTTTAATAGGATTGATAACTACCCTACTCATATTATAGGTGGGTATATTTGTAAGGATGTTTTGAATGTTTGTTAATATGGTCAAACGGTTGAATAATATCAGCTGAAATTTGGCAGAGGGATAAAATCTGTCTGGATTCTAGACTATAATTTTATCCCTGTGCCAAATTGTTATATTAATAGATAGCCTATGTGTTATTCCAGACTCTGAAATAACACATAGGCTATCTATTTTTTATGTAGCAACGGTATCAGAAGTCCTACAAGTCCTACCAATAGGTAGGGAGGAATTTGACGTAATATATTTATGGAGGCAGATGAATGGTGGGTAAACCAGTATGAATGGAGTTAGGAGGAGTACGTATGACGTAACTCAATCAAATCGAGGAGTTTTAAAGAAAGGTATGGTCAAGAGTATTGTCTAAAACCAAGAAGGCCAATAAAAGCTGGCGCAAAAATTTTTTTGGCCATGTACAGTAAGCTTCAGAGAAAAGGGACCCCCCTTGATAATGAAATGAAAGCATTGAAGTTTTTTGATATATTACGTATATGGTATGTTGGTCTAGTGGTTATGACCGACGCTTTGAGTATACGGTAAGCGGGGGTTCAAATCCTCGGACACGAAGTTCTTTTTGTATTCATATATGTAATTATTTTTTTAGTCTCTTAAGCACTTTTTGTTAATCATTATTTAAGGAATCAAATTTTATAGTAGGTATGAGGTTTGTAAGAAAAAATAGGCTTGTTGCATAAACAATATTAATTTATTTCTCGAATTACATTTCTAGGACTACATGGAGGTCATTTCCTAGTTGAATATACAGTTTATCTATCTGAGTTAAATTAGGGTTACTTATTTTTAGATTTCACCTGACCTAAATTTATTGACAAAACACAATACCCTAAGTGAAGTATAAAATGTTTAATATTAGATAATTCTAGAAACATAACTACAATATTTATTTAAAGTTGCCAACATAAATTTTTTACACTCTGAATAATCTTCGAAAATAAAAGAATGGTTGAAAAATGAAATGTTATTTGTGCCTGTGAATCACAAAGAAAGAACCAACATGCTAAACTATAGCGGGATAGCAATATACATCTTCCTCTTTGATCACATTTTCTGATAAGTAACCCTTTCAACACAACATTAGAAAAATATGTGAGGTCAGATGGTGCATCGTTAACACATTAGAAGATTACTAAACTTGTAAACAAGAGTAGTGGAATATTAATAATATACTATTATTATTATGAATGTTAGGACACTTTATAAACAGCGCAGCGTCATCTAGCCCAAAATAGCACCTTAATGTGATAACTGATAAGGATACTAGACAACTGATATAATACTTATTTTAGATAAATTACACCCAGACACATAGCAAATAATCGTGTTCATCACACAAAGATTTGTCCCTTTATGCATGCGGCACTATTTCGCATTAATTCCCAAGTTCGGTTTACCTCTTCATCCATTTTTTTTTACTTTATTTCACTTGAGTCCCAGTTTAAAACCATCTGACCCCACAAGTTTTCTATAGGATTAAGATCCGGGCATTTAGCCGGCCGCTCAAACACCGTTATATCTTCTTGTGCATTTAGCCAGTCCTGCACAATTTGGGACCGATGCACTGAAGAGATATCCTGAACCAGGTAAATTTGTCCTTCTGGATATGCGACCCGCACTGAAGTCAGCCTTACGTCTTTCAACACTTCAAGGTATCGCTCACTGTTCATGCGGCCACCTATTTCCACTAGCTCGCCTGGGCCCATTGAAGACATCCATCCCCAGTAACCTAAAATAATAAACATTTTCAAATCTGTTGCAATATATGTAAAACAATATCAGCAGCAATAATAATTAAAATATATAATATATAATATACATATATATATATATATATACATATACATATATATATATATATATATACATCTTGAAGGACATGTTGCGTCCTACATGGCGTTATTTACCGATGATGCTGCGTCCGACTGACTTTGTGCGTCCGGAATACGGACGCAAGATTGACCGACCCTCATTTTTAGCCCAATGGTCCCTTATGATCCTTAGAATGCAATGGCGAAAAATTGGCATGGACGTAATTCCATCACTACAATGCCTTTTAGCGTATAATATAGTTCCGCCATCGTCCGACTGAAATTTGGAGGACACTAGTGTTCAGCGTATAATTTACCACGTATACTTTGAGTTCAGTTCACCGATCTTATCGTGTCCATTGAATATCGTATTTGTAAAGTTTTTATCATGTTTTCGTGACAACAATCTTGCGTCTCTTAAACATCCTTAAACGGGCACTAGGTACGGTGTCTGAGGGGCCTCCTCGGGGCTCACGAGGGACGCATGGCGCGGGGCGCGGAGCGGCAGGCTTTAGCGCGCTCGCGTACCGAAGTTTGTAAACCAACAGACATGTGCCGGCCGTGATGTAAGCTTATCTGTTCACACCAGCCTGTGCCTCCGAGCTTACCGGTTTATAATTTTTTTTATAGTGCGCTATATCTCCACGGATACCACCCTCACGGAGCCGGTGGAGGCGGTTATGTCGGACTCGAACCGACTAAAACGCACGCCGTCTTGGGTCCTTGGTTGCCGGAGGTGAGATTGCCGAAAGCATATCTCTCGCACCCCGGCAGACCCTTCGGGTTGTGGGGACCTCGGTGTCCCCATCTAGCCCCGGGTACGGGGAGGCGCACTTGGCGCTGCTTCTGCTAGGGTGACAGGAGACATAGGGCACCCATATAGGGCAATGGACCGCAGGACTGCTGCGTAGAGTCTCCTGCAGGATGGGGAGCAGCAAGCGGCAGCTGTGTCCTTCAATTTGGGGGCAAGTCTTCGGCGATGCTCCCCCAAGATCCACCGGCCGTCGAGCACGAGCACCAGATAGTTAATCTGGGGCTTGATGCCGATGGAAATGTCTCTCACTATGAGGCTGGAATCCTCCGGTGGTACGCGCCGAGGCCCATGAAAGTACATGGCCTCGGTTTTATACGGAGCCACCTCCAGACCCAGCCGCCGGAACCGCTCCACGACTTGGGCAACCGCGGTTGTGGCCTTCAGGGTCGCTTCGCGGTATGTAGCCCCGCACGCCGTCACCAGCGGCGTGTCATCCGCATAACACGTGACGGCGGCACCGTCCGCGAGCTCACCGCGAAGCACCCAGTAGTAACCGATGTTCCACAGTAGCGGTCCCAGGACCGATCCCCGCACGACATCTCTCGCCGACCGAGGCCGGTCACATTTGGGTACAACAAGGGGGGGGGGGGGGGGGGGGCTGCCGGCAGCGGCGTTGTGCACCAGTGCCACCGATTCGTCCAGGTCGGTTTCCCAGGCAGGCCCGAGAAACCGGTGAGTGTACGGCTTGGCGACAGCGGCGACATTAATGCCTCACTGTGCCATGCTCTGGAGCAAAAGTGCCTGAGCATCAACACAGTGGTTCGCATTCGTCATCAGGACGCGGAGCTGAGGATCCATTATGGAACTGCCAACTGGCTTCACCCTCCCCGCGGTGCAGGCCTTGGCACCAGCCCTATGGTTAGCCGGCTTGCCCTCTGCTGCACACCTGAAGCAGTGCAGCGGAGCTTTGCAACTACCGGCCTTATGACCGGGTTGGCTACAGCGGAAGCAACGGTCAACGACCGTTACCTTCGGAAACTGGCCTCCGCCGTGCACTGCACCTCCACGTGGCTCACCGACAGGCACCGGAAGCACCGTGCTGGTCGGGCCTGCAGGAGCCGTACCTGCACCATCTGGAAGCCGCCAATAAGCAGGCCCCGCCCATCGGTAACCTTTGGGGCTGCCGCGCTGGGGCTCTCCGACGCCTCCGCCGTCAACGTAATGACGACGGCCGTCAATCGTGGGGCGCGGAGCTTCCTCGGCGCTGTTGCCATCGCGGCAGCCTTGGCCCTTCCGGCCATTTTGGCTGCCTTTTTGGCGGCGTTCCGTCTCTGTCTGGCGGCACCAGCTACCTCCCAGCCCCCTTACGGGGGGCTCGGGGATTTACCCAGAGCCGGGCCGGGGTCAGGAGTAAAGCCCGGACCGAGGGCGGGGCTGAGGCCAGGGCTGGGGACTTCTTCCCCTTGCCCTTCCCCTTATCCTTGCCCTGAGCGCGACCCACGACTCTGGCTCTGCTGGTCGAGTTGGCGGCTTCACCGGTTGCGCTGTTTGCACTGGCCGCTCCGGCTGCGCCTTCCGCATTGACCGAGTCGCCACTCCCGGCAACTCGGTCCCTTCTCTTGAGGGCCTCCAGCTCCGCCGTAACTTTTTGGAGTTGCCGTCGGGACTCGGCCTCCGGCCGTTTTGCCTCAGCCTTCCTCCTCGCCTGTTTTGCCATCTGGGTGGCCAGACCCTCACCGGCAGCTGCGATTTGCTCTAGCGGCGGTAAGACCCATCATGGAGGAATGGCTTGAGAGGCCACACGGCAGCCTCTCGTACCGGCTGACGCAGGTGATTACCGGACACGGGTGTTTCGGGAGTTACCTGTGTCGGATCCGGAAGGAGCCAACGTCCGAGTGCCATCACTGTGATGCGAGCGAGGACACAGAGCTGCACACGCTGACCGAGTGCCCGGCGTGGGACACGCCGAGGCGGGTCCTAGTGGCGGCTCTAGGGGTGGGAGTCCTCACACTCGTCACATTGCTCACAGCGATGGTACGATGCGCAAACGCTTGGGGTGCGGCCGCCTCCTTCTGCGAGCAAGTAATGCTCGAGAAGGAGGCGGCCGGTCGGGTCCGGACCAGACTCCGGGCCCGGGAAGCCCGTGCAGAGCGAAGGCGAACCGGACGTCGGAGGTCGCAGAACGACCTCCGTCCTCCATGAGCGCTGGCCTGGGGGTGACCGGTGGAGCCGCCTGTCACCCTAGCAGAAGCAGGCCGCGGCGGCGGCGCAAAGTGCGCCTCCCCGTAACCGGGGCTAGATGGGGACATTTTGGTCCCCACAACCCGAAGGGGACCATCTCGAAAGAGATGGTCCTGGGTCTGTCGGGGTGCGAGAGATATGCTTTTGGCAATCTCACCTCCGGCAACCAAGGACCCAAGATGGCGTGCGTTTTAGTCGGTTCGAGTCCGACATAATCACCTCCACCGGCTCTGTGGAGGTGGTATCCGTGGGGATTTATCGCACGATAAAAAAAAAAAAAAAAAAAAAAGCTGCGATTTGCTCTACGCATAAGCAGAACCTACAAAACTTCGAGCTAGCGTTGAATGGTGTTGCAATAAGCAGGGACAGTCATATTCGCTTCCTGGGTCTCTTATTAGATGAACACTGTAACTGGAAGCTGCATGTAGATGCAGTATGCAAAAGAGTAAATAGATTCGTGTTTGTTCTACGCCAGCTTAGAAATAAAACTTGCGAAAAAACAGCTCTTATGGCGTACCACGGTCATGTTGGCTCAATCTTAAATTATGGCATATTACTGTGGGGTAACTCAACCGACGTAGACAGAGCCTTCATAAAACAAAAACTCGTCAAAAATGATTATATTGCTTTTTAAGATTTTGTTGACCACCAAAGTGAAAATACCTACGCTATAGGTACATAGGTATTGTCACTTTTGTATGCTAACTATTAATTATATTTATTATCTATGCCTGGAGTCATTATAAACCCTTATATAGGTGGAAGCCTCTTGGCTGATAAGCTGGATACAATTATTCAAAAACAGTATTCGGAACCAATCTGTACTCAATAGTAGATGGATGTCATTTAGTTATTATAATCATTGTGATATATGCAGAGCATTATACGGAATTGATTTAAACACACATTCGGATGGAGGCGGGAATGTGCATGCAGTGTTTAGTAGGTATACGCAGGTATTCAGTGTGCAAGAAAAATTTAAGAGTGAACGGACGCACAAATTCAGCTAGAAATATTTAATTTGAATATCACCATTTAATGTTTAAATGAAATTTGACGTCGACTACTGATATGATACTGATGAAAACATCTTACATACGCATTGAAAACATTAAAAATCTCACTACATTCAGTGGACGCCGCAGGGTGGTAGTTTGTAAAGACGCAAGAAGTCCTTCGCGATTTATATATATATATTTATATATATGTATGTATGTATATATATATACACATATATATATATATATATATATATATATATATATATATATATATGTATATATGTATATATATTTCGGGGTAGAGAATAAACAAGTTTTATGTTTATTTATACATATTTATTTGTTACAGAATATAATGATTTACTTACGTAATGTTAACCGCAGCATTTTTCGTTGGTAAATATAACAATTTCGTTTTCCCAGTTGGCATTTAAATAACGAGTGATAAAATTTACTCGGTTGGTGCGATGATCGTCAGTATGTTGAATCTTTCTGGCTGGCTTATAATTATGGATGTTCGCAGCGTGTAGATGTCGTCAAACAGTGCTCAGCGATACTCCAAAAGTCTCAGCACTTGCGCGCGTAGTTTTGAAGGGTGCCACTGAGTGAGCTTCCACAATATCACGGTGCCGCTCTGATTCATGAGTATAAGCAACTGGGCGAGGTCCTTGGCGTTCATATTTATATCACTCGTCGCTTGATACCTTCGCATCCATCTACGCACTGTATTTCTCTGTAATGAAAATGATAATAAATAAAAGAAACTCCAAAAAACTAACTTGTAAATGAAAATATAACATGATTGATTAAGCAATATAAATAGGTATATAATATAGGTATTTTTATCGTAACTCTTACCGTTTTGCCCATATCTCGTGCTATTTTCTTTATGCTTTGTTCTTGCTCCCAGAGAACAACAATTTTAGCTGTCATAAATGTTGTTAATCGAACGATACTTTCAATTTACTCAAAAAACTGATCAAAAACTTAATAAATTGAATAATATTACGAGGAGGATTAATACAACAATGCAAATTACTACGAATTATAAAGTTACCTTCAATCACAGTTTAGGAAATAAGGCAAAGAAGTATTCTAATTGCAACTTTAGTGCGCTGTAACAGATATTATAATACTATAGCCACAGCTCATGTAGCAGATAAATTTTTGAAGTAAAACATGACGGTAGTGCAAGAAGCTGTATCAAGTGTAATCTATTGAACTAAAAAAGAAATCTATACAAATTTCAACCTTATCTTTTAGTCAATTGAGTAATTATTATTGTTACATATGGTGGAAGTTGAAATTTAAACCTTAAGGTCTAGAAAATTACACCGTAATCAGCTTTGTTCGATAAAAGGAGTATTGTTATTCATATTTTCGTCATTATTATTAAGTGAACCGATAGCCTAGTGGTATAAGGCACGGTCTAAGTGATCGGCTGGCGCTTAGGATGCGGGTTCGTATCCTCAAGCGGCAGTGGCATCTTTTTGTGAGTTTATTGTATCATGGTATACAATTGAGCCGAAAGACGAAAAATATCAGATAATTACAAATATGAACATGCAAATAAAAGGCAGATGAAGCTGCTCGCTCGTTCGCAGCTCTGCGACGATCGCATCACGTGACGTCATTCGTGAGTCATGTGACGCGGCGGGCGCAGGCGGCGATATTCTTTAAGTATTGAGGGGGTCCGTTTTCTCTGACGCTGGCTGTACATAGGCCAATTTTCCATGCATACCTAATAGAAAAAGAATCATACTTAGTATCAACTCCGCTATTTTAGTCTATATTCAGTGTTTCAACTCGTTAATTTTTCAAATTTGGCGCCAATTTTTTGCGCCAGCTTTCATTCGCTAGTCTCTACCCACAACTAGGCAGTATGCATTAAAAGAATTAGGCACGATAATACCTAGGAGAAGAAAAAGGTGTATGCCAGAACCGTAGCAAGCGGAAACGTATGTTCTCTGAAATAGGCACGACCCTATGTAAGTACTTACCTAGAAATATTACGGAAAACACAAAATTAAGGAAGCGGACGTATGTAGGTATGCAGAAGAAAAAATGCAAAAAGACCTAACAAGCAATCAAACTGCAATCAAATCAAGCAATTGAACTGAAAAAAATTGTTTAGGTGCATTTTGATAGGTCAGTTCAAATAACATTTCAAAACTCAAACGGGTCACTTTCGTGACAGCCGAGTCGTGATCATACCAAAATTAATTATTTTTTTTCAACGCCGACTCGAGATTGACATGTTTTAGGGTACCGTAAGAAACTGGGTGGCTGTTTGATCAATCTAAATGATATCTGAGTTTTGGTAGACTCGTTGGTTTCTTCAAATATTGGTAACTATAATTTAGTGCAGTAATTATGCTAAAATATGGCTCAAAATCAATGTCAATTATTTCATCTTATCATGGATGCAAGACGGTGCGAAGTGGAGTGGAAAAACCAGAAGGCGGACCCTAGATTTAGAGGTGAAATCCTCTGTAATCCTGAAAATACATCTCTAAGATGATGGATGGGTATTTAAAATTCTAAAAGTGGCAACGGATTCAAATTAAAATGTTTGTGATGCCTGTTAATGATGCTGTGTTATTGATCGGTATTTAAGTATTTCTTCCCCTTTTAAGATGTTGGAAACTGAAAAAAAGTCACTATCAATATTATTGAGATAAAATTTCTGTTTAAACCGATTTGCAATATACATGAGTGTATCAAAAAAGGTTCCAAACGAAATATTTTGTTATCCTCTTCGCTACTGAACCCGCGCGTGTGATCCGACATGCACTTACCTAGTTACGCTTTTTAGGATCTATTAATGATATATTGACGAGTATCCCCATATAGGTCCAAGGTAAATGAAGTCACTTTTGGTTTATAGATCTTACGTCAACTCAGCCACTGGTTGTCGTGACCTGTCCGTGTCCATAAATATCTCGTAAAAAATCGAAGGGAAATTCAGATAAGTAGCGCTTCATATATGATTATATCAGAAAGATGAAATTTTTACGCGTGAATATTCGCACTTTTAAGGGGTAGGCAGAGGTGTGGTGTAAGAAGATGTGTCCACTCATATTGTTTTTGGTCTTGAATTCAATTATGGGGAATTATGTTATAAAAATAGTAATATCCTTCTTTTTTAAAAATAATGCTATTTACTAAAGTTACAATTTCTTTTCTAAAAATCGAAACTTTAAACTGCTCTGGTGTAAAGTTTCAAAAATGTCGGTTAATACAAATAGCCCGGAACTCGTCGATATATTGACGAGTATCTCCTCATAGGTCCAAGGTAAATGAAGTCACTTTTGGTTTTTAGATCTTACGTCAACTCAGCCACTGGTTGTCGTGACCTGTCCGTGTCCGTAAATATCTCGTAAAAAATCGAAGGGAAATTCAGATAAGTAGCGCTTCATATATGATTATATCAGAAAGATGAAATTTTTACGCGTGAACATTCGCACTTTTAAGGTGTGGTGTAAGAAGATGTGTCCACTCATATTTTGGCCTCAGTGTTTTTGGTCTCAACAAATATAAGGTTCGGGGACTGTCATACTGAATTTCAAAGTTCAAAATAGCGATGAACTGTCGCCCTAAAGTACCGAAACGCGACTCACGGTAGTGCGAGAGTGCGCCACATCGATAATCATAATTTCGAATGTTTCCCACCGCGAAGCACGGTAGTGCGAAAATATTCCACATCGATTCACACATAGTCGAATGTATTCTAGCGCGATGCACGTTAGTGCGAAAGTCTATATAAAAAATAATATATAATATCGTCTGGAACAACACATAAGCAACATTTATCCCAAAAATAGGTTCGTATGGGTCACGAGACCGGTCAGTATTTCACACTAGCAAATTCGTGAGCATTGCGAGCATCTAGTCGGTATAATATACAGTTATATAGGAAGCAGTTGTTATCGACTAATCATGTATAGTTTTTACGGAAGCTCCTATTGCCTTGGGCTATCAAACACCGTGAGAATGTAGACGTACCTACCTACTTACGATAGCTTCTCCAAATATATGTTTAGAATTTATCACTAAATCTGACGGCCATGACTGGGTCATAAATCAAATGGATTCATCAAAATTATTGTTATTATGAATTTTTGATAGTTATTTTAGTCGCTTTGCCTGTGGTTTAACGCTTGCATGTATACAAGTTAGTTATAATATTTTGTGCAGCCATGGTACCTGGCTATTATTTATTCTACTTTTGGATTGGTTTATACCACTTTTATGGGAGCCACTGCTGTCTGATCTCCCATCTCCGAGGGGAAGCCTGCGCCAAAAACTCGCCCGCTAATCAGCAGGTGAATTGGTTTACAAGTGAGATTAGCTTGATTTTGATTTAGGTGACAACACGACTATGATACCTTTGAACTAGTAAACCTCTAGGCTGTGGTAATTTCTTCTCGTCACATAGGCCACCGTCGACCTCTTAGAAATCTCCTTTGGCTAGCAAATTATTTTTGATTAGTTTGTTGACTTTTACGAAAGAGATGGCCAAATTACCTCCAACCTCGAGGGAAAAGATGCCCTGACGAATTGGTGATGTCAACTTGGGCTTCAAAGGTGACGGTAGGGCCCTTGTTTACTACCCTAGCGTTAAAAAAGGATTCCTTTTTCCAGTTAAGAGACCTCCACAAATCTGTTTTGGAATTTGTTGACTACGGTGATTACGTGACTGACTATCAATATTACAGATTATTAATATTTTAGGGACAATCAGTAATGTGATAAGTATGATGTCGTTTATATTACTAGCTTTTACACGTGGCTCTCAACCTAACATGCATATAAATAGGTAAAGTAAAAAAAAAAAAGTAAAGCCAACGAGACGAGAGAAAAAAGGTAAACAAAGTGACCATTACTGAGTTATGTTGCGATAACTAGCGATTATTTTCTCTGTCCTTGTCACACATATCACACGAGTACACGACAATGGCTGAGCGATAGCTGTCGTTGCGTGTTTCGTAGTCGTAGCACAGGAAAGCTGTCAGCAGTAGTCAGCACAGCGGTTCTAAACTGTCAGATCCGTCAACTTATCAGCAATTTCATGTATGGAATGCGCTTGAAGTGATACGTAATAATTTTCAAATAAAAATGTTAGGAACCGCTGAAACTTTGTTTACCTTTTTTCTCTTGCTTAGTTGGCTTTACTTTAGGTACTATTATATAATAGTAAAGTATGTAGTCGAGTCTGTACATTGGGGATGTTAAAAAAACTTAGGTTCTGCTATATGATAAATAGGTACTGAAAACATTTTTTTATATCTTGTCTGTTTATCCACGATGCACACAAAACTACCTACTGAAGGACTTTAAATGTAATATTTTTAAAGAAATGTCTTGTTTGGACTTAAAATCTTACATATGGTTGATTGAAATTAGTTTAGCCGAACAGGAGATATGACGAAAAGTTGTATTAACCGATATCCAGACAGACAAAGCCGCAGGCATAAGCTAAAGATACTTCATAATTATCCTTCTGTGCAACACAATGTTTGCAAACATGTTAATACTAAGTAATGATCGTTGAAGCATTTAAAACAGTATCTTTGAAACACTGTTTTTGTATATCGGCGGGGATACATTAACCGACAGCGGACGACGTCAGGTGCCTGGGATGGGCTGGTCACGACTCTTTGACCGATGTCTAGCTGAAACACTGCCATCATTTCTTCACCCATACCTTACAAAAAACAACCTTATCACTCTAACCTATAGTTCAAATTCGATCGTCCAATAAATTTTTTATCAACACATATTGTTGACCAAAGTTGTACCTTGTTGTGAAGGTGTTATGGTTGATTTTGAAGTGTGGATGCTAATGCACGATTGAAAAGACGATGCGTTAGTTAATGCTCTACCTATGATCGTAATAAGTAGATGGTGTGTTGAAAAATTATCGGTACCATCGGAGGCGCAATGGACGCGTGACTTTTTTGCTGTTTATTATTGGGTTTGATGACGTGGAGCTAGAGATTATAGATGTGGATATAATAGCAGAGAAGTATGATACTGTTAAGGGGTGATGTTTTTTTTATGGAATAAGGAGGCAAACGAGCAGACGGATCGCCTGACGGCGTTGCCTTCCTTTTAAAAGAGAGTACGCTCTTTTCTGGAAAGTTTTAGGGTCGTAATGGTTCGGAAATACCGCTGGCGACAGTTCATTCCACAGTTTAGTTGTGCGAGGCAGAAAGTTCTTCGAAAAACACACAGTTGTGGACCGCCGGCTGTCAAGATGGTGAGTGTGGAACTTCTGTCGCGTGGAACGATGGCGGAAAGAGGCAACGGGGATCAATCCGAACAATTCCTCGGAGCACTCCCCATAGTATAGGCGATAGAAATTGCAGAGCGAAGCCACATCTCTACGCAGTGCCAAAGATTCTAGCCGATTTGAAACCTCCTGGCAGATGACGATTCGACTCGCTCTCCGTTGGATGCGGTCCAGAGGGAGAAGTTGGCATGATACTTGATTGCAAAAAGTGGAATCCACTCCTAATAGGTACAATCAATTTTGATTGAATTAACGCGATCATATTAAGTGTAGGTGCATTACATACCCTTGATTTGCCTGACGTTTAGACCAGGTTACACCGGCATTGGACACAGGCTGAAGGTGTGCAATGTATCTATAATATGATCGCGTTAATTCCCGTTATCATTATTGTATATCACGTAACGCGAGGTTGATATTTGGTATACACCTTTACGGCGGCGGCGCGCTGAATAGCGCGCCTCCCCATTCCGGGGGCGAGTTGGGGACACCGTTGTCCCCCCTCCTGAGGAGGGCCAGACCGTAAGGGATGGCCCTGGGTCAGCCGGGGTGCGAGGGATATGTCTTTGACAACCTCACCTCCGGCCTAGCACCAAGACCCACAGTCGGCGTGCGGTTTTAGTCGGTTCGAGTCCGACATAACCTCCCCTTCCGGCTCCGGCAGGGGGGGTATCCGAGGGGATTTCCGCACGAAAAAAAAAAAAAAAAAGGTATACACCTTTAGTTCGGACAATAATATCATATAAAACAATAAAACAGTTTGATTTGCTCTTAATACGAGAGTTTTAAGATCATTTTGAGACTTCGTTAAGATATTTATGATGCTGACTGTACTACGCCTTGATCTAGGTTTGTTTAAAAACGGCTTCATATTGAAAACATCCTTTACTTACTTTTTAACCATCTCCAAAAAGTAGGTGATCATCAATTTGACCGATATTTGCTATTGAAATACCAAAGTCACACATTACTCTCTTTACAGCACACCAAAACAAGTTTTTGACATACATATATATACTCACTTCTGTAAATGCTCGAAGGGGTGTGTAAGCACCCAAGGTTTCGACAACTATGTTTTTTATTTTCAACAAGTATTCGAAAAAATCTAAAATGTCACATCTAGTGTCCGCACATCAATGTACCAAACAAGCTAATAATACCCGCTGCGTTGTAATAAATGTAAAGCAAACTCCCATCAGAATGTCATCAATGTACAGCAAATTGTGACGGCCCCACAAAACTAACAGTGACGCAAACCTTATTAGTGTAGGAGATGACAACGTTTGATTGGGAGACTGGAGAAATGTTCGATTGATATCGGAAAGGTCTTTGAAATAGTACGTGCAAGAAGGGCGTAATGAGATTTTGTGCCTGTATTTCGTGGTTTGACTTTTGTGAGTACAGTCAGTGACATAGCTGTATTGAGTTGTATAACGACTGCAAGAAGGGCGTAACAGATTTATTTTTGTACTTGTATTTGGTGGCTTGGCTTTGTGAGTACAGTCTGTGCCATAGCTGTATTGAATTGTATTAAGGTCTGCAAGAAGGGCTTAATTATATTTTGTGTCTGTATTTGGTGGCTTGGCTTTGTGAGTACAGTCAATGACATAACTGTATGGAGTTGTCTGCAAGAAGGGCGTAATGAGATTTTGTGCCTGTATTTCGTGGTTTGACTTTTGTGAGTACAGTCAGTGACATAGCTGTATTGAGTTGTATAACGACTGCAAGAAGGGCGTAATCAGATTTATTTTTGTACTTGTATTTGGTGGCTTGGCTTTGTGAGTACAGTCTGTGCCATAGCTGTATTGAATTGTATTAAGGTCTGCAAGAAGGGCTTAATCATATTTTGTGTCTGTATTTGGTGGCTTGGCTTTGTGAGTACAGTCTGTGCCATAGCTGTATGGTGTTGTATTAAAGTCTGCAAGAAGGGCGTAATGAGATTTCGTGCTTATATTTGGTGGCTTGGCTTTGTGAATAGGTACAGTCAGTGCCATAGCTGTATGGAGTTGTATTAAGGTTTTCGGGGCGTAAGATAATCTTACCTGTGAGTCCACCACGACGCGTTTAACCGATTCAATTCAGATTCAGTTTTGGGCGGCGGTTGAGAGGCAGAGAGAAAATTTATTCCTGGAATGCCTTTTGGTTCCGGGAACTGGTTCAGAATTCCATAATAATTAAAGGATTATCACTTATGAACAAAGAAATTGTCAAAATGGTCTTACTATGCCCATGACACAGTACCCGCTTAACGGTAATAGGCTCGTCTCCTATTACGTCAGACCGAAAATCATAGTTGAAATGAAATGTGGTAGTTAATACACCTGCCTACCCTTCCTGAGATCTACAGGAGTGAATAAAAATATTTTTTTATTTATAACATTTTTATGTTTAAGGAAAACATACTTAAAAAAAATATCATACAGACAATCTAAAAATCGTGACTCACAATGTATTAAACATGGTGAACAGTCTCCACTTTTACTCGCGTCGATTTGACAAGCTAATTACAAATACACACAGCCGGACGGACACTGCTCATGTTTTGATTCATACAATTCAAGTGGTCGGCTCAAATTAATAAAATGAAACACGCGAGGTTATTTAATGCGTTTTGTACTCGAGTGTACCGTTGCGTAATGAATAATATATTCAGAATTGACAATCGATGTGTCAAAATAATGAATTGTGGAAATGAAATATGGAGATATTGTTTTAGGTGTAGATTTATGTGTGGGTTTAAAATTATTTTAATTGTTTTAATTAAATTGTGTACAGTCATTTACAGTACCTAATATGTGTGCGAATAATAACATCGTTCAAATTTATACATATATTTTTTCTCTTTTTCGAAAGGGCTTAATCGCTAGAGCTATTATATTGCCCAAAATTTATATCAATAAATCAAAATCTAAATGATTGTTGGCTTATGTCAACGTCTTGTGTGCTATCGTTATGTACAGTCCAACGCAATACATAACTAAAAATTGAATTTAAAATTAATTTTAACGTTTTGATTTAAACCAACTAACTCGTATAAAAGCACACCTTTTAACCATTGGTAACTATTTCTTGGTAATAAATAACGCATCAACTGTTTTCATTCTATTTCTCATTATTGAAAAAAAATATCGAAAGCTTTAGGCAGATCATTTATAAGTTGAAATGAGAAACAAAATCCTTTTCAATTTGCTTGACATTTGGTACAGTCGTCAACAAAATAAACTTAACAATGTTATGCAAAGCATTATACCCGTTGTCATATTAAAAGGACGGATAATGAGTAAAAAATGCAACTAATCAAATAACAAACACTTAGTTACGTTTATTTACGAACAACTTATTCAAGTACACAAAATGTCACACTAAACATAAGAATCCAGACTTAGCGTATTATTAATTGCTAATAGTTTGCCAGGTAATCAAGTGCTGTACAGTAAAAATAAAATTACGTAAGTATATACAATCAAATTGTGCACTGGGATTATAGTCCGCTGAGGAAGTGTATATTAGATTTATCTGACCGCTTAATGGCTTCTCGACTAGTAAAAACTTATAATAAAAGGTTAACAAAAATATTAACAGACATCTTGAATTTTTTTTTAAATAAATATATTCCACAACATTCTACACAACGCTATCTAGACCCATGGTAAGCTTAATTAGCTTGTGTTATGGAATCTGGAATGCGGATAAACATACTTAGATACTTTTTTGTAAATACATACATATTATACATAGCAACAACCAGAACATTGCAAATAGACATATTCATGCATACAAATATTTGCACTGAGCGGGGATCGAACCCGCGCCTCCTGCCTGGTAGTTTCTCGTGCACTACCGCCACGCCTTCCGTTTCCTACCTATAATAAATAAATAGGTAGGTATCCATACTAATATTATAAATGCGAAAGCAACTCTATCTGTCTGTCTGTCTGTATGTTACGCTTTCACGCCTAAATCACTGAAGTGATTTTGATGAAATTGGTATCGGGGTAGATTAGACCATGAGCTAATAAGCTATGTTTGGCCGCGATAACCGACATCGACGCGGGCGCAGCCGCGGGTAAAAGCTAGTGTTAAATAATTTATTGAAAGCAAACCACATAAATGCAACCATTACAGTTGAGACACAAGTTTTTTTTTACCTAACAACACAAAATCATCATCACCATCAACCGTCAGCCGAGCCGACAGCTACGAACCGTCTGCCTAGTGAAAATCCATCTTTATTATACTATTAACTTATTCTAGTAGCAATAAATATTATGTAAACATTTGGCTTTTGCTTCCAAGTTTAATTTTAACTGGTTTTACACACAATTATGAATTAACAACTATTGTTCTCTGTACTTGAACGTTGGTAACGAATGATGGCAATGAAATAAATATTGATTGAGTTGATGCAACACTATAAAATTGTGGTTAAAGCATCACAATTTTATTGTAAGGTCTTATGTATGGTATATATCATCACAGATAATCCATAGTAGTCCATACTAGTATTATAAATGCGAAAGTTACTCTGTTTGTCTGTATGTTACGATTTCACGCCTAAACCACTGAACCGATTTTGATAAAATTTGGTATAGGGGTAAATTAGATCTTGAGAAAGGACTATATTTAGGTAGACTATATTTAGTCGCGATAACCGACACCCACGCGGGTGGAGCCGCGGGCAAAAGCTAGTATAAAATTGTTCTATAGTATCATGCATGTATTTGTGAGAGTTGGAGCGTACGACTATATGAGATTAATATTGAATTAAAATTATGATTCTGGCACAAGTTCCTACGAAAAATTTGGTATCAGATGGCAAATATTTTAGTTAAGGCCAAGGTAAGTGTAAAAAAAACTAGGGAGACGCTGGACTTACAAATACAAGATCTGCATGTAACCGGGACTAACACTGTGATAATTATTCAAAGAAAATAAAAATCATAACACTTTTGTGCTGACCAGTACATGCGCATACGCATGACAGCGTGCAAATCGATGTCACGACGTCACGGCCGTGTCTCGGTGACGGCTCATTAGACGGACGCCATTCATCATCAGAACAGGTCCTGTGGGGCAAAGGTTATCAAACTTGTTCCTCCTTTTCTTACAAGTAGATGGGTATTAATGATAAATTATAGGGATATGTATGTAAGGTGGGCAGTACTGACGCTAGGTACCTTATGTATAAAGCTTTTTTTTTATCGTGCGATGAATCCCCACGGATACCACCCCCACGTAGCCGGTGTAGGTGGTTATGTCGGACTCGAACCGACTAAAACGCACACCGTCTTGGGTCCTTAGTTGCCGGAGGTGAGATTGCCAAAACCATATCTCTCGCACCCCGGCAGACCCAGGACCATCTCTTTTGAGATGGCCTCCTTCGGGTTGTGGTGACCACAGTGAACCCATCTAGCCCTGGCTATGGGGAGGCGCACTTTGCGCCGCCGCCGCGGCCTGCTTCTGCTAGGGTGACAGGCGGCTCCACCGGTCACCCCCAGGCCAGCGCTCATGGAGGACGGAGGTCGTTCTGCGACCTCCGACGTCCGCTTCGCCTTCGCTCTGCGCGGGCTTCCCGGGCCCGGAGTCTAGTCCGGACCCGACCGGCCGCCTCCTTCTCGAGCATTACTTGCGCGCAGAAGTACCAGTACCATCGCTGTGCGCCATGTGGCGAGTGTGAGGACTCCCACCCCCAGAGCCGCCACTAGGACCCGCCAGCACTCACAGTTAGTAGGCACTCGGTCAGCGTGTGCAGTTCTGTTTTTTCGCTCGCATCACAGTGATGGCACTCGGACGGACTACAAAGTCCCCATCTTATTGGCGTGTGAAGCCGAAAAGTAAATAATCTGGTGGCCGAACGATTGAAAACAGCTTTTCCAGGTCTTGCACCAGCATAGGTATACTTCCAAGTATATGCTCAACACCCCTATGGTCCTAAGAAACTATTGCATCCATACTGTTTTTTTTTTTTCCCTGCGGATATCCCCTCGGATACCCCCCCTGCTGGAGCCGGAAGGGGAGGTTATGTCGGACTCGAACCGACTAAAACCGCACGCCGACTGTGGGTCTTGGTGCTAGGCCGGAGGTGAGGTTGTCAAAGACATATCCCTCGCACCCCGGCTGACCCAGGGCCATCCCTTACGGTCTGGCCCTCCTCAGGAGGGGGGACAACGGTGTCCCCAACTCGCCCCCGGACCAACTCGCCCCCGGACCAACTCGCCCCTTGAAGTTGAATTGTTGCAATGCATCCAACATATCACAGCAACAATAAAATAACACAACTGCTACGGACTCAAGTTGTTCACACGACATAACATACACCTAAACTACACCTTAAACATACTAACACATTATTTTGTAATAAATACAAGTTACCTATCATAAATTGACTTGTATAGTAATCATTGATAAATAAAAAAAACATCACGTAGTCTAAGATCAACAGTCGAAACACTGGCGACGTTTCCATGACAATTTCACATGCAATTTTCTTGTTCAAACTGAACATTACAAGCATCGGATTATGAGACTATAACTAGACGTACGGCGAGGTCTGACTGTAAGATGGATGTAGTCCAAATAGGAGAGATGTGAGTGTTCTGAGGAGTTATTTCAACTGATCCCACCCTCTCCCTTCCTATCCAGAACAACACGTGCTGGTCTGCGGTGCCATCCACACACGGTGGAATCCATACCATCTCGCACTAAACGGTTTAGGGGCTCTTTCCTCTGCCGCACGATAAAGAGCTAGAATACACTGCCCGCATACGTGTTTCCCACACATCTTACAGTCCCGAGTTCTTCAAGCGAGGCGTGAAAAGGTATCTATCAAGGCCGTCAAGTTAGGGACCACCATTTTACGTCCAATGGCATCGGTAATGGTGGTCTGTATCTTCTGAACTGCACGTCATCTTTATTGCCATCTAGCGAGCAGTCAATTGACGGACCAAATATTTTAAAAAATATGAATAAAATTAGTTACAAATTAAGTGCAACATAAAGATGTTTTTCATATATAATTTTTTGTGGCGAAATTCAACCGCATCTGTAAATCTGTACATGAGCTGAAATCTATCCGGCTCCAAAACATCTATGGATGCAACCAAGTTTGATTGGGAGACTGGAGTAATTTCTGATTGATATCGGAAAAGTCTTTCAAATATTGTGAGCAAGAAGGGCGTAATGAGATTTCGTGTGATTAGCAGTCAAAGAAGAGATTTAGAAAACCACTGGTAATTAATCTACTCGTATCTAGAATCTTAACTTAATTAACGTGGTCACAATTATTAGTCTTGGTTCCTAGTGTTTCCTCTTATTTACTCATTTAGAAAAAAATAAACTATGCCTTCTCCTTCTGGGTACATATAAAAAGTCCCTCAATGACGTCAATAAACTATCAGTTATGTGGGAAGAAATAAGTAGTTAAAATGTTAATACAACTGTCCATTTGTAGCAGGTATACTTTGTACAGGCACAAATATATGACTGAATGTAAAATATATATTGTTAAGTATTTTATTTAGTGATGTCTATAATACAAACTTATAATAGGAAAACAACGAAAAAAAATCGACTCACGAGTAACATATGATATAACTCATTGAAATAAAACCACTTTTTACGGATTCTATCGCGATATATTTGTTATTATTTACTTTTAAACCGATGTTTCGGCTGCTTTTCAGCGGCTATGATCGCGGTGTGACCCATGATGGTAGTTGTTTGAAGTACTTATAGTATTATATGAGTGACATTCGCGTAAACTTAAGAAAATATAACATATAACTTTCAACCTCGCTCATCTCAAGTTCATCTTACAATGACACTAAAGCCTTACAACAAAATCTCAAGAGGATAAGTCACGTAGTTATCGCCCGGCATCGGTATTACGATTGGACAATCTCCATAATGACACTCCGATACGTGAGATATGTTTCGTTTATTACTTTTTATATTTTGTTAGTTTGTTTGTTCAAACGAGTTGTGAGGCTGCGGATGTTGAGATCGCGATTTGTTTTATGTCCCGGAGATTATCTTCTATGCGGAAATGAGTAATTTCGCTAATATTGGTAGTTCATAACGAGGTATAAAAGTAGAAACGTGCATATTTTCAGAGAAATTTTCTGTATCGTGATTTGATTGACTTGGTGGTCTTATTTTTGAGTTTTGTAGAGTTTCTCTTTATTTTAGTACTAGCTGACCCTAATTTTTTTCCGCCCGCGTGACTCAGATTACGTTCCCGCTGCACTCTCTACTACATTAAGCATATATTAGGTTATAGGAGGTTTATATGACCTCCTTCTTGAATTACTCTATCTATTGAAAGAAAGCGCATCAAAATCTGTAGCGTAGTTTTGAAGATATAAGCACACATAGGGACATAGGGACGCGGAAAGAACTTTGCTTTATACTATGCAGTGATAGTGAAGTCATTTATAGAAAATAATGTAGTCTACCTACTTAGTTATTGCATATACTCTATGTAACTATAGGCAAAGTAAAATTTGTTATTCGACTTGTCAAGTAGTGCTGCAATCGCGTTATATTTATTTACTAGCTTTTGCTCGCGGCTCCGCCCGCGTGGGTGTCGGTTATCGCGACCAAACATAGCCTATGTCCTTTCTCAAGGACTAATCTACCATTATACCAAATTTCTTCAATATCGGTTCAGTGGTTTAGACGTGAAAGCGTAACAGACAGGCAGAGTTACTTTCGCATTTTTAATATTACTAGCTTTTCCCGCGGCTCGGACCGCGTGGATGTCGGTTATCGCGACCAAACATAGCCTATGTCGTTTCTCATGGTCTAATCTACCCCTATACCAAATTTCATCAAAATCGGTTCTGTGGATTAGGCGTGAAAAACACAGAACAGAACAGACAGACAGACAGAGTTATTTTCGCATTAATAATATTAAGTATGGCTTCTGTGGCAAAGGCTCCAGTGGTGGTCAATTTTATTATAGATAAGTACTTGGTTAACTTCAGTTATTTTTTTTAGTGAGCATTATTAGTCGATTGGTAGTAATAACGTAACAATATCATTATTAAATTACGCATCGTAATATAACTAATTTGGTATCAATGAACCTTAATAAGTAGGTATCGGATATTCTGCACACGCGTAGTGAATTAAGTAATTTCTTATTATGAAATCATCATCATCAAATAATGAATCATTTCTGAAAATAAAATGACTTCCTATCTGCAACCTGCACACTAGGTATAACATTCAAATATATGGGCGGAGTCATCAAAAATCAATGTTTAAAAATGGTTGAAAAATCATTCATTGGTTCCAACAGTTCGTAAGAAAGGTATTAGTCTCCACCGTCGCCCTTAAAGACGGATATAAAGAGAAGGGAAATTTGAAGTGATTTAGGTGTGACTCAATAGCTCAGTTGGAAGAGCATTCCCCCTGTAAGGGAAAGGTCGTGGGTTCAAGTCCCACTTGAGCATTTCATTTTTCCCGATGTATTCGAATTTTAAAGTTAGCATAATAAATGCTATAAAAAAATTAAAAAGGGGTAGGTACAGTCAGCAACAGATCGATCTTGACTACCAAAGTACTCAAAATGATCTTAATGCCTTGATATACCCCTTTCCAATTGACTAATTGTTCTGATATTTGGTACACATCTATATTTCGGGCAATAATGCAATTTAAATTAATTTGATACACTCTTTGCAGTCAACATCGTTATGACGCAGACTGTACCTAGGTATTTAGTGAATTAAAAAAAGTTATTTACTTATGTCATCTTCACAGAGTCGCAGGCACAAAGAGAGTGAAAAGAGTGGAATTTCATGGGGCATTCATCAACTCGCCGGCGCCAAACTCGCGGACGTCCGCGAGTTGGCAATTTTCAATTTTATTTTATTTTACTGTCAGAAAAATGGATCAAAACTAAAAATTTAATACAAAACCAACTTTTATACTCGCGTATTGATACACCCGCATTAAAGGATAGGTAAATAGAATCTCCCGAAAATTGCGGTTTGACATTACGTAGGTACTTACTTATAACGATCAGTAAGTAGTTCCTAGTAGTTTTTGCTGACTATCAAATGCATTGGCTAATGAAAAGTGTATTACTAAAGCCTAGATACACGAAATTTGACAAATAAAACCGCTTCACTTCAAAGCTTAGTGTAAATTTCATCTCCAAAGTGAAAGTTTACGTCCAATCGTCTAAAACATTTACATAACACGGGTAGGAATATGTCATATGAGTAAACCAACAGGGTTAACTCTAGCATGACGGGACGTGACGGCACATGACGGGGTGTGACGGGCCATGACGGGCCTAGACGCACAGTCACGTCAGACGCTACTCAACAGCAGTGAAATCTCTTCCCAGCACGATATTTAAATTTCGAACTGTCATTCGATACTGACGTCTTTATGACTATTGTATGAGGGTGAATAATTCTGAATAAACCCTTCGAAAATAAACTTTATTGCAATATAATTAAGGTATAATATTATTAGGTTGTTAGATATTATAGCATAAAGGAATTCGTCAAGTGACCGTCTGTCATGGCCTTTGTAAAAGGCCACAGAATTACTAAATTAATCATACACTTGATATGTACTTTATGTTAAGAGTTTAGAAGTGATTTTACTTTGACAGAGAAATTTAACCCTTGCGCGGCTCGAGGTGGTCTGATAAGCGCTTCTTCAAACTGACACCCGTCAAACAAAATGTTTAAAAGTGGTCATGTGCGATGATTCCTTGTTAGCAAGTGTTATTCTCCGATAGTGGTAAGATATTATTTTATAGATAACGATTTTATGCGTCGTAAAATGTTTGTTCTGACTTCCGACCCTTTAACACGTGTTAGTTTTATGCGTAAGCACACATTAAATAAATTGAAGTCCAAAACATTACCTACATAGTTTCTCATTTTTATCCAAAGTTCATCAGAAAGGGTCTCAACGTTAGAGTTATATTATTAGCATTCAATCGACAATACCGGTTGTAATGAAAGTTTGTACTTTGGTGCCCGGTTTCAGGTCTCCTACTCCGTATTTCCTTATGAATTACTTCCTGGCTTTTTTTAACCCGAGTTTTTTTTTATAAAAGACGTCAATTTAACTTCACCTAGTCTGATGGTAAGCTAAAAGTAAAGTCTCGGTAAGAGGGTCACCATCGTAAACATGTACCATGTTAACAGTAGTGGCACTCAGCTTGACGGCCTCATCAGATTCCTTTTCACGCCCCGCTTAAAGGATCCGGGACTGTAGGAAGAAGGAAACACGTGAAGCTGGTGGGGAGTTCCAGGTCTTAATGATGCAGGATAGGAATGAGTCACTGAAACTTTTGGTTCTAGCTGTCCCATTGTCTCGTCCTTAACACACCAACGTGCTTACAGTTGACGGTTATTAGTGTTTTGAAAACCTTATTGAGGCTCCCAAATATCTGAATAATTTCGTAAAATCAACTCATGTAATATTTTAAAGCTCATACAATAATTTAAAATCAGAACATCCTCCATTATAAGCCGCAATGTCAATGAAACAACGATACTTTCATCTGATTACAGTACACACGGTGTAATCAAACGACGGTCACGTGTGACTTAAAAAACGCCCTCTAGTATTAAGTAGAATAGTTTCTCAACATTTGACATTCCACAGCAAATTGTAGGTTCGATGGCTGTGTAACGTTTTTCTCACACGATTGGAGAGCAAATAACTGGGTGCTGATGATATGGCAATATCGTTTCACGAGCAACGCTTTGGGTGTTGACTAGCTTGTGTGTTACACTGGTGAATTGTTTGGCTAGCTTGTGGGCTGATTTTTTGGGTTTATTAGCAAACTAGCTGTGCCCGCGACTTCGTCCGCGTGGAATGTACTTAATAAAAAAAATCAGTTTATTTTTTTTTGTTTTTAGCATTTTTTTTTAGCCTAAGTTACTCCTTATTACATAAGCTATCTGCCAGTGAAAGTCCCGTCCAAATCGGTCCAGCCGTTCCAGAGATTAGCCAAAACAAACAGACAGACAGATAGACAGACAGACAGACAGACAGACAAAAAATTTAAAAATATATATTTTGGTATGTGTACCGTATATACATTCATATGCATGTAGTAGAAAGCGGTTATTTTAATATTACAAACAGACACTCCAATTTTATTTATTTGTATAGATTGATTGGTATTGTATTTTTTTTAATTAGATTATTAGTGCCTTATGGATTTTTTTTATAAAAGACGTTGGTTTGTTTTTCACACTCGAGAATTTAATTTAAATTACTATCGATTACGTGATCAGTTGGTAATCGAATGTACCCAAGTGTCAATGTTTTCTTCCTAATTTTAATTTTAATATTTAAATGTTAAGTTTGGTTTGCATATTTTATTTAAATTCTACAGTAAAATGACTTGTTAAATAAATTAAATATAATAAAGAAACAAAATAAGTAAATCATTAGGTATGTCTATAATTTATTACTAGCGATGACGGTTCATGAGATACAAACTGGTGACAGACAAACAGAAAGATGGACAGTGGAGTGGCTATTACTAAGACTCCACTATTCGTCTTCTGTCTTCCTGTTCTCAGGTTCAGGGTCTAATCATAATACGTTCCCTAACAAAGTCTTGTGGTGGCGGTAACCGTTATCCACGCAAGCGGAGCTGCGGACGAAAAGCTAGTTTATTATAAAATTAAATAACTATTAACACATCACACACATACATTTTCACCTACTTCAAAATCCCTAACATCATAAGCTTGACAACTATTATCTCTGTAAATCACGAATCTAAGTATAGCTTCGGTCATACTATCATGGGTACAGCCAATTTTCGCCTCTCATATTGGTAGCGTGTAAGTACTCGATTGTATCATGATTTCGAAATTGAATACTGTCCTACTACATGAGTATCTAGATATATTTTTATCTCGCTCTTTTCATTGATGTAAGACAAAGACAGCAGCTCTGACTGTTATGACGCAAAGTGCGGTTGTCAGTGTCAATTTTAGCTAGTCGTGAGCTTGCTGTGTCAATTTTAGTCATTGAGCAGTGGAGTGTTACCGTGTAGAGAGCCCGGTAACCCTCCACAGCTCATCTTTTGTGGCATTCTTGTGGAGATTGCGTGCCTATATGTAATTTTAGCAATTGTTCATAGATTGTTTTCAGTTTATAAGATGGGAAAAATGTTGATGGAAGTTTGAAGTAAAGTGTCGAGAATATTGCATTACATGAGAGGGTTATGATTAGATCTGTACATGTTACTCAAGGCAATGTAGAATAGACAGCCATATCTCTTCTCTTGGTCTATCTATAATGTCGAGATATCTAAGGATTATTATTCTCAAGCAGACGGTAATCTTCCGACCCTTATACTTCCAGAAATAAACAAGTTAAAGCACAAAACTATTCAGCCTTATTATTAGTATAGATTAGTACAAATTAGGACGTTTGTTGGTCATAAAAATCGATTATAACAAAATGCATCGAAATCAAACATCCCCAATAAGTCGTGGAATGCGAGTGTATCTGAATCTACATAGTTAGTCGGCTGCGGTAGGCCGGCCACTTCGCTAATTCACCCGATGATGGGACATTATGGTGCTCAAACTTTATGGGAAAGAAAGATAATATTCAATGGTTGTGAATATTCGTGAGCCTCATTCATGTCACTATAAGAAAGATAATATTCAATGGTTGTGAATATTCGTGAGCCTCATTCATGTCACTATAAGTTATTTAAGTTTTTGTGAGTGACTGTACATGTGAGCAAGATTTGTCATGATCAAAGTTAGCGGCTAAAAAAGGCTTATTAATCCATAGTAACATTATAAATGCGAAAGTAACTCTGTCTGTCTGTCTTTCTATCTGTCTGTCTGTCTGTATGTTACACTTTCACGCCTAAACCACTGAACCCATTTTGATGAAATTTGGTATAGGGGTAGATTAGACCATGAGAAAGGACATAGGCTATGTTTGGTCGCGATAACCGACATCCACGCGGGCGGAGCCGCGGGCAAAAGCTAGTCTATTTTATAAAGCGATATTCTAAGCCCAAATTACCTAAGCTTAGCTTGTGGCATAGTATAGTGCAAGAATGAAAATATATTTTTTTGGGAGTATCTACCTATATACATTTATTAAACGTAGTAAGTATGTACTTACATGACACAAGTGTTATTTCTCAAAGAGCAAAGGACCCGTCTAATCGAAGTGCTTTTCTGGAACTGGTAATATAAAAGTGCTGAAGAAAAAAAAAATGTTTGGAAGCCAGTGTCTATTGTCTCATCATCTTTCGTATATAATACAGTGACTGCATGAAAGTCAATGGAAAACGTGAGTATAGTCAGGCACAAAATTGCTAAACAACGCTTAGAAAAAAAAATTAAAAATAAATTCAATAACTTACTAGCACTTTCAAACTAAAACTTGGAGAATAATTAGAAAGTAATTAACTAATGATTTAATATAACACACTTTAAGAAAACCAATTCAAAATATTCAAATTTTCTAATAACAGAGGTCAGTTCACATAATTATCGCCCAAAAAACGAAACCAAATAAATAGATTAGCTTAGATAAAAGTCCTAGGTGTGTGGTTAATAAACAGTTGTTTCCACTTCTGCACTCACCTGTACCCGTCATGGGACGAGCATGTCCGAGTAATGACATCGCGTACGTGCGCCAATCGCGTCAGTCCGTAGCGCACACCGTGCACCGTGCGCAAACATGCGTGCACGAGCATGTCGCCTCCGTGACGAATCCACTGCCACTTGAGTACGTGATTGCACACAAATAATATTTGAAATACGTAGATAAATAGCTGGAGCTCAAAATATTGATAAATATTGAATCTTTGTCGTTATATTAGTGGCTAGTGCCAATGTTTTTGTAGAAGTTTATTTAAGATTGAATACCTAATAAGAATGCAGTGGTTGTTGATAGAATCATTAGGTTGGTGCTGTCTGGCTGTTCCCAGCGATTATTGAAGTATCTACTGTCCATTGTTATCTAGATGAAGCTCTATATGATAGTAGAGTATACTATAGTAGTACTTATAATTGATAAGGCTATTGGTCAGGTGCTTGGAGCCTTATCAAGACCTTTGGGATTAAAGCGCCCTCTTCGGCAACCAGATACTTCTGCTGATAAGCCGAGGGTCTGACACAGGCTTTACTCTTAAGGATGGAGGGGACCTGTCTTATTTTTTTACCATATCTTTAGACAGCAAAGTCCTAATGGCGCCCCAATTTTGCAATTCGTGGCTATTGGTTCATACTAGTAACTTTAGTAGTATATAATTAATAGCGAACTGCAGGGCCCTCTTAGTTTATTATAGGTTCATTATAACTCATCCTTACTGCAGTTCGACGAGCTGTAACCGTATCAGCCGAGAAAGTTGGCCGTCTGACTAATTACATACCTCCTTTCACCCCCTAGGGATAATCGTAGTCAAATAACCAATAATCGTAGTAAACTATGCATTGTTAGCGATAGAGCTATCTCTTTCTTTCTTCGTTCCAGTAAGTCTCCTTAAAACATTCATGGTAAGTCTATAGTGTAAGTGGTATATTTGACAAGTACGAAAACACGCCGTCGATATCAATCAAATTGTGCACTACTTTTTTGTGTGTGATTGAATTAAAAAAATACGATTGTACAGTATTTTGTCGTACACTTCAATTTTCATATGATTACTAAACCCCAACATGATTGAATTTACTCAGTAGCAATATCAAAGTCGCCTACCGCTTCTGTACGTAATTGTACCAAGAAAATGACATTTCACTTTGATGGAACACGTCTGAAAGTGCGTGACGACGCCACTGTGTCGCTTGTGTACGCGAATGTATCGTCATTACGTGCGATGAGACACGTACGAGAAAATGTTTTTGTAATTGACTGTACGCTACCGTCTCGTCTGATAGAAATACAAGATTGAGGAATGTGTTGCTTGGTATAGGGTTAAGTGTCCCTGGGAAGGAATAATACATTCGTAATTCGTGGGTAATATGTACAGGATTATTTCCATTCAATGAAGTCCTGTAATTTAACACTAAATTGCTAATAAAATTCATCCTGCACATTCAATAAAATTTAACCCTTCCGATGTGACATACCGATCCGTTGATACGGAAACGTTGCAGACGCAACGATGTGTAACAAAACCCTCTAACACAATTGCACAAGCCTCCTCAATATGCAGTGGCTTGCAAATATTTGCTTGCTGATTAAAAGTCAAAGCTGTCGTGCCTGAGGCCACCGCACGGAAACAATTGATCTAAATAATATTAGGAGAACGGATCATACGCGTCACAGATCACAGGGCCGGTTGGACCCCTTGTGGAGTCGCAGGGTTGGGTAGCGGGATTTGTTGAGAGCGACATAGCTCAAAGTTTTCGTTGTCCTGTCTTATAATTATTAGGAATGGGTTTTCCATTGCTATTACTGTTTAAATAGGTATTCTTGAAGTGGTAATTAGATGTCTCAGTTGGTACCTATTACTTACCACCCACATTGTGAATACTACGTATGTCTACGTGTTTTTTTCGTCCCGCGAAAAGCAATTCAGGGTACACTCGTAGTGTCTTATTTAATTTTTTAACAAAATTTTACTATTGATAATTTAATATAAGTATTTTAGTACTGATGTATTTAGAAGAGTATTGAAATACATAAAAAAACAATCATCACAAATTTCAAAATATTATAATCTATTATGGACGTTTTTGTAAAAAACATCGCTCATCTCATCAATGTAGCCTCTCCCTAACATTTCCGTTTCGGAAGGCCCGAGTTGACATTGAGGATTAGCGAGATTTATATCGCTGAGAAATTTCAATATAACCAACACTGCCAACGCCGCTTGTTTCAATCTAACCCTCAAATGGTGATGTTTCAAAATAGCGCCGGAGTCTCGGGGCTTTCTTTAATTTGTTTACAGTGTGCCAGATATTATGCTGTGGTGTTTGAATTTAGAATGTTATAAAGTTTGTTCGTTTTGTTTGTTGAAAATTAAATTTAGGGACGATACTTGCGTATCTGAATACGGTGCGTTGCTATGAGCGAGGTCAATATGGTTTCACAGAGTTAAAATTACTAGAATAGTAATTATGACTTAAAATTTAGCTTAATTTAGAACACTAACTACCAAGATCCAAAGTAAACTTAAATTCAAATTCGATTTAAATTCAATCGTTTATTTGCTTCGAATGTGGTTACAGAGATTGTATCTTAGAACTAGTAGGTACAAAATATTCTGCCCCATGGAGCGTGCAACTTTTCGTATTTAAAAATATTAATCAAAGTAATAATTCGTTAAAAAATAACTAGGTAGGTCCTAAGAATTGCTGTTCTAACTAATGGTACCTATAGTTAACTCTATAAAACATTAGTCTCATAAAAAAATTGTTCCCACTCCCCTAGAAACTCCCGTCCTACTAATTAGAATTTTGTAACAGAAAATCTCAGTCTTCTACATTTTACCCGACCCGGGTATCGAACCCGGTATATTGTATATCCGTAGCCTAGACTATTATTTCTTTCTTTTTCGTATCAACGTACCTATGCATGAGCTCGATACTCAAACCGCTACATCATCACGCATCTGCCTACACACCGTGTAAAACAACCCTCTATTATCGATTGTTCATCGCGCTAAACAATACATCTGTTCACCCTCTAACCCTCCGCCCGCCGCGTGCAATATTTAAAATACTGTAGATGTTTCAATATATCCATACTAATATTATAAATGCGAAAGTGACTCAGTCTATCTGTCTGTAAGTTACGCTTTCACGCCTAAACTACTGAACGGATTTTGTTTAAAATGTTGTATAGGGGAAGATTAGACCATGAGAAAGGACATAGGTATTTGGTTACGATAACCCGACATCCGTGGGTGGAGCCGCGGGCAAAAGTTAGACTGTCTATATTGTTTTAAAGTTATATTTATATTTAACTAGTTGTGTCCTGCGGCACCACATGCATGTGGATTATCGCACCAAAATATATCCCATGTCTTTTCTCAAGGTCTAATCTACCCCTATACCAAATGTTTTAAAAATCGTTTAAAGGTTTTAGGCGTGAAAACGTAACATTCAGCCAGACAGACAGACAGAGCGTTATAAGCGTCGGATAGCTTAGTGATTAAGGAGTCGGCCTTACGATCAAGAGGTCCCGGGTTCGAATCCTGGCCATTACACTACTGACGTGAACCCACTCCTAGCACAAGCAATTTAGCTTAGTTGGAGGGGTTAGAGGGAATACTGGTAACATCGGTTCTAATAGGTATTCTTTAAAAAAAAGTTATTTTCTAATTTTATAATATTAAGTATGAATAGTATGGTTTATGATCCTATGTGGTGAATTGTGGTTTAATGGCAGAGAGTTCTTGTTGTCCCAAGGTTCAAATTACCAGGTCAAGTAGATATTTCGGTAAGAAATTCTCGGTAGCATCACGAAGTCCAGATAATCTATACTTATCTGCCATTTTAGATTGAGGTGGTCATTGAAATTACTAATATTATTACTGTAGGTATGTACGTGACATGTCGGGACGGTGTCGCGTACGTGATCGAGTGCGTAACGATAACATGGACAGTAGTAGTGGTCATGTGCGTCAGAAAACTCAGAAATGCGCCAATGACATAGTAATTTAGTGTGTATGTTACAATGGGTATTACGAAAATATCGAAACGTCGAAAAAGAATATTTGATGGTGTTTTCAAATAAGGTCGTACGGGTCTTTTTGTGATAAGGTCGAAACTTAGAGGTCCTACGAGTACGTAACCGAAAAAACAGACAAGCATTGCAAATATCCCAATTATCAACGACATAATCTTAGCATTACATCCGAGATATTCACCTCGTTTACTCCACCTACTTTTAATTTGACGTAAAGGCTTTCATAGGAGTAACTACCATTTTACCTCCACAACCTCAAAGGAAAACCAGTGACCAGTCACTTGGTTAATTTGGCACCAAATTCGTAGCGGGCCCTGCATCACAGATTTCTTATAGTACATCTACCATTGATATATTATAAACTATAGACATGTTGGTCACACTCGAAAATGTCAACAAAAAAATGATGACCAAATGGTCATCATTTATTAGCGATCAGGAGACGCGACAGCGCGCTACGGACAAATAGAATAAATAATGTGTTTAATGATAAATTAGTAATAATAATTTTTGATATAAATTATAATAACATACATACATATAAATTAATAATATTGACGCAATAATAGTAACTAGCAATTTTTTTATACTTAGTTCTTGCGCCATTTTTGACAGCCGCACTATTCCTGAATGACGTATCTATAAAAATACTAGCTGTCCCGGTGAACTTCATACCGCCAATTTTTTCCTGCCCTCGTGGCATCAGATCCCGTTCCCGCTGTACCATTTAGGGGGATGAAAAATAGATGTTGGCCGATTCTCAGACTTACTCAATATGCTCACAAAATTTCATGAGAATCGGTCAAGCCGTTTCGGAGGAGTACGGGAACGAACATTGTGACTCGAGAATTTTATTATAAGATAACACATCATTGACACTTACCCATTGTAATTATCTCGATGTGCACCAGTCTAAAAGTTCAGAAGATATTAGTCAGGCTCCATACTACTCAGAAGATATTAGGCAAGCAACATTGTTTTGTTAGCTCCAATAATTGTTATCCAACAACAAACAGGAAAACACTCAGTAGGTAATCTTCTCATTTAAACAAACAGAACAAAACAGAATGAGTATCAAACAACTCTGTCGCTCCCGCTGTCGACGTTTGGCGAACCTTTACAGTATAAGTCTCGGTAAGCTCCTTACCGGGAACCGGTCCCAATCGAGCGGCATTTATTATTTTATTAAGCTTTTTAATGTTTACGAACACAGTTCAGGTACATCGTCCACTTAAGAGTAAGATATTATATGCGGCAATTTATATCTCCCGAAAAATTAACAACCAATCTGTAGTTTGTAGAAGCTAGATTCCCTTGCAGTGTCAAATTTAGTCACGAGATTATCTTTTTTAAAAAGGTCCTACTAAATAACAAAAATAAAAATGGGGCTATGTTGACTCGATTTCCGTGCCTTGCAATTGAGATTTTTTATTTCTTTTAACTCTGAAGCTTATAGATTTTTTTTAGAAGGTCCTCCTAATAACAAAAATAATTTTCTTTCGGTTTATGATTGGCAAATGGGTACCGCCTGCTATGAAACTTATTTCGGTCTTTTCAGTGGCAGTCGGGTTTTTTATTTTTTAATCATTTGTTTTATTTTACACTTTTTAGTTATGATATGACATGTATATCTTTTTGTAATTTACATATCGTTTATACTTGAAATAAAAACTTAAATCAATAAGTAAGAACATTAGCGAGAATGATTGTTTTGTTAAACAACTTTAAATCGATATATATCCGAAAATATTATTCAAAATGAAAAATGATAAAAGGAACCTGAAGATGATTTTAAAATACCTATTCAACGACACCCCACTTGATATAGTTCATCGACTTTTATTTTTTTCATTTTGACAATATGGCGTCTGGTTGTCGCTGTGGTGGATTTTGATTACTTTCATAACTTTAGTGACACTCGCAAGGTTAAGACGAATCGATTGACGTATGAATTATCAAAATAGGCCCATGCATTTGGTCTCTAGAACGCCACATAGAAACAAACATACATACATACATACATACATACATACATACATAGACTGATAAACACATTACCCTCCTTTGCGTCGCGCAGTCGGGTAAAAATGGAGCTACGTTTACCCGATTTACGTGCCTTGCAAATTGTGCTTTTCTCATTTCTTTTGACTCAGAAGCTATAAAAATGTTTGCCAGATAAGAGAGTTAAAAGTATTCACCCACTTTTACGTTCACAACAGTACATATTAGTAAGTCCTTATATTTCTAAAGTTACTAATGTACAGTGTGAAAGAAGAAAATTATATAAAAAGAGGAAAAAGATCCTACCAATTTAGAAATCGCAGGAGAAGCAGCATACCTGCTAGGGAAGCACTTAAAAGTGATTGTAAATAAGATGGCGGTATGTAGTCGCTATAATTAACAAACACTAACTATATTTTCTCTACAGGTCTTATCGCTTACTTTCTATAGCTTTAGTTGGAAGGCGATCTTTAATATTGACGAATCGAGCATTAAAACAATGAATAATAACGAGAGACGGACGACTTTATTGCGAGAAGTCTCGCCGTCATTAATTCAACAGTTCTGTTTTTGTAGCTGAAATGTGACAAATTCCACCGCATGAGAACCATAATTGCCATTATTTTACTTACTTTGTATGAAAGAAGGATAATTATGAGGCTGTATTAATATCTTCGGGGTCCAAGTTCAATGCAAACACCCATGTTCATGCAATCAAATATTTGCATTGAGCGGGGATCGAACCCGCGCCTCCTGGGTAGAGTTACTTTTGCATTTATAATATTAGTATGGATGTACTCAGTACTAATACTACAAGTTTATCTCATAGGGACACAAAAGACTTCAGTATTCGATAATGATCTGTTGGAAAAAAAAACCTACTTATCTACGTTTTCAGTAAGTTATTGAACCTTCAGAATCCTTACTTCCATACTAATATTATAAATGCGAAAGTAACTCTGTCTGTCTATCTGTTTGTCTGTCTGTACATTACGCTTTCACGCCAATTTGGTATACGGGAAGATTAGACCATGAGAAAGGACATAGGCTATGTTTGGTCGCGATAACCGACATCCACGCGGGCGGAGTCGCGGGCAAATGCTAGTAATATTATAAATGCGAAAGTAACTCTGTCTGTCTGTCTGTATGTTACGCTTTCACGTCAATCACGTCTAACCACTGAACTGATTTTGATGAAAATTTTATAGGGGTAGATTAGACCATGAGAAAGGACATAGGCTATGTTCGGTCGCGATAACCGACATCAACACGGTCGAAGCCGCGGGCAGTAGCTAGTCACTCATAAGTAGTTTAATTTGTTTACAACTAGATGGTGAGACTTACGACTTACGAGAGATTTATTTTGAAATCACACGTTTTTAAAACTTTTTAAAGATTTTACTGAATCGGATTCTGTAAGGTATCTCAACGCATTCTGGATAGTTTAATTTATTATCCGTGTATGCATTGATTGAATGTAGATGCATACTCCTAGTCCACCTTTTTTAAATTGTGGAAGTCCCCACATATAGTTACTCTCCTACCGAAGCCAGGGGGTGGTTATATATCGGACTCGAACCGACTAAAACCGCACTCCAGTCGTACACTAGTCAACTATCAAAGATATACAATAACAATAACGGGAATTAACGCGATCATGGTATAGGTACATACGTACCTTTGATTTGCCTGACGTTTCGACCAGGTTATACCGGCCGTGGTCACAGGTCGAAACGTCAGGCAAATCAAAGGTACGTACCTATACCATGATCGCGTTAATTCCTGTTATTGTTATTTGTATATCATGAAACGCGAGAGTTTTAAAGTTAGTTTAACTATCAAGGATGTTTTGTATCAAGCATAGATGTATCCAATGATTAATTGCGGTATTGCAGGTGCCTACATAGTACACATCCGCTATAGAGAATCTCACGGCTACTATTGTCGGCATTCACGGGAAGTGACTAAATGTATATACTGATCCTTGAAAGACGTTCACTATTAAAGTAAATAAGTACCTATCAAAACATGGTACTTCGACAGCCTCTGTGGCGTGGCGGTAGTACACGCGACTGCTACGCAGGAGGCGCGGAATCGATCCCGGCTTAGTGCAAATATTTGTATGCATGAATATGGCTATTTGCATTGGTCTGGGTGTTTCTGTGTATTATTTAAGTATGTTTATTCGCAGTCTGTATGGTACGCTTTCACACCTAAACCACTAGACTGATTTTGATGAACCTTGGTAGAGGGGTTGATGAGACCTTGAGAAAGGACATAGGCTATCATTTGGTCGCGATAACCGACATCCACGCGGGCGGAGCCGCGGGCAAAAGCTAGTGAATTATAATTTACATATTATATTATTATTCTTTTAATTCCATTGAGTAAAATGTGTTAACCCAGTTTAGTTGGATCCGTATTTTATTACAGTCAAAGACACTTTAAGAACACTCAGTTATTTTCTTAGGTACCACATTCTAATATTGTTTAATCTCAATATGTGTCTTGTAAAAAAATCTAACTGGCTTTCTTCTTAATATTGCATCTATTTCACTTTACCATCTGTAAGTATTCCATAAAAATTGTAAAATAATCTAAAATTTTCACAATAAGCACAAAAATAGCAATTATACGCTAATTAAAGTCCATAGAACAAAAAAAAAATGGTCTATAGACTTACAAAAAGCCAATCATGAACCGCTATAAAACAATGAAACAATTATTGTCGTCTGTCCCCCGACCCCGGGAACAGGGGTCCGTAATAAAAAAGAGCAATCCCCGGGGATCCCTGATAAAAGATTTTGGCGCGAGGGGAAGTCGGGATTAAATGTGTGATACTTTGTCTTTTTAAACGGTCTTTTTTTCCTAAATAAGATATAAAGGGGATGTTATGAAAATTTAAGATGGTATTTCCGATGGAAATGTTTTTACACGTTGAATTTTTTTTTTGGATGTTATAGATTTTTGTGGGAGAGAGACGCTTTTGAATCTAAACGCGTTGTAGGATTAGATGTTTATGAATAATAGATTAGGTTACGTGCATTTACGTTATAGTGTGACCTATAAATAATAACAAGGTTCCATATATAGTACCGACATAGTTGACAGTATCGATCAACTGTAGTGACAACTGCAAACACCACTGTAACCATGGAGGGGACAGGAAATAAAAGGCGAATAAGTTTCTAGTACAATTTTATTCCCCGGCCCTCACTTAGGATCTCAGGGGTGGGTAATATCAAAGTGTCAGTGCTATTCCGCTGCTGCCAGAGAACTGGCTGGTCACTTAACTAGGCGTTATGCTGTTGTAGAGGTCTGGCACGCCCCAGGTGCCCCGCACTCGGCTCGTAGCAGCAACAAAACGATAGTTTTTTTTTATCGTGCGGTAAATCCCCACGGATACCACCCCCACGGAGCCAGTGGAGGTGGTTATGTCGGACTCGAACCGACTAAAACGCACGCCGTCTTGGGTCCTTGGTTGCCGGAGGTGAGATTGCCAAAAGCATATCTCTCGCACCCTCGCAGACCCAGGACCATATCTTTCGAGATGGCCCCCTTCGGGTTGTGGGGACCACAGGGTCCCCATTTAGCCCCGGTTACGGGGAGGCGCACTTCGCGCCGCCGCCGCGGCCTGCTTCTGCTAGGGTAACAAAACGATAGGTGGGAAGTGGCACCACATCATATTATAGTATTAAATTTGATAAGCAGTTAATACTTATTTCCAGTGGTAGACTGTAATATGACAATTTATTGATTGGTATTTATTAAAAAATAACTTAATACATAGTGTAACGAATGTATCCTCAATCATTGTTTATAAAACTCCTATAATATATTCTACAAATAAACACTTAAGCACCTCATTACACCGACTTAATCGTAACAATTCCTCCACTCACCAGCTACTTACCAACAATTGATAAATTAACAAGATTGTACCATTCTTTGTCATCTCCCCTCGAGTTTTCCCGCGAAATATAAAAAGTGATAGGACAGGGGAACTAGCAGGGGAACAAGCTTACTTGCCCCGAGCGTACCAAGATGTGACAGATTAGCCGGTAATTCCTTCTAAATTGATATCTCAAGAGATCTGCGCCTTTTTTTCCCTGACTTCCCCTATTTTGTCGTTTTATCAAAGTTTGAGAGATTGCCAGTCATCGCTCTGTTCATTGCTGGAAATTTTTGACAGAAATTGGTTGTAAAAGTATGACTTTATTTTTTATTTAGTTCTTTTTATAAGTATAACTTTTTACAAATGATTTAATTTTTCACGGAATTCAGTGATTTTACGGAAAATATCAAAGTTCAATCTTTCGTTTTTTTTTTAGTGCGATAATCCCCTCGGTTACCCCCTCTGCCGGAGCCTGAAGGGGAGGTTATGTCGGACTCGAACCGACTAAACCCCACGCTTGCTTACATTGAAATTGTGTTGGAGTAGACTGAAACCGAGGAGGATACTGTTAATAATTTTATGAAATGCTTATAAAGTTTCATATCAAATGTTATCATTGGCATTCGCCACCAGGTTTGCCCTGCAGAAGGGCGACTATTGAACCTTCGACAGTACAAGCTCTAAGTAAAATAACAGTTAACTTCTAAGCGTCGGTAGTTCAGTGATTAAGGAGCCGGTCTTACGATCGAGAGGTCCCGTATTCAATTCTCGCCAATACGTTACTGACGTGAACCCAATACCAACACGAGCAATTTAGCTTAGCCTGACAGATAAACGATAAAATAAAAAGTATACAAACAAGGCTTGTAAAATATTTAGCTAATAAACAAGACAAATTATTGTGCAACAAAGAGTACGAAAAGCTATATCCTATATGTACGATTCTTCCAGTAGATAAGAAAATTGAATATTTATTAGGTATAGAACACTATTATAATGATGAATACAAAATTATATTACAAAATATATATAATACAAGGAGTGTAACACAAAATAAATTTAGTAAACCTAGAGTAATAAATTACTATGGTGAAAGGATGTCTTCATACCTGGTCCCACATATATATAATAAAATTAACTTGTTACGACAATCACCCAAATTAAGTTTATATAAATTGAAGACTGAACTAAAGGCTTTTCTGTTAGACGATGCAGGATGTACATAATTAAATTAATCTATAGGTATCTAAATATTGTGTATTGAGATTAAGATACAAACGTGTACAGAGCGCTTCTCGCCAACAAGCGTAATAGCTTGGCGGGTATTTAGAAGTAATAATTAAGTTTGTGAAATTCTTGTTAAATAAATAAAAAAAAAAAAAAAAAAAAAACGAGAATATGTTATATAGAGAATATATATTAGTAATTTCTGTTACTCATATTCTTAAAAAAAAACTTTGTACCACCGCGTGGTTGCCGGCAGAATAGAATTTGGGCCACCCCATCTCTTACCAGGCGGTGTCGTACAAGGTGACTAAGGGATAGGGCTGTTTAACAACAGACAGATATATACAGCCGAGACTCAGCCTCAGATGAATGGCTCGAGTCGACAATAGTGCCCGGAATACAGCAATAGGCTCACCTCCTATTACGTGGGACCAAATACAATGATGTGGGTTTTAAGTCACCTCTGCCTAACCTTCCAGGGATAAGACGTATGTATGATTGTACCACTGAAGTAGGTTCTCCTGCCAAGCAGTTTTTCTCCTACCAACACTATTACCTTGAAATTTTTGAACCGGCAACCTCATAATTGCAAGTGTAACGCCTCACCCATTATGCCATTGCAAAGTTGCTGAGTTAGAATCGTGATAGGTCACCAGAACAACCCCGAGCATTGCTACCTGTGAGTGAAGGTGCTTACGTCACCAATAATTGCGAATCATCAGCATTTGTCGTAGATATTGAGACGATTGCGTAACGATCATCAGACGTTAGTGTCATGTCTGTGGCAACGTGTTGTGAGTTAAATATGGTTTGTTCGGCTTGGGGCTTTTGGATTAAATCAGGCTACTTATTAGCCAACTTTAATTCAAAAGCCCCAAGATGAAATAACTACAGCATGTGGTCTATTACTGTCCATTTCACTCTTTTCTAGTACGTACGCGTACCTTAAATGGTTTCATATAATCTTTTATGCCACACATTAAATAGGATCGATGGGCATAAAAGTTCTTTTTTTATATGTTATTTTTTTTTTACCTACCAAAATAAGTATGTGAAAGTAGTTCAGAGTATTTTAAAAAGTTGTGGACGTTTTCCTGTTAATGTAGATATAGGTTAGGGTCCTTTACAGTTTCGTCATATTCACTCGATAATAAATAGTACTATACGAATTGGTGATTTAAGAATGTTTATCTGTATTTTACAACCCATATCATTAGCTAAACTGCTCTTAGTTTGGGCCTTAATGACGCTGTAGGTGTAATATTGTGTTGTAAATTATAAATAAAACATACAACTTGTAATATTGACATTATTAAATTATTCACACTGTTAATGACTTTGATTACTCAAGACGTCTAATTCAACAGTGTGTTTATACCACAGACCAAATAAGAATAAACCTATAGTAGCAGTAGAAGCATGTTAACATTCACTTGTACAATATTTACGCAATTCCGTTTACCCAGTGTAACTTGGTCTGTCCAATTTTTACTACTTTTTCTGGATTTTAACACTTCGAAGATGCGCCGGAGTTCAAGTTATAGTGGAGATCGCTTTGTTTTATATGTGTGTGTAGTTTCGCTCTGTTTAGTATGTAGGCTGATGGATCCTTTGAATCGTTGTAATACATCATTTTGTATTGTAATTAGAGTTAATTTTTACTAGCTATTACATGTGACTTCACGCGCATGAAATAAGTTCCTACTGTTCCCGTTTTTGAGGCTCATAAGAACCTAGTACCACGGCATATACTAGTACTTCCAGGAAAAGTCATCATCATCTACATAAAGACGTTAGTCCTGATTGCATCCGAGGCCACGGTGCCCTCGGAGCTCAGGCTCCGCTTTCCGGCTCTTCCTCCTCCACTTCGCACGATCTTGGGTGTCCAAAAACTTCCAGAAAATAAGTATTCTATGTGTTATTCTAGACTATAGTCTTTCTGTGTGTGAAATTTCATCAAAATTCGTTTCGTCGATTTTGCGGGAAAGAGTAATAAACTACCATACATACATTAATATATAAAAAAAAACATATTTATAATGTTATCTAGTCATATGTATCATAGTAAATGTATCATAGTAACTACATATATTAATAAACATATTTTGTATATTTATGAGCTTATTAAGTTTTCATTTGATAATTCTATTTTTATATAGCATATTATATATAATTATGTAATAATATAAACTTGAGACTTGTTTTTGTTTACACTGAAGTAAAAATTAAATAATCGGGATAAGTCTAGTATTATTAATACAATATTATCATATTATTAACTAAACCTTCTTCTTGCGGCAACCGCCCAGCTATGTGGGTAACAAATGCCTGGCAATGGTGCCCCCACCGGGTCCAGGTAGAAGGGGTAGGCCCAAGAAGTGCTGGCTTGGCGTCGTGGAGGGTGACATGCGTGAAAACGGTCTCACTACCTTGGACGCCCAAGATCGTGCGAAGTGGAGGAGGAAGAGCCGGAAAGCGGACCTTTAGCACCGAGGGCACCGTGGCCTCGGATGCAATCAGGTCTAACGTCTTTATGTGGATGATGATGATCGTATTATTAACTAACGATGCGCTGCAGCTTCTTGTCTGAGTAGTCACTATAAATAATGTGTTAGTCAGACTGCTATAGGACTTTTCAGGCAAGGCTGATTTAAATATAACCTGAAAACCTACAACCACTTTCTTATTATCTATTTTTTTATTTATTTATTTTATTTTAACAAAAATAATTAACCGTTCTTGGATGTTGACTTATTCCGATTTCACTGTAGGTACAGTATAGGTAATATAAATTATTTTCTTCGAAATAGGTGTAAGTACTTATGAAAGGTTCAATAACTCTAAAACTTGTTACAGGAAGTGTATCCATACTAATACCTATTATAAATTTATAATATTAGTATGGATATACTTCCCGTGAGAAAGTTAATCTGTCTGTATGTTACGCTTTCACGCCTAAACCATTGAAAGGATTTTGATGTAATTTGGTATAGGGATAGATTAGACCATGAGAAAGGACATAGGCTATGTTTGGTCGTGATAACCAACCTCCATGCGGGTGGAGCCGCGGGTACAACTAGTTTAGTATAGAAGTACATGGCGGGCTGTTCTCTCTACCAACCCTGGAGGGAACAAGCATATATGATGTACCTATATCTTCATAATCATTAGTCCATACGCATCCTATCGTTCTATCAGCCACGTTATACAGCATCACCGTACAGATTGCATCTCATGCGCCTACGCATAGATAAGTTTATGATGACTGCAGGCTAGACTACACTTGCGCTGTCGCAATTAGCATATGTATGCCTGTCAACTGTTGAAGTGAAACAAAAAAAACGCGCTTTTGCGGTTTCAATTTGATTAAATACATGTACTAGATTTGATTGAATGGGAAAATTCTTTGTTTACCTATATAGAACACGTCAATTTGACTTCACCTCGCCTGATGGTAAGCTGAAGGCAAGCTCTCAGGAAAGAGAGTCACCGGTACAGACACGGTATAACGGTGTCACTCGGCTTAACGGCCTCATCAGATGCTTTTTCACGACCCGCTTATAACACCCGGGACTGTAGGAAGAAGGAAACGCGTGAGCTGATGTGAAGCCCACTAAGATCTTTGGCGACGGACCAATTTAACCCCCCTCCCCTAAGAATCGGGATAACAGCCGAAAACCCTCCTAATACGCGGAATAGCAACCGAACCACCCCCTAGCCGAGGCCGCATTGTAGCCGTAGGTCTGATGGCTGTCCTGGGACTTACTTCCGAGGGCTTACCCGGGGCTCCCATAGACTGCGGCCTCCCATAGACTCCCGACCTGCGGGGACGAACCAATCTCACCTGCAAATTGATACTCCTCCTGATCAATGATCGAGGCTCTGGTGCGAGTATTCCTCTTTTGGTTGGGTGGTTAGACGGTGGTCGCTCCCATAAAAGTCGTATAACTCTTCGAGGTCAAAACTTTGGATGAAATCATAAACAATGTTGATGAAAATAAATATTCTAGGATCTAGTTAACACTGTTTAGAAAACACAACGTTAAAATTAATTTAACTAGCTTATTTCATGGGTTCTAGAATGCGGATAAACTTACTTAGATACTTTTTGTAGAAACAGTCACACTAATGAAAATATATTCCACTAGCTTTTGCCCACGGCTCCGCCCGCGTGGATGTCGGTTATCGCGACCAAACATAGCCTATGTCCTTTCTCACGGTCTAATCTACCCCTATACCAAATTTCATCAAAATCAGTTCAGTGCTTTAGGTGTGAAAGCGTAACATACAGACAGACAGACAGAGTTACTTTCGCATTTATAATATTAGTATGGATATTCCGTGCATACGAGGCGAGGTGAAGTCAAATTGACGTGTCCTATATAAAAAAATAAAAAAACATTTTTTTACACAAAATGGGAATCAAACTCGTAACCTTTGATTCACCTAACAGTCAAACGCTCTACCGCTACACCACAGAGAACGATGATAATGATTGTCATTGCTAACTGTATCAACAGAACAATATATAAAATAACATCCAGTTAATAACCGATTCCAAAAAAGGAGGAGGTTATTTATCAATCCAATTTCTGGTTCAAGTCATTTAAGAATTACAAAAATATGTTGGCACCTGTCACGCTGAAGGCATCCTCAAGTCCAAAACTGACAGCTTAATGTACTTCCCAGTGAACATGATTGATCATTATCAGTGATACTATCAAAAGATCCTGGCTCCACTCGTGTTTTAAGATTCGTATCTCGTGTGAGAATATAGTGAAAGTAGACTGGGCAAAAAGTCGTGTGGTTAGCGACTTGGTGTTACCAGTGATAGAAATATTTGAAAATAATTAAGTTACGTTGTGACAGTATACATTCATATATGTAGGGAGCATTTATTTAGCACAGGAACTTTTTCATATACATACGATCACGCCTTTATCCCTGGAGGGTAGGCGGAGGTGAAATTAATACCCATATTTCACCAATCATTGTATTTGGTCCCACGTAATAGGGTGTAAGCCTATGACACTATTATCGACTCGAGTCATGCATCTGAGGCTGAGTCTGGGCTGTAGATATCTGTCTGATGTTAAACAGCCCTATCCCTTAGTCGCCTCGTACGACACCGCATAGGAAGAGATGGGGTAGCCCGAATTCTACTCTGCCGGTAACTACGCGGCTTTTGTTAATTAGGTTACATTGTGGTATTATACATACATATATGTTCAGTCACGCCTCTTTCGCATTGGGGTAGGCAGAGACTGCATGTTTCCATTTGCTACGCTCCTGGCATTCATTTCCGTCAAATTTTGCAGTTAGGTTCTTTTTAAATAAAGAGTGGGCGCATGTCGCTAGTGTGCTGGTCAGGATTAGAGCTCAATACCTCTCGATTATAAGTCCTACTTGGAAGCTCAGTGGTGCAGCGGTTGGAAACGTGACTGCAGTCCATTAGTGCATAACATCCCAGTTTTAATTCTCGTGCTAAGCAAACTATTAATTATTCTCTTTAGCTGCACTAAAATATCGAAATTCAGCCGCCCAACCTGGAAGATGTGGAATCCGGGCTCCGAGGTCCGTGGTTCGAGGAATGGTAGATCCAAATATCCCATTGTAATAGTATGGTAATTAAAGAAATAGGAAAAAATGTGTCTGCAAATATATCTCTGCCTTACCCTGCAAGGTAACCTAACCGTAAGTAATAGTAAGTATACTGAATCGCACCTCAATTTTAATCCGAAAGCGTCTATATTGACAGCGATACATTAATATTGGTATTCCGATATATTACATTCAATTCACCATTCAATTCTTCAAGTAATTCATCAATATCTGACATTGAATTTAAACCGAGAAACTCATCGACACCTAAACTTGTTGTCTTATACAAATTTCTCTTGAATTAAAAATAAATAAATTATACAGTGTTGCCAGTCTCAAAGTAATTATGTTTACTTCTTCAGTGGTGCGCGGAAGTATTTGAAAGTACGATTGCTCGTGTCTTGGCTGGTGATTTGAAGATGTGGTGCGCATAATGATGGCTAAATTAATGTGTCTACCTATTTGGAAGCTCGTCTGTCAAGAGGTCACTATTTAGGTGTGGTGTAAGTTATAAGTTTGGAACTGTAGAATGTTGTTTGTTTTTGTACGTTGCTCTGCGTTTTGTTTTTGGGAAAAGTATCCGTCTAATTGGGGCTAGTGGACGATACCCCCGTGGCCGAGGCCCCCGAAACATGTTGTAACATTTGTAGGATAATTATTAGTTAATAAGGCAGAACAATAATTATTCTATCTCTTAAAATTTAACATAATAACCTTAAGATGACACCCTTGTGCCTGACCTGGTAAGGGGACTTACCTAAATAATAAATAGGTACTCTTCCAGAGTGTTTCAAATTGTCGTCATCATCAGCCTTGTATCTAAACCCCATTGGAACTATTCTTTGGGACCATGTCCATCTGCTTGAGTGAAAAAATATTACATGCTTAACCAATAACCAAACCAACCGACTCCATCATCTACATTAAACTAGCTGTGAACCTATGAAACAGACTTACGTTAGCTATCTGATTTAAGTTTAATTTAATTATTTAAAGCCAAAGCCACTTGCACTGGAAAAGGCAGACCCTAGATTCCGTGGCAAGAACTTCGAATGCGACGGGGATAAACACTCTTTCTCTCTCTCTCTAACTTATGAGCTACGCTTTTGTCGGTGGAGTAATCGGCACTCTTCTCTCTGCTCCGCCAATCCTTTCACCTCCTGATACGATGTGACTTGTATCTTTTCCTTTATCTGTGTCATAAATGTTCCTCTTGGCCTACCTCTTCGTCTCTTTCCTTATACCTTCCCCTCTATGATGTTTTTTAAGAACAATTCATGTCTTATCAGGTGGCCAATCATCTTTCCTCTTCGGTTCTCGATTATTCTGAATAAAGACCTTCCCTCTTACACCCTATTTAGTACTCCTTCATTCGTCATCCTTTCTGTCCAGATTATCCTTTCCATCCTTCTCCATCACCACACAAACACTAGCTGGTAAAATTGAAGATAGAAGCAGTATCCAAAATCGCTATACACTCCTAACTTAAACTCCAATTCGAAGTCACGACATGGATGTCATGATAGCGTACATGGGCGCTCAACTTTTACTGACCCGCGGCCGCACCCGTGTCATCTGCGGCCCACGTCTGTGCGTGACGCAATAGAAACACGAACAAGTGTAGCATGTGTAGTTCATAGGTGAAATAGCAGGTATGATGAAAGAAGGTCTTGGGTTCCGTAGAAGCAAGTTGCTGGAAAATAATATTTCTTCTTCATCTTAGTGTTGATCCCAGTCGCATCCGAAGCTTGGAGTCTGGGGTCCGCTATACCAGTCTAAATGCGGATTTGGCTAAACTTCGATATTTTCTGTGAAGCGATTGCCATCTGACCTCCACAACCCAAAGGCGATATCGAAGCATTGTAGCTGGACTAGTTGTTGGACTTTTGAGGGCTCCAACTACCCGTACCGACTGTTCGTATGGCAACCGGGACCGACGGCTTAACGTGCTCTCCGAGGCACGACCAGACTAATACAAATACCCATATTCATGCATACAAATATTTGCATTGAGCGGGGATCAAACCCGCGCCTCCTGCGTAACGTGTAAATATAATATATATTATACAATAATTATAACGGAAATTAACGCCATCATGGTATAGGTTACCTTTGATTTGCCTGACGTTTCGAACAGGCCGGTGTAGGCCGTGGTCACAGGCTGACTGGCTCAGGCAGTAGTAGGTTCGCTAATGTTATTTTTAAGCTTTTATCGCGTGAAGTCCCGAACTTGCATAAAATAACAAAAAGTAGTAGGTTCTTCATCTACCCGCACATTCTCGATATTTTTTTTATTTTCGCCATGTACCGTCACATGTAGGTATAGGTATTATGGAACGCGAGAGTTTTAAAAGTTAGTGCTGGAAAATAAGCTTTAGATTAAAGTTTCAGGGTGTTTTCGTGGGGATCTCTATCTAATTGTAGAGGTTGTAATCATGGGTAGACTAAACAAACATGAACTGCCACAAGTGAGTCAAGTGAGCAAAATGCTGGCCATTGTGGAGTAGAATAATGAATATATAGAATTGACACGTATTTCTAGAAGAGCTGAGCTATTCACGGAAAAATATTTCAGGGATTTTCAGAGATTAAGATATTTTTTAAAGAGGCCATCGCGAATCGGCAAACGGAAGGTGTAAGCCGGGAGATACATTAATATATATTTTGGGAGAAACATATGTCCCAAAAAAATAGCCAAAATAATGCTGTCCACTGCTAGATATTGATTTAGGAGTGAACATTATTTAGGCAATTGTTTTAAAGAAATATTGCTATTTTGTGAAGAATGAGGTAACTTTTTTCTTCTTTCTTTGATTGTACATCGTGTATTCATCAATATTTTTATTCAAGTACCTACTCTTAAACCTCAACGACCGTTAGTAATAATTTTTATTCCTTAAAATAAAATGTGTTCCAATTGCCTACCACATATTTTTGGAGGTGACGAATCGCACACAAATAAATGAACTTAGGCCGAATCGACTACAGAAAAGCAATATAATATATTTAAAGGAGCTGATTCGCACGTTTTGTGCGAGTTCAATTCGTGCGAATCGTCCAATGAGCCGTAATAATACACATTATTCAAAGTACCACAACGTTATCACGCCAAACTGATATTTCCCAAACATAGAATAAATTAATTGAATCCAACTCATCGAGGTGCATGTGTTTGACACTTGACATGGCGCCCGGAGCGTTCCAGCGGGCAACGTGTGTCACTGTCGACGAATTAAATCTGCATATATTTAGTTTGAAGTTACCCTTATGGTGCATCAATAGATAGGTGCGAGTGCTGTGAATGAGTCCCAGGTTCCAATGTAGAGTTGGGCAATCTTTTGCTTGATTTAGTTGGAGCCCTAAAAAATTAAATGGTACACTTATTGGTGTTGATTGGTTTCCTTGCCGAAAGTGACTGCTAGAACCTCGTCTGTTTTACCAAGTGCAGCCATTAGCAAGTAAGGTTGACTTGTGCGGTAAAAGAGTTTTAATCACTACATAGTATAAAACAAAGTCGCTTTCCGCGGCTGTCCGTCCCTATATATGCTTATATCTTTAAAACTACGCTACGGATTTCGATGCGGTTTTTTTAATATAGAGTTATTCAAGAGGAAGATTTTGGAAAAAGTCCACCCATCTATACACTCAAGTCTGTAAATCCCCGAAGGGGTAGGCAGAGGTGTATTAGCATCCACGTTTCACCAGATAAGATTTTCGGTCCCACGACGTAATAGGGGGCGAGCCTATTGTCGTCTAGCGGGCCTCAGAAAGAGCTGGGGTGGTCCTGTTCTACTCCACCGGGCATCAACACGGCAAAACAATTTATTTGAAGAAAACTTTTTATAGATATGTATATCAGATCACAATGAATCAGAACCTACTTCTAAGGAAGTGCTTGAATCCCACAATTAGAAGAAAAGAAAAGAAAATGAATATTATTTCAGTGCAACACAAACAGACATAACCTACACTACTATATACCTACGTCACGCCACACAATAGCATCAAGTTCACACACTAAACTCAATCCTTACTCTTAAGACAGATAATCCAGCGATTTGTCACAGCCCTCGTAAACTCAGTTTATCGAACCACTTTAATTAAACTTTCCAGGAACATCCCACACATTCTCCAATTTCACACGCTATTTTTACAACCAATAAACTTCATCGAGAATACCAGAAGTCAGTACCAAAATAAAGACATCGGCCATCTAACCTATAATTCTTATCCCGAACCGCTATAAAGTCAAACTTTTTAATGTACACGGGAACGCTACGACACGTAAACGACTTTTGTACGAGTCTACGAAAAACATTGTCAATCGTAGAAGTTGTGAAATTTCATGTAAAAATATTTTTTAAATCCAAAATTCGAATGTCTTAAATTTGACATGTAATTAATGAACAGTATTGTTTAAATATTTTGTTCTTATTACCTATTTAATATCCATATACCCAGTATCATTTTTTCTTGCAGTTAGGAGGTGAAATGATGTTGCTACCATAAAAATAAGATAACCAAATCATTACAGGAAGAGGAGAAGAAGCGCCGTCCCGTGCTTCAACGTACAAGTTTGACTTCAAATGTGAATGTCACCTGGTTAATAATGAAGATCGTATCGTAGCCGTGTCGTCAAATATCAAAAGCCCTATCGTTCATTAGCTCGTTACGACACTGTCATCTTCTTTACAATCTCTAATGACAAGTTGTATCGAGAGTCTTCTCAGAAGTTGACAGCAATGGCGACCCAGTCATAAAACTATAAAATTGCTTAATTGTGATCATAAAATCGGCAGGATTATTTATTATAACCGTTTCTCGATTATTAAACTACTCTATTTTGTATACTATAAGGTTTAATTTAGCTTGTTTAGGAGTTTATTGTTGGTTGTGAAAGCCTAGGTCGGCTCGTTAGCGCGACGTATCCTGCAGTTGGAGAGAGATTGGAGATCAGAGGTTAACGGAGTGTTTAATTGATATCAGATTGTTATTGATGGCGTTATATTCTGGCTTATGCTACTGGCCATGATTAAATGTAGTGTATTATGGTAGGACTTTTGATATTGGTAAAATGGGGGTTCGATAAAGACAGGTAACAAAGTTATGTTGTGGAGAGAAATAGGTAGATCTTTTATAAAGTTTAAAATATGTATGTACAACTACCTACTTCGAAAGAAGTAAGTATCAAAGGGTCATCATCGTAGGTAAACATGTACCATGTTAACAGTGGTGGCACTCAGCTTGACGGCCCCATCAGATGCCTTTTCACGCCTTTTCATGCCTTTTTACTCCCCCGAAAGTAAAACATCCTTTCCTTCATGTGTCCATTAGCAAAATAAATGTAGTAGTTGAGCTACAAATGAGGCATAGGCCTTGAAGATCTATTTGGAGTCATATGCTCAGTTAGCCAGTCTTTGTCCTGAAAAGTGTCTGTCAGATGGTTATTAACTTTTTCCGATTTACATTAATATAAAAAGTTTACTATAGTTAACAACCTTCAAAAAATTAAAAATTACTATACCTATTTTAAACTATTTATGGTTATTACTATTAGAGCTATTGGGATATTTAACATGTATTGTTTCGAGTGTCTTATATTTCGTTGCAACAGCAAACATCATGATCACGGTGCATCATGATCCTCTGCGATCATGGTGCTTACAATGGCGCCGTAATATCGGACACTCGAAACAATACATGGTAAATATAAAAATATCTCTAATAGTAATGTCAGTTATCATGAAAGTTTAAAAACCTATCCTTATGGTTATATTGTAAAGTAGTCTTCACACGTATAAGCCGTCTATATAACGCACAACACACGCTATATTGTCGACGCCACACGCGGCGGTGCGCGGCGCCTCAGTTGATCTCATGGTAATATTGGAATTCCTCACGATCGATAAATTGTTCGCCAACTTGCTAAAAACGTTGTTACTTTGTAGCTTTATTACTTTCGCTTGTGTTCAGTATATGCTATCGTTTAGATGGTTATAGACTTTAGTATTATAAAATTTCTATATTATAAAGACGGGTAAAAAGTTTCTATACTATTATATACCTAATTGAAAATTGGAAATGTTGGTTCGCGATGGACGCACAAACTACTGAACGTATTTTGATGCGGTTTTTTAATAGAAAGGTCTTGATCAGATTTAAAATCTTATGTTTGCTTGATTGCAATCAAACGTAAAATATAGGTTGCTATTGGTCGCGGTGGTCGCGCCATGGGATCAGTATTTCTGTGATCCCGGTACATTGGCATGAAGTACCAAGCTCACAGAAATTTTAAGGAACTTTATCATGTTCGCGGGAACAGGAGCAGTGTGTCCTAAACCTTTCTATTTCGAACTTAACGCGGACGAAGTCGCGGGCAAAAGCTAGTAGAGAAATAAAAGCCTTATAACTCAAATTTTAAGTGGGATAGCTTCAGATACAACCGGGCTTATAGCCAAAAGAATGATGATGATGGATTACGTAGATATAACTAAAGGGCTAGTAAGTATAGGGTGTCTCAATAAGAGTGCACTTTTTAATTTTAAAATTAAAGCAAGTATTTTATGACAGAGTTGATATTTTTATTGTATTTTAAAGAAGACATGTTCCGATTAAGTATGGAATAAAATATCCGGCATTTTCATGAAATTTTCCATGACTTTTGCACAGAGATGTGGCTGTATCTCACCGATGACGCGTTGGATTTTCGATTTGCGCTCAGGAATTATTTCGGGTTTATTCGCACAAACCCGAGATTTCACAAAACCCCAAAGAAAACAATTGCACGTTAAATCGCACGATCTTGGTGGCCAGTTGACATCAGAATTTCGTGAGATAATGTGTTCTGGAAATCGTTCTTGCAATAAATCGATTGTTTTGTAATGAGTTTTTACAATTGTAACGGGTTGTTCTTTCGAAAAGCGCTCCATTTTTAATAATCGGAATAAACTGAGGTGACAACTGTAAAATTTCAGAGTTACCACTTGCATGAAAAAAAAATCCAATTTTAAAAAGTGCACTCTTACTGGGACACCTTAAATAAGTACAGTAAGTAATTAAATATGTATATGAATCCTACTAATATAATAAACGCGAAAGTTTGTGAGTATGGATGGATGTATGTAGGGATGGATGTTTATTACTCTTTCACGTAAAAACTACTGAATGGATTTTCATGAAACTTTACAATAATATAGCTTATACATCAGAATAACATATATGCTATATATCATAACGCTACTACTCAAGGGAATGGGGCAGTGATCATTAAATTCGGCTGGCTTCGGCATATACGCAGAAGTGACAGTATGGTTTTTCTGTTGCTGTTTAGATAACTATATTATTGTATTAGAGGGTGCAGCGGGAACGGAATCGGACGCCACGCGGGTGGAAAATAATTGGCGGTACGCCCGTTCAGCTAGTACTTTATAATTACCGGATAATATTATGTAGATATTAAACAAAGGTAACACCACACTTGACGGTACTACGCAACGTCCAATTTATACATGATTAATGTATGTGATACGTTCGTTTGTCTTCTGTTACACGATAATTGGAGTATCATTACGCGCCAAGGCAACTGCGAGGTCGCCATTTGCAATTTGAACTTGGTACAAAAAGTGATTATAATATTTGCCGGTAATAACTTTTAAACTTGAATGTACTATAGCTTAATCTATTCTATTGTATAGCTTCTCAATTGGTAAGGTAATTTTATATATTTTATTATTCATATGTATCACTCATCCTTGGTTCTAAGTTGCTTAACAGAAATGGTATTTTAATTGACATATAACGGCTTATTAGGTTTTATTATTGGACCAGTTGGTTTTGGTATTATTAGTGAATGGTATGCATAACATAACGTTTTAGCACAGTTTAACGAACTGGCTATAACCACTGTGATATTTTTCTTTTCGTGCGGAAATCCCCACGGCTGCCTTATGTCGGACTCGAACCGACTAAAACCGCACGCCAACTGAGGGTCGTGGTGCTAGGCCTATTTTGTCTATTGTAAATAAATATTTAACTCATATATTTGCACTACTCGGGCATCAAGAAACAATCAAAGTAAGAAAGAAAGAAAAATGTTTTATTTATGCCATACAATTGTACCGAGTCATTTTTTTTTCCTAAATCATATATCTATTAATTAGATACTTAGATGACTAGATGTTCAGTCAAATCCGCAATTAGACTGGTAAAGTGGACTCCACACTTTAATTTGAAAGCTTCGCTGGCGACTGGGATTAACGCAAAGTTGAAGAAAAATAATAAGATAGGTAGGTACATACTTAAATGCTATGTACTTAAATATCTGAACTTTACCAGTTTTAAAAAGCTTCTAAATACATTAAACTCAACAAAAATTCAATCAAACAAAACAAAGGCTTACTTCAAAAGATAAACGCACGTACCGACAATTTATTTCCATACTCTGGACGTATGGGTGGGAATCCATCCAACTTAACAGATGAACCATAACCTCATACAAACAAACTGAAAATAGTAGCGACTACGGCGGTTGACAACGCATCATGCCCACCACTGTAAACAACGTTTATTAACGCGATCATAAAACGCTGCGTTTATCGGTGCAGTGTGGGTGGTCCCTTATGTTATGTGAACGGTGCTTGTGGCTTTAGGAGCAGCGGGTAGGTTGTTATTTTTTAACATGTTACTGGTAAAGAAAGTTCTTTGAAAATCATTTGGCGGTCCACAACTGTGCGTTTTTCGAGAAACTTTTTGCCTCGCACAACTAAACTGTGGAATGAACTGTCGCCAGCGGTATTTCCGAACCAATACAACCTTCAAAACGTCAGGAAAAGAGCGTACTCTCTATTGAAAGGTAGGCAACGCACTTGTGACTCCTCTGGTATTGCGGGTGTCCATGGGCGGCGGTGATCGCTTACCATCAGGCGATCCGTCTGCGCGTTTGCCTCCCTATTACATAAAAAAAAACATTCATCATCATTAAAAATCTGCTATAACTGAATGATTTTTTTATGGCATTTAAATATCATGCTAACTTTTAAGTTCGAAAAACATTGGAAAAAATGAAATGCTCAAGTGAGACTCGAACTCACGACCTTTCCCTTACAGGGGGACTGCTCTTCCAACTGAGTTATTGAGTCACAGGTGGCTCAATAGCTCAGTTGGAATCTGCTATAACCTCAAAATTTGTGATTTATATCGTGTACCTATTTTAAAGGTTCCATCAAGATCTTCATTTCTCATGCCAGCCCCATAATAAAGTAGGTAAGAAGATACTAGCCGGTATACCTATTGATTGACGAATGAGAGCTTTCAGTGTTGGCCTTACGGTATTCGGAGTGATTGATAGACAAAAGCCAAGATATACTAAATATAATAAAGGGAAATTTTGGAGGCAAAGTATCCACATAAACATAACATAAACTCACGCCTGTATTCCCCGAAGGGGTAGGCAGAGGTGCTAGCACCCACATTTCGACAGTTTATGTTAAGGTCCCAATGTAATAGGTGGCGAGCCTATTGCCATTAACCGGGCACTTATAAACCTGCGATAAATACACACATAACTTCGAAATGCATCGAAAAGTCATTGGTGTGTGCCATGGTAAACCTGGGATCGAACCAGTATCCACATCCATACTAATATTATAAATGTGAAAGTAACTCTGTCTGTCTATCTGTCTGTATGTTACGCTTTCACGCCTTAACTATTGAACCGATTTTGATGAAATTTGGTATAGGGGTAGAGTAGAGCTTAGGTAGAGTTGAAAGGACATAAGCTATGTTTGGTCGCGATAACCGACATCCACGTGGGCGGAGCCGCGGGCAAAAGCTAGTAATATATAATTTATCTTATAGCTGATTTTGGAGTACTTTGGAAGTCACGGCTCCTGGGTTAACAAATTGCAGGTGAATTTCGTTTGGCCCATACACCACCCCGAGGAAGGCCAGACCGTAAGGGATGGCCCAAGGTCAGCCGGGGTGCGAGGGATATGTCGAAAACAACCTCACCTCCGGCCTAGCACAACGACCCTCAGTCGGCGTGCGGTTTTAGTCGGTTCGAATCCGACATAACCTCCCTTCCGGCTCCGGCGGGGGAGGTATCCGTGGGGATTTCCGCACGAAAATAAAGGCCCATACACCACAACCAAACCTATTCAAAAGTGGGTGGTGTTATTATGTAAACAGTCGCTCCGATAGAGATGAGCCGATCATAAGGATTTATCGCTAGCTTTTAAATCAGAAAACCGCTATCTTCATAGCCTCATCTAGACAAGAAAATTCGACAACACGAGTGTTTAGATTTGATATTAAGGACGCAAATAACTCGCGTATGGCTATAAATTTATACACTGAGACATCTGTATCTACAGGAAATGGCTTATTTGTTGTGCAAACTCGCCCGTGTATTTAGGGGTACATGTTCTTTGATCAATTGGTTAAGGATAAGTTAACTATAGAAACTATGAATTTTCTCTTACGTTCGAATACTACTTAGGGAAAAAGAATCTTCTCGGGCGGGACACGAACCCGCCATCTTTCCCTTACAGGGGAAATGCCTTGAACAACTCGGCTACCGAGACACGCCTGATGTGATTCAAATTTCCCTTCTTATCCATCTTTAAGGTGACAGTGGAGTCATCTACCGATATTTTTACGAACTATCGGAACCAATGAATGATGTTACAATCATTTTTAAACATTGATTTTTGATAACTCCGTCCAAATAATACTTAATACTGTAAAATTCATTCAATTATATTGAGTTTCCTTTATGGAATGAGAATAGGCTTGCCCCCTGTTACGCGGCACAAATTCACAGATGGCGAAATGTGGGGGTTATTGTGGGATTCTCACGCGTGAAAACGCGTGTTGTTGGTGTTATTTATCTATAAGGTAGAAAACCTGCCGCCTATTCTAAAAACTAAGAATTTTTGAGTTGGCTTATGTTATTTATCTGTGATACAAAAAAAAATCAGTTTGATTTCTGAACCTCCTTGCTTAGAGCTGCGCCTAAAATTTGGCCTTTAACCAAGTCTACCGCTTTGTAAGTGAGATTGGAAAGGACCACTAAATCTTATAAAACCCCATGTTTTATATTTGGTCCGTTAATGGACTGCACCCCACTAGATGGTAATAAAGCTGAGGTGCAGTCCAGAAGATATAGACTACCATTCTCGATGCTATTGAATGTAAAATGGTGGTCCCTAACTTAACGTCCTTGATAGATGCCTTTTCACGCCCCGCTTGAAGAACCCGGGACTGTAAGAGGAGGGAAACACGTATGCGGGCAAAGCATTCCAGCCCATACACCCATTAAAGGAAAATAAATAATCAAGGCAAGAAAATCAATTTTCCGCCATATATGATTAGTTTTACCTAATATATGCAAACAGGACAGCCCCAACGTTATGGGTCACTAAACAGTTAAAACTTTCATATTATTAATATTGTAATATCTGTACTCATTGGTTCCGGTGGGCGCGTTACCTATGCCTATGCGAACTGGGTAATTATAACTCTCACTATGGGTTCACGAAGGTTGTTCGTAACAGTTCATTAGTAGTTGTCAATTATAAATGGCCGTGATGACCAGCCGATTAGTATGGTTTATGTATAGTTGACATGTTATTTGAAATTTGAAAGTGTTTTCACTAACTTTTCCTTGGTTTCATCTGCGTGGTGTATTGGTTCGGTTTCCGTGACTCACTTGAATGAATGCATTATCCATACTAATATTATAACTCTGTCTGTTTGTCTGTCTGTATGTTACGCTTTCACGCCTAAGCCACTGAACCGATTTTGATGAAATTTGGTATAGGGGTAGATTAGACCTTGAGAAAGGACATAGGCTATGTTTGGTCGCGATAACCAACATCTACGCGGGCGGAGCCGCGGGCAAAAGCTAGTAGGACATAAAAAGTAACCTGCTATGTGTTATTTCAGACTAATATATCCTAAATGCCGAGTCGTTTGTACCTATGTGATCGGCTAAGAAACATCTTCACAAATGTTATAAAATTAATAACTGCACTGCACCATTACCTTGATTCTGTGAGGTTTCAGGCGACTGGGACCACTACACAACTGGAACCGCGGTGTCAGTTGCCTGATAACATTTTTGAATCGGTCGACTGGGACCATTATCTAATTTGCTTTAATGTAGGTACAGATAGCAGAAAAATCCAGTTAAATTAACTCAGGATTCTACAGTGAAGTATTAGTAAAAAATAAAATGCGGCAAATTCCCAAAGTCGACATACCAGTAGGCACACCTGTAATGAAACAAAAGGCCAAGTGCCTAACCTAACCTAACCTATAAAAAAAACTTTATTATTTCTATCTTTCATTTTATTCAATACCTATTAATATGGCAAGAAAACCTACAACTAAGCAAAAAACGCTTGTAGTAAAAGACGAACCTATAAGTATAAATTATTAAAAAATGAAACTAGTTACACAATCCGTGTAAATTCCATATTATACAATACATCTATTAGGTAATCTGCGAACATGATTTTTAACCGACCAATTTCCATACTTACCTATGAGTAGATAGGTAGGTAGGTAGGTAGGAAAGTATTGCCAATATGGCGTGCAACTAAACGTTATAATGTTGATACACTCAACAGCGACGTGATGTATGTAAACGGCCTAATTACCCTCGTGTGCAGCCAGCTGAAGGACGACATGGAAGTCAATAGTTTGGGCGAAAATATAGTACCACACTAGACTACGGATATACCTGTAACCTTGGTCTATTTTCATACATACATACATACATAAACTCACGCCTGTGTTCCCCGAAGGGGTAGGTAGAGGTGCTAGCACCCACATTTCGCCAGTTTATGTTTAGGTCCCAATGTAATAGGTGGTGAGCCTATTGCCATTAACCGGGCACTTATAAGCCTGCGATAAATACACAAATAACTTCGAAAAGCATCGAAAAGTCATTGGTGTGTGCCATGGTAAACCTGGGATCGAATCCGAGACCTCGTCCCAGCAGTCCATTACCCATACCACTAGGCTACCGCAGATCTATTTTCTATTTTCTATTATATATATTCTATGGTCTATTTTCACTGGCCAGTTACCATATGAAAATCTATGGTGAACGTCGTTATTGATAGTTGGAGCCCTCAAAAGTCCAACCCTCTTAGTCTTAAGCTTATCGTCAATCGAGGTGAAGATAAAATGACGTGTCTTTTTATTAAAAAAAAAAAACAACTTTTCTAACCACAATGCTTCGATATCGCCTTTGGGTTAGGGGTCATCCATAAAGTACGTCACACGAATTTCATGATTTTTTGAGCCCCCCCCCCCCCCCCCCGTCCTTGTCACAGGTGGTTACATTTAAAGACCCCCCCCCGTCCTAGCGTAACATCACATGTTTGTCAAATTTCACATCGAAAAATTATTAAATTAAAACAGCAGTTCCGAAATTAGTTTTATTTCCATTTAAATTAAGTACTTTTTTATGAAATCTACATTATATCAAATATTTGAAACAATAACAAAGCAAGTATTGAATATAAAGAAAAAGAAGAAGAAAGAAACTCAATCATCTTCAGTCCATGGACTTTGAACCCACTCCTTTAAATTATTTCTATCTGGCATGGCAGTCACTTCGTTCTCATTTAGGTTTTTCACGTCAGGAACATTTGTGGTGTCAACATCTTTTTCATCCAACCATATGGCATCATCATTAACATCCAAACAAAGAAGTTTAATTAATATTTCAAATGAATACCTCTAATAATTTATAGTAACACAAACATACACACGCTAGTAAAAATAAAGCAGCCTTATCAACACATTATTAAAATACTACCACTTTACATAATTATAAAAAACATGTTACATCTTCAAAATCTTTCTTATAATGAATTTTCGTCTTAAATTTTACCTAGCTTCCAAAACCTTTTAAATTCAAATATGACATCTGACATTTGAAAAAAAAAGATATATTAGATTTTGAAATGTGATGTCACGAAACTTAGGACCCCTCCCACCCCTTGTCACACCATGTCACACTTTGTCGACCCCTTCCCCCCCTTTACGTGTGGTGTACTTTATGGATGACCCCTTAATGGTAGCCGCTTCACGATAAATATCGAAGTTCAGCCAAATTAGCAGTTAAACTGGTAAATCGAACCCTAGACTCCAAGTTGAAACTTCGGATGGGTCTGGGATTAACCATAGGATGAAGATGAACGCAAAAATGCTGCAAGTCAAGGGTTCAAGTACCACTTGAGTATTTCATTTTTCCCGATGTATTCGAACTAAAATAGCATTTTCTTTTTTTTATATTAAGTATTTGGTCTGTCAATTGACTGCACCCCGCTAGATGGTAACAAAGTGCAGTCCAGAAGATACAGACCACCATTTCTCGATGCCATTGAACGTAAAATGGTGTTCCTTGATGGGCTTGATAGATTTTCCTTTCTAAACATAACACAAACTCATAAACTCACGCCTGTATTCCCCGAAGGGTTAGGCAGAGGTGCTAGCACCCACATGTCGCCAGTTTATGTTTAGGTCCCAATGTAATAGGTGGCAAGCCTATTGCCATTAATGTGGGATAAATACACACATTACATCGAAATGCATCGAAAAGTCATTGGTGTGTGCCATGGTAAACCTGGGATAGAACCCGAGACCTCGTCTCAGCAGTCCATTACCCATACCACTAGGCTACCGCAGATTCTTTCTAAAATGTCATTTTGTTTAAAGAGTACGAGTACACCATAACAAAAGCATCATCAAAGATCGTATAGTAATTTTCCATTCCACATAAGTACTTAACGATATAAACAAACTAATAACATGATAATGGCTATTTCACACATGACGGGGTTCAAGGTGAAATGTGACTTTTACGACCCATTTGGAAATGCGATATAAGTTTTGCAAATAGTACCGTCAGCAAGAAAAGCAAAGCAACAGAGGTAAACTTAAATTAACGACTGTGTGAATTAGTAACATAAGTACATAATGGCTTAAAATAAAATAGTGTCGTATTGGTTCCCGATGGAGTAGATTAAGGCCACCCTATCGCTTTCTGTGGGTATCTTCCGGCCGTTCCCAATAACATACTTACAGTTAAAGATAGATCGCAACAGTCAAATTCGACGTATCGGCTGTTTAGATTCAAAACATGGTAAATGATTTTTTTGCGGGAAAGCGCATCGCGGTATAATTTTATTTTCCGAAATTGGTGTGAAATAATAGTTACTATGTTTTGAATTTAAACAGCCGAGCACTTTATCCGTAGATGCGATCAGCCTCACTCTGTGGCGTGGTGGTAGTGCACGCGACTGCCACGCAGGAGGCGCGGGTTCGATTCCCGCTCAGTGCAAATATTTGTATGCATGAATATGGCTATTTGCATTGGTCTGGGTGTTTCTATGTATAATATTTATGTATTTACAAAAAAAAATATACACACCTAAGTATGTTTATCCGCATTCTAGATTCCATAACACAAGCTATAAAAGCTTACCATGGGTCTAGATAGCGTTGTGTAGAATGTTGTAGAATGGAATATTTAATGTCAGTATGTTATTGGGAGCGGCGGTTAGAAAGCGACTAAGGGATAGGGCTGTTCTCTATTTAAAAGTAAACATACAGTCCATAACAAAGTGCCTTCTTGACTGCAATAGGCTCACCCCCTATTAAGTGAGACCGAAACTCAAAGTTGGTGAAATGTTAGTTTTAATATAGGTAATACACCTCTGCCTACCCCTTCGGAGATTTGCAAGCGAGAGCCTTAGGCGGCAGACGCGCAAACGTTTCACCTGATACGAAGGACGTGTACGTATGTAGGTATACTTACCAAAAACGCCACAACTCACTGGAGTTTGCTTTCCAGTTTAACAATGACACAGCTGAACTTTGATATTTTCCGTTAAGCACCTGCCAGCTAGCCCTTTTTTTTCATGCGGCATTCCCCTCGAAAACCTCCCCTCGGTTGGAGAAGAAAGTCTCGAACCGACTAAAACGGCACGCCGTCTGTGGGTCGTCGTGCTAGATCGAAGGTGGAAGGCTGACCATGTAACCCCCACAATCAATTAACAATATCGAAGTTCTGTAGCTAGATTTATGATAGAGTATCGCTCTAGAATGCGTTCACAATACTCTCAAATAGAATAATGTAAGTCGTATGTAAGTACTTATCTTCTTGAATCTAGAAAAGTAGGTAACACATAACTGTGACAAAACATTCACACCTCCAATCGATCACATCTATAAGTCGATGCTAAAGCTTTCGCAGACAAAAGTGTCGATTCTGATGTTACAAGATTATTCAAAGTTGTACCTACTAAAAGCCACTTCGTGGTCAAGTCGTTTAAACACGAAATATCTTTTATAGCGATTCCCAGTTCTGTTGCAAAGAAGAAGCGAAGAAAAAAAATAAAATTGCGATTTATCTGAGGACAGATTGTAGGTATAGGCCATATGTCAAACTATCAATCTGTCTATACAATCTGTCATCAGATAAATCGTGATTCAGGCTGAGTGTCACTCTAGAATACGGGCCTAATGTTTTGAACTGCAGATGACGTAGGCTTGGGTTTCAAAGACCTTGTTAAGCCTCCATATACACTATGTTTTGGCCATAGAGTTTAGTTTGGCAAGCGAGGGCATTTGGAACCGGTGATCCATTTCCTATTAAAAATGTGCCGTTTTAATGGTCTTTAATTTGACTTTGACCTAAGTATACTGAGTCAGGATAATATGCTAAGTAATATGATCTTTATAAAAAATTACCAAGCATCATTTTCACATCCAAATACTAGACAAAATCTTCTAAATTCAAATTAAGCCATTTTAGACATAGACACACAATAGAATCGTCACCAATTTCGCAATACCCATAGATGGCATCATGACACTCGTATATTCTGTAGTGGTGTCACCCGTCAACGCATTAGGGCCCGCCCACACTAGTGAGTCACACGGTGTCGCAAGCCGCTGCGACCCTGCGACAGCGTCGGCGCCACGTGGGAGGTCCGATAAACATCTAATTAAAACCTAGTTGCGTCTCGCGATGTGAATGTAATAGTAAATATTGATTACTTAGAAGTTTAGGCTTTATGTTTTTTCTATCTTGAGAAGTATTGGCGTCATCAACAAAGCGTTAATTTTTTTTATGGAATAGGGAAGCAAACAAGCAGACGGATCGCCTGATGCTAAGCGATTACCATGGACACCCGCAACACCAGAGGAGTCACAAGTGCGTTGCTTTCCTTATAAAAGAAAGTACGCTCTTTTCTTGAAGGTTTGAAGGTCGTATTGGTTCCGGCCGTATTCAAAGTTTGTAATTTGGAGTCTGAGGTCCGCTCTCGTACCGAATCCTTTTCTTTATTTGGCTTATTTGGCATTTGTGGGAGTGAATGCAGTTTGGTCGTCCAATACTGAGATGAAAAACTGTGCTGCAATATGAATAAAATACAAGCTGGTGTCCGTGGTTCCGATGGGGAACTTTTCAGAGATAATTAAAGTATCTAACCTAATAACATAGTATGATAATCTGCTCATTTGTTTATGCATAATTGAGTAACAAACATCCAAACGTCTTCACAAACTTCCTCAATAACTAAATTAGTAGAATAGGATAACAACTGTCCTACTAAATAGTTTTACGTTTCTCTTTTCACTTGAATAGAAATCACACGGTTTGAAAACTTGGTGATACTTGTACCGGGTCTAAACAAGGTCATCAAATCGCAAATCCACCTCCGCCCTAAAGTATCATAATATTCATAATACTCAAGAGCCCTTCACTGTACAGCGGTCCGGTCGTCCGTCTGTCCAACGCCTTACAGTGACAACGACAATATCATTCTATTTTCGAACGACATTTGTTTATATTAAAAACATTCGAAGTAATCTGTGAACAACACTATTTCTACCATTTTCGATTTTATATTACTACCTTGTGACTATTGATATAAGGTTCATTTTGGAATATTTTGATTGGTATCGATGGTATTGTGCTTGGTAGTGAATAATAGTGACGATATGTCATGTTGTGAATAGTCTTGAGTCAAGTGTCGATAATGTGAGAAAATAGATTAGTGATATTTTATGTGTCCTGCTGGTATTCGTCTTTATTTTAATTTAGTATTAATATTTTTCAAATTGAATATATCTGTCAGAATAACCACGTTAACAAAGTAATTAGTTAGTTTGGCTTATTGGACGATTCGCACGAATTGAACTCGCAAAAAACGTGCGAATCGACTCCTTTAATTTTTTTCTGTAGGCTATTCGCACTAAGTTAATTTATTGGTGTGCGAATTGTCACCTCCAAAAATATGTAGCAGGTTATTGGCACACATTTTATATTAAACAAAAAATAAAGTACAGTCACTGAAATCGTTCTAAGTAGTTAATGTTTAATAAAGTGTAATTGGTTATAAAAAAAATCATTAACATTTTTACTGATTAGTTTGCATTTCTGGTTTGCACTTTGGAGCCCAGTGTCCAGTCTTCTATGCTTTCTCCTCCTGATGTGGTTTCTGGACTTTTAGGGCAGCGACTGACGTCTGCGTCTTTGCGCGTAAACTCTGTGCGAGAACCTCGTTCATCAATCAGAAGGTATACCAGATTGTTGACTGGGCAGGAATTGAATCTGCTACTCCATATTTGGCAGTAAAACGCTCTACCACTACGCCACACAGATCACCTAAAAAATTAGTAATATAAAAAATCCTTATTTATAAAAAACTATACTCATACCTACCTACCTTTTTTCCCCTAATCCTTAAAAACAATTAAAAAGTAGTACAAAAAACATTTTAATTACAAAGTAATTTAAAGAGCCCTTTTACTTTATTTATAAAGACGTAATTACACGCCCTGGTTACAATAACCATAAATTTGTACTAATCACAACACGTACTTAAGGTGACATAGAGCCTGCACGGCGCGCTTCCGGCCGAGTTGTCCGGACCGGAAGCGGCCGGCCGCCGGAAGTTGTATACAAAGTGCGAGCCTTCGCGTGCCGGACGGCGGGTAGAAGGAAATTTGGTGAAAGAAAATTTATGACCGTTTGAAACTTGATATTTAAATAATGAATATGAAATTGTTTGGTGGATATGCCCATATTATGCGGTCTAATATTCAAGATATTGAAGTATAAAAACTATTTTTCAAAATGGCAGTTATGTGATTTGACAGAGTATTGCAAATTTGCGTACATTTCTACTACCACAACATTGCAGTGATTAGAGTGCAGCCGTTATGCATGTGGTTTGAAGTTTGATTCTTGGATCAGGGTAAGTAATAAGTACCAATAAGTTTTTTTTTTGGGAAATTCTATAATAAGCTGCCTAGTCATTCAAAGATTTACAAGAGTTCGTGTAAGATTTTTTTATGTGACATTGTTTTTATACATTCCATAATATATTTTTTTATATAGGACACGTCAATTTGACTTCACCTCGCCTGATGTTAAGCAAAGGCAAAGTCTCGGAAAGAGTGCCACCACTGTTAACATGGTACATTCATGTTAACAGTGGTGGCACTCAGCTTGACGGCCTCATTAGATGCCTTTTCACGCCCCGCTTAAAGGACCCTTATTCTTAAATCGAATAATCCTCCTATATGGTACAATAAATATCTAACTATATCTATCTCTTCAAACATAGCCCTATCGGCTAAATGAAAAATCAGTTAAAAGTCTTTAAAACGCGATGTGAGTCCAAAAAAAAAATAGTCATGAACTCATAACATAATATTCACTTTGGTTTTCTTCAATTTAACTATAGAGCGTTTGACTAAACTTTTTTCACAAAAAAAAAAGAAACTATCCTCAAACCCTTCCCCTTAACCGGGCCCCTCCACCCTTATCGCTAGATCGCATATTCCGACACTGCGATTATTACGCTGTTTAACTGGGCGGTTAGATTACTATCGCCACCGTGAAACCGTCTGCGATTGTCGCTGCGATTTTAATATATTAACCGTTCGCGTGTCGCTAAGTATCGCAGTGTGAACGGTGCTTTATTTGATATACGACAAGTTTTTGTTTTAGTTTGTCATAGTAGTGGAATTGTTTGTTGAATATAGAAGTTCTAAAACATTATAGTGGGAAAATAAATCGGGTTAAATCGATCTGTAATTACTTGTTAAACAAAATGGGCAAAATTAAAGAATGAAATGCTCAAGTGAGACTCGAACTCACGACCTTTCCCTTACAGGGGGACTGCTCTTCCAACTGAGCTATTGAGCCACACTTGAATCATTCAAATTTTTCCTTCTCCTTATATCCGTATATAAGGGCGACGGTGCAGCTATCTACCAACATTCTTACGAACTGTTGAAAACAATGAGCTGCACTTGAGCATTTCATTTTTTCCAAAGTTTTTCGAATTTAAAAGTTAGCATAACAATTGCTATAAAAAATTCATTAAAAAAAATATAAGAAATTAATTCAATAGGATTTAGTAGGATTTGTTCCACGTTGGCCCCATTTGTTCGTCCTACATTCCAAAGAATTCTTCTTTTGCCCCATATTAAATTTGATTCCTATTTCGTCCTACTTCATAGTACCTACCAACCAAAGTATGGTTAGCAAAGCAAATTTTAGATATATACATAGGCCTACCATGCCATTTTCTGGCCTAAGTCGAAGGAAAAATATCCTTATACTTCCAACATCCCACGGTTCCTTCAATTTCATATCAAAGCTGTACTGAGACACCACTCACATTAGGTGGGGTATAGAACCTATATTATGTTGTTTTTGGCCAAACAATAAACTTCATCGTCCTAAAACAAATATTGCACACGTCCATTCCCATCAGGTAGGCTTTACTTGTCTGCCACCTGAGTAGTATAAAAATAAACTTTACCTGACCTAGAAATTGAACTTAAAACCCCATTAAAACGTTACTGTGAACTCACGGTAAAGGGCCAAGGAGACAGTTAATAAAGGTATCAACATTTTTCTTCGAAACAGACGCTGTTTTTTGGTATGCTATAAATTAAAAAACTAAAATACTTTTTTAAGTCGTTTAATATATATTTAACAGCATATGGTATTCGACCACCGTCTGAACACGGCTTTATTTATACAAACAAATGGGTACCACATGTCGCGACATGCAATGACAAGGTCTCAGACACCCAAACTAACAAGACCTCGAGATTTTAAACTTTTCCCCCGATTAGATCTACTTTGTTTGGATACCGAGAAGGGGGGCAGTTCATTCTATATTGGGTGTGACTCAAATAAGTGTGTGACACAATACTGTTTATTTATTTACTTTAATTATATATTATAGCCAGATGTGTGAGGTTCTTACATCGGTACCAATAGGTTAGTTATACTTGCAACTTTTGAACTAATTACTGTGTTTAACGTACCTAAGCGGTGTGAAGGGATGTGTCTCACTATAAAAGAGTTTAATGTACAAAATTTTATTGCATGTATTTTATGTGGATAGTAGATGCTATTCATGGTATATTGAATGGCAAATTTAATTTATCTGTATGTAGACTGTAAAGAATGTTCGGCCATGTGTCGTTTTTGTGAACGAGTGCTATTTAATGGAAATGATAAAGATTGTCTATCTCTCTCACTGTCACCCAAGCCTTAGGTATCCCATGGAATACCCTTACCCCATACAATGGAATTTCACAGCTGATACATCCTTACAGGTGTATTATGAGGGAAAAAAATACTCTTGGTATAACTAGGTGAACTAAGGTGGACCACGGGCAGAAAAAAAATCCTGTGGTCCACCAACTTTAACTGGGTGGACTAAATACCCGTGGTACAACCAGGTGAACTATATAGGTAGACTATGGGTAAGCACCGATATTTTAACACAAATATTAAAAACAGAATAAAATCCATACTAATATTATAAATGCGAAAGTAACTCTGTCTGTCTGTCTGTATGTTACACTTTCACGCCGAAACCACTGAACCGATTTTGATGAAACTTGGTACAGAGGTAGATTAGACCTTGAGAAAGGACATAGACTATGTTTTGTCGCGATAACCAACATCCATGCGGGCGGAGCCACGGGCAAAAGCTAGTATCCTATATTTATTTAAAGTGGTTTCCCTTACAACAAACGTGATTTTAAGGCGGGCTAGATACGATAGCTACGGAACTCTTCTTGTGTTCGCCCAACTCGCACTTGATCAGTTTTTTTTTCATTCTCACGTGTTAAGTAATATGCGGTACTCTATGGTCAACCAGATTCTATGTTCACTATGTTCATTGTTCAGCCCTGTCATTTAGCCGGCTTATACGACACCCACGTGAAGAAATGAGTTGGCTATTGTATTATACCTCGTCGGAAATCAATGACCATGATTGACAAACAGACATGATGACATTGATTAAAAAAATCGATGATTTCTAAGTGTAGACATAGCTTTTTACTTATGGCTTAGATAAGGCTGTTTAGAATGAAAATTGTGTCACATTTCAGGCGGGAAAAACTTCAAATTTCGAATTTGGAACGGGGCGCGAAAACTTGCATATGTGTTTAATGGATTTTGACACTTATTTGTACATGAATAGAGCACATTTTGTAATGTCATAGGTATAAGCATATGATAGCTAAAAGTTGCCAATTGTTGCATGTCAGAAGAGTAGTCTTTGCGGGATCTTTTTTTTTTGTTCCGTATAGCCAGTTTAGTAGAAGTAGCCATAGACATTTTGAAAAAAAAAAACTTTATGTAGGTATGACGTCACAAATGGAAATCATTAACATACAAAAATGATAGTACATCTACTTTCTCCCATAAACGTCAAACACAAGATCAAACACGAATGATTCGTTACAAATACTAGTTAGTACGTTAAACATGTCCAAACATGGACTTCCGTGGGACTGGCCACTGCTGGGCAACTGTTTGTACACACATTACCGACACTTAGAGGTAGATGATGTGCTGTCATTAGCAGTGTCGAACGCCTGTGTTGCTAGTTTAAAAGGTAGTGGGGAAAACTGGTGAAGAATCTAAGACAAGTAAATTGATTCAAGAAAAAAATAAAATAAAAATAAAAAAATGGTGATCCCTCTAGTCAAATTAGGCCCAAGGTGAAGCGCACTATATTTTCGCACGCACCTGAAAGAGTAATTTGATTCCCAAAAATTACTAAATACAAGTGGCAACTCTGAAATTTTACAGTTGTCACCTCAGTTTCTTCCGATTATTAAAAATGGAGCGCTTTTCGAAAGAACAACCCGTTACAATTGTAAAAACTCATTACAAAACAATCGATTTATTGTAGCTACGATTTCCAGAACACATCATCTCACGAAATTCTGATGTCAACTGGCAACCAAGATCGTGCGATTCAACGCTGTGCAATTTTTTTTTGGGGATTTTGTGAAATCTCGGGTTTGTGCGAATAAACCCGAAACAATTCCTCAGCTCAAATCGAAAATCCAACGCGTCATCGGTGAGATACCTACAGTCACATCTCTGTGCAAAAATCATGGAAAATTTCATGAAAATGCCGGATATTTTAATCCATACTTAATCGGAACACGTCTCCTTTAAAATACAATAAAAATATCACACTCTCTCCTAAAATACTTGTTTTTATTTTAAAATTAAAAAAAGCACTCTTATTGAGACACCCTTTACAACTTCCAAAAGTCAGGAAATATTCCACACTGGCAACCCACTGATAGCACTACATGGTCTATTTAATTATAGCTTCGTGATAAACAAGTTTAGATCGGTTCAATTTGTTTAGAGCTCGCACTGTGTCAATCACTGAGACAATATGGCCACGTTCGGTAACCGATGTGAATTGCTTCCCATGATGTTAGATGATATAGAATGTTACCATTGATTGTGTTAATGATTTGCACAGATTTGTTTTTCAAATTATTACAAAACTAGCTTTTGCCCGCGGCTCCGCCCGCGTGGATGTCGGTTATCGCGACCAAACATAGCCTATGTCCTATCTCATGGTCTAATGAACCCCTATACCAAATTTCATCAAATTCAGTGGTTTAGGCGTGAAAGCGTAACATACAGACAGACAGACAGACAGTTACTTTCGCAGTTATAATATTAGTATGGATATGGAAGTATGGATAGTGACAGCCTCTGTGGCGTAGCGGTGGTGAATGCGGGAGGCGTGAGTTAGATCCCCGCTCAGTGTAAATATATGTATGCATGAATATGGGTATTTGCATTGGTCTGGTCGTGCCTCGGAGAGCACGTTAAGCCGTCGGTCCTGGTTGCCATACGAACATCTATGGCAGTCGTTACAGGTAGTTGGAGTCCCAAAAAGTTCAACAACTGATCTAGCTGCAATATTTTCATATCGCCTTTGGATTGTGGGGGTCAAATGGCAGTCGCTTTATAGAAAATATCGAAGTTCAGTCAAATCTACAGTTAGACTGGTCAAGCGGACCCCAGATTACATGGTATTGTTACAGATTAACTAAATATTTGGGCGTTGTTCCTCGTTGCATCTAAGACTTACACCATGTAATATAGGGTCCACTCTTTCTTCTTATACGTTTTATAAGGATGCGATACAATACCATCTAACCTACCAATTCCGAAATTAAAACTTGTACGCCAGAGAATAAACAAAAACCGGCCAAGTGCGAGTCGGACTCGCCCATGAAGGGTTCCGTAGCAGCAAGTAATATAATATAAAAGTTCTTGTTAGTAGTTCATTGAATGTTTTTTTTTATTATTTTTGAGTTGATTGAATGAAAGGCCAAAATTGCGGGTGATGACGTATTAAAAAAAAACAATTTCTGGTAGAAGTTTGCATGGCAATGTACCTACATCACATATTTTTTTAGATTTATCATTCTCTCTTTTTACTTTTTTACAATTTTTTTTCTTATTTGAGAAGTTTTTGGACATTTTTCACTTTGAAAGTGTCTCTCCCGCAAACTTTTCAGTTTAGAAAAAGAACGTTAGAAACCTCAATAGCATTTTTGAAGACCTATCTTTCGTCAAATTATTACTTCCAGATGATTTTGCTTTGGAAACTGTGCCCAAATTCTTTTTATCCAAAACAACTATAAAAAAAATAAAACAAAACACACTCACCCCCTTCTCTATTTCACTACCCAACAAAATACCTTCCTAGTAACAGTTACCCGGTAATTACCATCCAAGATTACCAACCTTGATAAAACTATTGTCATTTATTATAAATATCTTGTGTTGACACGAAAATGCTTGTTTATTGCTGTTATTACATAGATCGTGTGAGATTAACCACTGCCACTTAAATAATAACGTGTTTTTGTTGTAATATTTCGGGGGTTGTATTTAAATGTAATGTGCTACTTAAATGGAGTAGGTTAGACGGTTAAGGTGTAATGTTTGGAATCGTCCTTTGAGCCGGCAGACGATAATAATTTTCAGACTTCATGAATCGTAATGGTATTGATATATTCATTTGTCGAAATTCTTTGGCCTCTTTGAGAAAAAGAATAGCTTCTGTGATTGGCTGCGATTTTTAACTTCTTCTTGTAACTAGTATTTTTTTATTATTTTTTACATTTAGCAATTTTTGTGAATTTATTGTGTAATCATATTTAGCACTTGTAGAACGAAATTTATCTGTTCTGTGACGTAACATAGCCTTACACTGCATGCTGTGTTCGCATCAAGTAGAATACAATCATATAATGACTTTGTAAGCAGTTAGTATAAGACATATTACTGGTTGTATTTAGTATTGTGAAACAAATAAAAAAAAAAAGGTATAGGGCTTGTAAGTTGTGTTTGCTGTAATAGGTATATGGAAAGGCTGAATCCATACTTTCCATATTTCACTATCAAATTCCCTTTGTCAGTACTTGTCAGCATGATTGTAAGCACAAAATATAATAATTTTCGAGATGAAAACTGACTCTTAAGATACAGGGTTTTCCCTAGTTTAAGAGGCAGAGTTTTAAATTTCCTGAATATAACTCACGATGTATTATGAATTCATAATGCTTGTAAAACTGTAAGTAAATTGTATGTCAGCTGTGTATTGTTTTGCAATAAACATTATTATTACGTATAATTATATTATTAAAAAAAATTAGTAAATAGCAAAGTTGCGGTCCGTCCCTATGTATGCTTATCTTCAAAACTACGCTACGGGTTGTGATGGGGTTGCTTTCAATAGATGGAGTAATTCTAGAAGAAGGTTTATTTGTATAACACATGCTTAATATCGTAGAGGGTGCAGCGGGAACGGGATCGGACGCCACGAGGGCCGAAAAAAATTGGCGGTACGAACTTCGCCAGGTCAGCTAGTATTAATATAAATGCGAAAGTACCTTACTCTATCCCTGGACGTATGTAACGGTTTCACGCCTAAATCACTAAATCGATTTTGATAAAATTTCGTCGGCAGATTAGAACTTGAGAAAGGACATAGGTTATGTATGTCGATAACCGACATCCACGCGGGCGGAGCCACGTGCAAAAGTTAGTAGGTCCATATTGGTACCTATGTACTCCGCGTAGGGACACCATCATTCGAGGATTGACAGCATCTAGAATGGTGTCCCGTATCTTAAAGACTTCACCCTAGCGTTTCATTAATAGAATAAGCTTTTATGGAAGTAGAGACATTTAATAGTTTCTAAGACAAAATACAATTACCTAATATATACCATGTTTATTTTTTGTTTCTATAGGACACGTCAATTTGACTTCACCTCGCCTAATGGTAAGCTGAAGGCAAAGTCAAAAAATCAAAAAATACAATTAACAATTACAGTAAGTATTCTACAAACCTATAAATTAGTAATTGGACTAATCCAAAAAATACTAACTACAACACTATGAAGCACACACCCCATTTAATAATCATTACCCTACTTGACGAAATTGAGTGGCGGCCGGCTATAAGTAGGCACTATCTTAACTACCATCGTCACGTTGTCGACTTTACGAGTAGTAATATTAGCTGTAGTGTGTAATGGAAGGAAATAAGGTTTGTAATCACCGTGTTTAGCAATTTGATCACGCGAATACACATACATGAAAAGTTTATGCTTATGTAGTTTCTCAGGTTTTACTATTAAAGATATCGGGATATTTACCATGTAGGTATTGTTTCGAGTGTCCGATATTTCGGCGTTATTCCTCCATATCCGTAATACTCCAGTTTCTTCGTTATCCTGGTGCTTGCAACAACGCCGATATATCGGGTACTCGATACAATACATGGTAAATATCCCGATATCTCTAATAGTGATGTCAGTGACCATGATAGTTTAAATAGATATAGGTAAGTTTCTCAGGTTGTTGAAGACTAAAAGAATGTATAAAACTAGTACGTGAAGCAGCAAAAAGGGATACTAAAGTAGTGCCATCTCGCTCCCACACGTGCGTGTTCACAATGAGTGCAAACAAGATAGCACTACTTTAGTTTTACTTTTTGCGGCTTCACTACTTGCTTGTTTTACCTATACGTTCCGTCTATATTATTCTTTTAGGTCTGCGTTTTAATATGGTGATATTTCTATCGCTAAGACTATAAAGGCATTATAAGGAGGTATATAAGTGTACATTAAACTGTGAAGAAATTAGGTTTCTTCAACAATTCTATACAATGCCTAGGCATTGTATAGAATGTCTGCATTATACACATTGTCGGTAACATACTTAACAATTAATTCTATTTACCTAGCTGTTAAGAATCATCCGGAATATACTAAATACTCGTACTCTGTAAAGAGTTAATTAAAATAAATGAAAAAAGCCAGGGTCGCAATCCTCTCTCCCGAGGAGGGCCAAACCGTAAGGGATGGCCCTGAGTCAGCCGGGGTGCGAGGGATATGTCGAAGACAACCTCACCTCCGGCCTAGCACCACGACCCTCAATCGGTGGGATTAAAAAAAAAAAGGGTCGCAATCTTGTCACGTTACCAGAAACAAACAGGGCTTAAAGTAACAGTATATTAATTTATCTAACCCCATATTAAAATAAGCCGCGTGGTTCCCGACAGAGTACAATTTTAGCGACCCCATATCTTCCCATGCGGTGTCGTACAAGGCGACTATGGGATAGGGCTGTTTAACATCAGACAGATATATACGGCCCAGACTCAATAGTGCCCAGAAAACGGCAATAGGTTCAACCCCGATTACCTGGGACCGAATACATTTATGATTGGTGAAATGTGGGTGTTAACTCACCTATGCGTAACCCTACGGGGATAAAGGCGTGATTATAATGTATATCTGTATGTATAAGTATGTATGCGTAGTAAAATTTATTACATAACATATCATAAACTCACACCTGTATTCCCCGAAGGGGTAGGCGGAGGTGCTAGCACCCACATTTCGCCAGTTTATGTTTAGGTCCCAATGTAATAGGTGGCGAGCCTATTGCCATTAACCGGGCACTTATAAACCTGCGATAAATACACACATAACTTCGAAAAGCATCGAAAAGTCATTGGCGTGTGCCATGGTAAACCTGGGATCGAACCCGAGACCTTGTCTCAGCAGTCCATTACCCATACCACTAGGCTTAAGGCTACCGCGGTTTACTAGGGAATATTATGTAGGTAATTTACAATCGGACGTACAGATGGTTTGGTATGTAGGTGCACATTCTAAATTGTGAACAACTGCAACATAGTTTGTTGCGAAGGCCGATTGGTAGATAGACCTATGTTTAGAATGCATCCGCGGGGCAGTATTATAGTAGAGTGAAAATTGATCTTGGTACCTACTCGCTAAAGAAATATATCTACCTATTCCTAAGTAAGTAAATATCCATACTAATAGTATAAATGCGAAAGTAACTCTGCCTGTTTGTATGTATGTTACGCTTTCACGCCTAAACCACTGAACCGATTTTGATGAAATTTGGTATAAGGGTAGATTTGACCATGAGAAAGGACATACGCTATGTTTGGTCGCGATAACCAACATCCACGCGGGCGGAGCCGCGGGCAAAAGCTAGTATTATAAATGCGAAAGTAACTCTGCCTGTTTGTATGTATGTTACGCTTTCACGCCTAAACCACTGAACGGATGTTCATGAAATTTGGTATAGGGGTAGATTAGACCATGAGAAAGGACATACGCTATGTTTGGTCGCGATTACCGACATCCACGCAGGCGGAGCCGCGGGCAAAAGCTAGTTTATAAATATCCTTGAAGAGGTACTTAAGTAGGTAGTACAGTAAGCTTCAGAGAAAAGAACCCCCCTTGAGAATAAAACCATTATCAAGGGGGGTTCCTTTTCTCTGAAGCTTACTGTACCAATCCCCGAACGTTTACCGTCAACGGGGCTGTACTTAGAAGTGTTGGTTCTGTCATCATCAAAGCGTTGTGTCGCGTCACGATTGCATGCAAGAGAAGTTCTTGCATGCAATCACGACACAACGCAGTAGGTATTTAACGAGAGATAGGCAAGGTGCTCTAAACCACAGGATCGCAAGTGGCGATCGAGCCTATATTTTCCACCGACTTCCTTTTCGAGAGTTTTCACCCTTCGCCACTGCTGCAGAGACCAGTGGCCACTTGCTGGCTTCACCTCCCACACTTCGTACCTATGCCGCTACTAGACTGGGTTGTATATGTCTGCTTTGCTCTACCCGCTCTCATTTTATACGGCTCCCATTGTAAGTATCCTTTACTAAGATAAAAGTAATAGGTATATCTCGTACAGTCTTTTTTCCGTGCGGAAATCCCCTCGGATACCTCCCCCGCCAGAGCCGGAAGGGGAGGTTATGTCGGACTCGAACCAACTAAAACCACACACCGACTGAGGGTCGTGGTGCTAGGCCGGAGGTTTCTTCGACATATCCCTCGCAACCCGAATGACACAAGGCCATCCCTTACGGTCTGGCCCTTCTCGGGAGGATTCATCAGATTTTCTTATAGAGTTCGATGATATCTAAAAACACAAACCGATAAAAGTTATTGAAATAAAACCACTTTTTACGGATTCTATCGCGATATAGGTATTTGTTATTATTACTTTTTAACCCGACGTTTCAGCTGCTTTGCAGCAGCCATTTTCGCGGTGTGACTCACGATGGTAGTTGTCACATAGTTTGAAGTATAAGTTATCTCAAAATACCCGAATCATGGTGAATCACATTGAGCTCATTCTGCGTAAATATAAACACCAATAATTCACCATGATTCGGGTATTTTGAGATAACTTATACTTCAAACTATGTGACAACTACCATCGTGAGTCACACCGCGAAAATGGCTGCTGCAAAGCAGCCGAAACGTCGGGTTAAAAAGTAATAATAACAAATATATCGCGATAGAATCCGTAAAAAGTGGTTTTATTTCAATGAGTGACATTCGCGTAAACTTTATAAAATATCACGATAAAAGTTATACAAAAAGGTAGGAAAGGCAGAAAGGGTTCGTTAAAAGGTTTAGTGACGTCAGGGTTAGCTCGTAACACGTGTAATAGCAGAAGCTATTAGTGTGTAGTCAAATTGTCTACACGAAAGAAGAAACGTGTATTTTTATGATTCTAAGGGGGCGAAAACAGATTTTGGATGAATGATGAGATTAAAATATCAATGAGTACAGAGATTTTTTAAATGTTTTAACATTTAAAAAATCTTTTTAGGTCTAGATAATTCTAGGTCAAGTTTCAAATAAACTAGTTCTGAATTAATAACTCGTGATCAAACCGTGAGAAGAAACAAAATCTCAACGGCATCATTCATACCGGATTACTGACGCCACATCGTCGTAATTATACCTACTTACTTTACTGCTCTTAAAATCATTAAATACTCATACTCTCTCTCTTTCCAACAAATGCATATTTACATAGGTAAGTAGTTCATTTCAACTGCCATACATAAAAACTGTCACCACGTATAAACACACATCGCTATTCATATCACATTATTCCGCTCGACAGCAGTTGTCACAACCCGGCTCGTGATTGGATGACGCGAAACTTTGTCGCCCATTTGTCACCAAACCCCAACCAATCACAGCTTCGGATTCGAAAATGGAGCATTCGAAATTGTCAACGCGATGTCACTTTATATATCCGCTGAATTGAATAGTGCGTGTATCATTGTTTGTTCTTTATTTGAATTTTCAAAATAGCTAATTCTTTTTGTGTAACATTTTGTATATTTGTACGCGTATGACAACCATAAAATTTTAATATCGAGCAAAATAAACGACAATACAAACAATTTTTACACTCATCAGGGTGTATGAAATAACAAAAAGGACACAATTTCACCTCAAATGAAGCGTGACTTCCAACAAAGGGCACTGTGTATGTAGGTACTGCGTACTGCGCAATCGTTTATAACCTGGCCAATTTGAATAGGTGTTCGAACTTGAGTTATGGGGATATTGCACGCTCGTTTTTAGCGTGGTCGGTTAGTAGCCCAGTGTGTCGATTGCCCCGGGTTGGTGGAAATAACACGGCTGTATCATTGTTATACAAAAGCGCAGCTGTTGTGTTCCCTAAGGGTAAAAAAGACGTTTTGTGTGTGTTTTTTTTTCGATACGGTGTGCGTAGCCCCTTTTAGCGGTCACCGGGACATGTACGCCTCCTGTTTGAGCGTTTGATACATTGTAAGCTTTTAATATTTTTTTCTAATGTCTTTTTTGTATTCGGGATGTGTCTATGTAAGGCTTTGACATGTGTTTTATGAAATCGAGCATATGTTTATCTAGCGATTACAATAGGCGATAAAAACGGTACTGATTCAAGTTTTGTAGTGGTATCTACCTATTTTTTTTTATCGTTGGTACATCTAGTAATCACAACTTTTTGCCACAATTTTTATTATGTAACCTAAATTGCACACGTTTGTTACTAGCTTTAGGTACTTACCTAGCTACCTACGTGCTTACCTAGGGACAGAAAAAAATGAAAATACGAGAAAGGTAGGCTTCCTAGCACGTTCATCAACAGCAAGTTAGATACTTATCTAAATTTAACTTTAGAGAAATAACCAGAAATGATTTAACACCCAGATCGAATACATAGGGAAAAAGAATCTTCTCGGGCGGGGCTCGAACCCGCGATCTTTACCTTACAGGGGGAATACCTTGACCAAATCGGCTACCGAGACATGCCTGATGGGATTCAAATTTCACTTCCTATCCGTCTTGAATTAAGTATATGTATATGTATAGTTAGCATACATAATGCTGTAAAATTCATTCGATTACTTCTTAAGGACTGCAGGTAAGTGAGTAGGTACCTGCTTAGATATCTTTACTGTCAGTTGGAGAACTTACAGTCCTAATTGAGCGATACGCACAAAAAATATGTGGAATCGTATTAGGATAATATTTTGTCTTTCGCACGATATTTACATTAAATTAGAATCTGCTAGTGACTGAATTGTTGTGTAAGTGACCATTTTACAAATTTTATGGAAGTCTATGGAAATTTACTGCAATTTCATAAGTTACTTGTTTTTATCAGAATCGCTCAATGTGGCGTTTTTGGTCCCAAAGATCTTTTCTCTTCTTCTATAACGCACCAAAATATTTAACATAACCTCTAAAAGTCACTAAAACTGCGTAACTAACCTAGTTGTTTTAAAGTTTTTAATCATCCAAAGAAAAAGCTCAACTCAATTTCGTACCTTACTAAAATCTTATTATTAAAATCTATTCAAATAGTCCCACCCCGTACAGCACCCAATCCGCCATCTTGGTCGCCATGTTGAATAATATTTTAATAAAAGGGTTTAATAATAATCGCAGGTCGCAAGACGGATACGGCAGATGTGTTTATAGCCTAAGGTGCCAGTGTGTACTGTGCTTAAGAATCGCAAAGAGCTCTTGAGTTTTTAAGAAGGATATTTTTAAATTTATTTATATGGTAATTTATTTTTGATATGTTTGATACACTGTGTTCAAAAGGATGTCTACGGGTAAGTCAGTTTAATAATACCTACCCATCAATTATTCAAATTTAGCCTATCGCAGATCCACTTCGCAGATCACGTATCACATATTTATATTTTTATCTGGACATAGGTCTCTCCCAATATTGTTTTTGTTTTATCTACCTTGTTTTGTACCTCGTTAGCTATATTGTTTTGTAATCCTTAGGTCCATGTGGCGAGAAACTAAAGCCCGTATAAACAATACTCTGACTCGTACCTCTAACTACTTAGATCTGAGGACATTTATTTGTATTCTAAATGACAGTTCTAATGTCATGTCAAACTCGATTTACACACATTATTCTGGAATCCTGGCCTCCTAAAATAATTAATTTTGAGCTTAAAGTAAGATCAATGAAACGGCCTACGTGTGAAACAAAAAAATCTGTCACACTTATTACCCGACTGCCGAAGGAAGGAGGGTCATGTTTTTGGTTTTTTCTAAGTCATTCTCCTCATTTTAAGATTTATTGATTACTTGTAGGTATCATTTTTCGTAGTGCTTATTTATTTTATGAAATTTACCATTAATTTCTTGTTAAGCTAGTGATAAAGGGTGTAAAAATTGTCCTGGATATATATTTATTCTAAACCAGTAGTCTAGTACTTAATGAGATATTATAGGTACAGTCAGCATCAAAAGGTGTTGATGAACAAAGTACCTACTGAAAATGATCTTTATTTCACTTGACTGATTGTTGTGATATTTAGTACACGCCTTTAGTTCGGACAATAATACCATTAAATTGATAAAACAGTTTGATCTGCTCTTAATACGAGAGTTTTAAGATCATTTTGAGACTTCGTTGTCAAGATATTTCTTACGCTGTATGCTTATAAGTCATTGGCTGTGCCACCTAATAGATATTATTACAAAACTTATTAGGACGTTTCTCTCAACAGGTTTCGTGGGAGCATAAGAAATGCATAATCCGGTCTAATAAAAGCCTATTAATTTGATAAACTTGTTCCAAATAATAGCGATTAGGTATATTATGTTGGTGTATAAATATATTTTTAATGAATCAGTAGATATTTAATTTTAGTCTTCGAATATTTTTAAAATTTATTTCTGTTTGAAAGTAGCTAGTTACTTACTTACTAGACCTTCCTTCTTTTACGGACTGTGTATAGATACTGTCCACGACAAAAGTACCTACTTAGCTCAACAAATTCTAATTTAATGATAAACTTAGCTCTAAAACTCTTCATAAAAAATACATGAAATAAAAAACTAGGTTTTAGGTAGGTACATACACTTTACTTATGAATGACGCATATATTCCAATTTCTAACGTGAAAGATGGTATGTACTTACCTAAATATTTTTGTGTTAATCATTTCGTCGTTGACTGTACCTACTTATAATTCCTTTCGGATGTCGTGTCCCTTAATTACCTGGCACCCATATTCTATTGGAAACTATTTTCCTTGGAACTAAACTGCTTCTCGAATACAATTCTCGAAAACAATACAATTGTTTGGGCGGAGTTATCAAAAATCAATGTTTAAAAATGATTGCAACATCATTCATTGGTTTCGATAGTTCGTAAGAATATCGGTAGATGACCCCACCGTCGCCTTAAAGACGGATAAAAAGGGAAATATAAATTACATCGTCTCGGTAGCCGAGTTTTTTGTTTTTTTTTTTTAATAAATATTCCACAACATTCTACACAACGCTATCTAGACCCATGGTAAGCTTTTATAGCTTGTGTTATGGAATCTAGAATGCGGATAAACATACTAATATACTTTTTTTTTGTAAATACATAAATATTATACATAGAAAAACCCAGACCAATGCAAATAGACATATTCATGCATACAAATATTTGCACTGCGCGGGAATCGAACCCGCGCCTCCTGCGTGGCAGTCGAGTGCACTACCGCCACGCTGGCAGTTGGTCAAGACATTCTCCCTGTAAGGTAAAGGGTTCGAGTCGCGCCTTTTCTTAAGATTCTTTTTTCCTATGTATATTCGATTTGTATAGTTAGCATTCTTAATGCTGTAAAATTCATGAAATAAACTGCTTCCGTCACTACAGAAAAATATTCGCCTGGGAAAATATTTAATCATACGTTCCGAAACGTTACCTATTTAGTTATATGTAACAAAAAAAACGCGCTATTAAAAGAAAAAACATAAAAATAAAATCATTCATTTAGTGTTGTCGGTTAAAATAAAATCATAGAGATAGTAAGTGACGTCACATACCGCGAAACCCTCACTAGGTCAGTAGCGCTGAGGTAGTTCGCCGCCCTTTTATTATTAGTGGGGCAGTGGGGTGGGCGGGGGTATTGGACGATACCCCTGATTTACGTGCTAGGGTGAGATTCATAACTGTACTAACACTTTACTGATGGAAGATAGGAAAGTGTCTCAAATGAACAATATTTTGAAGCTTTAGTGTGGTCTGGGAATATCATGTAGCTTCATAGATTGCGCTTAGAATTTAATTTAATACTTACACACTCATAAATTTTTAAATTTTTGCACTTGCTTTTTTGCGGTATTTATGCGGTAGCCTAGTGGTATGGGTAATGGACTACTGAGACGAGGTCTCGGGTGCGATCACAGGTTTATCATGGCATACACCAATGACTTTTCGATGCTTTTCGAAGTTATGTGTGTATTTATCGCAGGTTTATAAGTGCCCGGTTAATGGCAATAGGCTCGCCACCTATTAAATTGGGACCTAAACATAAACTGGCGGAATGTGGGTGCTAGCTAGCACCTCTGCCTACCCCTTCGGGGAATACAGGCGTGAGTTTATGTTATGTTATGTTTTTATTTATCCTGAAATTTTCGCACTTTCCTACTCATCTTACTCTAACTCTCAATAATGCACCTAATGAGTCTCTCCCTGCACCCCCTTTGGTTGACTGGTAGAAGGCAGAGAATGCCAGTGGCATTAAGTTCGCCTGTGTATTTCTACATTTAGTTTAAACTAGCTGTCCCGGCGAACTTCGTACCGCCAATTTTTTCCTACCCTCGTGGCGTCAGATCCCGTTCCCGCTGCACCATTTAGGGGGATGAAAAATAGATGTTGGCCGATTCTCAGACCTACTCAATATGCTCACAAAATTTCATCAAAATCGGTCAAGCCGTTACCCTCGTGGCGTCAGATCCCGTTCCCGCTGCACCATTTAGGGGGATGAAAAATAGATGTTGGCCGATTCTCAGACCTACTCAATATGCTCACAAAATTTCATCATAATCGGTCAAGCCGTTTCGGAGGAGTATGGCAACAAAAACTGTGACACGAGAATTTTATATATTAGATGAAAAATAGATGTTGGCCGATTCTCAGACCTACTCAATATGCTCACAAAATTTCATCAAAATCGGTCAAGCCGTTTCGGAGGAGTATGGCAACAAAAACTGTGACACGAGGATTTTATATATTAGATTTCTATTACTGTCACACAGCCTAGTTTTATGTACTACCTATAGAATACTAAGCATAGAATTTATATTTTACTTCAAATAAAACTATAAATACAATAAAATACAACAAATACACAATAAAATAAAAAAGTTAAACAAAAGTAAATAAAAAACCATGAAAAAAGAAAATTACATTTTAGATGGATTCGAACGCGACTCAGCTAAGTTATAAGTCCACCGCAGGCGTATTGAGCCACAGTTGCCATGAAATCAATGAGTGAAATAGACGTTTACATATTATGTCATAAAAACATTCTGTCCCATTCCTTATTATAATAGCGGAGAGATCGGAAGAGCCCATAATATATTAATTATGAAAGCCAGGAGTCTTTTTACCGAACCAGCTGCTTACTAATTTGTTGGATTCGAGAGAAAATCGTTCGAGAACAATGTGAATTCTATCGAGACACTTGCTGTGCCGAAGATTCTGCAGTAACCTGACCTGACTTGGCTGAGATGTAGAACTCTGGCCTCTCGAAGTTCTTCAGATTCCTATGACCGAAATAATATCTTCTTGTAAGCATTGTTGCTTCTTTATTGGTTCGATCTATTTACACAATCACAAATTGTTAGCCGTGATATGCTATTATTGACATAACTTTTTTATTTATAAACCGATTTCAATAAAACAAACACTAAATGTTAAGTGAAGCCTACCACAATATATTAGTGAAAACCGCAACCAAATCCGTTCAGCCGATTCTGAGATTAGCGTGCACAAACTCACAGACAAACAGATAAACAGATAAACAGACAAACAGACAAAAATTCCAAAAAACGTTGATTTGGCTTCTATTACGTTTATATAGTCCCCCTATAACAATTTTTCTCATTTCCTTTCCATGTACAGACATCGGTTGTTTACAGATTTATTATATGTATAGATAAATATCAATACAACTTCTTAAGTGCTATTTGAACATATTTTACTCCTTACGGATAATTCTTTAAAAGTAATTTTTAAACTGTCGTGGCGTTTCCTCATAGTTTATAATGTTTGGGACTTTTTGCCGACGTTTCGGGTGCGTATGGCTAGAGAGGCCACACGGCAGCCTCTCGTACCCGCTGACGCAGGTGAATAAGAAATGGTGATGGTGAAAGTAATGAAGGGTAGGCCCACAAAAAATATTTCCTGCACACCGCGCGACGCTCGCAGGCCAGTCAAGTCGTGACCACGGGTGCTGAAACCCGAAACGTCGGCAAGAGTAAGTTTTTCCATTAGGTACATATCGCGTGAAGTCCCGAACATTATAAAAAAAAAATCTTTAAAAGGTTGCAATCCCACGTAAGTAGTACCTACCTAATAACACCCAGAATAAACCGATTACCGGGCCTCCCTACAAAACTGACTCCTTAACCTAAAGAATCAAACTCAGAATCTCTCAGCAGTCACCAATACCTTTACATTATTGACATTATTGTCTTCAACCTCTAACTACCCTTAAAAATACCCTTAAAAATGTATTTTTCCGCACCCGTCCGCGGTTATAACAATCCTTTCACTGATTTATGCTCTGGCGAGCAGCTGAAAATTTGACGTGGGTGCTCCCATGCCCAGCGGCTACGGCTCAGACATACATACCTACACAAATCTATATGAATAAACTTCATACGAGTACATCTGCTCCTAAGCTGTGGTTGAACTTTTGTAATGGTGTCGATTCAGACGGATTTAGCTAAACTAAATGAACTGAAACGTTGGAGATTAGTCCTATCCTACTTAAGCTAGGTACTAATACTTACCTAGGTACTATAAATATGTTGAAATTTTGTAAAGATGTTGAAATGTTTTTAATCAATCACGTTCGATCTGGAGGATCTGGCTAAAATTTGGAACTAGGATAGTTGTTGAGTACTTCCTATTTATTCCATACTAATTATAAATGAGAAAGTAACTCTCTCTGTCTATATGTTACGCTTTCACGTCTAAACCACAGAACCGATTTTGATGAGATGTGGCAAAAGGGTTGATTAGACCTTAAGAAAGGACATAGGCTATGTTTGGTCGGGATAATCGACATCCACGCGGGTGGAGTCGCGGGCAAAAGCTAGTCTGGAAATATCTGTATCTACCATGGGTTGAGGACGGGATAGAATTTCACATGGGGAATGCCCTGGGACAGCTAGTATGTAGTTTATAAAAACAAACTATTTGCACCCCTCTGAATTATAGGATAGGTATTATACCTACTATCAGTTCACTGTATCTTCTTCTTCTCTTAACGATAATCCCAGAAGCATCCGAAGCTTTCAGCTTGGAGTCTGGGGTCTGCTTTACCTTTAGTCTAGTTGCGGATTTGGCTGGACTTCGATATTTTCCCTGAACCGATTGCCCAATGACCTCCACAACCCAAAGGCGATATCGAAGCATTGCAGTTACCTAGACCAGTTGTTGGACTACTAAGCACTCCAACTATTCGTAACGACTGCCATAGATGATCGTATTGCAAGCAGAACCAACGGCTTAACGTGCTCTCCGAGGCACGATCAGGCCAATACAAATACCCATTCATACATTCAAATATTTGCATTGAGCGGGGATTGAACCCACGCTTCCTGTGTAGTGGCCGCGTTCACTGCCGCTCGCTGCGAGAAAGAAGCCAGTCGATCTTAGCTTAAATCTAACTCAGCCGGGGTGCGAGGGATATGTCGATGACAACCTCACCTCCGGCCTAGCACCACGACCCACAGTCTATGTGCGGTTTTAGTCGGCTCGAGCCCAACATAACCTCCCCTTCCGGCTCCGGCAGGGGATGTCCGCACGAAATCAGAAAAAAAAGCTTAAATCTATTTGAATGAATTTTTTATAGCATTTATTATGCTAACTTTTAAGTTCGAAAAATCTATATCGAAACATAAAGACATAAAGGTTTCATACAACATAATTAGGTATACTAGATCAATCGTAGAACATTCACAGCCCGCAGCATCACTGATAGATCTATCATCCAAAATCTCCTTGCCTCACATCTAATTAGGAATTAAGAAATCGTGCCATAATCACGGCGAGATACACCAACTTGAAGACAATAAAGCGATCATTAATCACCAGGCATTTGTTCGGCAATCGTTAATGATGATATTAGGTGTTCTGTGCGTGCCGATTTTGGGTGGTCCAAGTTAAAAGAGGGTACGATATGAGTGCCGGAATTGCTCTTCATTCGTAGCAGAACTTTTCTTGAAGGGGATATCTCCTTTCCTTTACAGGGCAACACGTGCAGGGTGCAGGGTTAAGATGCCATCCGTATACGGTGCAGAATATAACTTCTAGAACCAAGCGCTCAGTGAGTCATTCTTATGCCGCACCAATAAGACCTGGAACTCCCTGCCAGCTCACGTGTTTCCTTCTTCTTACAGTCCCGGGACCTTCAAGCGGGGGGTGAAAAGGGATCTGTTGAGGCCGTCAAGCTGAGTGCCATCACTGTTAACATGGTACAATGTTTACGGTGGTGACCCTCTTTCCGAGACTTTGCCTTTAGCTTAGCATCAGGCGAGGTAAAGTCAAATTGACGTGTCCTTTATAAAAAAAATCCTTGTGTTTCTGTGGATATAGCTCAGTTGCTCAGTTAGTTGATAAACACCATATGCCACCTTGCAAGCTAGCTAGGACTCGGTGTATCTTGGTCGCATTTCCTTGCTGATAAAGAGTGTTACAACATAAATTTAATTCGACGAGTTCTTAAATGGTTTTCAACTGAGTTATTTCTCAGTTACTCTACCTATTGCCTTTTGAATCTAATATATTTTCCCTTCTGCAATCATGTGATATCTGGCAAAATGGCCTTGTATTCTACGCGTATAAGGAACATTTACCTATCTTATTCCGTGAATATTCTATAAGCTGTGAAACACACATCTGTGAAAACGAGCCCGAAAATCATAACAGGACTTAATAGGCTGCATAGGATAAACAATTTTACAAGATAAAAACCTTTTAAAATACCTTCATTTTATGTCATTTGATGAAGAAGCGTAATTTCAATCCTAAATCAGACCATCCGTGCAATAAATCAAATATCTCAACGCTCTTGACTTGTACCACGATCTAAGCACGAGATATGTAGAAGGAGCGAGGGCGGTGCGATCGTGATTGTGCGCTGAGACTGTGGCGCAATTGTTGTTCATTACCTACTCAGCGCCGCACGCGGTAAGGGCTGCAAATAATACTACCCAATAAGGCCTGCTGCTCAAGTGACGCGGATCAAACTGTATTTGCAACTATGCTTCTATGAAATTTATATTTTATGGATATGTGTGAATGATTGAGCATAGACGTGGGTAGCGATTTATTACTTGGCTGTAAGTGGTGGTATTTTAGGTTCGATCCTGGTTGGGTACGTCTGACAAGTGAATGTATTTAAATTAACTAAACTAAAGCCAACGTTACGATAACTAGCGATTATTTTATCTGTCCTTGTCGCACATGTCACACGTATATGACCATGGCCGAGCGACAGCTGTCTTTGCGTGTTTCGTAGTACAGGAAAGCTCAGCACAGCGGTTCTAAACTGTCAGATCCGCCATCATATGATTAATTTCATTCCTGTCTGGAATGTGCTCGCTCGAAGTGATATTTGTTTGGAACCGCTGGAACTTTGTTTACCTTTTTTCTCTCGCTTCGTTGGCTTTAATTATTATTAGTTCTTCTTCTTCAGAGTGGCATTCTGTAACCTAATCACACATCTATTCTACTCCATTCTAGCCTAGTGCTTTGGGTACCGAGTATTCTCTAATGTGTCTCTTTACATTGATTTGTTTTGGCTTTTATGCCCCCCTAGGATCTTTGAGACCCATACCCAAACTCGCCTTCAAACCGCTACATCTACTGAATGAACAAGGTTCTGGTGCAGACTTTCTAGACGGGGTTATACCTATTACACTACCCCATAATTACAGCACAGTAAACGACAAAATCATTAGTATTTAACAACCCTTCCTACTCAAACTGTAATACGCAATTTTGAATATAAAGAAGTACAGTCAACTACAAAAGTAGCTTAACAAATTCTAATTTATTGAACACTGTGGCCCCTAAACCTTACATAAAATTGTGAAAAAAAGCATTGAATATGTAAATTAAGTTTGTCTTCTAGGAATCATAAAACTACATTTGCTATAGACAGATGCATTCCATTATAAAAAGATTTGTAAAATATTTTAGTGTTAATCAACTTATGGCGTTGACTGTACAACAATGGAGCTAACTAGTAGATATATATACAGTATCACATGAAATTCATTCCTACTGGACCAAAACTGTACAAGAACTCGAAAAACATCGGAAAAATATGAAATGCTCAAGTGAGACTTGAACTCACGATCTTTCCCTTGCAGGGGAAATGCTCTTCCAACTGAGCTATTGAGCCACACCTGAATCATTTCCAATTTTTCTTCTCTTTATATCCGTCTTTAAGGGCGACTTGAGCACTTTCACTTGAACATTTCATATTTTTCTGATGTTTTTCGAACTTAAAAGTTAGCATAATGCTATAAAAAATTCATTCAAATGTACAAGAACTCATCAAAAAGTACAGTCGCTAATAAAAATGAATGTACGTAACCGTTCACACTGACAAATGACACGTTTTGGTCGGTCGCCCGCACCGCATATTAGTGACGAAACGTGTGAAATTACTTATTTCGTAACGCGCGTAATTTCAGCTTTTAAGCGACACTCGTTTGTTTTGCTGGTTTCGTGGTAAATCGTTTTGAAGAGCGGTTATTTTTATTTATTAAGTGGTACTTAGCGGTTTTGTTTTAATGCCATGTTTGGTCATACAATTAGCGTAAATATTCAATTACTTGATTGCCAATTGAACATCTATTGCAGTCGTTACGGGTAGTTAGACAACTGCTCTAGCAGTAATATCTACTTTGATATCGACAATGGCAGTAAATATAAGGGTTCAATACCTAGTACCGTAGTTGAACTGAATGCAATTAAACTATGTACATAATGTAGGTGTACTTATTTACTTTTGTTGTATACTTAGCTTTGTTGCAGTACCTACTAAGTACAATGAAGCTCATCATTATAGCATAGCTCCTGTTTTCTTTTAGCCCGGGGTCTGCTTACTCCTTTATCTTTTCCTGCTTTTGGTTTATCTTGTACGGATTTTATAGGAGCATACTTACTATACATATTACAAGTACTAAAAACAATCAGACCAATGCATGTAAACATACTTATACACATTATTATAGTTAATTTAAACGTCACGTGACCTGTCACACTGCAGTTTTTTAGACTAAAAACAATGCTTTAAAATCTAACATTAACCTCACAAAAATTTTCGTTCAAAAACAACCAAAGCTACCAAACGCATCAGCCATAAATTACTCAATTAACTCGGACATATAATTAACGACGTACAAAATTTTTAATAATCAATCTTTGAAAGGAAAGTACTGTTAATCATAGAAAAGTATAACTCGCACAGATTATGAATAAAAAATAATGAGCACGTTCGACCAAGAGAGGCGGGTGGACGCGACTGTCCGATATGGGCCATAAAAAGAGCGTCCCAGTCCTTAGTTTATTTTTAAATGGCTACTGGTATTTTGTTATTAGTAGAATTTATTTTACTTATTTATTTAACCAACTTATACTTACATCTAGCCAGTCATATAAGTTAGAGAATCTTTCTATTGGTAAGTAGTAATGGGTAAAAATTTGAGGATTTTTTATACCATCTTTGATGATATATCTATTTAATCTGTTCCACTCAATCGTTACAAACGCAAGAAATTAGAATGATGCTGATGAGAAATTGGAAGAGCATTCGCCCTGTAAGGGAAAGGTCGTGAGTTCAAGTCTCACTTGAGCATTTCATTTTTTCCGATGGAATTATGCCGGAAGTATACAGAAGAAAACCGTACAAGGGCTCAGTTATTTAAAAGAATCACAAAATGTACAGTGCAGTTTCTTTTTGCAAACACCACGTTTTATACATTAGATGTTAGATTTTACACTTAGGCATAGATTTTGTGAAGTATTGTGGATTCACATCCAATTTAGTTGATACACTATCGAAGTGAGCCCACTTTTTTTAACAAGTTTTGGCATTTATTCAGTTGAAGTATTCCTAGAACCACCTCTATGATTTGAATGAAATTTTTATAGCATTTATTATGCTAACTTTTTAAATTCTAAAATTCACTCAGAGAAGGGAAATTTGAAGTGATTCAGGAGTGGTTCAATAGCTCAGTTGGAAGAGCATTCCCCCTGTAAGGGAAAAGTCGTGGGTTCAAGTCCCACTTGAGCGCTTCTTTTTCCCGATGTACGTCTCTAGGATTACAAAAACGCTCATACCTAGAGAATTCCGCCGATTTTCTAGCCTCAAAATAGACAAGTTGCGTATATTGAAGATCGTGACAGATGTTCGGAGGCGATCGTGTGAATTTGATAGTGAAATATTATGGTTACGAGTTGTCGTAACTACTGGTACAGTTAGCTCATCAAGCCGAATACACTTTTTAATATTAATTAGTACTACGATATTTGAGTGCATGTGATTATAATTAATAATCTTTGATATTGATTTTATAAAAGCTTTCATAATTTTATGATTGTCTGATTTTTTATTAATTGAATCATTGTCTTAAATAAGAAATATATAATGAGTGAAAGTTATGTGTGTTAAAATAAATAATTAATTTTATTTTTACTTTCATCAATAGTGACCAGTTGCAGGTTGATAGATACACAGTGATTATACTAATTTTATTGTCATTTTCTATCGATATAAGAAATAACATAAGAATAATAGAATTTTACTCTACTGTCAAGAAAATGAGTATCATATTTTATTAACCTGCAAATGTCATTTTGTAATTTTTTAAAAATATATTTTTTTTTATTTAAAAAAGGATATTAGAACCGTAGTTACTAATATTCCTTCTAACCTCTCCAGCTAAGGTAAATTGTTTGTGTTAGGAGTGGGTTCACGTCGGTAGTGTAATGGCCAGGATCGAACCCGGGACCTCTCGATCGTAAGGTCGACTCCTTAACCACTAAACTACCGATGTTTATTAATTAGATGCTTATTGTGTTAATATTCGAAAACACGAATGAAAATTGAGTTTTTAATATTTTTTTAATTAATTTAATAAGTTTTTAATAACATTTTGAGTTATTGAGTTATTAAAAACTCAATTTTCATCAAATTCGAATAAACATTAAATGATTGCACTAACTAGGTACTAGTAAATTTTATGACGATGGTATAAACGAAGGAAAATATCCAGACCAGCTAATAAAATCAAATACTCACTGAAACAGGAACGTTTTCTATCCATCTCATTAAGCTTTACAGCGTTTCAAAGGCAGCTTTTGTAACGTTCGATGTACTTATAAAGCTATGTCAGGCTTTTAATGAAACGAGTCTTTTGGCCCTGGGCAAGACTTTGTGGAAAATATAGACATAACTAGCTGAAGCCTGCGACTCCGCCCGCTTGGATGTCGGTTTTTGCGAGTTTTATTCATTATCTCCGGTTTTAGTCAAACAATTGCGATCAAATAATAAACACATTCTTAAGTTTGACAAAGTTTCTAATAAAAAAATGCATCAAAATCCGTTGACTAGTCTTTGCATCCATATCTCAAAATAAAAAAAATATTCAAGTAGTTACTACCTAAGTACCTATTCCATAAAAAAGTAATTCTTTTCAGAATCATTAATTATTTCTTTTAAATCTTGACAACTAGCTTTTGCCCGCGGCTCCGCCCGCGTGGATGTCCTTTTACATGGTCTAATCTACCCCTATACCAAATTTCATCAAAATCCGATCAGTGGTTTAGGCGTGAAAGCGTTACTCAAAGACAGATAGACAGACTTAATTTCGCATTTATAATATTAGAATGGATGTACCGACGCGCTAATTTACAATTTTACGATATTAACTAAGAAGGAAATCACGTGAAATTGTAGCTACGTTTTTACATTTCTTGTGAAATTTTCAAGAAATGGTAATGATGCTGAGATGAAGCTCTGAAGATAATATTTATTCTTAGTGAAGTTACCTGGGCAGGAGCAGCAGGGTGGATTTGAATATAATAACAGATTGTACAGACATTTTTTATATTACGAAAATTTTGAACACATTTAACGTAATTTTAAGTAATCGTTGTAGTAGTAAAAGGTCCGTTTCAACGTTTGATATTAGAGATCTAAGTACAGAGCGATGTTAGTTTAGTGGCTAAGAAGTCCCACTTTCTAATCCTCAACATCATCCACATAAAGACGTTAGTCCTGATTGCATCCGAGGCCACGGTGCCTTCGGAGCTCAGGGTCCGCCTTCCGGCTCTTCCTCCTCCACTTCCTACGATCTTGGGCGTCCAAAGTAGTGAGACCGTTTCCTCGCATGTCACCCTCCACGACGCTAAGCCAGCACTTCTTGGGCCTACCCCTTCTACCTGGACCCGGTTAGGGCGCCACTTTCCAATCCTGGCTGCGTTTAATAGCTGAGGACAAAAATACTCAGTTAATAGTAATATTAGTTGGTAATTACTTTACCGAGAAATAGTTATTCTTCTAAAAAAATATATCTACCTACACATTGAATAATCATTTTAAATGATCTTATAAGAATATATGTATATTTGAAATTCCAATTATTCATTAACTAGCCGACCCGGGGAACTTCGTACCGCCAATATTTTTCCGCCGGCGTCTGATCCTGTTCCCGCTGCACCCTCTACTATATCCAGCATGTATTATACATATAAACCTTCATCTTGAATTACTCTATCTATTAAAAGAAACCGCATCAAAATCTGTAGCGTAGTTTTGAAGATATAAGCATACATAGGGACATAGGAACGCGGAAAGCGACTGTGCTTTACACCATGTAGTGATTGACAGCTAACTTCCAAACTAACTTCTTTATCAAAGGTATGAAAATCAAAGGTTTGTTTTTATCTATGCCATCGCGTCTATACGATCGCGTTTATTCCCGTTATCATTATTGTATAACTAACCTCTAATCCCCCTTTAAAGCTCTGTGGCATGGCGGTAGTGAACGCGACTGCTACGCAGGAGGCGCGGATTCGATCCCCGCTCAGTGCAAATATTTGTATGCATGAATATGGCTATTTGCATTGGTCTGGGTGTTTCTATGTATATTATGTGTATATTTACAAAAAAAAGTATTTAAGTATGTTTATCCGCATTCTAGATTCCATAACACAAGCTATAAAAGCTTACCATGGGTCTTGATAGCGTTGTGTAGAATGTTGTGGAATATTTATAAAAAAGAAGTAAACGATATAATAAAATGAAGATTTTTTTGCTATCCGTACCCACTAGCTGCCGAACCGTCAAACGAAGAGGAGCACACACGTGGCGACGAAATAATCACTGCTGGTGCTATTGGCAATAGGGAGCAGAGTCGTGAAGCAAACCGTTTTAATTATTCTAATGTGAGTAGGTATATACTTTCTAATCACGGATACAAATTACCTATGTTACGTATGATGTGTGGCGCTAGATGATTCTATGTATAAGTAGCCTTACATGTACTAGTGAGAGTTAAGTATTAGTATTAAAGCCCCTAATACTAAGGCTCAACTCAATTCAATTCAATTCAAACCTTTTTATTAATTGAGTGAGATTTTACAGATTTTGAGAGTGTATTAGTTGTTGCACAGCAGCTGTCCTCTCAATCAATCTGCCCCTGCGGCACGAAGGTCTCCCCCATTTGCCTCCAGTTCTCTCTGTTCCTCGCCAGCCTCTGCCACAAAGCGCCGGCAGTCTTTCTCAGGTCGTCCGACCACCGTGTGTGTTGTCGGCCTCTCCGACGTTTGGTATTCTGGCGGGGTGTCCATTCTGTTACTTTGCTGGACCACTTTCGCCTTTGGTCTCTGAGCAGGTGGCCTGTCCATCTCCATTTTAGTTTTCTTGTTCTGGTTATGACATCCTCCCATTTGGTGATCGTCCTGATGTCTACGACTCTTTGCCGGTCTTTTCTTGTGTGGCTACACTTGCCAGAGAAGTATGGAAAGGAGTATACTGGGCTCAGTATACTCCTTTCCATACTTCTCTGGCAAGTCACAAGTCTTTGATTTGTTTTTTGCTTAGTGATCCATGTTTCGCAGCCATATGTTAGAATGGCTAGGATACAGGTGTTGAATATGCTTCTTTTGATCCTAAGGCTCAACTCACACTGATGTAAAGTTGGAGCATCGCGACACGTCCTGTTTTTCAACATAACATAACATAAACTCACGCCTGTATTCCCCGAAGGGGTAGGCAAAGGTGCTAGCACCCACATTTCGCCAGTTTATGTTTTAGGTCCCAATGTAATAGGTGGCGAGCCTATTGCCATCAACCGGGCACTTACAAACCTGCGATAAATATACACATAACTTCGAAAAGCATCGAAAAGTCATTGGTGTGTGCCATGGTAAACCTGGGATCGAACCCGAGACCTCGTCTCAGCAGTCCATTACCCATGCCACTAGGCTACCGCAGCTTATTAGATTAGAACGAAGCAGCCAGGTGTGGGCACGCGACTGGCACATGCTTTAAGCAGCGTATAGTAAATAACTCAGAGGTTAAAAGCAAAGTCGTCCCTTTTAAATTTAGAAAAAAAAATGCTCAGAAAATACTTCATTATCGGTGCCTATAGGTTGAATAACTATCACGTCATCAACCTGCTTATTCATTGATACTTTCCCTAACCCTAAAATAGCGCAAGCACAGACTATTGTTGGACTGACAAAGATTCATACAACTGAATATTGAATGTAAGGCTTGTAACCGACCTAATATTTACGTAACCCTTCCGCTGCGACCCTCGCTTAATTACCGGGCTTGATGGCTAAATATTAATGAAGTATCTGATACGGACATGTTGCGAGTTGCCACACTTTTAGGATTTGATCATTGAAAGCATTTTCGTTGAAAATTTTGGGGTTGTGAAGAAATTGATATGACGTAGTTTCGGAGTCGTTAGTTGGGTTTACGGTTAATTTTTAATGAAGTATACTGATGTGATTAGCGAATATGGTTGGTAACATTCTCTAAGGATGTGTGTGATATTGTTTGAAATTTTGTTGCGGATATAATGAGATACCTTTATGTGTATTTTAGCAGGGCTTTTTACCCGATTACTTTTATTGCACTAAGTATAAAGGATATGTATCAACACTTATCCTCCTTTTCTCAGCAAACAGGTTACATCTGACACAAAATAACAGAAGTAAATGCAACGGAAACGTTTTTAAACAAACATATTATGTATAGTATGTGTAACTAAGCTCACACTATGTAATTTAACAAAATAAATTACGTATATACATATAAAATATACTTATGGGAAGCTATAACTTAGGTACAACTTATGGGAAGTGAAATTTTAAATGGTTATTTTCGGATCATGCATAGTTACCTACTTGCATTTGTAGTGTAGTATATCATTATTAATAAACTTGATAACACTTTAAACGTTTTTTAACAACGATAAATTACATAAAACACAGGCTGCTCAACAAAAAGACAGCAAAAATATTTCATTTACGCTGCCAGGACGCGGTCCCTAAAAAATCAACGCCAATGCGCCCCAAAACACAAAGGCTTATGCGCAATTTTGTCAAAATTCACAAGCATTAATATCAATATGTAGAGCAAAAAAGGGTCCGGTAATATCCTCGGGGTCCCTTCGCTTTATTTATCAAGCCGACCCCATATAACCCTTTCATCGTTACGCGAATTAAATTTCTTTTGCCGTCATTTCCCGTGCATTATCTCGGTAAAATCATAATGGAGAGACGTAAAGGCACAATGGGTGTGCTTGTTTAGTGCCCGACTTCATTAATATTTGGTGAAGAATTTTATTAAAATGTAACGTCGCGTTCGAGGGTTAAGGGTCCAGATTAAAAATGGCGTATGGAATGAGGAATACAATTTTGTGGTACTTAGTTGTTGTGTTGTCTCTCTTGTACCTAATTAGATTGTTTTTTTTTTTATATAATTTCATGTTTTAGCATAGTGCTAGTTTCAGCCTAGTTAAGTCAAATGTCACGACTTCGATTCCCGCTCAGTGCACTACATTTAAGCACGAATTCTTAGGAAATTTGCATATTTGTATGGGTCTGGGTATTTTTTTAAAGAATATTGGAACCAAAATTACTAATATTCCCTATAACCCCTCCAGCTAAGCTAAATTGCTTGTGGTAGGAGTGGGTTCACGTTGGTAGTGTAATGGCCAGGATTTCGAACCCAGGACATTTCGATCGTAAGGCTGACTCTATAACCATTAAGCTACCGATAATTTTGTACGATGAAGATATATTATGAGCTGGCGTCATATAGCTATTATGTTAGCTGTAGCAGTGAGCTAAAATAGCGTGTACAACCTGCGAATATACCAAACTCTTAAGTTTAGAGTGAATTCATATATCGATATAAGTAGAAAGAAAGAAGGAAGATAAGATACAGAAACAAAAGAAAAAAAGTACACCTCTTAGCCATATAATATATAGGTAATATAATAAAAAAAAAAAATAAAAAAAAAATGTGCAACTAACCCTAATCTAAGTCAGTACTAACAATGGATCTATGTTATCTGAAAAACATAAAATAATTTGAAAAAATTGAAATAAAAAATTAGCCACTGATTGTGTACGTAATTCTATCCCACAAGTTCTCGGTAGCCAGTCCAATGCTTCTCCCACTTATCCTAATGGCTACTCAAATACTGAATCCAAAAATAAGTAGATACTTATTTATACTGGCCTTAACAGGTAAGGTTCCCTATTCTAATGAATTTCGGAGCACAACTTTGCCCGCACGTCCTTTCATTTGCGATCTAAATACGAAACTTTACACCGCTCTTTAAAGTATTTGGTTTGGAACTAATTCACTCCCTACTTTTGGAGTTTCATTAGGCTGTAGTTGCGATTGTGTTAACATAACATTGTATTTATTTATTTGCTTTCTTGTTACAAACTTACTGATGGCCGCAACTTTGCCCGCGTGGAGTTTTGATAATATTCCTGCAACCAATGCGAATCAATTTCCTGGATGAATATTCTAGATTATATAGTGTTTAGCCCTGTACCAAATTTTGGCCAAATCTGCTTAACAGTTAGAGTGTAATTTAATAACAAATATCCGAATATATTTACATACTTTCACATTTGTAATATTAGTTTATATAATTGGATTTTTTGATGTGACGACGTGGTTAAGATGTGTCAACTTTTGCATAAAATACATTAAAAATATGTTAGTAAATTGAGAGTTCCTTTTTTGTAATCGGTTAAAATTACACAATGCTTGTCCAACTTTGCCCGACTCCCATAATTTATAGGCGAACCTCGGACAGATTAACAATATTTATCCATTAAACAAACAAAGCACCGAAAGTATAGCATCTATTAAATAATTTATAAATGTTGGCCACTTAAGAAACTTTGCCCGGCCAACTGGCGACTTACATTATAATAATGACGGTCGAACAACAAGCAGTTTTCTTCAAAAATCGCATTAAGGTACTAACGACAGAAAAAATAAAAAAAATATATAAAGCAAATTTTTATTTTCTAGTGTTCAAAGTACTTTAAAAGGTACCAAAGGACGGTGAGTAGGGTAACTAGAGCTCACTGGAGAGCTTCTGTGCTGTCAGTGGGAAGACCAAAGGCTTGTCCTGTTTTCTCTTCCATGCTGACGTCACTGAAATTCTCTGTGCTTTAAAAGATCGCCAACATGAGTGTGATTCCCCTGGGGTTGCACACGTCCACAGGACACCGGTAAACACGGTCTGCGTAATAACAACCTGATACTGTACTGAAGTACAGTAAGCTTCAGAGAAAAGGACCCCCCTTGAGGATATAATCATTATCAAGGGGGGTTCCTTTTCTCTGCAGCTTACTGTACTATCACGATTCATAACTCATACCTACTATAAAAGGTGAAAATAGGTAATGAGTCCGTTTATTATCCCACTACTTTCCCACTTAAAAAACCTACGTTTTGCTTTGCACGTAGTGATGTACGGGTAAATGATAAAAAATAAGTTGATGTCGAGACTGAAATATGATAATAATAGCTTTTTTATAAAGGACACGTCGATTTGTCTTCACCTCGCCTGATGGTAAGCTAAAGGCAAAGTCTCGGTAAGAGGGTCACCATCGTAAACATGTATACCATGTTAACAGTGGTGGCACTAAGCTTGACGGCCACATCAGATGCCTTTTCATGCACCCCTTAATGGAACCGGAAACTACAAAAAAGAACCAAAGAATACGGATTTTGCTACGCATGCAAAATTAAACTCATTATTCGAATAGTGAAAAAGACTTTTTTGCTGTCCTTACATTCTGAATCTCTTTAATGAGCTCTGAAAACAGGGATGGAGGGTATTTTGGCAACAATCTTAGGTACCTATGTATTGTTAGGTAAAAAAAAACAGTACCTACTTAATTGCCAATTTTTTTGAGATACATTTTAGTGAAGTATAAATATAAGTTATTTGTTTCAGGTAGGTTTTCTCATCTATAGTTATACCTACCTTTCATAATTACTGGTGATCTATCATTACTTCGCAACCTTAGAAATCTCTGTTGATCCAATCGGTACGAAATTCAGGAGCACCCAATGAGCCGTTGTGAAGTTTACTTCAAAATTTAATTATATCGACCCAGCTGTTTCAGAGTTCATATGGAATATATCTAGGTATATAGTATACACATCAAATTTTAAATATTGGAATGACGATAAACGATAATGTATTATATCAGATTTCACCTTGTACTTTAAAAAATCTATATATATATATATAAATCAATACCACTTTTCTTTGTAATGTTATAACTCAACAACGCCTTTACCGATTTGGCAAATTTTGGTCTTGAATTATTCGTGGAAGTCCAGGAAAGGTTTGTACGTAGAGAAAAATTCGAATAATTGCCAGGAACCAACATCCACGCGGGCGGAGCCGCGGGCAAAAGCTAGTATTAAATAAATTTGTCTATCTTCTTCTAATTTAAGTTGTTTCAGAAGTTTCAGAATTAACACGATAAAGTAGAAAGAAGGTACTAAGGCAGGTACTAAGAATTCAAGGTCCTTCTTAGAACTAAAACTTTCTTACAATCTTTTAATAGTCCCTCCAATATTGTCTCAAAACTAAGTTCTACACTCAAATTAAATTTATAATCTCAACTTTAACCCACCCTAAAAATATTGCAAACAAAGTAATTTTCAAACCCTTTCAATATAATTTGTAAAGAAAGCATCCCAAAGATTGTTTAAGTAAATACTTGAAATGATTCGTCGGACGGTACCGGGGATCGAAGTATCTAGCCCCCCCCCTAGGGTGGCTACTTGGGCACCCCCAATCGTTAGCCACCGTCTACAATATTTGCATAACTCATTACGCTGCATCCATATTTAATTAGGATATTTCCTTCTTTAGGTGCTTGTGTTCGTGGTACTGGGAAGGGATTAGATACTGTTTTTTTTTGAGGTTGCAATAAAGTGTAGGTAGCAGGTGGTGCCAGGCGTTGGAGGGCACAAACTGACCTCCGTCCCCCATGAGTGTGGGCTTGTAGGGTGACGGGTGGAGCCACCTGTCACCCCAGCAGAAGCAGGCCACAGCGGCGGCGAGAACCGCGCCTCGCCATACCAAGGGCGAATTGGGGACACCCCTTGTCGTCCCGTTCTTGAGTAAGGCCAGACCGTCAGGGATGGCCCTGGGTCAGCCGAGGTGCGGCCTAGCACTGCGACCCACAGACGAGCGTGCCCTCCGGCTCCGGCGGGGGAGATATCCGTGAGGATGGAAAAAAAAGGTAACAGTAGGTGTTTTTATGAATTAGCCCAGGTGCTATTCGGCAGGGTGCCAGTAGACTACTTTGGTACATCTAACCTCGCGTTTATCGTGGCTTAGAAACATTAACAAAACAAGAGATATAACTTGTGAGGAGTTGATTCACGTATACACAAGAAACCTAAAGCCTTTGGTATAGGCTTTACACTCAGGGCTTGGGGATTAGACTGCACTGTACATGTCAAAATGTGGCTTACATTGAAGAGAGAAGACGTAGGTAGACACAACCGGGACTGGCACTCGGTCTAAGATACTCGTGAATATTTTTATCTTAATTAGGTGTTCCAGGGCTAACTACGTGTCCAAACAAAAAGCGGATAGTAGCTTAGTCGTTAAGAGAGGTCGAGAGGTCCCGGGTTCGATCCTGGCCATTACACTATCGACGTGAACCCACTCCTAGCACAAGCAATTTAGCTTAGTTGGAGGGGTTAGAGGGAATATTAGTAACTTCGGTTCTAATATTCATTTTTTTTAAACCATCATGGCTAGAAATTAGTACTAACACCACGTACGTAAAATACATTTTATACGCATGATGTTGCTTTTTACTTATTTAATAAGATAACGTTTATCAATCAATGCTTGTAAGCGACACGTTTCTCAATTTTTTGCGCAAAGAATCAACTGAAAATCGCCAAAAAGTGACAGTAAGTACATTCGACCAAACGCGAATAAGGTTTATTATATAGAATAAACAAACAATATAGCCCACAAATTTGATGTTTATTCTAGGAATAAACTTTACTTTCGTTTGGTCGGACCGGCCCTTAATCGACGAAATGTATCAAGATTGTTTATTTAAATACCTATGTTTCCACGTAGGCGTTTAATACGTCCAACCGGCTCAAACGCTCCTGCCTTACCGGGAGTGGAGCTAATTCCGTTCTATCACCAAGCTACTTGTAATCAATTGCCATTTAATTCCGCTGCCAAAGTCTCGTCTCGAGTCGCGAGCCAACATCTCTAATGGCTGTGCAAATTTTAATCGTCAGTTCTTCGTGCCTACTTTGAATTTTACGTTTTAATTTATTTAAAGAATTGATCAATTTTTGATTTGAGGTGAAGCTTTCTGTTGGAGTTGGGAAAGTGAATTAGGATTTGGAAAATAGGGATCTAGGTTAATGGCATCCAAGATTTTTTTTTCATAAAGTTAATTTCGAATTAATTTTTAAAGAATGCTAAGTATATTTGTATTTCATTGTGAGGTTCTAAGTTTAAATTCGGGTTCGGAAAAATGTTGAAAATTCTTGATAGTTCATACACTACCTACTCTGTAAATTGGATTAGTAGATAAAATATCTTTATCTCCTATTGCGTGACAAAAAAACTATGGCTACTAATATGTAAATTATACATATCTACCTACCCTTTTAAAAAAATTACATATATAAATACATAATATTAAATGTACACATATCCCTCCAGGGTAGGCAGAGACATATTTTTATTGTTCTAAATGATTATAAGTAACAGTCAAATATAAAGAAGAGTAATTACGACTACACTATAGAAAAGTGCACTTTTAGTCAGCATTATAAAATGGCAGACGTGTTCCCGAACGAACTATCGACACCAATTTAACCATGCACCGTCTAAAAAGGAGCTACACGAATATAAACTTAATTCTTGAGCAATAAAAACTATAATTTTTAAAATTTTGAATTTTCACCGGTAATCGTAAGTTGGTGTTCGACATTTGAATAGAATGAAGTGGATAGATATAGAGCAGTTGTGCCCCCTGTATTGACAACTGCACTTAGTGAGAGGATTATGTTCGGTACATACGTCCTGTATGTAGATATCAGTTTTTTGTGGATGGTTTTATGTCGAAACTAGCTGTGTCCATAACTTCGTCCGCGTGGACTAGATTTACGCCTTACCAGGTTACGCCTTAAGTAGATACATACCTATCTTATAATATCAGCTGTTATCTGCAGTAAAAGCCCGACAAAACTGGCCAGCTGTTTTCGAGATACTTAAACCATTACAAACTGAGGAAAACATAGATAAAGAGACTGAAAAATAAGTTTTTTTAAATTAAAATTATACAGTATAATAATATATTACTGCATTCATAAATAACTTTCATTTTAATGTAACAAACAGTTTAATTTCAGAAGAGATCATTTTCGGATATAAAATTATATTCATTTTATTTCTTTCTTTATTTTCTTTAGTTTATTTTATCTCATAATCTCAAAATTATTGTGCACTTACGCTACCTATACAGGATGGAAGATTTCCATGTCCCCTGGAGGGGAAGTACTCGTAATAATGGAGATAGCTAATTTCACTCAAAGGAAATATTCCTTTAGTTTTTAAAGAAACACTGCATTCATACATTTTCGAAAATTCACTTGACATACACTCGAAAAAATTACATTCTTTACGAGTATTTTTGTGGATCTCTCTAACAAACATGGTAAATTAAATGAAAAGAAATCCTTGAAATTCAACAAAAATGATTCCTGATTGTTCTTCTTCAGCATACTACTATCCACGATGACACAGGATGGCCCTGAATTCAAATTAATACGGGGTGCCGTCATGGGAATGATGGAATTACACCCCCATAATATTTGCACTGTCCCTTTACACTGTACACGTGTACATACGCACTATGGGGTGAGCACATAGGGGTGCTATGTGCGATGCTGATTTTGATTTAGGATTACAGTTTGAAGTGATGGTTATTTTCTATATGAATGTTGAATCACTACATGGTATAAAGCAAAGTCACTTTCCACGACTGTCCGTCCCTATGTATGCTTAAATTCTCAAAACTACGCTACAGATTTTGATGTGGTTTCTTTTAATAGATAGAGTTATTCAAGGAAGAGGAAGCAGGTTTAATGTATATTACATGTTTAATACAGTAGAGGGTGCAGCGGGAACGGGATCGGACACCACGCGGGCGGAAAAAAAATGGCGGTACGAAGTTCACCGGGTCAGCTACTATTAAACAAAACTCAGATCATCTGAGACATTCCTAACTTAAGCTAACTACTTATTGAGGTAACTAGCTTCACTATGAAAAGATATTTATTTTCACAGGATTTTGTTAGCAAAAAAAAATATTTGAGCTTAAAATTGTATAGTTATTTTTGTGTAATAACAGCTCTATGTTCGTTCCCGCGACTCATTTAATTTACAACTGCTAAATTGTAGTCGTCACTTTTTCTATTGTCACAATTTTACTAGTTGTTGCCCGCAACTTCGCCCGTGTGAAATACCATCGAACTGCGACCCATAGAAAACAATTCGTGGGATAAAATCTGGTATTCCAGAATATTTTCTATTTTTGTGCCAAATTTCATTCAGGTCCATTCACCCGTTATTGCGTAAGTATTCAACTATTGATTCTCATTATCATTTCCTTTTATTATATCAGTAGGATTCGAAATACATCGGAAAAAAGAAGGACTAAAGTGGGATTGCTACAATTTTAGCCCTAAATTAACAATCGTTGGCAACGACTCAGCTTCTTTGAACTTTTCAAAAAATATCCTACGATAAATGAATACATACAAACATGTCAGTTTGATTAAACCACTTTTTAACTATCCTGTTAAATACCATTCTCACATTTCAATAAATCAATACACATTTCCTAAGAAAAATAAATGTAATCCACTGAATACATAAGGAAGGTTTATTTCTCTCAACAAATAACACGCAATGATATGGTTACATTGCTGGCTATTACGGTACTATATAAATAACATTCTAAACATAACTATCAATAAGCTTCTACCGATCTGAAATCATCACATATGTCAATACAAGTGTTATGCAGTGAATTGAAGAGGAAAATGTTTTATGATATTGAACTTTAAAGCAATGTGGGTAAGGTTGAAATTAGATTGTGATGAGAAGAAAGGTATTTGGCCTGTAATCCAGGATCATTTGAGACAAGATTGTGAGGTACAGATCTGGATTGAACGTTTATTCTATAGAGTTTTGTATGAAGTGTGATTGTATAATTTTAGTGTGATTTTCGGTTTGAAATTATGAGTAGCATGAATATGAGTAGAATTTAAACATTTTTGTAGAAGCAAAAATATACATTTTGCCAAGTTGGTACCACTAACTCGGGATTAATATTATAAATGCGAAAGTAACTCATTCTGTCTGTGTGTATGTTACGCTTTCCCCCCAAACCATTGAACTGATTTTGATGCAATTTGGTATACTTAAGGGTATATTAGACCTTGAGAAAGGACATAGGCTATGTTTGGTCGCGATAACCGACATGCTCGCGGGCGGAGCCGCGGGCAAAAGCTAGTAAAGTCATAAATACTGAAGCAAACTCCGTCTTCCTTAATATAGTCATATCGAATGCAGTTTCTATATATTCAGGGTAGTGTAGATACACCACAACAAGGGTTTTTCAATAAAGAAAAAGAAATAACCTAAAGTAAAAAATAATTATATGTATAGGTAGGTAGTACTCACTGAGGTCAAATATTTGACTAGTTTTTTAAGTTAAATTAAACTTAAACTACTACTTTAACAGGTCGTATAAACAACTCTATATATTATCCTGCAGAGTATCAGTGACGCACTAGAAGTAATAATCTTAGTTCACGACGTCTGCTCATCCCCGTGAGTTAAGCGCGTTATATTTGCCAGGCGTTGGCGCCAAGACATTACGTCAAGACGCATAGACCCCGCTTTGTAAGATATTGAAGACAGATTGAAACATTTACGCGTGGTTGATGCTCTATATAAATCTTGTACCTTTTTAAAACTAACTGCACCTACCTAGGTAGGTATCTACGGTTAGGAACCGATCTATCTTGACGATCTTAATTTTTTTTGCATAACAAAAGCAATACAAAAATATAAAAGCACCCATTAAACCCTTGCGGGTTTTTGCCCCGTGGACTGATTGTCCTGATATTTGGTGCACGATTTTATTTAGGTCATTAATGTTAATTTACTTAAAATTTAAATCAATAAAACAGTTTGACTTGATCTTATTACCATTAAGATAAATGTTTTTCTTGAATTCAGACCGTTAGTATAGAGGCTGATTGATGACACATTTTTACTGTAGGGTTCCGTCAAGTAATTTCACTTTCCAAAAGGGTTCCGTCACCAAAAAGGTTCGAGAACCGCTAACTTAGAAATATGTTTTTTTTTCACAGGCATTGCCGATCTAAGTGTTTTTTTATAAATTGCAGCCTCTTACATTTCCGATCAGGAGGTCTTGATAGACAACCAGACCGATAGACCAACAGACAATAAAATGGAGCGAGTTATTCTGTATGGGTTTTTAATAAATAAATAAATATTCCACAACATTCTACACAACGCTATTTAGACCCATGGTAAGCTGGTATAGCTTGTGTTATGGAATCTAGAATGCGGATAAACATAATTATATACTTTTTTTTGTAAATACATACATATTATACATAGGAACACCCAGACCAACGCAAATAGCCATATTCATGCATACAAATATTTGCACTGAGCGGGAATCGAACTCGCACCTCCTGCGGTGCAGTCGCGTGCACTACCACCACGCCACAGAGGCTGTCGGTTCTTTTAGCCTTATATGGTATGGAACCAGATTTATATCAAAAGAGAATTCTGTCTATTTGTTAAAAATATAGAACAAAATTATAAGCGGTCGTTTTCAGTAAATTGGAGACATTTAAAAATACTTGGGTTTTTAAAATTATTTATGTACAACGGAATGTGAAGAGATTTTTCCATTAGGAAGGGCTTGATCAGATTTAAAAGCGTACACAGTTATGTGTAATCGCAATGGATTAAGTCGAACCGGAGATATGTTAGTAAATATTTTCAGGATTACACTATAACCTCTTACCATACAGTGAGATGCTACGAATGTTATTGACGAACTAGATAAGTACTTATGTAAAATTTGACCTTAAAAAAGAACAAATTAACATTGCATATTCAATAAAATCTTGTAAAATTGTTCAGTACGTAAACATTTCATACACACCCATGTACAGTCAACTACAGCTTAACAAATGTTAATTTATTGAACACTATGGCCCCTAAATACATAAAATTGTGAAAAAAAAACATTGAATATGTAAATTAAGTTTGTCTTCTGGGAATCATAACACTACATTTACTATATACCTACAGATGCATTCCATTATAAGAAAGATTTGTAAAATATTTTAGTATTAATCAACTTATGGCGTTGACTGTACATAGATACTTATTTTTTAAAACGTCATCAAAACCCACCCTCGGCGGACATGTTGAATTAAACGTCGACCCATCGAGTTTGGTGCAAATAAAAACTCGTAATTGGCAAACAGGGGGACGTGGCGCTGATTTTATGGCCTCCGTCTCGATTTATTGAATAATGTTGGATATTTGAGAGGATAGACGTTCTCAGACAGGGTCACTTTGCCGGTATGTGTGTTCGATCATTAGGCATAGATATCGCTGGTGGTATACTGATCCCATTCCCGCATGTAATACTTACATATTCACCTTACTGAAACTAATATACCTATCTCTTGCTGAAAACGGCATTAAAGTCCATTAAGTAGTTTAAAAGTTCCAAGCGAACAGATAGCTGAGGTTACTACATTTTACATTATGTAAAGTTTTTTTTAATATTCTACAACATTCTACACAACGCTATTTAGACGCATGATAAGCTTAATTGGCTCGTGTTATGGAATCTAGAATGCGGATAAACATACTTAAATTCTTTTTTTTGTAAATACATACATATTATACATAGAAACACCCAGTCCAATGCAAACAGCCATATTCATGCACACAAATTTTTGCACTGAGTGAGGATCGAACCCGCGCCTCCTGGGTGGTAGTCGCGTGCACTATCGCCACGCCACAGAGGCTCGTGAAATCCTGATCCCATTCCCGCATGTAATACTTACATATTCCTTCCGTTCACCTCATTGAAAACCAATGTATCTGTTGCTGAAAACGGCATTAAAATCCATGGAGTAGTTCAAGCCACGTATTCTAGAATGACACTCCGCATGAGGACAGATTGTATGTGTAGTTTGTCAAGCTATCAATCTGAATAAATTTTTACAGCATTAAGTATGCTAACTATATAAATCGAATACATAGGGAAAAAGAAGAATCATCTCGGGCGGGACGCAAACCCGCAGTCTTTCCCTTACAGGGGGAATGCCTTGACTATATCGGCTATATATAATAAAAATCATTCAATTGTTTGGGCGTAGTTATCAAAAATCAATGTTAAAAATGATTGTAACATCATTCATTGATTCCGGTAGTTCGTAAGAAAATCGGTAGATGACTCCATCGTCGCCTTAAAGACGTATAAGATGGGAAATTTGAATCACATCGGGCGTGTCTCGGTAGCTGAATTGGTCAAGGCATTCCCCCTGTAAGGGAAAGACTGCGGGTTTGAGTCCCGCCCGAGATGATTCTTCTTTTTCCCAATGTATTCGAAGCTATCAATCTGTCTATACAATCTGTCCTCAAAAAATCGCGATACAATCGAAAAAATAGCGGAGGTGACTTCATTTTATACTAGGTATGCAAAGATTCTGAGTCTGGTACATTGATATCTAAATCTATATAGGTATTATGAAAATCATTGCGCAGACTTTCTTTTTAGGTTAGTGTATCCCACAATAGCCAAAATTAATTAATTAATCGAGCTGACAAAAAAAAAGGTTTTTGTGTTAAAAAATAAAGCTTATCTAAAGTTATAATTAAATCAACCTATTTAAGTAGATAGGTAGGTAGGTAGGACTTGAAAATATTTCATGAAATTACAAAATACAATATACCTATTCTATTCTCTAGCTCTATAAACCCTCAAAATAATGTCAATAGCTCATTAAAAAGGACGATTGGGCCCTCCCAAACTGACCCTATATAGGGTAGTTATTATTTTTAATCCCTTAATGGCGTCCCAGATTTCATTACGAGGGTAGCACTGATTAAAAGGGTGCAATTTTTTTCGATATTGTGAAGCGTGGGCGATTATATATAGGAACCTATTGGGTATATGTAATATACAATGTACGGTTAATACTGGTGTGGAGAATTTTGAACATCTGGGTTAGAAAAATTATAGTTTTGTCACACCCCTACCATTCTAGACGTTATAATGCATTTTTTTAGATATAGAGCTGTATTTTTCGGTACAATACTTTTTGAACCGAAATGCTAACTTTTAAACTCTCGCGTTCCATGTATACAATAGCAATAACGGGAATTAACGCGATCATGGTATAGGTAGATACGTATACCTTTGATTTGCCTGACGTTTCGACAAAGGTTCATCACGGACTCGAAGACGGCGGACGTGCACTACGGAGCCAGTCAACCCATGTGCTATTCTAGACTATATCTAATCTATTTAAATACATTTTAAAGCAATTGGGTATTCTACTGACTAGTCAATTTAGTTATAACTATTTTACTAAACGTCAAAACGATAAGTTAACAGGTAACTTGTATGATTTTTTTAGTGACGTCATAAATTTTAATAGTCAAATCATTACCTAATATAAGTTAGGTGTATTATTTTTACGCTAACGTAACGTAACGTTTACCGCTCTTTTACTATTCTTAATTTAATAAGCTTCATTCAGTAAGCTCGGTCAGATAATTTATTTTAACTACAGGAAAATACTCAATCTGTATACCTAGTAAGTTTTCCTATACATTCAGATCGTCTAAGGTGAGACTCAAACCTGCGACCAGTTATTATAGGTACAGGGGGAATGTAATACACCAACTCTGCTACTTGGACATCTTGGCCGTCCGAAATACTCCCATAGCCATACCTTCTTTAAAATATTCCTAATCTATCTTTGTGTGAAATGTTGTCAACAAATTTGGACAACAAACAAAGCAAAGATCACACATTCTTTGCTTTTGAGTGAAAAACATATTCATCTATTTTTACAAACTGTATAAACTTTAATTTCATGATTTGAGATTGACCATGGTCATTCAAATTCATAGTAAAACAGTCCCCGGGATATTTATCATGTTTGTTATACTTTTCGAGAATCCGATATTTCAGCGCTGTTTCAAGCGCCATGATCACGAATGCGTGTATACTCGAAAAGTATAAGTAACATTGTAAATATCCCAGTGAGTGTTTAACTATGAATTTAATGTCATGAAATAGTTGGATATAAGTAAATAATAATAGATAATAAATATTCCACAACATTCTACACAATGCTATCTAGACCCATGGTAAGCTTTTATAGCTTGTGTTATGGAATCTAGAATGCGGATAAAAATACTTATATACTTTTTTTTTTGTAAATACATACATATTATACATAGAAACACCCAGACCAATGCAAATAGCCATATTCATGCATACAAATATTTGCACTGAGCTGGAATCGAACCCGCGCCCCCTGCGTGGCAGTCGCGTGCACTACCACCACGCCACAGAGGTACATACCTAAACATACTTATCTACTTATACTGTTCAAATAACATAGATAATATACAAGCATACTCAGACGACCATTAGGTTCACGTGCTATTCTTATTTTAAACCTAACTGAGCCACTAATCTAAAAGCTAAGGGTGTAAACATACCACGGTGGTCTTCTTACCACCAGTGTCTAAACAACATTAGTCCTGTATTTATACTCAACGGCGTAAAACGACGTATGTACGCAGTAAATTGTAGATAGTTACGACGTTTTACTTCTGGATGAGGTAAAGTTTTAAAGGAGTATACACATAGTCGGTGCGGCAAAGAGCAATTTGTGTGGCGTAGTGATTAGAACGCGGACGAGACCTCCGCTGTGTGGCGCTACGTCATGGCGTCATAGTGTATTCGATTTTTAAATTGTTAATTTATTTTAAGGACATGTAATATTACGTTAAATAATTTTTAAATATATATAACTACTTAGTTAATACTAGAACCTGATTTCAGATACTATTATTAAAGCAAAAAAAACTGAATCTGAATAAAATGTACCCTTATGGCACAGACTAGTCACTCAGTTGATATGTACCTGTAATGATAGTGTAAAAGTTGTAAATAAATAAATAAATAATAATAAATGTTTCTAAATTTTCCTCTGTCTATCCCTCCGAGGATAAGGGCGTGATTATATGTGATGTAATGTTTCTAAAGACCTGCTCTCAACAGATATCTAATAAATGTCTATACATTCAGGTTTCTAGTCACATTAATTCGTTACGACAATTATATCTAATTTGAACTTCACATAAAACCAACCATGTTTACACGATTATATAGGCAGGCAGGTAGGCATAGATGCCTTAGTACTTAGTTACTTACCCAACATACATATTAACTATTAGTTAACACTCAAACCATAATCTCAAATATACGAACGAACGTATTAGAAATATTTGCATACATAAAATAGAAAAAATATAAAGCTCACCATTCCCACCCTGACGTTTTCTTAAGACGCTTTGTCCAAGGCAAACATTGACACAGCCAAGTCCGGTAGCTTTTAAACAGTTTGCCTGCAGCTCGCTAATAGATGTCCCGATAGTGCCACCGCAAACGGCGGGATTTTTTTCAAATTTAGAACGTATAAAAAATAAAGTTCTTTGCGTTTTTGTGACAGGTTTCGGTTGAAAGATGCCGCGGTGTATGTGCTAATGTGTAAGGTTCTTTATTTGTACTAGTTTTAAAAAGTATTGACAAGTGACTAGCACCTCTGCCTACCCCTTCGGGGAATACAGGCGTGAGTTTATGTTATGTTATATGTTATGACAAAGACAAGAAGATCTTGATTGCAATGGTTTCTTTAAAGATAAAATAGAACAACAACTTACAATTACAAAATACTATACCTCAATCTATTACTTAGGTAACATTATCAAAAACAATAGTAGATCCTACGATCTAACAGCAATAATCCATCAATTCCCGCTCGGTGCATATTATTTTGTACCTATGCAGGAATCATCTAGTAATATGGATTTGCTTTGGTCTGAGTATTTTTTTTTATTAGAACCGCAGTTACTATTATACCCTAACCCCTGCAACTAAGCTAAATTGCTTGTGCTAGGAGTGGGTTCACGCCGGTAGTGTAATGGCCAGGATCGAACCCGGGACCTCTCGATCGTAAGGCCGACTCCTTAACCAGTAAGCTACCGACGACGCTTTCAGTGTATAATAAATACAAGTTTATGGCAGGTATGTTAAAATACCCCTAAATTGTGATCATATTTTTATGTTTTGAACAAGTTTATGGTGTTAAGCCTCGTGTTTTGCGAATTAAATAGATATCTAATACTCATCGTGTTCATACTTTCTAAAAGTGGATTTCATTAACGACAGGAATTGCGATCAAATTGACTCTCATCGAATTTCATAGAGTATAAAACATGAGAATTCAGTTTGGTTGAACTAGATTTTCATAGTAAACGAAAGCTAGCAGAATCAAGAATTTATAATAGACTAGCTGACCCGGCGAACTTCGTACTGCCAGTTCTTTTCCGCCCGCGTGGTATCTGATCCCGTTCCTGCTGCACCCTCTACTATATTAAGCATGTATTATACATATAAAGTTACTTCTTAAATTACTCTATCTATTAATAAAAACGCATCAAAATCTGAAGTGTAGTTTTGAAGATATGGGCATACATAGGGATGGACAGACGCGGAAAGCGAATTTGCTTTGTACTATGTAGTGATAATGTTAAACAACATAAACATAACATAACGTAAACTTACGTCTATATTCCCCGATGGGGTAGGCAGAGGTGCTAGCACCCACATTTCGCTAGTTTTAATTCGCCAGTGTTAAAAAACGTATAAATATTTTCTTTAACTAACAATAAAGAGAAAAACAAATTCACAAACAGCATAGTAGATACCTTCAACTTTGAATAGAAAAATAAATAATACTACAAAATTAGATGCCATGTTTAAGGAAATTATAGTATTCGAAGTGCTTTAGATGATTTATGACCCATTCTACGGTGTTAGCACGCCATTAAAGTTTGATATAATCCGTCATTTCATTCCCAGGGTTTCGTAGATACGTCTATTTACTATATTCACAAAACAAATACACATTAATGAACTTTATTTTCTCTAATTTACCTTATATGAGTTTTATGTCAACTGCAGATATAACATTGTTCAGAAATTTCTAGAAAGTTAATGTTCTTTCTAAGAATTTTAAAAATGTTTTTTGTAGAAAGGTCCATAATGATATAATTAAATGATTATGTTCTTATGTTGTAAGTATATTCGTAGAAAACTTAACTACAGTGGATATTATGTTCAATTTCATTTGACTGTGTACATTCCGTTTATCTTTTCTTTTGTTAAAATAAATTGAAAGATATTAACCTTGTTAAGATTTGATTAAACGTCACCTTCTTTAATTTATTAAGCAATTGTTTTATTTTTGTGGTGAACCATCCTTAGAAATTGATGTTATGAAATGAACGAACAGCACTTTATAGCAATACACTCCTTTTATTACTTTAATAAATATATACAATACAACAACGTCCTCGCTTATTCAGTCAGAACAGACAGTAACAATAGTACCAACATTATTGTAACATTGATGGGCCAACCTGAGAGCGCTCGGTACCAGAAGTGGCTCACGGATTATAGACCCCCTCCAGATAACATCCATCTCGCTGAGAGCCTACCACCCGGGCATGAAACAAAATGGGCCACCTGGATATCCTTAAATAGGTTGAGGTCTCAGGTCGGCTGCTGTAGGGCGAACCGGGTAAAGTGGGGTTACCTGTACGCGGGGGGTGGTGGCTGCGACTGTGGTGCACCTCTACAATCGATGGACCACCTCTTGTCGTGCCCACTATGCCCCTACACCTGCACGATTGCCGACTTGAATGAGGCTACGGAAGATGCGGTCAAAGTCGCCGAGTTTTGGGCTGGGCGTATCTAAATATTTAAATTGTTGCCACTGACACGAAGAAGAAGATTGTAACATTCCTTTTTTTAAAATCCAAATAAACATTATTTTCATTGCTGCCAGTAGTGTACTTACGTAGTATTGTGAATGAACATTGCCATATTTAATAACAGAAATATTGCTGATGATGCTTTAAAATGCTTAAAATATTAGAGAGACTTATAGTGATAGATCAAAGTACGTAAGTCACTAGGGGCTTATTTTACATAAGCTTACCTCCGTATGAAACTGACCTGCTTTTCGCGATATACAGGAACATATTCCATTACCATATTTTCATTAGTAAAAAATGTCATCTAGCCAATTTTGGCGCAAGCCTACTCTGCGTGTAAAATTACATCCAAATACATATTAACCTCTAAAGGAGATGGAAAACGGTGGGCCCAACTGTAATAAGTTGAGATATGATCTAAAAAATTAGTCATATTTTTGTATCTTAGAATACGAAAAATCACCTCAATTCTCAATCTGGATGCGGAGAAATATGAGAAAATAGTTTTTGTGAGATTATCAATCGAGAAATCGATTACACTAAAACATTTGCAGTACATAATTAACTCAAAGTAATTAAATGCACTATATGTACGTACATGCAATATAGTGCATATAATTACAGTCATATTATTAAATCAAATATCAATTTATTACTGAAAAACCAATATTAATGATCATCGATTTCATATCGATTCAAATCTCTCTTATATTTTTAGTCTATGTCACTGACATGACAGCGGACTAACATTGACACTAGACAGTTGCTGATTGTTTTTGTTTGCTCACTCGTTTCGTGTTTTCCGATGCGTTTTGAGTGCTTTCCTAATTATTCGTCATTTTTGAAGACACCTGCTTTGTATTTTACGGATTCTGACCCTGCCTACCTTGTACGACCCTTGCTTTCACCTTGGACACCGAAGATCGCTCACACGTTTGACTTGTAATTGTTATTTTGGATTTTACCGCCGGCTTGTGGATTGGATATTATTGAAACTATGGATCGCTCTGTGAATTGTGGGATATCCACTGGTCACTGCAATACACTGGGCCGACGGCCCTTACACGATGAAACAATTCTGTCAGTGATTCGACAATGGCTTGCACCTCAGTCTGTAAGTAAATACCTATAACCTCATCTAACCAGCTACCATCCTGGCTGAGGTTTAAAATGTAAAATGTGTTTAATAGAAGGCGAATAAAACACTATATTAAATGATTTTTTATTTTATTTTAGACATCCTTTACCTATCTCCTTACCTGTTACCTACCTATCGCTTGAAGTCGTTGACGTTCATTCATATGATTTTTCAAACATTTTCTAGTAAATATAATAACTATTAGTGCAAAAGAACACATTTTGCACTTCAGGAATCAGCTGTTAGTTAAAGATTGTAAAATAACCTCACTTTTACATAATCTCATATATCTCTGTTCTCAGATTGACAAAATCTGCAGAATTTACAGTGAAAGGTTGATAATATATAAGCTATTAATTGACACCACTTTCATCTTATTACAACTAGGCCCAAGATTGTATGTAATCATTTCAGTCTCCTTTATGTTGGTACCTGGTAAGGACATGACGATTAAATAAATAATATTAAATAAATAAATATTCCACAACATTCTACACAACGCTATCTAGATCCATAGTAAGCATTTATAGCTTGTGTTATGGAATCTAGAATGCGGATAAACATACTTAGATACTTTTTTTTGTAAATACATACATATTAAACATAGAAACACCTAATGCAAATAGCCATATTCATGCATACAAATATTTGCACTGAGCGGGAATCGAACCCGCACCTCCTGCGTAGCAGTCGCGTTCACTACCGCCATGCCAGAGAGGCTGTCATTTCCTATAAATACAAAAGCAAAATAAATAATAACTGCAAAATAAAATGCGTCATTTCAGAATCACTGGAAACCTTTCATACGCATGACGATTTCCAAAACTCACACACCTTAACCCTTTGACTGCCGTTTATGTCATGCCAGTCGTAAAACGTCGTAACTGCAACGGTCATTTTACTACCGAAAGACAAATTTTAATACTGCTGTTTGCTTCACATAAATTGTTTTTTACACATCCACATAAAGAATTTTGTGGGTGCATAATATATTAAGGAAGGTAAAATTCCGGGTGAATCACTTTGACGCATATAAGTCATGAATTAAAAAGGACAACAACAGACAAAGGAACCATTTTGCATTGTGCTGTGACAGTCTTCCTTGTGATGCCGCTTTGTAGACACAATAATCTCATAGATGCGCTGTTCTAACATCTCGTCGTCAACATCTACAAATAGTCGTCATCACGAATATTTTTATGATAAATATTTTTCTATCTCTTGAAAAATTTTTTTCTTAATAAGCTCAACAAGCTAAAGTCTTATGTAATAATGTTTAAGGTTTAGTATTCCTTGATACGCCTACGACGTGATTACGTAAGTACATGAATACCTGAATATAGGTAGGTCTGTATTTTTAATTACATTTAATATGCTGGCAAGCCTTATAATTTCAACCAGGATTATTACAAATTTAACTCTGTATATTTAAAAATCTTATTCTTTATTATGTTTTTAATTTACCTATTAGATACGGTAGTAAAAAGCCCTGAGTAATTTATTTACACATCTACATAAATCTCCTGAAACTAATTGGTCTCTTTGGGCCAATCTCAGGAGAGCCGTAAGCATTCTGAAATCTTTATATAAGTCATTTAGAGTTCCAAACAAAATACACTGGTTTATCCAATAAAGTATTAACAAGTCACCGAATTAGAATTTTATTCGCATGTTTATTAGTTAAATATCTACCGATTCAAGATATTAGCCGGTTTTTTTCAGTACCTAGGTTTTTCGATTAATTCGATCGATTTTTTTACAACGCCTGAAATCGTTGTAAAAAAATCAATGTGAATAAAAAAATGTTTGAAGGAATCTTTACAGCATTAAGTATGCTAACTTCGCCTTAAAGCCACTTATGCCACGTCGCCTTAAAGACGTATAAGATGGGAAATTTGAATCATATCGGGCGTGTCTCGGTAGCCGAATTGGTCAGGCATTCCCCCTGTAAGGGAAAGACTGCGGGTTCGAGTCCCGCCCGAGAAGATTCTTTTTCCCTATGTATTCGAATTATATAAAAAAAATGTTTCTTTGAATTTGGCCCAAATCGATTTTTTTATGCCAATGTGTTATGTACCTGGAGTAGGTACTACTAGGGGTTTTCAGCTTCGGGATCGTTCCCCTTGCACCCGGCATAAAATAAAATATGTCATCTATATGTAATCTATTTGCGAACTCTATTCATTATAAACTCTATGAAAAAGCACCAATACGTTCTTTGTACACCGGAGTGTAAATTTGGGCCCTAAGTGTCGCCGCGGTCGTTTTAACACTACATTGCTAATTGGACACTTAAGCTGCACCTTAAAGGGTTAAAGCAGTTTTTATCCGAGGGTCTCAGAGACCGGCACGGAGCAGTTTCGGGTTGCCTACTGATCTTGCCGTCATCATTCACAATTTTGTTTAGATTATGTTTTGTTACGCCTATTTATGGTGCTAGAATTTATGAGAATAGTAAATGACTTATTGATTCTCTTTCAGTGAGTTTCAATGTTGATGATTGAGTTAAGTAGGCATACTTATTATATAAGTGATGTTATTCTAAATGTATTTTAACTAGCGGTTGTCCGTGGCTTCACTTGCGTGGACTAGAAACCGATAGTGTTATTTAGGTTGCCATCCTTAGGTTGCTAGGGACTAACTAGTATACTAAATTCTGTGATAACACTGATTACACATAGAGACATTCTATGTATAATCAGTGTTATCACAGAATTTAGTATACTAGTTTTTGGGCTCCACCCGCGTGAATGTTGATTATCGAGACAAAACATAGCCTATGTTCTTTCTGAAGGTCTAATCTACCCCTTTACCAAGTTTCATCAAAATCGGTTTAGTGGTTTAGGCGTGAAAGCGTACCATACAGACAGACAGACAGACAGAGTTACTTTCGCATTTATAATATTAGTATGGATATGGATTACTACCCGTTCAGCCTTTTAAGCGTGATTATGAAACATATCCAAACATCTTACTTTTTTTCAGTGCCTGTGTGACTGAGCCAGTCAGCCTGTGACCACGGCCGCTGTAACCTGGTAGAAACGTCAGGCAAATCAAAGGCACGTATGTACAGTCAACTACAAAAGTAGCTTAACAAATTCTAATTTATTGAACACTGTGGCCCCTAAACCTTACATAAAATTGTGAAAAAAAACATTGAATATGTAAATTAAGTTTGTCTTCTGGGAATCATAACACTACATTTAGTATAGACAGATGCATTCCAATATAAAAAAGGATTTGTAAAATAGTTTAGTGGTAATCAACTTATGGCGTTGACTGTACCTATACCATGATCGCGTTAATTCCCGTTATTATTTTTGTATATCCAAACACCTTTCATAATACCCTTTTATAATACCCTGGTACCTATTTATACACCTAATAAAGAAGATTAAGGTTTCGGTCATTAGATTTTGCTCTGATTACGCAGGATTTCTCTTTAAAAAAAGCTTTTTTTTGGTTCCTGGGTTGTAACCTACAACCCAGAAGAGACAATCTAACCCAGTTCCACTACACCAAAGCGGCATTCATCTATTGACAATAAACGTTAACTACACTATACCATTCACGACAATACCAATTCACACACAAAATGGCAATACAGACCACAAATTATCACCCGACCACAATATGGTCAACAGTAATCTATCGCAATGCCACATTATGACAATAATTTACATCATTGACACTTCCCTACACAGAGTGATAAGTGACGGATCACATCTATGACAATTGATAACAATACCATAAAAAAAACATTATCAATACCCACCCTCACAACCTAAAAACAACTGTAACCCAATGCATCAAAGTAGAATTTACAATCACTATACATTTATCCAAGAATAAGATCTTCATCGATAGCTTTGTATTCTGAATTCAATCGTATATTGACAATGTTACAGTTGGTTTTGGGTTGTCAATTTTTGGGTTCAAATGGGTTAGAAGCTGCTATGATTGTTCGTGTATCACTAATAAGAAGTGTAACTTTAATGTTCAGTTATCGATGGTATGATAGTGTCGTGTGTCGTCCATCTGATAATATAGTCACGACTTTTTATAGTACACTAGCTTTTGCTAGTGGCTTCGCCCGCGCGGATGTCGGTTATCGCAACCAAACATAGCCTATGTCCTTTCTCAAGGTCTAATTTACGTCTATACCAAATTTCATCAAAATCTGTTCTGTGGTATAGGCGTGAAAGCGTAACATACAGGCAGACAGACTGACAGAGTTACTTTCGCATTTATAATATTAGCACAGTCTAACGAGTAATGAATCGTTAGACTGTGATATTAATATGGATTAGTATGCATACTAGCCTATATCTGCGGCTCCATTTGTAGAGAATACTGATCCCGTTTCTGTCCATAATAGCACGTACCCTTTTCTGGTGGACTTACAAAATCTACCAAATTCGTCCATATATTTTTGGGTGATTCATTTACAAACATAATTCCGAATTTAATAATTAGTTAGGATTCTGGTCAAATAATGATGTTGAATGTATAAATATATTTTGTGTAGGTAGGTACTTGTCGTATTGACGAGTATGGCTAGTTACTGAAATATTTTTGTTTCGACATTGCCAAAGCTTTCGATTGAGTCTATCATAAACTGCCATTCAGTCTGCCTCCCCGATAGAATAAGTTACAGCTTCTTACTTGAATCTCAGTGTACCGAGAATTATTTTTCTAATATAGAGAGAGTATTATTTTACTACTAAGTATGCTAGAATTCTGCATCTAAATGCTTTTGGAATAATTCAGCCTCAAAGTTTTTGCCATAATTTAGGCGTACCTCAGGGTTCTCTTTATAAACCACAATCTTTCTTCATTCTTCTACAACCTTGAAAAGTTATATAAGTATAATTTTAGACTGTTGTTGTCACTACATATAAGTACAAATACAAAAAAGTGTATTTACCTTGTCACGAAATTGTGTAACGATGATTCAAAATTGGTATGAACAGGAGTACTTAACGTGATATCTACGAAAATCAAAGCCATCAACACACCTTAAAAAACATCTTATAACATCCTACTCTATTACAGTGACCCCATAACCGTTCTAACAAGACCCCTTCCATTATATCAGTCCACTCCTTTAGCCTAAAACGTCTTAGGAAAGAGAGGGGTGGGGTAGTTCTTCAGAAACTGGCTTTTGTAATGAAACTTAGTATCAGTCTTTGACACGCGATCCGAGGATTATGACTGATGTCTCAAAATTTAATGTTTTGGTCTTTTGTTGAATGTTGAGCTGTTAATAAAATTATCCTTCATGTTGTGTAGAGGGCGTTACCAGTTATTTTTGATAAATCTTCTGCATTATAACTGTCTCGTTGGTATAGCCCATTAGTCGTCTATAGTTGTATACTTCATCTTGCTAGGAATATTTAAATAGCTTGTGGCTCCGCTCGAGTGGATGTCAGTTTTCGCGACCAAACATAGCTTATGTGTTAATGCAGGGTTTCAGCTAACTCCATACCAAATTTTGTTTAAATCGTTCCAGCCGTTCTGACGTGCAAGAGTAACAACCATCCATCCATACTTACAAACTTTTGCGTTTATAATATTAGTAGGATTGATCTAAGAGTCATGCTTGAGACCTGACTCTGACATGCAAACATAGCATGGCATAGGACCACTATTAAGTCTAAGGTAGTCTGCGGTAGCCTAGTGGTATGAGTAATGGACTGCTGAGACGAGGTTCTCGGGTTCGTTCCCAGGTTTACCATGGCACACACCAATGACTTTTCGATGCTTTTCGAAGTTATGTGTGTATTTATCGCAGGTTTATAAGTGCCCGGTTAATGGCAATAGGCTCGCCACCTATTACATTGGGACCTAAACATAAACTGGCGAAATGTGGGTGCTAGCACCTCTGCCTACCCCTTCGGGGAATACAGGCGTGAGTTTATGTTATGTTATGTTATGTTAGCTTCTAAAATAGAGCTTGTTTACAATTTGGTATAAAAATAGACCATCAATCCAGTTATTTATGTGGATTATTCAGTGAAATTATTCCAGTATTGTGAGCTAGTTATATTCGTTTGGATTGGAATGCTACTTAAATAAATGTGAACCAGGCTTTTGAAAGAACTTTTGGAAGGTTCATGATCTCGTCTTAGGCCTGCATTCTAAATTTATCTGAGGATTTCTATACCATCTGTCCTCAGATAAAACGAAATTCAGGACTGAGTGTCATTCTAGAAACAATATTCTTACAGTGCTATAAGAATATGTGTCAGCAAGTAATTTATTTTTAAATTACAAAATCAAAGTTATTATATTCATGCCAATTATATCTCTCAAACAAAATGGCGTCTCTTCCCTAACTTATAATTTCTCATAGTGACTGTCCCTGTTGTCAAGGAGGACTAATTTGTTTTGCAAATCGAGGGTGACGTAGCCTTCCCTCTCGGGGAAGGGTTGTGACGTATTGAGTTACTGTTTATACGACAGAATTGATTTTACACCCAGTTGCTTAGGTTGCGGTTTCTGATTAATGTTATTGAAGACGTCGAAATTTGCTGTGAAGCCCCTTTTCTTGTAAATATTGTTTAAATGTTTATTGCTTTATGTATTTTATATTATTGGAAGATGCTGAAATTTAGCCAAAACATCTGACTAGTAAACATGATCATAATACAAAGAAATAATAACAACAGCGAATTTATTTTAATGGCTTTTGTAGCCATACTAATATTATAAATGCGATAGTAACTTTGTCTGTCTGTCTGTATGTAGGGGTAGATTAGACCATGAGAAAGGACATAGGATATGTTTGGTCGCGATAACCGACATCCACGCGGGCAAAGCCGCGGGCAAAAGCTAGTTGTTCATAACATTTAATTAATATTTAAATTCATACCGATTTATAAAATAATTTTATTTACTTTTATTTTAGAGTGCGTTACGAAATGCTAAATCGATTAGTTATTCGGCTCGAAGGTTCATTGTTGACGGCGTCAAGTAGAGTTCAAATATTTTTAACTTGAATTTGAATCAGTCATTCACAAATAATTTATGATTATTCAACGATAGCGCTTTTCTGGACTAGGGTTCAAATTCAATATAAATCGCCTTGAACCAAAAATCATGATTAGCGAAATTTGGATATAGGTTATGTTGATGACTCTGCTGTAGCACTTACCTACGATGAGTAGGTATATACTCAACTAGCTGACCCGTCTCGGCTTCGCCTGGGAAAATTTCGTATTACACATTTGATAGTGACATAAGTGACCAACTATCTATACAAACGTTTATTATCTATTTTACCCTCTTAGTAGTTAAATTTTGAAAAACACTGATACACGTATTCAATAATTTTTTTAAAGACACAGGTTTATACAATTTAGTGCATCTAGTTCTGAAAATGACGGACTTTCATACAAACTTCTATCCCATATTTAACCCCTTTAGTAGCAGTATTTCCAAAATACCTTTCTTATTGGATGTTTACATCATAAAATGCATCTACTGTCAAAATTTCAAGTTTGTAGGTGCAGCGGTTTAAGCTTTACGTTGATGAATCAGTCAGTCAGTCGGGACAAGTAATTTTATATGTATAGATAGATAATTTCGTCAACTCTCAACATACTTACAGTGCGTCCTTAAAAGTTAATTTTCGTATTAAACATCACGGTATTGCCTAATGGCGTCAAGCACTTGACCTCTGCCAAATCACCATCGGTGTGATCAAACGTTGGACAATCAATGGTATTTGTTTATTTCAAGCACTCTACGCGGTAAAGACAACTTAGCATGAAATACCTATGGTTTTATATGAATAGTTATGATGGCAAGGCTAGTTTAGGCAAGGAACCAACCACACACGGCGGAATCCATACCATCTCGCACTAAACGGTTTGAGGGCTCTTTCCTCTACCGCACGATAAAGAACTTGAAAGCTCTGCCCGCAAACGTGTCTCCCTTCTCTTACAGTCCCAAAAAAAAAAAGAATTTTTATTTTTTATGCGATAAATCATCATTCTGTGACCATTTTCCCAACTCCTTTGGGGCTTTCCAGTCAACTGTGATGCGGTGGAACTTCGATATTTTCCGTGAAGTGACTGCTATCTGACCTCCACAGCCAATTGACGATATCCAAGTGCTGCAGCAACCCCTTCTTATGGCAAAACATATTATACTAAATGATAGTTATGCTAACATTTGCATTATGCCAAAGGTAATCCTTTTATTTATGCAGTAGTACCTATATTATTGAAGGAATTTTTACAGCATTAAGTATGCTGTAAAAATTCCTTGGCGTATGGCGTAAGAAAATCGGTAGATGACGACACGTCGCCTTAAAGACGTATAAGATGGGAAATTTGAATAATATCGGGCGTGTCTCGGTAGCCGAATTTGTCCTGTAAGGGAAAGACTGCGGGTTCGAGTCCCGCCCGAGAAGACTCTTTTTCCCTATGTATACCTATATTATGCCAAAAAAAGTGTGCCAAATTCATTGTGCCAAAACATTTTAGCCTTAAAATTTTATGCCAAGAGGAGGGATCCCTATTTTATAACCACGATCAATGTTCTTTGATGCCATTTCGTACATTGCCTGCTGCGCACTAGGCTTAGAATGCCGGATTATACACATTGCCGGTAACATATACAATTTGTTTGAATAGATACAAATGTATAAGAATGTTAGCATTCATATATTTCTATTCGAATTGTATAGTTTGCTTAACATACTTACTGATACTTGTCTATATTATATCATACTAGCTGACGCGGCGAACTTCGTACTGACAATCTATTTCCGCCCGCGTGGCGTCCGATTCCGTTCCCACTGCACCCTCTACTATATTAAGCATGTATTATACATATAAACCTTCTTCTTGAATTACTCTATCTATTAAAAGAAACCGCATCAAAATCTGTAGCGTGGTTTTGAAGATATTAGCATATAGGTAGGGACGCGGAAAGCTGACTATGTAGTGATTTAGATATTATGTACTCATGTACTCATATTAATTGGTAATTGGATACGCTTGCAATTGAAGCTGTCTGTAATCAAGCCTTGTTAGTGAGAGAGCCCTAGGACTAATGATATCTACGCTAATGGATCTATGTATCGGTATGCAGTGCGTTTGCAATCAATTATTTGGTCCATAATGAGTGAATCTTGTGTAGCAGTCGAGCGTTTAACTGCTAAGACCATGGGATCCATTCTCGATTCATGCAAATATTTGTATGCTGGCTATTTGCATTTCCTGCGGAGGGCCAGACCGTAAGGGATGCTGCGTCAGCCGGGGTGCGAGGGATATGTCGAAGACAACCTCACCTCCGCGTTCGAGTCCAACATAACCTCTCCTTCCGGCTCCGGCGGGGGAGGGATTCATGGGGATTTCCGCACGACAAAAAGGGCTATTTGAATTTGTCAGGTTGTGGCTCCGAGAGCCATATTAAGCCGTCGCGGTATCGGTTGTCATACGAATATCTATGGAAGCCGTTACGGGAAGTTGAAGCCTAAAAAGTCCAACTTATTTGACTGCAAAACTTCGGTAAGTTATGTCGGTCAGATGGTGGTTGCTTATTATAAAATATCGAAAACGACCCCTACTGAATTGGGAAAAGGCTTATAGGATGATGATGACAAGAGTTTTACTACCCTCAAAAACTACACATGATAGGTATTTGCAAACGAAAGCTCATACAATTGTATGAATGAAAGATGGAGATAGCACGGATTCGTCATGAAAGTGTTACCTAAATGATAAGTGAACTACGTAATGCACCATCGTGTGAAATGCCACCTGCCTATTTCGATAACGAACCTCCCTGTCTACCTGCCGAATTGTTTATGGGTGAAATGTTTTGTCAGAAAGAGGTATGTAAAACTGAAATGTGAAACTAACTGTAATCGCGCGTTTTTCGCCTTGCACATAGATTCAGATAGAGTGCATAAAAACTTTTAATACCCACCTAGGATATCTTGCCTTATAGCCCGATTCATATATTTTGGACTTAATCGCAAGATATAAAAGTCTATAAAGACTTGGGTGTATTTTGAATATAGCACCCCGTTATATATCACCACTATCACTACATAGTATAAAAGAAAGTCACTGTCGCTGTCTGTTCGTCCCTATGTATCCGTCCGTCAGTCCAAATGTATGACACCTGAAAAGATTTAAGCAAATCTTTAAAACAACGCATCGGATTTCAAAGTGTTTATTTAAATAGATAGAGTGATTCAAGAGGAAGGTTGATATTTAAAATACACGCTTAATATAGTAGAGGGTACAGCGGGATATGACGCCACACGGGCGGAAAAAAATGGTGGTACGAAGTTTGCCAGGTTAGTTAGTGATGATATTGGATGGTTCCCACAGGGCTGACAGCACGAGTGTGACGCCTCTGGTGTTAAACATGTCCAGATACGGTAGCAACTTCCCATCAGATGGGCCGTATGCTTGTCTGCCACAAATATGTATTTTTCGCAAACATGTTTGAATTTTATAATCATCTAAGTCATCTATCATCACCACACACGGCCTATAGCCACACACTCACTTGGGTCAGCCGGGGTGCGAGGGATATGTCTATGGGAACCTCACCTCCGGCCTAGCACTAAGGCCCACAGTCGGCGTGCGGTTCTAGTCGGTTCGAGTCCGACATAACCTCCCCTTCCGGCTCCGGCAGGGGGGATATCCGAGGGGATTTCCGCACGGAAAAAAAAAAAGCCACACACTCACTTATTTTTGTGCGACACCGTCATTTTATATTACACTACCCGTAACTTCTAACTTTCAATGTATTAATAAAAATACAATATTAACTGTTATTGTCTATAGAATATTTTATTGAATAATTAATTAATATTTGCAGTGGTTGTTCTCCTAGCCAGCAAAATTATAATGATGTACTTATTTTCTTTTGGATAGCAATATTTTTGTGTTTTTTATAAGGATGTAGCATGTTTTTATAAAGGTAAGCCTACTTAAAAAAATATATATATTCACATGTTAGTTCGTAAATAGAATAGGATCTGTTTATGTAACACTTTAATGTAACTTAATGAAAATAAAGGATCTTTTAAAAAATCAAAATCAATCATCTAAGTTGTCCTCTACGAACAAATCCGTAAGCAAAATCCTGTCGTTCTAAAATTTCAAAGTAAACATGCTCCCTCTTGAGACAAAACATCTCGTTTAATAATCGTCCCTGAATTAATAAACGCAGTAATTGAGATGTTTGCCTAGGGGCTTCCCCTAGCCTTATTATTTGAACGACGACGGGTAGTTAGTCAACCGTAGTCCGTAATTATGCTGAAACCCGCCATTTTGAGGATTCTTATGGGGTATGCTGATATGGTGCAGGGTGATTTGGGATGATGGCGGAAAGGATTAAATTTAAATTGAAGATTAAATACCATGACTTCTATGTTTGTAATTATACCTAACTAACTACTTAGTTGCTGCCCGCGGCTTCACCCGGGTGAATATCAGTTCTATCACTTTCAAAACTTCATTGAAGTACACATCTTTTCTTTAGCAATATGGAAAACGTATTGCTTAAATCATTAAGAGATAAATTGCGATACATTCTGACACTGCTTTTTTTATATTCTTTAACATTCTACACAACGCTATTTAGACCCATGGTAAGCTTATTTAGCTTGTGTTATGGAATCTAGAATGCGGATAAACATGCTTAATTTTTTTTGTAAATACATACATACCTATTATACATTTTATTTTTTGACAACATGTTTAAAAGTTGAAATCACGCTCCAATCTGTAAGTCCTTCATTTCATTTCATGTCATAGAACTAAAGGATAAAAGAATAAAATATTCACTTTGCCCAACTATGATAATAAATCAAATAGATTTTTTAGCATATTTTGGGTTCAAAAGGAAAAAAAACGGAATCCTTATAAAGGATGCAATCAATATAAATAGGTATTGCAGTTTATATAGCATAAATGACCCTGAATCCAATTTTGCACTTAACCCTCGCAAGTCCGACACGCACGTGGCTGACTTTTTTCTAAATATTTTTTTTACAACAACAAACATACTTTATATTTCCTCCATCTCACTCCTCAAGAGTAGGTAAAAATTAAAAATCTAAATTGTCTTACCTGTTGTCCTACGTGAGCGACAAACACGACAGCGCGCGTAAGCAACGCCATGCTAGACATTACGTTCCATACTTCAAGTGATATTTTCACGCGACACTACGTAGGACACAATAAAGGAATGCATTACATTACATTACATTACATAGAATCACACCCTCCATCCCCTGAAGGTTAGGCAGAGGTGAATTAACACCCACATTTCACAAATCATAGTGAGCCTATTGCCGTATTCCGGGCACTATTGTTTACTCAAGCCTTTGTTCTGCCGGGAATATCATCATTTGATATGACGTCAAAACGCGTCACGTTAGCGCGTTTGTCGCTCACGTAGGACAATGCCTTAAAGTTCGCGCATTCACTACAAACGCATTATACTTATTTCTCATCTACAACAAACGCCTTCAATGTATTTGTTGAGGAGTAATTCAAGGCAATTCATATATGGGTACACGGCAATAACTTACCAAGTAATTTAATAATTGTAAATAATAATTTCAATTATGTACTGTCAATACAGGCTGCAGTGATAGCCTAGCACGGATAGCAAATTAAATTTGTACGATTTATTTTTTACTAGCTTTTGCCCGCGGCTCCGCCCGCGTGGATGTTGGTTATCGCGACCAAACATAGCCTATGTCCTTTCTCAAGGTCTAATCTACCCCTGTGCCAAATTTCATCAAAATGGGTTCAGTGGCTTAGGCGTAAAAGCGTAACATACAGACAGACAGACAGACAGAGTTACTTTCGCATTTATAATATTAGTATTTTTTTATTATAGTGTAAGGGTCGGTCTCAATAAAATAAGCCTGTCCAATTAGTTTCGATGTTTTGAGTTTACCTTTCTCTCTTTATCCTCTATATCTCGAACTTACTAGCATGCATAACTTTGTTACATTGCTGGTGCGAGTACTTTTTAACTTGGGTTAGATAACACTATCCTGGTTTCTCAGTTAGCAGGGCTGCTAAAAATTTACCGAAAAGATGAGAATAATCCACTTAGATTCAAAAAAGTGAATGCTCAAGACGGACCTGGAACCCGCGACCACTCCTCAAGCAGTTATGTTATTAGCTAGCACACTAATTGTTAAGATGAAACTACAGAGTATGAACATAAAAATTCACATTTATCCACTTAATCCTTTTTTTAGGGTTCCGTACAAAAAAAGGAAAAAACGAAACCCTTATTCACTTCGTTGTACATTTGATTGTCTGTCAAGACCTTTTTTCTCTGGAATGCGTAGAGGTATCAAGTTGAAATCCATATCTTATACTTATTCTAGTCTATAATGTTTTGAAGCTATGAAAAAATCAAGCTTCTAAGTTAACGTCATCAAAAGATATAGGTCGAATCGAATTTTGTATCTTTAGTGTTTTGACAGCCTCCGTGGCGCAGCGGTAGTGAACGCGACTGCTACGAGGCGTGGGTTCGATTCCCGCTCAGTGCAAATATTTGTGTGCATGAATATGGTTATTTGCATTAGTCTGGGTGTTTCTATGTATAGTATGTATGTATTTACAAAAAAAAAACTAAGTATGTTTATCCGCATTCTAGATTTCATAACACAAGCTAGTCAAGCTATGCTCACCATGGGTCTAGATAGCGTTGTGTGGAATGTTGTGGAATATTTATTTATTCATTTATTTATGTAGTGTGTGAGTCCGAGTCACGCTTGAAATTTTTTTTACCAGACTACCGAAGGAAGGAGGGTAATGTATTTTATGTAGGACTTTGTTTATCCGCACATATCCCATAAAACAAGCTAGTTAAGCTATGCTCACTTTTGTTCTATACAGCGCAGTGTAGAATATCCTACAATATTTAATTACATTAACTTTTCTGTTTTATTTGCTAACTGTACCAGAAAATAGCGAGGCGTGTTTCTCCATAAGTACAGGCAGCGCCTTGACGTCGCGTGATCGCGTTCACTGTCATTATGCGTTGTGTGCAAGACGCGAGTGTACACGGCACATCTGATGGTAAACGTGACACTCGAGTAGAATAGAGATATTATATGTAAGTAATTCGACAGAATGGCTGTAACGATTTATGTGAAATACTGCGTGTTTAGTTTACTTAGTAGTGAGCTAGGTTTGTCACTTTTTATATGTATGTATGTGTGTATGTAGTATGCAGTGTTGGTTCCCGGGGGAAGAGAATAGGACCACCCTAGCTCTTTCTGTGAGTGACGTAAAAGGCGACTAAGGGATAGGGATGTTCTCCATCCGACAGTAAACATGCAGCCCAAGACAAAATGCCCGCTAGACGGCAATAGGCTCGCTCTCTATTACGTGGGACCGAAAATAGTTGGCAAAACATGGGTGTTAATACACCTCTGCTTACCCCTTCGGGGGTTTACAGGCGTGAGTATGTTATGTCTGTTATTTTTTTAATAAATACTGATTTGCCTGGAGTTAGGTATATCCTCGTAGGAGTAGAAAATAAAATCTATGCCGTTTGTAAAATGTGGCTACATTTTGCCACCGACATAGAGATTTTTCCACATAGGTACTTAGTCCAAGAGTAAATAAAGGATTTCATTCTGTAGGTAGGCAGTAATTAATTATTAAAAAAATGTTGTAAGTGTATTCATTATGACGCAGGAGGCGCGGATTCGATTCCCGCTCAATGCAAATATTTGTATGAATATGGCTATTTGCATTGGTCTGGGTGTTTCTATGTATAATATGTATGTATTTACAAAAAAAAAGTATCTAAGTATGTTTATCCGCATTCTAGATTCCATAACACAAGCTAGTTAAGCTATGCTTACCATGGGTCTGGATAGCGTTGTTTGGAATGTTGTGAAATATTTTATTATTATTATTTATTGTTATTCAAATCTCCTAGATTCAATACATGTTATACAACAACATCCAAACTATAATTTTGCATTCGTTATTTTCTAACATAATCCCTATGATCACTTTAATCAATATTCAAACAAATATCCCACACAAAAAACTATTGAACTATTCAACTTTTTCAATAGGTATCTGAATAAAAATATACTTAAATGGCTGTCATTTTCAACCAGGTTATTACCCACTCACAACCCTCCATACTATTTTAAATGAGGGTAGAAAAAAATTAATCCGCCCACTTTTAATTCAGTCTTCGAGTGACAGTTGACAATGGCTCAGTATTAAAGGGTTAACAAAGGGCTGTGAACGGGCGCTTTCGAAGGGTTAATTGCTATGGGTCCGTTTCAAATATGGCGTTTGATGTACTCTGGGTTGTGTGTACAGGGCCTTATTAAAATAGGGTGTATATACCTACACAAGATGCGTCAAGTTTGCAACGGGAACGTTTTTAGATTTTTGTGTTGTATTTTGGCAACCGTTATGTGTAAAAACTGTAAAATAAGCTTGTCAAATCATATAGAAAATATAATTATAATTATTTTTATTAAAATCGTACTTATATTATAAATGCGAAAGTTTGCAAGTTTGGCTGGATGGATGTTTGTGACTCTTTCACGTAAAACTACTAAATGGATTTTAATGAAACTTTACAGTAATATAGCTTACTGGCTTTGGACCGCGGCTCCGCCAAACATAGCCTATGTTCTTTCTCAAGGTCTAATCTACCCTTATACCAAATTTTATCAAAATTGGTTTAGTTCACGTCTATAATATACAGACAGAGTTACTTTCGCATTTATAATATTAGAATGGATATCAGAATAATACATAGGCTATGTTTTGTCGCGATTAATAGACATCCACGCGGGCGGAGTCACGGGCAACTGCTAGTACTCAATAATGGCAGATTTTAGCTTGAAAGCTCAAGGCACAAGTTTAGTATAGATATTATGTTATTGACATAATTATGGACTTTAAATGCCAAACTTACATCACCCTCCAGGGTATACGAACACAAATAAATATTAATTATTTCCAATAATAACAATTATTAACAATAATTCTTTTACAAACTGTAACCAGAAATATACACGCCGTCCGTCTGTCATTTCGAACACACGTAAAACCGAAATTACGTGACATTAATTCGACAAATTCCACATTACCGTCGATAATTCGCGTAAATGTCGTAAATTTGACTTAATTTGCCGCACAATGCGGTTTTTGCCGCAATTAGCGGTTGATTTGGCCGCAGTATAGTCATCTGGTGGTTATTGTTCAATGTGGTTGACGACATATGATTGTCGCGTGCGCGCGTGTGGAGAAAGCCTATTTTTTTAATCAGGTATATTTTATTTTCGATGTATTGTTAAGTGGTACCATAATAATTTTATTGTTATATCAAACATCAAATTAATTGCCTCGTACGAAATATTATTTCCTTTCCATTAGTAAGTAGTTATCTAAATAAATTATTTCACGTGTCATCTCCTCAATGAGTACTCAGGTACGTACTTTACTTTACATTCATCAATTCAGGAGCCTATATTTCTGCTTATAAAGCTCTTAATTTTACTCAAATCGTTCCAAAATGAGATCGCACCAGTGAAGGAGAACCATTATTGTTACCTTTATACCTATACCTCTGAAGGAACTTCATACAACAACGTGTTTATAGTATTTTCTAGTTTATTGAACCCGTATAAAAACTAATATTAGATCGCAGTGCAGTTATCCATTATTCCAAGCTAATCAAACCCGATCTTATTCAACAAATGAAGACCTTTCTCAACTTTTATGAATATAAAATACACATCTTAAAAATATTTATTGCATTCAGTAAAAATACTCTATCTCGATAATTATAGTTGTATAAAATGTCTCGGGCACGAAATATTAGGGTACGTACACACTTAACTGGCGGTTATAACGAGAAAATTAACAGACCTTGTCGCGACTCGCCGAAACAATTACACGCTCGTGCGGCAATTTAACGCGAAATTTGCATAATTGTGGCGATAACGGGCGGTAATGCCGCAGGCGATGTCGCGTCAACGCGTCATGCGACAATTATATCGCACTTTTGCGATGTTTACATGTTTCATTAATGCGTTCAATTAATCAATTTGCGTTATGAATAAGCAAGACTTATAGTTGAGCTTCATAAATCGTATGGAACAAGTATAAAAATGACTTTTTTATGGTAATGCAAGCATTTATGGTAATGTTGTAGTATCTGAATGACAAATATTGACATTGAAATGAAGACGTTGATAACTTATTTCATTTTTCAAGTACAGGTAAATATAGTTCGGCCGGTCCAGGCCCAAACCGGTACTTACACCTGCTGATTGACTTTGAGGCTCTTGTGCAAACTATTAACTGATATTTAGGTTATTTTGATTCTGAACCTGACCGGTTTCGCCTTACGGCATCAGGTTCAGAATCGAAATAAACTCAGTGGAAAAGTACAAGTGTGTTATTCAATATGTGTAGCAGATTCCACCAAGCGCCATCAGTCTCCAGTATAAACAGTCTGATATTTAGGTCTTCTTCTACTTCGTGTCAGTGGCAACAATTGAAATAATATTTAGATGCGCCTAAAAGTATGTAAATACCTAAATATTTACATACTTTTAGGCTTGTCTTTTAAAACTTATTAGGTACTATAATAACAAAGATCTCACTATTTTCTGTAACGTATAACATTATAAGAGTTTTGCGACATTAGTTACCACACTAACGAGCTTTTAGGGCAATTTAAAAAAGTCGTAATTACAGCAGATATGTACACCTCCAAAACAGACAGTGCCAATCAATATAAATTACTAGCAATTCTCCACCAAGCGCCATAAGGGCACGTTCACACGTTCGGCGGGCGGCGACATCGCGACACTGGCGCGGCGCCACCGGCGACAATTAATCAAAATGTCGCGCGTCTTGTCGTCAAATTGCTTTATTGTCGCACAAATTGGTTGAGGCCGGGTGATTTCAAGCTAGATTACCATGCTTTATTGAAGTTTTGGGGAGTTTGTTCGGCTTTGTCGTACCTATATGAATGGTAGCGTTTATTGTTCACGTGTGTAAAGAGGGTATTTTGTGTTTTATTAAAGTTTGCAATACAAAATACAACTTATTAAACTAGAGTGTATTTAGCACTTTATTTCTTTGATTTACAGTTGCGGTTAGATATTGCAAGAAATATGAAAATGTAAGCAAGATGGATAAAAAAAGATAGCTATAATGCTAGTGTGGAATGCAAGTTTTTTTTTTTCATATACCAATTAAACTGGTAAGTAACGTATTTAAAGTTAGATTCTAGATGTAATAAATTAATAAAATAACGAGACAAAATGAAATGCATTTTTCTGTTAAGATTACATTCCTATTTCTAATTATTTTCATAAAAAAACTTGCACTAATCAGATATTTATTGAATGTACCTATATAAGGGTACCTATGTAAACTATGTACAACTTTCTCCCTAAATGTATCTAAACATCACAAAAATCTCAACTGCCCCGTTTTGTAAATAAAAAACCCAACGTTGCTACATACGAAGCCAATTTGCGTACATACCAACCCTCCCCTGCCGCCGAAATCCTCGTCAATTAAAAGTCCCGCTAATCAAGACTGCGTTTTGTCGCTGCCGCTTGATCGCACGACCAAACAACCACCCCTAGGTACAATTTGACAGACGCAAATAAAAAACGCACGTGAATTGCTCGCTTTATTAGAAAGGGAAGGGTTAGGGGTTATTGAAAACTAGAAGTGGTTAGATATTAGTTTTTAAATTATATACCGACTCAACTTGTAGGTATAGTAGGGTAGCCATATTATCATCATCATTATCCTCACTGATTTCCCATTTTGTCCGAGGTCCGCTTATTGTTCTTATTGGTATACGGTATGCCGTAAGTAGGTATAGCTACCTATCCTATGTTTTTCCGGGATTGATTGCTATATGACCGTAAAAGGAAAGCCTGTGTCAGAGCCGCATTCATTGTTTAATTTTAACAGTAGGACATCGACGTTGTTTTGTTTTGGGCCCTCACTTTTATTGAACCTTTCAACAAATAATCAAAGGTGTCAAACTGTGAATCTGATATACCTACGAAAGAGAGAGCTCTTTATAATACATAGAAGGAAATTGATCTCAGTCATGCTCACTCTTCGACCCGACTCTACACGACATACTTCTTCTGCGACGTATCAAATCCAAAGGCGAGTAGGAACCGAACTTTTATGTTTAGATATTTTTTAAAACAACAATACTTTTTAAAGAGCAATTCATGCAATTTTAAATTGGGATTGAAATTATTTTAAATTGTTGGCTGCCAATACAGGCCATTGGCAATCAGCGTTCGATGTTCAAACTGAATTCGTTCGCGCAACTGTCAATAGTCGGACATGGATGTGACGTAACAACAGCTTCGCGGAACGAGCTTATCGGACGAAAATCTTTGTATGTGATTTTGAAATAAGAACGTTCTTTATTTTTTTTTATAAATTATACAAATACCTACCTATTTTCGTGCGGAAATACCTTTCACTGGAGTGATTAAGTTGGACTCGAACCACATAAAACCGCTCTTCGATCTTCAGATGCGGGGTTCTAAGATTGCCTAACCATACATCTCCCTCGCACACAGCCATCTCTTGTTTCCTCCTCAGTGTTACTACGAATCGATTGAAGTTTCATATTTTGCATGCAGCGGCTGCCAGATCTTCACAACCCTCCGGAGGTATCAAGGTTATGTAGATAGATCAGTTATTGGTCTTTTTTAGCCCTCCAACTACCCGTTATGACTGCTACCGATGTTCGTAGGTTACCGGGACCGAACCGGGTTATTTTATCAAACTCTCCAAGGAACGGAGGTATTTCAATGTGTTGAAGAATGTACCTATAGTAAATTTACTGTAGAATAAACATGAGTTCATATTATTACAATATTTTTATGAACACCTAAGCCGCTCAATATTAATATATTTCGTCACTACACACACTTAAAACCCATCGCTGTCTCTATCATTCATCAATCAGTGAACCGATTTATTTAATATCTATTCAATACATTAATACATATCGACCCTTCTTATTATACAAATGTTACCAGTACAATAAATTCAATATCAAACGGTGCACATGGCAACACTACGTGCATCTGTCAGCCCGCTTGATTCAAAAAACGAACATGCGTTGATACACATTTAAAAAGCGACCAGGGTATGTTGAGCTTATGAATAATGGTGTTGAATTTATTAAAAAGTTTATATCTGTTTTGAGATATTTTCATATTATTATAGGGAACTTATCTTTTATGTAGGTATCAAATCATCAATACCTTCGAGTTAGTCCCGATCACGTGTTTCCTTCTTCCTACAGTCCCGGTTCCTTTAAGCGGGGCGTGAAAAGGCATCTGATGAGCATCAAGCTGAGTGCCACCATTGTTAAAATGGTACATGTTTGCGATGGTGACCCTCTTTCCGAGACTTTGCCTTTAGCTTACCATCAGACGAGGTGAAATCAAATGGACGTGTCCTTTAAAAAAAACATTAAAAGCCTGGAGTCCGGTGCTGGCTTTTTCCAGTCTAACTGTGATGTCACTGAACTTCGATATTTTCTGCGCAGCTCTTCGATCTCCTATCCTACATTCATCCATGCCTACTTATCTACATGACACACAATATAATATAAGTCCTGAAGGAGTTAGGTAAGTAGTACTTCTTCCTAAATTGAGACCTTGGGAAATGGATGCAATAATTCGTAAAGATAATATGGGCCCCAATTATAATCATTATTGGGTGATCCCGTTAGAAATGCAATGTAAAAAAAAAACTATAATCCATATTTTTTACATGTTGTGTCATGCGCTGGTGTACCGTCCACTCCTACCGGGCATTGTAGCGTAGCTGGAAGAGCTAAGAGGAAATGGGGCATACTAGTAACACCCGGTTCCATGCAGGTACCATAGATATTTTTCACAAAAGTTTTCCATACCAAACCGGGATGGTTTTACTATCAAAGAGTCGCGTAAATCAAAAACAATTTTCTCACACACTTTGTGCCTATCTGCGCCAGCATCTGAGAGGTCTGCTCAAGCTGGCCGGCGAGCGTCCCGCCGCGGGCGGCAGATGACCGCACCATGATTTATGATGGGCACACACCACATTTATACATTCGTAAATGTGATCCTCGTAATTATGCGCCTTGTTTCGGCTACGGGCGGTTCTGTGATGGGAATAAGACACTCCTGTGTTACGGTAAGACTGCATGCTAATAAATATTATACATATATATTTTATAGGTACAAACTCTTGCCTAAAAGTATCCTTACAGTCGGTAGTTAGATGTGTTGTAAAATTTTGTCAGGTATATTTTTTTTTCATAAGATACAATTATTAATTAAGTAAGCACCTATAATTATTATGAAAATGGAATCAATATAATATATTTACTTACCTATAACTCTGTCTGTTTATATGACTGTTATGTTTTCATGCCAACGGAACCGATTTTAATGAAATTTATTACAGGAGTGAATTGGACCTTGCGAGAAATGACATCCATACTGCTATTATAAATGCGAAAGTAATTCTGTCTGTTTGTCTGTATGCTACGCTTTCACGCCTTAACCACTGAACCGGTTTTGATGAAATTTGGTATAGGGGTAGATTAGACCATGAGAAAGGACATAGGGTATGTTTGGTCGCGATAACCGACATGCAAGCGTGCGGAGCCGCGAGCATAGCTAGTAGCCAGTACTCGTACAGGATAATTTTTTAGCTCTATTCCATTTCCGTCGGGGTAGATTCAAGAAGCGCTAAGGTAAAATTTGGCTTGTCAATGATCAGAATAAGCACGGATTTTTGTTAATGGACATAAAAAATGACAAAAAGCAACTTAAAGTACTTAATTATTTTGTTAATAATCACTATGAGACATCGGTCTGAAAGATCAAAGAAATTAGAATCAAAAAAAGTTTAAAGGTCAAATTTGTTAGCAGTTTTTTGGATAAAGTGAAAACATGGCTGCTGAAAAGCGGCCGAAACGTCGGTTTAAAAGTAAATAATAACAGCCTCTGTGGCGTGGCGGTAGTGCATGCGACTGCCACGCATGAGGCGCGGGTTCGATTCCCGCTCAGTGCAAATATTTGTATGCATGAATATGGCTATTTGCATTGGTCTGGGTGTTCCTATGTATAATATGTATGTATTTACAAAAAAAAAGTATATAAGTATGTTTATCCGCATTCTAGATTCCATAACACAAGCTATAAAAGCTTACCATCGGTCTAGATAGCGTTGTGTAGAATGTTGTGGAATATTTATTTATTATTTATTATTATATCGCAAAGAATCCGTAAAAAGTCGTTTTATTTCAAATAAATTGAAAATTCTCAATTACTTGATTTTTTGTAGATCAGTTTAAAACATTGTTCCGACTGTTAATATTTTTCTAGCAATAGGAGTATTAGGAATAGAAAATAAAAATAACAAACCAAGTAATTACTCATCAAAAAACTTGTCTACTCATTCCTTTTTCACCCCACTGTCCTCAACCTAATCTACCTTTGTACCCTAATCAGCCTTAACTAATCTAAGATCGGAACCATATCGATTTAAAGTATCACTAGCCGAAGGAACCCCAATAAAGGAGCCAATTTCATCCTGTATTGTTTGTCAAAAACTCGATTATGTCTGGTGTTACAAGGGCTAAAAAATAAAACACAATATGGTCACAACTCATCGTGGGATTAAACTAGTTTGGGCTCCCGGTTTTGTCTGTCATGGTTGTGCGTGTGTTGGATGATATTAAATTATAAGTAGGTAGGTAAGTGGAAGTCAATGTGTTTCGGAAATTGCTTTGTCGTATATCTTGTAAAATTTAGAATTATTATCGTCTTTTATACTTACAATAATTAAGAAAGCACCTAGGTATATGATATTTTTTAAAGTTTACGCGAACTTATATATAGTATAGTATATCACAATATATTTGTTATTATTTACTTTTAAACCTGCTGAAAAAGCAGCCGAAAAGTCGGTATAAAAGTAAATATTAACAAATATATCGCGATAGAATCCTTAAAAAGTGGTTTATTTCAATAAGCACCTATAATTATAATGAAAATGAAATCAATCAATCAATCTGCGAAAAAAATCAATATGCGAAAGTACCTAACTCTGTCCTTACATCTGTCTGTTATTTTTATTTTTTTATTTTTAAATTTATTACGAAAGTGAATTAGACCTTCCGAGAACTGGCATAGGCTATATTTGGTCGCGATAATCGACAACCACGCGGGTGGAGCCGCGAGCAAAAGCTAGTAGCTAGTACCTACAGGATACATTTTTAGCCCTATTTCATTTCCGTCGTAGATTCAAGAAACGCTGAGGTAAATTTGGCTTGTCAATCTTCTCATTACCACCAACTGAGCAAAGTGGAGTAACAAAACATGGAAAGCGAATTCCTCGAAGATGATGATGGAGGTAGGAAGGAGGCACCAATATGTGTGGATAATCTCTTCTCACAATAAAATTAAACAGCAAACCAATCAAAACTAACATTCACAAACATCAAGATATAACGGCATCAATCCAAACAAGTTCCAAACTTAAATAAACTTTTTTCTGGCGCCAAAAAAGTCTCGTTTATTTTCCCGCGCAGCCGACGAACGAGGCGTGACATTTGAAATTTTGGTGTTGTCAGCACAAAAAGGGAAATAGAATAGTTGTTTGGTGTAATATTAATGCGTCTAACGGGCCTCCTTTGTGTCGCAGGATGTATCATTCACGTCATCGCTTATTGAATAGCTTAATGATATTGGAGCAAAAAGGATTCATAGTCCTTTATTAATAGATTTCTTTTAATTTCGGTTTTTAGTTTCCGGGATAATCTTATTGAAAATAATTCTATTGTGAAATTTTAAAGGAAGAATAAAAAATTCAACCTCGTGTGAGAAATTATTCTGTCAGCAAAGTTTGTATTTTGTCATCAAATGTTGTTACCTATGCAAAATAGTAGACCGGATATCTGTGAGTAGATTACTGTCGCTGAATAGGTACTTCCTATTGATTATTATCCGCAGAATACGAAACAGATAGGTAGATATAGGTGTTCAGAGATTGGTTACCATTGATACTAAATTGGTCTCTTTTTAATCCTCGACGCAAAGAGATGGGGTGTGTTATAAGTCTGACGTGTCTGTCTGTGGAATCATAGCTCCTGAATGGATGAAGCGATTTCAATTTAGTTTTTTTGTAATAAAAAGTGACTTATGTGCGAGTGTTCTTAGACATGTTTGAAGAAAATCGGATGAGCCCTTTAAAAATTATGGGGGTTAAAGTGGGAATGGACAGTGTCGAGGGTTTTTAATTTTTTTTATTTTATGACAACGCACCTAGAAATTATCAACGTCTCTCGCTGCATTTGGGTGATTGATCTCAAAATCAATTATTTTGGTGACAACATAAATCACACCCAAATAAAACCACTGTCCATAATTTGTGATATTTATATCGCACTGTTACAGATACCAAAAAATTGCCAATACAAAAAAATAATTTTAACTTTTTTTATTGTATAGTGTCCGTGTCGTATCACGTGCGGCCTGCTGGGTGCTTTATCGTGTCGGTTCGTAATATTATGATTTAGTCGGCGGTTCCGCTCAGGTGGCGAGCGCATCTGCCTCTTTTAATAACCTATTGTTTGTACGCATGCGCTTTACGGTAGTATTATTGAAAAGTTTGAGGGGAGGTTTGAGCTTTATGGGTAGTTTATCTAGTACCTAAGTACTAGATAAACTACCTACCCATAAAGCTAACTATAGAGACCTATTATGTAGGTATATTGATTTTATATTGTCTAATTTGAACTAAGAATCTTAGGTTCTGCACATTCGTCCATATTTAGTCCTAAGAACTTACTGTTTTGTAAATTGACGTCTGTAAATGCTACAGTGGAGTTTGTTGCGCCGTTTCTTCTCCACTGGTGCCTAGGAAGCGGTGGTAAACTTAGTTTTAAGCAGAATTTGACGTCAAAAAACTGTAGTAGTACTACACAATTTTGAATAAATACTTTAAATTTGAATTTGAATTTAGGTTTTTTATGAACGTTACCTAGATACAGTTACCGGCATATATTTTGACTAAGTCGCGAGATAAGCAAGGCTCAGCCACGCGCGAATTGGTTTGAAATAATCTTTAATTGGTTGATTAGGACTCCACCATAGCACCCCGTGCTATTATCAAGATACCCATAAAATATATCGATAGCTATAGATTAGAGTTGCCACGGTTACTTAGTGATTTGGCCGAATTACAACAAAAAGTCGCCGAATAGGCCGAATTCCGAATAGTTGCCGAATATTTTTACCTAGCAGTCTGCATCTCAACCATTGCACCAATGCACAATATCACTTCATTAATCTCCTACACTATCAAAGTCTGTTTTAATTATAGACAGACAGCATATACACTAAAAAGAACAGTAAATAGGTCGTTCGTAGCGCATTATCGAAAAACATAAAATAACCCCATTACAAGTTTTCTGTCACAGGCTGTGCTTGAGCTAATTACTATTGTATTTAATAAATATTTGTATTATTGGATTTTTAACTTTATGGTGCACGTTTAAGATTCAATTTACAATGTGTTTTGAATTTTGACTTGATGAATGCGTACCACATGGATGTTGGTTACACCGTAGTGTAACTTTTCTGATTATTATCGTTACAGTAGGTAATAATAATTATTATCTATGTATTAATAAAAGTCTTGCAAAATAAGCTTATCTTTAGAAAAATCTGTTGTAGGTATTAAAACAAAATTAATAATTTTATACAGGAGTTGTGACTTGTGCTGCTTCAAAAAACTTGTATCGCAAAAGTTCTTTCATTGTTTTCTGTTTGTGATACAAGCTTTTGAAATCAGTACAACACTTGCATCAAATTATTATTTTCGTTCCCCCAGTTAGAATTTTTTAAAAGTAAAACGCTTGTCTTTGAAACTTTTTTATCTTTATTTAAACTTTTTTACATAACATAACATAACATAAACTCACGCCTATATTCCCCGAAGGGGTAGGCAGAGGTGCTAGCACCCACATTTCGCCAGTTTATGTTTAAGTCCCAATGTAATAGGTGGCGAGCCTATTGCCATTAACCGGGCACTTATAAACCTGCGATAAATACACACATAACTTCGAAAAGCATCGAAAAGTCATTGGTGTGTGCCATGGAAAACCTGGGATCGAACCCGAGACCTCGTCTCAGCAGTCCATTACCCATACCACTAGGCTACCTTTTTTAGTTTTAGTTATAACATGTAGCACTAGATAAGTGCTAACCAAGAGAAGTCAACTGAATCCCAAGAAATTGCAATGACGTAGGTACCTTCAACATCATTCAGACCCTGTATATCATGTGGCAACAGTGATTACCAAAACAAAACAAATGAGTCTAAATTCAATAAGTTTAGTTGGTTGATTTGTTTTAGGAGTTCCTATGGTCACCTTCCGAAGTGGTACACCTTACGTATGCAGGTAATCAGTGAAAAAAGTATCTAGTGTTATGCTTGGTTCTAACTGGTTATGGTTCTAATTCAGGAGATGGGCCTCTATATATAATGAAAATCATTAGGTTGGTAAGTTAAGAAAACAAGGTTATTACGTACCAAAATAAACAACTACATTTATGGCAAGTAAGTATTTTGGTCCTTTTAAATTAAGGTTTACGTAATTATAAAGTTAGGGATTGGCCTTGTTATCTTCCTATATGCATCCGAGGTCAAGGTGAGTTTGGAGCTCCGTCCATGGTACCTAAGTATTGAGATCATTTACGTGCGTGTTGTATTAAATGGTCTCTCTGTCACGAACGAATAAGGAATTCATTTTTATTTAAGTTTAGTAGATAAATACCTAATGTCTATTTAATAATATTATTCCACAGCATTCTACACAACGCTATCTAGATCCATGGTAAGCTTAACTAACTTGTGTTACGGAATCTAGAATGCGGATAAACATACTTAGAAACATTTTTTTTGTAAATACATACATATTATACCTACATAGAAACACCCAGACCAATGCAAATAGCCATATTCATGCATACAAATATTTGCACTGAGCGGGGATCGAACCTGCGCCTCCTACGTGGCAGTCGTGTTCATTATCGCCACGCCACAGAAGAGGCTGTCAAGTCAGTTTAATGTAACATCTTATACATAAAACTCCTCACTGCAATATTTTTTCTGATTACAGTACGGTGTGAGAGACGGCCACGCACCGCGACTCAAACCATAAAACAGTTCAATAATGTGGATTGGTTCGAGTCTAGGTCGCAGCAGTGGCGACGCGCGGCCGGCTCCGGAACTAACCGCATTAGCCATCCGCCGGAGAACACTCGTTTAATTTGTTATTACTGCACTAGTGAAGGAATGTGGGTTCGTTTGTGTTTTAGTGTATTTATATGTAAGTAATTTCTACTTACCAAGTAATACAGCATTACAACAATAGGTAATTGGTATCTAAAAGTAATCTTTATACCACTTAGGTGCAGATAAGCACACGGCTCACCTGATGGAAAGGGGTTTACCGCGGCCTATGACGTATGCAACACCAGGGGCGTTACACTCGCGCTGCCTACCCTGAAGAAACCGTCTACTTAATGCCCTTCTTGAAGAACCCCATATTGTAGTCGCTTGGAAAAAACCACGGCAGGGAGTTCATTCCACAGCTTGAGCGTGCGTGGGATGAAGTTCCGTTCATACCGCACGGATGAAGTTCCTTTCACCGTTTTTGGATGCAATGTGTGGGGATGCATTCCCTGCTATGGCGAGCGATGTATACCTACCTACCAAGTTACTTTTAGAATTCCCTTTATCGCACCATTAAGACCGGGAAATCCTTACCGTACCTACTTACCTACGTGTTTCCTTCTTCCTACAGACCCGAGTCCCTTAAGGCTGAGGCCCCACTTGTGCGTTGCGCTGCGTTGCGTTGCGTTGAGCAGCGTCATTCTTAGAAATTTAAAGGAATTTCTCTCATTACTATAATTTTATTTCATTACAAATTTCTAAGAATGACCCTGATCGACGCAACGCAACGCAGCGCAACGCACAAGTGGAGCCTTACCCTAAGCGGGGTGTGAAAAAGCTTTTGATCAGGCCATCAAGCTGAGTGCCACCGTTGTACCTAACATTCTACAAGTCTGCAATGGCGACCCTCTTTCCAGAGACTTTGCATTTAGCTTAACATCAGGCGAGATGAAATCAAATTGAGTTGTCTTTAAGAGTTGTACAAAGTTTTGGCGCAGATTTTCCTCTCGGAGGCAGGGGGCCAGACAGTCGCCTGTCACCCCAGCAGAAGCAGGCCACGGCGACAGCGCGCTGAGAAGCGTGCCTCCCCATTCCAGGGGCGAGTCGGGGACACCGTTGTCCCCCCTCCCGAGGAGGGCTTTACCGTAAGGGATGGCCCTGGGTCAGCCGGGGTGCGAGGGATATGTCGATGACAACCTCACCTCCGGCCTAGCACCACGACCCACAGTCGGCGTGCGGTTTTAGTCGGTTCGAGTCCGACATAACCTCCCCTTCCGGCTCCGGCAGGGGGGTATTCGAGGGGATTTCCGCACGAAAAAAAAAGGGGGGCCAGACAGTTGTTTCAACTGTTAGGACAGCCAAAATGAACTAAAGCAGGTAAGTACCTACCTAATACCTATTGGATAGGAGTAAAAGAGGTGCCGGGTTTAGCACTGAATGCGATTGGACTATGTACATACCTACTTCTAAAATGGCGATAAATAAATTTAGAATACATAGGGAAAAAGAATCCTATCGGGCGTGTCTCGGTAGCCGAATTGGTCAGGCATTCCCCCTGTAAGGGAAAGACTGCGGGTTCGAGTCCCGCCCGAGAAGATTCTTTTTCCCTATGTATTCGATTGGTATAGGTAGTTAGCATACTTAATGCTGTAAAAAAATTCCTTCAATAAATTTAGAGATTAAGAACCTTGCTCTTTGTTACAGTTGATTAAAAATACAGAGTAGTTCGTTGCAGAGCAAGTAAGTACTCCTAACTAGTTTTTACTTTTTTCTGGACCTCTAGTAGGTATACTTATTAGGGATAGGTATATGTTCTTATTACATATTTTTTTTAGTATTTACCTATTTAGTTAATTAAAGCACGCTCAAACTCTCTGCCGTGGTTTTCCCAAGCGACTACAATATGGGGTTCTTCAAGAAGGGCATTAGAAAGTTTCTTTAGGGTAAGTAGGCAGCACGAGTGTAACGCCCCTGTTGTTGCATAGACCGCGGTAACCACTTTCCATCAGGTGGGCCGTATGCTTGTCTGCCACCTAAGTGGAATTAAAAAAAAAACAAAAAAGGGTACATGGAATTACTTCGACATCAGTATCTACCTAATCGATTAATCACCTAATCATCTAAGTATCTACCTACAGACCTACGTAGGCCCAATACCCATTAATATTTCACACAGATCGTAAACACTGTGACCTCTTCAAATCCTTACTCTATGTCCCTAAGGGCACTTTTTACAGGAGGACACGTGGTACAAATTTTGGCGGGCGCGGGGTGCGCGCGACGCGATCAATACTGCCACCCCCGCGCCACTGGAGCGACACCCCGCGTCCTGTCGCTGCTCCAGAAAAATATTGTGCTTAGTAGGACCTTTTACCTTTTGGAAGGGTTTCAAAGCAAAATAATACACAAAAGGCATGGTACACAATAAATGACTTAGATAAATAGATCCTACTGTACCTAGGTAGGTATCTATGTTGAGTAAAAACTGAAAATTGAGCAATGGAATTTCACTATTGACTGATAGGTACTAAATCGAAATAGTAGGTATCGAGTAATAGTCTAAGTAGGTATGTACCTACCTGGCTGTCCAAATCGTCAACACAATAATCTACTTAGCCACTTCAATTTTCAAAGAGAGTTAAAATAAACGGTGTGTTAGAATAAAAGCTGTTTCAGATGAAGCTGTGAGATATTTTGTATATCACTTACCTAGCTACATAGATATCCTATTTACCTCCAAAAGGGCTAGCGAATACCGTAAGGTTTCTATGGACATAAAAAATTCGCTGTCAAAAATGTACTTAGCTTACAAAATACGCAGCTTTGGTAGGTATACCTACTTATATTTAGGTAGGTAAATATGTAACCATGCCATGTCTATTCTGAACATAGCTCTTCTATATAAAAAGTCGAACCGAAAAATTCAAAAGAAGTAGGTATTCCACTTTCAAACGCATATGCTTTTTATTTATTTAAAATTGGAACACTACGCCCCGCCTCGCGAGTGACAAATCCGGCCAATAGGCGATGTCACACGACCGCCCGCGACAACACCGACCAATGGCACGCTCGCGTCGCATGTACCCAATGACATCGTGGTGACATCGGGTAACTTCGTACACGCCTACCTTACGATTGTCACGTGGTGGTGAGGTGACATTCCGGTTTTGTTTTTTTTTTTAAGTTTTTAAATGTCGAAGTTTTATGTTGTGAAGAGGATTAGTTTATTGGCCTCGTGATGTTTATGTGTTGTTTTGTTTCATTTTATTGTGGGTTATTAGAATTTTCTGCTAAAATGAACGTGGTACTTATCTAAAAATATACCTAAATATACCTAGTAAAATATTTTAGACTTGGTAGGTAGGTAAGTGCTTAAATAATAGGGTGTAATTGTTAGTCCAACGTTGAATAAAAGGAGAATGGCGTTTTATTAGAAGTTGGTTTTATTTTTATTATTTTAGTGGGTTGGTAGTTAAACTAACTTTTAAACACTTGCGTTCCATGATTTACTTAGTTAGGTAGGTAAGTAGGTATAGGTAGGTGTGTACCTACCTAGCTAGTTGTTAATTAGAATTAGATTACTCATTTTAGGTAATGGGTATACCTAGGTTTTTCTCCAGTCGCATCCGAAACTTTTTCCCAACGACCATAGGTATATCACATTATTTTCTCTCTGGCGTGCGTCTGTGGCGTGGCGGTAGTGAACGCGACTGCCAGGCAGGAGGCGTGGGTTCGATTCCCGCTCAATGCAAATATTTGTACCTATGCATGAATATGGTTTTTTGCATTGGACAGTATGTTTCTATGTTTATTATGTATGTATTTAGGTACAAAAATGGTATTTAGGTAAGTATGTCTATCAGCATTCTAGATTCCATAACACAAGCTAGTTATGCTTATCATGGGCTAGGTAACGTTGTGTAGAATGTTGTGGTATAGGTAAGTATTATTTTATTTATTTATTTTATTTTTTGCTTGGAGTCTGGGATCCGCCAGTAGGTACTTACATTACATTAACCAGTGTAACTGCGGATTTAACAGGATTTCGATATTTTCCGTGAAGCAACTACCACAACCAGATTAATGCAAATAAGTAGGTACTTAGCCATTAGGTATCATGATCAAACCTGCGACCTGACCTAACCTATAGGTAGATACCTACTCATCACAATCCAATAGGCCCTACCTAGGTAATATCATATTTCATACCATGATTACAGTGTGGGTACTCCCACTTAAATATTTTACCCAACTACGAGGGGATAGCGCGATACATCCTGGCTGTCACGCCGCGGGCACTTACCACTTCCGGCACGGATCACCATGTTTGTGCAAGCATTTTAGATGTTGTTTGTTCATAGTTTTGATTAACACTTTAACTTGTTTTTTTTTATATAGGTACCTAAAGTAACCTAAAGACAAAGTCTCGGAAAGAGGGTCACCATCGTAAACATGTATCATGTTAACAGTGGTGGTACTCACCTTGACGGCCTCATCAGATGCCTTTTCACGCCCCGCTTAAAGGACCCGGGACTGTAGGAAGATATCATCACGCTAAGTTTTAAAGGGTCAAGCAAGCATGACATGAGAGAGGGAAAGAGGTCAAAATTGGAATTACCTAAAAGAAAAATAGCGGTCAAAATCCGAACTTAGGTACATATACCTATACTTAGAGAGAAAATAACATCACTATAAAACTAGGTGTTAGGTAAGTGGGTATACCTAGGTAGATACTACCAACTTAGGTAGGCAGGTAGCTAAGGTACCTACTGACTGACCTAACGGAAGCTAAGTAGGTATTCAAATAGAAAAGTTTATCAAAATCGATTCAGCCCTTGTCAATCGAGTTCACTGACAGATAAACGATAGACAGGTAGGTACAGTGGCGAAGTGTCCATATAACCCGATTCCTACCGGCTTACCTTTGCAAAAACCCCTAAGCATTGTCTATTAAGAAATTATAAATCAATGAAACCACATCTATTCATTACACAAAAATATAAAACAAAGAGTATTCTGTTACGTAAATCGCAATATAATAATTATTTACATACAATACATATTACACATATTTCTCATAACGCCATCTAGTTCTCAATTAAGGAAGGAAACCTCTTGTATGATTCTGTCTGAACGCGCGCGTAAGCCGGCTGCCAAAATCTGAATCTGTAACTCTTGTTTAATACGCAGTCGCACGCACACATGCGCAATTTTTCTTAGTAGTGTTCGTAGAAATATGTAGCGACATTAAGCCGCTGTTCAACGGGTTATGACAGAGAGAGAATATACGATAAGAATTTGCGAGAGCGAGAGAGCATTAATGTGAAGTTTGTTTTGTTTACATACACTGAAGTTGAGGCGAATGAGCGATGTAAACAATACAAATTCAATTGCTCACCACAATTTTGACATTCATTTTTGATTTCATCAATAATTATTATGTTTTAAATAAGTTAGAATTCGCTTTTTTGTGAAAAGTAGTTATTACTAAGTATACTTTGTGCTTGTGTTGTGTAGTGTATTGACTGTTGTGCATTGATTGACATCATACTGTCGTAGTATCTACGTAATATTTTGGTAAGTAGTCGTTGTATTATATGCATTTGTAGTGTATTTTGCTGTTATAATGGCTGCGTTAATAGCATTAGATTGTTGTCTGACTGATTATTTGTTGTGTGAGAAAACATCTTTCTCGAAATTAAATTATGAAAATAAGAAACATTTAGTTCAGTTAGGCCGAGCCCGCCCGGTCATGAATATAGAATATAAACGGCGCGATGGATTTACGAAACATTTTAATATATCTCATTACGATAAATATAACTGGCTCACAGGCAGTTGTAAATGAAATAGAATGTATTGTTTTATTCTCAGATTCTAAGAGTATATGGAGTCATTTAGGATATAGTGACAAAAACAATTTATCGAATTCATCAAAAAAACATGTTCAAACTGAGAATCATATCCGTAGTTGTATAGTTTTACATGAGTTCGGGACAACTAGAATCGAAACATTTTTCACGAATACCTATGAAGTACATAATCGAAAAGTAGATCGTAATAGAAATCTAATGAAACGGTTTATAGATACCTACAGTAATTTTTTTAGGTAAACAAGAGTTAGCTTTTCGCGGTCACGATAAAAGTTCAGGTTCTGATAACCGCGGGAATTATATCGAAACCTTATTATATTTAAGTAAATACGATTCAGTAATGGACTCACAATTAGAACAATGTTCTTTAATGCAAAATCCCGTATTTTCTGGTCTTTCTAGCGACATTCAAAACGATTTAATACATAGCATTGCATCCGTTTTAAGAGATCGTATTAGATTAGAGATAGATAAAGCTCAATTTGTATCGGTTATGATTGACGAAACACCTGACGTAAGCCATACGGAGCAACTAACTGTAATATTTATATATTTAACTGAAACTGGCATTGAAGAACGATTTCTAGGATTTTACGACGTTAGTGGTAGTCGAACTGCTGAAGTCTTATTTTTTCAAATCGACTTTCATTACACTTGAAAGACACTGTTATAATAATCATCAGTGCTTACACGTATAGTAAATGTGGGTTGAAATTTCCTCAACCATTTGGACCTAAGCCTCGACCCATTCAGTCACAGCTTTTGAAAGGAGTACCTACACATTACAATCGGCCATGGTAAGGTTTTTCTTACGTTCGGCTTCCCTTTTAAAAAAATCCACCCTTCGCCACTGAGGTACATAGATTAGTAGGTACACGTAACCCGTCTACAAAAGTAGGTAGGTACTTACATACCAAGTAGGTATCTATCTACTACTAGATAGGTACCTATAAAATATTCTACATATAGGGTATTCTACTGACTTTTTTTTTTTTTCGTGCGGAAATCACCTCGGATACCCCCCTGCCGGAACCGGAAGGGGAGGTTATGTCGGACTCGAACCGAATAAAACCGCACGCCGACTGTGGGTCTTGGTGCTAGGCCGGAGGTGAGGTTGTTATAGACATATCCCTCGCACCCCGGCTGACCCAGGGCCATCCCTTACGGTCTGGCCCTCCTCAGACAACGGTGTCCCCAACTCGCCCCCGGAATGGGGAGGCGCGCTACTTAGCGCGCCGCCGCCGTGGCCTGCTTCTGCTGGGGTGACAGGCGGCTCCACCCGTCACCCCCAGGCCCGCGCTCATGGGGGACGGAGGTCAGTCAGTGCCCTCCGACGCCCGAGTTGCCTGCGCGCGCGGGCGGCGCGATCCGCGAGTCTCTCTCGCTCGCACCGCCTCTCCCGCTCCGCCTTCTCCTTCACGACCATTACCTGCTCGCTGAAGGAGACGCCGGGGGTATTCTACTGACTAGTCAAATTAGTTACTTTTTACTAAACGTCAAAACGATAAGTTTTAAGGTAACTTGTGTGAAAAAAAGATTTAGTGACGTCATAAAATGTAATAGTTAAATCAGTTACTATTATAGGTAAGTATGGTGAATGTATAAAAATAAATAAAATATATGAAATAAGAACCGATGCAATTTTAACCGCTCTTTTACCATTTTTAATTTAATAAGCTCGGTTAGATTCTTTATTTTAACAGGATAATTACCTACCCAGTTCGCAATAGCGATGTTCACCTACCTATATAAGTATAGGTAATGTCCGATATAAAACTGTGTTTTTTTTTGTTACGGTTATAAAAAAAAAACTCTCATTATCTATAAAAAAAGCACCATAAAACCATAGATTTGGATGTCGTATACCTTACACCATAAACGTGTTGTCATTGTCATATTTTTTTTATTTAAGTCCTCATGTCTTAATTAGAGGACACCGCGACTTGATCATTTGTGTCATAAAAATAACCAATTTAAAGAACTCCCACCCCTCCCTCGTAGCTGACAATATTGTATGGAGAGGGGGTGAATGTATTGAACAGCAGGGGTCATGATAAACTGGTCGTATGGTGTGAGACTTCTAAGAATGCTGTATGCTTTGTAGTCGATTGAGAGGGTGCCGAAAGGGTTGGGGTTCGAAATTGAATGTTATTTATGTGTGATTGTGTTGATAGATTATAAGAACTAGTTGTAGACTGCGGTTTTGTCGATGATTTATTTTGGAGATTCCAATGAAATCAGTTTTTTCGAACATTTATTTACTAACCCGTGACGCAAAGAGATTGGTGTTGAGTTTGATGTGTATGTCTGTCTGTATGTGGCATCATAGCTCCCGAATGAATGATGATTCATATTCATACAATTTCAATTTAGTTTTGTTTGATAAAAATCGGTTGAGCTGTTCAATAGTCATGGGGATTAAAGTGGGGACGGTAAAGGTCTGAGGTTATTTAAATATTAAATTTATGTTATTTAGGTCACAAAGTAAGTTCTATTGAATGTCCAGGATAATGCCTTTTTATATTTAGGTAGGTATAACATTCTTATAGGTACCCTGGCATCTAAAAACCCCAGACGGCGCGTGGTTTGAGACCTAGCATCAAAAGCTCGCATAAAAGTAATATTTCAAAAGGCAAGCCAGTGGAAATGTTGTAGTAGGTATAGGTGTATGTAAAAATCTCTATCACGGCTGCCCTTTGCAGTGTAAGCTGGCAGGAATCGTGATGTAGGGACCCATCGCCATAGCTAGGTACCTCCTTATTCGTTACCCCAAATCCTTTAAATCCTTTTCAATAACCTACGATCGCGATTTTCCTGCATGTTCCGGCAACTCTCCAATCGGTATTTTAGGGTTAAAAGCCAAACCAAAAGAAGAAATGGGGGTAAGTGATCCTGGGACTTCATGGTATAAGCCTCGGAATCAGCCAGAAACTATACTGAGATGATAATGGTACCTACCTAACTTATTGGAATTGAATGCTCACTTATTAGACAGATAACTCTAAAATTCCAATTAGATTTCATTCAACTTTAGTCGGGGGCGACTAACGTCATTTCCAGTTGGAGTTTTAAAAATCGAATTGGAGACAACTGGACTTATTGGAATCCATTAGACCAGTGTAGGCAGGAGCTTGGACTATAAATTCGTATTTGTTTAAGCTTCTTTATATATTAGTCACCGAAATTACAAATATTCCCTCTAACCGCTCTAACTAAGCTAAAATTCCTTGTGCTAGGAGTGGGATCACGTCGGTAGTGGAATGGCCAGGATTCGAACCTGGGATCTCTCGAACTTAAGGCTAATATTAGCTAATTTGATCAATCCTCCCAACATTGGGAGAAGCCTATGTACTTAAGAGATTGTAATCAATGACACAATTAGGTAATTTAATCCATTGTCCAACTACTGTTTTACCTCTCAAATCGGCCATCAGTCGGCAGGTGCAGCGTTAGCAGAAGAGGCTGACTGAGGTCTTTTAGATCACCTGCTTTATTTTTAGGTCAACTATTGATAGAACTTACCTATGAACGAGGACACAGTAGTCCCACATTTGAGGGTGCTATCGCAGCCGCTACGCAGGAGGCATGACTTCGATCCCCGCTCAGTACAAATTGTTGTATGCATGACTTGCATTGATCTGGGCATGCCTCGAAGAGCACGTTAAGCCGTTGGTCCCGGTTGCCATCCAAATATCTATGGCAATCGTTACGTGGAGTTAGAGCCCTCCAAACTTCAACAACTTGTCTAGCTGCAATGCTTCGATAAGTATCGCAATTGCTTCACAGAAAATATCGAAGTTTAACCAAATCTACAGTTAAACTGGTAAAGCGGATCCCAGACTCCAAGCTGGAAGCTTTGGATGCAACTGGGATTAATGCTAAGACGAAGAAGAAGAAAAAAGGTACCGACCTACTATAGGTATGTCTGTCTCATTAATCTCTTTGGTCACTCACAAAACCTTAAAAAAATGTCTTGTCATGATGTCACACCTTCGTTATCACAGGTATCGACTTAAAAAAAAGCATTTAATTCCAAAAAAAACTCTTCAGATTCAAGCATACGGCCTCATCAAGAACAATAAACACTCCAACCGCCGCCAAAAAGTCATTTCATGCGAAATTAAAATGCCATCCTTATTTTTTTGTCACCCGACGTGTGAGGACATGCCTTTATTTATTTTTTTAATAATGGTCCTTGAGAGACAACATATATTTTGCAGTCTTCAAAATACTATCACAGAAATTTGAAACTTATGACACAAAAGATAAAGATCATTGTTGAAAAAATTACACTCTGTATCCAAAAACTTCTTTTCAAATTAATTTCGATAGTAAGGTAGGCAAAATAGGGTTGAAATTGCATTAACGGAAGAATTGATAGGGTAAACGACTTTAAAATCAGCAGTGTCATCACACCAGATCCTGAAGGAAATTGGAGCATCACACAAAAGATGTTTTTTATCAAACGTTCCTACATATGTCACGTGAGAATTGAATTCTTAATACGAACTCCGACTGACAGAAAAAAGAGAAAAAAAAACATAAAATTAATCAGAAGTGGGATGGCGAGGGCGTTAATTGATTCGATTGTAGAATCGACTTTATTCGTCATTAATTCATTTAAGAAAGCAAATATCGATTAAGAATCGATTAAAATAAGGCTAATTGGAAATATGTTTACGTAATTAGGTTACAAACGATTTGGTGTTTTGATAAATTTCTTTGATAGCTGACTATTAAAAGATTGCCATCGCAAATTAAAGAAATACTTGATTTGCATGTATTTGTGTCATAAGTATTTTATATTCGAGTGTTATGAGGACCACACAGGTGTGCATTAGATTTCATAAAATAATACCTAACAGGTACCTACCTAGGTATTATTAGGTTTTTCTTGACGATTATGAAAAATCTGCAGTGTTTTAGTTATATAACGCAACTCCTTAAATAAATAAAACTCAAATGGTTCTTCACCTAAACCAAAATTTATCAAAATGGTTAATTTTTTTTTTGACGTCTAACTAGGTTACTTTAGAAATTAACTACAGATCTAAAAAGGCCACAATTGCATATCCCGATCATTGTGTCACGATTTACTTAAAATGGCAACTTTTGCTCAATCATAAAATGATGCTCATTTATATAATTAGGTATGTAAATCTTATCATTCGATTTTGTATGAAAATGGTTACTCTACTAGGCTACACAAAACAAAAAAAAAAAAAAGTTTAAAACTAAAACCCGACTACCGAAAAATCACGCTCTAAAATGTAACAAACAAGAAAATATCAAGGATAGCCGTGGTCGTATGCCACTTTTCCCTAGAATATATTGTTTTGTTGGAGTAAGTGGCATACGACCACGGCTATCCTTGATATTTTCTTGTTTGTTACATTTTAAAGTGGGATTTTTCGGTAGTCGGGTTTTAGTTTTAAACTTTATTTTTTATTTACATTATTTTGGGGCAAAGTAAAGCTAATAATTTATACATATTTGAAATGTGCTTCTTAAGCCCTTTCATTTGATACCAAACACGGCATATTTATCTCAAATTTATTTTTTTACATAGGTAGTACCTTATGAGCGCTAGAGGGCGCCACACAAGATTGAGTGACATATAGCCTATAACCATCGGACGACAAAGCCGCTTGTAACGATACCTCATTTGTCTAGTTCTAATAAGTAGTTGAGGAACTATGAGGGAACAAATGAACATACATACATACATACATACATACATACATAGCCTGTCAAAATCATAACCCTCCTTTTGGCTTCGCCGTAGTCGGGTAATTATTGTATGTGCATAGGTAAGTAGTTATTGAGATTATGTAGGTATAGGATAAGGTACCTATACCTACATTTTTGTGAATAAAAAGGAAAACATAAAAAGTTTCTGACCTTTCGAAACTCTGAAGAGGGCCAGACCGTAAGGGATGGCCCTGGGTCAGCCGGGTTGTATGATATTTCGAAGACAACCTCACTTCCGGCCTAGCACCACGACCTTCAGTCGGCGTGCGGTTTTAGTCGGTTCGAGTCCGACATAACGTCCCTTCCGGCCCCGGCGGCGGAGGTATCCGTGGGGATTTCCGCACAAAAAAAAAGAAAAAAAAAACCTTTCGAAAATCTTCGCACTACGAGTTTGTAACCATTAAAATAGTATATAGGTACATAAATAATGACTTGTTTACTTTTGACCTATCACTACATCAAACCTCACTGTAAAGTTAATTACGCCAAAAATACTATGTACCGATATGGGTAGGTACACAACATTTTCGAGGTAATTAACTTTGCTTAACTTGGTTTAATAACAACACCGTCCAAAACCAACAATCGACATCCAAACAAGAAACGGACACGTTCACCACTTGTGATTACCAGGCGGCATCAACACCGGCCCGCTCAAAGACCCCGCGAACAATACCATTTCTCATCAACCAGCATGATATGACAGAAATGTGAGAATCTTTTTGTGACAACACGACACTAGATGGACATTTTATAGCAATTATACAAGTGGTAATGATGCGAGAAGGATGGCCGTGATGGCCGTGAGTCGCGTTTTGTCTTTTTTTTTTCTAGTAAGTCGTCGGTCGTCGTTGAGACTGGTGAGAATTTCGGCTAAGTGATTAAATTTGATTGCAATTCAATTTATTGTGAAATACGGTTTCGTTAATCAAGAATATCGGTTGGATTATGATATGTCTTATTTTAGTGAGTGCGAAATTGTTGTTTATTATGTGTATGAACTTTTAATGATGAACAAACATAGAATTCTTAATAAGATACATCTTATCTTACATATTAACAAGTACAGTCAGCGTCAGAAATATCTTGCCTACCAAGCAAACTCTCTCAAGCAAATCACACAGGTTTTATTGATTTAAATTTTATTATTGTCTTGGAGTTGGTGTTGTAGGTAAGACATTCAGTCGCGGCTGAGCCGGTAATCCTAATAAAGTGATGTATAAAGCTTGTAATAAAATCAATAAGTACCTATTTAAGTTATTTTAATATTAATACTAAAATAGAGGATTCCTACCGACTCTCCTTTCTATAGGTAGGTACTTCCCGATGTGCCTTTGAAACATACGCATAAACCTACCTGTAGCTCTATTAAGGACAGGCCTATCCTTTAGGTACACCACGCAGCAGGCTGTACTGCAGCTTGAATGACAGTTATTTAAATTAAGAATCAAACAGAAAAAAGTTACCAATGTTAAATAACTATTACCTTTAAAAAAAACACGTCGCTTGTCTCTAGTTATTTATGCATAAACCTCTTTGAATTTATACACGTGATACTTTATCCACATTAATTTGAATTTGGAATTATTCGAACAAGTGTTGGATAGCACCAAATCACAAATCGCCGTTTAAATGCCACCCACAGACGTTCTAAATTAACCGTTTCGGACGCGCGGACGTCGATGTCAGCTTGTCACTCTGTCACGACGTCACGAGACGTTTAAAAGCTTTAACTGGGACTTTCACCCGGTGTTGGGTGACTGGCGTGTGTTGTTCTTTTCTCATGTATTTGGCGACGTCTCCGTTGATTGGGTGTACCTAATTTTATGGATGGCTTGGTTCATGTTATAGTTTCGCAGAATGGTTTGGAAATAGATATGTTTATGGGTCGTTATTGTTTGTAATAACGGTTAAAGACCTGGTAGATAGTTGTAGGTACCTACGAACCTAAGTATTTAATCAGATACCAAGCAACTACAGGCAGATGGTGAGATTAAATGTGACCGGCACCTTAAGCTGCAATCGACTGTTATATTTAATATTGTTGGTTTTACCGTCGATGAAGCTGTATTCCTACAACTCCATTATTTTGTGAAGTTTGATTGCTCTTTTACCCCTCAAAATATGGAAGGAGGAGGAAGAATGCCCTAGTATTTTTATTAATTTGATGTTATCTATAAATATCATTTCTTGCGATTGCCTATCTAGTTGGTACCTAATATTTCAAAATTAAATAGTTTTGAAAAGTTCTTGTTTATTAATATTCATCATTCATTCTAATAAGCAAGATTTCCACGCCCATTACGTAAAATACCTATATGTATCTAATTAGCTACATGGTTAGATATAACTTTCTATTTGTGAATTTTACTTAAAAAAACAGTTAACTGACAGTTATGACGTTTTAGAGTAAGTATCCATGCGGTGTCATCGGATATTGAAAATGTCATTTGGATATTCAGGTGGACCATAGTAAAAAAAATTGTCCACCGACCTACTTACTTACTAATCAGGTAAACCACGGGCAATAAAGAGTAAACATCGCTTCTCCAATAACCATAGTTAACACATTCTCAGACGGGGTGTTTGCACTTTATTGGGTAATCTTACAACCCGGTAATTGACACTTTAATCGGGGTTTTAATCGGTTCAAGTTCGACAGATTACAGCTTTTTTGTGCCTGTTCCCAGGTGCATGTCGTGGTAAATAGCGAAGAATAGTGAGCTCTGTAGAAGGTCTATCGCACATTTTTATATCTCTGGTGAATAACGCCTGTTTAAGTAAGTAGCTGTAGATTTGGCTACAATACCCCCCCCTTCTATTCCCCTTCTAAATCCAAAATTAGGTGCCTACATCCCAGACAGTATTACCTAAGTATAACGATGCAAGACGATTTTTTAATTTATCTCATTCACTTTCTACATACATTCTTATCCGACCCCGGAGTGGTCCATCAAAGTGTTCCGAAGCACAAAGGTTGCGCCGGCGCCTCATGCTGGCAGCGGGCCAAGCGCCCTCCCCCGCTGACAACACACCGTATACAGCGTGCGCTCCTTTTGTTTTCTCGTTTCTATAGCATGTTTTCTTTTTGTTACAAACGGTTGAGGTGCGAGAGCCATTAGATTGCTGATAGTGTTTGATATTTTTTTAATAAGACTCGATTCTCTATCGATTAAAACATTTTAACTCGAAGATAAGAATTTTGATGGGTACCAATATGAAACGATTATAAAATTCGATTAATCGGTATATCAAAACTTTCACGATAAATCAGAATTGTCAGATTTGTCAGATAAATAGTCTCAAGGTCATGTTTTACTAAAACAGCGGATACCACTTAATCGGGGGTAATTAACAGATGAGGCTGTGGAACAGGCTTTCGTCTGTCCTTCTCGGAGTTGGGTGAGACGATAGTCGATAACTTAAAAGTCCTTTAAATCAAACTGAAGGGAGGAGAACTAGTAAGCAAACTTCGAGTTCCAAGGTCTCAGCTGTAATAGGGAGTCACGCTAAGATGACGACCAATTAACTTACATACCACACACGGGTGTTAATTACCCTTCCAAGTCTAAAGAGCTAGTAACCATATAAGTACAGTAAAAAATTAAAAAGTATAAAATTCCAAACACCATCTATAATCCGACATAGGTGATACTTCATAATCGCATATTTCGCCTCACACCGTTCTGTTCGTGATGAAGAAATCCCATTGTTTGCGGTGTATACCGATTTGTTATGGGTGACACGGGACCCAAAGCTATTGGATAATCGATTCATGTTATAATCGTTCCGATCGTAATCGATTAGGCTTTTTGTGGCTAGCCGGTGCCTTTTGTGTTTCTTTTTTTAAAAGCAATTATGTAAGTTTAAAAATGGAATGTCCTTAAGATGTTTTAAGTGATTTCATTTTGGTGTTTCGTGATTTAGCTATTTTGTGTTTAATTTATGTTTGGTTGAGAAAAAATGGCGAAGATCGACCATAACTAACAGATAAATATTGCAGCAGGTGGCAGACAATGACAGAAATCTTGGAGGTATAAACTAAATTCGATTTCAATGTCATGCAATAAATTGCTTTGCAGGTTAAAGGCAATCTTCTGATTATTTTACATTGGAGCTCTATGATCCATACCTGCCTGCATAAAGGCCAAAATAATAAAGTATACCTATGGTAAGTGTCTTCATACACGTAAAATATTTAAAAAAAAAAATATGAATTTAATGTAATGAACTCCTTCCTCAAATGTATTTTATCAGCACTGTGTGTAATGTAGCTTCTAGTGGCACACTCCGATTTTCATCTGTTAATCCGTTGATAACGTAGTGGCTTACAATATTACATATTTAAGGCCAGGTTGGCCGCATTTTGAGCTTTTTAAAAGCATTTGAATCATAGGAAAAAGCGTTTTAAATTTCGAAAAAAAGATATATACTAGTTAAGGATCCAGTCTAGTCAAATTCGCATTCAGTTACCAGATCTGATGAACTTCACTCGATAGAAAAAAATCCCAAAGTTACCCCTTTTCGTTATTTTTTTTTTGAAGATTATGACTAAATTACTTATGCTTTCTATAAAATTTTTGTACTAAACTAAAGCTACTACATATGTCTAGACATTTTCGCAGATTTTGACTATATTATGAAATAATTTTTAAAGTTATATTTAAATACCTACTAAATTCGCGAGTGCTCGCGCCGCTGAGGCCCGAAAAGTTGCGCCAGTCGCGCGCTGGCGCTTATCGAAGTAGGACCTGGGTCAGTTTTTGCGCGACAGTTTCGTGCACCAATCAATCGGTTTTACGTATTTATAATAAATTGTTGCAAGTCATTCAATATGGGCAATAAACAACGCAAGCTAAAGAAGTCGTGCAAAGCCATAAACTAAATTTCTAACTCCGATTGGTAATTTAAAAAATTATCATACCTAAATATTACGCTCATAGCGCCATAGTATAAGAATATCAGTATTACTACTGAAGATGCTACTTACGTTTTTCTATAATTCATATTTTATCTATATCAGTACAGGGGTACCTAGTACCTACAATATTCGTACATTGTATATGATTTGTGTGTGTGTAAATAAATATAAATTTAGTTTTAGTTTAGGATAGAATAATTTTAATATTTAGGTAGGTCAGTTTAATTATTGGCCTTTATTTATCGTGCACAAAATCCTCGTGGATACCACCCCCACGGAGCCGGTGGAGGCGGTTATGTCGGACTCAAACCGACTAAAACGCACGCCGTCTTGGGTCCTTGGTTGCCGGAGGTGAGATTGCCGAAAGCATATCTCTCGCACCCCAGTAGACCTAGGAGAATTACTGGCCTTGGGTCAGCCGGGGTGCGAGGGATATTTCGATGACAACCTCACCTCAGGCCTAGCACCACGACCCACAGTCGGCGTGCCCACAGTCGGACTCGAACCGACTAAAAAGTCGGTTCGAGTCCGACATAACCTCCCCTTCCGGCTCCGGCAGGGGGGTATCCGAGGGGATTCCCGCACGAAAAAAGTTGTTAATCTCGTTAACTTTAGGTATTTAACTGCCCTGTCGACGACGAACGGTGCGATTATATAAAGAAACCGTTAGCATCAATTCAAACAAATGTTTGTAAAATTACAAGCATTATTATTATTATAATGTAAGTTTTTTTCGCCCAAGCAACTAAACACATAGAACAAACAGTTCTCAAACTCATACAGTTTTTTTAATTTCGTATTTATTTCTTACTTAATATAATCATATAACTAAATAAAGTTAAAAAAACTGCATTTAATTTTCTAAGTCAAATTAAGTTTTCCTACTGCATATTTCTATACTGTGACGCTGGCGGGGTCATCGCCGAGTTCACCGTCACTGCGTTCGCGCGTAATATTTTACGAGCGGCCGGGATCGCTATAAATGCCTACTTTTGCAGGAATACAGGGCCTTAAGTCATGTTCGCTTTGAATTATTGTACCATTATATGTTGTAACTGTTTGCTGTACCTATTAAAAAAAAAAAAAAAAAAATATTATTTATCAATCATTATCATACGAGTAGGTAGCTACTAATACCATTTGCAACAAATGGAGCCCAAAGTCCACACGATAGGCCAATATTGTTAATTTTTTTTTTTTTTTTTTGAATGAATTTTTTATAGCATTTATTATGCTAACTGTTAAGTTCGAAAAACATTGGAAAAAATGAAATGCTCAAGTGAGACTCGAACTCACGACCTTTCGCTTACAGGGCGAAGCAGTCGCCCTGTAAGCGAAAGGTCGTGAGTTCGAGTTCGCTTACAGGGCGAAGCAGTCGCCCTGTAAGCGAAAGGTCGTGAGTTCGAGTCTCACTTGAGCATTTCATTTTTTCCAATGTTTTTCGATTGTTAAATTTGTCAATGGTGTTTATCGAAGAGATTATTAACATAAATGAGTAGGTCTTGTTCGTATTAGTCCTGGTCTCATTCGAAGGCCTCATCTCGAAGTCCAAGGTCCACCTTCCGACTTTTATTCTTCCACTTTCCACCATCCACATCCATGGTGGTGAGATTATTGGCATGCATGTGGTGATTACAGGAAACAGGATGATACGACTACGTCGATTAAGCTCTTTTTGGTAGGTGAGGGATTCACGCACGCCCAGAAGAAACGGGATTACACCCGAAAGCCCACACCTAGGCGAGTGTAGCCATAGGTCTGATGGGAGTCCTGGGACATCCTTCCGAGGGCTTACCCGGGACTCCCAACCGTAGGCTGTTGGGCGTTACCGTGAGGGTTTTTAGTCGGTAGGATTCCGGCATAGCATCCATGTAGGATTTTCCCTCACCGTACAAAAAAAAAGGTATACTCCGCCTACATGACCAGCTGGAAGCAGTTTGGCCCTACACATGTTACCCACATAGTCAGTAGTCAGTCATATGAACTTAATCAATTCTCAGGACGTCTTTTACGGACCAACAAGACGCGGTACCTTTTGCTCTTCCCAAGATACTTCTAAACCTACTAATATAATTAGTTTGACTCCCAATCCCCCATAAATCATAAGGGAGGGACGAAAAATTGTAATTTCCAAAATACGGCGTCCGGAAATTGTTTGAAAAACAAAGCGTTCAGTGGACCACGCCCGCGCAGCTTTGAGTGCGCATGCGCACACTGTTCCCACGTTTAAGTAGAGTATGCATGTCTTGAGGTTTTGTAGGACAGTTCCAACATAATAGGCTACTTAAACCTGTTCGGGTATTGGTAGTTATGTAGGTACAATAGGAGAGGGGTTAATGGGGTTTTATTCTGAGTTACTTATTGTCAGACGTTTTGGATTTATCTACCATTTAAAAGAGTATACGGCCACAGTCCCAGCATGTAAGTACTCTAATGCACTATAAATATAGGTTTATACCTACTTGAAGATACTTATAGAAAAGTATATCCCAAAGCACGTCTAAAGCAGTCGCCGTACGCCCTAACCTTCTCACAAAGCTCTACACCGAAATAAAAAAGTTTTCGAAGACAAAAACTTGTCCTTATTAATCCTACATGCGTGGTCACCGTAGCAGGGAGCCGGTATAACGCGATGGGCGTCGCATAAACTGCTCCGTCGATTACCGAGACTCTTGCGCCGCTTATTGTAATTTTACGGCCCCTTTGACATTAGCAGGATTGTCCGCTCAAAAATAATTACGTGGAGGTATGAATGGCGAATTTTGATTAATTTTATTATCATTTAATTTAGTATATTTTTCATTAAATAGATTACGAAATGTAATGGGGTTTAATTTGGATTACATTGAATTTTAGTGCAGTAACAGGATTTTTTTTGGTTTGTTTCAGAATGTAGCTCATTCTGCAGAGGAAGGCCTAAGAAAAAAATAAAGATGGATTGCATGAAATGGACATCTGAGATCATTACTGTCATGGTCCCCCGCCCCAGACTCAAGAGAATAATCATCTGTCAGTGAAGTGTCATGACTTCCGTCTTCGGGAAATGCTCTTAACCGAAGTTTCGGTCCATAACTTCGAATGTCAGTTTCATAGTAACCCGACAGGTTATGAATAAACTCAGTAATATATCGATTAATCAATCAAATTCTCTCTCGCTTACTCTTAGGCCAATCTTCATAAGCGCATTACTCTTCAGCGGCAGCGCGTCAAAGACACAGGAAGAGCCGATTGACGACCGATGGACGTTCGATTCGAAATTTTAAATATGGAACACTTAAGGGCGGACGTAAAACATTTATTCGTCTAATACGTCGTTATCAAGTGCCTCTATATGCGGACAACTTGTCGTGCGGTGTAAACCGATGTAGGGAGACTGGAAGTGACCATCTTGTGAGGTTCGCTCAAAAATACGCCAGCAAGAGCATGCCACGACGACGAGCCTCCACGGGATCATGGTGGCGGAGTGGGAGCGACGACTTGAGCAACGACGCGCAGGGCATGCCGTCATAGAGGCGGTAAGGCCCATCATGGGGTAATGGCTCGAGAGGCCACATGGCAGCCTCTCGTATCGACTGACGCAGATTATCACCGGGCACGGGTGCTTCGGGAGATATCTGTGTCGGATCGAAAAGGAGCCAACGTCCGAGTGCCATCACTGCGACGCGAGCGAGGACACGGGGCTGCACACGCTCACCGAGTGTCCGGCATGGGCCGGACCGAGGCGTGGTTAGTGGCGGCCCTGGGAGTGAGAGTTCTCACCCTCGCCACCCTGCTCACAGCAATGGTCCGCTGCGCGGACGCGTGGGCGGCCGGCGTCTCCTTCAGCGAGCAGGTAATGGTCGTGAAGGAGACGGCGGAGCGGGAGAGGCGGCGCGAGCGAGAAAGACTCGCGGATCGCGCCGCCCGCGCGCGCAGGCAACTCGGGCGTCGGAGGGCACTGACTGACCTCCGTCCCCCATGAGCGCGGGCCTGGGGGTGACGGGTGGAGCCACCTGTCACCCCAGCAGAAGCAGGCCACGGCGGCGGCGCGCTAAATAGCGCGCCTCCCCATTCCGGGGGCGAGTTGGGGACACTGAGGAGGGCCAGACCGTAAGGGATGGCCCTGGGTCAGCCGGGGTGCGAGGGATATGTCTATAACAACCTCACCTCCGGCCTAGCACCAAGACCCACAGTCGGCGTGCGGTTTTAGTCGGTTCGAGTCCGACATAACCTCCCCTTCCGGCTCCGGCAGGGGGGGTATCCGAGGGGATTTCCGCACGGAAAAAAAAAAAAAGCCACGACGACGAGCGACTCACCATTCCGGGGGCGAGTTGGGGACACCGTTGTCCCCCCTCCTGAGGAGGGCTAGACCGTAAGGGATGGCCCTGGGTCAGCCGGGGTGTAAGGGATATGTCGATGACAACCTCACCTCCGGCCTAGCACCACGACCCACAGTCGGCGTGCGGCTTTAGTCGGTTCGAGCCCGACATAACCTCCCCTACCGGCTCCGGCAGGGGGGGGGGGGTATCCGAGGGGATTACAGCATGAAAAAAAAAAAAAGGTTCCATAGTGCAAACTTTGAACGCAGCTGTGAAATCGTATGAGATTGATGGACCAATTTTTAGTATTTAAACGATGAGAATTGGTGCTATTGAAATCAATGTGCTTACCTAATGGCGTGTTAAGGCGCTCCAAAAATGTTAAGTCTAGAATTACTGACAATAGCACAATTTCTTACACGATGCTATACACAGTGAAAGAAACTTGGAAAGTTATTCACAAAGAGTCTGGTAGATGTAAATTGAGGGATAGTGTTCCTAAAATTAAAGTAGGAAACAAGGATATAACCTCCCCAAAAGATGTTGTAAATGCTTTTGAAGACTATTTCACCAATATTCCAGTTCAACTCACTTCCTCTATCAATTCAAGTGCTCACAGTGCTGTTGCCCTAGTTGAGAGTAATATTAGTTCTTCTAAATTTAACTTCCAACATATTGATCCTAATGACATATTAAAAGCATTTAAAAATCTCAAAATCAAAATGTCTAAAGATTACTGGGGCATGTCAGTTAGTTTAATTAGTCATGTAATTAATATCATTGCACCTGATTCAGCACTAATATTTAATGAATGTGTAGATGAAGGCACGTTTCCTACCTTAATGAAACACAGTAAAATTATACCATTATTTAAGAAGGGATCTAAGTCAGAACTTGGAAACTATCACCCCATTTCTATTTTGCCGGCTCTGAGTAAGGTGTTTGAGAAAGTGATGCGATGCTCAATCAAATGCAACTATACTTCAATACCAACAATCTTTTCCATAGCCAACAATATGGCTTTACTGGTGGAAAATCTAACACTGATGCGGGAGTTAGCCTAGTTAACATAATCTACGACGCTTGGGAGGGATCACAGGATGCTATTGGGGTATTCTGTGATCTATCTAAAGCATTTGATTGCGTTGACCATCAGACACTTTTGCTCAAGTTACGTCGGTACGGTTTTGGCAACAAATCCATAGAACTATTAGAATCTTACTTAACAGATAGGCTGCAGACTGTTGATGTAAATAACGTTAAGTCAAATGGGTCAAACGTCAAGATAGGCGTACCCCAAGGATCAATCTTAGGACCTTTTCTCTTTTTGGTTTATGTCAATGACCTACCTTATATGATCGAGGCACACGCCGGAATAGTATTGTTTGCAGATGATACATCGTTAATATTCAAAGTAGATCGTAATAGTACAGATGCGAATAATGTAAATAATATCTTAAACGTAATTTCAAATTGGTTTTCTGCAAACAACCTATTGTTGAATACAGAAAAAACCAAATGCATTAAGTTTACACTGCCTAATATCAGGCAAGCTCAGGTTGATATCGTGCTGGGGGCGCAAAGGTTAGAATTTGTAAATAGCACTACTTTTCTGGGAATCACAATACATTCGAAATTGCAATGGGATCACCATTATCACTGCTTTGGCCAATAAACTCAGCTCTGCTGCTTTTGCTGTCAGACGGATCAGGCAGTTGACTGACGTAGATACTGCTAGGCTGGTGTACTTTAGTTACTTTCATAGCTTGATGTCCTATGGAATACTACTTTGGGGGAATGCCGCAGACTTAGAAACTATCTTTATATTACAAAAAAGGGCAGTTCGTGCCATTTACTGTTTAGGTAAGAGAGATTCTCTTAGGGAACGATTTAAAGATTTTAATATTTTAACTGTAGCTTCCCAATATATACTCGAAAATATACTGTATGTCAGAAAAAATATATCTAATTTTACAAAAGTAAGTGACATTACAGACAGAAATCTGCGCAATAAAAATAAACTGCTCCTTCCATGCTATCGGCTTTGCAGAGTTAGTGATTCTTTTAGGGGGGATGGTATACGTTTTTATAATAAATTGCCTGAATCAGTCCTTGGTATGCCTGACAATAAATTTAAAACCTTTGTGAAGACCACCTTATGTAAAAAAGCATACTATAGGACAGATGATTACCTTAAAGACAAAAATGTCTGGCTTGAGCATGGTGCAGGCCCCTCCTAAATTGCTGTAACTACGGCATAATGTTTAAATAAGAACGCGAACTTCTTTTTTTATTTATTTTTGTTAACTTAGGTTAATTATTTTATTATAAGTTTTTTTTATATAAGTACTTTAATTATCTTGACACGAGACATATGTACATTCGTCCATATTTAGTCTTAAGAACTTACTTTTATTTTTGTAAATTGACGTCTGTAAAATGCTACAGTGGAGTTTGTTGCGCCGTTTCTTCTCCACTGGTGCCTAGGAAGCGGTGGTAAACTTAGTTTTAAGCAGAATTTGACGTCAAAAAGCTGTAGTAGTGCTACACAATTTTGAATAAATAACTTGAGTTTGAGTTTGATACAAAAAAAAATTGTTTCATTCCTAATTTTTCAGTAGCCACATACCATATCCAGTGACTAAACATCTCTGAGCCCTCACAAGTGCGGCCGCTCGCGCACATATTTATTTATTTTTACCGAAATAGACCGAACGTTGTCGAGTGCGTCCGACGTTATACCGTGAGCAATTTCACTGGAATTCGAAATGTGGTTTATGTCTTAATGTAGTCGCTGAAATTGTTACGTTCACTGTTAACTGGAAAAATACAATCGCCACAGAGGGTTAAGTCGTGAGTAACAGTTGAGAAACTGTTCTCGGAAAAAAATAGATTCATTGGGAATTGGAAAAAAGTAACAATTTTCCTGGATGAGTCAGGAATAGATTTTAAATTTTGAATAAGGAACGGATCGCAGAAACTAAATTCCTCAAGGGGTTATGATTCATTATGAATTTTGACGGTAGGTATAGTCCACTTAGAGCACCCAGTTGAATAGCACCTGTGCGAATAGAACCTTTTTTTTTTTTTTTTTCCGTGCGGAAATCCCCTCTGATACCCCCCCTGCCGGAGCCGGAAGGGGGGGTTATGTCGGACTCGAACCGACTAAAACCGCACGCCGACTGTGGGTCTTGGTGCTAGGCCGGAGGTGAGGTTGTTATAGACATATCCCTCGCACCCCGGCTGACCCAGGGCCATCCCTTACGGTCTGGCCCTCCTCAGGAGGGGGGACAACGGTGTCCCCAACTCGCCCCCGGAATGGGGAGGCGCGCTATCTAGCGCGCCGCCGCCGAGTGCGAATAGCACCTAGCTATGTCCACGAAGACCACCTATCAAGATTCGTGAACACTAACATCTAGGTATCTGTATATATATGTATGTATAGCCTGCTTTGTGTAATAGGTAAGGTCATTGTCACTTTATTATAGCACCCATAAAGCAAAGTCCCTTTCCGCGTCTGTCCGTCCGTATGTATGCTTATACATATACCTTCAAAACTGGAACAAAGGTTCTTACAGTGTCAGCAGCAGGAGTGTGTCACTCCTAATACACACTTCTAATAAGCCACGGTAACCGCTTGCCCTGAAGTGGGCCATGTGCTTGTCTGCCACCTAAGTGAAACAAAACACAAAACACTTTTTTAGTAAAACTAAAACATTTCCCTCTGAATAACTTTTCCCAAACGCTTTTACAAACGATTCTTTAACAAAAACACATTAAAAAAATAATTACCTCTGTAATCTACTCTCCTCTAAAAGCCATAGATTACGGGTAGCTGTTCCCTAAGTACATAAACTAAACCACACTCACCAATGTGGGACGCACGGACGGTCGAACTTCCGCATATATAATAAACTACTTGATGTCCACGGCTTTGCCTGCGTGAATGAAGACTATCACGTTGGTCATTCTTCCATTGCGATTGTAAGAAAAATTGCATCAAAATCCGTCCAGACTTTGCGTCCATCGCGAACATACAAGAAAAAATAATTACAAAAAATATACAGAATCGTTATATTTTTTTGAAAATAGAAAATCAAAGCTATGATTTAGAAAAAAAAATCTGCATTATAATCCGTTCAGTAATTTTTGCATCCATGGTGAAAAGACAACAATTTAAAAAAAACTACAAGTGTGTTATTCAATATATAAAAAAAAATGTGTTCAAAATAATTGTTACTTTATTTCAATAATAGAAGGTACTTAAGTATTTTTAGAGTAAGTAGTTGTTTTATCCCATTTTTAAATATACAGACACAACTAACTTACAATTTTTAACAGTGCAGAAGATTCGTTCTAAAACCAATCTTGGATAGATTTACGATCAGTTGATTCAGCTAGTTGCGGACTTACCGAGAGCTTTATTACTTGCCTGTTGTGTTAGCTTACGATGCTCATGTAGGTGCGTATGCGTCATCTAAGGAGATCGCGCATAGATTTGGTAATAGATGATGTTCTGAGAGATTACATGGCGCTTTCTAGACTGTCTTAAGCAAAGATATTCCACTATTCCACTACATTCTATACAACGCTATCTAGACCAATGGTAAGCTTAACTAGCTTGTGTTATGGAATCTGGAATGCGGATAAACATACTTAGATACTTTTTTTTTGTAAATACATACATACCATACATAGAAACACCCAGACCAATGCAAATAGCCATATATACAAAGATTTGCACTGAGCGGGGATCGAACCCGTGCCTCCTGCGTGGCATTTGCGTTCACTACCACCACGCCACAGTGGTGTAGATGGTAGTTATTATTTGTTTTAGAATGTGGATAAGCGTAGTTACAGTAAATGCCTTCGAAAAACGTTCTCACTGGTCAGCGTACTCTCGAACTGACTGAAAACGTACGACGTTTCGGATTTATACCCAGAACGTCATCTTGTGCCTCATAGATAGATTATTACAATATTTCATTTTATACAGGTTGTATTTTTGAAATAGGGTAGTTACAGCAAAATGCTCCTAGGAGACCTTCCCTAACTTTTTAAGATATTTTGAACTGCATTCACAGATTTTGGAAAAATAATACAGTCAGCAAGAGAAATGCAAAAAGTCCAAAAAAAGTAATTATTGTGCCAATAGGTACTGCCAATCGATACTATTTCATGTGGAGATCAAAAGACTCTATGGGGCCATTTCAGCAAAAAACATTACCGTAAGTACATTTCAGAAAGAGAATTAAATGTCTACAATGGTCAAAAAAATTATTTTAGATAGGATTGGCTGAAAAGTAAAGAAAAAGAAATCTTACATACAAATTTCAAATTTGATGTTAAGCTAAAGGCAAAGTCTCGGAAAGAGGGTCACCATCGTAAACATTTACCATGTTAACAGTGGTGGCACTCAGCTTGACGGCCTCATTAGATGCCTTTTCACGCCCCGCTTAAAGGACCCGGGACTGTAGGAAGAAGGAAACACGTGAGCTGGCAGGGAATTCCAAGTCTTAGTGGTGCGGCATAGGAATGAATCACTGAAACGCTTGGTTCTAGCAGGTATACTCTGCACCGTAAATGGATGACATCTTAGCCCTGCACGTGTCGTCCTGTGAAGGAAAGGGGAGGGTGGGACTAATTGGAAGAGCTCGTCAGAACATTCACCATGGTAGAGACGGTAGAAAACTGCCAAAGACGCAACATCTCTACGCATCTGCAAAGGCTCGAGGGTGTTCGTGACCTCAGGATCCCCAATAATGCGGACCGCACGTCGCTGCAACCTGTCGAGAGCATCTAATAAGTACTTTGCGGAGCCGTCCCAGAGATGTGAGCAGTATTCCACGCAGGAACGAATTTGGGTCTTGTATAGAAGACACCGCTGCTCCGGCGTGAAAAAACGTCTCACTCTGTTCAGGACTCCGAGTTTACGCGAGGCTGATTTGATGATACTCTCGATATAGTTCTTGTTATTCAGTTTGCAGCGAACATCCATACCGAGGATAGTGAGGTGATCCTGCAGTGGCAGTGGTGTGCTCTGAAGAGTGGGAAGGGGAAGGAAAGGAGATACCTTAGCTGTAAACGCACATGCCTGGGTCTTCTTGGCATTGAACTCGACCAGGTTCCTAGCGCCCCATTGAGAAATGTGGTCCAGGATCCGGTCCAGCTCTGTGACAAGAAGCTGCCTTTTTTCCGCGATATCAGACTGCTTGGCCGCAGGATGTGCGTGATAACTCCCATGTAAGGTGCTGTCGTCTGCATAGCAGTGAATGTTTCCGTCACAGAGCATGTCATTGATATGCAGAAGAAAGAGAGTGGGAGATAAAACGGAACCCTGCGGCACGCCAGCATTTACCTGCAAGAACTCCGAAGCTCGTCCATCACAAAGGACGCGAATACGGCGCCCCTGCAGGAAGCTTGCAACCCAGTTACACAGTCTAGGAGGCAGGCCGAAGGCTGGTAGCTTGGAAAGAAGCGATTTGTGCCATACCCTATCGAAAGCTTTGGCGATGTCAAGACTAATTGCCAGTGACTCACCGTGCTTCTCCATAGCCTCACCCCAAAGGTGGGTCATGTACGCCAGAAGATCACCCGTTGACCGTTTCGGTCTGAAACCGTATTGCCGGTCACTAAGCATTCTTAGTGTGAGTTGAAGAATTCATAGCAAAATATCTTCGAATCGTGAAAAATTGTACTTAATAGAAGCATATTTTTTTGTGAATAATGGAAATGCGGGAAGCTTACTGCCCTTATTGCCCCGTTTCAAAAATACACCCTGTACAGTGCACCTCAATTTGGTTTCGCTTCGCCTGATACGAGTCTCTACCTACCAGGGTTCAAGATGACCTATTCTCGATGGGGACACGTCATGATGACCCTCGGCCTATAATAGCAGCAGACAACTCTTCACGTGTGGCTAGTGAATAATGGGCTAGGTAGTGTGGATGTTTTTTCTTAAAAACTCAAGGTAAGTCATACGTCAGAAGGTAGAAAGGACTCCAGCCTTCATAGTACGAGCCTGGAAAGTAACCGGGATCAATCCTAAAGCCTAACCTCGACATATTGTCCACAGCTACATTCTATCCCAATAACTAATAATGTTACCGTTTTTTACTTTTTTTATATTCTGTCGAAAATAAATCTGTCTATAGTAGTTCTAACTTTAAAAAAAAGTAAACAGATGGCGCCAAAAAAGCGTTTTTGTTTGTGAACGAAGCAAAAAGAACCAGGAATGTCCATGACTTACCAGTAAAGAAGAAGAATTGTCCGTAGTAAAAGTTGTGATTTGGACGCCGATCTCAATAAAAAAAAAATACTTCTAAACTTTTAAATGCGTTTTTCTCAAAATCTACTCATTAGGACATTCCCTGTTCTTTGCCTGTACCACAGAATAGATAAATAGTAGGTACTAGCGTACAGAATGGAAGCTCCCAACCCCGCGCAGATTTCATTTCCTCACCCCGCACGTTCGAATCAGAGGTACGATTAAAGGCACATAATACAAGGGATGTGCTTTCAAAGGTGCATAGTACGATACGTCGAGGAGAAGAGTGAGAAGATCGGCTTACTTCGATTTTGTAAAGCTTCCTCTCTATCGCACAACCCACAGTTTGATTTAACCCTAAAATGCATGATTTTTATTTAAATAATTACCGCAGCCCGTGTACCGGTTTAGTCCGGGATTAAATTCGTTAAAAGTCCTACAAAACTGATTGCAGTGTGAGTCGTGAATTGAGAGATGATCAAGTCGGAGTGCATTACCAATTACCCTTCGTTTACATCAAAAAATACAATAAGAAAGTCAAAAGACAATTATTTATCTTAACATACGCTGCATTTCGGACATTCACTGTAACATACTGACTGGAAGCAGAAGGCGGAGGTTCGGGAGAAATAGCGCACATTGAAATATAGATTACATGTTCATAAATCAGAAAATTTTAAAAAATAGAAAATATTACCTATTTCTGTGTGTTTCTGGGTCTGTGTGTGTCTATTTCTGATTAGATTTTAATGAATTCTAAAATAGATAAATTATAATTATAACACAATATCACACTTCAATCTTACTATTTGTTATTGAAATCACAAACATGTAAGCACAATAATGGTTTTTGCAAAAATATTTTGATGGGTGAGTGTTTACTGTTTAGTGAATTATTGTAGCTTCTGCCAGCGACTTCACCCGCTTTGATTGTATTCAAAGTCAACATCAAAAATCATTTATTATGTATACCTATACCATTAAAACGGATTTTACAAAACGTTGAAAAGTTGCAACATACATACGTTCATTTGACATTGGATATTTGACTCCTTGATGTAAACAAGGAGCCAAATGTCCCCCGACACGGCGACGCTTGGCTCAAAATATCACGAAGTATTTTTATCAAAGTTGCAGGGCTAACCAACAAGACGTATTTTTACTTGATGTAGGTTTTTTTTTAATTTTATGAAGCACCCACATTGGAAGAAAATATAATTCAAATAGTGCGCGAATAATGATAATTCATTAAAAATGATAATATATAGTTTCGTTTCGTTAACATTTTTAAATAAATACCTACTGCAATTCCACCTCAGTAAATGAGTGTGCATTGAAGGGTTATATTACCCGTCAATAAAGAACGACATTATCTGTAATACATTTGTGCCAAAATAAATACGAAACTTTATAGACGTGAGTTTTGCAAGGTATAGAGTAGTTAAAACCGTTTGTATCAATAAAAAATAAAAATAAAAATACGGTTTTAGAATGTAGCACATTATCCTACAGTCAAGAAGGGTTTTGTTTTTCGCGTACAACTTGTGTGTATGCATGTATATAGATATGTTTGTAATATTCCTTATTACCATATTATCTTCAGAACCATTTTACGGATTTCAATTATTGATGTTTGAATGAATTTTTTATAGCATTTATTATGCTAACTTTTAAGTTCAAAAAACATCGGAAAAATCCACCGTAAGCCGGATATAAAAAGAAAGAAGGAAAATTTGAAATGATTCTGGTGTGGCTCAACAGCTCAGTTAGAAGAGCATTCCCCCTGTAAGGGAAAGGTCGTGAGTTCAAGCCTCACTTGAGCGTTTCATCTATTCCGATGTTTTTCGAATTATTGATGTCTCAAATTAAAGGTATTCATCGCACAAGTTATTTTCATCCATGCAATAATAATTAAAAAAAATGAATCTAAGAACGTACATAAAATGTGAAAATAAAATTATAAAAAAAATAAAATTCCGACTGCGCTGCGGTTGAAAATGATGGTAGCTAATAGGAATATACATGTAAATACCTCTTATGAACTGAAAGAAAAAAAATGACTACCGCCCGCTATCAAACTTGTTTCACTCGGCAGTTGTGTTTTTATTTTTTAATAATTAAATTTATATAAAACTTTTGAATTATGATTCTATAGCAGAAAACGTAATTGTTTTAAGTACGAGATGTCAAACTTTTCAGAAGAGCTGAAAATCTTTTAAAAATCTAAAAAAAAATCATTACTCATTAACTATAAATAGCAGGTAGATGATGGAATTATTCTTATCCTTCAAATGGAAGGATAAGATCAGTTTATGAGGTAGAAAAAGAAGTCCAAGACGAGATTATTGCATGCTTACAGCAAATGGACAGGGGTAATGGTCTTAAAAGTGACAACGCGACGTAAGTTTTTTTTTAAGATATCGAAATGAGACCCACATTATTTGACGCAGTATTTTTTTTCTGATTCTAATGGTATTTTAGACCCATTTTGGCTACTAACAGAAATTACGTTTTCTGCCATCGAATTATATTTATATTGTATATATTTTTAGTGTATAGTGAATAGTGCCCCTGATATAACATAGCATAGGCTATGTGTTATCCCAGAAATAGGATTGTGGGTCATAAGATCAGATCTCAGTCCGATGAAAATTTTATGCATCTGAAGTCGCGAGCAATATAAGTCTTTCATGGACACAATCGGTTTTAACTACTCTATAAAGATATCGTTGTAGTAGTGTTTTGTTATTGGTGCTGATTCTGTGGATTGAGGGGACTAAAATGTATCGCCATCAATTTTTTTTTCGAATTGAAGACAAAGATGGAATACGTTTGTAACAACAGGATAGGCACCGTTGTCGGATGTGACGTAAGTCATGACATTAAGGGATAGAGCGAGAAAAATCATGCTAGCTCGCTCAAATATTGCTTACAATTTCAAATAATGCCAACTCTAACATTTTGAAGTATCCCACACATCAACACTACCGTGCATGTATGAATGTTGTAATTACAATTCAAATTTTTCATACATTTTGTCGAGAGCTTCCGACGTGTGCCTGTACCTAATCTTCAAATACTAGGTACTCCGCACTATTTATTTAGAAGTTAAGTACCTATATCAATTTTTTTTGTGGATCAAGGGAGTTATCTGAATAGGGTAACTTTCAAGATTCGCCCATAACCCCTGGTGATGCAGATGTCAATAAGCAATAGTAACCACTGTTTATCACACTATGTATCTGGCACCTAGCTAAGTGGTACAAAAACCATCATTTTTTATTTCCCGTGATCAATAACGGTTGCCATCATCACGTGAAAGACAATGGCAAGATATTAATTCCAATGCCGATCATTGAAATTAATGTCTTGTGACTTGTCCCATTGTCTGCATTTGCATGCAATATTATTGACTGATTATTCTATCGTTTATTCCTCCATTAACCTGTATACAACTCACTCTTATTGCTATAGTCATAAAGGTGAAAATAATTTTTCTCGAACGCAAATGAAAATTTGCTCCGATTACATGGCGACAATTTGACATACTTTTGGTAGGGCGAGTTTAGTTCTTATGCTTGGGGTATAAAGTTTAAATTAGATTGTTTTATTTATTAAGGTTATTCAGTGCTATATTAAGTAACATTGGAATCTAAGTTTATTCCGCAATGAGGTAATTACCTTCGTGTTAAATGTAAATAATGTCAAAAACGGATGATAAATCATTGTAATTACTATTGTGTACAAAAAGGGATCCTATTTTCTTGTCATTTACTACTTATGTACCTACTTGGTTGGAAATGATGTTGAAATGAACCTCGGATCATTCAGATATGAAAGTGCTTTACCAGTTAGAAACCCCCGACACGATAAAGCTTGAATCAAAATATTATCTACTACCTAAGTGTATCAAAGGTTTCAGTGACTATTCCTATGCCACACTATTAAGACCTGGAACTCCCTGCCAGCTCACGCCTTTCCTTCTTCCTACAGTGCCGGCTCCTTTAAGCGGGGCGTGAAAAGGCATTTGATGAGGCCGTCAAGCTGAGTGCCACCACTGTTAACATAGCACATGTTTACGATGGTGACCCTCTTTCCGAGACTTTACCTTTAGCTTACCATCAGGCGAGGTGAAGTCAAACTGACGTGTCCTTTATAAAAAAAAGGGTTTTTGAAGGTATTTTTGTTTGGGGGCTTTTAGATATTCAATACAATTGATTATTTTTATCCTTTGTGTCAATCAACCAATAGCCTAACGCAGTCCACCGCTGGAAATAGGCCTCTCCCAGTGATGGCAGGCCTTGACCTACCTTTTTTTTTCCGTGCGGACATCCCCTCGGATACCCCCCTTCCGGAGCCAGAAGGGGAGGTTATGTCGGACTCGAACCGACTAAAACCGCACGCCGACTGTGGGTCGTGGTGATAGGCCGGAGGTGAGGTTGTCATCAACATATCCCTCGCACCCCGGCTGACCCAGGGGTATCCTTTACGGTCTGACCCTCCTCGTGAGGGGGGACAACGGTGTCCCCAACTCGCCCCCGGAATGGGGAGGCGCGCTTTATAGCGCGCCGTCGCCGTGGCCTGCGTCTGCTGGGGTGACAGGCGGCTAGGTACTTCCTCTTGTTTCGAGTTTCCTTCTCTCGCAGTGATAATATCGTCTGCGTATTTTTCCGTTAGTCGCCTCTTACGACACCCTTCGGAAGAAATGGGTTGGTGGTGATGGTGATATGATATATCGCCACACGAATTAACCTTTGGGTATGAACGTGGTTGTCACCCTAGTAGAAGCAGGCCGCGGCGGCGGCGCAAAGTGCGCCTCCCCGTAACCGGGGCTAGATGGGGACATTGTGGTCCCGCAACCCGGAGGGGGCCATCTCTTTCCTGGGTCTGTCGGGGTGCGAGAGATATGCTTTTGGCAATCTCACCTCCGGCAACCAAGGACCCAAGACGGCGTGCGTTTTGGTCGGTTCGAGTTCGACATAACCACCTCCACCGGCTCTGTGGGGGTGGTATCCGTGGGGATTTATCGCACGATAAAAAAAAAGAAAAAAAACCCTAAAAATGACGAATAGAAACTTCTATCTTTTTAAAACTGGTTTAGGGTAAGTACATACATATATAAGTATTAAATCGATTTCGATTTAATTGGACTAGTAGATTTTTATCATACTGTCTAATATAATCTTAAATACAGTTATTATATATCCAAAATCAACACCACATTATTAAAATTTATATTTATGTACAAATTATACGAACAAACACCATTTTCTAATAATAATAAATTATAATTACATAAACATTTTTCTCAATTGCGATTTGTCAGAACTTGATTAAAATTCAAACATTTTTACCTCAAAACATTAAAAATGAATTATTATTAATATTTCAATGCCCTCTAGTGTCCGCCCATCGAGACATAGGTATGACTGACGCGAAACATACTTCACAAACATACCTTGGTCAACCACCAAACTTATAAATGAACCTTAAATATATAAACTCCAAGGTTGAATTTCATATAGCAAATTTTTGTCAGTAGTTTAAAATAAAGTTGTGTTCAGACGAACAGTTTTTATAAAACACGCCCAGTTTGACGGTGAACGAAACAAAATTAAGGCTTACGGTTAACTGTCACACTAGAAAGTTGTTATTAATTTTATTTCTGAGACAGTCTATTCATTTTACTAATTTGATTTTTTACCAACTTTTGTCGTTAAGAAACATGTTATTTAATGTCATGGGTCGCGAGCTTAGATGTTATTTTTAATGTTTGCAGTTTAATGACTTAGAACAGAGACTTAAAAAAAATATTTAACATCATGAAGTATAACAGTAAAATCACATTTTAAGCACTCTTTTTATAGAGAAGATAGTTGGAGCCGTGGCGAGTAGGTACCACCAGCCAGAGACACAGGTCATTCACTTAAATAAACATAGAAAAAACATTACCCTCCTTCCTTCAGCAGTCGGGTACAGAGCAAAATACAGCAAGACTTATCAATACAGTAAGCTTATTCTGCGTAAATAGTGACACATTCATCATACTTAGTTCGGGTACATTGAGATAACTTACACTTCAAACTATGTGACAACTACCATCATTAGTTAATCCGCGACTATGGCTGCTGTAAAGTAGCCAAAACTCCGGTCTCAACGTGAATACGAAATAAATCACGATATAATTGGTTAAAAAGTGGTTTCATTTCAATAAGTGATATTCGCGTATACTTGAGACAGTATCATGAAGTGTTGGTTTGACGTCATAGCATAGAAGATGGCAAAAACCGTGCAAAATGAAAGAGTAAAGGCCGGAAAGCAGACCTATTACTATCAGGTAAGTAGTCTAGGTAGGTATGTAATTGATAAAAAAATAAAAAAACAGTGGTGGCACTCAGCCTAACGGCGGCCTCATCAAATGCCTTTTTACGCCCCGCTTAAAGGACTGTAGGAAGAAGGAAACACGTAAGCTAGCAGGGAGTTCCAGGTCTTAATGGTGTGGCGGTACCAAGTTAGTGTTAGATATTAAACTGAAATCACTAGCTAAGCTAAATTGCTTCTGTTAGGAATGAGTGACCTCCAAATCTATTATCTAAGTATGTTTTTCCGCATTCTAGATTCCATGACACAAGCTAGTTAAACTTAATATGGGTCAAGATAGCCTTGTGTAGAATGTTGTAAAAAAAAAACTTAATCTCGATCAATCAACATCAATCAATCCTACAGCCTTCAAAGGACTTTCAATCTTCGAAACAATAAAACTGATCCAAATAATTATTTTTATTTTGTAACAAAATGGTTATTAAATCGTTAACCAGTCTCGTTTCTTATCTGAGACTGTCACCCAAGGCTAACCCTTAATAATTCAGCCTAAAGTCAATTTAATTTAGCTTTGCAGACGAAAAAAGAAGATATAGGACCAACGTGTCCCCGCCCTGTGGGTCTGTGGGTCCTATGAGGTCAGTGAATTATTAACTTTCGGGACCTTTGTCCGCCCTATTATAAATTGCCATTGGCTATGTTGTTCCGTCGCGACAGAGTTTTGTTTTTATAATCTGTTCAGTTTATAGCTTGTTATTAGCGGTTGGCGTTAGTTTGAATACTTTATGAGACATTGCTTCGTGTTTTTCTCACGATAATTAAATTACATAATTCAGTATTGATATCTAACCATTGTTAGTATTCGTTTATTGGGTTATTACTTCTTCGTTCCACGAATTTCCACGAAGTTCCACGAATATATTATTATTCATTCATATCATTTTAAAATGTAGTACATTTTAAAATGGTATGTTGTATGATTTTTCGTGGAATTCTGAATTTTCATACTGACTTTTGTATAGTTTCATTCTTAATTCATATTACTGCACTTTTATTCATGTTGTTTTATCAATTTATGGCATTTTTTATAGTTTACTATACTTAATTCATACTATATTCATTTTTTCTTATAAAAACACGGTTTAACAAATAAAGTAATACAAATGACTAACAAAATCTCACAGGTTTAATGAAGTTATGTGTTTGTATTGTAATCACGTATAAATTCGAAACAACATCTATACTTATTAAAGTTCTTCATAATATAAATAACGTTACAATAATTACAAAAACTCTATCTAACTTAACAAAATGACATATCGCGTAACATGATTTTAATGTTACTCCCGAGTCCCGTGGCATATGAAGCTTTCATCTAGAAGTCCAGGGTCCGCTGACTCTTATTTATATAGGTTTGGCTAACACGGCTGCTTTCATGGGATTTGTGTTTCTACTTGTAGGTCCAAGTAAGCTTGGGCCCCGAAGTTTTTGATGGGCTACATACGCTCAATAATGCAATTGGGCTATTGGACATTATAATGAAATTTGGTCTGAGAGTTGGCAGATAATGTTGTTAAAAAAATAGAAGGTATTTTTAGATTTAGCTGGGGTTTTAATTCTTTTATTTCGTATTATTTTCTGACCATGTGAACCTGCCCTTATTCTCTAAATTTTGCAACTAAAACCAGACGTCACCGGATATAACGTCACGTCGGTGCACAATGTTTTTGAAATTCGAACGTCCTATTGTTTATAATGCGGGCACGCGCACTCTGTCGCGCGGGTGGGACAATGTTGCCACCACTGAAAATAGATATCCTACTGTTAACACTTCAACGGATGCGGTTGGTAGAAATTTGCAGTATAGGTAACATTGTACGAAATTGTTATTGTTTATCAGTTGAGTTCGTGGAATACCTGTTTCTGTGTCGACAAAAAACCGCTGTGAAGTATTTTATTGTTAGTTTGAAATTTGTCTTGTTTTAAAAATGAAACAGACTAAAATGATACATAAAGACATGTAATTAGATGCTATCAAAAGTGGCTACAATAGATAGTAAAAACATTAATAAATTTCGACAAGACAATGTGTTTAAATTGTGAGAAAACAGAGACACTCAATCACATATATTATGATTGTCAAGTTGGAGATAAGAATCGGGATTTTGTTAAAAAACGCGAATTAATTCATAAAACGCCGTGTATCTTGATCTATAAGGTCATGAAACAATGGCTTGTTCAGTTTATTCTGAAATAAAAATGACGGCTACTAAACAGTTGAGAAGGAGTTAAATGATTACAGTTACAATTACATCATGTAACAGTTATTCTTGCTGTATTGAATATGGGGCCATTTAACTGGAACGCATATTTTTAGAGTTCCGTAGCCAAATGGAAAAACCGCACCCTTATAGATTCGTCACGTCTGTCTGTCTGTCTGTCCGTCCGTGTATCACATCCACTTTTCTCCGAAACTATAAGGCCTATTCTAGGATGCATGTCTTTAATCACACTTAATTATTAAAGAATGTTTGTGAGTATGTACCTATGTTTATTACTTCTTCAGATCTTAACGGCTGGAGGGAATTTAATAAAAAAAATTATAGAGTTAGCTGACACCCTGGATTAACACATATCCTATGTTTGATCGCGATAATCGACATCCACGCGGGTGGAGCCACAAGTAAAAGCTATTAATGTATAAAATAAACATTAAAAAGAGCTTGTACAGAAAATAATTAATAACTGCAATCTGTGACATCAAATGCAAATTGTTTAACGACTCAACATCTTAGTTCAAGATAAGTAATAATAGCTAATTATTTATAATTGTTGGTAGTGACATTAAATTTGTTTCATTATATGCAAATTTTTATAGCAGTCTCGTCTTCTTGCAGCAATCTTGAGACAGTAATTAATGACAACAGTTATTACTTAATAACCAAGCAGTGGATGGCAGTGGCTTCGAACGATGTTGCCATGTGAAAATATTATGATGGTAGATTTTTTATGGTCAGATTACTGTTACCGTTGCAGTGTAAAATTGAATTTGTGTTGTTACAATTATAAATATAATTATTAAAAAAAAAATCAACAAGCCCTTCTAAAACTAAAGCTTAATTATTTTTAGTATACGTCTTGTACTGACAAAAGTGACAATAGAATAAGTGCTTGTACAGTCAGCGTTAAAAATATCTTGACTTACAAAGTCTCATGATTTGTTTGTCCTACATTCCAAAGAATTCTTCTTTTTCCCTATATTAAATTTGATTCCTGTTTCCTCCTACTTCATAGTACCAACCAAAGTATGGTTAGCAAAACAAATTTTAAGGTATTAACAGCAAATAAAAACTGTTTTACTGATTGAAAATTGAATCCTAATTAACGGTTTGTACCAAATATCAAATCGGTGAACAGAAAAGTGGGAAAAACTAACAATCAATATCATTTTGAGCACTTTGTTTATCAAGATCGATCTGATTCTGGCTGTATCTACATCTCATTTGGGAAGGTGTGAGTACGGGTGCAATATTATATGTATTACTAGATTTTGCCCGCGGCTCCGCCTGCGTGGATATAGATTATCGCGACCAATCGTAGCCTCTGTCCTTTCTCAAGCTCTAATCTACACCCATGCCAAATTTCATCCACATTGGTTCCGTGGTTTAGTTGTGAAAGCGTAACATGCGGACAGAGTTACTTCCGCATTTATAATATTAGTATGGATAAAGCGTCGGTAGCTTAATGGTTAAGGAGTAGGCCTTACGATCGAGAGGTCCCGGGTTCCAATCGGATTAAAAAAAAAACGTGGGCCCACTCCTAGCACAAGTAATTTAGCTTAGTAGGGGGGGTTTTAGGTTCTGATATTTGAAAAAAAATATGTATTGACCCATATTTTACAAATTAGCAACAAAATGTACAAGAATCACATGTTTTTCGGAATGTTTTCTCACGAAACCGGAGAGTTTACAGAAATGTTCTTTTGTTTACAAAATGGCGTATTCTTTGTTGTACCTACATTTATATAGACATGCTCGTTACAAATTATTATGTTTTTATGACATATCTTAATTATGTACTGTACTTTTATAGTAGCTTTTTATCTAAAGATGACTTGTATGGCGGACCGGAAGACCATGGTTCTATGCCCGATTATTGAAAATTACGTTTTTAACAACAACATCAAACAAGTATGGAATTTTAATTTGAAACTAATAAAGTAAAAGCGAACTAGTTACTCGGAAGTCGAAGAAAGCGTCGGTAGTTTAGTGGTTAAGGAGTCGGCCTTACGATCGAGAGGTCCCGGGTTCGAATCCTGGCCATTACAGTCACTCCTAGCACACGCAATTTAGCTTAGTTGGAGGGGTTAGAATGAATATTAGTAACTTCGTTTCTAATATTCTTTTTAAGAAAAAAAAAAAGTATTATTCTTTAAAAACCTCACAAAAATTAGGTAAGAGTTGTTTTGATTTTTCTTTCGAATCGAATATATCTACACAACTAGCTGACCCAGCGACCTTCATTCTGCCAATTTCTTCCGCCCGCGTGGCGTCGGATCCCGTTCCCTCTGCACCCTCTACTATATTACCTAAGCATTTATTATACATATAAACCATCCTCTTGAATTACTCTAGGTATCTATTAAAAGAACCATATCGAAATCCGTAGCGTATTATATTATTAATTCTTAATTTTACCGATAAATAGGTCCTACATTATTTTCATATTAACATCATTTATTATAAAGTGATCAATTAACACTTTAAAGGCCATGAAAGTGTTCGCTCATTATAATAATTATTGGCAAACATTGATTTACAATTTGCATACAAACTGCAAGAAACACACACACTGTAATTTAAACTTTATTTGTTTGTTCATACGGTTTATATTTGCAGGAAGTGTAAATTCAGTTTATGTAAATGTTTTTGTGTAAGTACTTGATATTAACATGAAATTTATTAGTAACGCCTTAATGCCATTTTTGTCATATCGAATTGTTTTATACTTGTAACTTGATATTTGATTAGTTCAGGCTTTGAAAATGTCATATACCTACAAAATTTATAGGGATTCATTAAGATTTTTAAGACTCAAACCGCATGGATATTCACTGCAAACTGAATAACAAAAACTATACTATATATATATATATAAATATATAGAGCATCATCAAATCAGCCATCAAACACGGAGTCCTGAACAGAGGGAGACGTTTTTCACGCCGGAGCAGCGGTGTCTTCTATACATGACCCAAATTCGTTCCTGCGTGGAAATCTGCGCACATCTCTGGGACGGCTCCACAAAGTACTTACTAGATGCTCTCGACAGGTTGCAGCGACGTGCGGTCCGCATTATTGGGAATCCTGAGGTCACGAACACCCTCGAGCCTGTACACATGCGTAAAGATGTTGCGTCTTTGGCAGTATTCCTACCGTATCTACCATGGTGAATGTTCTGATGAGTTCTTCCAATTAGTCCCACACTCTCCTTTCCTTCACAGGACAACACGTGCAGGGCTAAGATGCCATCCGTACACGGTGCAGAATATAACTTCTAGAACCAAGCGTTTCAGTGACTTATTCCTATGCCGCACCATTAAGACCTTCCTTCTTCCTACAGTCCCGGGTACTACAAGCGGTGCGTGAAAAGGCATCTGATGAGGCCTCCAAACTGAAAGCCACTACTGTTAAAATTGTACATGTTTACGATGGTGACTCCTCTTTCCGAGACTTTGCCTTTAGCTTACCATCAGGCGAGGTGAAGTCAAATTGACGTGTCCTTTATTTAAAAAAAACTAGGCTGATATCCCTTTGGCTTCAAGAAAAGGCATTATTAAGCCAAAAGTTATCTACATCACCTGATGATTGATGGTTCTGATGCAAGCTAGCCTCTCAAGGTTAGGGTGGTCAGAAGGCAGTTACTTCCGTTGCTCCCTTTACTATATCTTTGAATATCCCTTCAGAAGTATCCCCTCACAATGAAAAAGAGACGAGACATACGAGATCTAAAACGGTAATTTGGATGAAAAACTTGCACTATAAAACCCGGACTATCCTCATAATCATCTTTTACTCATGGATTGGCTTATGTACCTTGACTTTTACTGTAGCGACTGCCTTTTTTCCCCCACCGGATCCGGGAGGGGAGATTATGTCGGACTCGAACCGACTAAAAACCGCACACCGACTGAGGGTCGTAGTGCTAGGCCGGAGGTGAGGTTGTCATCGACATATCTCTCGCACCCCGGCTGACCCAGGGCCATCCCTTACGGTCTGGCTCTCCTCGGGTGAGGGGACAACGGTGTCCCCGACTCACTCCCTGTATGGGGGGAGACCCTAGCCTGCTTCTGACTGTAGTGACTGCTAAAAATTCTAAGTGAAAGTCGTACAGTAGTAGTGTAAACACCAAAAAGTGCAAGAAGCCCAATTATAAATGATCCTGAAAACAATTACCTTCCTAATGAAATGTGGATATTAGCACATCTCTGCCTACCCCTTGAAATGCATTCGTGAGTAATATACTTGTTGCACAAGGTACAGACACTGACAGCAATGCCTCATTAAGTATTGGACACATTGCAGTGTGTCCACCGTTCTCACATGACTCGGTACTGATACGAATCAGGTGTCCCCACGGCGCGTACGCACATCTCTCACTATTGTTCATGATGAACATAGAGCTTCAGGCAACAGTGTGGATATGGTATGTTGGAGTTATTTGAAATGAAATTACCTATCCAATCCATAGGCACCGCCACCGTGGCCTGCTTCTCCTAGGGTGACAGGGGGTGCAGGTTAGTCTGTGCCCTCCAACGCGATCTGCGTGTCGCTCTCGCTCGCGCCGCCGCTCCTTTTCCGCCCTCTCCTTCACGACCATCACTTGCTTGCAACTATTAGGTAATCTGTGGTGGAGGTAAGTAATGCATTTTTGTAGTTGGTGGAGCCCTAAAAGTTCGACAATGGGTCTAACTGCAATATTTCGATATCGCCAATATAGGCTGTGGAGGTCAGATGACGGCTTCACAGAAAATATCGAAGTTTTACCTTTCACAGTCATATTCTCCGGACTCCGAGATAAAAGGCTGGATGGATCTTCTTCTTTGTCCAACCCATGTTCCCAGTTTATCTGGGATCGGGTCTCCCTGTACATTTGCGTCAGAGAATTCTGTTCTAGGTTGTCTGGCTGCTAAGGCTGTCCTTGTCCATCTCCTTCTTAATATTATTCCATCAAGTAGCGAGTGGTCTTCCCCTTCCTCTGGGCTGGTTGGGCATGTTGAGAACTTTCTTGACAGCGTGCTGATCTTCGCGTCTTTGGATATGGCCTTATCAGCGTAGGCGACTCTCCTTCACTTTGTCCACGACAGGAGCCTCCCCGAACATCCCTCTATGCTCATTTCGTTAATTCTTGGATACTGCAAGGAACTCTACCATATCCAACTAAGCAGATCACCAGTACTAATCATTGTAACCAAACGTCGAATCACAGAGACAAGTAACAAATTAAGAGATTCCCGGGCTTAGCATACAAATTGTTCTATGAGATGGTCCATTGTTCACTTATCAACGAGATCTCTAGGCGGCGGCTTTGAGTTCCGTGTTCTTACTAATTTGTACCAAGTTTATGTAGCAACGTTGTGACGTCATAACACGCTAAATAGACGTTTATGTGAAACTTAATTGGGCGTATGAATCTAATAAGTGTAATTGTGAAATGTCAATTTGTTCGTAGATAACGGCAGGGGAATTGTTTAGAATGATTTCTTTTGCTTTGGAAAAGTTGTTCGTACTTATTCCACAGTAGATCCCCTAAGGAATAAGCAGAGGTGAGTTTATTGCCGTTAAAGAGGACACTGTCGGATGGAGAACCACCCTAAATCTTAGTCGAGAGTACCATTCCTGGTTGAATACAAAACTTGCACTTTGGAGCTCGGAATCCTCTCTCTTCTTTAGAGTCATGGATGTCGGTTATCGCGACCAAACATAGCCTATGTCCTTTCTCATGGTCTAATCTACCCCTATACCAAATTTCATCGGTTCAGTGGTTGAGGCATGAAAGCGTAACATACAGACAGACAGACAGACAGACAGAGTTACTTTCGCATTAATAATATTATAGTATGGATATTGCAGGACATAGGCCTCTCCTAATGTGCTCCATTGCCAATCCTCCGCCTTCTACATCCAGTCTGTCCCAGCCACCTTTTTCAGTATATATGCAAACTTAAATTATATTTTAGAAAGCTTTCAAAGTCATGTACCCAATCCTTTATCTCCACACTTTAATAACAAAATTCAGAGGCCAAATTTTGAACGCCCGAATAAATTGCCTTGCCCTATTCACGAGTAAAGACAAAGCAAAAATTTTACTTCCATGGCATTACCAAAACCCAAGACTAATTAACTTCGAGGGCTCTTAATTAGTCCCCATTGTAACATGTCAAGAGAACCAGCAATTTTGGTATAACCGCACATTTGTACACACGGACGATTAAGACATCTCGCTTAATTGTTGGGAGAATAATTGGATGGTATAAATTGGTCCAAATGTGTGCAAATTTGTGTGCTTCGTTGGTTTCTCTCTGTCGATAATAATATTTGAGTCATGTTCGTGAGGAATGAATTCGTAGGTAAATACCAAACAGATGGCAATAGGCTAGCTACTTATTATAGATATTTCGTGGGATCAATCAAAGTCGGTGTGAGCACTATTAGCTGCTATTTATTACATATTTTGTTCCACCCGTGTGGATGTCGGTTATCGCGACAAAACATAACATCCTTTCTCAAGGTCTAATCTACCTCTATACTAAATTTCATCAAAATCGGTTCAGTGGTTTATGCGTGAAAGCGTAACATACAGACAGACAGACAGACAGAGTTACTTTCGCATTTATAATATTAAGTATGGGCTGCCAAATATGAGTCTAATTTTAATACACCTCTGTTTAACATTACGGGGATATAATACAGGCATAAGTGTATTAAAAAGTATTTTTTTCTGTGATTTCATACCAACCTACTATTCAATAAGTTATTCTAACAACGTTTTACACAATAGGTACTTATGAATTTTGCAATAGGTGCCTGCATTATTTTTCTTCGCGTTTTTCTCGAACTAGCACACAGATAGTCCTTGATATGAGTTACGTTGCATAATTTTATCTTAAATGATTTTCCTTAAAATCCCAATTCACATAAATAAATCATTCCCAATAACAGTAAAAAATAAGACTAAAATTAACAAGCCCAACAAACAAAACAACAAGCTTTGCTCCAGTGATTGTTGGCTAATCGAACAGCCCGTACGTCCAACTAATGTTTGGGTAACAAATCAAAACAAGATCTTAAAAAACGTTTAACTAAATCATCGTTTCTCTCCGAAAACCGTTTCGCTTTAGATAATTATAGGCTTCTGGCCGTTCTTGAGTTTCTCTTGAATGCATTCCGGGGAACTAATCAACGCGTAGGGTTCGAGTCCCTTGCTAGCAACATAAAATCGGCTGTAAAGTTTTATAAGCGGACGGGCTGTGTGTGAGTTGTATGTATCTCTTTTACATAGTTACGTAAGTTGGTATATGTATAGTATACTTAGGTATTATATATATATAATATTATATATATATATATAATATATATATAGATACACTGATCAGCTTTGATAAGTATAATATATTATTTGTTAATTCATTTTGCAATTCCTTCCTTTTCTTAAGTAGTTCCAGAGATTACCCCTTATGGCTTCAAAAACTCACAAACTTTTATTACCTACTTATAATAAAAAAAATCGTTAATAATGTAATAAGATATTTATTTCAGACTTAAGTCCATACGGTGTTAGTAACAATTTCACTTAAATCTAATGTTAGTAAAACAGGCAGATATTTTAATGATATTAAAAACATACGAAGAAGGTAGAAACAGATTCATACCTTTATGGCATGAATCTGTATCCACCTCCTTAGCAAAGGTGAGTCCCACCTCGCCGCAAATACTTGTAGGAGCGTGTTAAACTAATAACAGGTATTATAGATATGCTCAGTATTTGGACGGTGACGTGCGTAGGTGCACCTCCCCATACCGGGGGAGAGTTGGGGACACCGTTGTCCCCCGAGGAGGGTCAGACCGTAAGGGATGGCCCTGGGTCAGCCGGGATGCGAGGGATATGTCGAAGACAACCTCACCTTCGGCCTAGCACGAAGATCCACAGACGGCGTGCGCTTTTAGTCGGTTCGAGTGTGACATAACCTCCTCCTCCAGCTCCAGCGGGGAAGGTATCCGCGGGCATTTTGGCACATAAAAAAAAGGCTCAGTATTTACATTAGGCGCGAATTGCACGCAAATGCGGGTGCCAATCCTAGCCAAACCCGGCCATTAGGTATATACAATATTTTGACAGTTACTGTTTCATGTCCAAGATATCACAAATATAATAAACATGGGTAAAGTGCTCTTAAATACATCAGACGACTTTATTTGCATTCTGGATGGATCTAAAGCACTTAGCTTAAGATACCTGTAGACGTGACGAACTGACAGACATCCATCTTGTCACGTAACTCGATAATACACAACTGTGCACGATCAGCTCTAAAAGCAATTCATATAACCCTTATTCCAAAGCATTAGAGTCCAAATTAGAATAACAATTAGATTTAGTGATGGGAAAATAAGTTTAATATAATGGTAACTGATAACATTGCAAAGTTATATTTTGGTTTACTGTTATTGCAATGTCGACTGTATTTGTTGAGAATATGGTTGAGATTAGATTGTTTCATTTTGGGGATAGTTGTGGTCGTTTTTAGTAGGTCTGGCGACATTCTCACACCTTACTTGATAAGAAATATCAGCGCTGCAAATTAATATTGTGAATGTTATAAATTCGTACGGCTGTTAGTTTGGTGTAATAATTTAAAGACTGCTTAAGTAGCTGGTCCATATAGATTAAAATAAGTTATGTTTAATTATTGTTATAGTGATTTCAATGATATTTTTGTCTCTTTAAGATAATTACAAGCACAGTTATCAAAATGAAACCACTTTTTAACGCATTTCATCGCGATTTTTTATGTATTACATACCTATACATTCAGCCCGACACGTTTCTGCACTTCAAAACTTAGATAAAAAAAATCATATGGACGAATTGTAACCCTCCTCCTTTTATTGAAGTCGGTTAAAAAATGTGATGTAAAACAGTGCCCTTTTGCAAATTTGTACTCAAAGACACATAAAAAAAGTAAAGGCCAATTAGAGGAAAATTGAAATTAAAATTGTGAAATAGGACCCAAAGTTAATTTTTTTCTAATGCATGACTGATATTAAAATCAGTGATGATGGGCTCTATAAACCCATATTGGGTTCATCAAAACCTTCGGAGCCGAAGCAACCGCATTAGTAGGTATGGGTTTGGATACTGGTAGTTTTTTTTTAAGAATATTAGAACCAAAATTACTAATGTTCCCTCAAACCCCTTCAGCTAAGCTAAATTGCTTGTGTTCGAAGTGGAGTCACGTCAGCTGTGTAACGGTCAGGATTCGAACCCGGGACCTTATGTTCGTAAGGTCGCCTCCTTAACCATTAAGCTAACAATGCTCTTAATTCGAAATAAATAAAAATATAAATATAAAAAGCGTATCTACCTACTATTTAATAATACATTGTAAGTAATTGTAAGCATATCTACTAGAAAACAGATGCCCGTCAGAAAAATAAATAGTGTCCCAACTCACGATCACATTTCTTCCATCATCAGACACGCGATGGTGTTATAAAGTATTGATATCGACTTCTCATCATCCTCACAACATGTCATCAAGTCAATTAACACGACATTGACTTACACTGCCCGATAGACACGTTCACACGAACAGACATAAATTTCGATAACGCCGCACGCAATGTCGATAGTCGATAAAACTGACTGAATTATATCGACATTCTGTCAGCGCGTCCTTATATTTACGTTTCATTAATGAACATTTAGATTAATTTTTAATGTATTAGATTATGTAGAATAACTAGAGCTAGACCGTCTCTGTGGCGTAACGGTAGTGAACGTGGCTGCTACGTAGGAGGCGCGAGTTCGATCCCCGCTCGTGCAAATATTTGTAGGTATGCATGAATATAGTGCATTAGTCTGGTCGTGCCTCGGAAAGCACGTTAAATTGTCGTTCCCGGCTGCCATATGAATATCTATGGCAGTCGTTACGGGTAGGTGGAGCCCTAAAAGTTCAACAACTGGTCTTGCTGTAATGCTTCGATATCGCTTTTGGGTTGTGGAGGTCATGGCAGTTGCTTCGCAGAAAATATTGAAGTTCAGCCAAATCCGCAGTTAAACTGGTAAAGCGGACCCCAGACTCCAAGCTGAAATTATTATAAATATTCTGAATAGATTGAGTACTACTATGATTATGAAACGTATTATAAATAAAACTTACGAACTTATATTAGAAACAACTATTTTATCAATAGGAGTATTATTTTTATGAATAGTTATGTTTATTTTTGCTGTAAACCAACAAATAGCTAATTACATCATGATCAACAAAACCAATACTAGTTGCATTCAAAGTTCTCACTTCCACAACTCCTTACCTTTTTTTTTCGGAAATCCCCACGGATACCTCCCCTGCCGGAGCCGGGAGGGGAGGTTATGTCGGACTCGAACCGACTAAAACTGCATGCCGACTGAGGGTCGTGGTGCAAGGCCGGAGATGAGGTTGTCTTCGAAATATCCCTCGCACTCCGGCCTTCCGGTCTGGCCCTCCTCGGGAAGGGGGACAATGGTATCCCCGACTCGCCCCCGGAATGAGGAGGCGCGTTTCTAAGCGCGCCGCCGCCGTGGCCTGCTTCTGCTGGGGTGCCAGGCGGCTTCCCCCGTCACTCCCCGCGCTCATGGGGGACTGAGGTTAGCAACTCCTTACCTCAGCTGTTACGAGAGTGACTGCCATATGCTTTCCTACCCTGAGAAGAAACTTTAGTTGATAATTAACTGGTGAACCACCGGCTGGCAGATACATAGGACCGAAGATTTTGGTCAGCCCCATACAGCCTATCAAACCTTCGGCAATAATCTAGTAATACCTAATGGGAAGACGGAAGACAAATATGTTAGGGAAGGCACCTCTGACGCGCGCGCTGATCACCATCAACAGGATAGCAGAAGGGGTGGACTTGTTCTGTTGTGCGCTGGGTGAATTCACAAAGATTGCGATGTATAATATATGTTATAGGTCATAAATTATGTTAAGCAACTGTTGTACCTATTGGCCGGTCTATTGCATTGGGTGTAACACCTGTAATAATAAATTAAGCATAAGAGAATAAATAAATAAATAAATAAAAAATAAAAAATAGACGGATATAAAGAGAAGGAAAATTTGGAATGATTCAAGTGGTGCTCAATAGCTCAGTTGGCAGAGCAGTCGCCCTGTAAGCGAAAGGTCGTGAGTTCGAGTCTCACTTGAGCATTTCATTTTTTCCAATGTTTTTCGAATTTTAGTAAGTTGTACAAATAACCACTTACCTCATCAAAAACATCACATTCATTAAGATGTCCTCAAAACAAGTCATAAATATAGCATCTGCCATAAACAATTAATATAACAAACCTTAAAAATGCCCCTCCCAAACAAAATGACCGTGCATAAACTTTTATGCTCATAAAAATATAATACTCGGAGTACGATTCCATCATTATGCCCTCAAAACCTCACCTGCTTGATCCATCTGCGGTCACTTTATTGTCCAAAATGATTCCGAAAGGGTAAAAGATAAAAAATATCGGGGCTAGTAACAAAGTGGAGCTAAAAAATCGGGGCTTTATGTCGATAGGGATGGGCGGTTTTGGTATTTATTGTGGTTTTGGTCGAGTCTAAATAATATTCGATCAATATTCTAAAAAAACATACTTAATTTTGAAGCAATTAGCAAGTAACTACTCCTATAAATTTCGTCAAAAATGACTTTTTTCAAGTCATCATGGACGGAACTTGAACCCGAGACCAGGGCCTCGATTCTGCTAAAGCCAAATCACAGTGATGCCACCGCCACTGCAAAAAATGGCATTAAATAATAGACTTTAAAGCGATGCCCATAAAATTTAAAATTATATTACTTTTTGCAGAGTAATTAAAAAATCTTTTCATTTCATTTTGAACTTTAGAGGTATAGAGATAAAGTCTAAAATTTATTGTAATTTTTTGCAGTCACAATCGAATGAAGGCTAACAATATTTGTACTTAAAATTTGATTGTGGTTCAAATAATATGCAGAAGTCGAAACATAGGTACAATTGGTTTTATGTTATCGATAAAACCCTCTCACTAAGATGATGATGACAGCTGTAGTCTGTGCTCCTTTACAACAATACGAGTAAGTAAATAAAAATAAATAAATAAAAAATAATAAATATTCCACAACATTATACACAACGCTATCTAGACTCATGGTAAGCTTTTATAGCTTGTGTTATGAAATCTAGAATGCGGATAAACATACTTATATACTTTTTTTTGTAAATACATACATAAGTCACTGAACAAAAAAAAAATTAAGGTATCTGATACCCAGTGAGCCTATACACTTTCATAATGTGATTAGCTAGAATTCGAATACATCGAGAAAAATGAAATGCTCAAGTGGAAAAGGTCGTGGGTTAAAGTTCAAAAAAAAAAAATAACTAGAGTTTTAAAGGAAGTCACTGCCATCAAACATCATTGTTAAGAAAGCCTGCAATAAGGTCTCAAAGTTGTTACTTGGGCTTCATAGACCCTCATACCTAATAATATTTCCCAAGCAAGCGCCTCCCATGATAAATAAAAAAAAAACTTGTCTCAGTACAACTAATTTCAGTTCAAAGATCCTAACAAATAGATGGTTCCCACTGAACATACGTCTTAAAACACAATAAATGTCACTTTTAAATTCTATGTTTTAAAGCGATAGTTATTATTTTGCTACCAACTTTAATAAATTCTGCACCAAAGACCCCTTTACTCGGGGCTTAATGAGTTAGTCGTGTTTGTAATACATCTGCGGATGCAGGAGGCTCATAGTTTGCGACTGATTCTAAGCTATAGCTAAACTAGTCAGGTTTTTTTTTTATCAGAACACACATTTGCAAAAACATGTTTAACCTGTCCAGCCACGCAAAAAAATAGAACAATACATAAACAATAGACTCGCGGTGTCCGGGCACCGGTTAGTGTTTGATAGGTTAAGTTACGTCAAATATATCCTTTACTAGCTTTTGCCTGCGGCTCCACCTGCGTGGATGTCGGTTATCGGGACCAAATATAGCCTATGTCCTTTCTCATGGTCTAATCTACCCCTATACCAAATTTCATCAAAATCGGTTCAGTGGTTTAAGCGTGAAAGCGTAACATACAGACAGACAGACAGACAGAGTTACTTTCGCATTTATAATATTAGTATGGATGAATGTAAAGCTGAAAGAAATATACGAATACCAGCAGAAAAAACCTCACAAAACAAACCTACAAAACTTTGACGTTTACAAACGTCGAAATTGCACAGTTTACAAACCTTTATATAGTATAGACACAGTCTAACGATTCATACTACATACAGTCCGTCAACGAAGCCGTCTAGACAGAGCAATCGTGCGGGGGGCGAGGGGTGGTGGGGGACGGGGTATTACTCGGTACGCCCATACATTTTACTCGGTACTAAGGATTCAGGGCTGTCTCATTTTTGTAATCACAGTAATCACGTGATTTTTTTTTCAAGGCTCGCTTTGTTTGTTAAAATTGCTTTTTTTTTCGTTTTCTATATTTAGCTATCCAAGATGGCGGACACGAAATTTTTACCAAAATTGATATGGGTATCGTTTTCAGGGTTTTTGGGGTCGCTGATTGCGAATATAACACCCATTTGGTGATCCAAGATGGCGGACTCGAAATTTTCACTAATATCGATATGGGTATCGTTTCCAGGGTTTTTGGGATCGCTGATTGCGAATATAACATCCATTTCGCGATCCAAGATGGCGGACTCGAAATTTTTACCAAAATTGATATGGGTATCGTTTTCAGGGTTTTTGGGGTCGCTGATTGCGAATATAACACCCATTTGGTGATCCAAGATGGCGGACTCGAAATTTTCACTAATATCGATATGGGTATCGTTCCCAGGGTTTTTGGGGTCGCTGATTGCGAATATAACATCCATTTGGTGATCCAAGATGGCGGACTCGAAATTTTGACTAAAATCTATATGGGTATCGTTTTCAGGGTTTTTTGGGTCACTGATTGCGAATATAACATCCATTTGGTGATCCAAGATGGCGGACTCGAAATTTTTCCTAAAATCAATACGGGTATCGTTTTCAAGGTTTTCGAGGTTGCTGATTACGAATATGTTATTCATGTAGCAATTCCAGATGACTGGATGGATGATATATTCGTAATTAGCAACTCTGAAAATTGGGCGAAATGTGGGTGCTAGCACCTCTGCCTACCCCTTCGGGGAACACAGGCGTGAATTTATGTTATGTTATGAAAACCTCCAAAACGATGCTTATGTTGACTTTGTGGGAAATTTCAAGTCCGCCATCTTGGATCGCTAAATGGATTTTATTATACGTAATTAGTCACCCCGAAAACCTCGATTTGTTTTTTTTTTAAATTTCAAGTCCGCCATCTTTGATCGTCGGTAACATGGTCGTCAAGCCCGATAGCAGACAATTGCCGGCAGGCAATCATACGATGGGAAACTGTTGACTCCCAACTGATCGTGTGTAGCTGCAAAACTGACAGCAGGGCATGGCCACCAGGCCAAAATCGCTTTCGTGTGTGGGCGCTGTCGACTTAGGACTGCAGGCCGCCCGATAAGATTTGAAACTGCAGGCGAACTGATCGTGGATAGGCTCCTTAAGAATATAGAATCAATTTAGCGATCCCGGCGATTAGCGAAATTCGAATTCGAATCCGAATCCAACCCCGAACCCGAACCCGAATCAATATCCAAATTCAAGTCGGAATCGAAATAGAAATTCGAAATCGAAAACGAAATCGAATTTGAAACCGAAATCAAAATCGAAATCGAAACCAAAATCCAAAAACTCAGACTGAAAATATTACGTTTGCTTGATCATAATTGGTTGAGTAGAACCGGAGATATAACCAAAAGTCGCAATAGCCGACATCCATGCGAGCGGAGCCGCGGGCGTCACCTAGTTATATAAATTAGCGTGAGTTGATGTGCCTTGACAGAACAAAGAGAACGAATAGGCGTTATATATAGAATATTACAGAACTATTATATATAAAAACTGAAGTGACAACCCTGATAAAACTGCAAAAGGCGGCATTTCAGCAAACATCAAACGCGATGAACTACTGTAAGATCTCTCGTTATACTGTGGTATAGATGATGATGATAAGTAAGTATCTAAGTATATGCCAAGATAGGCTCCAGGACTTTTCAGTCCCCCTGATTCCCTGGAAATTGTCTTCTCATGGCTAATTAAAGTCACACAAATCGATCAAGTTCAGTGACTGTCGCCTTCGGCACATAGTCAGAAGATCGCTGCTCAGCCACAAATAATACGCCCAGTTGACTCAAAGCCTAAAAGTAAAACACGAGCCGAGTTTTTGTCATTACTTCTATTGAGAACTTTAAAGTGGTCGTCGTTAAGTTGGTAGTATTGTATAATTGTGCTTTTTAATGATCAGCCATTATCTTGGGTTCTGCATAAGAACAGATGATTTCTCGTTTTTAGATGTCAACTGGAACTAGCAATTATTTTTAACTAGCTTTTGCCCGCGGCTCCGCCAGCGTGGATGTCGGTTATCGCGACCAAACATAGCCTATGTCCTTTCTCAAGGTCTAATACCAAATATACCAAATTTCATCAAATTCGGTTCAGTGGTTGAGGCGTGAAAGCGTAACATACAGACAGACAGACAGAGTTACTTTCGCATTTATAATATTAGTATGGATGTTAACAATAAGGTTTTAAAAGGTAAAGACTTGGTTCGCGAAAAATGATTACCAGATTATACCGGAATTAAAGATCCTGTCAGCCTGTAACCGCGGCCGGTGTAACCTGGTCGAAACGTCAGGCAAATCATAGGTACGTATTTATTAATGTATATGTTAATGGAACGTGAGACTTTAAAAGTTAGTACTCCATATATTCGTTTTGTAAGTTCGATATCGTCAGTGGATTCTGGAGGTCAAATGGTAATCGCTTCACGGATTATATCGAAGATTGGCCTCTTTGTAGTTAGAGTAACAAAAAGCCCCAAGAGAGTTAATAAAACGAGAAAAGCTCGCAAACATGTCTGAAGTCTGAATGGATCTGTATAAAAATTGGCGTAGCCTAGAATAGCATATTAACTCATTTTCTGGAATAGGTTGATTTGGTTCGCGGGGACGGATCAGTATTTTACGTAAGTGGAATCGGAAACATCAATATAATCTGTATTATTAAATATGAATTGTCTTAGGAAATTATTAGTAATTTCGGGTATTGATATTCTTTAAAAAAACTTTGTACGTAAATGATTAACTTTAACATTTTTAACTATAGAAAAGTACTCAATTAAAGATTAAAAAGGCCATCGGAAATATTATCAGCTCGCTATAACCACAAAAACAATTACGAATCTATCAGCAGGCAAGTAAAAGCCTCACCACACGAACACGGTGGTGCGTCTGTGGTGATATTAATGCTAGCCCATTTACAAGAGTGTAAGATATGACGTGATATAGATCACTCACAGCGTAATAAATAAATAAATAACATAAGAAAAATTACACCGTAAAGCGAATGTTACCGGAGGCGCTACGGTCTCGCTAGTGTAGTGTGGATACGCTTTGTTAAGTGTTTAGTTTGTTAATTGTTATGACGTGGAATATTCTGAAGCTGAAGAAAATTGATGTAGATTAAATTTTAGGTTCCTATGTACGTACCAACCACGTACCACCTACATATGGGTATAGATCTCACCAAAAAATTTTGCGATCGATGCTGCCTCAGCCAGCCGGTACGATGAGAATGAAGCACTTTTCTCTCTGAGGTCAGTAGTATTTAAGTAATGTCATGGTTTTTAAGGGAGCAACCTTTAAAAACCATGACAATGCTAATAAATAAAAAAGGAAGAAAAAATAGAAGAGCAGACCCTACGCCTTATATTATTGAGTTGCAAAATTGCAAAGTTTTCCCTTAAGTGAAGAAGATGGAGGTTATAGATGTTCATAAATTTCACCTATTTCATGATATAATGATTACAGTGTAGAAATTTCAATGAAATATTTTTTTAATCGTGGAACAGATAAACTTTTACGTAGCTAATGTTTTTGATAAATCCAGAGGCATGACTTAGAAAGGAAAGCAGTGGGTTTTCCCCTTTTACAGGGTTCGGCGAAAGTAACTCATAATCTGGATTAAAATATAATGAACTTATTCAAATCTATTCAATACTTTTGTTTAAAATACGGCCTTATCCATATTATGATAGCCGCATTAGCGCCGGGCGCAAGGGAGCGACAGGGACGGATGATTTAGAAACCCCTCGGGAGATGCGCGACGCGACCCGGTATTAATATTGTGACTCTCGTACAGTACACCTAGAAAAAATAGAACAATACCCGCGTTATTCTTTATAAGAAATCTCAGATAGGCTGTCATAATCTTCATTAAAGGTTGTAAAGAAATAATATAATTGACTAGTATGTCTAAAGTCGTTCTGCGTACTTATTGCTTTTATTGTTGCACTTATTTCTTTTATTTATTTGAACTTTGTTGTTACTAAATATGGGTTATGTCATATCCAAAAGTCTAGTCTATCTCGGTATCAAATTTCATCAAAATCTTAATTAAAATCATTGGGTACAATGTGATAACACCGCTTAACTCGACGTGATGGTGTTGTCATTTACAAAATTCACTTTTAACCTCTTTTATTATAACTAAATGATGACGGATTAGAATTCCGAAGGTTGGAGTCGGCATTTAATCGGAGTTGTGCTTAGTTCCAAGACATTCAAAAAAAATTCGTCAAAAAAGAAACAATGAGAAATATGCTTATTGGTCGAACAGTTTTGGTGTTTCATTTTGTTATACACATTACTAGATAGGTAGGTACAGATACTAAATAGAATTGAATTTTGCATCTCAAAACCATCCATATACTATACAATTTCGATCTTTCCGTTCCAGTACTACATTTCGGTATCTGTCGCCTTGCACCTCAAGCTAAATTGGTCCCGAAATTTCAAATTCAAATTTGGTTCCCAATATTCCCATGTGTGCCCCGCGGCGAGGCGGTTTTAACATTGTAATTGGTGCTGTGTCGATTGGGCCCAATGGTTATTGCACCCCTTTGATGTTGCTTGATTGGTCCCCAAACGGTTTATGGCGATAACTGGGTACTAGGTACTCTGGGTAGCGTTGTGTTAGGTCGCGGATAATGGGGCTACTGAGTAATTTTGCGCATGTATGAATGGAAGCTTTTGTAGGTTTTAACAAGCGATTTCTTAAAAAAGGAGAGTACCGACTTAATGATTTTAGTATTCATATCGGAAATATGTCTTCTTTTCATCCAACCGGCATTCCTGATTTGGGCATTTTTACCTATATAATAAATCACAAGCTGTATCGGTTCCAGTTGAAGCAGAATTGGGCCACTCCATCTCTTCTCGTCGGCGTCGCAGAAATCGACTAAAGTTTAGGGCTGTTCTCCATTCGATGTTTAAAAAAAATACAACCCATGACCATTGTAATAAATAAATTATGTACCTACATTTAGAATTATTATGTCTTAATTTTAGTTTAGTAATATAGTTTTTAAGTACTTTTGTTTACTAACACTTATGGCCTGAAATAAATATTTTTTATTTTATTTTTATTTTTTTATTTATTGTTCATGGTGCCATATTCTGTACGTGTGTGATGAGTGCATTTTTAAAATGTATTCTTACTTATGGTCCCATTTTCAAAAAACATCACATTATTTACTGAGCCTACGTCATTCTTCAGTGTTCCTGTCATAAACGTTACTTCCCTCCCTTTTCATCGCAACAAGTTATCGTCTAATCTTTCAAAAAAAGTCTTTTAAACCGAAAATTTTAAATGTAAATTTAAACCTTGTCGCTTAACGTAATTGCCGTAAACACGGCCAGAATTCGTTTCAAATAGCTTAAACATTTAAATACAGTAATTTGTAACAAAACATGGAAACAGTTCTTGGGAACCAGTTGATAAGATCTCTGAAGGTGTGTATTTTGTGGAAGTACAAATTTCAAGTTACACTGGTCAAGTATATCGGTAGCCATTAAGTTATAAATTTAACTAAATATGTCATAGCCGCAGGAAAACCATTGCTTATATCTTAGTATTTTTAACAGGTTATTAGGATATCGTATTTCAAGGTCGAAATTCGTAATAGGCACCTATGTAAGATTGATTCCAAAATGAAAAATCCTCATTTGGGAATCAGTCTCTAACAGACATCAGACAGACAGGTTCAAACAATCCATACAAAATTTTTAATGAATTTTTTATAGCATTTATTATGCTAACTTTTAAGTTCGAAAAACATTGGAAAGATCATTGAGACTCGAACTCACGACCTTTCCCTTACAGGGGGACTGCTCTGCCAACTGAGCTATTGAGCACCATTTGAATCATTCCAAATTTTCCTTCTCTTTATATCCGTCTATAAGGGCGACGGTGCAGCCATCTACCAACATTCTTACGAATCCATACTAATATTTTTAATGCGAAAGAGACCCTACCTATCTATGTTTGTAATGCTTTCAAAACTAGAAGAAGACTGAACTGGTTTTGATAATATTTGGCAGCTAGATAGATTAGAACTTGATAAAGGACATCTATCTATCTATACTATTATATAATTGGAAATGTTTGTTCGCGATAGACACAAAAAGTACTGAACGGATTTTGATGCGGTTTTTTTTATTAGAAAGGACTTAATCAGACTTAAAATCTTACGTTTGTTTTATTGCAATCAAACAAATGTAAGATATAGGTCACGGGATCAGTATTTCTGTGACCCTGGTACATTGGCATGAAGTACCAGGCTCACAGAAATTTTAAAGAACTTTATCTGGGTCACGGGAACTGGAGTAATGTGTCCTAAACCTTTGTATTTCGAACTTAACGCAGACGAAGTTATGGGCAAAAGGTATATTTGCACTGATTGGGACTTGAACACGTAACATACTACATAGCAGGCAAATATTCTTCCACCATGCTAGAGGGGGCGTAAGAAAGGATATCTGGCATAACCGCGTGAAGTAATTCTTATTCGACAGTACGAAGCTAAATTTATGATAAGTACCCATATTCCGAAAAGAGGTTATCGAAATAATCTAGTGCCAAATGACGTCATAACTATTACCGGTATCAATGAGAATCGGGCCAATCCCTAATGAGGAATAAATAATCTTGGAGATATTATATGGTATCTAAAGATTTCTACTATGACGTTTGAGGGATGTTCTAAAGACTTGTATTGAATGTAGATAGAATACAAAGTTAAATGGATCGGTTAACTAAATAATGACGGTAGAGTCTGGCCAATGAAAGCTGGCGCAAAAAAGCGACGCCAAATTTGAAAAACCAGCAGGTCGCAACACTGACTATACACCGAATTAACGGAGTTGATACTTTGATTTTTTTTCTTTTAGGTATGCATGAAAATTTACCTATTATGGTACCTACTTGGCCAGAGTCAAGTCAGTGTTGCAACCTGTTGGTGTTTCAAATTTGAAACCGCTTTTCTGAGCTAGCTTTCGTTGACCAGACTTTATTGCATATCCACCTAGATTTTGAAATGAAATAGATCATTTTTGGTGATGATTTACGTGTAAATTTTCTTCGAAGAGTAGGTAGGTTTAATTGGATACAGGGAACCTGCACTAAAGGCCTGTCCTGCAGCTACTCAGTTCATTTGTTAAGCAGCGGACAAGGCACAAGCTTTCCTATAAAATACCATATCAATGAAATTGCAAACACAAAAATAAAAATTAAGAGTTTCGTGCGAGTTCAATTCGTGCGAATCGTCAAATAAGCCTATATGTAGGTCTCTATATTAACAATCAGTAATTTTCCCAAGCGACTACAATATGGGGTTCTTCAAAAAGGGCATTAGGCTACTTCAGGGTCTGCCACCTTAAAGGTATTCAAAAATAAGTTTCTTCCAGTGAGAATGATGAAAATCACATTGGTTTTAACTCCAATTTGAAGAATGAAGAAAGTTCTATTTAAAATCTAAATAAATCTATGAGAACGAAGTCGCCTGTAATAACTAGTATAACATAAAACCATTACGATATACCTTCATCGCGTTAAGTGACATTGATTAGTACAAAATATTGTGCCGTTCCCCTCCTTACCCATGACTTAATAATGGACCCGTTACAAAATTATGTATGTCATAGACAGTTTGTCATGTCCCGTCTGAGATCGAACCCGAACCCCTCGGGTAGACTAGCATTTGTCTTCATTTTCTTAGATAGGGATGGGACATGTTTATCGATATTGCTGCGGTTGAAATTTATGGATTCAAGTTGAGATTTTTTGTAATTGTTTTTATTAAAACAACTTATGAATATAATAAAACTTGAAATCCGTCTATTATTGGAGGAAATATTGGTGAACATACATAAAAAAATATGAATACAGACGAATTGAGAACCTCCTCTTTTTTCGAAGTTGGTTAAAAATAGTATAGTATCCCCTCAAATAGTCAGGCCCTCATTTCTTGAAAATATTCATAAGTTATTAAGAAATATAATGCGTAATGAAACAATTCTGGAGCGTCAGTGAAAAGTGATACATCTCGAGTTATATTACTTATTATATTTTTTCATATAAGAGATCTATAAAAAAATATCTATCTTTGACTCTTATCCCCGTATCTCTAGGGTTTAAAATGAGCGAGCTGATTTGGTGCATAATTATATAACTGAACGTTTTTTTACCATTTCAAATGTGTAAAATAATACTTATAAAATCATATCAAATTGAACTGAACAATGTTTGTGTTTTCTGTATTGTATAATGATACAAATTGAATTAACGAGTTTAACACAATGTAGATGTATAGATTAGAATTAGTGCATTGTAATATAAGTACACTTGCATTAATATACATTTTAAATTTACTCGTACATTCATTCGTGAAAAGTGATACAATTATATTTATGACGTAAAAAAATAAATAAATTTTAATAAAGTTATGTGTAAAATGATACAATTCTTAGAGAATCAATTAACACCATGATATTATTACAATCCTTAAGTGTGTCGAGTGATATAACTAAATTAGTATCAATATAAACACAATGTCGGTATAAGTGTCGAATAATACAATTATAGTTGTACCAAAAACACAAGCTTATTCAAATATTTTCATCATATAAAATTAAGTGAAAAGTAATACAAATCCTCAGCGAACACCTGCCGCAATCCCCTTCCCGCGTTGAACTATGTGAACGAGATGGTAATATTATGATACAAGAAGGAATACCCAAGTGAAAGAGGAATAACGTTGTTTGGTGATGCGACCGACTCGCCAGTCTCGCTTCGACGTAAGTAAGTAAGTCGATTTAAGTAAGTTGTATCATTATACACAAAATACGTAATATTTTTATTGGAATTATTTTATTAGTATTTGATACAAGTTTTATGCAAATGAAAATAATAATGCTATTTAAGTAAAGTAAATTAATGTAGCATTCAATTATAAAGATCATAAGCTTTTTTTATAAGGGACATGTCATTTTGACTTCACCTTGCCTGATGGTAAGCTAAGGGCAAAGTCTCGGAAAGAGGGTCACCATCGTAACCATGTACCGTGTCAACAGTAGTGGCACTCAGCTCGACGGCCTCATCAGATGCCTTTTCACTTAAAGGGCCCGGGACTGTAGGAAGAAGGAAGGAAGGAAGGAAACACGTGAACTGGCAGGGAATTCCAGGTCTTAATGGTGCGGCATAGGAATGAGTTACTGAAACGCTTGGTTCTAGAAGTTATAATTTGCACCGTATACGGATGGCATCTTAGTCCTGTATGTGTTGTCTTGTGAAGGAAAGGAGAGGGCGGGACTAATTGGAAGAGCTCATCTGAACATTCACCATTGAAGGAATTTTTATAGCATTAAGTATGCTAACTATACAAATCGAATACATAGGGAAAAAGAATCTTCTCGGGCGGGACTCGAACCCGCAGTCTTTCCCTTACAGGGGGAATGCCTGACCAATTCGGCTACCGAGACACGCCCGATATGATTCAAATTTCCCACCTTATACGTCTTTGAGGCGACGTAGCGTCATCTACCGATTTTCTTACGAACTATCGGAATCAATGAATGATGTTACAATCATTTTTAAACATTGATTTTTTGATAACTGCGCCCAAACAATTGAAGGAATTTTTATAGCATTAAGTATGCTAACTATACAAATCGAATACAATAGAACCTTCAATTGTTTGGGCGCAGTTATCAAAAAATCAATGTTTAAAAATGATTGTAACATCATTCATTGATTCCGATAGCTCGTAAGAAAATCGGTAGATGACGCTACGTCGCCTCAAAGACGTATAAGGTGGGAAATTTGAATCATATCGGGCGTGTCGCGGTAGCCGAATTGGTCAGGCATCCCCCTGTAAGGGAAAGACTGCGGGTTCGAGTCCCGCCCGAGAAGATTCTTTTTCCCTATGTATTCGAACATTCACCATGGTATATACGGTAGAATACTGCCAAAGACGCAACATCTCTACTCATCTGCAAAGGCTCGATGGTGTTCGTTACCTCAGGATTCCCAATAATGCGGACCGCACGTCGCTGCAACCCGTCGAGAGCATCTAGTAAGTTGTACTTTACGGAGCCATCCCAAAGATGCGAGCAGTATTCCACGCAGGAAAGAATTTGAGTCTTGTACAGAAGACACCGATGCTCCAGCGTGAAAAAATGTCTCACTCTGCTCAGGACTCCGAGTTTACGCGAGGCTGTTTTGATGATGCCCTCAATATAGCTTTTGTTATTCAGTTTGCAGCGAACATGCATACCGAGGAAATTGAGGTTATCCTGCAGTGGCAGTGGCGTGCTCTGAAGAGTGGGAAGGGGAAGAAAAGGAGATACCTTTGCTGTAAACGCAAATGCCTGCGTCTTCTTGGCATTGAAGTCGAACAGGTTCTCTAGAGAACAGGATCCGGTCCAGCTCAGTGACAAGCAGCTGCCTTTTTTCCGCGATATCAGACAGCTTGGTCGCAGTATGTGCGTAATAACTCCCGTGTAAAGCTGCTTTCGTCTGGATAGCAATGAATGCTACCGTTAGAAAGCATGTCATTGATATGCAGAAAAAAGAGAGTGGGAGATATAACAGAACCCTACGTCAAGCCAGTATTTACCTGCAAGAACTCCGAAGCTCGTCCGTCAAGCGAATACGGTGCCCCTGCAGTAAGCTTCAACCCATTTGCACAGTCCGGAAGGCAGGCCAAAGGCTGGTAGCTTGGAAAGAAGGGATTTGTGCCATGTTTGTATGATTTTCTCGAGGCGTCGGCCTTCGGTGGAAACTTGGATAAAACCAAGATAATTTTGAACGAACATGTTGCACCGAAACCGATTGCCATCGAAGGGGTGACGCACGAAGTTGTGCAAAAATATGTATACCTGGGCCAGGTAATCCAGCTCGGTAAAAATAACGTACGATTGAATTGTATAAAAATGGTAAGATCGTTGCCGTATTGGTTTGTACTGTAAGGGTGAAGTATCTAAATATATAGGTAAAACAAATAAAAAAACTCCAAGACTCCAACTAGCCAGAATTATCCAACTGGGTTGGGCAGTATTTCGCAAACTACGTAGAGTGTTCTCTTCTCCCCAACCGCATTGCCTGAAAACAAAGGTCTTTGACCAGTGCGTCCTACCTGTTATGACTTACGGTGCCGAAACGTGGACACTTTTGTATTTTGACGGTAGGGCATCATATAACCTAAAAGTCGCGCAGCGGGCTATGGAGCGAGCTACGCTTGGAGTTTCTTTGAAGGATAGAATTCGAAATGAGGTCATCCAACACAGAACCAAAGTTACCGACATATCTCGCAGAATAAGCAAGCTCAAGTGGCAATGGGCTGGCCACATCTGTCGAAGGACCGACGGCCGTTGGAGCAGACGAGTCCTAAAGTGGAGACCGAAAGAAGGCAAACGCTAGGTAGGACACCCCCTAGCCAGATGGACTGACAACCTGAAAAAGGTGGCTGGGATTGACGGAAGCGGAAGGTGGAGGATCGGATGAAATGGCGCACATTGGGACAGGCCTATGTCCAGCAGTGAACAGCGGTGGGCTAGTTGATTGATTGATTGATTGATTGTACATCATTACTAGTAGCTTTCAACGATTCTACGCAACTGGGTAACATAGAACATATTATTTCACTAGTAGTACTACCTATATACTTAAGTAATATCAATATACACGCTGATATGTTCAGTTGTATCATCTTAACCACACTTTGTATCGAAGTACACATCATATTTTTACAGACTCTAGGGGTGTCTAATGATATGATTGTGTTTTTTCTGACAAATTTATAATTAAACGCTCAATACAACTCACTATTACTTAAATGAATAATATTTATTTCAACACTTTCTATTTTTTCCATTTGTCTAGAGCACAACAATAGAATGTAAAAAACTTGTACCATTTGTCATGAAACCTATAGACAGTGTGTAAAGTAAGTCAAGTTAATTTGTATTAATGGTCACAAAATTGTTTAATAAATGTTTGATGTGTTTATTGATATAACTGTATATTTTCATAAATTAAAAAAAAACTATACATATAAATCCTCAAATTCGGCCATAAAAACCTTCGTTATTATTGTGTCTATTAATAGCAGTAGCATGTTTTTATTTTAGTTCACTGTAAAATGAGTGACAATTTTTTAAAACTTTAAACTGGATTTTCTCAAAACTATGATTTTCGAGATAAATCACTTTTCACTGACACTCCAGAATTAAGCGTAGATAGCTAACAATAAGGAGTCTGTTAAGGAGTCGGCCTTACGATCGAAAGATCCCGGGATCGAATCCTGGCCCACTTCTAACATAAGCATTCTATCATCATCAGCAACATTCTATCATCGCACCGCTCGCCATAGACAGGGAATTCATCCCCACACATTGCATCCGAATACGGTGCGTACCGTGCGGCATGAAAGGAACTTCATCCTACGTACGCTCAAGCTGTGGAATGAACTCCCTGCCATGGTTTTCCCAAGCAACTACAATATGGGGTTCTTCAAGATCATTAGAAGGTTTCTTCAGGGTAGGCAGCGCGAGTGTAACGCCCCTGGTGTTGCATACGTCCATAGACCGCGGTCACCACTTTCCATCAGGTGGGCCGTGTGCTTGTCTGCCACCTAAGTAGTATAAAAAAAAAGCATTTTAGCTCCTAGCTGGAAGAGTTATATTAGTTTTAATTTCGGTTTTATTTTTTTAGACAAAATTAAACAATTCTGGACAGCAAATTTTTTTTCATTATGATTGTAGGTACCATCTAATAAACAAAAATACAAAAAAAAAAACTGATAAGATAAAATATTCATATCTGCCTACATACGCTTTTGTATCGATTTGGAAAAAATAAAGGACATAATATGTTGCCAATCACCAAACATTATTTACAATAGTTGTACTTATTCAGACAATAAAATATAATTTTCATCTCAAAATTGATACCGATAGACGAATAAATATCCAATTTTCCTACAAAATGTCGATAAATTCCTTCGCATCCCTAATCCCTAGAACAAAGAACATTGATATTAATTCGGGCCTCCCGTACGAAATCACGTCTAGATCTAATTACCGCCTACTGGCGCATGCGACGGTAAACTCTGAGTTATGAAATCCGCGACTTTCTCCACCCCCGGGAAATAACCCGATGTTTACAAACAGGGATGGGCCAATTAAATACTTTCGATATTTATGCCGCTTGCCGCTAAAGGGATCCGTGAAGCTTCTTGAACTTTTTATAGGTAGTATTACCATTGGTGAATATGTAATGTGTCCATCCGGGTTTCGTACATTATACCGAAAGTTAAATGATCGAACAACAATAGGTCGACAACGTTTGGTCGGACGATCAAATCGTCGCTGGTACGTTAGGTCGAAACGTTAATACGTTAATACGTTATAACAGGTTAGAGTGACGTATGTCACAGACTAATGAAAGTTTAGAGGAATTACACAGAGGGAGGAAATATTGACGGATAGACTTTTTTTTTAATGAAATTTTTATGACATTTAAGTATAATGCTAACTTTTAAATTCGAAATATATCGGGATAAAGAAGCGCTTAAGTGGGACGTCCCACTTTTTTCCCACACACACTTTTTCCCGATGTATTTCGGATAGACTTTTCTTAAGTAATATACTTATTTTATGTTTAAAGGACAGATGTCCCCGAACTGCGGGGCTAAAACCGCCACATTGAGCAATTCTGCTAAATACGATAAATAACTTTTAAATTTCTAATACATAATCTATCAATTAGCCCACCACAGTCCATTGCTGGACATGTAAATCTCAATAGATTTTTATAAAATTCATAAAATGGTCACTTATATGAGCAGAATCATATAATTTCGTGTAAAAGACGTAATATTATCCTAATATGATTCCAATAAGCCTTTTTAGACCGGCTCAACTGATCTTAGCTGTGTATTTGTGTGTTCCTGGGATAGAGGCGATTAAACGCGAGTTATGTTTGTATAAGGCTAGGTAGAGATGCATTTTTACATTAGGACAGCCTCCGTGGCGTTACGGTAGTGTAGGTGGCTGCTACGCAGGAGGCATGGGTTCGATCCCCGCTCATTGCAAATATTTGTATGCATGAATATTGGTATTTGCATTGGTTTGGTCGTGCTTCGGAGAGCACGTTAAGCCGTCGGTCCCGGTTGCCATATGAACATCTGTAGCAGTCGTTACGGGTAGTTGGAGCCCTCAAAGCTCCAACAACTGGTTTAACTACAATGCGTCGATATAGCCTTTGGGTAGTGAAGGTGAGACGGCAATCACTTCACAGAAAAAATCGAATTTCAGCCAAATCCGCAGTTAGACTGATAAAGCGGACCCCAGACTCCAAGCTGAATTCGCACCCTCAGTGGAAAAAAGGCATAAGACGAAAATGCAGATTTTTCAGTATGGTGAAAAAACTGAATTTATGGGCATATTTACTTTATTTCCAAACGTAGAAGAATTATTCTTATATCAAAAAAAGGAGAAAAAAATGTTGCACTTCGTGTTGTATTTAAGTTAGTGCTAATGTTTATAGTTTATTAGGAATTGTAAAAGTAAATTATTATGCTATTTTTCAGAATACAATAAAATAAAAGATTTTGAGTATCAAAATTTATGCCAGACTTTGCCAGAAAAGTAAAATATATTTCAAAAAGTATGTTATATTAAAGCAGTAATGAACTTGTGAATATGAACATTTATGGTAGTATAAGTAAGATTACTGCATTATTACCTTTATAAAAATTATGTTTGAAATGCACAAGCAATACTTACCCCTTTTTTCAATTTAAGGGCTTGTTAAGATAACTTAAGTAAACAATAATAATTACTTATTCCATTATATGTTATAGAAAAGTTAGCTGCATATTAAGACATATTACTTAGGGTTATTATTTATGACCACAGGGAAAAAAGGCAATGCCTTTTTTTTTATTCACTATTTTTTATTTCAGGCAAAATACTAATTATATTTTGGTAATAATTAAAGTTCGTACTAGCAACAATAAAATTGCACAATAATATTCAGAATAGTAGAGTTTCGGTGAGGATTACTACCACTATTGATTTTTTTATAAACTCTTAAATAATCAGTAGATAATTTGTTAGGACTAAATTTAAATAAGTTTTTATTGGCTCCGTACAACAAAATGTTTATGTTCTCTCAATAAAAATCAAAGGTAACAAGCAAAAATTATTAGCAAATCAAGGTGACGAGTTATAATACATATTTTGTTATTACACATGTTATTATTAAGGCTAGGCACCCCGAGTGGTGGCATTATCCTTCACCTACTAGTTTAGTTTAGTTTAGAGTATGCAAATGGATAGTGAACCCTTTACAAGTTAAAATAGAAAAGGATGTTACACGTTAGTAACAGACATTAGGTAATGTTATGATAATAGACTGCGAATCATTCATCCGCCTAGTGGTACGAGTCATCGTCTTGTACTCATATTACAGGGGTTCCCCTACTTGGAGACCAAACGATTGCTATGATATACTAAACTTGTACCACTAGCTCGGCGGTAAGCGAAAACATCGCGAGGAAACTGCACATTCATTCATATTTAATATGTAACCAGGATCCTATTGGTCTGGTCTGGGTGTTTCTATGTATAATATGTACATATTTACAAAAAAAAAGTATATAAGTATGTTTATCCGCATTCTAGATTCCATAACACAAGCTATAAAAGCTTACCATGGGTCTAGATAGCGTTGTGTAAATTGTTGTGGAATTGTGGAATATTGTTAAGGTTCGCCTTTCCGGTTACGAAGGTCAGACGATAGTCGCTTCAATGTAATTACCAGACTATATAAACCCAGACAAATCATTGTTTAAGCGGACCCCGGACTCCCCAAGAGCAGCCGGACAGGAAAAACAAACATCAAGCATTACAGGATATCAAGAGAGTCCGGCATAGAGCCCTCTCTGCTAGACCTTCTATTGACGAGTCGCCTGGACCAGTACAGTGTCTCGGTGAGTGCTGCTTTAGGTAACTCCGACCACTGTCTGGTCCGCTCCACCGTGCCCATTGTAGCGCCCCCACGACCCGTGCAGGGGAAGAGGCGTCTTTGGCACTACACGTCAGCGGACTGGGATGGACTACGCGACTTTTATGCGTCCATCCCGTGGGTTGAACGCTGCTTTGAGGGTAAGAACCCATCTGAGAGTGCTACTGCTGTCGCCGGTGAGATCGGTTTGGGTATGGAATACTATATCCCATAAACCGATGTCATCGGAGTCCGCAGAGCGCGTCAGTGGTTCGGGTGCGAGTGTGCGGAGGCTGTTGAGCATAAACAGTCTGCGTACCGCGCTTGGGTGCGGGCGCGCGTCACACGCGATCCCAACAAGGCCAAGGCGGCGTACAACAGAGCGACAAAGGTCTGCAAGAGGATTTACGTCAGGGCGGATGCCCAGCGCATAGCGCGGCTGGGCCAAGAGCTAGTGGCGCATCTCACGTGCCGTGGCTACTGGCGACTGGCCAAAGCCGTGCAAGCCATCTTCTGCCAGCCCTCGCTGCTCCCGCTGAGCAACCCCGATGGATCTCTGGCCCATGAGCCGCAAGAGAAAGCAAATTTGCTGATCAATCTCTTCGCGGCCAATTCCCGAGTCAATGATTGTGGTATGCAACCACGGACAATGCCCACTGGTGACCACGCAATGTCTGATATCCATATCAGGTAACGCGATGTCCGTGCAGTACTACAATCACTCGATGTCCGGAAAACCAGTGGTCCTGATGGTATTCCAGCGGTCGTACTTAAAAAATGTGCAGCGGAGCTATCTCCTATGCTAACGCGGCTGTACCGACTGTCCCACAGTTCAGGTACAGTGCCGTCGGCTTGGAAGGAGGCGAATGTCCAGCCGATCCCCAAGAAGGGGGATCGCTCGGACCCAGCCAACTCGGAACAACCCATAGCCGTCACCTCAGTGCTGTGCAAGGTTTTCGAGAACATTATTAACACACAATTCATGCGCCACCTAGAGGATCACTCCTTGCTTAGTGACCGGCAATACGGCTTTAGACCGAAACGGTCAATGAGTGATCTTCTGGCGTACATGACCCACCTTTGGGGTGAGGCTATGGAAAAGCACGGCGAGTCACTGGCAATTAGTCTTGACATTGCCAAAGCTTTCGATAGGGTATGGCATAAATCGCTTCTTTCTAAGCTACCAGCCTTTGGCCTGCCTCCCAGACCTCCCTTGCCTGCCTGCCTTCCTGCAGGGGCGCCGTATTCGCGTCCTTTGTGATGGACGAGCTTCGGAGTTCTTGCAGGTAAATGCTGGATATGCTAACGGTAGCAAATAATTAATTTCTATGCAGACGACAGCATCTTACACGGGAGTTATTACGCATATCCTGCGGCCAAGCAGTCTGATATCGCGGAAAAAAGGCAGCTTCTTGTCACTGAGCTGGACCGGATCCTGGACCACATTTCTCAATGGGGCGCTAGGAACCTGGTCGAGTTCAATGCCTAGAAGACCCAGGCATGTGCGTTTACAGCAAAGGTATCTCCTTTCCTTCCCCTTCCCACTCTTCAGAGCACACCATTGCCACTGCAGGATCACCTCAGTATCCTCGGTATGGATGTTCGCTGCAAACTGAGTAACAACTATATCGAAAGTATCATCAAATCAGCCTCGCGTAAACTCGGAATCCTGAACAGAGTGAGACGTTTTTTCACGCCGGAGCAGCGGTGTCTTTTATACAAGACCCGAATTCGTTCCTGCGTGGAATACTGCTCACATCTCTGGGGCAGCTCCGCAAAGTACTTACTAGATGCTCTCGACAGGTTGCAGCGAAGTGCAGTCCGCATTTTTAGGAATCCTGAGGTCATGAACACCCTCGAGCCTTTGCAGATGCGTAGAGATGTTGCGTCTTTGGCAGTATTCTACCGTCTCTACTATGGTGAATGTTCCGACAAGCTCTTCCAATTACACCCACCCTCTCCATTGCTACACAGGACGAGACGTGCAGGGCTAAGATGCCATCCATATACGGTGCAGAGTATACCAGCTAGAACCAAGCGTTCTAGAGACTCATTCCTATGCCGCACCATTAAGACCTAGAACTCCCTGCCAGCTCACGTGTTTCCTTCTTCCTACAGTCCCGGGTCCTTTAAGCGGGGCGTGAAAAGGCATCTAATGAGGCCGTCAAGCTGAGTGCGACCACTGTTAACATGGTACATGTTTCCGATGGTGACCCTCTTTCCGACACTTTGCCTTTGCTGAACATCAGGCGAAGTGAAGTCAAATTGACGTGTCCTTTAAAAAAAAACATTGTGTCATAATCTCTTTTTAGCTTATACTCACCTAATAACTTCAAAATTCTTCTCGCCCTACTGTGCTGCGTCCGGTTATACATTTCAGGTCACTTTACTTTAAAATAAGAAGAAAAACCACTCAATTGTTGTTGTTTTGCTTTCGCAAATGCGTTAACGCAGGTATTACCTTGACCTAGAAATGGGCACTGACTGTCAAGCGCGTGGATACGCACCCGCCCCGTCCCCCGCATCGGTGTATTCACACTTATGTTAGCACTGTCTACTCCCACGCCGCAGTATCTATTCTTACTTCTCGGTGAAAGGAAAATATTCTAGTGAAAGAAAGAAGTAATCGTTCTTATTTTACAGCCGCGCCGCAGTATGTAGTCTTATGTTTCGGCGTATAGAAAAGTTTTGAGGGGAAGAAAGCAGTATTTATTCTTATTCTAATTTATTTTATGTTCATAAAAAGTAAACAGTCATACAGCTGTTATTATTTTCTAAGTTTATCTTTTAGGCTAAGTAAGCGCATTTAAGATAATTTCCTTAGCTAGTTAATATAACAAATAAAAAAATAATCGTGTATACAAGACTAACGATGTAAAAAAAACAAATGCATTTAAATCATAATAATTGTTACTTTTAATTTTCTACATAAAATATTAGGGATAAACGTAATAATAAGTAATACGTCATATTTCTCAATTTATTCTTTGCGTTATATCACATAATCTACTAATCCGTAAGAAAAAATGTAATGGAACCAAAATTCTCAAAACGAATTTCTTGTTTTAATTCGTCAAATTTAACAAGAAAAATATGAAAAAAATTGAGCATATGTATCTTTAAACGTACCTTTCAAATATGATAAAATCGACGAATCAAAGTAAGATCACTTATGCCTATTTTCCACTGGGGGTGCGAATTCTTCGGATGCGACTGGGATCAACGCTAAGATGAAGAAGAAAAAGAGATGCATTTTATATTATAATTCTGCCAAGACTTCATATTCAGATGAGAATTTCTTATCAGAATCGAACAACACTTTATATTTTATTCAGGAATCGAACTCTAGCCCTCATACTCATAACACTACACCATCAAGATAATCTAGCAAGTTTTTTTTTATCGTTATACACACCAATTGTAGGTACTTTCTTTGATTATACTAGTTGCAAGTTTTCCGTAAAAAAAAGTAAAATCATGAAAAGAAAATTAAAAAATATATCCTATTAGATGAAAGATAATAATAAATTCGTAGATTACTATCTCAATAAGTAATACATTAGTAGTGCTATCAATTAAATACCATTATCAAGCTCACCACATTTTAATAACCTCAATAAAACTTGTCAAACTAAACTAAAAGTGACAACGATTCAAACTCCTGAAATAAAATTTACCCCCCTTTATCAATAAGGGCATCATTATCCTCCCTCAGATCTCCAACACCGATATGGTACGATTCACACTTCCAGAGAAATAAAGGCGTAAGTTGAACACGCTAACTTTACAGAGGGCCAAAAAACTGTTTAGCCAACTCCTCTAGACAAGTCACAATTCGCTGGCCGACGAATCGTGGAATAGAATGACAAAATGTATGGGATTTGACGTATTTCACAGTTGTCAATGAATGTCATATACGTCAAATCCCATACATTCGTCTTTCTGTTCTACGCCAGCCAGCGAGCTGTCACTTGTCTAGAGGAGCAGGTATATTTATCTATTTTAGGCCCGTATTCTAGAATGACACTCAGCCTGAATCTCAATTTATCTGAGGACAGATTGTATGTAATATGTCAAACTATCAATTTGTCTATACAATCTGTCCTCAGATAAATCGTGATTAAGGCTGTGTGTTATTCTAAATGGGTCCGGCCGTTATGCTCCCATTCCGGGTTGCCCCCGGCCGGTATGCCCCCACATAGAAAAATTTATTATTCCGGTTTGCCCCCGGCCGTGTTGCCCCCATTAACAAAACTCTTGAGCAAATACTGTTAGTACAAAAGTGTTTTTGAATTTAACTTATATTTATTTTATACTTTGTATCATCGTTTTAGACATTAATAGGGATAGTTTTTGAGTATATTCTTTAAGGATTTAAAAAAGCGAACTAAATCAAATTCAAATAATGCTGATTTCGAAAATTAACACTCTTAGGTTGCTCGTTCATAGTTTAGACTACCTACCAGAGCTCAAACAAGTTTTTGGAACAAAAGACAATTTTAGTTAAGATAGATGACCGAAAACCCTAAAAGCGGTGAGTCATGGGCTCAGATACAATGGCAAAAAGAGTGAGATTATGATCTTTAAGGCAAACACAGTGACATACTCAGATGTGCCCACAGTCTCACTATATGGGAAACCCCTTATTAGAGTTGACAGGACAATGTATCTGGGCCATTGGATCACCGAGGACTTGCGAGATGATTGTGACATTGAGAGGGAGCGCAGATCCCTGGCTGTCCGATGCAACATGCTGGCCCGTAGGTTTGCACGCTGTACTAAATCAGTGAAGGTTATGCTTTTTAAAGCATACTGTCAATCCTTTTACACGTGCAGCCTTTGGGTTAGCTATACGCAGCGGGCATACAGCGCTCTGCGTGTCCAATATAATAACGCGTTTAGGGTTCTGGTGGGGCTGCCGTGGCACTGTAGTGCATCAGGTATGTTTGCAGAAGCCCGTACGGATGGCTTCGAAGCAATTATAAGGAAGCGGTGTGCGTCTATGCAAAACCGTGTACGCGGCAGCACCAATAGTATTCTTGGCGTGTTCACGGATCGGCAGGATTCACCTATGTGGCAAAGATGGGTACAAATTCACATGTAGGACGTTTCCAAATAAAAATAATATAAATGTATACGAACCCTAGTTTATAAGGATCACTGTTACTAACACTATGGATAATTTTCCGAAATAAATGGATATAATAATATTAATTTTCCGCTTCTACCTGAAAAACGAATATCCGAAACAATGGATAATTGCATCCTTTTCGCTCATGCTTGAATATTGCAAATATGCAAGTGATAACATAGGTTAAGCGGTCAGTGTGTCGTTTTACAATGTCAAAGATAGGTGACCGAAAACAATAAAGGGGTAGCGTGCCCATTGTCAGCTCTACCTGAAAAATGAATTTCCGAAACAATGGATAAGTGCATCCCTTTCGCTCATGCTTGTATATTGCAAATATGCAAGTGATAACATAGGTTAACCGCTCAGTGTGTCATTTCACAATGTCGAGTGAAGGTCCTTCTTCCTCTCAAGGACTACAGCGTAATTATAAGCTTATTTCGAATACATGGGGAAAAAGAAAGAATCATCTCGGGCGGGACACGAATCCGCAGTCTTTCCCTTACAGAGGGAATGCCTTGACCAATTCGGCTACCGAGACACCACCCGATGTGATTCAAATTTCCCATCTTATACGTCTTTAAGGCGACGGTGGAGTCATCTACCGATTTTCTTACGAACTATCGGAATCAATGAATTAAGTTACAATAATTTTTAAACATAGAGTTTTGATAACTAATCTTGTTATACATTTTGTAAAGTTGAAAGCATAACGAATTAAGTAAGTAGGTAGGTATATTACATAAAAACGCTGTAGGGGAATCTACATTTTTAGAATTATTTTTCTAAAAATGGAAATATTAATGTAAATATATTGATGAAATGTTATCCCATTAAAATGTTTCGATTGTTTATCTTTACAATTGGTACATCCTTGCTTAAGAGGGAAAAAGTCCTATTCATTATTTTTATAATATTGATATTTCATTATTTTAGTTATATTACGGTGATGATTACCGCCGTTGTAATAAGATTCTATATTGATAATGAGATTTATTGAAATCGTGGATGTATGTTTGTTAGGTACTTAATTAAACCACACAACGGTAGAACGAATCTGGATGAAAATTAGCAGAGATAGAGAATTAAAAAAAAAGGAATCCTTCATGATCCAATCAATTCAATTCAAAAAATCCAAGAAATCCATACTAATATTATAAATGCAGAATAGAGTAAATCTGTATGTTATAAAGTATTATGACAAAAACTCAAGACAATAAATCAATATAAATGTTCCAAACGTAACAATAACAAAACTCAACAAAACCTGATAATAAAAACTACGAAATTAAAATGTACAACAGTCACTGTAACGCGGACGCTACTGCAGGACGAGAGCGGGGCATCGCGCGGAGAAGCGAGAGGAGGATTGTTTGCAAGGCCAGGTGCCATGTTAACTCGCACGAGCTATAGCTACACACATCAGTAATGATTATACTCTTAATTTCCATTTATTATTTTAACACTTGTCTGCTCAACGGTACTGAATCGAATATCATGACAAAAGGAGAAACTATGGGGGCAACGCGGCCGGGGGCAAAACGGAATAACAAATTTTTCAATGTGGTGGCATACCGGCCGGGGGCAACCCGGAATGGGAGCATAACGGCCGGACCCTTCTAAATTACGGGCCTTAGTTTTGATTCTATAATATTTTGTTATATATTTACAGAAATAAAAGCAAAAATACGATTAAGTGTATTTTTAAGACATTATACGTAACGTAATATATATTTCTAATATAATAAAACGATTTTTTTTTGGAAGAAATCTTCTATTTCGTCAGAAAATACCTACAATAATTTATCCTATGTATTGAACTAATTACCTACCTATACTTGTATAACTCAAAACTGCAAGAAGACGTATTTTTACTTAGGCCTTTATTTCCCAGGGGGTGCAAATTTGGTCACAAGGGCTAATAACAGGCGCAATTAAGGCAAGTGGAGTATCGCGCCAGGCACCGCACGACACTGACGGTAGGCTGGCGATTAAACAACTTTGTCCTATAGTGGGATGTGTAGAGCTAGGAATGAGTAGACAGGGAAAAATTGTAAAAAAAGTGCGAAAAGAAAAATAAAAAATATTTACATTGAAGTACCTACAATGCAGCACTCTCCGGTATTGTCTTTTAGTTCAATGTAAATTCATTTTAAAATGGACAGTGAAAGAGTATAAAATACTATTGGTATGGCTATATGGTTCAAATTCGAGATTATCGTTAAAATTTCTGATTATAAACATTTATTATAGTTTTTAAGATGATTTAAGATAATGTTTTCGTCTAATCAGGCGTTTCTGGGTTGGTTGTTAGTTGGTGCACGTAGCGTTACGCTAATACCTAACGCAAACTCTTTCAATCTATTTTTATTTTAACTTTTAATTAAATACTGCCTATATTTTAATCTATAGTGCTTTGACATTTTATTAGGGTTTTTTAGTGTATTCATCAAAAGTTAATAAGTAATTCATCTACAGTATACTTCATTCAATCTATTAACCTATTTCAGTCGCTGAGTCTACCCATGCCAAAGATTGACTGTAGAGGACACAAAATATAGTCTTATGATATAACTCTTATGAGGCACATTAGGAAACCTATCAGTATTAAAGTAAACTAAGTAGATGTTAGAATATTGTATTCTAACATCTACTTAGTTTACTATAATAACTACTTAAACTAATTTAGTGCATAAAAATATCCTGTCTACAACTTCTACGGTCTGTGTCAATACTAAGAGTTCTGTCGCTACAAGTTCCGTGGATTCAATTACAAAACTTCGACTAGTTCGTCAGGTGTTCGAGTTCGATCGACTGTGTAGTCGTAAAGATAATCATAGTAATCAACCAATGAGCTTGGATATCTTTTTGTTTAGTGTGGGGCACTATCAAAGTGTTTCGAGGGATTGTGATGTTTTCTATGGTGTTTATGGTGCGCTATCAATTTGTAAAAAAAAATATCCATAAAATATATTGGCATATGGTAATTTAGACTAATGATACTAACCTAACCTAACCAAGTCGGGTTGTATAGTGACTGTCCTAAAATCAGCCTTTAAAATGTATGCTACTCCTTCATAAGGCAAAACATATTATATTAAATGATAGTTATGCTAACATTTGCATTATGCCAAAGGATTATTATGCAATAATATTATTATGCCAAAAAAAATATGCCAAATTCATTGTGCCAAACAATTTTAGCCTTCAAATTTTATGCCAAGAGGAGGGATCCCGGTGTTTATAGGTTGTGGTTTTTGAGCTGTGGTTAAAAATTAAAAATAAATATCATAAGAGCGTTACCAACATGGGTGTATGGGGCCAATAAGTATTACTTATATTATGCTATTAAGCATAAGTTTTACTTTGAGCCTCTCAGTTAAACGACAATTCCTCCCGCAATCTGAGTCTTAATTTAGCTAAGGGTAGATTGTATAGAAAATCTGTCAACTCTGTCTATCTGTCTATACAATCTGTCCTTAGCTATATCAATGTTCAGACTGAGTGTCACTCTAGAATTTCGAAGTTCAAAGTCATCTCTACCCTTAGGATATACCTAACAGCAATGAACCTACAATACAGAAAATCTCACAAAATTCAAAACCTATAAACCTATTTATAGTACCAACGCAGGTGAATCTACCAGCTCACGTACTCGCGTCTCAGAAATGTCAAACTCATTACTGCTTTTATTAAAGCCGCATGTGAGAATTACATGCGCATTATAAGTTATTTGCGGAGTATTATTACGAAATAATCATTTTGTTTGTCCATCGATACTTTAATTATTTGATTCCTTTTGCACGCTCCAAGATAATTTGTGAACTGACAATATTCAATTAAATGTAGGTATACTTAGGCATTTGTTTGTATAGTAGGAATCGTAAAAATAGCGCGATGTTATCGTGTTAAACATGAAAAGTGGTCAAGTGCGAGTTGGATGTGAAGGGTTCTGTACCCATTGTATAAGATAGGTAAATAAAAAAATCGGTTAAGAAGAAAATCTACCGTCGCGTCGTGATAATTTTCTTCTATTAAATCAGTGATCCAAGGCTTTAGACTTGGCTACGCTATTTCATCGCAACACTATGGGAGTCTTGCAAATAAATACAAATTTATTTATCTTGCCTCAGGATGTTTTTTATGTGCCTACTAATTTTGAATTTTATCGAATAAACCTCAGCATAGAAATGAATGAAACGAAGATCATTTCCTCAATTTCTATGACATGGGTGTTCTTTTATGTAACAGATCAATTTTCAAAAAAAAAGTGTGACAGCTTCTGTGGCGTAGCGGTAGTGAACGCGACTGCCAGGCAGGAGGGGCGAGTTCGATCCCCGCTCAGTGCAAATATTTGTATGCATGAATATAACTATTTGCATTGGTCTGGGTGTTTCTATGTATAATATGTACGTTTTTACTTAAAAAGTATCCAAGTATGTTTATCCGCATTCTAAATTCCATAACAAAAGCTAGTTAAAGCTAACCATGGGTCTACATAGCCGTTTTAGTCGGTTTGAGTCTGACATAACCACCTACACCATAAATGGATTTTTCGCACGATAAAAATAAATGGGACTATATAGCGTTGTGTAGAATGTTGTGGAATATTTATTATTATTTATTTATTTATTTATATTCAGTTCGTCAATGTGACTGCACCTCGCTGGATGGTAAAAGCGTAGTGTGAAGTGCACAAGATACGGACATTATCTCAGACGATATCTTAAGATGATGGTCCCTAACTTGACAGCCTCAACAGATGCTTTTTTGGCCCCGCCAAAGAACACGGAATTGTAAGAAGAAGACCTAATCAGATAGATACCCTACAACAAATAACCAACATTTCTGACCCTCTCACTCCAGAATGACAATGATTACTATAATGGCGTATAAGCCAGTATTATGGCCTATACGCTGTATTTATTTTCAGGTCGTTACCAATTATTGGTCGTAAAGGACGCTTCGATATCTGCCGATAATTGCTACTATATGATATTATTGTTTTATTTCAAGGTACTAATTGGGTTTTGGGGATGACATTTGTTTCTTGCACCTTTCGGTGTAAAAAAAAATATGTCCCTTCTAATTCTGTTTTTTGTTACTAATATTTGGAACCAAAATTCAAATATTGAGTTGACCCTAATACGTCCTTTTTTTTCGTGTGGAGATCCCCTCAGATACCTCCCCCGCTGGAGTCGGAAGGGGAGGTTATGTCGGACTTGAACCGACTAAAACCGCACGCCGACTGAGTGTCGTGGTGTTAGGCTGGAGGTGAGGTTGTCTTCGACACATCCCTGCTCCCCGGCTGAAAGGTAAATTACATGTATTAGGAGTGGGTTTATATCAGTAGCGTAGGGGCCAGAATTCGATACTAGGATTTCTCGATTGATTAATAAAATAAACGCGCTTTCGGCAGAGGAGTTCTTGTTATGAAGTCTTTGGGTACCTATATGTTTACAGGTAGATATAGAACTGTACTTTTCTCAGTTTTTATAGGATTTTGTTGGGAGATACAGCTATTCTGTTCAGGGAAATAATTATCATAACTTTGCCTATCGATTTAGATCTGAAAAAGTACCCTTTGGTAGGCCAAATCATTTTCGACTTTTCGTCAAGAAGAGTGGCATGCGTAACAATGGCATCACTTGGATGGACGCAATTTTTTTTTAAATTTATTTATTTAAATAGGTAAAATTGTATTTACATATTTAACTTAACTCTAATTTTATTATTATTTAACTAACTATTTAGTTCTAATTTAACTTAACCTCCTTAATTATGAGCTAATACATTGTCCCACAAAATCGTGCAAACGGTTTGACTGTAGGATTATGAAGGTTCTAGAATCTAGATAGTACATCAAATTAATTAAATAGGTATACGTATATAGTGTAACATTACGGCAGTGAGTCTAATAAGTGTTTTTTTATTAAATTTTAAACATATTTTTCCTGTTTTCCCTTCTTATTTCTTCGGGTAAGCTATTTAGTATGTAAGGTATTCTTTATCTTTCTTAACCCGGAAGACAAACCCTGAGCTCCGAGTTCAATTCAGCCACGAATGCGATTAGGAAATGAAGGAAATATGTCTCCATAATCCATAAAAGAAGAGACTGTCACCCTAGAGATTGTATACATTGTATAACTCGATTTGATGGTGTAATCATTGTAATTTTAAAGAGAAAAAAACTTGTCTTTTCCGACAGCTGGCCTCTAAAACTGACACCTAAATAACACAATAATTGCCGATGGTGTTGCCATTGAAATATGAAGTGTACTGTACAGTCCGCATTAGAAATATCTTGACCACAAAGTCTTAAAATGATACTTAACCGCACCGCACCACTAAGACCTGGAACTCCCTGCCAGCTCACGTGATTCCTTCTGCCTACAGTCCCAGTTTAAGCGGGGCGTGAAAAGGCATCTGATGAGGCCATCAAGCTGAGTGCCACCACTGTTAACATGGTACATGTTTACGATGGTGACCGTTTCCGAGACTTTGCCTTTAGCTTAACATCAGGCGAGGTGCCGTCAAATTGATGTGTCCTTTATAAAAAAAAAACCATTAAAATAAGGTATTAAGAGCGAATCATACTGTTTCATTGATTTATATTGTATACAATTTAAAGGTGTAGGTACGTAACAAATATCAGAACAATCCATCAATAGAAAGAAGGAAAACCAAGGTGTTAAGATAATTTTGAGCACTTTATTGATTGACATCTTTCTTATGCCGACTGTACCTAGTCACCTTCAATCTGTCAGTCCAATTTGGATCACGCAACAATGTCATTTGCAAACTGTTCATTAAATCAGTTTTTCCTTGATTAGAATAAGAGTAAGTTCCTGTTAGCATTATTGAAAATAGAAGCCTCTGTGGCGTGGCGGTAGTGCACGCGACTGCCACGCAGGAGGCGCGGGTTCGAATCCCGCTCAGTGCAAATATTTGTATGCATGAATATGGCTATTTGTATTGGTCTGGGTGTTTATATATATATATAATATGTATTTATTTACAAAAAAAAAGTATATAAGTATGTTTATCCGCATTCTAGATTCCATAACACAAGCTATAAAAGCATACCAAGCTAGATAGCGTTGTGTAGAATGTTAAAAAAAAAAGCAGCAAGATTGTCATTAGTTTTGACACTGTGTGATAATCTTCTTACTAGATACTGAATGCTTAAGTATTGGCATTAAAATGTTTGTAGGTGATTGTATCTGTGAATGAATATCTATACTGGGTCTTTTTATAATCGTTTTGGATAAAAAGAATTTGGGTATAATTTCGATAGCAAAATCATCTGGAAGTATTAATTTGGCAAAATATTTTTTTTTGCATTTGATATAAGCATCCACTAAGAAAGGATTTTTGGAAATTCTGCTACTAAAGGGTTAACATAAGGGATGGAAGTTTGTATGAAAGTCCGTTATTTTCAGAGCTAGATGCACTAAATTTCATAAACCTGTCTTTTAAGAAATAAATGAACACGTGTATCAGCGTTTTTCAAAATATAACTACTAAGATAGCGTTGTGTAGAATGTTGTGAAATATATAAAATAATAAATATGGAAAGTTCGCCATTTTCAAAGTTAGTAGCATGAAACTTCGTACACCTAGGTACGTCTTTTGAGAAAATGTTTTGTTGCTATAACCGACATCCACGCGGGCGAAGCCATGCGTAAAAGCTAGTACAACATACAAGTATTACTATTAGAGATATCGATATATTTACCAAGATTTTTTTCGAGTTACCGATATTTTGACGCTGTTGCAAGCACCATTATCGCGGAGGAACTGCAGTATTGGCGGCAAGCAGTGAAAAAGTTTTTAGGAGTAAATATAAGGTAAATATTCCAGTATCTCTAATAGTAATATGAGTGACCATTATAGTTTAGTACACAATTACAGTCAGCATCAGAAAGATATTGACAAACAAAGTGCTCAAAATGATCTTAATTTCGTGTTCTTACCCCCTTTTAGTTGACCGATTGTTCTGATATTTTGTACACACCCTTAGTTTGAAAAATAAACCTAGGTACTAATACCTATTATAAATGCGAAAGTAACTCTGTCTGTCTGTCTGTATGTTACGCTTTCACGCCTAAACCAATGAATCGATTTTGATGAAATTTGGTATAGGGGTGGTTTAGACCATGAGAAAGGACATAGGCTATGTTTGGTCGCGATAACCGACATCTACGCGGGCGGAGCCGCGGGCAAAAGCTAGTACCATATAAATAAAAAAAAGTTTGATTTGCTCTCAATACGAGAGTCTTAGGATAATTTTGGAGGCTTCGTCATCAAGATATTCATGACGCTGACTGACCTTACACTAAACAGGAATCCAACCCGCAATCTGTCACGTAACAAATCTATCACCAAACCACTCATAATTCATATGTCAATAAAACCACTATAATTCTCCATGACACGATACATTCATCTTATCTATCCATCAAGGAAACGACTCATACAGTGCCTATGTAATTTATTTTTTTTACTTTTTTCCATTTCCTCGTAACCTCATATACATAATATACCCTCTATAATTTATCTAAGGTGAACTCACTTCGGGCAATTGCACCTAATAATTGTCAGCGTATTCTTATTGCTTTTCCCATTCCATTGTATGGGTCTAATATCACCTTCGTATAGGAAATTGCGACTTTGTAACAATGGTGAACAATGTTATCTCGAAGCATCTCTAGTGGAATTGTTTTAGATGAGCTACTTGGGTGTGATGGTATTTTTGTCAATTTTGTAACACGGTTTTCGAGATGTAGATTTGAAATTGAAGAAAAAATAATTTATTGCACGTTAGTGCAGTGGTTTGTTTGTAAGTCTCGGCTCCATTGAAGCATTTTTCAGTTTTTAAGCACTTACTTACCTATATGTGAATTTCCTTCTTCCTACAGTCCTGGGTCCTTTAAGCGGGGCGTGAAAAGGCATCTGATGAGGCGGTCAAACTGAGTGCGACCATTGTTAACATGGTACATATTTCCGATGGTGACCCTCTTTCCGATATTAAGCCTTTAGCTTACAAGTCCAATTGACGTGTCTTGTATAAAATTAAATAAAAGTTTAGCAACTACCACTACAGTGTTCGATATTCAGTATGCAGTTTCCCTACAATCTTATTAACTGAAGTAATTAGTATTTCCCCTACGGCGTGGGTAGGGAGTATTCGGTTTCAAACTACTACAATATGGGGTTCTTCAAGAAGGGTATTAGGTTCCTACAGGTTTGGTAGCACGAGTGTAACGCCACTGGTATTGCACACGCCCTGACATATGTAGGTCAGGGTAAATACTTTCCATCAGGTGGGTCGTGTGCTTAACTCCTACAAGTGGTATAATAAAATTGCGTGTACTATGACAACATGGATTCAAACCCGGATTCATTCAATAAAAAATTAAAAATTCATCATCATTAACCCCCGACGCAAAAACGACGGGGTGTTATAAGTTTGACGTGTGTGTGTATGTGTGTGTGTGTGTGTGTCTGTCTGTGGCATCGTAGCACCCAAACGGATGAACCGATTTGGATGTAGTTTTTTTGTTTGAAAGATATATTAGTCGGGAGTGTTCTTAGCTATGTTTGAAAAAAATCAGTCCAAGATGGCCGCCACCACAACATGTCGGAATACATATTTCTTCATAACTCCCTCAATATGGGTATCAAATGAAAGAGCTTGACTAGTAGATCACTTTAAAAAGTATAAAATAAAAATTAAATTAAAAATTTAAAAAACCCCCGTCACAAAAAACACCTCCAAAAAGTTGAAAATACTTTTTGGAGGTGTTTTTTGTTTTGTTCTTTAAATTTTAATTTTTTTTTTCTTCGCGTTGTTCCCGGGCGGGTGTCGTAAAAGGCGACTAAGGTATAGGGCTGTTCTTCATCTGACAGTAAATATACAGCTCAAGACAAAGGGCCCGCTAGACGGCAATAGGCTCACTTCCTATTACGTCGTGAGTGGGACTGGAAATCATAATTGGCGAAACGTGGGTGCTATAGGTACACCCCTGCCTACCCCTTCGGGAATTTACAGACGTGAGTATATAATTATATAAATAAATAAATAAACATTCTACAACATTCCACACAACGCTGTCTAGACCCATGGTAAGCATAACTTAAATAGCTTGTGTTATGGAATCTAGAAGGCGGATAAACATATTTAGATACTTTTTTTTTTGTAAATACATAAATACTATACATAGAAACACCCAGACCAATGCAAATAGTCATATTCATGCATACAAATATTTGCACTGAGTGGGAATCAAACCCGCGCCTCCTGCGTAGCAGTCGCGTTCACTACCGTCACGCCACGGAGGCTAGTATATGCATGATATGTATGTTCCCTCCACTTTCACCTCGAAGCCTGGTGACCGCTTACTCCTTCTCTTTTCTTCCTTTTAATTTGACTGGACCCCACACTTTCAAATTCTATACAAAATATTTTTACTTGACCTTGCCCTCAAGAAATGTCTTGAAAAGAAGAGAGACGTAATAAGAACTGAAATGCTTTACCAATAGGTGGCAGATGTGTGACGTTAGTGATGGTCCGGGATAACAACGCTCACGTATAATGAATGCATGACTCGACACGTAGCGACACTACCCGAGTATTAGAGCTGTAGTGATGTACTGTAGTCGATAAATTATATTATCGATAAATATTTTCCGGTAGGTACGAGTGAACCTAAGAAAGACGCACTTGGTTTAATATTAATGAATATGTGAATCCATATCCATACTAATATTATAAATGCGAAAGTAACTCTGTCTGTCTGTCTGTCTGTCTGTCTGTCTGTAGGTATGTATGTTACGCTTTCACGCCTGAACCACTGAACCGATTTTGATGAAATTTGGTATAGGGGTAAATTGGACTATGAGAAAGGACATAGGCTATGTTTGATCGCGGTAACCGACATCCATGTGGGCGAAGCCGCGGGCAAAAGCTAGTGTTTAATATGTGAATTTGTTATTTAGATAGGTACCAACCTGTAGGATTATAGACATATATTATGGTCTTTAAATAGTCTTGAGGCTTGGGTATAGCAGTACTCTTAGCAGCAGTCCTTGAATTCTTGCTACTAAATCTCATCTGCCTACTCTTGTTGCACTTGTCTTGCTTGATACCTCTACCATCACCTGCTTGATATTAATAACTTGTGATTGATTGTTCATTGTCTTCTTATATGTTCTCCTTTCCTTAACATATATATTTATAAATCTAGTTATATTTAAAAAGACCTTTTTAAAGTATTTGAAGTTCACCTAATATCTAAATACATTAAATCACCAAATGTACAAGTGTAACTAGGTATACCTTGTGACTGTAAATCTAACTTCTTAGATACAATATTAAATCAATGAAAGTGAACACAAGCAATTTAGCTTAACTGGAAGGATTAGAATTAATATTAGTAATATCGGTTGCTAATATTCTTATTAGCAGTAAAAAAGTACTTACTTATATTCATCGATATGCCTATCCCATCTCTAGTCACCTGTCCGGCGCGCGCGCACCCGTTCATTAGGTCGCGGCGCGTGATTGTCATTTGGCCACGCCCCCCGCGCCCGCTCACACAATTATTATAATTCCTATGATTACCACTTGTGTGTGACTGGGGTCAGTACCTTTGCTTTGTAGTTTTTATTTCCTTATGTAATCATTTTTTGGGCAGGTATATATATATTTTTTGTTGTTCATGTGCCGTTTATTAATTAAATATGCCTTAGAATAAATTTAAAAACCCGCGGTAGCCTAGTGGTATGGGTAATGGACTGCTGAGACGAGGTCTCGGGTTCGATCCCAGGTTTACCATGGCACACACCAATGACTTTTCGATGCTTTTCGAAGTTATGTGTGTATTTATCGCAGGTTTATAAGTGCCCGGTTAATGGCAATAGGCTCGCCACCTATTACATTGGGAACTAAACATAAACTGGCGAAATGTGGGCTAGCAGCACCTCTGCCTACCCCTTCGGGGAATACAGGCGTGAGTTTATATGTTATGTAGAATAAATTTGTTAAGCCTGATTTTATAATGTGTTTCATTTTACTGTAGGAAGCTGGTTTCCTTGAGTGCTCTAAGCTAAGCACTTGATAGTGTAGACTGATAAGTGATAAGCAATGTTTTCTTTCTTAAGTTGTACTTCAGTGGTGAAGGGCGAAAATTTTGAAAAATTAACCCGGTAGGGACAAATCTTCTGGGTCAGCCTGGGTGCGAGGGATATGTCGAAGACAACCTCACCTCCGGCCTAGCACCACGACTCTCAGTCGGCGTGCGGTTTTAGTCGATTCGAGTCCGACATAACCTCCCCTTCCGGCTCCGGCGGGGGATGTATCCGTGGGGATTTCCGCACGAAAAAAGGGGACAAATCTTACGTCTTTTAGATCGACATACAAAAACCCTCTTTTGTATATCAATGGTCTAATAGCAACTTTGTATAGAATTCAATCACCGTTATCTTTGTAGAGCAAGCCAGTAGGAATCGGATTAAAGGGATTCCTCGCCACTGTTGTACTTACTTAGGTGCAAGTTATAAAGGCCAAATCTGAAGATGGAAAATTCAGTCTTGATCTATTAAAAGCGAAACAAATACCAAAATATTTATTATTATTTTATTATTTATAAATATTTATATTTATAATTTCATAACACAATTTTCAAGAAAAGGGTAGGAAGCAGGTGGGCTTGCATGAAAGGATTATTGTCAGTTTGAGGAATTACTCGTAAAGTATGTAAGGATAGAGTCAAATGGCTGAATGTTGTCTCTGCCTACCCCGGAGGGAAATAGTACTTGAGCGTATGTATGTATGTAATTTTGAAGAAAAAACATCGACATTGTGATAATTTTTAAGATTAGATCGAGGACAAATTTTGAAAAAAGAAGTAAGTACTTAATTATAAAAATTAGCCCTCTTTTCATTGAAATGGTGATCGTTTTTAAAATTTGGGAGATTACGATTAGATCGAGATTGAACTTCAACATATACTCACGTCTGGGGGTAGGCAGAGGTGTATTAGCACTCACGTTTCGCCAATTATGATTTTCGGTCCCACGACGTAACAGGGGGCGAGCCTATTTCCGTCTAACGGGTCCTTTGTCATGGGCTGTATGTTTACTGTCGGATGGAGGACAGCCCTATCCCTTAATCGCTTTTTAATACACCCACGGGATGAGCTGAGGTGGTGGAACCAACACGGCAAGACCCCAACTTCCTCACGACAAATGTTCAATTCGGTGGTTACATAGATTACCAGTTGATTACCTATTGTCGTGTCGTACTCTAATTTGCTACCACTCAGTAGTACAGTACGACCGTTTGTATTAACCTAACTTATTAACACGCAGCCACTGTCGAACAAAGCCTTTAAAAAACCCAATGATATTCCCCAGACAACTTAATTAACGATTTCACCATGACCCATCTCGTCAATGACACAAACCCGACAAAAGAACAAAGAGAGACGCCATTATATTGCGCAACCATTCTATATTCACGCACTGTGAGCTATATAATGACATACAAGATCTCTAATAGCAAGCACCCAAATTGCTATAACCGTAGCCTCTAACACTTACCAAATGCACAGAAGACTACTGTTAAAGAAATTTGAACTTTGGATCGTGAAAATAAGGTGTATAATGCAAGTAAGTGTGTGATAGATGAGATCTGATTTTTAGTGGATCACCACGCCTTCTGTTGCGACAAATGGGGACAGTTTTCTTTGCTTTCTTTGTAAGACATTCTAAAATGAGTTTTGTTATAAGTTTGTAAGGTTGATTTTCGATTGAACTTGTATTTGTTAAAGAGTTAAGAGGTTATGCCAGAGTATTGTTGTTTTGTTACAAAATGTGATATTAGTGATGTATATAAATTGTTTTCTTACGAACAAAGCGATTAGGTAACCTCGTAACTTTATTTTTGGGTAATATCCTCTGTTACATGATAATTTGGTCTAGATGAATGATTATGTAATTTGTTAGGCGGTACAGCTGCTTTTTGCAACACTAATGGACCAATTTAGACTGGGAAGTTCCACCCTCTTGTTGAGTACTTAATTTTCAACATTTTGTATAACAGCCGGAGACCCACCGTTCCAATGTATTCCTAGTACTTACTTGTTTATCATTTACGGGGTTTGGAAGCGAAAAGCAAATTAAAAAATGAAAAACCAAAACTATATTCATTTCTGAAAAAGGAACCACTTTTTTTTTCATGACTGTTTTCGTGTAAACCGAATGAAAGTGGTAGAAGGGAGATACCATGAAATGATAATCAAAAAGTTATGGGACCAGCCATAAGTTTGATTGCCTTTTGATCGAAATATCGCGAGATCAAATCCAGGACATTACACTACCATTGTGAGCGGAGGGATTATGGAAAATACCAGTGATTTCGATAACTAAATCATTGAAATAAATTGGAAGTGCTAGTCACTCAAAAAAGTTACAAGATCATAATCACTGCAAGAGAAGGAAACTTCAAGATAAAACCTTGTACATACCAATCCATCTTGCCCGCGTGAAACCAGTGGGCCAAACTCTCTTAATATTGGCTGATACCTAAGTCCAGCAGTGGACTTCTAATTGATTGATTGACTTAAAAACGTGTAGATAGATAGATAGTATATTTAATAATACCGACTAGTTCGAATTACATCGGGAAAAAGAAGCGCTCAAGTGGGATTTGAACCCACGACCTTTCCCTTACAGGGGGAATGCTCTTCCAACTGAGCTATTGAGCCACACCTGAATCACTTCAAATTTTCCTTCTCTTTATATCCCTCTTTAAGGGCGACGGTGGAGCCACCTACCAACTTTCTTACGAACTGTTGGAACCAATGAACGAACTTAAAAAGTTAAAAATTCATTCAAACAGCAACTAGTTCAAACACAAAACAGCGGAATAGATTATCCAAGAATGTGGCAGCACTTTTAAACACCACACCGATTGTTTTCAAGGCCTACCTTCAGTGGTACAACGGTAAATCGATACGAAATTGCTTTGACATTTCGTAGCAAACAAAATGTCACGGTGGAACGGCTACAGTGACGGCGTGACACGGCCATTCTTCGAATCGTTACTGAGTTATTGTAGGCCATTTACTGGAATAGTTTTAACTGTAGATAGTTTTTTGTCGTAGTGTTATACCGGGTGTAAGAGGAACGCTCCTGAAGCAGAAAACCCTTAGTAGTACTCCAGGCATAGGTGATGTTCTTTTTATGAAATTACCGTTTTATTTAGCTTAACTAATAGGTACGATGGAGAGTAAAAAAATTAAATTAAAAAGTTAAAGAACTCCCGTCAATCAAATTTTAATTCAACGGTTGCCATGTCGGGGGACCTTACGATATAAAGGAATACTTAACCAGTTACGGTCCCCCGACATGGCAACCGTTGAATTAAAATTTATTCTTTTATTTTCAACTTTTTGGTGTTTTTGTGACGGTGGTTGTTTAAATTTTTAGTTTAATTTTTATTTTATACTTTTTAAATTGATCAAGCTCTTTCATTTGATACCCATATTGAGGGAGTTATAAAGAAATATGTATTCCAACATGTAGTGGCGGTGGCCATCTTGGACCGATTTTTTTCAAACATAGCTAAGAACACTCCCGACTAATATAGGTACCTTTCAAACAAAAAAAACTAAATCCAAATCGGTTCATCCGTTTGGGTGCTACGATGCCACAGACAGACACACACACACACACACATACACACACACACACACACACACACACACACAGACACGTCAAACTTATAACACCCCGTCGTTTTTGCGTCGGGGGTTAATAATAATACAACATTAAAAAATAAGCAGACAAAGGGATAGTGCGGAAATATCCTCGGATACCTCCCGCGCCGAGGATATGGGTCGTGGTGCTAGGCTGGAGGTGAGGTTATCTTCGACATATCCCTCGCACCCCGGCTGACCCAGGGCCATCCCTTACGGTCTGGCCCTCCTCAGGAGCGGGGATAACGGTGTCCCCGACTCGCCCCCGGAATGGGGAGGCCGTGGCGCCTGCTTGATTTGCTCACCCCAGGAATCAGGATCGAAAGTTATAATTAGTAAAATATGGGTGTTATTATATGAGATTCATTTATGTTTTGTAAATGAAATGTCGGATATTTCAAACACATAAGTATCTACACTATGATCACGATAATTCCCGTAAACATAATTTGGAAACCAAATCAGTATTGTAATCTCGGTCTGTCACTTTCGACACCAATCACTCAATTATGTTCCAAACAAAAAATCCTAATAAATCCGAAACGAATCGCCCACTGGTTTTATAAGTCGTCCATCAAAATTAACCTAGATGTCTTTATTATAGAACCAATAATTGTCAGTAATGTCTGTATTTTGGTTGTGAATCAAAAATGACATGTTGTGATATGTTATTTTTGTGGTGCGGTAGTTTGACAAGTTGTAATCAAATGTTGCAACTATACTGCATAATAGGTATACTTTTTTTTCCGCCCTTAAAGACGGATATAAAGAAAAGGGAAATGTGAAGTGATTCAGGTATGACTCAAAAGACTCAAAGCTCAGTTGGAAGAGCATTCCCCTTGTAAGGGAAAGGTCGTGAGTTCAAGTCCCACTTGAGTTCTTCTTTTTCCCGATGTATTTCGAAGGCATACCCTTCTCTAACAGATACCTACACAAAACTACTTAGTAGGTATGGTATTTGTGGCCAGGATTCGAACCCGGAACCTCGTTTAAAGTACCCATTATGAATACCATCGATATTTGTATGGCGACCTTAGATTGAAGACTTAACGTGTATGGGGGTACGGAGTGGTCTCACTCAGTGCCGGTTTTAACACTACCAGCGCCCTGGGCGAGATTTCTACAGCGCCCTCCAACTGCAATTCAAACCCATACGAGAAAAAGGAAAGCATATAATGCAATAGCCATTTACTAAAAGAAATAATTATTTATTACAAAAAATAACCGTTTATTGAAAAAAAAAACTAATAAAATTTTACTTTTATGGCCTTTTTTTTTAACCGTGGGGGAAAATCCTTCATGGATGTTACGCCGGACTCCTACCGACTAAAACCCCCACGGTAGCGCCTAGCAGCCTATAGTTGGGAGCCCGGGTAAGCCCTCGGAAGGATGCCCCAGGACTCCCAACAGACCTACGGCTTCAATTGCAGCCTCTTCTAGGGGGTGGTTCGGGTGCTATCCCGCGTCTATGGGGGGGGGGGTGTCATCCCGCTTCTTTTCGTCACACTGCCGTCATGGGCCTGCTTCTGTAAAGACGGCGAGCAGCCAACTCACCACCACGAACAAAACACCAAGCGTTCCATCTAAGTGTTGGGAAAAAAAAATTGCGCTTAACTCACTATTTCAAGAATGGTCACCCGTCCAAAAACTGACCTTGCTAGTATTGTTATACCATGTCATATCCTAACCTGCTTGTTTCCACTTAACCACAGACTCCAGAGACGCTTAGCCTGAGCTGATGGTAACCCATCCATTTCTAAACATTCCTAACCCACGCTTCACTCAATCCCTCTGGTCATTTAAGACGTATCCGCTACATCGTCGCCATGTTACTCGTGTAATAACCGTTTACGCATGCGCTTGGGGCCAGGCGCGCGCGCAATGATTGATGCGTTTATAATTATGGCGCGGTTTTGCGCTCTTTGCGCGGGAAAATATCATTTGAGTGTAATATCTGAGATGAAGACGCTTGGAGGTATGCGGAGTTTATCTGATACATATGTAATGAGTGTACAGAACCCCGTTTTTGATTCGACGTCAGAAAATATAGTGAGTTTGGGTAACTTCGGCTTTTTTCGGTTCTGTATAGTGCTCTCTTTGTCGTACAGCTCATGCTCGTTATCTTTATAGAGTACTAGCTTTTGTCCGCAGCTCCGCCCGTGTGGATGTCGGTTATCGCGACCAAACATAGCCTATGTCCTTTCTCAAGCTCTAATCTACCCTTATACCAAATTTCATCGAAATCGGTTCAGTGGTTTAGGCGTGACAGCGTAACATACAGACAGACAAATAGACAGACAGACAGAGTTACTTTCACATTTATAATATTAGTATGGACTAGCTGACCCGGCGAACTTCGTACCGCCGATTTATCCCCGCCCGCGTGGCGTCAAATCCCGTTCCCGCTGCACCCTCTACTATACTAAGCATGTGTTATACATATAAACCTTTCTCTTGATTTACTGTATCTATTAAAAAAACCGCATTAAAATCCTTTGCGTAGTTTGATAGATCGAAGCATACATAGGGATGAACAGACGCGGAAACCGACTTTGCTTTATACTATGTAGTTATTTAGGACCGAAGCCATAGTTTTAATATTTCATAAGCAAAAGCAATGCTAGTCAAAATGTTTTGTGATTTTTTCGATTGAAAATCGTAAGTGATTCCTGAAATCCTGATGTAGGTTTTATAATATCAACAAACTTAGAGGTTTTCATTCCAAAAATCATACTAAATACCAATAAATATCATGCTGTATTTTAATCGACTTGAAATAAAAATTTAAGCGACACTTCATGATAACTCGTCCTGAACCTGTACAAATCCATCGTCATTGCTAATGAACTGTCATATTTACTCCTAATGATAATAGAGACAAATGTACAACATGTTATGTCTTACGCAGGAGACATATCACTTATATGTATTAGCTACTTGCTATACCTGGTATGTGTTGCAATAAATGGGAATTTTTGCAGTCGATAATGTTCAGGTTTATGGCAGACATAGGGCTTCACCAAGATTTTTAAGACCCTAACCAAACAACCGGTACACCTGCAGATCAAGGGACCGGCGGATTCAGCGGGGTTGGTTATGTGAGACTCGAACCGACTAAAACCACTTGCCCTTTTGTTCATATGTTGCCAGAGGTGAGATTGCCACTGGCATCCCGGCTGACCTATTGCCATCGAGATGACTCCTACGGTTGACGGATAACCCTCTGGTGAAAGTATTCCTCTCGAAAAGCGTCGGTAGCTTAGTGGTTAAGGAGTCGGCCTTACGCTCGAGAAGTCCCGGGTTCGATCCTGGCCATTACACTATCGACGTGAACCCACTCCTAGCACAAGCAATTTACCTTAGTTGGAGGGGTTAGCGGCAATATTAGTAATAGCCAATATTTTTTTTTTAAAAAAGGTCATTGGGTTTAAAACCGGTGCACCAGTTTGCAGATGAGGTCTACTTAGGCCTGGAAGATGTGGAAAGGGCACTATTATACCCCTCAAGTCAACTAAAGCTTTTATTCAACGAACATTCAACTCCCTGCAATCAAACATTTATGAGGTGATTCCCACCGTTCTGTAAAATATATTTCATCCTAGCCTTCGTGAATAAATCCTAAAAGCAAACAGCGTGGTTCACACCTGCATATACACTATTCATAGGCTGTGTATACATGACCGGGGGCGAGTTCGCGCGCTTCGATTATTCATAACGCGAGGTGTCGACACAAATGTGTGAAACTGGCCTATCTATTTTAGTTGTATCGGTTCTAGGTGTACTTACCGATTGTGGTTTTAATATCCAGTGTTACTTTAGTGAGGGTAGACAGAAAATTAATAACATCATCATCGTTTTAGCATTGTTCCACTTACTCCATCTCCTCTTTTCGGTTGAGCTTATACCTACGGGTGTATGGAACAACTGCCATCTGCCCTTCCAACGTCGAGAAGAACGGTAGAGCTTCGTTCGTCAGTCATCAGGTTCACCGACTAGCTAGTGTCCTCAGAAGCAATAAGTCTGTGAAAAATATGGATTTACGTTCCCTTCCATACTTTCATACCCGCTCAATGCAAATATTGGTAACATGAATATGGCTATTTGCATTAGTTTGGGTGTTTCTATGTATAATATGTATCTATCTAATTAAGTTTATCCGCATTCTAAATTAAATAACACAAGCTAATTAAGCTTACCATGGGTCTAGATAGCGTTGTGTAGAATGTTGTGGAATATTTTGTTTTCATACCGCATCATCGCGCTAACTCCTCCAAAATTAAAGTATAAATTAAATCTGCTGTCCCCTCTCTCTAAAATCGTCATAGATTACCACATTACCATGGAACGGTGCTATGTCCTAGTGACATATGTTTTAATTCCGTGAACTATGTCTAAACGGAACTGATTCGGTACGCGGATCAAACCATTTGTGCAGTGACTTGACATTTTGTGGTGTTGTCAGCGACATAAAAGTGGAGAGAATTGCATTATAATGCATATTATAAGTGTTTGAAGATATTTTTTGATGCGGATTAGTTTTTTTACGAATATAATCAAGGTTGCATAGCGCTGAAGGGGCAGACTAGAAAAAGACAGATAGAGGGTTCACATATTATCAGAGAGACGCTTAGGCTGTGATCTCCTTGCAGTCTTTCCCCAACGACAGTAATATGGGTTTGAATGAAATTTTTATAACATTTATTATGCTAACTTTTAAATATCGATTACTTACATGGTTTATATAATGAAAAATGAAGAACAAAGATGGTTGACAAATTTTTCAACAGTTCGTAAGAATGTTGGTAGATGACTCCACCATCATCTTAAAGACGGATATAAAGAGAAAGGAAATTTGAATTGATTCAGGTGTGGCTCAGTAGCTCAGTTGGAAGAGCATACCCACTGAAAGGCAAAGGTTGTGGGTTCAAGCCTCGCCTAAGCAATTCATTTTCCCTGATGTAATCGAATTTAAAAATAATAAGGGTTTTTTGATATATGTATTTGAAGACTCTTACTAGCACCTTGATAGAGGTCGACAGCACGAGTGTGATGCCCTTGGTGTTGCAAGTGGACCGTGCGCTTATCTGCCAAGTGGTTTAAAAAAAAAATTCAAGCTATTCAGGAGCCAAGCCAACCTCACTTAAAAGCCACATACGTAGCGCAGGATTTACTCTTGGGGTAGGTATGGGCTTCAGACAATATAATCATTTCTTTATAAGCGAAAAATCCGAAAACAAACAAAGGGATCCATTCTCGGGTTTCAAAGTACTTACAAACTTTGAATATAACTGGAATTGGCATCCGATCAATATATTATGTGTTCGAGGTCAATCTCACCAGATTTGCCCACATATAAGTCACATATCCAATCAAGAATACTATTTACTCACTCCAACCTTTCAATCAAGAACCTAAATCAAACAACCACAATTTAAACTTTTCATAGCACTTCACATTTTCAATAATCGTGCGTTGTATTGACAGGACACTCTCGAGTTTTTAACGCGTCTTTTTTTCAACTCAGGCGCACCGTTTGATCGTCGTGATTTGACAATATGCGCGGGCGCATGTTTGACACTCGCCGCGCGTATCGAAGAAATCTCCATTAACGACAGCCGTGGAAAAAATTGACCACAAAAGACTGAATCGTCAATCGCGAGGGTGCTGGCTACTAATGGGGACCTGTGACGGTTTGAGGAAGGAATGGAGCCGGTTGCTTGTGAAAAAATTCGATGTGAAAAAAAAACCATAGATATTTCGAAAAATTATAGAAATTTATTCTTTAATTGACTGACAGGCAAAGTGAAGTTTTAGAACTAGGGGTAGCCTCATCAGTAATCCTTGTTTAGGGAAAGGTTATTGTTCTCATATGATGAATGTTTATTGGCAACTATTTAATACCAGGTGAACTGTGTCATATTTCACCATCTAAACAATAAAAATTACCTTTATAGAAGAGTTTCTTTTTGGATATTATTAGTGTATTTTTAAATAAGAATAATGTACAGATAGAAAATTGTATAATTCAGGAATTATACATAGGTCCTATTATAATTTAATTCAATTTTCCAATCAATTTCAATCGTAAGTATTTAAATAGTTTCTCTACCGATCACACCCGAAATCCGGTAATAATGCCAAAAAATTATGAAGTAATTTATAGTTGATATATTTTTTTACAACAAACACGCTACTCCATGCCTCCCGATCGCCACCAACCGGCATCTCTAATGAACTTCCAAATGGAAGCTGCGCGTATCAATGCCAATCAGATTCATATTTATCGAGATCATCAAAAGGTCTTAATGGTGGTAGCTAGATGACCAGCCGCAGCCACGTTTGACGGCCTTTCGTAATGTTAAGAGGTGTGGAACTTCGACCCATGTGTGATGGTTCTCATAAGAATATGTTGTAGGCTATTAAGTGATTGCAAGTGGCAGATTAATACATGCTTTTCTCATCGCTGGAAAAGTACCAAATTCGTAGGTAATATAGTAAGGTGCTAGTAGAATTACTTGCCCCCAGAGTCAACCGGGGTGCGGGAGATATGTCGAAGACAACCTGAGCTCCGGCCTAGCACCACGACACTCAGTCGGTGTGAGGTTTTAGTCAGTTCGAGTCCCACATAACCTCCCCTTCCGGCTCCGGCGGGAGAAGTCCGAGGGGATTTCCGCACGAAAAAAAAAGAATTACTTGCCTCATTTATCTAATAGTCATAGTCATAGTCATAGTCATAGTCATTTATTTTTCAATATAGAACAATAAAATTGTTTCTTATTGACGTCAATTTTAATTCTACTTAATCTAAGTTTACCACCGCTTCCAAGGCGCTGGTGGAGAAGAAACGGCGCAACAAACTCCACTGCGGCATTTTTTGGACGTCAATTTACAATATATATTTTCTTAAAGCTAAATGTCAACAAGTATATAAAACTCTTTATAATTAAGAATTAAAACAAAGTTACATAATGTAACAAATAAGTCACGTAACTAATACAGTACCATGCTGTAATTATAGCAATTTACGAGGGGCCTGCACCATGCTCAAGCCAGACATTTTTATCTTTCAAGTAATCATCTATCCTATAGTATGCCTTTTTGGATAGGGTGGTTTTTACAAAGGTTTTGAATTTATCGTCAGGCATACCAAGGATCGATTCTGGCAGTTTGTTATAAAAACGTATAGGGTAAGGTTGTTTAAGTCGTACCCCTTAAGGAAATAATGCTGTACAATTCAGTGAAATGGAAATAATACAAGATCCTTTGCATCTAAAGAATCTTTATTTATTTTGTCTTTAAGTAATAATCACAGAAACTTGAAAATATTTTATTACAATTAAAATATTGATGTTTTTCCAAAATCTAGTTTCGGTACGATTAAGGCACCTAGTCGCCTAATTCGTACCCCATATAGCCTAAGTCGTACTTAGAAAATAGTTAGTAGAAAACATAATATTATAAACTGTATAGTAAAAACTTACTTATCAGAGATCACACATGAATACCTATAAAATCAGTCTGAAATCAATTACCGTCTCTACCATGGTGAATGTTCTGACGAGCTCTTCCAATTAGTCCCACCCTCCCCTTTCCTTCGCAGGACGACACGGGCAGGGCTAAGATGCCATCCATTTACGGTGCAGAGTATTCCTGCTAGAACCAAGCGTTACAGTGATTCATTCCTATGCCGCACCACTAAGACCTGGAATTCCCTGCCAGCTCACGTGTTTCCTTCTTCCTACATTCATTCCCGGGTCCTTTAAGCGGGGCGTGAAAAGGCATCTAATGAGACCGTCAAGCTGAGTGCCACCACTGTTAACATGGTAAATGTTTACGATGGTGACCCTCTTTCTGAGACTTTGCCTTTAGCTTAACATCAGGCGAGGTGAAGTCAAATTGACGTGTCCTCTATAAAAAAAAAAATTATAATAAAATAATAGAAAATATAATTTTAAACTTAAAAAACAAAGTAATGCATAGAAAATTATTGAGTTTGGAGACAGATATCACAAATATATTGACATATCACAAGGTAGGTTGGTATTTTTTTCTTATAGTGTGAAAAATCCCCACAGATACCACCCCCACGGAGCCGGTGGAGGCAGTTATGTCGGACTCGAACCGACCAAAACGCACGCCGTCTTGGGTCCTTGGTTGCTGAAGGTGAGATCACCAAAAGCATATCTCTCGCACCCCGGCAGACCCAGGACCATCTCTTTCGAGATGGCCCCCTTCGGGTTGTGGGGTGGTATCCCCCCTAGTGTCCCCATCTAGCCCCGGGTACGGGGAAGCGCACTTTGCGCCGCCGCCGCGGCCTGCTTCTGCTAGGGTGACAGGCGGCTCCACCGGTCGCCCTCAGGCCAAAGGTTGGGTGGTATATTAAATCTTCTACAGGCTTCATTGAAACCAATTTCTCCATTCCGATTGTTCTGTAAAGCTTCATCCATATCTCTTGCTTCCATGTATTGTACTTTTTTTTCGCCATATTTATAATCTGGTAAACAATTAGGAAAATTATATTATCCATCGATCCAGATCGAAGCATATTCTAATCAAAGTCCTGACTGCTTATTAAACAATTTTCTCAATACCTAAGTCGTACCGATACGAGTAAGGAATTTTGCACAGGTACGACTTAAGCAGTGGGGTTTCTAAGTTTAAAACTAAAATCACTGACATAACCAATAAAAGTTCGAACGTTTGATTATACCTAAACGATTGTCAAATAAGTATTACAAATAGATGTAAACCAAGAAACAAGGTTAGGATCATACTCCTGGCATAAAAAGCTTACGAATGAGACAATTTTTTAAATGAAAACTGCGCAAAAAACTTACTTTTTATTTATTTCTGCTGCACGAAGACCGTCAGCGAACCATTTGTTTTCGCTAGCTCGGTTGACTAAATAGTTCGGGTTGGCACCACTACAGGGTGAAATTTATAGGTATCCCACGAGATATAGCTGCGGTACGACTTAAGCCGTGGTACGTCTAAAGCAACCTTACCCTACCATCCCCCTTAAAAGAATCACTAACCCTGCTAAGCCGATAACATGGAAGGAAAAGTCTATGTTTGTTACGCAGATTTCTGTCTGTAATGTCACTTACTTTTGTGTAATGAGATATATTTTTCCTGACATACATTATGTTTTCAAATACATATTGGGAAGCTACAGTTAAAATGTCAATATCCTTAAATCTTTCCCTGAGGGAGTCTCTCTTGCCTAAGCAATAAATGGCACGAACTGCCCTCTTTTGCAATATAAATATAGTTTCTAAATCTGCTGCATTTCCCCAAAGTAGTATTCCATAGGACATCAAGCTATGGAAGTAACTAAAGTATACGAGCCTAGCAGTAGCTACATCAGTCAACTGCCTAATCCGTCTCACAGCATAAGCAGCAGAGCTAAGTTTACTGGCCAGAATAGTGATATGGTCACCCCATTGTAATTTAGAATCTATTGTAATTCCTAGAAAGGTAGTGGTGTTTACGAATTCTAGCCCCTTCCCCCCCAGCACAACATCAACGTCTATTTGCCTCACATTGGGTAGTGTAAACTTCATACATTTGGTCTTTTCTGCATTCAACAATAGGTTGTTTGCAGAAAACCAATTTGACATGGCATTCAACATTTTATTAATATTATTTGCATCTGTACTATACCTAATTGCTTTGAATATTAACGATGTATCATCTGCAAACAGTACTATGCCAGCTTGTGCCTCGACCATATAAGGCAAGTCATTGACATATACCAGGAACAGAAAGGGTCCTAGGATTGATCCTTGGGGTACACCTATTTTGACATATGACCCATTTGACTTTACGTTATTCACAGTAACAGTCTGAAGCCTATCCGTTAAGTACGACTCTAATAGTGCTATTGATTTCTTATCAAAACCATATCGACGTAGCTTGAGTAAGAGTGTTTGATGGTCAACACAATCAAATGCTTTGGAAAGATCACAGAATACCCCAATGGCATCCTGCGATCCCTCCCAGGCGTCGTAAATTAGGCTAACTAGGGCCACTCCCGCATCGGTGGTAGATTTCCCGCCAGTAAAGCCATATTGTTGGCTGTGGAAAAGATTGTTGGTCTTGAAGTACAGTTGCATCTGATTGAGCATCACTCTCTCAAACACCTTACTCAGAACTGGCAAAATAGAAATGGGGCGATAGTTTCCAAGTTCTGACTTGGATCCCTTCTTAAATAATGGTATTAGTTTACCATGTTTCATTAAATTAATTTACCATGTTTCATTAAATTAGTTTACCATGTTTCATTAAATATATCTGTTACGGCTAATACCCGAAATGCGGCTGCACCTAGTTTTAGCCGGTTAGAACTAGGTGTCGCCACTTACTCTTGGTTAAACCTAGTACGAGCCGATTGTTTTCGGGTAAAACTAGGTGTAGCCTTCATCATGCCGGCTACAACTAGGTTCGGCCATTCCCTGTTGGATAAAACTAGGTACAGTCACCTCTATAAATATGTATACACGGTAGGGTTCCAGAAACAAGTAACCAGGGTTACCTTCAAATTTTTGTTTACAAAATATATATCAAAACGATGTAAACTCTTATATTTCATAAAAATGTAACCATTACACGCCCCATAAAATGTATCAACTAATGCTTGCAAAAATATATCCACAACTTAGGTTATACAAATTAGGAAACAAATACGGCACTATAACAGAACTATTTTCAAGAAATCAGTTCACTGTCTGTGGCTCAAAATTTTTAGATATTGACATGGTTTCACCCGAAAAGAAATCACTACGCCAAATAGCCAATGCACAATCGACCTCTGGTGGGCAAGGTTATAAAAGATGCCACTGCAAAACCAAATGTGGCAACAAAAAGTGCCTCTGCAAAACTGCTGGTATTTTGTGCAACTCAAAATGTCACTCAAGTTTAAGTTGTTCTAATAAATAGTTTATGTTACTTTATAAAAGTGTGATTTATAATAATAATAACATTCTTTAAATTATAATATCCGACTATTGTCTGTTGTTAAAAAAATATTCCTGATCGTTCCTATTATATTAAAAATTGTACTCCTAATAATTTGGGTTAATTATTACAATGTGATTTATAAGAATAAAAAAACTCTCTACGTTTCTCTTTATTGGATGTTTTTTTGATATCTAAAAAAGCTCTGTCGATAGCATGCCGGCTACAACTATGTATAGCCAATCCCTGTTAGATAAAACTAAGACACGCGCTGCTGCTGCAGACGCTGTGAGTCACACTCGCTAGTAGACCTGCAGTAGATCAGCAGCACCTGGCGCTCACAACCTGCAGAGGCGCGTGCTCGTGCGCATTATCCAACAGGGATTGTCTCGTGGTCTGGACCTAGTTCTAGCCGGAATGATATCGGATAGACCTAGTTTCATCCAACAGGGAATAGCCGAACCTAGTTGTAGCCGGCATGATGAAGGCTAGACCTAGTTTTACCGGAAAACAATCGGCTCGTACTAGGTTTAACCAAGAGTAAGTGGCTACACCTAGTTCTAACCGGCTAAAACTAGGTGCAGCCGCACTTCGGGTATTAGCCGTAACATATCTATTTTATAGGTGGTCATAGCTGGATGAAGCTTATAAAAATGTAATAAACGCTACGATTACCTTATTTTAGCTGTGTCAAAAACTCCCCTGATGTTAAGAAGCTCAGTAATATACATTTTTTTTTCCGTGCGGAAATCCCTTCGGATACCCCCTGCCGGAGCCGGAAGGGGAGGTTATGTAGGACTCGAACCGACTAAAACCGTACGCCGACTGTGGGTCGTGGTGCTAGGCCGGAGGTGAGGTTGTCATCGACATATCCCTCGCACCCCGGCTGACCCAGGGCCATCCCTTACGGTCTAGCCTTCCTCGGGAGGGGGGACATCGGTGTCCCCGACTTGCCCCCGGAATGGGGAGGCACGCTTCTCAGCGCGCCGTCGCCGTGGCCTGCTTCTGCTGGGGTGACAGGCGGCTTCACTCGTCACCCCCAGGCCCGCGCTCATGGGGGACGGAGGTCAGTCAGTGACCTCCGACGCCCGAGTTGCTTTATACTTGCATTATGCAAGATGATTAACTTTTTATCTGGACTAAATCATATTGATCAAATTCTAAGCCTTGCAAAAGCTTGGTGGATACTTATACTTCTTAATTACTTCCTGGGGCAAGACATCCCTTGAGATATTTTAAACGTCTTCTCTATGATATGGTTACATTTGGCTCTTTCACTGGATTCCTTCCGATAAAATTTCCACGACCAGGTTACTCCGGTTAACCCGGTCGAAACGTCAGGCAAATCAAAGATATGTACCTATACCATGATCGCGTTAATTCCCATTATTGTTACTGTATATCATGGAACGTGGAAGTTTAAAAGTTAGTTAAGATTTATATTTGGTTATACTGTTTATCTTCTCTACATTGTTCTTCAAAGTACCCACTTCCTGGATCTTTTTAGGTTCTTCTGTATCAGCTATTTCTTTAAAAAGTCTAGTCATAATGTCCCTAATTCAAATCTAGGGTAAATGTGAATAATACTTTGACTAAAAATCAATCCAAAATAGCATGACAACAATCGTAAACCGTGATGAGTTTCGTTTTCTCAATTCGTTATAAATACATATTTCATGACCCCTGAACATCAAGCAATGATGGTGTAGTTTTCGAGAAGAAATACGAGATTGTCGCTTTGATTGTTGATTCGTAGCGATACATCGTGAGTTGCAGAATTATCGTAGGGAGTAAGCTTTTGTTTTTGCCTGAAACTGGGGTATACGTAAGTTACGTAACTGAAATTTACCTGATTTGAATTACTTTTTAACGATGTTTTTATTTTATTATTATTATCTTTTAGATTTGATAGAAGCTCACTTTTTTATTATTAAGTTTTGTAAATAAATATTTCACAACATTATCCACGCTACCTAGACCCATGGTAAGCATAGCTTCACTAGCTTGTGTTAGGTAGTCTAGAATGCGGATAAACACACTTAGATACTATTGTTTGTAATACATACATATTACACATTGAAACACCCAAACCAATGCAAATAGCCATACTCATGCATACAAATATTTGCACTGAGCGGGGATCAAACCCGCGCCTCCTGCGTAGCAGTCGCGTTCACTACCGTCACTCCACGGAGGCTGTATACCTACTACAGATATTTGGTTTGATCTATGTCTCAGTACATTAAAATAACTAGGAAAGAGATTTTTCCTTACTTAATGAGTAGGTAATTTTAGATCATCAAATGAATACATTATGTGAAAGTCGTGTCTAATTTGCCATCGTTTCGCAAATCCAAATGTCTGACCGTCCAGCTATAATTCACGATTGTCAAGAGTTCATGCAACTTAATTTGTGCGATTTGTGCGATGAAAACCGCGGCAAATCGCAAGTGACAGAATTTCTTTGGATGTGTTAGAAATTTAGGTGTGAATGCCATTTTATAATTTGATTATTTTGAAGTTTCTTATGGCGCTAGCATAAACTAGACATGTAATAAATCAATGCGAGTTCCGTAGGGTAAATGTCTTCTTTTTGATAAAAAGATAATTGAGTTGGCAGGCCCGTAGAGTTCCTGAAAGTATTACAAAGTAACAACAAATAAAAAGATTGCACCGTATGAAGGATATTAGCCAGTTATGGCATAAAAAGGTTTTACTGAATTGAAAAATCTTCACTGTCAATTACCTAATTCAATTGGCAAACGCTTGTGGAATCGTTCTGGACTTTACGTGACTGTACAAATAAACAAATTCACTGTCACTATTACGTATTAATCAATATTACAATTTAGACGGGCCTTGTGCACCGCTCAATTGAAGTCGGTTGACATAATGCTAGTGTTGCCACAGCTTTATTTTAATACACTAAAACTTTAATATTCTTGTGTTGCCATAAACAGTTGCCAATTCCTATGCTGTATTCTATACTAGACTACTACTAGACTTTTAGTACATGAACTTACCAGTTCACGTACTAAAAGTCTTGCAGTGACCATGTAGCTCGTTATAGGTACTTGAAGTTTCTCTGAAAGATAAAATTCTATAAAAGGTAAAACTGAAACTGAAGCTTAGTACTTAGTTTAATAATCCTCGCGACCACAGCTTCGTTAAAAACCTAAAATTTCACTAACACAAACTTCGAACCCGCAACAAATTCATCAGAGCAAAACTTTTCCTCTATCCACCATCACAATGACGTCAGAGCCGATATTCCACGGAGATGACTTGCGTTATGGAGGAGTTCTGACGCTGATGTATGTGGGAACGGTAATGAGGGGTCGGTTTGACAGGACGTGTGGTTCTAGTGTGGATATGTAGAGTGGAGAAAGTTCTCTGCACTTATCTGCTAATGTCTTTTTAACCCTAGAATGATAAGATTGAAAGGACTATGAAGGAATCTAGGGTCACTTTTAAAAATCTTGAAAATGGATTTCCAACAAAGTTTAACACTGTCGTATTGATTTACAGCGAGGCGCTGCCGTAATAGATATTTGGATCGCTCTTCTTCTTTACCTTTTTCATTGGTTAATCTTGACTATATATATGGGAGTGACTACCACGTCCCTCAACCACGAGATGACTTCAAGTCAAGTTCATATAGACCGTGAAAACCTTGGCTTGAAATATACAATGCACGAAAGAAAATTGTCGAAATAGGTATAAATTGTAGATTATTATCCAACCAGGTAAAGGTATAAGCACAGTTTACCCAATAGTTGGAATTGGTATAAGTTCTAGGATCGTTGCAAGTGGAAAGATGTTTCTCTACCTGTCTTAATGGGAAAAGGCGAGAATTTATGCAGGTATATCAATACTGGGTTTAACCCGCAGCTCCGCCCGCGTGGATGTCGGTTATCGCGACTAAACTTAGCCTATGTGTTAATCCAGGGTGTCAGCTACCTCCGTACCAAATGTTATTAAAATTGCTTCAGCCGTATAGACTTGAAAGAGCATCAAACATCCATACTTACAAACTTTCGAGTTTGTTATATTAGTAGAATATTAAAAAGGCTATATATTGTACTAGCTTTTGCCCGCGGCTCCGCCCGCGTGGATGTCGGTTATCGCGACCAAGCAAAACCTATGTCCTTTCTCAAGGTCGTACCTATCCCTATACCAAATTTCATCAAAATCGGTTCAGTGGTTTAGGCGTGAAAGCGTAACATACAGACAGAAAGACAGACAGACAGACAGAGTTACTTTCGCATTTACAATATTATAGTATGGATATACTTATTTTATTTATTTTTAGCCGTTTTGGGTCAACCGTCTAGGTCACAAAACTAGCGAATAAACACTAGGTTATTATTTAAAGATGAGAAAATATAAAAGCGATTGATTGACAGTTCCCATGACCATAGGGGCCTTCCTTTGATCACGGAATTAGCATTGTCATTCGATATGATAGCTGACAGCTTTCTGGGCGCGACACTAAGTATTCGACATCAATTAGGATATTTTCGACACCTCGAATAATATTTTATGCTAGGCGTGACCCGTGACATTGATCTCATTCCTATGACCTATAGGAACCTAATTACTGGCACAAAATTTTGGAGTACCTACTATCTTTGTTGCCACTTTTTGTGTACCTTCAAAAATTACGAATTTTCATACAAACTTTCATCCCCATAAGAAATATTTCAACGTGAACAAAAGAGGGACAACTTTTTAACCAAATTTTTCACGTTAAAAGACAGCCTAGCCCTTTCACAAGCTCTAGTCCATGTCTGTACCAAATTTCATCAAGATTGGTTCAGTGGTTTTGGAATGAAAGCTTAACAAACGGACTGAATTAGTTATGCTAAAGCAAGAACGGATACTTAGGTAGTTAGATCCTTTTGTAATATATGCATGTGTTCATCCGCAATAAAAAACAATTTTCTTTTTCTTTCTTTCTTTCTTATAGCAGGATATGATTAGGCTACTAGGTACCTATACATTTATTTCACTACAAATAAAATCATTCTCAAATTCAACGAAATCAAAATATATCATAGACATAATTAACCTCACATTATGACTTCGAATACAGCATCAGGAGGCTTCTCGGCCACCCAAAAATCATCCTTTCATTACGCGAGTAAGTCAAGTTTAATATGTGTTTCGTTTCACATCATTAGGCGAATCATTTGTCAAGGATGCCATTACGTATTGAAATAGATTGATGACAAATTGTGTGGGCCTTCTTTGAGGCGGGCATGACGCCATGACGGTATGACCGGGATTACGGTGGTCTATCTAGAGTTGTTTTTTTTTCTAGAAATTGTTGTAGGAGGAGTTAGAGAAAGGGTTATTTATGAATAATGTCTAGGCTATATTTGAGGAAATTACCATCGCAAATGTCCTTCGTTGGCACGGCAATACACGTTACTTTTTTGACCGAATTGAAAAAGAGGGAGGCTCTCGATTTGACCAGTATGTTGCTTTATACACACATGGGATCGATGGGGACATTTTATATTTCGTTATAATCCCTAAATTCATGGAAAATTTCAGTTTCTTTGGGTTTAATGTAAGGATAAATGTCTATTTTTAACCCCCGACGCAAAAACGACGGGATGTTATAAGTTTGACGTGTCTGTGTGTGTGTGTGTGTGTGTGTGTGTGTGTGTGTGTGTGTGTGTGTGTGTGTGTGTGTGTGTGTGTGTGTGTGTGTGTGTGTCTGTCTGTGGCATCGTAGCACCCAAACGGATGAACCGATTTGGATGTAGTTTTTTTGTTTGAAAGGTATATTAGTCGGGAGTGTTCTTAGCTAGACATGGCAACCGTTAAAGTTAAAAGGTAACTCCATTTATTTTCAACTTTTTGGAGGAGTTTTTTGTGACGGGGGTTTTTAGTGAATCAATCATTTAGTAACAATATCATATCAATGGGTCTAATAACGTATGAAATTATTCAGTACCCTTAGCCGACGAGCATGCATGAAGAATGTAATAAGAGTGAATGAAGCGGTAGTAGTATGTCAGGATCGTATAGCAAATGGAGATCCGTGATCTCTGCCTACCCCTATGGCAAACAGGCGTGATTTTATGTATGTATGTGTTCAGATAATTTTATGTTTCATGTAGGTAATATTTATATTTGATATGAATGAATAACTGTGCGATGTATGGAATATTTGTATGTGCTCCAAAAAGATTATAAATTTCACCCTCACTTAGCTGAAATATGGTTCAAATACAAGTCAATTATTAAAAAACATTACTATTTTACGATGCAAGTATTCTATCAACAAAAAAATTCTGTCAATCGTGAAATACAATTTTCTAACAATAAGGAGCTCTAACACTAAAACGCTGAATCGCCAACTCACCCCTGACCTATCAAAGGACAATAAAAAGATGAATTACATCAAAGATCACCCTCCTCAAATACAGATCTTTCAACATATCTTACACCCAGTCACATTACTAACTGAATCCTTGCGTCATGCTCGGGAACTGACGACTGTATAGTGAAAAAGACATTATACCGGGTTTGAACTGCAATTTATCAAGCGATCCTCCCTTGACCCGCCGTGTTATGACATGATGATGTATATCCCACGATGATATTTCAAATCCTAAATATATTTTTAAATATTCTTGTCTAGGGTTGCGAGTGGTGCCACAATAGCTCAGTAAGTAGTGGGACATCCGTCTGATTGTTGTCGGCGACGACTTGACTGTATTGTTGTTTTTTTTTTTCGAGAAATAAAAAAAAAATTGGCTACTGCGTGTCATCGGATTTTAAAGAAAAGATTTTACTTTTTTATCTAGGGTTGTATTGGATGTAAATCTTTTGAATTTTCTTGCAACGTCAGCGGTATAGGGTTAATTTTTTTAAATACTTACTCCTTATTTTTTTTTTCTATTTTTTCTAATTACTGTTTAAGTTTTTTATACCGATGCTGTTATTAACCTTAGGTAGAAGACCCACATTTTGTCAACCCTTTTTTATTGCTCATAAAAAATCAAGCCTTTTCCGATACATCGATATCAAAGTTGAACAAATCATAAAAGTTTAAAAATAAAATAAAATTAAAAGAAAACAACCACATTGATGAAGGCGACAACAAAAATTTTATCACCACATTGGGTACACTCCGGCGCAACCAATAATACACGAATTGACAAACTAATAACAATATAAATGTAAGTTATAAGCGATTAGCGTTTTTATTTATAACTGCTTCAAGCGTGTACAGAACGATGTATGGTGGTAAAATTGAATACGTAGATTTATGTCACAGAAAGCGGTATACAAAATAAAAAATTCTGAATATAAATATTATGGAACCATTTTTAATAATATTTAATTTTTTTTCCCATATTTTATTGAGATAGAATTTCCTTATAATTATTTTAAGCAGGCTTAGGCATCGTAATATGTTTAATTTTTTAGTCATCAAATTATTACATAGGTAATTTTATGTATAATCTTACAGCTTACTTTACTTAAGACACGACAAATTTTATGAAGCATTAAAAATAAACAGGTGCTACAAATGGTACAAGGAAACCGCTGTCTCTTATGACTTAAGGAAAGGCTTCAACGGCTAAATACAAAGGGAACCGCGATCGTTTGCGGCCCGGCCTTCATTGCGCGCGATGACATTCACAAAAACAATACATCTATGAGTATACGTAAAATTCAGATAAATAAATATCATTTTATTGTTATGGAAGATAGTGTAAATTATTGAAATTTAAGCAACAGGTGCTAGTGCTACAGTTAGTAAAGGTATATTCACCTTGGACACACTATGGGTGTGTTTGTATAGTCATATGAAGTATATTTGTACATATAATATATGTACAAATATACTTCTCTTGTATTCTATGCCACTGGGAAAGCAGGAATAAGCGGCGTATATATTGCCACCTACAGAGAAAACAGAAAGATACGAGAAAGAACGACTAAAAAAACAAAGGCTCTATACCTAATTACTAACCATACAAAATGTACTTAGTATACTTTTAATTTAATATCAACTGATAGGATGCTACTTTTCGGTGGGGCCAGTAACATGTGCTAGGATGAGACTAAACTAATCATGAGACTAAACTAGCTTAACTGTCAGAACACTACAGTAACCGTGTAGCTTTGCAGTTTCTACTCATCATCTCCTCGAGTATCGGGATCTTAGGTGTCAACATCTCAAGCGACGTCCAGTATCGCTGTCATTTAGAAGACAAGGCTAGGCTAGCATCAAAGAAACTAGGAGTACTTGACAGGGCGGAGCAGTACTTCACTGCAGAGCAGCGACTCCTTCTATATAAAACGCAGGTTCAGCCCCACATGGAGTACTGTTGTTACCTTTTTGCCGGAGCGCCTACATGCCAGCTTAACCCCTTCGACTCGGTACAAATATGGGCGCTGAGACTCGTCGTCGCTGAGTCGGCGACTGAGACAATCAATACTCGCAGGCGATGTCGAACCCCTCAGCCTTAGGAGGAACTTTGCCTCGCTGTGTGTGTTCTACCGCCTATACAATGGTTTGTGCTCCGATGAATAGTTCGACATGGTGCCCACAGCTACATTCTATCATCGCACCGCTCGCAATAGGCAGGGAATTCACCCTCACACACTGTGATCAGAAACGGTGCGCACTGTGCGGTATGAAAGAAACTTTATCCCACGCACGCTCAAGCTGTGGAATAAACTCCCTGCCGTGATTTTCCCAAGCGACTACAATATGGGGTTCCTTAAGAAGGGCATCAGAAGGTCTCATGGTAGGCAGCATGTGAAACGACCCTGGTGTTGTTGTGTCCATAGGTCACGGCAACCACTTTCCATCAGGTGGGCCGTGTGCTTGTCTGCCGCCTTAGTGGTATAAAATAAACGGATATTTTAACCTAAAAGAATACACAACATTTTTTGCATACAAAACGAACACATAATTTTTGTCACAAAATATTTTTTATCTGACAATCAACAATTGACTACACAAGTTCGTGAAATAAAAATCGAAATTGTAATTTCCTGGCAACGTCTGATCGAGGGACAACAATTTGCGGTCACCGACTGATTACCAATACGAAACCCCAACGAAAACACCAACAAACTATCAACAAAGTAAACAACCATATCTCAATCGGATAAAACTCATATTTGTTTAGTAGTGGTAGGGATTGTTAGGACGTTTTATAGAAGTATCGTTTAGTCGAAAATTCGTCACGTATCGAGACATCTGTCGCCAGTAATCGAATCGATGCTCGTTCGATTCGATCGACATTCGGACGGTTGCATAATTCTTTACGATGACAATACGAATCGGCGACTCGGCAATCATTATACATAATAATGGCCCCCAATCGGCCAAATTGCTTTCGGCAGAGCCCTGATGACATTTCGATTACAGAGATCAATAGTTTTTTTTTCTCAATTGATGATGCTATCCTAAGGCCGCGTCCTGGACGACGGCGGCTAGAGCGGGCGGCGCGGGCGGTGCGGGCGGTGTGCGCGGTTTCCTTCGCCACGCCGCGCCGCCCGCACCGCTGTCATCGAGAACAGCTTCACACAAATGTACGACTTTGATAAAGACGCGGGTGCCGTCGCCCGCGCCGCCCGCTCTAGCCGCCGTCGTCCAGGACGCGGCCTTAGTGATAAGTAGTTTTTAGTTATTGTCTTTTTGTATCGATAAAAATATTAGATAGTTACTGTCGATGCTTTGCGCAAAAAGAAATAATCCTTGATGCAACTGACTACCATTGTTTTAGGAGTTATTAGCTAGGTATAGTTTTACGGATTACGCAATCTCTTTCGGGTGTGATTCTACTAAGTAAACGGATCGGATATAAATTTCTAATAAGTATAATTGATTGCTTCTGTATGTCCCCGAAAGCAAGTTAACGTGGCAAGTCTGCCAGTTCTGTCGAAAGACTGATGGCAGTTGAAGCAGACGAGTCCTAGAGTGGAGACCGCGAGAAGGCAAACGTTAGGTAGGAGTGTAGGACACCCCTTTACCAGATGGACTGACGACCTGAAAAAGGTGGCTGGAACAGACTGGACTATTGATTAAGAGAGGCCTATGTCCAGCAGTGGACTGTGATGTGTTAATATTGATATAATAATGTGTGTCCCCTCTAGTGAATACCGACCGGAGTTACGCGGTGTAATGTAAAATGTCACAAATCGAATAATGTAGTCAGGTACCTGTATATTGGTGGGGGCGACTGTCTCTGAACCCTCCAACCCCGAGACCCAAATCTGAGCCAGATATTTGTCCGTCAATCAGTCTATGTTACCAACTTTTTTTTCGTGCGGAAATCCCCTCAGATATCTCCCCTGCCGGAGCCGAAAGGGGAGGTTATGTCGGACTCGAATCGACTATAACCGCACGCCGACTGTGGGTCATGGTGCTAGGCCGGAGGTGAGGTTGTCTTCGATATTATATTCCTCGCACATGTTACTAAGTAGCTACCTTGAAGATCTCACTGAAGCCCCATTTACCTACACACCATTATTTTTGTAATTATTACGCTATTATGATTATAAACAAAATTTTAACTTTAAAAATATTAATATGAATAATCTCCAAGTCCTAACGAAGGCACTTAACAATTCATTAAGCAAATGAAACGACGTCCTTTGCGCACAATTGCCCCCTCCCGGCTGATTAATAAGCCCCAAATTGAATGAGCCTCCTTTGACAGCATCAATTTTCTCGACAGTTACACCACAGACCCTAAAAATCCACTTAAAGTGAGTCTATTTGAAATTTTGATCGACCCCCAACATGCCAGTTCACATCTATTTACAATGTAAATTGTCAAAGGTACATGCGGCTAGGTTTACATGCTGTGACTCTATGGGTAAGTATATTTTTTTTTAATGAGAATATTAAAACCGAAATTACTAATATTCCCTCCAACCCCTCCAACTAAGCTAAAGTGTTTGTGCTAGGAGTGGGTTCACGTCGGTAGTGTAATGGCCAGGATTCGAATCCGGGATCCCTCGATCGTAAGGCTGACTCCTTAACCATTAAGCGATCGATAAATATTGATGTATGTTTGCTTGTTGTTGAAATCTGAAGAATCAGCTTGTTTGAATGCGCTAATGTCTGGAAGCAAGGTACAAATTGAAAAAACCTTTTTGTACTTGGTAGCCCAGTTTTGGGAAGGATATGCTATAACCTTAACGACTTCGGCAATAAGACAAAACATACATACATATACTGACACCTATAAATTGCCGAAGGTGTAGGCAGAGGTGTATAAACACCTACATTTCACCAACAACGATTTTCCTTTTTTCCGACGAAAATTTTAACCTTTCTTTAGAAAAAAAGGGTAAGGGTAATAAGGATAGCTAGATGGGGGGAACATGACTGACGGTGGAGGTAAGCGCTGATGCATCACAAGGGGGCCACCCTAAACCTACATCTGGGTCGCAAGTCCCAGGCGCCGTCACACTGTTCCTCTTTGTACCACGCCATGGACCCGGCGACCGCACGGTGAATCCATGGAATGCTGAAAATCTGATTTAAACAAATCTATAACTAAGAAATTACTTTTAAGGTACGAGAAACTCTTAACCTAACGATTGGTCTTTTTCTTAAGCCATTATCATTTTCAATAAAAACCCCACGCAATTACTGACACTTTTCAATCATATATCTATTATGCAATTGACAACCTTCCTAATATGGCTGGATTAAGTTTTGTGGTTAATAAATACATAATTCATTTGTTATCGTAAAAAATAGAAATTACTATGACTTGGTTTTTACCAAAGATTATTGTAAATAGTAAAAACATGTTGTTTTGCGTTGTTATTATAAGAAATAATCAGATTCTATAAATATACTACTAATAGGTGTTTACGGTGAGTTATTTTATTCCTATTATTTTATTGATGAAAGAATATTAAGCCAAAACTTAAATATCATTAATTATTATTTAATGTAAAGATTGTATCTAATACTAAAGTGTACAGTCCATGTACAATCAATATTACAAGTTTTTCAGCTTCTATTTCTGATCGATGGCCGTGGTTCTAGAAGGTTTTCTTCTCGAATTTTTTTTTTATATAGGTCACGTCAATTTGACTTCACCTCGCCTGATGTTAAGCAAAGGCAAAATCTCGGAAAGAGGGTCCCCATCGGAAATTATGAGGTCAGATAGCAGTTACTTCCATGAAATTCATATAATTCTAACCAGGAATTTAAAAAGTTTATGGACCCTAGACTCCTAAGTGAAAGCCTCACATGTAATCAGAATAATTACTAAGATGAGGATGATGATGACTAGTAGATAGGTAGGATATGGAATTCTTGAGACAGCATACATGCGAATAATGTTTTTTCTCTTTCTTCTTAGTAATTTTAGTCATTAATACTGTTATCTGAAAAATTCTGTGCCATGTAAACCAACCCCGTGCAGTTTACGCGTCCCCTGCCACTTTGCATAGGCTGGATTGTCTCATACGTCAAATTGTCACGGGCGCCAGACGTTGATGGATCGCAGCACCTGCTGCCGACAACAGGCGCAACCCTTCCGACTTCATCGCTTGCGAACTTGACGAATGTGATTTATTAACTTGAGAAAAATAAGTTTGGGAATGGAAGAGAAATAGGAAATACATTTGATAGATGTTAATAGAAAATTTACCCAATTTTTACGCTTTCCTTTTATTTAATTTACCATGTTTGTTATACAGATTTGATCCTTATGATTGCCACTATTGATTGAAGTCATAAAAATACAGAAAGTATTTTTTTCGGTTCGATTCCCGGGCGTGTCAAGCGTGTTTTCAAAAATCCTTATGCAGCTTTTTTTCTTTAAAAAAATAAAGGAAAGTTTCCTTTGAGTGAAATTCTTTATCTCCAGTATAACGAGTACTTCCCGTCCAGGAGGCATGAAAATCATCCACCCTGTATGTATGGGGAAGTTGAATATGGGGAAGAAAGTCAGAGTAGACTGCCAGCAATACGTCACATGTTATACACAAAGGATATTACAAAAAGACGTGCTATCTCTATACCGATAGGTGTCCAAATCCTTTAACACATTCTATTTAGTTTCTGCGTCCAGTTCCTAATTCGTAATTTTAAAAAATCAGTACGACCTCGCCCAGAAACTGTGACACAATTATTAACTTCTAAAAAGGTGGTTTTCAATTTTATTGTTTTTTTTTTGTTCTAAACATTGCATCTTCACTATCTACTAGTGCACATAGTTTTTTTTTCGGTTTTTTGATAAGCGAAACCTATAATCATGTACTCAAACTCGTCACGTCTAATGGAACAGTCCAACGTAATACTACGGCATATCTTCAGACGCATCTTTACCATAAAATTCTGAAACTAAAAAGATCAAAACACTAAAAATTGAATTGAAAAGAATAGGCAAAGAGGTGATTTTGCGAATTCAGAGCCCTCTCTCGCTTTACTGAAATCACCCACAAAATATTTCTGTTTATACTTGATCATTTTTTCATTAAAAATCGGTTGAAATAGATGTAAATGGGCCATAAAATAAGGTTACCCATCGACGGAATTCATCCATTTGAAGTTATAATAATTATGAATATTCATATCGATAAAATTAATTCGGCATTCAATGATATCGATTATCATCAAGATGACACATCGATTCTTTTGTCAACCCGACTTGACACAGTCCATAATTCATCTAACACAACGAATCTTCATCTGATTCTCAATCTTATCCCATTGTCTTAAAACTCTCAGTATATTTTTTTGATAGCAAATGTAACTTTGCTAATTGATATTCGAATATTTTTGAATATTGAACTGGGACCACCCAAAGTTGATCTAAATGGGTTCATTAAGTATATAGCTGTTATTAGATTTGATGCAGATGGTGACAGCAGGTGACTGGAATTACCTATTCCTAAGGACGTAAGGGAAGAATACCACCTGCCTCTAATACACCACGTGTGTGGTATCAGATCCTGTGAATCCAGAGGTGCGAAGACGATAATTTAATTGCTGTAGGTATTAAGAATAATTATAAGAACTTAAAAGAATAACACAGAGAATAGAGATTCACTGTATTGGGGAGGCAAACGGTAAGTGGCTTCCATAAATTTTGCATAAACTAAACTAGGAGAACTTGGACTCCAAGATGAAGGGTATAATGCTAAAATGATGATATGAAACAAGGATATTGCTACTTTTGTGGATGCTAACACACCTCTGTCTGCCCCTTCAAGAATTTACAGTATTCATTTATTTGGTAGCACTACAGAAGCGATTTTGACAGCTCTCTCAAATGGATACCTAGTTGGTATACTTAATTCACAGTTCTGGGTTCGATGGCGTTTAGCATATCTGGTAAAACAACGTCGAGATTTTATGTTCAGTTTTTTATGGAATAGGGAGGCAAACGAGCACACGGATCGCCTGATGGTAAGCGATCATCGCCGCCCATGGACACCCGCAACACCAGAGGAGTTACAAGTGCGTTACCTTCCTTTCAAAAGGGGTACGCTTTTTTCTTGAAGGTTTGGAGGTCGTATTGGTTTGATAATACCGATGGTGACAGGTCATTCCACAGTTTAGTTGTGCGAGGCAGAAAGTTTCTCGAGAAAGGTTATTTTCTATAGCGACACAACAAGCCATATTTCAAGAGATACATAATACACATCAGCTATCTAAATCTCAAAACAGATCTGCCTACCTTAAAAAGTATACATGCGTAGGTTAAATAAAAAACTGTATCGATGTCTTGAGACTCACTACAGCACTCAAAACCTGATCGCCTACTATAATTAACCTCTACGCATTTTAATTAAGCAGCAATAATACCCGTATCGTCAACCCTGCTGACGTCGGCAACATCTCAAGGGACAATAGTAAATCAACGTCAGATGTCAACCCGGACCCTCGCCATCTTGCATTGTCGATAAAACCACCCTACTTTGACACCCAAGAAGCCATGACAAGCTATCTTTTGTAGAACAGTTTTTGAAGCTATTGTGACAGCCGATAGCTCTTAGAAAGTGGTTGATGATGACTTGCAATACTTCTGTCGCCTACCCACTTACGGCTAATGATAATATTAATGTTATCTTTGAAAGCAATCTCGTGGACGTTTTAATGAAAGGCAATCTTGCTTTGATTTTTATATGCAGCACCATTTTTAAGTGTAAAGTGAGTTTGTCTCTACAGCTTTCAATAATGTGGAATGTGATTCGTGATTTGTATTCAAAAATAGGTGTGTTATCCATACTCCATACTAATATTATAAAAGCGAAAGTAACTCTGTCTGTCTGTCTGTCCGTATGTTACGTTTTCACGCCTAAACCACGGAACTGATTATGATGAAATTTGGCATAGAGGTAGATTAGACAATGAGAAAGGACATATGGCTATGTTTGGTCGCGATAACCGACTTTTAAATAACGTATAGATGATCTATGAACCAGCACTTTGCATTTGTAAAATTGATTTATCCACCAGGTAGTCATAGCAATCGTACTTCAATCAAAGTCTGAAAGGAAATTCTCCGTGAATGTAGCCGGAGGTGAGGTGGATGTAGAGCAGACGCAGTGTCGCGGGGCGTCATATGTCCACGAATGCGTCACTAAGTGGGTGATACCGATAGAGGTCTCTGAAATATCTTCTCTAGGGTACATCAGATTGCCGATTGATAAGCTGATGTGATGAAATATGCGCGTTTTAGTTTGTTGGTGTTCAACATACTCACTTTTGGCTGAAACCCGTAGAGGATTTCTGAAGACAATAACGGTGCACCGCAAAGTCTAGCTTGGTGCCTGATCTTCGAGGGAACACATACACCTTGTATAGCATCTCATGTAATCTTATCTATCCAAAACTTTAACAGCTAATAGGTAATTTAAAATCCACAAATTTTCAAAATAACAATATCTTCACCAGGCAATTTGCCGCTATCCCTAGGGATACCGTATAATGCAACACACGATCCGAACCTGCTACAATGTAAGTACTATATTGAGACATAAATTTTTCATGCAGCCGGCGGCCGCTTGTGATAACCTACTTGACCAGGATTCCCTAAGGATACATAAAGGACTTCTCTTGTATAAGGAATCACATATTTCATAATGCTGTTTTAGGGTGGGACGCGTGGCATCGATACATTTTTGCATTCGGTTTTACGATTTGCGAATGTTCGAAAATATTAGTTATGGAGTTGTATAATATTGTACTAGCTTTTGCCTGCGGCTCCGCCCGCGTGGATGTCGGTTATCGCGACCAAACGTAGCCTAAGTCCTTTCTCATAGTCTAATCTACCCCTATACCAAATTTCATCAAAATCGGTTTAGTGGTTTAGGCGTGAAAGCGTAACATACAGACAGAGTTACTTTCGCATTTATAATATTAGTATGGATTATATATTTATGGAAAGTGCATATTCCAGAATATTTTACTTACGTTTTTTTTATTGGTGCAACAACATATTTTTTATCGTTTTTTTTTTTCGTTTATTTTTTAAACGAAGTTCACAAAATCAACATGTATATACAGCTATTTTCATAATATTTTCATAGAGAAAATTAGTACAACCACTATATATAGAACTAGCTGTTGTCTATGACACCATGGGACATTTTGATCCCATACTCGCTATCTAAGGAAATCTATTCCCGGGATAAAATGTAGCCTATGTGTTATATCTTACAGGGATAGATTTCAAATTTCACCCACATCTGTTAAGCCGTTTTTTTAACAGACATGGATATGTAACAAATATTTTTATAGTAGGTAGTAAGTTTTTTTACTTGGAAGATGAATTATCTTCACTAAAAACTTATTTTTTGATAATTAACATATCGATACTATGACAATCCCATCCCTACATCACATTCACACCCCCGATTTTTTCCCCAGTGTCGTCACAAAGGGCTGAAGGGCTACCGGACAATAATAAATATTTTGACGATAAGGCATAAATATCTTTCTTTTATGAATACCAAACTGTATGCCACCTCGGGGCGGCCATTTCTTATATTTTATGGTCACCCGTTTATAAATCGCTGGCAAGGGTATAAGGGTTTTTCTAAAAGGGATGTAAAAATTGGAACGTGTAATAAGGGTTTTATGATAGCCCTTGTTAATTTATTTCTCTTCTAGGGTACCGGAAGGGAATTCAACAGAACTCTAGTCCTAAACATCAATGTAGGAGAGCAGAGTTCCAAAATACAAGCTTCGTGTGTCACCGGGGTTGGCGTTTGTATGAATTAAACTGCATTACTATTCATATCATTATTCATAGAAGTTTAATACTCTGAGTAACTTGACACATTGTAAAATTAACCAGTACGTAGTAGGTAACATTACGTCAGATCCTTATTAGGATAGGTGAATATTTTAGCACCTTGAGATAATAATAATGTTTGTTCATTGTCTCAAGAAATCAATGAAATACATGGGTTGTGAGATTCCTTTGTACCTACTTCAGAAAGCACATGAAGCCGTCGGTCCCGATTGCCGTACGAACATCTATGACAGTCGTTACATGTAGTACAACGTGCATAATTCCAACAACTGATCTAAGTACAGAATTTGACTTTCGGCTGTGTGTGGATCAGAGGGCAATTACTTAAGGTAATAATATGAACTTTAGCTGCTTCATAGTAAGCCTGCAAAGTCGATCCCAATTAGGTTAAGTACCTTCCTTCACAGGAAGACACGTGCAGGGCTAAGATGTCATCCATATACCTGCTAGAACCAAGCGTTTCAGTGACTCATTCCTATGCCGCACCACTAAGATCTGGAACTCCCTGCCAGCTCACGTGTTTCCTTCTTCCTACAGTCCCGGGTTCTTTAAGCGGGGCGTGAAAAGGCATCTAATGAGACCGTCAAGCCGAGTGCCACCACTGTTAACATGGTGCATGTTTACGTCAGACCCCCTTTCTGAGACTTTGCCTTTAGCTTAACATCAGGCGAGGTGAAGTTAAATTAACGTGCCCAGTATAAAAAAAAGTAAAGGTTCGGATTTTATTAAATAGGGCAAATAACAATAAATTATAGTATCATACCTATCTTTATTATACACAAAATGGAATTTCTAATGCTACCTAATAAGCTGCAACAAAATTGTGCCTTATCAGTATGCCAAGTGTCAGCATCGTGACAGTGGCGGAAATTGCTTGCAGTTGCGATATTGTGTCGGGGGCACGCGACACCGCAGAGGTACCCACCAACTACTGCAGCCAAGGAGATTTGACGTCGTTTTATAAAAAAACTAGCCTTCTACCCACGGCTCTGCCCGCGTGGATCTCTACGGTTCTACTTAAGCTATTGCAATCAAACAAAAATGTAAGACTTTAAGTATAACCAAGACCTTTCTAAAAAAAAATCGCATTATAATCTGTTCTGTAGTTTTTGCGTCTATAGCGAACAAACATAGACGTGTGATAAACATACTAAATGGCACTTAATACAGCTGCTTCGTCATCATTATCTTTAGCCTTGTCCCCGATTGCATTCGAGGCGTTGTACTCCAAATAAAAAAAAAAAACAGGAGCCAGTTTACTTCTCCTTTTTATTTAACTTATACGGCTTTTAATGGAATGGCTGACAACTAATCTGCCAATCCCAAGAGGAAACATACATACATACATATATACAATCACGCCTTTATCTCCGGAGGGTTAGGCAGTGGTTAATTAACACCCTCATTTCACCACTCATTGGATTCAGTCCCACGTAATAGGGGTGAGCCTATTGCCGCATTCCAGGCTCCATTGTTGACTCAAGCCGTGCATCCGAGGTTGATTCTGGGCTGTATAAATTTATCTGAAGTTAAACAGCCCTATCCCTTAGTCGCCTTGTACGACACCGCATGGGAAGAGATGGGGTGGCCAACATTTTACGTTACCGGGAACCACGTGGCTTGAAATTTCAAATTATATCCAAACAATTGTACACACAAACCTTTTTGTAAATTAATAACTATAAAAAAATATATAATTACAAAAACAATTGGTAGGTACACGCCTACCAAATTTTTTGGATATGCCTGAACTAAGTTATAAGGTAAACATTTTCCTAAGTTTCTTGATCGATGAAAATAAATACGAAAGTATCCATACTTAATATTATAAATGCGAAAGTAACTCTGTCTGTCTGTATGTTACGCTTTCACGCCACTACCATCGAACCGATTTTGATGAAATTTGGTATTAGGAGAGAGAAGACCTTGAGAAAGGACTTACGCTATGTTTGGTCGCGATAACCGACATCCACGCAGGCGGAGCTGCGGACAAAACTAGTGTACTATAAACCACTAGTAAATAGTCGTAAATTCTAAACTCACATGCACAATGACCAGAAAAGAAATACCTAGTTCACTCTGTTATCCTACCTAATCTTTGCTACAACAGTTATTTACATAATGTATGTAAGCTTTCCATCCATTTGGGTATAAAAGGAATGACATGAAAAGACCAATTCGCTAAGTAGCCGGCTCTAAGATCAAAGGGTCAATCGACCGGCCCCTCTGCGCTTTCCAATCAATTTATCATCTTTGATCTTGATATCCCTAAATTACAGGGCAGTTTTATATTTTTGTTGAAGTTTTTCATACATAGATTCCTTGTGAAAAAGATCTGTGTATTAAGTTTTAGTGAAATTATTTTGGATTCTTTGTTGTAGTTTTTATAGTAATTTATTAGCTAGTTAAGTCGTTTTATGCTACTAAAATAGTAAAGAAGGTAACGTTTACAACACCACAAGTATCTTTTATTATTATATTGTGATATCTACAAATAAGTGTTAGAAATAGTTCAATCGAATTAGGGTTTGACCTGGAAAAAATCCTAGTTACGATTTTATTTGAAAGGAAAAGAGACTGAGAAATAAAACAACCAAGAAATAAAAGGGATAGGCAAGTATAAGTAATATTTATAACTAAACGTCCAAATGTAATTAAAATTATAGTCATCTGATATCAAAATGTTTTTTTTATGAAGTACTCGTCAATTTGTCTTCACCTCGCCTGATGTTAAGCTAAAGGAAAGAGGGTCACCATCGTAAACATGTATCAGCGACACCCCATGCACGGCCACCATCACGTGCCAAAAAGGCTGAAAAGCCGAAAGAGTTTTTGGGCGTGCGTTGCAGCCGCCGATGGCGATCCCTCTGGCGAGTTTGCCACCTGGGCACGACCTCTCCTGGATCAGGTGGAAGTCCCTAAATAGACTTCGGACACAGGTCGGTCGAAGCAAGGAGAATCGGTCAAGATGGGGTTTCTCGGACGGCGCGGACCTGCGGTGTGAGTGTGGAGTTACTCCACAGACCATGTCCCACCTGCTGACATGTGCCGCATGCCCGTCCACTTGTACCGCGGAGGAACTTATGACCGCCTCCAAAAATGCAATCCAGGTGGCGGCACACTGGGAACACAGAATTTGAGTTTGAGTTTGAGTTGAGGCGCCTTCGATTCGACAGAAGAAGAATGGCACTCAGCTTGATGGCCTCATCAGATGCCTTTTCACGCCCCACTTAAAGGACGCGGGACTGTAGGAAGAAGTAAAGAAGTATTTTTTATGTATTTGGTAGGTATCTATCTCAGACTAAAAGAATAACACTGACGGAACTAACAGAAGTAGCAAGTGAAGCCACGAAAAGGAATACTAAAGTAGTGTCATCTCGCTCGCACTCGTGCGTGCCCACGAAGAGTGCGAACGAGATAGCACTATTTTAGTATTCCTCTTTGCGGCTACACTTGTTAGTTCTATAAGTTCCGTCAGTGTTATTCTTTTACGGCCGTTCCCAATACCATACTGACAGTTAAAGATAGATCGCATCTACGGATAAAGTGCTGCGCTGTTTAAATTCAAAACATAGTAACTCCTATTAAATTATACCGCGATGCGTTTTTTCGCAAAAAAATCAGTTACCATGTTTTCAATTTAAACAGCCGATTCGTCAAATTTGACAGTTGCGAGCTATCTTCAACTGTAAGTATTTTATTGGGAACGGCCGTTAGTCTGAGGTATCTACATTATTCTTGCAAATGTTATGGATGAGAAAACTAATAAAAGTTAGGTGTACGTACTGTTAGACTGAAATTAAGCTACTGACACAATAACATAATTATCTCTCCCAATAGTTGTATCCTCATCGATCACTTCACTCAATCGATAACCCTGCGCATAGAGTTGGGAAAGCCGTAATAATATCGTGTACAGTACATAGTTCAATTAATCGAATATTCACCCTAAAAACAGACCACGATAAGTTCAAGTCCCTTTTATAAGTAGATTTTTCCAATATAAATTAACAAGCCCTTAGTACCTTTGTGCTTTTAAACTCAACTTTGTATGACTCAAGTTTATATTATTATGTAAAAAGTGCTCGAACAATTAAAACATGATTGGTGTTGCACTAACTAAGAGACTTTTCATAAAATTCTCATAAAACTTTGGAAGATTATTAAAGAAATGCTAACGAGACTTCACAATTACGAACTTAATCACCAGTTTAAGTTGACCTCCCTCTCCCCTCTTTGTATAAACAATGTAACTATTAGCTGAAGGGTTTTAACAAAATGTGAGGCTTTTAATAAAATGGTTCGTTATTAGTGTTTCTTAATCTTGTTCGCAGACCCCCGGGGGTCCGTGAGTTTAAATATGGAGTCGCAGCCTCATATATGAACGATTTACAGGAACGGTACGAATAACGAACGACAGTATGATTACGGCGGCGGTGTGTGGCGGCGGCGCGCTGAAAAGCAGGCCTCACCATTTGTTGTCCCCCCTCCCGAGGAGGGCCAGACCGGAAGGGATGGCCCTGGGTCAGCCGGGGTGCGAGGGATATGTCAATGACATCTTACCTCCAGCCTAGTACCACGACCCTCAGTCAGCGTTCGGTTTTAGTCGGTTCGAGTAGGGAGGTATCCGAGGGGAATTCCGCACGAAAAAAAAAGATGATTACGAGAGGTGGATTTCGACAAACGAGCATAAACCTAGAACTAGAATAAGAGCATTCTATCTTAATATTTTAGTGTAAACGAACCCTTATTTTTAAACAACAACAAACAAATGTTCTGTTACACTAATAGAATTTGGCGGAGAGCGGATAGAATGAGCATTCAGTTGTCTGATGTACTAAAATCAACCTTAAAATCAACTCGTATATCACTAAAAACAGCACCAACCTTCATAGTAGTATAGATTTTTGTGAAAACATTTTTTTTTGTATTCTTGTTTGAAATCTTAAGCCCTCCTCCCGATTAGGGGGTCTTTGAAATTTATACCTTCATTAAATGCGTGAGCCTTGTGAGTTATTTGAATAACATTATTTAAATTTTGTAAACCGTACTTTAGTTGTGAAACAGTTTTTAAAAGACATAACATATAGTTGGTATGAATTAAGTATAGTAAACTATAAAAATGGCATGAGTCAACAAAAGAAAATGAATAAAATGCAGTTTCACGAATTAAGAATAAAAATCATTAAAAATCTATATTTTCATATTTTTTTAAAAATGGTGTTAGTTTTCATAGTACGAAGAAGGAATAACCCGAAATTATTTATCATTTCCTAGGGGTCTATGGATTAAATAAGTTTGAGAAACGCTGATGCGAATCATTAACTGAAAGAAGGGCGTGTTCAATTTGCAATGAGACGCACAAAGATCAAAGTTCTCCATTTTTTGTTGGTTTTGACATTAATTTTTGATGTTCACAATTTTATGGTTTTGTATAAGACGATGGTGTTTTAAGGTACGTTCCAAGACCTTTCTAGACTAATTATCATGTTGTACAAAATGGTCGGTGGAGGTGGGACCGTCTCATATGAGTTTTTTTATGTGTAGGTCATTATTTTGCCAGTGTTTTAGAGATTAAAGTTATGGACGTCAACCGAGCAAGCATGACCATGTCTTTTAAAATTATTGTGCTTAACGGTGTAAATATGATATATCGATAAAGTTGTTTATAAATTCCCGATAATCATATGAACAACTACGACAGTCGTTCATCGTAATAAATTCGACACCCTGGTCAAGCTATCAAAATATCGGAATTCATTGCTGAAAATCGACCCTAAAACAGTTGGGTAAGGGCCCGGAAGATGATTATAACACCCAGTCAAACACAAGCCAATTATTAAAAACAAAAGTAGGTATAAGTGATACAGTCACGGTCGGATACCTAATAACAACAAAAACCGAACTGCCTTCCGTACACTCGTAACAGTAACACATTTAGCGATATTAGGAAGGAGTAAATCAGTAATTGAAATTAGAACTCGGCTGCGCAAGCGCACGAATGTTTGTCACGCATGCGATGCGTCAATCAACTGTTCAATGAATCACCTTAACCCTCCAATGCTCGCGTGAAATAACGAAACACATGTATTTGGTGTATGGGACCCATCAGAATCTTTTAAAATCGTATTCAACCTCAAACCGGGTACATTTTCTAATTAACGGATGACGAAAGGCAGAAAGAAAATCATTTATTTTATTTGTAGGTTAGGCTGAAATAGGCCTTGAAGATCTTGTTGCGGCCACACATACCCAACCCATCTGCACTTAAAATCTCATCTCTCATCACTCTAACAGCACTGTTTAAAATTGACCACCAATTACACAGCTAACCCCCATTTGAAAAGAGAATAAGGCAACCATATATTTTAGGCCTGACAGACCAACATAGGTATAGGTTTACAAGGGTTAAACGAATGCAGTATGTGAGGTATAAAAAATCATGGAATATAATTCGTTAGCTAGACAATTAGGAGGCAAACACAATCATGTTTACGACCAGTGTAGCGTGACGGTAGAGCGTTCAATTGTGAGTCCTTTGACACAATAATTCATACACAGGGTACGAGTAGATAAAGTTCACCATCGACTCAATGGCTTTATTATTATTATTTTTTTTATCGTGCGAAAAATCTCCTCGGATACCACCCCCACGGAGCCGGTAGAGGTGGTTATGTCGGACTCGAACCGACTAAAGCGCACGCCGTCTTGGGTCTTTGGTTGCCGGAGGTGAGATTGCCGAAAGCATATCTCTCGCAACCCCGGCAGACCCAGGACCATCTCTTTCGAGGTGGCCCCCTTCGGGTTGTGGGGACCTTATTGTCCCCATCTAGCCCCGCGTACGGGGAGGCGCACCGACTCAATGGCGAATAATAATATTCATTAATAATATGACTTGCTAGATATTTTTGTTTGACCTCCTCGGGTGTGGGAAACACGGTGTCCTCTTAAAACCATGTAGGAAAGAGGAGGTGCGCGTCGAACCGCTAACCCTTTGTGCTTGGAGAACCCATCTGCCCACTTACTAACTCTTCACTGTATTGTGTCTATCAGAGTGACACTTGGAAATCCCCCAAGCTACCTTCAACATGGTTTCCCGAACTTTAGGACAAAGGCACTACCGTCGGCACTGGTACGACAATCGAAGCCCTGGAGTTTCTCAACTAAATCACTTAGTTGTCCCCTATAATGTTATAAATAATATGTGAAATATTTCAATCCTATTCCTATGCCGCACGACTAATACTTCTAACTCCCTGCCAGCTCACGTGTTTCCTTCTTCCTACAGTCCCGGGTTCATTAAGCGGGGCGTGAAAAGGCTTCTGATGAGGCCGTCAAGCTGAGTGCCACCACTGACATGGTACATGTTTACGATGGTGACCCTCTTTCCGAGACTTTGCCTTTAGCTTAAAATCAGGCGAGGTGAAGTCAAATGGACTTGTCCTTTCTATATATATAATAAAAAAGGCAAACTTTTGCTATGAAAAATAAAACTAAAACAGTGACAAGACGCGTTGTATTTCCGCATGTCCTCAACATTTTTCAAAAAAATGACACGGCGGATGAGGCCCCCAAATCATAAAAACTGACCAAGGTTGAACTAGACACCGTTTATATTAATATAGCACCAATACCTATCTACAAATAAGTAGACATTGAAATATTATCAGTAAATGGCACTATTGTCCGTGAACGTGACAATCGTGCCGCTCAAGATATGATAGAAGCCATTCAAATCTAACCACAAACTATATAAATGGTTATAGAACCTAAGTTATGAAGGTCAGAGCGGTGTAAACAATCAAATATGGTGTCCTTATCTAACAACAATGTAATAATTATTGTCAGAGTCATTAGATGATACTTTGGAAATAAAGCATTGTTTCTCAAACTTTGTATATATTACTTACAAATAAATGTCCTTAAAAATACCACCACCCTTAAAGATGGATGTAAAGAGAAGGGAAATCGGAAGAGATTCAGGTGTGGCTCAATAACTCAGTTGCAAGAGCATTCCTCCTGTAAGGGAAAGGTCGTAAGTTCAAGTCCCACTTGAGCACTTCTTTTTCCTGATGTATTTCGAACTTAAAAAGTTAGCATAATGAATGCTATAAAAATTTCATTAAAATATAAAAGCTGATAAATGAAATTGGGACATTGGAAAAGGCTACAATATCTTTATAATAACAAAAAATCTGTTGTAATTAAAGTATCGTAAATTATGTGGTTTATTTAAGTTACATGAAAAATCTTAATATTAGGACGCTATCAAAATCTCAAGGGCCCAAACTAACCTAACTTGCAAACCGTTTTACTGATTGGCAGAGGTACATTTGGTACATACTTACCTCTTTGGGTCAGGGGTCAGGTGGCAGTCACCCCTGCATCCTATGTCAAAATAAACTAAGAAGAAGACAACCGAAACCCCGAGCTTGAATCGAAATTGAATCGGTGCTCGAACGAATAAAAATATGCTTTCTCAATATTTGTACACTCCCAGGTTGAGAACCATTGCTCAAAAGCAGATAAAATCATAATATTCATATTTATATTAAACTAAAAGCAGTAACATATTTTTTGTTAGAAAATAAAATGAGACGCTAGATGGGAAGCGCCATTGTTTTAACAAATTAAAATAATTATCATAAAATTAACAAAACATCTTGTGTAGAACCTACGGACGAACTAATAAAACAATAACATGACATAGTAAACTTGTGGTAAAGAATTTGATCTACTGCTTATCACAATATTTAAAAAAATGGTCTGCGGTAGCCTAGTGGTATGGGTAATGGACTGCTGAGACGAGGTCTCGGGTTCGATCCCAGGTTTACCATGGCACACATCAATGACTTTTCCATGCTTTTCGAAGTTATGTGTGTATTTATCGCAGGTTTATAAGTGCCCGGTTAATGGCAATAGGCTCGCCACCTATTACATTGGGACCTAAACATAAACTGGCGAAATGTGGGTGCTAGCACCACTGCCTACCCCTTCGGGGAATACAGGCGTGAGTTTATGTTATGTTATGTAAAAAAATGGTCAGATGTAAGTAGGACTCGCGTACAAGAGGTTCCGTATCATTCTGTTTTTAGTATTTACTGTTATCACCTACATATATACAGTCACGCCGTCATCCCCGGAGGGCTAGGCAGAGGTGAATTAACACCCACATTTCAACAATCAACGTATTCGGTCCAACGAAATAGGGGGTGAGCCTATTACAATATTCCGGGCACTTTGTTGACTCGAGCCGAATCTGGGACTGAGTCTGGGCTGTATATATCTGTCTGATGTTAAACAGCCCTATCCCTTAGTCGTCTTGTACGACACCGCATGGGAAGAGATGGGGTGGACCAAATTCTAGTCTGCCGGGAACCACGCAGCTTGTTTTCCGGCATTTGCGTCATTGGTTCCGATAGTTCGTAAGAATATCGGTAGATGAATCCACCTCCGCCTTAAAGACGGATAAGAAGGGAAATTTGAGTCACATCGGGCGTGTCTCGGTAGCCGAGTTGGTCAAGGCATTCCCTCTGTAAGGAAAAGATCGCGGGTTCGAGTCCCGCCCGAGAAGATTCATTTTCCCTATGTATTCGACATATACCTACAATTTTATCGTGAGAAATAGAGGTAAATTGTTAGACCTCGCTAAATTATGACGTTACTGTTTGTTACTGTAGTATGGGCTCACAAGTAGCAGTATACTAGTTTCTCAAATTTATAGCACTTTTATGATCATTCTTCAATTAGCTACAGTTAGTTCGTTTTGAATAACAACTTAATAAATATGAGTACAAATTCAGTGAGCTTTTAAGCTAGCTACTCACTAACTTGGGCCCGCATGTACAGGGTTGAAAATTAGGCAATATTTAGACCATCTAAGGACATTTTGTTTGCCTAATTTTCACGACGATTCACAATGGCCAAGTTTGTTAAATCGAGCATTGTTCATAGGTTTTTAGGTTATGTTGTAATACATAATGCGGTCAAACAGCGTCTTATGTTGTGTTGTGTGTGATAGCTACACAAGTTATTCGCGTATCACTTTATTTGTAAGTAGGTAAGCAGGTTTTATTAGTATAGAAAAGGGCAGGTCATTAATATTTTTAGTCATTAATGTGGAATGGTCAACTATATGCTAAATAATAAAACTGATATGTCGAAGCAAAGACATGCTTTAGCTACTTTTTTGTTGCACAATATTAAACCTTATAGTTTTATGATATGCAACTGACATTTACTCTAAAGGTGGTAAAGCAATCCTTCCCTACCCTCACTTCAGACGGCAACATCTGAATGACATCCTTTTGCTACGGTTACCACTTTCCACAAGGCTGTATTCATATTTGTTTGCTGTAGTAATATAGAATTAATTATATAAGTAGGTAATAAAATAAAACAACATTATTTTAAAGATTATTTTATTTTAAAAAAGTACTGTAATCTTTATCCCGGGTATCTTCCTATTTGGCTGTAGAAATGCTTACACTAGGACTTAGGTCTTTCCTCCCCTTTTTAAGCATCATCATAGTTTATTAAAATATTGTCAAGAAACTGTGCAGGAGGTGTTATATTGTCTTGGAACCGTGCCCAACCGAGATACCATATTACATTCATTATGTGGGCACAGCACCCGACTGTTCTCTTACCTACAAAACAATTACAGCAATGCTGTAATATAGCATTCCTCCCGCTCAAAGAACTGTCAACTAATGGTACGTAATAAGTTCTACTACTTATATGCCTGGACTTTATTTTTCCTCTTAACAACCAAGTCGTTTGAGATATTGACAGTTCTTGTAGGAGGTCTCTATCCACCTCTCTGCACACTTCAATGACATACAAAATACACACTTTTCTGTGCCCCACTGGTGATTGTGCTGGTCTGTTCTCATCCAAACATGCACATTGAGCTTGAATCCAGCAAGATTCGCAAATGATATCATTTGCATTCACCTTAAACAGAGATCATGTTATAAGCACTGAATATTCCATTAGTCATATAGGCTAGTTCTTCATGAACGTTACACATATCAGTCAAAATACATTGTCATATACAAAAGTTGGCATAATTATCTACGGGATTAGGTAGACTCGTAGTTATTTCTATTCTATAGCAGCTATCACACAGCTTGTTAACGTTAATTATAATAACAATTTCAAAAGAGCGAGAAATAACGAATAGGTACTTACTATTTGTGGTGCGACCCATTCACGTATACAAGCTAGTATCCCTGCATCGTTCAATAAATGTCTGCCTATAATATTGCACCGATCGGTAGCGATTCCACAATTCACACAGAGACTCATTGTGATAGCTTTCAACCGATGTGGTAAAGTCTAGTCCAGTTTTAAAGCCAAGGTCAACAAATGTAGCAAATAACGGTGTCCGGTAATCAAGCAAGGATCAATTAGTTCGAAAATCATATACAATTCACAGAGTAAAAGCAGCAAAACACATGATCTCAGGGAGCTGAAGGAAAGCGAATGCGACATTTTCAATGACAGGAGTGAAAATGACATATGATGTTACAGATTATTATGAATTCTATATGATCGATTATTTACATAGACTTTGAATACACTACGATTATTTACAATCGATATTTTGACTTCCATTATGAAAGAGACAGGTGTCTTTCTGATTAGTAAACTGAATAACGAAAATAAAGATGCTACATAGATATTTTGAAATCATTTAATAAAGCCACGAATTTTAAATTCATAGTTATTAGTTATCGATTTGATTTCATAATCGAATCGATAAAGCAAGCATAATCATAGCGCATTTACGAAGATCGGATTAAGTATTACATTCAACGTTTACGAAGCTTGTTGATTAATGAAAATCACATTTTTAAACTTTTGTCGCACTTGGCCATTGCTGATTGTAATGAAGTCTAAACAAAATTATAACACAAAATAGACGAATTTTTTGAGGTAGGTTTGATGTCTGTACACTCAGGCCCAAAGTGGGGTATCTCCTTTTATAGCGGTGAATCCTGTGGGTAAGCTCCCCAGGATTCACCTCTGTACCTTGGGTTATCATGCACTTATGCACGATCAACCTTTGAAGAGTAGGTAGTTCTGGTAACGGACTTCCTCTTGGTACTAACGCAGATGCTGTCCTAAAAGCTGTATAAGCGAAATCTAAAACGATTAATTCAAAAGCGCAAGCCTCGCATACAAACAAGACCCAGCCACGGCCTGTCACGTAGTTATTCATTAATAAAATATAGGTTAGAGCAAAGTCCCTTATACCACCTGTTCTTAGAAAGCAATGGCGCGTAACATCTAATTCATTTCACAGTTAAACAAGCAACAACGTATTAACTAGCCGCGAACGATAAGACTTTCTTATTCTATAATGCACACATACAGTACAGAGATCATTAATTATTACATAAAATTACAAGAAACATTAAACAAAGATGAGCTTAACTTAATATGAGTTCTGCAAACCTTTGAGTAGCAGAGAAGCAGATATGGTAATGAAGGGATGCGAAGTGTAGATACGCCTCAGTTTGCAGAGACCTTTAAATCATTACGGCTGTTTTGTTTCTACCACAATTATTGCGTATTTTTTCCATGGATTATCTCATCAAGTTTTATTGCAATAATATGGTTTTATGTAGACTCGCAATCTTACGACTTTATGTAAAGTATTTTTTAATTTATTGCTAATTTTATGACGTTTCTATTGAAAAGTTTTTTTTTCAAGTTTTGGGGTCATCTGTAAATCTTTGTTCACAATACTTAAAGAAGGAAAAGAAGAAGAAAATTGGTTTTATAACTAGCTCGGTGGTTGTTAGCGCTAACAGCGCCGGAATATCGGATACCTTCAAAAACTTGATAAATAATCGTAACCCGAGGACTTTTATAACAGTTGCATCTAAAAAATCTGAAAAAAGGAATAGTGCATTCGGGCAGTCTCTCTCAACAGTCTCTAGTAAATGAGACTACGATGTCATGAGGTGCGGATTTGATTTCCGGTTTGTACAATCATGTACTAATATTATAAATGCGAAAGTAGCTCTGTCTGTATGTTACGCTTTCACGCCTAAACCACTGAACCGATTTCGATGAAATTTGGCACAGGTGTAGATTAGACCATGACAAAGGGCGTAAGCTATGTTTGGTCGCGATAACCGACATCCACGCGGGTGAAGCCGCGGGCAAAAGTTAGTTATTTATTTTGTGCATGAAATAGGTGTGTCTATTTGCATTTGACTGGGTATTTATAAATAAATTGTATATTTAAACATGTTTATCCGCATTCTAAAAGCTAGCTAGACTTACTTTGGGTCTAGATATCATTGAAGAAAATATGTCCTAAAACTTTATTTCCTTTATGAAATTATTATTAAAATTTGTCACAAAACTGTCATCAACAGTAATTTTAGTAAGTATTATTAAATACAGTGTCTCATATTAATAATTATGATACGATGGCAAGGTGAGGGTGCGCGGCGGCGCGTGCGCACCGACCGGATTTGTCACGCTCCACGACAAGTGACGGAAAAAATCCACTCACCACAGCCAGGGATGTACTAAAGACGTTTTGTATTCGTTTATTTTGATAAACGTGTTTATTTTAGAAGGTGAAAACGCGTGTAAAAATACTTAGTTGGGTTTTTTTTCCAGAAAATTATATTACACTGACGGACTCATAAACTGCATCAAAGTTCAGGTTTACTCTAAAAGGATTTTTTATAATAAGTATGCAAACTTTTTAGATTAAATTATATAAATATGGGAAGACTGGCTCTTAATCTTAAAAAAAAAAATTAAATTTAAAAATAGAACTGCAGTAAAACAAATGAATATAGCCGGGAAAAGAAAAATTTACTTGTAGTATCAGATTTGCGTGTTATTTATAGCAAAGTTTTAAATTGATTCTCATTGATTTTTTTTGTTTTGTCAATTGAATTATTGTTACCAGCATAATTGTTGGGTTACTTTTTTAACACATCGAGAGTTTTTGAACCATAATATGGATACTTCGTCCGAACAAGCGGCACAAATTGTAGCATTGGTGCGGGAGGGCTTGGATCAACGAACGATTGGTAGAAATTTAAATTTAAACCAGTCTACGGTTTCTAGAATATACAGAAGGTTTGTAGAGACAGGTTCTTACAGGAGGAGACGTGGTACAGGCAGAACTCGAGCAACCACAGGTCGTGATGACCGATTTATTGTTATAACTTCCCTGCGAAATCGTTTCCTCACGTCAGTTAACATCAAAACCGAGCTTAATGAAGTGCGTGGAGTAAACGTGTGTGCACAAACAATAAGAAGAAGGTTAAAGGAAGCGGATATCACCCCTTTTAGACCAGCAAATGGTCCAAAGTTGTCTACAGCTCACAGACAAGCTCGCTTAAGATTTGCGCGTCATCACCTGAATTGGACAGAAGAGCAGTGGGCCTCTGTATTGTTCACGGACGAGTGTAGGACATATTTATATGGTGCAGATGGTCGCAGAAGAGTCTATCGTCGACGTGGGGAGCGATATGCTCAAAGTTGCATTGAGGAGCGTGTTCCTTTTGGAGGCGGTTCATGTATGGTCTGGGGTGGCATATCGATGAACGGGCGAACAGAACTTGTGTTCATAGACATGGTCCGTCAAAACGGTAATAGAGGGGGTTTGACAGCACATCGCTACATAACAGAGATATTAGAAGATCACGTGGTGCCTTACATGGGATTCATAGGCGAAAATTTTACTTTAATGCAGGATAATGCCCGGCCGCATGCAGCTGCACAAGTTCAACATTATTGCGAAGAGGTTGGGATACGTACAATGAATTGGCCAGCACGCAGCCCGGATCTTAATCCCATCGAGCATGTTTGGGACAATTTAAAAAGAGCTGTATATGCGAGAAACCCTTCGCCCACGACAGTGGCAGCACTAAGAACAGCACTTTCAGAAGAATGGGACAATATTCCGCAAGATCTTTTAAAAACCCTTATAAAATCTATGCGGAACCGATTAGAATCCGTAATAAGGGCACGTGGGGGTAATACACCTTATTAAAACACAAATAAACCCTTGCATAAAGTTTGTGTCTATTGTTAAAACCAATTTTTTAATTAAACCAATTTTTCTTAAATTTCTGTTTTTTCTTCAAAAAAAGTCTTAAGGTCCTTTCCAGTACATAAACTTAAACTTAAAGATATGACCCTACGCTGTTTTAAAGTTCACGAACCAATCTAGAGGTTTCAATTTAAATCTGTATAGAAAGTATGCATACTTGGTTAAAATATTTATTTCAAAGTCGTCTATTACTTTGATGCAGTTTATGAGTCCGTCAGTGTATTTTATCGAATATCTAATATTATGGAGATTGTCTTAGTTATGTATAGCACATAATTAGTGTGAAATGATATATAACAAAATATCGTTGCGACAGTGAAGTAATCTGTAGGTAAAGTCAGCAAAAAAAATGATTATTACTAATATACTTACGTATAACACCTTTTTTACATTGGTTTAGCGGTTTTTTTTATAGGTGGGATTAGTTAACGTCGTTTAGTAGAATACTTGCCGTGGTAGAGTCAGCAAAATAAATCAATACCTAATAGTCATATCGGTAACTAGTTTAAAAAAATATGAATCAACTCATTCTGTTTTGCCAACACTCATGATGTCAACTATTCAATATCATTCACTCATTTCACAGTCGTTCACTCAATGTCATTCACTGACGCGTATTCCTTTGTTCCAGTGCGATTTAATTGTCAACCCTGAGCGTGTTGCCTGTTGCCTGTTACGTGGCGTGCAGTGGACGGATTCACTCGCCGTATAAGTAAATGCGATCTGTTAATAAATACCATTCTTCGCTCGGTGTAGCGGTGCGGCTTATATATGTTGAATATTACTTTTGTTTGTTTTGCTCATGAACCATGAATTGTTTTTTTAACTTTGTCCATATTTGTTTTTATTCTAAGATTAGCTTTTTCCCGCGGCTCCACCTGCGTGTATGTCGGTTATCGCGACCAAACATAGCTTATTAAAAATCAGTTCAATGATTTAGGCGTAACAGACAGACAGCCGGAGTTACTTTCGTATTTATAATATTAAGTATGGGTTGTGGTCAAAACAGGAAGAGCATAAGGGAAATATTATGACCAATCAATTTGAAGTAAACCGATTTTATAATTACATGCGTATTGGTCTGCCTGGGCTACTGAGGTCTCCGAAATTTGCGGGAGAAGAGTCAATGGGTATAATTTCATCAGCACTGATATCCACCTTGTCGCCATCCACCAAACTTCATTCAGGCTTTTGTACACTACACTGAAGTTTGATGTTTTTCGTAAGGCACTAATCATCAACGTGTCCTGAAGAAATATTATCTGCTTACCTAGTCATTGCCTTCTTTTAATTTTATTTGTAGCAAGATGAGTGTCATACCGCTGTTAAACCCCAGATGGTTTGGGCGGTATGTAGAATATAACATAATGTATCATTGTTTGTATTTTAGAAATAAAAAACTAAAAAAAGGAATAGAAATAGAAAAAAGGAAAAGGATAGAATAGTCAAAAGAAAAAGAATTAATTAGTACAGTCTGCTCCAAAACAAGTTAATAATCATTTTGGTGTAAGTAGTACCTTACACCATTAGTCGAGTCGGCTGCAGGTAGCAGCAACTGTACGTCAAATAAATGCTCAAAATGATAACTGTCACAATCGACAAAGGCTAACACAAAATTTATCTTACAATAGTGTCACAACGACTGCTCACCATTAGATCTCATTTTACACCTCACGTACGTACAGTCAGTATCAGAAAGATGTTGACCTACAAAGTACTCAAAATGATCTTAGTTTTGTTTTTTTACCCCCTTCCAGTTGACTGATTATTCTGTTATTTGGTACACACACCTTTAATTTAGACAATAATTTAAATCAATAAAAAAGTTTGATTTGCTCTTGACACGAGAGTTTTAAAATCATTATGAGACTTAGGCCCGTATTCTAGAATAAAACTCAACCTGAATCTCGATTTATCTAAGGACAGATTGTATAGGCAATATGTCAAATCTACCAATCTGTCTATACAATCTATTCTCAGATAAAACGCGATTCTAGCTGAGTGTCATTCTAGAATACGGGCCTTAGTCGTCAAAAGATAAGATTCGTCGTAGCAGAGCCGCACCCGCGATCGTCACAAGTGTACACAATGCATTATTCATGCGGTCGTCTGCCGCGACGGTCACACTCACACAACACCCGCAAACGGAACTTACGGTGAACGTTACACCATCTTTCTTTGATGAGCCTTTACGTACCACTGCTTTCTTTGTTACGAACTGCTTTATATCAGACTCACCGTCTTTACAGAAGCAGGCCCATGACGATGACGGCAGCGTGACGTGAGCGATTCACGCTCGTCTCACCTCTTAAGAAGCGGGATAACACTCGAAAACGCCCCATAGACGCGGGATAGCCCCCAACCACCCCCTAGACGAAGCCGCATTTAGTTGTAGGTCTGATGGGAGCCCTGGGACATCCTTCCGAGGGCTTACCCGGGGCTCCCAACCATAGGCTGCTGGGCGATATCGTGGGGGTTTTTAGTCGGTAGGAGTCCGGCATAACATCCATGAAGGATTTTCCTCTAGGGTAAAAAATAGGGCCCAAGTCGATAGCAAGGCCAAGCCAAAACACAACGTCTCAATTAATACTCCTGATTAATAACGAACCTTTAATAAGCAACCTCAGTTGGCGATGGCCACGAAAGACCGATGGCCGTTGGAGCAGACCAGTCCTAGACTGCGAGAAGGCAAACGGAAGGTAGGACATCCCAGAGCCAGATGAAATGACCTGTTAAAGGTGGCTGGGACAGAATGGATGCGGAAGGCGGAGGATCAGGTGAAATGGTGCACATTGGGCTAATTGCTTGATTGATTGATTAACGAACTAAGCTCCGGATCAGGCTTTTTAAAAACTGAGGTGAAATCATACGTACTTCCCAGTGCAGTGGAGAGAAACTAAATTACTTTGCGACAATCGATTCTGCATCGCACTATGAAAGTTTTCACGATAACAGCTATCTAAAAATTTAGATTATTTTAATAGAACTGAAAAAAATGTTTGTTTAGATTTGCTATTTTTTCTGAACATAACACCATGATCAGATTATTACGCTTGGGACAAATTTATTCGGAAAATATTATCCATATTGGCACGTCTTGGATCTTTAAACAAATGTTTAAAGCTATGCTAATTTATATTGGTGCAAATAGCTTTGCACTAGTATAATATAAGCATGGTTTTAGAAATTTAATGTAAACATAATAATTATTATCTCCCTAGCAACTAAATTTAAAAAATAATAACTCAAGTTCATTCGACTTTAAAGGACTATCAACAAAAAAATATGCCAAAAAATATTTTATAACTCAGTAAATTTGAACTTGGTGATATATAATTATACCAACATATATTTGCACTCAACGGTAATTAAAATAACTCTTAACCCAAGAGAAAAGAGCTCTTAATTGTTTAAAAAAGCATTATGGAATGATATACATAATATGGTTAGTCGTTGAACGTCTCGGACAGTTCGCAGTAAGGTCGGCAAAACGGTAGATCGAACGATTTTGATGACGGCAAGATATTATAAATCGTTTTTGTCAAATGTCAACTTCTGTGGTCGCCTCCGTTTTGAAAGTTATGTCTTTTTTGTAGACCTTATTAGCTTATCGCCCAATGATCTTCAAGGACATTAGATTGAACAGAATTAATTTATTTTTAAGAAACATGTGGGTAATTTTTTCTTTTCTTTGTTGTAAGACCGTTTAAATTTTACTTTTGTTTTCAACTACTGTTTCAATGGTTTCGTGACACAATTTATTCTTATGTTGAGGTTCAGAGTTCTATTTCCGAAGTATTATTGTCTAATATCACGGTAGCCTAGTGGTATGGGTAATGTACTGCTGAGACGAGGTCTCGGGTTCGATCCCAGGTTTACCATGGCACACACCAATGACTTATCGATGCTTTTCGAAGTTATGTGTGTATTTATCACAGGTTTATAAGTGCCCGGTTAATGGCAATAGGCTCGCCACCTATTACATTGGGACCTAAACATAAACTGGCGAAATGTGGGTGCTAGCACCTCTGCCTACCCCTTCGGGGAATACAGGCGTGAGTTTATGTTATGTTATGTTATGTATCACTAATGCTAATGAAAATATATTTGTTTAAATAAGAAAGGTTATACGTGGTATGCAATTAAGGCAGCTAACTTCTATAACCCATATTGCAAGCTGTAGGTGAAATGATTCAGATGTGGCTCATTATCTCAGTTAGAAGAGCATTCCCCCTGTAAGGGAAAGATCGTGGGTTCAAGCCCGACCTGAGTAATTCATTTTTCCTGAAGTAATCGAATTGTGTAGGTAGGTACTTATTTACAAAAATGTATAGGTACACCCAACTCTGAAACATACAAAATTGCTATGGGAGAGAAGATTTTTCCCACCAGCTTGCCTTTATTACATTTTCACCCTTTACCATTGGTTTACAGTGTATTTGTTAGTTTTCGTCGCAACAAAAGTAAATAATATACTCATATATAAAACTTTAAAAAGTACCATAGAACTGATACATTATAGATACGTTGCTCCCTAATCATTTATTACTTAAAGAGAAAAAAAAATCATTTTAATTTGGAACCTCTATACTACTGGTGTTTACCGGTGTAAGAAGATTTATCAAAAAAGAACTTACGCGTACCTAGTAAAGCAAATATTTTTAGAACTTTTATCGTAACAATGTTCGTGTATATTGCTCACATCAAAGCTGTTTTATAACTATGACAGATAGGGACAAAGTTAAGAATTTTAATTGATCAGTCGCTCTTTGTGAAATGTAAACAAGGGGAGTTTTTAATTTGATCCCTTTTAAGTTTTGAAATTGGAATTGTAGCCATGTGTGTGCGTATATGGACACATGAGTGAGTGTGTGTGAGCGTGTAGAGTTTGTGTGTGTGAGGGTGTGTGTGTGCATGGGTATGTGAACTTTTGTTTTTCATTAACGGAAGGTGGACCGTCTGTTTTGCAATTTGAGAGATGTTGGGGCAAGTAATGTAATTTGTTAAATGATTTGTTATTTTGAATAAAGTACTGATCATTTTTTCTTGTTTGTTTGCAGGTAAGTTGCTTGGTTAGTAGAGTATAATACTATTAGAAAGAAACTATCATGGGTTCAAGTCCCGGATGTAGATTTTTGTGATTTTACTTTGTAAGTACATATTAAAAGTTTGAATTTTGTTTATTTTATTTGATAGCTTTCTACAGTAGGTACAGTTAGCACCAGATTGATCTTGACTAACAAAGTACTCAAAATGATCTTAATGTCTTGATTTTCCCTTTTTCTGTTGACTAATTGAGACTAAGACTTTTGAAACGTTTGAGACTTTTCGAGACTTTTGAGACTTTTGAGACATTTGAGACTTTTGAAACTTTGAGACTTTCGAAACTTTTGAGACTTTTAAGACTTTGTAGATACAAGATCGTTCTGACGCTGACTGTACAATATAATTTAGCTATGTTTATGGCATCTACAGCATTAGCAAACGTTGACGTCATAAGCTACGTTTAAACATTGTTACAAGTTATTTAAACAAATGTTAATCATCTAGATTTACAGATTACTGGCAAAAAGAAAAAAAAGTATGGGAATAATGTTCAGGTGAAAGGAATACCTAATGTATGTTATTAAAAAAATGTTTTTTTTTTGCCAAATTAATTAAATACTTCCAGATGATATTGCTATCAAAACTACCCAAATTCTATTTATACGAAACGACAATAAATCATCCTGTATAATTATATTTACACTCACCTCTGTTCCAATGACACCACACCTCAACCAGAAACACTATCCTATAATTCGTCAGTCTTCGATCAACGCGTACACTCAGAGCACTTTCCATCTTACAGTACACGTAATTAAACATACCGAAATACCTTTACATTACTTTAAGGAACTGAATTAGCTCGGTCAATGACCTTACACGTGTAAACCATTTTCGGCTCTTGTCGTATGTGACGGTACTTGTGGCTTAATAATAGGAAGCCATCTCTGTTATTTTATAATTTTTTATGGTTATACAGGCCGGTGTTATAGTGTCATGGGTAATCCAAGAGATGGAACGGTAGACGGACTTAGATTTTTATGTCGATGTGTAGAAATCTTTTTTGTGTAATTTTTATTTTTTTGATTTCGAAACAATATGAATATGAGTTCGGTAAACGATCATTAGGTAAAACTGCGTTTTTTTTATCGTGCGATAAATCCTCACGGAGCTGGTGGAGGTGGTTATGTCGGACTCGAACCGACTAAAACGCACGCCGTCTTGGGTCCTTGGTTGCCGGAGGTGAGATTGCCAAAAGTATATCTCTCCCACCCCGGGAGACCACACAGACAGATCTTTCGAGATGGCCCCCTTCGGGTTGTGGGGACCACAGTGTCCCCATCTAGCCCCGGTTACGGGGAGGCGCACTTTGCACAGCCACTGAGGTCGGCTTCTGCTAGGGCGACAGGTGGCTCCACCGGTCACCCCCAGGCCAGCGCTCATGGAAAAAGGTTAAGCTGCGTAGGTACGGTTGCCCTATAAATGGGTGACTACTAAGTGACATTTCATACATGAGGACCCTAGAAGGCCATGTGAACGATACTAACGCAAGAATGATGATGAGATCGCAAGCCAATCAGCAGGTGTATCACATCTTTAGTTAACAATTTATTAAAAAAAAAACTATATTTACCCAATTAATTCAATTAACTCCATCTCACAAACCAATCACGTTAACAACCAAAATATAAACAAATATTAATCGTTAATCGTCCAAAAGATGGCGTGTTACTAAAATATTACGTAAAACCATCGTTATAGTTATTTTAACGATCCACAATTGAACTCTGGGTGGTCTTGTCGTTAACACAAGTAATAGGTCAAGACCAAATATGGATAGTGTAAATATAATTTTATGGTTCTTTGACCATATGACTTCATAGGAGATAAAGTTTGGGACATATGGGCGGACCTCCTGGTTGACGAGATTGCGCCATGCTTTGATTCTTATTAATACTTACTGCAAATGCCGGTGTGTTGACATCGATATTTTTAATACCAATGTGTCTAAATTAAAAAGAATCTCCTGCAATCACTTCTTTGGAGATGCTTTGGCCTAATACTTGCACTTAGACTTTCTCTTTTATTAATATTTCTCTACTTGGTCTTGTTAAAAAAAAAGAAAACAAAAAAAAAATTGTGTCTTATGTATTATCAATGTAGGTATGTATCCTATGTATCTTTTGCTATATTATGTACTTATTTCTTGTTGCTGTTTACTATTATTTAATTTATACTCATTGTCTTGTTTATATGTGAAAACTTCTAAGTGGCCTTCTCTTACTATTAACTTATCTATATATGCACCTGTATTAGCTGTAAGTTTTCCGAAAAGAAATAAATAAATAAAAATAAAAAATAAATGTTTGTCACTAAACTACGTCAAAACGGCTGAATGTATCTAGATGGTTTGGCACAGAGATTGATTATCATCTGAAATAGAATATGATAGGGTTTTTTTTAATTGGGTATAGCTTCCTGTGGGTTGAGGGAAAGGTATTAGTAATTCACGCCGGTGGATGTTTTTTTAGTTTTTGCACAAAACAAAAGGTAACCTGATATCTAATGCTAATCCTCAAGCCGTTCTATAAAACGTCTGTGGCTATACGCTCCCCCTGTGTAGCACTGTGGGAGCAAAGCCGTGTCAAAGTTAACATAAATAATTCCTACAAGTTACCAAGAAATTCTCTCTAACAAGTCTCACAAAGAATGTCATGTTACACGTTCTAAGTTTACGGAACGATAAACTAATCGTTGTAAACAAACTGTACACAAGCGAACACGTGTAAAATAACAAAAAGCTAAATTTGTCACTTGTGTAATGTCCCGTTCCACGCAGTGACTGTGTCAACAAACAACGACGTTTCAGTTCGAGATATTTCAGTCCGTCCGTCTGTCTAACGTCCGCGTACATTACGGCCTCAGAGACATCTGACGACAGATCATTAATCTTTTAATAAATACCAACCAGACATTACAGAATTTCAATCGAAATAATAAATTTAAACCTACACATTTGAAGTTAGCAACTGTTTTCATTATCCGTGACTTTTAGTGGACACACAAATTTTTTAACGTTTATTTTATAATGTTTTTGAATCGTTTCGTTAAACTAACATGTGTTACTGCGTATAAACTTGTTATGACATTATATATGAGACTGGTAGTATCATTTTTAATAAAAACAGAAATGTGAATGTGCGTTCGTCAGTAGCTTGTGTAAACGTCAAACAAAAAGTTATGCTTTGACAAAAAGTTAATTAGGCAATAAAATGTATACGAGCTTCATGTCACAGTGAAACTAAACAATATAAAATATCCCGGCGTTTGAGTCATAACTTTGTGCATTATTCTTTTTTTAATTCGCTTTGACGTACAGGGTTTTTAAAATATATGTTTTTTCTCTGAGACAATCGCCAATATTAACATAGGTGTAAAAAAATACTTAATTTATGTAATTGTGAAAAATAAATAAATATGAAATATCAACGAGTTTTTCGCAAAGAAAAGCAGATTTCAACTAACCCAAGACCAAGAGTCACACTAGTGACATTTTGTTTACCTTTTTTTTCCTGATTGTACTTGTCCTTATTTTGACAAGTTCACAAGTTTCGTCCTACGTTTTATGGTGTGGTATATTCGTTTGAAACGCATAATAAATACGACTAAAAAGAAAAACAATGTCGTGATTTGAGACAACGAGAACAACACTACGGCATCTCTAATAATAAAAAATACTCGCCTAAAAATTGTAGACTTAAAATGTCTTCTTTGAACCTCTAGCTACTATTATTCCTCCTCTAAAACAAACAACAGGCATGGAACCTCCTACATTTAAATGAAACCAGTGACAAATGAACAGATCTGAAATATTTAGTCCATAACATGGGTACTTAAATTAACTGGCAATTAGCCAAACCAGTAAAGTAATGAAATTAAGGAAAGTTATAGGAATCCATTAACCTATTTGAAAGCATACCTTTAACAGAAATATGGTGACAGTTTAAGTAGAGAGCATGGTAACTAAAGAAACTAAAAGTGCACTTAAGCTAAGTACATCTATTAACTAAGCCTCAATATCTATATGATGGAGTGACCTAGATATATGAATTGCTGGAGTACATACAACAGGTACTTAATTTTGTCTTAAGTGGATGCACTAACTAAGCAAGAGCACAAGTGAAGACTAAAGAAGCTCGCAATAGTGGACTTACCAAGGCAGACATAGTTAGTCCAATTTAATGGAAGATAATTCTTAATGAATAAATTAATCTGCAAAGCCCTACACCACATCTGCTCATAGTTCGTCAACTGATTGCAGATCAAAATACATTTATAACATAACATAACATAAACTCACGCCTGTATTCCACGAAGGGGTAGGCAGAGGTGCTAGCACCCACATACAGTTATTTTATCTCTAATCTACTTAATTTTGTCGACTGTATTTTTCCGAAGAAGTTGACTCTCATATAATGTAGATACTTTTCATCTCTACGATACTATTACCTATTTAGTTCTGAAGTTTCAAAATTTTAGATGCCTATGTATTAGACAAGAAATTGTATTGACAAAACTTAATTCTTCAAGAAGTTAATACATCTTTTCATGAATTTAGCACATCGTTAACGCGATAATTTGTTTCAGGCAATAAAAATTCAAAAGCTTTTCGATTTTCAAACTAGAAAGACGTGTTTGTTTCTGTAAAGCGTGCCGGGGATATAATTAGAGGTACAAGTGTTAAGCATCCTTCCTCGATACGCTTCGGCGGTTGTTTGTATGAACATTGGCGTCCCGACGACGTCGCCGGCGCCGCCTGTCCGATTTACATCACACACCTTCCACAGAGTTCCATTTAAATTCCGAAACCAGACAACTTTAGATTTAGAGCTATAGAAAATAAGACTGAATTTGCGGTTAAAACTTTTGTCCTATATGACCTTGCTTTATAACTACTAGCTAAAGACACGTTCAGGAAATTAGACTTTGTATATGTTACGTCAGAAAGCAAACTCCTTTGTTCGTTGCGTCGTACCGTCACAGATGGATGACGACAAATGGTTCGGAGATGCCTCTGTCGTGTCGCCTACGCTACACGCTTCATATGTTGTTTATAGTAGACGTTGACACGAGCGAATTCGCCAGCGGAAGAAACCGCATTTAGGACGGACGAGGCATAAATCCCGGGTGAGTGACAAGTTAAACTTTATAGCACAATAAATTAGTAGATATATACCCGGACAAAAATAGGACGGACGCTATTGGCGTTGATAACTGGCTGTAAAGAGTGAGCTGTCGCACGCGGTACTGTTTTACGATTATCTTCTTGAACTATTGTTGGAAAACAATAGTTTCCTTAAGACTCACTCTTCAATTATTGAACTGTGGGTGGTTTTGTGAGAGGACGCAAGAGAACAATTCTTCTTAAGTGCGTCTTTAGTCCTGAAGGTTGGTAACTAACTTCCTATATTGGCTTCTAACTGGAACGGTTACTAAACTTTCCAGGTTCTAATTGTTTTCCTTCTAGGAGATCCTTCCCACCCTTGATACGTTCAAGGAGCGCCTAAGCGAAAACCAAAGGAGGAGAAAGAGTAAGCGGCCTCTGAGGTAAAAGCTTCAGATCCATTCAGGAAGAATGTTAGGCTGATGAAGAGTGCCATGCTATACAACCTTTTCACTTTAAAAGCTGATTCTTGATTCACTGTCGAGTCTATCGAGTCACTGTTTGACGTACTTAAGTATCGTGTTTATATACGTAATTAGTATCAGTCTAGTCTTGACGGAAACAGGCATTGATAGCTTAGTGATTAAGGAGTCGACCATATGATTGAAAGGATTCGAGTTAAAATTTTGATACATTATCGACCACACCCAAAATCGTAATAATAAAATATTATTCTCGTTGATAAAGTAAGTACCGTTAAAATAAATTCCTCGATATGTCTACGTTATTCTTCAACTGCGCGCGTATCTGTGATGAGCGCGTTGTGACATTACTACTACTACTACTTACCATTGGAGACGCCGTTTGAGCGGGCGGGTCATCAGCCCTTCTATGTGGGGCCATTTTACCCAATTCCCCTATAACAACTACCATACATGTTAGTATGGCAACCGGGACTGACACCAGATTAATGCATAGTGTGACATTAGGTATATTGAATATTGTTTACAACGATTTATTTCAAATTGAATATTATATACTCCGGAGCTTGAATATAGTCTACCTCTAGAATTAAACACCATGTAAAAACCCCTAAAAACTAAAACAATCGTTTATAGAGTAATAATTCTCGAATATAAACACAATAAAAGCAACACCGAAGATCTGAAAACGAAGTGTCTCCTGGAAGAATGATTTTTAAAACGGTATAAATGTTTCTTGGAAAGCTATTGGGGACAGTATTGTTTACGTTGAGAACAGACGTATGTCATTCGGATGAGATGACGAACTTCCTCGGAATGATAGCCTTAGAAATAGATGTGGTTGTAATAAAATTTCGTATTTAGGACAGGTGGTTGCGTTGTTTTAAGGTTCAATGCAAAGATGATGCAGTAATTGAAGAGTGGAGATGTCAATGGTGATTATTGAAATGAAAATGGATTTTGAATTTTTAGTAGTTTCATCCAGGCGAACATTATTTGATGAACTGTAGGTATATTTAACATATACCTACAGTTTATCAAATAATTGGGCGATGAAGAAGAAAGTAAAGAACACGACAGTTCACTTACCAATTTTTTTGTAGGAAGAAGCATGAATTGTCTGTTTGAGTTGAACTCTAGAATTAGATCCGGTAGATGGTGTTTCTTTAATCAGGTATTGTGATTGTTTTAGGCTGGTAGTATAATATTTTTTAAATCGGGAATTGTATTGTACTGAAAGTAACTGATACAAAACTAAACGAGTGGAAGGTATTTTTGAAAATAATGCATTTTATCCAAATAGATAATATTCTAATATTTATCTGGCTTTCGCATATTTCTGATTCCACATCTATTTGATACTTTTAAAACGAAATGGCATTTCACAGGAATCATAAAATAAACATATATTATCAACGTTTCTACAGTACGATTTTATTGCTTTTTAAGTAGGAAACAAATATTTATATTAAGTTTTTTTGCTTTTATAGTCCGAAATATAAGTTTTAAAAAGAAATTGATTTGTTATTTGATATTCATGTATATCTACGGCCTGTAAATGTTAAATGACATCAAATCACATAAACAAAATTCTATTATACATTGCAACAGATAACTAGGTACCCATACTTGTCAATAATTCTATTTTGATTCTCTTAATCCACCATTTCATATTATTCACTATACGCTATAAACATCTTGGAAAACAATAAGAAAATTAAAACAAAAGTTCAAAAAAGTTCAAATAGGCCACATGAAAGGTTCAATTAGCGCGACACGAGTCCCGGCTATTGACAAAATCCATTAATGTCGGGAACGTATCCCGACAATTAGTAAACAAATGAGCCGAGTGACAGATCGGGAATGCTCACGGCGTTGGCACTGTGACAAGATGGTAAAGGTGCGTGTTGAATGGCTGGATTCACCCAAATGAACGATTTAAATTAATGTTGTCAAACAAGATGAGATTTATTACAAATTTGGATTACTTTATTTTGCCTAAAATATTATTGTCAAATAAATCGTTGTTTTAGAATTAGTAGTTACTTTTTTTTCGTCTGGAAAGCCCTGGAGCCGGAAAGGGAGGATATGTCGGACTCGAACCGACTGAAACCGCACGCCGACTGAGGGTCGTAGTGCTAGGCTGGAGGTGAGGTTGTCTTCGACATATCCCTCGCAGCCCGGTTGACCCAGGATCACCCCTGACGGTCTGGCCCTCCTCAGAATTTGTACTTCAGATAGGCATGAAGGTGGCAATATCGCACATTGGGAAAGGCATATGTCCAGCAGTGTAATGCAATAGGCTAATTGATGATGATATGGAGGCAGTGGTGCTATGTGACTACGTAACATTCTTGCCAAATATTAACCATACAAAATTTTAAAGAGCATGATCAAACTTATTACTTCTAGAGATAGAAAGAAACGTATAAGAAACAAGCTCTAATAGTTGAGCCCGCGCCCAAGTTCTAATAGTTGAATGTCAATCACCGTAATCCAGAGTAATTAACGCCACTTATATGGTTATTATTTAATAAATAGCAAAAGTACAATATGTGAAATATGTGATAAAAGAAAATTTCGTAAATCCCCACAGCTAATGTAAAAGAGGTCCTATAATCAAACTCCAGTACCGAACATAAAAGAATGATAAATTTATTAATGGATCCATTATTGTCGATGATCATACTAACGGAATTGACTTTGAGATTGGAATTTTAAGAAAATTGGCAGAACGACAAATTATAGTGGCGCCAGAACTTTTAGAGGCGGAAATGAATCAATCAAATATTGCATTGAAAAAAGATTTTAACACTCTTTGCACAGTTACAGTAACCGAAGGTTAAAATAACAAAAATAATTCTGGAAAAGTTTTACATCAAACCACTTGAACGAAATCAGTTAAAAAAAGCATTTATCTATTTTGAAATTTTATTATTGTAACAAAAAATGTTATAGAAAATATGATATAAGAGCTATAACTAAACAATCTTTGATCAAATATTAGATAACTATCGTGTGTAAGTACTAAATTAATAAATCTGGTGATATCGGAATGTAAATTGACTTTAAATTTTAGCTGAAGAATTTCAGTTGACCACCTTAGCACTACGTCAAGTGATAATATCTGGATGTGTAATTTAGTTATTCATAACGTATCTTTTTTCGTACTCATAGCCTAGGTGACCCATAAGAGTTATGAAGTGAATAATCATTTCGACCAAAAGCATGCTGATATAAATGAAATCCACAGCATTCTATAGTTACAGAATAGACAGTATGCCATAGTGTCTGATAAAATGAAAAATCACATTCTCTCAACCGATAATCAGTCTTTCAGTTTAAAATAGTTTAGAAATTAGTAGTTAACACTTAATAATCCTTACGCATTAAAAGAAATCCTGCTACACCCCTTAACACGCTGTGTGGTGACAGGCGAACACGTGTCCCGTTATAAAAACACGCGATAAAACGCTCGGCTATTTCTGATTAATGACAAACAGACAGACAAGACTATACCGAATTAAAAGTTGATTTATTTTCACGTTTTGAATTTGATGGCTCAGGGATTGTTTTAGTCTGCAGTCTTAAATATGTGGAAACTGAAGGATGGTGACGGTTGTTTGGACGGGAATTCACCTGGGAAGATAATGTGTGATTATTATTGGAAGAATTTGTTATTGATAGAAATGGTATTGGGAAAATTGGGTTGGTTTGCGAAGTACAAGTTCTTGTGTTTTCGATTTTTTTTTTGTTTTGAATGAAATTTTTATAGCATTTATCATGCCAACTTTTTAATTTCGAAATACATCGGGAAAAAGAAGTACTCAAGTGGGACTTGAACCCACGACCTTTCCCTTACAGGTGGAATGCTCTTCCAACTGAGCTATTGACTCACACCTGAATCACTTCAAATTTCCCTTCTCTTTATATCCGTCTTTATGGGCGACGGTGGAGCCATCTACCAACTTTCTTACGAAATGTTGGAACGAATATAATAGTTTTTTTAAGAGCATTGTTTACTTCATAGGGTGTATGAGACCACACCAAGACTTTCGGAGTCAAGGTAATATCACTTGCAAGCCGTTTAACCGCTTAAAAATTGATGGATGACTCACCTATGCAGGCATTCCTCAAGGGTTAGGTTCTAAAATTAAACCAAACTAAAGTCATTGATAAAACAGGAGGTAAAAGATTCTTTGGAAGTCGTCTCAAAAGTCAAAACTTTTCAACATTGCTCATTTATAAACATACCTACCGATTTTACAAACTAATAATTTAAAACATATATCTTACTACGGCTAAAAATAAAGCCATTTGAAATGGTTTTCAACATAGTCAAGTATTTTTAATAAATTCATCAAATTGTTTATAGTTTTTACTATGAAACTGGATACTAAGCTTTATATCACGACAGTACCTCCACAGAATACACAAGATAGATGTAATTTATACCGTATGCTGACGGAGATAAGGTTGAAATTCAATTACTTTGGTATCAAGGGAAGTGTCCCAATATTTATCACTTTCCCGTTCATCTGTCTCATGATCTGAGTCAATTAGTCTCTTTTACGTGTTCACACTAATTTTACTAATAAATGTCGACAAAACGAGCCGTAAATTATAGTATTTAGTTTAGTTATATGTTTATTTACATAAGTGTAGTGATTTATGAACATTTAGCATTTAAGAGTAGGGTAAGGTGGGGCACAATGTTACACGGGGTTCAATGTTACAATGCACATATCTCCGTCCCTGTCTTTTAGTTTTATGATGTTGGTATATATGTTTGTCAAGCTCACAAGCAGCCATCTTTAAACAGTTGATGTCGCCACAGTTTGTACCGTGCTTGAAAAATAATAAACAAAAAAGGATTGTATCTGATTAAACGACGAAAAAATAGTTCCAAATATTTTAATTTCTTTCCGGACGTATTGCATTAAGGTAAGTGACGGTATTTTTCCTTTACTTAATGATTATTTAGCTACATATTAACGTTAAATAGTTAGTTGTAAACAGAACCTAAAATACTCATTCGATTTTTTGAAATTGGTTTGCCTCTCCGGGGCACTGTGTTACGGGGCACTGTGTGACACTGTAACAGTCATCCCCAATTTACATATTTTTGTATTATTGGAAGGTATTAAAAGATAATGGTGCGAAATCGTAAAAGGAAGACGGATTATGGTCTTCATAGTGAAAAAGATATGGCAGAAGCTATTTTGATGGTTGAAAGTGGTGTTAGTCTTCGAAAAGCTGCAACGTCAACTTCAAACGTCAAACAGATGTCTACTCTTTCCCAAAAAATATTTTAAAGAAGTTTAATATTTATTAGAAGTTAAAAACTTTTTCTCTCTTTCTTAGTTTTATATTATTTTATGTAGTAACATTGTGCCCCTTACCTTGTAACAGACTACCCCAGATATGGGGCTCAGTGTTACAATCGACTGATTTAATTAAAATGCAATTTAAATTAGGTAGTTGCTAATAATGTTAATATTTGAGCTATGTTAATTGAAGAGAGATTGTTAAAGTTTATTTCTATGCCAAAAAGTAGCTGATTAAAACAATATTTTTGTCATTACATTCTAGTATATTTTTTTTGTAACATTGTACCCCACCTTACCCTACATTTTATTGTGATGTGATTTGAGTGTGGAGAAAAATTTGTAGGTTTTTTTTTGAGTTTTGGAATAATTTTATAATAAAAAGAATAAAGAAGTGTTGGATATTGTTGATGAATTTATATGAAACGATATTGAACATAATACTTGAACTGAGTATACATATAATGTAAACTATCGATGTCTGTACATGGAAAGGAAATAAGATAAACTGTTATAGGGGGACTTTATTAACGTAATTTAGAAATAATTTTGACTAAATGATATTTGTCATACCTACACTAAATGACTACGAGATCTCGTTTGATTTTTAAACTTATTTTTATCGTACCTATGAGATGTAGTGTTAGTCGAAGACAATATTTTTCTAGATATAATTTTTTGTCCTCAGATATTTCTTTTTTTTTATTAAGGACACGTCAATTTGACTTCATCTCGCCTGATGTTAAGCTAAAGGCAAAGTCTCGGAAAGAGGGTCACCATCGTAAACATGTACCATATTAACAGTGGTGGCACTCAGCTTGACGGCCTAACCAGATGCCTTTTCACGCCCCGCTTATAGGACCCGGAACTGTAGGACGAAGGAAACACGTGAGCTGGCAGGGAGTTTCTGTTTAATATCTGACCTCTAAGCCCTGAGAAGAAAACCAGCACTTACAGTCGGTTCTTTAATCAGTAGGAGTACCGGCTAGCAATTGATTTGGACCCCAAAGATTTTAGTGAAAATCACTCTCCACAAAATACCTATAGGTATTATTATTTATATCATACCTATTGCTTTCGTTGAATCAAATAGTTTTGAGCATAGCGAGACTTTTCTGTAGCTTTTTTTGGAGTCGAGTATAGTGCTAGAGCATAGCGAAACTAACCGCCTTAATTGCCTATATTCACCTAAGCTCTATGTTAAAAATAACCAAGTACAAAATAACAGTTATAAACGAGTGCCGAATAACCAAACCGCCTTTAAATACCTAGTATATAATTAGAACAGTACCGTCTAATTACAATAAAGAGTAAACAACAAACTAACAAATAGTATTCGTGTCGTAACGATACTCACTTTCTTCTGTGCGCATGACGCGTGAACGCGAACGCGCATATTCGCTTTGAATGCATTAATTGTTCCTACTAACTTATTGCGCAAAACTTCCGTTTATGTCGTGCGATAAAACTCTAATACAAAACTTCAACCGACAATAATCTACTCAAAAATTTCTATACACACAACATACATTACTGCTTTTGTTAGCTTAGAATTTTATAGTTGTAAATATAAACAGCAATGAATGTTAATCATAGAGTTGGGTTGCATAGTGTGGCAAATAGTAACGTTTGTCAATAGTCGTGATATATAACAAGTGGAGTAATTAGTGGATTATAAATGTAGGTAGGTGTGTTAGTGTGAAATGACAGCAAGCCAATGAAATGCACTGGTTGTGTTGTGTGACAGATTGGAGTGCGATCGAAACGCAATTGAACGTTGATTTTTGTTGCGTAATATGTTTGGTAACATTTTTTATGTACACACGCATGGATGTACGTATAATGAAACTTGCAATCCGTTAAATGTATGATGAGTATAGACCTCTTGTCTGAATTAGAACGGTTCTAATATAATCTCAACTGCAGGCTGATTAATACATTTACCGATTAAGGAAAAGACGATAGTCGCTAGCCAAAATGAGGAATCATGGAAGGAATCAGGGAAGAAGGAATGGATCTTGAGTTAGATGCAACCGAGAGTGCTCGTTGATAAGTTTGGTAGGTACCTAAACAGAACGCTACCATTTTCAAAGTCAATTAACCAGTTTCCTTAAAACTTGCAGATCATTTAAAGACATAGTTACAAAGTGTTAAAAATCCTTTCACTTTAAGGGTTTTTTTAGTTATTATACCGGGTGTAAGGGGAACGCTCCCGAAGCCGAAAACCCCTAGTAGTACTCCAGGTATATAATACATTGGCATAAAAATAAATTCGATTTGGAGAAAAAAATACAATAAAAAAAAACGAAAAAAAAAGGTCCACATCGTTTTTATTTTTATGCCAATGTGTTATGTACCTGGAGTACTACTAGGGGTTTTCGGCGTTGGGAGTGTTCCCCTCACACCCGGTATAGCTAGAGCTGAATTAGATCAGGGCAAAATTAAACTTTTAAAATAGATAATGAAATCTCTTTTATAGAACCTTATGTTTTGTGTGGCACTAAACTATTTTTAACGTTATAGCTGTATATACCTTGAAGCTATCAACTTAGATACACGGGTCCTCTTTCCGGCATTTCCTCAACTTTCTACAGTCTTGGACATCGCTGCTTATAGTAAAACTATTGACACGTATGTCATCTTTTACAAATCTTAGGTCTTCCTCTCCTTCTTATATGCTACTCATTTGTACTTATGTAGGTTCTTTTACGTCGATTTCTTGAAAAAAGATTCGATATATATTATGTCCATACCTACGTATATCATGATTTACACACAGCATTTTCCTATCGACTCACTCTGGTAAATAAATCCTAAGTACTTACCAAAAAAATGTTATTTAAGAAGTAATATAGAATCTTTGGCGATTGTCAGTCATCCATCGCAAACACTTTTAGAGATCAAAGAAGTATAGTAACTAGTAATAAATAAACAAATGTATAAAGACGTAAGCCGACATTTAATTCAGATGGTTTAAAATTAAACACGTTAAGATTCGGAACATAAGGCCGGATAAAACACACTGTCGGGTTAAAAGACTCTGTATCCAGAATTGATGAAAAGATGAAAGGAAAAATAACATGTTAGGTATATGATAGGATAATAGCTGTTAAGTACATTTAATATTGTTCGCTTGTCTCTAAGTATCCAGTAAAAGATAGGCGTGAAATCTGAAAGAAGATTAGATTGGATTTTTTTCGTACATAGGAAAACTACGACGAGGTCACTGTTGTGTATTAATCGTACCTTTAAACTTCAACCATTCATTATAGATGATTTCTATTTCTCAAACTTGAACTAAAAAGTGCATGCCGTATGACATATGTGTTTTCCTGTTAGAGTGTTAATTTACCCTTTTTTTTTTCGAGCGGATATCCCCTCGGATACCTCCCCCGCCGGAGCCGGAAGGGGTGGTTATGTCGGACTCGAACAGACTTAAACCGCATGGCGACTGTGGGTCGTGGTGCTAGGCCGGAGGTGAAGTGACATATCCCTCGCACCCTGGCTGCCGAGGGCCATCCCTTACGGTCTGGCCCTCCTTGGTGAACTTACCCTTACCATGAGATCAAGTAAGTCACAGCGACAGCCTCTGTGGCGTGGCGGTAGTGAACGCGACTACCACGCAGGAGGCGCGAGTTCAATCCCAGCTCAATGCAAATATTTTTATGTATGAATATGGCTATTTGCATTGGTCTGGATGTTTCTATGTATAATGATGTATATATTCACCAAAAAAAAGTATCTAATTACTTATGTTTATCCGCACATAGATTCCATATCACAAGCTAGTTAAGTTTACCATGTGGGTCTAGACAGCGTTTGTAGAATGTTATGGAATATTTATATTTTAAAACTATGATTGGCCTAACGCTAACACTCGACGCACTAACATAGCATCGGTTGAGTGTGAACGGTCAAGTGTTTTCTATACATTTGTCTGTTCTGGCGTTACGCAACCGATAATACGCGACGCATGTTCCGTCAGATATTAACCTTCCTTAAAAGCACTTTCTGCTACGTTATCTAGGTATGTACGTATGGAAAACTCAACACAATACATGATAACTATAACGAAATCCTACTCCTTCTATCCTACTACTACTTATCTATAAGTGTGGAAAAGTTTGGGAAGTTATTTGGATGTTTGTTACTCAAACATTCTCTAACAGCTGAGCAGATCTGGCTGAAATTTGTTGCAGGGATAGATTATAACTGGACTAACAGGCTTTTTATTTCAGGAATAATAGGTTGCAATGGGTTGCGGGAACGGTATCAAAATTTAATGTGGCCAAAGCCGTGGGCAACAATTAATCTCTAATAGCTTGTTTTTAAATAATGAATCACGACAAAAGCACTGAGTAGATACAACACACTCTAATAGAAACATACAGAAATAGCATCAAGCACCAATCGATAAAGTCAACCATGAATTCCAATCTGTTGAAACCAATGTAAACTCAAAATAACAAAATCCAATCTTCCATGTACATTGACTCCGGTAATCCAAACAAAAGCAAATGACAAACGGTACACCAGAAAAAATAGCCAATGAGTCACATAGCCATACCAAATCGGATACACTTGGAGTTCTTCTATTCTTCACGGATGTAATGACCTTTTTAAATGTGTTGTGTAGCCAGGCCACCCGGGCGTGAGAGTGTATGTTTGTTTACATGAATTTTTACAGCGACCGCGACAGAAACCAGAACGTACTAGCTAATTATAGATGGGTTTAACCTTACCACGTGGGGTCGATGTGCCGAGCATATAATAGAAGTTGAGGAGTCTTAGTAACGACCGCTTGGAACAGTACGGGAAGTTGAGCGGTGAATATTGATTGGTAGCGAGAGAAAAAAAGTTTGTGTAGGTTTTTTTATATCACTGTGACAGACAAGTACAGGGCCCACCTCATGGAAAGTGGTTATGGATGTGTGCAACACCAGGGGAGTCACACCGACTCTGTAAGAACAGAGAGTTTCTGTGCCGTCAGTGCAGAAGATAGAGCAAGACAAGCCTTTGGTCTTCCCACTGATAGCACAAAAACTCTCCAGTGAGCTCTGGGCTACTCTACTCACACCGCCGGGAATACAACACGAAGTTATTATTATGGTAGCGGTATTCTGTAGGGTGCAGGTACTTCCCCAGTCGGACTGCTCAATAGGGAAGGGAATACCACCGTGTCCTACGTCCCAGAAATATCCCGGATGGTAGGTATATCTCGAACCAAACAATAAAGTTCGTACGAATACAGATTCAGGCAAATCGGCTTTGACTCGCTCTCTTTTCTCAAACGCCATTTTGGTCTAAACACGCATTTGTTCGAATTTCAGGGCCGACAAGTTTGGTTCTAGGTATAGCGGGATTATGTGCCCATACGACCTCAATATTTGAACCCTATTGCAACACCCGTACGTTGACGAACTTATTTTAAAACCAATTTATAGATTAAATCCAAACTTACGGTATCGGTATCCGTATAATCTGCCTACTGGACTAATTAAGTACGTAGTTAATTCATTTAAGTTAGGAATATTTTTCTCTGAGTTGGTATTTTTTTAAACTAGGTATGTGGAAGAGAAAAAAATACTTAGTCCATTATATAAACATGCGATTTGTCATAGTACCTACTTGTGTATAAGTGTACGTAAACTATGAACTCGTATGTATAGATATTTAACCACTCATATATGATACTTAATGATAATAATATTTATTTATAGCTTTTACTGTTAAAGTACCTACACTTAAGATTGTAAGTATTTCACATTGTACAGAAGTACAGTCAACGACACTAGTAGCTTAAAAAAATATTTTTTCATTGATCATGCATTCATTTTTTGACAGGTACCTTATTGGTTTCCAGTATTTCCAAGTCGTGTCCAATGAAGCATCGGTAGCTGAACAGCTGAAAGTCCCGGGTTCGAAATATTATTTTCTTGGCCGTAGGTTATGAACATTACTGTTTACATATCTAAACACATTGCGTGCTCTGACCAAAGCAAAAATATGGCTTTTAAGTCTAGTAATTCTTACTGGTATTCTAGTGCAAATTAAAAATCTGTAGTAAGAAAAACTGTAGTTACGCCTGAGTTCAAACACACCATCATTACGGCAGTCCAGTACGTAAAGAAATCATTTACGTTCTATTGCCGTAAGCCCCTGTATATAATTTACCAGAAAAAGAAAGATGGATGATTGTTTTGTAATGAAATATGCTAGAAAAGGGCAATACTGTTGACTGGCAATAGTTTATTGAAAAGCAGTCAGACGTGGAAAATGGTTAAGTTGAAAATAATGCAGAGAATGTTGGAACTTCTTACGTGTTAGTGATTATATCAACGAGCCCACCTAACTGTTAGCTCCAGTAAAGACATAATGGGTTTCTACACGTAAATTAAATTAGGGGTTATTCGATTGAAATATATTTTAGACCAATAATAAAAGACTGTGTTAGTAAAAGGAAATTTTAAGATATTTTAAAATTGTAGTATATTCAAAAACTTAATCTACGACTAAAATTAGACTTTAGCAAACTTTTTTTTATTCTTTATTGTACACTTACATGGTTCATACTATTAAATGAAATATTATGTACAAAGGCGAGCTGAGTTCTCTACTAGCCAACCCGGGAGTGCACAGAGGAATTGCAATTCAAAAAGAGGCAATATTGTGTAGGTACTTTATATACTTTTATATAATGTATATACTATACATACATTAACAATTTTTGGGCGGTAGGTGACAAAAAGTTAACACATTTCAAAATAATCTAAATATAAATTTAATTAGATATACTCAAATAAATTACAACTTTTTGGGTGAATCAAGTGGTATTTAGTCTAACTAAACACTACTAACGTTAGCAAAGGTTTATGTAATATAAATCCAAGATACGCCACCTGCCAGCACAACAACAACAGAATATCATAACATGTCACAACTAAGATCAATTGAGCCGGCACAAAGGTCACTGGAGGAGAGCTTCACGAAGAGGATGGAGCAGTTGGAGGCACAGCTTCAAAGTGGTGGTCCGGCCAAGACACTGTGGCGAGAGTGGCTGAAGAGTTCCGGACCTTCAGGGAACTTATGTACGGTATGCTCGGTTTACTGCGTAAACAAATTAGTGATTGCTCTAAGTCCATTGACATCATGGAGACTAGACACCAGCGTAAGGCACTGTTGTTCCTGGGGGTTGCAGAGGCGAAGGATGAAGACTGCAAAAAAGTCATTTTGAATATTCTTCACAAGAATCTGGCTCTGAAAAACTGTTCATCGGCCTCAATTATGTAAAATTGTCATAGCAAGAAGAACTATAGGATGGAGTTCGAAGCAGTAGAGAAGATAAGGTGCGACAGGGTTTAACCCCTTGGGACAATAAACTCAAAACGCTCACGAAGATAAATAAGAGATTGAGGATTATGGAGACTTACTTTGTATAATAACTATGGAATAAATCAGTGCCATCTGTACCGCTTGACACTTTAATGTCTGTTTTAGAACATAGTGGAAAGTTATGAAAGTTTCCTAGCACCTATATGTACTTATGTGTACGTCGCAGAAGTTGAAATACCACCGTCAACATTGGTTCATCTATATTCTGCATCAAATTTTCTTTTCCTCCAAAATAATCATATTTTATATACTAACCTTCCTTTTTAACCTTTTTTTTAATAATAAATAATAATAATAAATATTTCACAACATTCCACACAACACTATCTAGACCCATGCTAAGCATAGCTTAACTAGCTTGTGTTATGGAATCTAGAATGCGGATAAAGATACTTAGATACTTTTTGTTTTTGTAAATACATACATATTATACATAGAAACACCCAGACCAATGCAAATAGCCATATTCATACAAATATTTGCATTGAGCGGGAATCGAACCCGCGCCTCCTGCGTGGCAGTCGCGTTCACTACCGCCACGCCACAGAGGCTTTTAACGGTCCATATATCATTTACTTATTAATTATAAATATAATAATATACTAACTGAATATAGAATATATACAAAAATGAGAAAAAAATACAGGGGTGGAAGAGAGAGCAGGCTTCAGCGAGGTAGAGGCCAGCCCTATGGTCACGGGAAGAGTCAATTAGACGCTTCGCTATCTCATTAAAAAGCGCGCGCGCACTTGGACCCCACGGACCATTTAACAGCAAAAACTGCTTCTAATGCTGGTACCTAAACCATGATGTATTACACACATCACGGATTTGTTCAGAATAATTTTCACATTTTGACCTAGGACAGATAAATTTTGATGAATTCGCAATACGTTAGTGATGTGATTAAATCTATGAATTATGCCTGACCTAGGTCATATGTATCAGGTTTAACGATCGAGTGCGATCGTGCTTTCCTAGGTAAGACACTAAGACAGTCAATTCAAAAGACAATTGGCAAAATTTGAATATTCATTATCTCTATACCTACTACCGGTACCTCTATACTGCGGTAGCCTAGTGGTTTGGGTAATGGACTGCTGAGACGAGGTCTCGGGTTCCATCCCAGGTTTACCATGGCACACACCAATGACTTTTCGATGCTTTTTGAAGTTATGTGTGTATTTATCGCAGGTTTATAAGTGCCCGGTTAATGGCAATAGCCTCGCCACCTATTACATTGGGACCTAAACATAAACTGGCGAAATGTGGGTGCTAGCACCTCTGCCTACCCCTTCGGGGATTACAGGTGTGAGTTTATGTTATGTTATATGTCTATACTACCTGACATTGCAAAATCTGACATCTTGACATTGCAATGTGACATTGCGCTCGTAATAAACTATGACTTTTAGTAGTTTTAATACACTGTTCTATATTTAAATCCGCAACTAAATTGTAAAATCGGTAGCAAACGTCACATCGAACTCGCCCTACTTTCCGACTCGATTACTCCAAACGATTCTGAAAATATCTCCCGAACGTTTTATCGATAATTTCTGCTTCAATACAAATAATGGTCCATTCATATCGACAGTGTCCCGTTCATGCCCATCCGGTGACCACACGCGTGGTTTTACGGACACTTGTCCCGTCTTTATTAGGAATTCGCATAATTCAAATAAGGAACGCCTTTCCCGGTCCAGTTGTCCTGAGATGCGTTTACTTGGAATATTGTCACTGTCTTTTCAGGACAGTGGCTTTAAATCAACTGAATTATGGTTAACACTTTGTTGTGAGAAGTATAGATATTGCTTCAATAGGAATTTAGTTACTTGTGGTGATAGTTTAAGGCTCAGTTTTCACAGAAGCGGAGAGGAGCGGAGTGGAGCGGAACGGAGGAGTGCAAAAGGCATCGAACAATGACATTCATCATTTATATTAAGAGAGATCAGACGGACAAAGGCGACCTATTTGTCCCCTTTTCCGAAAATAAAGAACCAGCACCCCTAAGTACTTGAATGAATTTTATAGCACTAAATATGCTAATTATACAAATCGAATACAAAATAAAAGATAGAAAAAGAGAGAAGTTTCATTTTTCCTATCCATGCCATTCCTAAGTAAATTCAAACAAATCTTTGGTTTGTCAATAGCAACGGTAGCATATTGGTCAAGAATATAACCTTCGAGAGAGGTTCTGAATCCTAATCATTACACTACTGATTTAAACCCACTCCTAACACAAGCAATTTAGCTAAGCTATAAGAATAGAAGTAGAGGAAAAGGAAAAACAGAAATCGGACAAAGAGTACAATCTCAAATGCAATACAAAATAAAGGACAAAATAGTAAAATAAAATAATTGTCTGAAATCAAGTTTTACCCGCCAAAATTAGAACTTTATGAAGCCAAGATGACGCATTTATTGTCATAATAATGTTTTCAACGAACAGTCAAGGTCACGGACAATGGCCACAAACCTATTGCGCGAATATCACGATAGCATCACTAGTCCAAAAACAATAATCACGACGTAAAAACTACCAAAGATTACCGCGAATCTTATAAAAAAAAACTGTCAAGAACGAACTGAAGTAAAGCGCCTGATTGGTAGGTACATGATCAATATCGATGTGTGTCAAATAACGATTAAACGTCGCGTGTCGCGTTAAAAATTAGGCTTCAGCCGCACAGTCCGCATGGATTTCACATTAAAAACTTGAAGGAAAATAGTTAAAAATATAACTATGGTAAACACAAGATCCCACTAAATAGTGAGCATTTTCATCAAGATACTTATATAAAATTCTTTGCGAAACAATTAATTTTTGAATGATTTTTTTATAGCAATTATTGTGCTAACTTTTAAATTCGAAAAAAATCGGAAAAAATGAAATGCTCATAGTGAGACTTGAACTCACGACCTTTCCCTTACAGGGGGAATGCTCTTCCAACTGAGCTATTGAGCCACACCTGAATAATTTCAAATTTTCCTTCTCTTTATATCCGTCTTTAAAGGCGACTGTGGAGCCATCTACCAACATTCTTACGAACTGTTGGAAACAATGAATGATTTTTCAACCATTTTTAAACATTGAATTTTGAGTTTTTCGAACTAGGTAATTTAATTTAATAAGCTGATAAATAGTCATCTACTTATGTATCTTTTAATATTTATCCATCCTTAAATCCATCATCCTCCTAGTTAAGTATATTCAATGAAATATCACTTTAAATTAATATATAATATTAACTACAAAAAGAATAATTGAAAGGTTCCTCACTCACAGTGAACCCCAAAAACAATTCCAAAGTCTCTGGTCACACGTCCACCTGCCGTAATTACCTTAATTGAGTTTTTTTTTTTCAATTAAAACCCGGTCACGGTGGGGATGTCTCTGTTGTTGAAGTTTGTAGCATTTGATATGTATCTTTATAATTGGTTGGGTTTTCTCGGTACCACATGAAGTGGCGGGAATGCACGTGATAAACACTGTGGTTCTGATAGAAATTATTGGTTGAATAATTTTTTGTTGTGTATTTATTGGTGATTTGTTATGTTTTGTGTTGTTGGAATATAATAAGTATAGAGATAATAAGTACAGAAGATCAGCTTTATAATATTACGAGCAAAATTGAACCTTAAACATAATTTAAGAAGCGATTGAAATGAATTGAGTCCCTGTAAGAATGTTTACGTCGAGATGAGATCCGGTTCTCAGCATTCCATGGATTCACCGTGCCGTCGCCGGGTTCACGGCGTGGTACAGAGAGGAACACTGTGACGGCGCCTGGGACTTGCGACCCAAATGTAGGTTTAGGTAGGCCACCTTGTGATGCATCAGCGCTCACCTCCACCGTCAGTCATGTTCCCCCCTCTACCTATCCAAATTTGGTAAGATGCTATCAATGCCGTTCTAGATATTCGTTTGAGTAAAGAGCTTACTGAAGCTCTTTACTCAAACCATTATCCAGGGCTAACGGAGAAATGCCCTATCTTGATGGAGATGAATTATCTGCAACTCGGGAGTAACCTTGGAAAGAATATCTCCAGGAATACTGGCAGCCTTTGACCTACAACTGGAGGCTACATCTGACTTTTGATTTTTTTTTTGACTCTAGGGGCTTCACCATTCTTCATCTGATGAAGACCTCTTCGGGCCTGTGCCTGTTAGGAGGTCGAGTAGGCCCTTACAGTGGACGGAGGTACCTAGATGGAAAGATGCGTGTACTGCAAGAGAGTACCAAATTAACCCTGATAAGTGATTAAATTGGTTTGGAAAAAGTAGACTCCGGAAGCCAAGGTTAAAGCTTCGGAAGGGACCGGGGTTAATACAAAAATGATGATGAAGTGATTTATTTTTTGTCTTCAACTTTGCGAGTTTCTTTGAAATAAGGTACTACTTGCTGACGTAAATGGTACCAAATGAACTCAGAACACTGCTATTAATCCTTTAATCACTTTGATTTGTGTTTTCTTATGTAAATATTAGCGTCGGTATTACGATCTAGAGGTCACGGGTTCGAAATCTGATTATTACACTACCGACGTGATCCCATTCCTAGCACAAGTAATTTAGCTTACAGTCCGTCAAATCTAAGAAGTACCGTTTGACAGTTCTGACAATTGAATGATAGGGATGGGATGAAAAAATCGATTACTATAATATCCGAACTTTAAGAGATCGATTACTATAATATCCGAATTTTAAGAAATCAATTGTTATAATTAAATAAAAGAAATGTTTAGGATATTTTTTTATTCACTACTAGTAGGTACTAGTATCGTCGTCTTCGTCATCATCGTCATTTAAATTAATGACCAGTTGATTGTCCATTACATTATCAAAGTGTACGTCTCTTTCGAAGTCGTCCATTATTATTTTCTTTGTTTTTTGTACTACTTTACTCCAATCTTCCTGTGTAACTTGGGCACATGCTTCCTTTAATAAACCTTCCATTTTCTTGACACTGAAGGGTGGTTTTGTGTTGTGTCTTGCTGCATAACCTGTAAAACAATAATGTAACTATTTGATAGCAGACGAAAACCATTGTTTAAATTATAAATGTTAGAAGTACTCGTGTTATTATTATAATATTATAAAATAGTACCTTTAACTTGGGCCCAAATCAGTTCAATGGCATTATATTGGCAATGGTACGGAGGAAGTCGTATGACTTTGTGCCCGTGCTCTTCGGCCAATTGGTCAATTACATATGTCGGTTTTGGTGGTTTATGCAATTTCACTAACTGTAATAATTCAGCTTTTAATAGTGACATGTCGGCATCCACTCCTTTTCTTTGCAGCCATGCCACCAAATCTGCTTTCTTATTGGCTGACGTAGGTGCTTTATCAATTTGCACAGAGTGGTATGGGGCATTATCCATTATAATTGTGCTGTTAGGAGGGATATTCTGTAATAAATTTAAGAACCACTCTCGGAACCTTACTGCGTCCATTTCTTCATGATACTCTTTAGTGCTTTTGGATTGGAAAGCTAATAAAGAGTTTTCCACGAAGCCTGTAGACGCTGACCCAGCATGGCATATTATGAGGCGTCCACCTTTTCCTATCGGCACCTTCGAGCACGAAGCTTCAGAATCATCAGTCCATGTTTTCGGCACAGAATGGTTGGAATTTAGCCAAGTTTCGTCCAAAAATATTACATTATCCCAGTTTATAATTTGTTTAACTTCGCGCAGGAATGTTAGTCGCTGCATAATTATGTCATGTCGCTCCATAACAATTTTTCGTTTGTCAACTTTTTTGTATCTGAAGCCAATTCCTGTTATTACCGTTCTCAACGACTCTATGCTTCCCTTATACAGCCCGGCATCTTTTAAAGTTGCACATAACTTTGCCAATGTTGGAAATTCGCCTCTTGTAAAATACCCGTATATATGGTTTCTAATAGCATGACTATCGAATTCATCGATGCCTGTCACAGGTTTATTTCTTTTTCGTTTTTTCGGTGTGTGAAGTACGTTACTGTCACTCCCCGAAGGCCCATATTTTTCACTTAATATTTTGCCAACGGTGCGGCTACCAATACCGAGAGCTTCACCGACGCGATCCCGAACTTGTGTAACTGGCAGTAGAAGTCCACCATTTTGAGATTCACGCTCAAAATACTCGTGTAATTTCACCACCAATTCACGAGCCTGGCTGTTCAAAGTACGTCCTCTTTTCGACATTATTAATAAACACTTGCTTAGTTCGGAGTCCAGTATAAATATTGCCAAGGTAAACGGATAAAGAATGATCAGTCCAGAAAAGTAATAGCCAAGTCACAAATTGTAAAACACAAACGAGAAAGCAAGTACGCGCACAGTCAGCTTCCAAGATGGCGAGAGACTGCTGACGCCGAACCGACCGAGCGGACCGCGTGCGCTTGTAGTTGGCAGTGTTGCCAGAAAAAAAAATTGTAGAGACTTGGACACCTGCGATTTTGCCTATTGACCTAAAAATAATTAAATTAATTTATTTTAGGGTATCTGTGTATTCAGTGCATTATGCGGTCGCGCAGTAACGTCGTTAATTTATAACATCAGGCAACAACATTTTTGTGAATGGGTTCTACATACCTTATTTTTATTAGTTTTAGACGTAGAAGAAAAAATTGTAATTGTAAAATCAATGGATGTGCTTGTTAAAAATTTGTTTATTTCTCTGTAATATGCAAACCCATACTATCATACACAAAAATAAATGTAAAAAACACTATCCCTGACTCCATTTACTATTTCGACAGCGTTAGCGCGAGAAACCCCGACTTATTTGGGCGCGAAAATCAAAAATCGACAAATCGCTTTCGACAACTTTTTAAAGAAGCAAATATATTTGATTTATAAATACGTATTTTTGGTGAATGGGTTTTATCTCATATTTTACGATTACATAACTATTTAGTTATGTAATCGTAATATGTGAGATAAATCCCATTCACATGAAAAAATATTTGTTTGGTTGTCAAGTGTAATTTGTAAATAATACATTCGATTTTTCGTATATGTAAACGATTTTTTTGCATACAAGTGTATCCGAAGAGTCGCAACACTACGTGCAGTGACCTAACTACGTAACTTTGTAATGAGGTCAAGAATATAACTATTAGAAATTATTTACTGTGTAAATATGTGTTATTTTGCTTTGTTTGAAAGTTTTCAATTACATTTAGATATTAAGAATTGTACATTTTTAGATACAATAATGAAATCTTTCTAAATTCATGGTTTTATGAAAAAGGTTATCGAAACTGAATAATGTACGTATGAACAAAGTTGTTTCGGTTTGAAAAATATGAAACGTCAAACGGTACCTCTTAGATTTGATGGACTGTAGTTGGAGGGGTTAGAGGGAATATTTGTAATTTCAGTAATAATGGTCTTTATAAAAAAATACTGTGGTATCTTTGTGACACAAATAGAAGCTATGCTCAACAAAAAATAATACCTAAAAAAAAATTTTGTGTGTAAATATGATAAGCACAAAATGTTTTTAACCTTGAACCACAGACTAAAAATAGGGATTATAAGTTAAATTACGTTTATAACAACCGTTCCGTTTTAATATATTGACGTAATTAGTTTTAACGATGTCACCGGCGTTATCTACCCCTGTTCACGCGTCATGGCGCCTAGTGACGGTGACGGGGCCAAGATGCATAACTAAGTAGCTAAGCAACTTTACGTAATGCTACTTAAATTTAGTTAGATTGAATATAAACTAGTAAGATATCAAGGGATCGAAATACATCGGGAAAAACAAGAACTCAAGTGGGATTTTAACCTGGTTGAAAATGGTTGAAAAATCATTCATTGGTTCCAACAGTTCGTAAGAAAGGGATCGAAATACATCGGGAAAAACAAGAACTCAAGTGGGATTTTAACCTGGTTGAAAATGGTTGAAAAATCATTCATTGGTTCCAACAGTTCGTAAGAAAGTTGGTAGATGGCTCCACCGTCGCCGTTAAAGACGGATATAAAGAGAAGGGAAATTTGAAGAGATTCAGGTGTGACTCAATAGCTCAGTTGGAAGAGCAGCCCCCCTGTAAGGGAAAGGTCGTGACTTCGAGTCTCACTTGAGCATTTCATTTTTTCCAATGTTTTTCGAACTTAAAATTTAGCATAATAAATGTTATAAAAAAATTATTAAAAAAAAAGAAAAGTAAGAGAAGGGAAATTTGAAGTGATTCAGGTGTGACTCAATAGCTCAGTTGGAAGAACATTCCCCCTGTAAGGGAAAGGTCGTGGGTTCTTCTTTTTCCCGGTGTATTTCGAATTTAAAAGTTAGCATAATAAATGCTATAAAAATTCATTCAAATATCATAGGTCTAGTAAGGAAATTGAGGAAGAATTTTTTTGCTTTAGCATTTTATTTTATTTTGAGTGTTATTTATGGATGTATGGGGTTCAACCTGATCTTTGCGGTCCAGGTATCTTCAACTGCTAACCGGTTCACCAGCCGATTGATAGAAGAAGCTAGAAGCAGGCAAAGAAGGCTCATCGCGGCGCCCAACCTTCCCGTAATCATTTCTAATAACAAACTCTAGACGCTACTCTTGAATCACTTACTCCCGGCAGAGAAGAATTTGTGCCATCTCTTCCCATGCGGTGTCGTACAAGGCGACTAAGGGATAGGGCTGTTTAACATCAGACAGATATATACAGACCAGACTCAGCCTCAGATATAGGCTCGAGTCAACAATAGTGCCTGGAATGTTATGTCAATAGGCTTTACCCTCTATAACATGGGACCGACTACAATTATTGGTGAAATGTGGTTGTTAATTCACCTTTGCCTAACCCTCCGGGGATAAAAGCGTGATGTACTCTTGAACCTAATAATGCTAAAATCTTTAGGTAGTTATATAAGTACTTCATGGTGGTCTTGAACGAGATAACACTATACACGAAAAATCCGCTTTAAAATATTATTTAAAACAAATCGATTTTAAATGCGAGAATGAATATTAAATGGTTATATTTATTTTTAACTATTGATAAACGTTAAAAAAACAAATTTTATTTTTGTCGTGATTTTAACACAACATTGCTGATTTATTTTGACTACTTCGTGATTTTTAAAAAGTTATTGGCAGTTAAGTAATCAAAACTAAAAGGTATTTAAAACTCAATGATAAACAAGTAAACAGTGTTATATAAATAAATATCTTCGCTATTATATCCATATTTTGCATACCTTTTTGATCCTTCACAATAGGGAAGGATCCTTCCTCATTTAGGATATTTCCTTTCTGGTAGGTAACCAACATACTACTTAAAAAGTACCGAACGCCTCTCCATAATAGGTGATCTCTGTGATACTGATTCTGTCACTAAATCCCCCAAAGAGAGGTGCCCTTCATTACCCTATAAAGGAAAGGTCGTCGGGGTTCAAGCCTCATCTGAGTAATTCATTTTTCCTGGTGTAATCGAATTGTGTAGTTAGCATAATCAATGCTATAAAATTTGATTCAAATAATTGGGCGGAGTAATCATTCAAAAATCAATGTTTAAAATGGTTGAAAAATCGTCCATTTGTTGCAACAGTTCTTAAGATAGTTGGTAGATGACTCCACCGTAGCCTTAAAGACGGATATATAGAGAAAGGAAATTAAAATTGAGCCAGGTGTGGCTCAGTAGCTCAGTTAGAAGAGCATTCCCCCTGTAAGGGAAAGGTCGTGGGTTCAAGCCCCACCTGAGTAGTTCATTTTTCCTTATGTAATCGATCTGTCACTTAATTTTTTTTCATTACTTGGTCCAGTGGCCCAACAATAATATCACATATTCGTCGAAGCTTATTACTGAAGAATAATTCTTCAGTAATAAGCTTCAGTAACAAACATTGACACACTTTATAGATGGTTTATTTTCATTAAGTATATGTAGATATCATATTTATGAGGTATGAGGAATAGGGCCTACTAAGATCTGGTCTTACAGAACAGCCTAGGTATCAGATAATGGACGGATTAACCCAAATAAATGAGTTGTTTAACGAATAAAGAAGTCACAAAACGGAAAGTGTAAACACAACTACACCACAAAGACACCCGACATTTCTAAAATTCCTGATCATAGCATCGCAATGACAACATGTCCTCTATCACACCATTTCAATGAAATTCAACAATTATTGAATTCCCTAATTAGTCCATAAAAGGACACTAAAAGCACCGCTGAAAAAATAAAACGGTCACCTCATAGAACTGTGTTGCATTGCTGTACGTACGAATTTAATCGAGGCGGCACGCTTTGTAGTGCGTAGACGCAAGATGGCCGCCGTACATCAAACGCACCGCGCGTGTGAGGCACCCGCAGTGAAATGTCACCACGGTCTATTAATTAACGGGCTATCCGATGTTGATGCGTTATTGATATCGGAATAGCGAAGTTCTGTATTGCCGTAGCTTATTCGGTTTTTTGTGTGTGGTGCAAGTTAAGAGAGATAGAGTTTAAATTTTTTTTTTTAAGAATATTAGAGCCGTAGTTACTAATATTCCCTCTAACCCCTCCAGCTAAGCTAAATTGCTTGTGTTAGGAGTGGGTTCACGTTGGTAGTGTAATGGCCAGGATTGAACCCGGGACCTCTCGATCGTAAGGTCGACTCCTTAACCACTAAGCTACCGATTATGTCAGGCAACATTGATCTTTTTGCACTTTTACACTTATCATCATAATATTATCATCATCTTTTTATTGATGATACTGTTTATCTCAGAGGCAACAGAGTTTTCACCGAAGATATCCTCCAGTAATATTTTTATAGCATACTTGTACGTATTTCTAGGTACTCATGCCTTTCACCCCTTTTATTTCGTAGGAAATCCCCTCGGATACCTACCTCCCCTGCCCGAGCCGGAAGGGGAGGTTAGGGGACTTTACTTTGACTGTGGAGACCACAAAGTTTTTCCTTCTGGCAGTTTGGCTTCCTGGATTGAAGGTCAGTGACTTGTGTGTTTTCAAGACTATTTGAAGTACGTATAGTTTCCTGACAGACAGAAGGGATGTGCTTGAGTAAAGGTTTTTCTGTTGGGAACCTAAAGGGTCTAAAAAACATGACCTTGAGCAGAGACCTTTGTGCTCTTTCTTATTCCAGAAACTTGGTTTTAGTGGCGCCTCCCCATACAGGCAAACAATATGCTATCACCGATTGCGCAAGCGAGATGTAAATGTTATGTGTCGTAAAGATTTGAATATCCATATCAATTTTCTGACTCTTGTCAACATTAGTTCAGTGTGGTTGTACCATGATAGGCGCTGGTCAATCATTATGCCAAGATACTTAATATATTTAACTTTTTCGATTTTAGTACAAGAGCACACGTTGGAGTCAGGAACGGGTTCGCATTTGTGTATGGTAATGTTAAAGTTTAGAGGCTGAGAACTTTCATACTTGGTAAAGCAGATGTATTTGGTCTTGGCAGTGTTTAGACTTAGTAGATTTAGATCAAGCCAAGCTGCTATCTTTGAAAGGCCAGCTTCTGCATTTTGCTGGACATTTTTCCAGGTTCGACCGCCAAAAACTATAGCGGTATCATCTGCGTATGAGTAAATGTTAGCTCCTGTAATTTTCATATTGGTGAGACTGTTTATGTACAGAAGGAACAAAGTTGAACCAAGAACACTGCCCTGACCCACACCATATGTTACTGTCTCTTCAGAGCTGGTGACATCAGAGATCTTAATTTTTTGTTTCCTGTTTGTCAAGTAATCCTTGATCAAGTCCAGAGGAGCTCCTCGAATGCCATGTTGCTCCAACCTGTCTAGAAGGATGGGAACAGACACAGTATCGAAGGCTTTTTTAAGATCGAGGAATACAGTGAGGCACTTATCTCCGCTGTCGACTATATTGGTTACAGTAGACAAGTATCTTTGACTTACGAAGACCTGTTCCCAGATTCACTGGATTTTTTTTGATGATGTGCTTACTAGGCTGGCAAACGATAAGGGATATTTCAGGTATAGTGCTTATTATAGGCACCAAAAACCTTTTGCCTTCAAGTGGCTCATGTCCATCACCTTTGCAAGATATTTTGATCTGTGGTTAACATTATAGATGGTGAAATTAAAGTGGTTACAAAGTGAAATAAAGTACCTGTATCGCCAACGCGACCATTTAAGTCCATCTAAAAATTTGCCTATGTAATTGTGTCTGTGACTACATGATTTGGAATTTTGTGTCCTACAATGCGGTATTTGTGATGAAATTATCATCAGCTATTATACATACATATGTAAGAGACACCTGAGCAAAATATTGTAGATTTTTAAGTGACGAAAGTATTTACTAAAGTGGACCATTGCCATTGGAACCTAATTTTAAAATCTCGTTTAAAACCGCTAACTCTCATCGCTCACACCAACCGCAATATTTAGCCGAGTCTTGTGGAAACTAGGCGTAATCGGGCCGCGATGGACAAATTAATGGCCTTAACAAATTGTTACAGACGTACACACGGCTGCCTTATGTACAGACAGACCAACTATTAATTTTATTGGTTATTTTGAAACACGGTTGGATGTCTTGTATGAAGATTTTGATTAGGAAACGGCACTAGTTGTTCTAGTTACGTGTTTATGTTAGTTTTAGTCTTGCGTCGTGTCGGGGTCGCAGTTTTTGTGGTATTTGAAAACATATGATTAACACCACGATGGGGTTCACGGTGAAATGGTTATGTTGGGAACTCGGAATTGAACTGATTAATACCGGGTAGTGTTCCGTCAAAGTATCCTATTGTAGTATGGTCGGGTACTATGGCTTATGGGAGTAGTCATAAGTGGTATTATAGTCTAAACCAGAGTTGCATCGTTAAGATGACTGTGTGGATGCTGTTATAGATAGTATTGAATAGAAATGTTTTTTAAAATCCCAGCAAATAACGGAACCTTTAAGGAATCACGAATATAGATAATTTTAAGATTGCATCATTGCATCCCACACCAGAGATAAGTAGTAGGTAAGGTACCAACTGTAATAAATTAGCCCTATAAAAACAATTTTAAACATCTACAGTTAAACTATCACATTAATTAATTTTCCTCTATCCATCCATATACTCAAGTCTGTAAATCCCCGAAGGTACCCCTACCGGCAGAGGTTTAATCGTACCCACATTTCGCCAATTATGATTTTCGGTCCCATGAAGTAGGTAATAGGGGGCGAGGCTAATTGCCGTCTACCCTTTTTCTTGGGCTGTATGTTTACTCTCGGATGGAGAATAGCCCTATCCCTGTCCCCAGCCATTTACGACACCCACAGGAAAAACTGGAGCTTCGACTCCACCGGGAGCCTACATCGGCTTCCTTAATTTTCATTAATAAACTAAATACTAAAATATTATATTATTACATAAATTATAATATTTACAAGAATTCTGTGAAATTATACTTACATAAATTTTAATTAATTTCCTTTTACAAAAAGAAAAAAAAATACTTCTACGCTCGTGTACACTGACAAGTCAGTCAAGGTCAAAATTTTTATATTGATTAAATTAACATTATTTCGCAGAAATACTGACAAAGGAATATTTCTATTAAATTCTCTTCTTTTTCACAATAGCAACCAAAGGTACAGTCAGCGTATCTTCACAACAAAGTCTCAAAATGATCTTTAAACAAAAGTATTAAGAGCAAATAAAATATATGGTACTAGCTTTTGCCCGCGGCTCCGCCCGCGTGGATGTCGGTTATCGCGACCAAAATAGCCTATGTCCTTTCTCAAGATCTAATCTACCCCTATACCAAATTTCATCAAAATCGATTCAGTGGTTTAGGTGTGAAAGCGTAACATACAGACAGACAGACAGACAGAGTTACTTTCGCATTTATAATATTAGTATGGATTATTGACCGACTAAAGGTGTGTATTAAATATCAGAACAATCGGTCAACTGGAAGGGTGTCATAAAATGAAATTAAGATCATTTTGAGCACTCTGTTCGTCAACATCTTTCTGGTGCTGATTGTACAACATTATAGTAAATTCTTGCCTTATTAAAGCCACATTGGCGGCGCTATAGAAAGTATATCGAAATATTGTATAATACAAACTAAAAATAAATAAAACGGTTCTGAAGCCAGCTCCCAATTTCTCTTAATGACAACATGAAAAGAAATAAAAGTCGTCTATTCGGTATGTGTACTGTTGTGTACTGTGTATTATGTGATGTGTACTATTGTGTACAATAGTAACAAAACTAATTTGTTATTGATGGTGTCTGAGATTGCGGCAGTCGTGAGGGGACGAAGTTATCTGTACCACCTTTAATTATGAGATACTTTTAGATTACACGATTTTTGATGTGTTTTTAATTGATTTTCTTAAGGATATTTTAATAAGTATAACTAAAAACATTTGGAATTTGTATTTTACACCACATGTAAATAGTAAACCATCATTGGTTTAATTTAAATTTATGCGTTCTCATTTTATCAAGAAGACATCCACTACTGAAAATATGAGAAGAAAGATTTTACCGCCACTTTGAGCACGTTGAAATAAAGCTTACAACTTATCCAGTAATGAAACCATTACAAAAGCATGCAATCAATGAGCATGCAGTTTATAAATATGTAATTAATGAACGTAAATCATTATGGTGCAACAGTCGTCATTGGATATTAAAACTAGAAAACGCGTAATAAGTACTGATTTATTTAAGAATTCAAATATTCCATAACGATAACTAGTACCTGGGCCCTGGGTACTGTTTATGGAACATTTGAATGCTATAAATTGAATTTAGTAGATATACACAAAATGAAATCCCAGCGTTAATTTAAAAAATATTCCTTTAATGAAAAAATATTAGGTATAGACTAGATTAATTTGATAAGTGTCTATCACAGAACTCTTTATGGTGACTACCTAAAAAATACTTCAGTACCCAAATAATAACACCGCCTCCTGGCGTAGCGGTATGAACGCAGCCGCAACACAGGAGGCGCGGGTTTGATCCTCGCTCAGTGCAAATATTTGTATGCATGAATATGGGTATTTGCATTGGTCTGGTCGTGCCTCGCAGAGCACGTTAAGCCCTCGCTCCCGGTTGCCATACGAACATCCATGGCAGTCGTTACGGGTAGTTGGATCCCTCAAAAGTCCAACAACTGGTCTAGCTGCAATGCTTCGATATCACCTTTGGATTGTGAAGGTCAGATGGCAATCGCTTTACAGAAAAATCAAAGTTTAGCCAAATCCGGTAAAGCGGACCCTAGACTCCAAGCTGAAAGCTTTGGATGCGACTGGGATTAACGCTAAGATGACGCAAGCAGCAAGTCAAATAATAACACCGATACCGTCCCGCCCAACGACACGACAAATCGTACCATCTAAACGCTCCCTCCTAGAGACAGAAACGAATGTACATCCATTCACAGTCCAGTTATAGGTGCCGCTACAATACGTAGATCGGTGGTCACAGAGTAACAGAGCGGCAACATTTAATGACCGCGACTGGGCAGTTACATTCTGGCATGTGTTCGTTTCGTCATTACATTATGTGCTGCAGTTGCGTTTGTGATGCTGTTGACGAAATGGGTTATGCAAGTTATCATATACATATACTTACGCCTGTAAATCCCCGAAGGGGTAGGCAGAGGTGTATTAACACCCACATGTCACCAACTATGATTTTCGGTCTAATTGCTGGGCGAGCCTATTGTAGCGGGTTGTATGTTTATATGTCCTAAGTTGCCCACGGCTCCACCCGCGTGGATGTTGGTTATCGCGACCAAACATAACCTATGTCTGTTTATACTGGAGATTGATGGCGCTTGGTGGAATCTGCTACACATATTGAATAACACACTTGTACTTTTCCACTGAGGTTTACATTGAACATCAATGTAAACCTTTAAGAATGCCGTAAGGCGAAACCGGTCAGGTTTAGAAGTAAAATAAACTCAGTGGAAAAGTACAAGTGTGTTATTCAATATGAATAACCTATGTCCTTTCTCAAGGTCTAATCCTATACCAAATTTCATCGAAATCGGTTCAGTTGTTTAGACGTGAAAGTAAAACAGACAGAGTTACTTTCGCATTTATAATATTAGTATGGATATGGATTTAAGTATTCATTTATATGCTTGTTATACACATAGGAACGGACTTTTTTCTCAATATCTATGTGGTAACGGAGAATGAATACAAGTGTCACCACCGCATTGCATCCGAAGGGCGACTGACGGAAAAATACAGACGATATCACCGCGAGAGAAGGAAAATTCTAAATAAAATCCTGTACCAACCCGTCTGGCCAGCGTGGAAACTGTAGGCTAAAGTCTCCCAACATTGGGAGAGGCCTATGTCCAACAGTAGACTATGATAGAATGATTAACTATTCTTAATTTATCATCGTCAATCATCATTACGGTAATCTTATACTCAACCAGAATATCGCTAAGAATAGGCTGACTTATTTTGGGTATTGCAGGAACGAGTGCCTTTTTTTTTTTTTTTTTCGTGCGGAAATCCCCTCGGATACCCCCCTGCCGGAGCCGGAAGGGGAAGAACCGCACGCCGACTGTGGGTCTTGGTGCTAGGCCGGAGGTGAGGTTGTCATAGACATATCCCTCGCACCCCGGCTGACCCAGGGCCATCCCTTACGGTCTGGCCCTCCTGCAGGAACGAGTGCCGGCTGACCCCTCAACCCGGAGAAAAACCTGCGCCAGAACCTCTTTCGTGAATTAAATATTAATGGAACCCAAATCAACCTGACCTGTCAGTCAATAATATCACAGGTGAGATTTTATTCACTACCAGCTGACCCGGTGAACTTCGTACTGCCAATTTTTTCCGCCCGCGTGGTGTTCGATTCCGTTCCCACTGCACGCTCTACTATATTAAGCATGTATTATACATATAAACCTTCTTCTTGAATTACTCTAACTATTAAAAGAAACCGCATCAAAATCTGTAGCGTAGTTTTGAAGATATAAGCATACATAGGGACGGACAGACGCGGAAAGTGACTTTGCTTTATACTATGATTGATTAGTTTAGGTACTCTAGTACTCTTCTATTCGGTGGTTTAGAAAATATTTGAGCCTATAATTCTACGATTGCCTGCGAAACGAGCTTTAACTAAAGCATATTTTCTCATATTCTGATATTTATATTTTTTATTTTTGTCCGAAAACTTGACTATACCAAATCTGGTCGTAGGTGTGTAGGTAAAGTCGGAGTAGTAAAGGCCAGCCTTTCAGATAAATATCTTCATTGTTCATATTACATAGTTTCAAATTCAACAGTATCTGCTGTTATAACAAAGAGTTATGACATGTATCTCGCACAGCTCACGTGTTTCCTTCTTCCTAAAGTCCCGGATCCTTTATGCGGGGCGTGAAAAGGCATTCTGTGTGCCACCACTGTTACATGGTACCTACATGTTTTCGATGGTGACCCTCTTTCCGAAACTTTGCCTTTTGTTAACATAAGGCAAGGAAAAAAAACTTAATTTAATCGTTTTAGCGGGTGGTTCAAAATGTTTTATTCCAAATTTTGTTATATTTTGAACAATAAAAAAAAACTTAAATGATGACTTGATGGTTGGTCTTTCGTCCTTTCTTCGGTTCCAAAGTGCTGGTTTTTAATGCAAACGGGATTAGCGCTTGGATGAAGAAGTTATTTAGTTACGATAAACACAGTGTTTGTGTGCGAACAGACCAAGTGAAAATTTGGGTAGTAGTAGTATGTCTCAAATGATCCCTTTTCGTAAACTTTACTATTGAATTATGCAGTGAAATCGTATCAGAGCATCTGTGTCCGTACTCCGTAATAACATAGGGCAACAGAACAATGTTCGGGTGACCTCATATCGCGGTACGAATCTATGTCTCTCATGTTGAATATTTTGGACGGACGTTTTAAAGGGAAACTCCGTTCGAAATTAGAATTCCAAGGCTGTGGGACAAGTCATAAGAATCGTGATAATTTGCGAATTAAGATGAGGGAAACATTTAACTGCAAGGCATGAATTAATTAGTGTATATACCTATATAAGCACTTAATTTATAAAGGGTTTGATAATTTTAGAAAAAAAAATGTATTCAAAAAAGTGTAAAGAGAGATACGAGCACATTTTCTGATCAATAATTCGGTGACGAATTCAGTCCCAAAAAGCTTATGATGATGACGTATATCATTTAAAATACTGTAAAATACCCATTTTACAGTATTTTAGATGATATACGTCAAGATTGATTAAAAAACTAGATTGATTAAATAAAATGTGACTTTTATATTATGCACCTTTAAACAGCATACTATTAATGGAAAATCTTAATGATGCTATGATTTTTTCAAACAGAATAGTAACGAGTTCCCTCTGGAATCCATTAAAATCTGTCAAAAATAGAGAGATTAGGTACCTACTTCAAAAATCTAAGTGTTTGTTTTTCTTGACAACCTAGTGTCTTCAATATTGCAGTCGTTCGGTACTATTTACAAAAAATATACTTAACGCTAACTTATCTTCACGGCGAAACCGGTTAGGTGAAAAATAAAATTAAGTGGAAAACTACAAAGTGTCTTACTCAATATATGTAACAGATTCCACCAAGTGCCATCAATCAACAGTATAAACTGCTAACTTATCTGTAAATATTCCTGCCTTGTATAATACACTATCCTCCTCATATCAAAATAATACTCCAACAGAATTAATTGCTCCATACTTCACGCCTCCAAACCGTTTCAACTCACATCTTGGACCACACAGCCGGCCGTACAAGGTGTTATTATGTAAATGATGAGAGCTCCGTTTCGGCTGAGTCAATACGCCCGGGAAGTAATCGACATCCGCGGTTTAAAATCGCCTTTACTTGCGTCTACTTATTACTAGAATGACCTTTGTCGAAGCAAATAATGGATTTTGTACGTAGGTACAAATGATTTACAATTAGGTCAATCACCTTCCCTAGATGTTTTTTAATGTGCTTGGTATAAAAACACACGGATTAGTTTCGATGTACAAAGTTGTATCTGCTAAATTTTCTTCCCTATTAAAAAAGGTAACTTTAAACAGATGATTTATCTTTGATTGATTAATTTTTGTGTGCTTTTAATATAGGACTTTGAAAACGACCTCACTATGTTAGATTATAGTACTCTGTAACATGCTGTATCTGAATTTTATACTTAGTACAAAGGCTTTTGGCCGCAAGGGACAACTACACGTGTTTTATGGTAGGCCTAATAAACAGTTTATTACAGAGAACTCATTTTTTATTTGATAATTCCACTGGAACCGAAAATAAACATCTTTATGTAATAATTATAGGTATGTATTGTACTTTACTAATTTAATTTATAAACACTCCATGACAATTCTTGATTGGTATTTACAAACTGCGATCTGTCACTACCATTATAAGAAAAAAACTCCTAATTCAATTTATTTTCGTCCATCATCATTAAGATTGGTGGTCCATTGTGCAATGGGATTCTTTATTTGAATTTCTTTTCAATGGTTTTTTTTTCTTTCGAATTCCAATTTAAATTCTTTATTTAAATTTTGTTACTACAGTGGGCTCTCTTTTCTTGTGACTGGAATCGGTATTATCATCATCAGTATTGCCAATGACTTCTGTGAGGCCGGCTTGACTTTTAATTTTGGCGCCAACGCAGCGGCATCGCGGTGATATTTTATTTTCTGAAATTAGTGTAAATTCGAAGTTTTATATAGAATAATGGTTGATTTTGATCTTAGACAGCGCACACAAGAACGTTGAGGAACAATAATTTGGTATCGATTTGTGGCCTTAACCTGAAAACTAACTTTTTATTTAACTTAAACAGCTTGTCTGCTATATAGAAATCACTGACTAATAGTTTTTTTTTTTCACAAAGTACAAGCACTTTATCATTGCATACACATCTGATCGTGGGTGAATTTCCCGGGACCAAGAATTGCGTGGCATCGATGAAATCGGTACTAAAAATCATAGTTATAATGCTCTAATATTTTTTGCTAGTTAGGTGAAATAGTGATCTATGTGTGGCACTAAATAATCTATTATATAGGATTATAGGTACTCCAAAAAAAAACAAAATACACCGAAATCTTTCATTGCCGTGTTTGTCCACACGTCACCTATTGTGTCGTGATACCTCATTGATAAAAATCTATTGGTTATTTTTATTAATACCTATTTTTATTTGATACGTGAATAGTTAAAGTATTGTTACGAAATACATTTATTTAAATATTTAAACAATACAACGGATGGCTAAAAAAAATACATTTGTCCCAGAACTACCTTTCATCGCCGTGTTCTAAACATATTTTAGAATATTGTCTTATCTAACGACTTGCGTCCTCCCTTATATGCGCTAAACGTTGCATATTGGTGCCACCTAAGTGCTCGACGTGGAAGAACGTACACAAGTACCTGCGTTTTGGCGCCATAGATGTAAGTCTACCATTTTTATGTTACTGGACATTTTTTCTTTCATCGCCGTGGATAGGTATAACTTTCTATTTTAATAAGTTATCCTCTTGATTAAACATTCAATAGAACGCCATTTCTCTTGTTTATTTTTGTGAAGTGATAAATACTTCGAATAATTATTAGATTTTTTGTTATTTTATATTTTGGTCTTGTTTTTCATTGCTGTGCTTTCATTGCCGTAGTTTCCATGGTCAAAATTTGCTATGGCAATGAAAAAAAAAACACGGCAATGAAAAAAAAATCATTGCCATGCATTGTAAAACGATTTAGTTTCATTGCTGTGGCCTGATGTTTCATTTCCGTGACTTATGTTTTCATCGCCATAGTATGATTAGGCATTATAAACATCACTACCTGTTATAAAGGTAGCACCGAATACTGACATTACAGGATTCGAAAACTTTCTGCAGTACGATTATCTATAGATTTGATTAGTTTTTTACTGTACAATCAATTATAAAAAGATGTTTCCGTGTTATGATGGAACATTTGGCTTTCATTGCCGTGGACGCTTGTTTCATTGCCGTACACGCATGTTTCATCGCCGTGGCGTGTAATTTTTAATCTTGTATATCTCGTTAGTTTTTTTAGTTATCTGTTAGATATTAAGCAAGAATACATATAGTATCAAAACCTTTAATTAACGCGATGTATTTTTATTATAACACTTAAGGTAAAAATATCCACGGAAATGAAGATTTTAATGGACTTGTTGAAATTCACCCTCGTACTAGGACGTCAGGTCACGATGTTACTGCGAAGCAATTTAATCACACTCCTGCGCAGTGACAGTTGCACTGAATTATAGCTTATCGTGTCCGTCTGACGTGATCTTATACACTGTTTAAAAACTTATTTCCTGCTTAAAACAAATGTTTTGTTTACGTGTTTCTGTTTTATGTTTATGGAAAAAACAAAAAGGAAAGAAAAAATATATTGAATATTATATAATTATTGCTGACTTTATAATGCTGTATTGGTTTGTTATAAATATGAAATGACCAAGCGTTTCAGTGATTCATTCCTATGCCGCACCACTAAGACCTGGAATTCCCTGCCAGCTCACGTGTTTCCTTCTTCCTACAGTCCCGGGTCCTTTAAGCGGGGCGTGAAAAGGCAAGCTGAGTGCCGCCACTGTTAACATGGTAAATGTTTACGATGGTGACCCTCTTTCCGAGACTTTGCCTTTGGCTTAACATCAGGCGAGGTGAGGTCAAATTGACGTGTCCTGTATAAAAAAAAAAAATTAATACTGCCAGATGATTTTGCTATCAAAACTGTGCCCACATTCTTTTTATTCGAAACGACAATAAAATCATCCTGTATAAAATTATAGAACACAATGTTTCAATGTTTTGTTTCATGTTAAAGGTTAAACATAGTGTGCACATCGCCTTATTGTCATAGGTAATAGGGTACTCACCTACTCCTTACCTAACAGGAACTCAAACAAATTGTATGCTAATACAAATATCTGTGGTAGTGTTGTCATATAGTTTATTAGCGTTTGTTTTTACTGAGTCACTGTGGATTAGTCGTGGGAATCTGCAGATCAGGTAGGTATATAAGTAATATGTATAGGCACTACTTACTAGTTATCAGATCTTAAAAGATATTGACGTCAGAACTGACATTTTAATAAATGTTTGTAAAAAAATGTAATTTCGGTTCGATCCCCGCTCAGTGCAAATATTTGTATTTTTTTCATAAAGGACACGTCAATTTGACTTCACCTCGCCTGATGTTAGCTAAAGGCAAAGTCTCAGAAAGAGGGTCACCGTCATAAACATGTACCATGTTAACATGCATGCATGAATATGGCTATTTGCATTAGTTTGGGTATTTCTATGTATAAATAAAAGTATCTAAGTATGTTTATCCACATTCTAGATCCGATAACACAAGTTAGTAAAGCTTACCATGGGTCTAGATACTTAGCGTTATGTGGAATGTTGTAGAATATTAAAAGAAAACAAATTGCCAGAAAGCTGTTGCTGCTTATGTTTGAATGTTAATCGCACACCAACTCCAGTAGCTTGAGCCTCAGTGACAAACATCTTAGGCTAAGCTTTGGTCTATATATCGTCATCATCTTCATTAAGACGTATTATATCGAGCCTTTGCAGATGCGTAGAGATGTTGCGTCTTTGGCAGTTTTCTACCGTCTCTACCATGGTGAATGTTCTGACGAGCTCTTCCAATTAGTCCCACCCTCCCCTTTCCTTCACAGGACGACACGTGCAGGGCTACGATGCCATCCATTTACGGTGCAGAGTATACCTGCTAGAACCAAGGGTTTCAGTGATTCATTCCTATGCCGCTCCACTAAGACCTGGAATTCCCTGCCAGCTCACGTGTTTCCTTCTTCCTACTGTCCCGGGTCCTTTAAGCGGGGCGGGAAAAGGCATCTAATGAGGCCGTCAAGCTGAGTGCCATCACTGTTAACATGGTAAATGTTTACGATGGTGACCCTCTTTCCGAGACTTTGCCTTTAGCTTAACATCAGGCGAGGTGAAGTCAAATTGACGTGTCCTGTATAAAAAAAAAAGATTACATCTGAGGCCAAACTTTGATACAAACTGTATGTGTTTAATATAACGACAATATAGGGTATCACGGGCAAGCTAACCTTTTCTGCAATCCGGTACACGGAATGAATTGACGGAAGCGGGTCTAGTGCAGATTTTTCCTTTCAGGGTTAGTAGGTCAGATGACAGTCGCTTCCTTATACTTGCACTTTGGCATCCGGTGTCCGTTCTCCCAATCCACCTTTCGATTAATACTGTTTATTATGACTTCATATACGGACAAACGCACTATACCCATTTTCTACTACTATACTCTATTTACATAGGGTTAGCCAGTATCTAGTAAGCTTCAATATACCTATTTAAAATATCTACTCCTGGCATACGTTGAACTTAAATTCTCTTTGTTTGACTGAATTTTTTATGGTATTTATAATGCTAACTTTCAAAAATTTAAATTCTCTTTGTTATTACCTATTACATCGTTTGTCTATGGTTTATTTTTTCCGCCAGAAAAAAATACTCACAGGCTTTTGTTTTTTTTTTGCACGTTGAGTAAATATAATAAGGATTGAATAAATTAAATAAGAATTCATTGTCATCTAAGTATCATTGATAAGTATTAAATTTGGAGTAATGTATTTCATTTCTTGCATGATACAAGGATTCTTATTGATTAACCCTAGACATACCTATAATTATTATTCATACCTACCAATCAATATCTGTGACACCTGCCCACGACTTCTCGCTTCACACTCGAAGCTTTAATATTATCAGATCATGTTTTTTGTTCCCTAATCGATTCAGCTTCTAATGAGTAATCGTTCCTAGAAACTTTGGATAATCCATCTGTATGTTTCATTAGAAGTTGATATTTTTCTTACAAAGATGTGTAATTGAATTTACATCGAATAATGTAGAAAAACCTACTTTTCCTGTTATCATCTTCTGAAGCTTCAGTCCAACGTTCGATATTTTCCTTGATATGACATGCCATATGACCTCCCCAACCTACTGGCGTGGCGATATCGACTTTCAGTACTTATTTATTTAGACTAGGTTATCAGGCTTCTAACTATTATAAGACTAATCTAACGTAACGAAAATATTGCTAAATCTTGTAATGTTAGCCTACTCGATCATCACTTCTTCTTCTCCTAGCGCCTCTCCACTACTGGAGGTTGTCACTCCTCCCGAGGAGGGCCAGATCGTAAGAGATGGCCCTGGGTCAGCCGGGGTGCGACGGATATGTCGAAGACAACCTCAACTCCGTCCTGGCCCCACGACCCTCAGTCGGCGTGCGATTTTAGTTGATTTTAGTCTGACATAACCTCCCCTTCCGGCTCCGGGGGGGAGGTATCCGTGGGGATTTCCGCACGAAAAAAAAGGAGGTTGGCCGTCAGCTCAGCGAACTTTTCTCTTCGTCCAACGTGTCTCTTTGCCCGCGACTTTGCCCATCATAATAAGTTTGAGGAGGTCATATTTCTCGTGTCGCAAAACATGATCTAGGTACGCGACTTTCCTTCGTTTGATGGTCTACAACAATTTTTTTGTATCGTGCGAAATCCCCACGGATACTACCCTGGAGCCAGTGGAGGTGGTCATGTTGGAAACGAACCGACTAAAACGCACGCCGTCTTTGGGTCTTTGGTTGCCGGAGGTGAGATTGCAGAAAACATATCTCTCGCACCCCGGCAGACCCAGGACCATCTCTTTCGAAATGACCCCCTTCCCGGCGCGTTGGAGTACCCGCATGTTCGAAACTTTTTGTGTCCAGCTAATACGCAGCATTCTAGGGTAACACCACATCTCGAAAGTTTCGAGAAACCCTTGGGTATTGGCTTTCAGAGTCCGCTTTGCTACCGTACATTACTAGATTCGATAACTCAAGCTAGTTAAGCTATGCTCACCATGGGTCTAGATAGCTTTGTGTAGCTTTTTGGAATATTTATTTATTTGTTTACTAGCTTTTTCCCGCGGCTCCGCCCGCGTGGATGTCAGTTATCGCGACTAAACATAGCCTATGTCCTTTTTCAAGGTCTAATTTACCCTTATTCCAAATTTCATCAAAATCGCTTCAGTGGTTTAGGCGTGAAAGCGTAACATACAGACAGACAGACAGGCAGACAGAGTTACTTTCGCATTTATAATATTAGTATGGATTTACTACTGGCCACACATAACACTCCGCTTTTTGCTTCTACATATCCCAAAAGGGGTTGACAGAGGTGTACTTACAAATAAAAAAAGTATCTACAAATACGGTAATATTTTGTCCCATTTTTTGCACTATCCGTTGTCGGACTTGTAATCACTGCACCACCGATAAATAAGTACCTACAGTCATGTCACGACAGTCTTGTTGCATACACAACATGAGTGATCATATCTCCAGTATACGTACAGTGTACAGTGTAAAATAATACTATGTTACACTGTACACATAATGAAGATATTACCACACAAGCATAGATATCGAATGACAATTTCCCAGTGACATCATTAGCTAGAGACTCAAGGTTATTTAAGTGTATAATGTACAGTAGATTATTATCAATACTTGTTTGTTTTTCTACGATGTTTTTATAAGATGTTAGAGATAAGAAATTTATGTTTCTATAATAATTAATAACACTTATGCCTCACCATGGGTTATTCGCGATTTCTTCCATAAAATTTTGGGTTAGAATATGTCTTACAATGCTATTTTAAAACAGTATTTTTAAAAAGAACATCAGAACCGAAATTACTAATATTCCCCCTAACCCCTCCATCTAAGCTAAATTGCTTGTGTTACGAGTGGTTTCACGTCCGTAGTTTAATGGCCAGGATTCGAACCTGGGACCTTTCGATCGTAAGGCCGACTCCTTAACCACTAAGCAACCTAAAGCAAAATGGATAAGATGATGATGTATGGTAATCACTTACCATTACGATCGGTTCACTTATTTGCTACTTTATTAGTATTTTTCTAATCCTCATTCTAAAGCAAAGATCCACGAATTAGAGATATTAGTTTAATTGACCGTAAATCTTCCAAAGATTTTATCGTCACCTGTATGGTAAAGTTGCGAATGTGTATAATTACGAATTTTACAGGAGAGCAAAAAAACTCCATTTTCTTATTTTTAAATGGCCCACTTTAGTAAGCCAATGTCTTTTTAGTTTTTATTTTATGAAAATATAAGCAGAAGACTGCTGGTTAATCAGTAAACTATTATAACAGTAAAATAATCTAATAAATCACAATCGCAACTTTGAAACCTCTAAGAAAAATTACAGAAAAGCATTTTTCGCCCATAGTCAATTCACGTATGTGTCAGATTCGCAAGTATGAAATCAATTTCATTGAGTACAACAAAAATCTAATTTCAAACTTGCGAATAACGCAGAAATCGATTGCGTTTTTTAAAATATTATTTTAATCTTAAATAGTGGTGTAGCACAATTTTATTCATTTTAATGGTATGAAATAAAAAAAACTGTTTATTAAAGATAAAAAGTAAAATTTTAATGGAATCAGGTAAAGCTAAACATCAAAATTTTCACCTTCCTCCTCGCTATCCGGTTCGGGCAAACGGTCCACAATGGAATCGGATGTTGGTAAATTCCCATAGAATTCATGATAACTCCTTGGTATTAAAAGTTCGTGACATAATTTTAGTAGATCTGTTTTTTTAGCTTTAGAAATAGGCAACCTGTCGTTGTAAACAATTTTAGGTGTTATAGTGGCAATTTTGCCTCTCTTTGCTTTGAGCTTAAATTCAACAAAATTTTCAACGTAGTCGGTTTTCATGAAAATCGATTTAGGATGTTCTTTGCGGTATTGAATCCACACTGCATCTTGAAATTTCGTAGAATTATTAGAAGACGTTAATTGCCTTTTCTTAGGTTTGTTGGCTTCTGCTACTACAAATTGATGAATGATGTGCCGTTAAAGGCTAAAAAATAATCGTACAGTAACGTATGAACATTAAAAGGGCGCGGATTCGTCCTCGCTATTCTCATTATTTGAACATTTGTGAAGAAAGAGACATAATAATAATAATAAATGCGTGAGGTCGAAAGAGCATGCGAAACCATTCCAGAAATGAAAGAAATCTACATTGATGCCACTGATGTAGATTGTGCAGTCCGTTCGTTGTCTAACTGGAAATCTCCGGGACTGGATGGATTGCACAATTTCTGGCTAAAGTGGCTACGGAGTTCGCATGTTGTTTTGGCCTCACGATTTCAATCCGCTATAGAATCTGGGACGCTACCAGCTTTTATGACGACAGGAGTTACTCACCTGCTCCATAAAACTGGTAGTACTCTGGAGCCTAATAATTATAGACCGATTACATGGTCAACGGTCTATAAACTTCTTACATCCATCCTGAGAGCTAAGATTAACAATCATATAAACAATAATTCTATTATGTGTGCCTCTCAGAATGGATGTAGGAATGGGGCCCGGGGTACTAAGGAGCTCCTCCTGATTGATATGGCTATTAGCCAACAAGCTCGCCGCAATCGTAAGGATCTGACAGCATGCTGGATAGATTACAAGAAAGCGTTTGACTCCGTGCCACATACCTACATGGCTTTTGAGGATGCTGGAGTTGTATAAAGTGAATACAACTCTATGTACCTTCTTAAGGTCGTGTATGGGGCAATGGAGGACGGTTCTTTTCTATCCAGGATTTCGTCAGGCTTTGGGTGGCCGCGTGCCGATAACAATAGATAGTCTGAGTCCCCTTTGGTTCTGCTTAGCCCTGAATCCACTTAGTACTTTACTAGTGAATTCAGGGTTAGGTTATAGGCTACGAAGAGAGGGTCACATGGTATCCCACCTCTTTTACATGGATGATTTAAAGCTATTTGCCCACACCAATCCTCAATTAATAGCTTTACTGAAGGTAACTGAAACATTCAGTAATTCTATTAAAATGGCGTTTGGAGTGGACAAATGCCAAGTCATTCATGTAAAGCGAGGGCGGGTGGTGGAGTCGGAGGGTATACAACTCTCTGATTCCACTAACCTAAGATCACTCCTCGTAACTGAGACCTATAAATACTTGGGTATGTCACAGGCGTTATGCATCAATGAGGTCGACATGAAACAAATGTTACAGGAACGTTTCTTTGACCGCCTGAAAAAGGTACTCAACAGTCTTTTGTCAGGTGGTAACAAAGTGCATGCCTGTAACAGTTGGGTCATGCCACTCTTAATGTACTCTTTTGGCATATTCAAGTGGACTCAGACTGAACTCGATACCATCGATAGGAAAGTCCGGACTCAGTTGACTGCATTCCGAATGCACCATCCACGGTCGTCAGTCATGAGATTGTACATCCCGCGGAAATGTGGGGGTCGAGGTTTTTTAAATGCTAAGACCCTTCATAATCGCGAGGTGTGCAATCTCAGAGACTACTTTCTTAAATCGAACGTGGACATGCATCGTGATGTAGTCAACGTAGATACCGGACTCACCCCGTTCGGTTTGGCTAAAGAGAACTGGCGCAGGCCTACAATAGTTAGCACTGACAGCCGCAGGGAGGTATGGCAGAGTAAGGAGCTACATGGCAGATTCTATCGGGCACTACACAGGCCCGAAGTAGATCTACTGGCGTCTGTGTCCTGGCTACGTTTCATTTACCTTTTTGGGGAAACTGAAGGTTTTGTCTGTGCAATTGCAGACGAAGTTATTAAGACGAATAACTACCGGAAGTATATCATGAGGGATGGCACAATTGACATTTGTCGAGCGTGTCACCAACCTGGTGAATCCCTCAGGCATATTACTTCCGGTTGTTCTCGTCTTGCTAACGGCGAGTACTTGCACAGACATAATCAAGTAGCCAGGATAATCCATCAGCGACTTGCTCTGAAATACAACCTTGTGGAAGTTGAAGTGCCGTACTATAGGTATGTTCCTGAGCCAGTTCTAGAAAATAGCCATATCACATTGTACTGGGATCGATCTATCATCACTGATAGGCCTGTTGTAGCTAACAAGCCTGACATTGTGGTGATAGACCGATCCGAACGCCGAGCATTGATTGTTGATGTCACCATTCCTCATGACGAGAATCTCGTGAAAGCTGAGAAAGATAAACAAGTTAAATACTTGGACTTGGCCCACGAGGTTGTCGACATGTGGAATGTTGACTCAGCAATCATTGTACCGATGGTCGTATCAGTCAACGGACTGATAGCAAAGAGCCTCGACCAACATCTTAAGAGGCTCGGGTTGGATGGTTGGGTCAATGGCCAGGTGTAGAAGGCAGTACTCCTTGATACGGCGCGCATCGTGAGGAAGTTCCTTTATCTAGAGCCCTAACCACCGGTAGCTTGGTCCCTGTACCCGATGCCGGTGGGATACTATTTTTTATATTTTTAAATGGATGTTTTTTTTAAATATGTATTTAAAAATATAATTTATAAGATTTTAAATGAATAAAGAGAATAATAATAATAATGTACACACATCACTCTCTAGTCCCAAACTAAGCAAAGTTTGTACTATGGGTACTAGACAACGGATAAACATATTTATATACTTTTTTTGTAAATATGTACTTTACAACACTACTACATAGAAATTACACCCAGACCTAGACTAGAACAAACCTTTGTGGGTCACACAGAGTTTTGTCCTATGTGGGATTGGAATGGTAAAACAAACAATACTTAATACATTAGGTATAATTCCTTTGCACGAAATATAAGTTCGTTGACAAACTATATCATTTTATAGCGAATGTTACACATAAGTTAGTTGACTAGAGTCTACCATTTAATTTTGTTGACAGCAATGCCATAGTAAGTATACGAATATAACTTATAGGGGAATTTTCCGCAGTTTGTTTCAATTTTTTACGTAAATAATACCATGGCTAATAAACGAATATGACACATAGGTAAATTTACCATGGTATATTAGACAATTTACAAAGAATGTTATACCATGGCAATTATGCGAATTGTGCACATAGGTAACTTGACCATGGTCAGTTAACATTGTAAGCTTCAATGATACTTTAGTAAAGATACGAATCAACCAATATTCGCATGTTTACTTCAGATGTTTTGATAAAAACGACTTGATTTAGTTGTGGTAAAATATATTATCTACACTTAGTTAATTTGCCATGGTGCCTGACAACGAATGTTTGGGATACGTAAATATGCTGCTATGATATCTCATAGACTATCAAAGATACAGAGCTGAAACTTTGCGACATTGTGTATTACGATATTGGGATTACGTTAAACCAAAAAACAGATTTTCGTGAAAACAGCAGATTCGCAACTTTGCCATACAGGTGACGTTATAATACTTTAATTACTTTTTAAAAGATTACTTTTCGATATTCTAGAAGACGGATGTACAGACAGACTAGCCTTTACTATCTATACCTAATAATTATTGGCAATCTGTGGCGACCATCTTGCATCTGCTGTGAACGCTTCGATTTGTTTGACATCTAGTGGCATGTAGTATATGTTAGAAACAGATAAATATGAAATTATTTTTAGCTTATTGTACTCGAAACAATAGCAATATTACAACAGTTCAATGCCATTGACCAATTAATGGTAAGTAAATCACGTAAGTAATAGTAAGAGCGGGAGGATGGAGCCCTGTCAAAATGCAAGTTAAAATGCTGTTAGATGGACAAGGCTTTGGAGTACTTAAGCTTCTCTACGGGTTGGGTCGTCAGACGGCAGTCGCTCTCGTGAAAGTTAAAGCAGAGTTAATGGAGAGCGGATCTTGGGCTCCAAAATACGAAACATTGAATGTGGTTGATATTGGTGTTCGCGTAAAGATTTAGTAAGTTTAACTTGTACCATGACGGTTTACCTAATAAACAATGGCATTAAAATCTTTAATGCCACATAAGTTTTAAAATTATCCACAAAAGAACTCAAATACAATAAATTTAAATCGGAAAAGACGGGACTTCACAAAATCCAATAATCGCATCTGTATCGTCCATATACTGCGTTTGGCAGACGCGCAGCATGGCGGCATCGCGGCACATTTTTTGTCACAGATCCGATAAGATCGCCGGCACAGATCAGCGCACAATGGCCCAGTAATTGACAAACCATGACTGGGTAAAGTCAAGGCCCCTGCCGCACTTGTCCATACTTAGCCACGATTAGATTGAATTCTTTTTGGATTAGTACTTTGTATTTTATTTAACTATTATCTGTGGAGTAATGAGCTTGAAATTATTAACACTAGTTGTGATTCGTGAGTTGGTTTGTTGTGGATGCCGACGGAGGAAATTGATTGATTGATTATTCGATTTTGTTATTGTCTGTGGTTGCTTTGAAGGGAGAAAGGTGTTATGTATGTATGAGTGAAGGTCATAGTCGTGATACAATTATGTACTATGTTGTTGCATGGCGTAGTTGGCCGAATGCTTAGTCAGAGATCACAGGTTTGATTCCCACTGTGTGTAAATATTACGAAACTTGAGATCCAGATTATACCGGAAGTAATATTAAATTGACCGTATATTCTCCATTGTATATTGCAAAATTCCATGCACATCTTTTCAGTTAATATGGAGTAGGTACGTAATAGTAATTTGGCCAAAAATATAGTTAGCAAATGAGATAATCAACTTAGACTTAGAATTTATTTGTTCATGGAAATATATGTACAATACCTACATATATTTCCATGAACATGAAATTTATTAAACTTAGAATTACAGTACATCTATATCTACTGAGAGTAAATTAGTATACAAAATGAATGTACTAGACGAGCTTAGTTAACTCAATATAAATTCTCTGCCCGTAAACCTTTAAAAATTTGAACATTTATAGGCATCTTGTCTTAATTGTTTAATATTATGTGTATATGTTTTTCTTTATTTTCACAAAGGACACGTCAATTTGACTTTACCTCGCCTGATGGTAAGCTAAAGGCAAAGTCTCGGAAAGAGGATCACCATCGCAAACATGTACTATGTTTACAGTGGTGGCACTCAGCTTGACGGCCTCATCAGATGCCTTTTCCCGCTTAAAGGACCCGGGACTGTAGGAAGAAGGAAACACGTGAGCTGGCAGGGAGTTCCAGGTCTTAATGGTGCGGCATAGGAATGAGTCACTGAAACGTCCAAATACTATGCAGTTTCTCACACCATTGTAGAACAGGACTTTTGGAACGACTATCATTAAAAATTCAACCAATTTACTCACATATTGACCTTTCTGTATACCCCAAACATCGATACACACTATTATACTAGTACAATTAATTCAATAGTAGTTAACCTAGATATATCGAAAGTTATAGGGTCTAAGACAGAGGTCACAGACCATCAATCTCCTAAATCTAATGTCAATCACTTATCAATATTACTTGACAGTAAGTTCACCAATATAGTGTGTCGTGTCGACGAATTCATCATCACCTGCATTATCTATTTGAATTAGAAGATTAGTTTATCAAAAAAAAAGTATGGGTAAATAAAAGTAAAAAGAAAGCTTAGGTCAACTCTAGCTTTTATTTTTAAATAGTTTGGATTTATTCTTTATTTGAATTTGAATTTGTTTTTTTTTAATGAAATGAATGAAAAGAATGGAATTAAAAGATTTTGAATTCGAAATTTGAATTTATACTTTAGTAATAAACAAAATTTTAAAGGACTCTCATCGTAAAGGTCAAACAAACAGGATAGTTCTTAACCTGAGGACTACCAGGAAAGGGAAGAGCTGAAGAAGATGATGAATCAATTCAATTACCCAAGTCTATTTTAGATGATATTTTCTAAAGTTTACGCCAATGTCACTCATTGAACGCGATAGAATCTGTAAAAAGTGGTTATCTATTATAGATTCTTGATAATTTTGTCTACAGGTAGTAAATATGTACTCTTAGGAACAACAGCCGGAATTCTTTAACAATTACTTTTAAACTCTCGCGTTCCATGATATACATTAAAAGGCAAATCAAAGGTACGTATGTACCTATACCATGATCGCATTAATTCCCGTTCTTATTATTGTAAATTACAGAATAGTACCTAATATTAGAATAGATAGATAATAGATTAGAGTAATATCAACACCCAGGTCGGGATTAGAACCCGCATCACCCCATTTATTGAGAAAATATACTATCAATCAACCTGAGCTACCTGGACTCATCCTGGATAGTCAGAATACTCATTACGTACATTAAAAATGTCGTTATCTTTGAAGATTTTAAACAATTCGACTAACAACTTTAATGATAATTCACCTCGAATTGACATTAAAATTGTCAGTTAAGTACTCAATTAATTATAATGCAAGTAGTATTTCGACATCAACTAACACTGAAACAGCTAATTCACCTATAGCCTTGTCATTCTCTTAACCCATAATCACCAATAGTAGCATGACAACCTTCCAACTAATTTCAGAAAAGCTCGCGTAGCCTTCGGCGCCCAAATAATTGACGGTCGTGCCAACCGCTGTATTTGAAAACATTTGATCAGTTATGTTGCCTTCCGTCATACAATACGTACTTCCGTCATTGATTGCAAGCGACCTCACCATCAGTTATTTAGATGTCACGATCGATTCTCAATTCAAATCACGATCAAAAAGGTCATGGTTAACACATAATGGTGTTGAATACTTTTGATACTGGCCATCGAACTAAAATCTTCTAAATTCCACAGTATACATAACTCTATTAAAAAAAACTTTACCTTCTGATACTGTTATACAGGTTTTTATTGTGTGTGTTTTAGTCTGTGGTCAGTTGGTACGAATAAAGACGAATTTAATTTGACAGACACATCTTTTGTGATGACCATATGAACATTAATCATGCTTTTTTGTCACCTGTTCGCTAACATGACGAAATTATGTTCTTTGTGACGGCATTGTAGGGTGTACCTTGATCATGGAGCCTAGTCATCGCGACCCATAATTAGTTTTTAAATTGGATGCGGGGCAAAAAACGGAAAGAAGTCCCCGTTATTATGTTCTAACGAAATTTTTATTTGGAATTTTTCATGATTGGATTTGACAAATTACTGTTGGTCGTAGATCGATTTATTTGCTCGTTAGTCATTACCGTTTTTCTTGCAATCAACATTTTTATTCTAATGTGAAATTCATTTGGTCAACGAATCGTCTGAGTGTGCAGTTTGTAAACGTTCTTCGGATGTTTGTCAGCATAATCTAAAAATAATATGTTTCTAAACTTTTGTGTCAGTCATTTCTCTTTGCTTGCGTTATTACTGTAGGTATACTTTGAAATTCGAATATATCGGGAAAAATTAAATGCTCCAGTGGGCTTTAAACCCACGACCTTGCCCTTACAGGAGGAATGCTCTTCCAACTGAGCTATTGAGGGAACGGAAATTTGAAGTGATTTAGGTGTGACTCAATAGCTCAGTTCGAAGAGCATTCCCCCTGCAAGGGAAAGGTCAGGGGTTCAAGTCCCACTTGAGCATTTCATTTTTTCCGATGTATTTGAATTTAAAAGTTAGAATATGTAGTTATATTATGGCTTCTCAATGACTAATTAAACATACCTACCTAGATCTCGAAGGCCTACAACTAAATACCTAATTGAAATCTTGCGTGTGTTTTTCTTTCTACCATGTCCATGATCTTATTTAGATCAAGATTATTTTATTTATCAAATTCTGATTATACTATTATTAATCGCCCGACACCAAACTGGTGACTAACTATTGCTGACATTTTGGAGACAGATTATCGTAACAATATAATTAATGACTCCTGTCTCTGCCTAACAAAGGACACAATAATAATCACAGAATCTAAATAAATTCAGTATAAAGCTTATATCTATAAATACTATAAGGTATCCATACTAATATTATAAATGCTAAAGTAACTCTGTCTGTCTGTCTGTCTGTCTGTATGATACGCTTTCACACCTAAACCATTGAACCAATTTTAATGAAATTTGGTAAGTATATAGGGGTAGATTAGACCTTGAGAAAGGACATAGACTATGTTTGGTCGCGATAACCGACATCCACGCGGGCGGAGCCGCGGGCAAAAGCTAGTCTAATTCTAAGTTGTTGTGTCTGTACATTGGTGATATTTGAAAAAAATACGATACTGAACTCTGAAACATATTGATTATGTCAGGAAGGTCACAGTTTCAAGTCGGGTCACAGTTTCAAGTCCCACCTGAGCGATTCCCTTCGCTCAGGTGGGACTTGAAACTGTGACCTTTGCCTAACATGGGGAATACTTTCACCAGCCAGCTACCGAGCTCACATATATTTTACAAATTCTTGTCTATTTGTTTGTCTGTCCGCGATAGATGCAAAAACTACTGTACGGATTTTGATGCGATTTTTTTAATTAGAAAGGTCATAGTCATCTTTAAAATCTTCCGTTTGTGTAATTAAAATCGCTTCAATGGAACTGGAAATATGACCAGAAGTCGCAATCGCACAAAACATTCAAGCGGAGCCGCGGGTATATGCTAGTTGAATATAAATCTTATAGTTATTAAATAAATAGTTTTTTGTCTCCGTATAAGGAATCTTCACTTTCCAATCGTAATATTTACGATCACAACCAGTTAAACTATTCATTAAGTAAAGTGGATCTTCCTCAATGCGGATGTCCAATAAAATGGTGACAAGCGGTAGATTACATAAACAAGCAATTTTTTTTATTAATATACTAGTTGATGTTCATGACTACGGCTGTGTGGATATCGATTATTATGACTTTTGATTATATCTTGGATAAGAAAGAAGAAAGAAAGAAAGAAAAAAGAAGAAAGAAGCTTATAGACGGATATAAAGAGAAGGAAAATTTGGAATGATTCAAGTGGTGCTCAATAGCTCAGTTGGCAGAGCAGTCGCCCTGTAAGCGAAAGGTCGTGAGTTCGAGTCTCACTTGAGCATTTCATTTTTTCCAATGTTTTTCGAACTTAACAGTTAGCATAATAAATGCTATAAAAAAAATTCATTCAAAAAAAAAAAAAGCATTTGCTTCAGAAACAAAAGTTCTATAAAATATTTCTGGTTAAATTCTGTCAATTGCGATGAAATATACCTAAGATTTCAAGTCTGACTAGGATCTTTCTAATAAAAAGCGCATAAAAATTTCGTTTGACAGCTTTGGCATTCTTTACAATCAAACAGACAAACAGGCAAGAAGTTTGAACTAACATAAAATGTTTTTAGAATGGTTAATTAAAAATAACTCTTTTCTTATCTTATTCTTATATCTTTTTATATCGTGCGCAAAATCCCCACGGATATCACCCCACGGAGCCGATGGAGGCAGTTATGTCGGACCCGAACCGGCTAAAACCCACGCCGTCTTGGGTCCTTGGTTGCCGGAGATCTTATTCTTATATCTGCAACGTACAGACACAACTCATTCAAAGTTTTATAATATATAGGTACCTATTGAAGTAGAATGTTTTCTACCGCTATCTAAGAGATATTAAACTTTACTGTTAACTGTATTGACAGTTTGAAGAAGTTTATAGTGTTGCCAATAAAAAGTTATAACGTTTTCATTCGATTCTTTTTTTTAAACCCATTCACGATATTATGCGTTCGATCTATGAGCGCGATTAGGCATTCAGTATAATATCACAGTGAATTTGTTTTGATTCACGATAATATGTGGTAGGTCTATGAGTGCGATTAGGCATTCAGTATAATATCGTGATCAAGTAAAAATGTTTTGATAATATAAACATAATTACGATCCGTACAGCAGTCGGTAAAATTGGCACGTCAATTGTATGAAAAGCGATGCTCTGACGTAGATTTTTCGCTTGGCAGTCGTTTTCGTAAAAGTCAAAAGTAAAGTAGGTATAGGAGATAGTACTGGGGCTTCAAGGTTGAATGGAACCCTGGAGAGCACAGGGTTAACTTGTGCTAAATGCCCATACACATGTACACTGCAGGACCTTATGTGCGCCTTCGAGAGTGCCATACAGGTGGTAGCACAAGATAGATTTGAGGGCTGATTTTTGACGACAGAAGATAATTTGAGGAATGAGACACCATCGCTACGATAGAAGAAAAAGAAGAAGGTGGAATGACAACTTAGAATGCAATCGATATTCACCCTCAGATGAAGGACGTACCTACATACCGAGCATGACGGCATAAAAATCATGCCGTTACCTATCACAACAAACGTGTGATTTTTACTACCAAGGAGTGCCAATAAATATTTCATACAAAAAAATATTAATAAAATTAAAAGACGACGCTACGATTAGCATAAATAATGATGTTTAACATAAATCTCTCAATTTCGGTGACGTATTTGGGTAAAAGAATCTAGTACATTGTCTTAATAAGGACAACGGACCTGTCTAATCGCTTCTCAACACCATATTAAGTGTAATTGGGTACTGTCCATAGATATCGAATACTACAGATAATATGGTATTATATTCGAGTCATAGTGTCGCACACGGGTCATACACGGTATTTCAAAAATCGAATCTTTTCTTCTTGATTCGACCACCATCGATCAAAGTTGCATCCGAAGCTTTCGGAGTTTTAGCATTCTGAAGTTCAGAGTATGCTGTACTGCTCCTGTTTTCATCAGTATGTTTTGGCTTTTATGGAGTGACTGTCGTTTGATCTACCAACCAGTAGTTGAAGTTCAAGTCCTGGAAATTGACTTTTTTCCGATTTGTGGCAAAAATTACATACAAACTGCTTATTTTTTATATGAAATACGTAACACATTAATATTTATTTGTGATAATTAAGATAATATAAGGGTCATTTAGGTTAACTTTATATTTCTTTATATTTCTTTATATTTCTTTGGTTCTTGGAAATATTTACTATAAGAACCGTCATTTTGATGAACTCTCCGACTTTCTTGTACCTCTTACTTTTTTTTTTTTACGCAAACGAAAAAAGGTACTTACCTACGTACCTATACCATGATCGCGTTAATTCCCGATAACATTCTTGTATTACTTACACCTCGTTGTAAATACATTACACACCTACTTGCACTATGGTAAAGTTCGTCATTATCCGGTCATCTTTAATTTTAATAAAAAAATAAGTTTTTCGAACTTAAAAGTTAGCATAATAAATGCTATAAAAAATTCATTCAAATATTTGGGCGCAGTCATCAAAATACAATGTTTAAAAATGGTTGAAAAATCATTCATTGTTTCCAACAGTTCCTAAGAATGTTGGTAGATGGCTGCACCGTCGTCGCCCTTATAGACGGATTTAAAGAGAAGGAAAATTTGGAATGATTCAAGTGTCGCTCAATAGCTCAGTTGGAAGAGCAGTCCCCCTGTAAGGGAAATGTCGTGAGTTCGAGTCTCACTTGAGCATTTCATTTTTTCCAATGTTTTTCGAAAAAAATAAGGTTCGTTCCCACATTCAAACCCTGAAAACGGTTTTGTGAGGCCTTGTTTATATATAAGACTTATGTAATTATAGGCTAATAAAGATAATACATACATACTAGGATTAATTCTTTACTTTAAGCCCACTCACGTGGTATACATTTCACATCTACGGTACATTTTCTCTATGACATTTATCAATTCAAAAGTCCGGTATAGTCCGTGACAAATTATGTAGCCCGGCCATTGGATAACAATCCACTTAGGTTACGCAAACTAAGTGATTTATTAGTTTTGTCACCTTCTGTTGTTCAATTAAACCTTGTGTAACGAACGTTTGACATTTGTCAATAAAAAAAATATGTCTTAATTTTTATATTATTTTATTAACTTTGTTAGACAATAGTCTATGGTAGGTCACTGCTGGATAAACCTTCCCTAATATACATACGTTTGAAGATAGGATAGAGGATTATCGGTGTTCAACTTCAGCTGTTTCTTCACTTACATCTGATTAAGGCTCTACCAAGACTTATCTTTCTAGGTTAGGGAATCAAACGACAGTCGCTCTCGTTAGCCGAGGTAAGCAAAAAGAGTGGAAGAAGGAACGCAGAGCTCCAGAAAATACGCTTTGGAAACAACCAGACTAACGCTGTGATAGCGATAGGACAAGGTATGGTATAATGGTGCATGCTTTTTCAATCGGCTTCCCTTTCAAAAATTTTCACCATTAGCCATTTTTTTATTAGTAGGTAGGTTATATACCTAAGGCATTAATTAATTCTGGTCTATTTGTCTCTGGTTTCTGCCAGCTCACGTGTTTCCTTCTTCCTACAGTCCCGGTTAAGTGGGGCGTCAAAAGCCATCTGATGTGGCCGCCAAGCGGAGTGGTGGCACTTGTCTGTATTAAAGCTACAAATTGCGCGTTAGTTGACTAAACTTTTTTCTTTGGTATAGGTACATAGTTAATTATTGGATATACATAAAGGCACGTAAACCATTTAAACTATAGATAGAGAACCTAAGGGGCTAGTGCGAGTAGGCTACCCACCGGGAATATTAAGATATCTAATACGCCAAATACACCCTTCAGATAAGCACCATTATATTCAAAACATCACGAAGAAGACGTCAATGAGATTTAAATATGTCTTTTAAGATATCCCATTCATTTTGGAGCCATAAAGTTTGTGGAATAAAGTAAATATTTTTTTTATATTCTGAGAATAAGTGTAAACTACATCACTTATACAGTCAGCGTCATAAATATCTTGACGACGAAGTCTCAAAATGATCTTAAAACTCTTGTATTTAGAACAAGCAAACTGTTGTAAAAAAACGAAATTAAGATCATTTTCAGCACTTTGTTCGTCAACATCTTTCTGATACTGACTGTACCTAATAATGTGGTTTCTATGTGTGTCTGTCAGCTAGTCGGTGCTGCTAAACAACTGATGAGACTCTGGCGTAGGATTTCCTCAATTGCGAGGTCAGTTGGCAGAGAGCAGGAGAAGCCTACATACTAATCAAAAATAATAATGGGATCCTAGACACTGAAGTGTAGGTAATCTTCTTCTACACTTCAGTGTCCAGTCCTCTCATTATGCTACAATAGTGATGATGATTTTAGGATAAAATTGGTATCTAAAGGCACTTGGTAGACCCAAAATAAGGAGGCACAAGTAGCTTGTACCCGGTATATTCTCATTATAAATAGCTATAGCAATTAGCTTTGCAGGTTTAACAAACCTTCATTATTCAATTTCATAATATCTAAAACTGATAGACGTTAATAGATTTACAAAAAACAATTAGTCAGACTCCACAATAAAAAAAATAAACATTAGCTCTCAGCTTCTCAAGGTGTCTTTCAAATTTCATCAATTTTTAATGACAAATTAGAGGTTATCTGGTAAAAAGATGAGTTAATTGTCTCTTAAATTCAATATTTTGATTAGCAGTTTCTTTTTAAGTACTAATTTAAAAAAATATAAAAATCACATGATAATGTTTGTAATAAAATCCACTTTTAACTGATTCTAACGCGATTTATTTGTTACTAATTACTTTTAATCCAATGTTCCGATGTTTCGACAACTTTTCAATAGCCGTGGATGCGGGGGGACTACTGCTGGTAGTTGTCACATATTTTGAAGAAAGTATAAGATATCTCAAAGTACCCGAATCATGATGAATTTTGTTGGTGTTTTACGCACAAAGTGCTCACTATGTCCTTAAGTCTTGCTGTATTTTGCTAGATTTGATTATGTGAATGACTGGGTCCCACCCTGGTGGTATGTTCCATCACAACATCACTAAATAGTATAAAGCAAAGTCACTTCTCACGTCTGTCTGTCCTTATATATATGCTATTTTTAAAACTACGCTGCAGATTTTGATGCGGTTTGTTTTATAAGATGACATTATAACTCAAGAGGAAGGTTTATATGTATAATACATGATTAATATAGTAGAGGGTGCAGCAGGAATGAGATCTGTCGCCATGCGGGCGGAAAAAATTGGCAGTACGAAGTTCGACGGGTCAGCTAGTACGTATCAAATTTCAATTTCAATTTCAATTTATTTAATATTTACAATAACTTGCTCACATTATCTATCTTATAGTAAAATTACATTACACTGTGTTAGATTTACAATCGTTAGTGGGTAATTGTATTTAGGTATTATTGGAACAATTATATAAAAATTTCGATGAATTCAAGATAGAGTAAACGACGGTGTCTGTGCTAGTATGAAATGAGTAAATCACGTTAGAATCCTTTGCAAAGCGGTTTTATTTCAATAAGTGGCATTCGCGTTATTTAAAAAAATATCAGGTAATGTTTATTTACTTCTCGTTCAACTCGCTCGTCTCCGAGCCTCAAGTCTTCACTCAAGAAACAATCGCCGGTCAGTCTGCGACCGCTCCACTGTACTGTCAATCGTATCATTAAAGAACCTCGGTGGTGGGTCACACATCAGCCGAGCACTTCATTAGCCACTCTTCAACCTACGTGAGACACATTCCAGATGAGCTCGGGCTTAACTGGATAGGAGATTGATGTATAATAGTGGGAATTAAACCTTGCTTTTATTGTTCCAAGATGGACAATATAATGAGAATTTGGTATAAGGAAAATAGGGTGTTGGAGATTCTTGATAAGTAGATTCAGAAGTTTGTGACACTATTTCATCGAATGTGTGAAACTTGAACGAATAAGTTTGTTAAAAGATATTAAGAAATAGTACTAAATTATTTGGTTCTCTATTTTTATTCCTACGATTTTTTGTCATAATTTAACATTGCATAATGTTACTTGTCCTAACATTATTTACGCATAATACTCATTTGCCATAACTTTTTAATCATATTTTTTTAAATCCTATTTACTATAACCATAATATTTTATAAGCATACTATCCCAAAGCATAAGTTTACTTAAGCATAATGACACGTAACCATAACTATTTTAAGCATACAATGGCGTCTACTAACTAAGCTCGACGGAGCCCCGCTTGGTCTAAAAAAAATCCACGAATAAAATCTAACCTAACCTATTCCGAGTCGGATTGCACTGAGTCGGGGTGTTAGATTAACTATTAGACAAATAAACAATATGCTTCACAACTTTATGCACATCAAAGTTATGAATAAAAACATTAGGATATACAATATTTATGCTTAATAACACAGTATGCTAAAAACCAATTATGGCACTCTATTATTATGACAAAGAAAATTATGCCTAACTTATTATGACAATTTAAATTAGGACAAAAACCATTATGAGAAAAAATGGGATCCCAAATTATTTTTGATATTGTTATTTTTTATAAAAATATCGCAATATATAATATAATTTTCATATTGATTCAATAAGACCCAGTAAATGCCCTTGTGGTACACCTGAGAAAATTTAAAATCGATTGAAATAATGGGATCCAGCAATGTCCTTGAGGTACACTTCAACTTAATTCTAACTATACTCTATTAATAGTTTAATCTCAGGGCCAACTACCAATAAAATGACATCGGTATCGAGTTACAGAAATATAAAAATGTCTATTTGTCATCTTCAAACGTCAGATCCAAATGTAGGAAGTTTACGCATAGAGCATTTGCAGTTTTACGATTTTTTTCATAGGCACATAAAACCATTTTTAAATCATTTTGATGTCACTAGACGAATATGTTTCTCTTTCGAGATTAATTTCATATCAGTTTTATTGGTTTTTAAATTGTTCGTAATAAAAATAGTAGACAGTATTTTTATTATGAATGTTATTTTCACGATTTCTAATATTTTTATCGTTGTCTTTCTGAATCTGACTTTTATAAATGCACATGGTTCTCGTTGAGTAATAGGTATATTTCTAAATGTTTATGACATCATAACTTTTAAATATTTCCGTTATAGTACAAATCTAAATAATTGTTTATAATCTATGATGAAAAACCTAAGAATCGTAAAAGTTTATGATTGGAATGTATAGATCTATAATAAACAGACGATTATTTCATCAGCTGGACAAAACGGTTTGTTTGTTAACACCTCAATAAAACTTAATAAAATAATAAATTCTGATTAGGCAATTACGATTTATCTAACAAACTCATACTCTAACTTACACATGTCTGAATAATTTGAATATTAGTCATACTTTGCAATAAACAAACACTGAAATAATGATTGCTAACTTTCGTTCCGTCTATTTAAAAACAGGTTATACTGCTTTTATTTCTCACGCTTAAAACTAAGATTAGATTAGACAAATTTTAGTTTCGTCATCAGCTGCTAGTTCAATCAATCCTTCATGTTTAAACGACTTCAAAGTCACTCCTGCACATCTACTGCTACCTTCATTTATATTCTGACAGTTTCATATTATAACACTTTCGTGTGACTCGTACACTTGTAAGTATAAATAAATATCTTCGAAAATATGACTAATAATCCTTCAATATCTTCATATTGCATATTCAAGATTGGAGGAAAAAAAAACATTCTCTCACATCGACCTGTTTGGGCCGTCTATCAACGTATGACGTACTGAGAACTTCATTTTGTGGTTGGTAATCTGAATTATACTCTGATTTTGATCCTTATTGTAGAAAATATAAGGTCTAATGTTAGTTTTGGTAGTGTAAAGTGTGTGTTGGTAGTGTATGTCGGGATGTCAAAGCGTCGCGAACGAGCGCCGACGCAGGACAGTCTCGTGCTGAGAGTAATCTCAGTCGACCTCGCGTTAGGGATGGGCAATGATGGTGAAAGTACCGATGTCGATGTGAACTTGTAAAGATGAAGCGTTCGAGTATTGTGCAATAAGAGACAGCTGAGCATGGCCTGGTTACCGTTGAACATATTTTTGTGTCATTTATGAAATTACATAATGGTATTTTATTTGAGGTTTATTCATTTTGTAACTATGCTATTATCTACACATGTGATATTTTATTGATATTGAGAAGAGAAGTTTATTCGACTTTCAAATTTGCTTTAGCAATCTTAATTAGATTTCGATCCTTATTTAGTAAACAAGGATCATAAAATTTATCGAGAGTTAATTTAAAATACGTCGATGTTGCCACAGCCTTATCGATATTATCGATATCTCCCACCGAAGTGTTGGGCCAGCATCATTATTGTCTCAACGGGGCGCTCGGGTCAGAGAGTCGAGACAATCTGTCAAATGGAAAGAATCACACACGAACGAGTCGAGCCCCGCGCCGTCGTCCTATTAATCATATTTCGACCTTTTTTTACGATTTCCGAACGTGTGTTCTTTCAGATAATGGCTACTATTCTGACGGCAAAATCACAAAGACTTTTATCATATCGAACTACATTTTGAACTTTATGTTCTGAGCACTAAAGTTTAGTTTTGATTGTAGACTTTTCATATGTGGTAGGTTCTAAGCAAGCGGTATGGCCTTTTTAGACAAATCTTGTCGTTTGATTCAAGATGTCATGTTTTGTGATAATATCTTGACGAAAATTTCTGTTTGACGGGGTCAAATTTAGTACGGCCATGTTCTTCAATTAGATTTGACATAGTTTTGTCTAGTATGCGTTCGTTTGTATTTAGATCAGCTATCTGATTGGCCCGCTGGGTTGAAATGTTTTGACATGCGAATTATGACAGGTAATGAGAAGATTGCATAAACTGAAATATTTATATAGGTAGGGTTGGTGAAGAAATCCCTTTTATCTTTGTGTGCCTAATTCGCTTTGAGCCTAAATCGCGTTATGCCTAGACCAAACGCTAGTTTGGCCAAACGCGAGTAAGACCAAAAACGAGTTAGGCAAAAGGCGAGTTAGACCGAAAACAAATTAGGCAGAAAGCGAGTTAGGCTCAAAGCGAATTAGGCACACAAAGATAAAAGGAAGAAATCAATCAGTTTAAAAAATTAACTTAGAAGCATACTTTAACGGGTATGATATTCCACAGCTACTTAATTTTGCCTCTGATACTATTAGTTATATTATTCATGTTTTTAGTAGTACTTATCATGGATGGAAATACAGGCTATTACCACTGACGATTGTCATCATCATCAACATAATCTGTCCATGAGCTCTTCCAATTAGTCCTACGACCTTCGTCTTTTCTACACAGGACAACACGTTCACGACTTAGCCATCATCCGCATATGATGCAGAATGTACCATCAAGAACCAAGCTGTTTGGTGATTCTTTTCTTTGCGGCACCTTAAAGTCATGGAATTCTTTACAAGCACGTGTGTTTTCTTCTTCCTACAGTTCCGAGTCCTTTAAGCGAGGCGGTCAAGCCGAAGGCCTATAAAAGAAAAGCTGGTTATATTCATAGCAAAAATTGTTTTTTTTATGGATTAGCGAGGCAAACGAGCAGACGGATCGCCTGATGGCTTGGATGGATGGATTAGGTAAGCTACGGTATATACTATCCAAAATCTTTGATAGTGTGACTTAGTAACTCCCAATGAATTGGGGCCATCTCAAAAGAGATGGTCCTGGGTCTGCCGGAGTGCGAGAGATATGCTTTTGGCAATCTCACCTCCGGCAACCAAGGACCCGAGACGGCGTGCGTTTTAGTCGGTTCAAGTCCGACATACCACCGCCACCGGCTCTGTGGGGGTAGTATCCATGGGGATTTATCGCACGATAAAAAAAAACTCCCAATGAATTAGGTAATATCTCATATTACTAAAATATCAAAATTACTACAACGAGTACATAATCTACGAATTCACAAAAAGTAACTAAAGTTACGTGACAAATCCTTATTAAGTGATGTACCCAAATAATACTGATGATTGATTAACACAAAATATTTTACAACCAAAAATATTAACCACACTTTTATATAAAAGAATTTAAGGTTCATAATCGTGTAGCAAATGTTTTCTTGAAGTACTTGCTTTAATAGTGTTGTACTTGACATAGATATTGCATTTGGTCTATGAGTTTAGCCTGAGGCGCAAACTGTGGGCGAGCCAAATGACATTTTGTATGAGGTTAAGTTTGAACTTAATAATGGAAGCCTTTGTTGAAGATGTCCTTTATGGAACAAGCCAGTTTAATCTTAATCATTTTTAGGATTCCGTAACCAAAGGGTAAAAACGGTATCCTATTACTAAGACCTGATAATGCGTCTGTCTGTCACCAGATCTGCTTGATAGTTAAAATTTTCACATGTCATCGGAAAATCAGCAACTGAAACTCCTTGCGCATTCTACAATTTGTTTTGACAAGTTCTTTACGGTTACATCAATTCATTTGTAGAATGCGCTGTAATTGTAAATAAAGTGCTCTCATGCCTTGCCAACTTTAAAAGTAAAATCAAACAACATTACCTAGCACTGTGAAAGGTCAGTTATTCCTTTATATTCCATGATTTTGAGTCTCTTTGTTAATTTTTACTGTTGTTCTTCATTTTGCATGTAATTCTTTTATATTAGCAACATTGTTTACAGTAATCAATGAAAATAGTTCGTAACTTATCCTGCTAGATGAGTATTCTGACAGTTGTATGACTTAATCAGTCACTAGTTGTTTAGATTCATAATCTACTAACTAGGCGATCCGTTAACTGGTGGAAATAATAGAAATAGAAACGTATTAATATAAGTTATTTGAGTTAGCTTTAAAAAAGGGAATTACTGGACAATCTATTTTTCTTGAAGAGACTATATTAAAATCGAAATACATTGGGAAAAAGAAGAACTCAAGTAGGACTTGAATCCACGACCTTTGTCTTACAGGGGGAATGCTCTTTTTCATGATTATTTTTATTTAATTTAAAAGTTAGCATATTTAATGCTATAAAAAAAATAATCAAAATAAAGACAGTATAGTTATTTTAATAGAATAAAATCGATTAATCGTTATCTTCTGAAAGATAATTTGGTTTGTATATCTACATTTTGTATTCGAATACATCGGGAAAAATAAAATGCGCAAGTAGGATTTGAACCCATGACCTTTCCCTTTCAGGGAGAATGCTCTTCCAACTGAGCTATTGAGCCGAGCCTGAATAACTTCAAATTTTCCTTCTATTTATGTCTATCTTTACTTTTGTACTTTGAAACCCGGGTCTGGTTTCATACTTTTGATTATTGAGTTTGCTTAGTTTTCACGGGAGTCACTACTATCTGATACTCCAATGTCGAAAGGAAAGCTTTCTCTTTCAATTGCTGAAACTTTTCGTGCAATATTCAGATTATTCAGTGACTCTTCGCTATGCCGCACCATTAAGACCTGGAACTCCTTGCCAGCTCCTTGCCTGTCTTTTGTGGGTGAATTAAGTCATTCCTTAATCAATAGTAACCGCAGTTATGTTGCTTTGTTGGTGAGCGATTTATTAATAAAAGCACGGGAATTTTAATCTAATGCCAAATAGAATGAAGTTCTAGAGACATATGTATTTCAGAGTTCTTTGAGGTATGCAACAGAACAATTGTATAACTTACAATACCTACTTGTTGTTTCCTTCTTCCTACAGTCCCAGGTCCTTTAAGCGGGGCGTGAAAAGGTATCTGATGAGGCCGTCAAGCTGAGTGCCACCATTGTTAACATGGTACATGTTTACGATGGTGACCCTCTTTCCGAGACTTTACCTTTAGCTTACCATCAGGCGAGGTGAAATCAAATTGACGTGTCCTTTATTAAAACAAAACACGTTTTCAGAATATCACAACAGTTACTAGTGAGTATAGTTTTTGGATAGATTTTACTTACATTAAAATGTAATCTATCTATCTATCCTTTGGGTGCCATATTGTCAAGTATATTAACGAACAGGTTAAAGGTTCAGTCGTGAACAGATAAGCACATAGATAGACAGACTTTGTATATTATATTAGTGTGGATTATGGTGAGCTGTATATAGTCATATTATATCTTATCACCATCAATCTAAATCCCATCCTGTACTTACATGACAGGTATGTGTGACCCTGGGGTCACGTAGGGTTCACGATAGCATCAGATCGGACCCGTCTAATTGTGACATCACGGTTACAATTCATCAGTCAGAAATTGTGACCTCAGTTTGTGTGGGATATAGACTTTCAAAAATGTAGAGAAGAATAAGAAATATTATTGAACTTGTACATAATATTAATAACATTGGTACCTACAAATCGAATACATAAGGGAAAATGAATCTTCTTGGGTGGGACTCGAACCCGGGATCTTCCCTTACAGGGGGATTGCCTTGACCAACAACTCGGCTACCAAGACACGCCCGATATGATTAAAAAAAAATCCCTTCTATTTTTATCCGTCTTTAAGGCAACGGTGGAGTCATCCGCCGATGTTCTTACGAACTATTATTGTATTCGATTTGTATAGTTAGCATACTTCGTGGTGTAAAAGTCATTCAAGTATTTGGGCGGAGTTATCAAAAATCAATGTTTAAAAATGATTGTAACATCATTCATTGGTTCCGATAGTTCGTAAGAACATCGATGGATGGCTCCACCGTCATCGTAAAGACGAATAAAAATAGATGGGAAATTTTAATCACATGGGCCGTGTCTCGGTAGCCGTGTTGATCAAGGCATTCCGCCTGTAAGGGAAAGATCGCGGGTGCGAGTCCCGCCCGAGAAGATTCATTTTTCCCTATGTATTCGATTTGTATAGTTAGGATACTTAATGCTGTAAAATTCATTCCAATTACATTGGCAGCTATTACCCGCTTTTTTTTTTTTTTTTAGCCGTGGGGGAAAATCCTTCATGGATGTTATGTCGGACTCCTACCGACTAAACCGCCCACGGTAACGCCCAGAAGCCTATGGATGGGAGCCCCGGGTAAGCCCTCGTAAGGATGTCCCAGGACTCCCATGAGACCTGCCGCTACAATTGCGGCCTCGCCTTGGGGGTGCTTGGGGTGCTATCCCGCGTCTATGGGGGGGTTTTCGGGTGTTATCCCGCTTCTTAGGGGGGGGGGGGGGGGTGAAACCTTCACGTCACGCTGCCGTCACGGGCCTGCTTCTGTAAAGACGGTGAGCAGCCAACTCACCATCCTCAGGCCTCCGGTCATGGAGGCCGATGGTCTTCGGCGAAGACACATCGGCGGCGCCCAAGCCGCCGACTGCGGAACTCGGGTGGGAGAGTTTTCTCCCGCTCTCGCCCCGCGAGCATTCACGAGCATGACCTGCTCACAGAAAGAGGCGGCGCAGTCCCACTTGCTCCCGCTGGAGACCATGGCTCGCACCATGGTCTCGAGCGAGAGGGTGCCCACGCCCAGACCCACCACGAGCAGCTGTTACCCGCTGTAACTGGTAGCTGTTTGTTGTGGATTTTGATTCCTTTTCATATATATTTTTTTATAAATATAATATTACTGGCTTGGTAAATATATAAAAACCCACTTTTGTGTTGAATTTTTTACTGAAGGGCAAATCTCGTTGTAAAAGTAAGTTCAAAATTCAGTCTTGATTTCATCCTAATATCCCAATTTTTTTTAAATATCCGAAAGCTAGCTTACTGTAACACAAGTGTAGAGAATGATGTGTACATGTATAAAAAAAATTAGTTGGATAGGTTAAAATCTATCCCCGATATAAAATTCCAACAACTCACCTAGGGAAGGAAGTTATAGGTACATGCAATAGGTTTTTCCTATCATGTCATTCATTTGTCTTATACTTATCGAAATTCAATAGAATATTTTTATACAAGTCCAATATAATAACCAGTGTTCACGATTTTCCTCAAATATAATAGTTAAGTGATGTCCGAGAACTAAGCCACGTCTCGTCTAATCGTGCCTAAGTCTACCTAGTAGGGCTGTGACAAGCCGTGAGAACAAAAAATTGATTTCTTGCTAACCGCCATTTGTCATGGACGACGATTTTTGTTTGCTTTGTCATAAGAGGAAAATATTGCTTTGTAATTACTTTGCAAACTTTGGTAAAACCACCAAAGATCAATATATTGAAGAGGGTTTTCAACGTAATGACTGGTTTAATAACAAAAAATGTACAGCTTGTGACAAGATGTTGTTGAAAAGTTTGAAAGATACATAAATAACCCCACACCTTAGACCCAATTAATTATTAAATCTCACAACACTCAAACACTTCTAATGAAGTGTTTTCAAACATATTACCATCGATCGGAAGACGAAAACAGATTTGCGGAACATTATACACTGACCAAATTAATGGTGTATTGAAAAAAACAGGTCCAATTCACTGAAAACCGGCCGATTTGCATGCAGGATTTCTGGGCAGCTTATGATATTTATAAAGGATAGAGAGAGATTGCGGACTGTTTCTTCATACCCTGGTTTGTGATAATTGTGTATGTATATGTTACCGGCAATGTATAGAATGCCGAGTGCGCAGCAAGCAATGTATGACATGGTATCAAAAAACATTGATGATCATTTTAAAATAACAACCACGAAGGCTAATTCTGGAGCTCCGCTTCCGCCTCAGACTTCTAACCATATACGAGTATATCTATGTCGGAGCGCAGTGTCCACACAGCTTATAACCATTCAGAAATATAATTTCCGCAAAACCATCCGCAAATATAGACCACAACCGATTTATTTCACACATTGTCGATGGAACAGCAGATATTCTATATATTAACATACATTGCCTGGAATGCCTGCATTATACATATTGCCGGTAACACATATAAATTACTTACCATCATCTTGCCGTTACAGGTTGATTTGGTCCTCGAAAATCTTAGCAGAGCCCCATAAAAAGAATATTAGAACCAAAGTTACTAATATTGCCTCTAACCCCTCCAACTAAGCTAAATTGATTGTGCTAGGAGTGGGTTCACGCCAGTAGTGTAATGGCCAGGATTAGAACCCGGGACTTCTCGATCGTAAGGCCGACTCCTAAACCACTAAGCGACCGAAGCAAATAAGAATATATTTCTTCCTACTAAAAAGTCTTCACTCAAAAAGCTTTTACGGTTCTACGACAAATAGCCGCGTTACCCAATACGAATATAAAAATATTCTCAACTTAAAACAATACAGCATTTAAGACTACAAAACCCTTTCTTATCTCAGTCGACATCCACATCTTAAAATGTCGCAAGACAATGCCCGCCGTGTGAATCTTACCGTTGCCTAATAAAAAAAGCAAGCCAATAACTCACTTTGCCGGCATTATACGACGGATTGGTCATTTTTTAAATTATCTAGCTTTAGGCAGTAATTGGACAGTTGTGAAACTGTTGCATAAGGTTCATTGCTAGTTTTACTCTATGAACTATACACACGCGACCTTTCTAATGTCCACTATAACGTTGTACCAATTTTTTATGGGAAATATATTCTTTTTATCAATTTAAATTTTGTGATTAAGCGCTTGTGCTTGAAATTGCATTTGCCGCCAAATACATTGACTATTATCCGCAGAATATGAACCTGCAAGTCCCGTCACGAAGATATTAACGGATTGCCGTTTCACAAAGCTCGAAAGTATATTTTGGTGGTAAGTTTATTATTTTGCTAACAACCCTATATTTTAGCAAAAGCGTAAATCACACCTAATTTTTATTCCGTTTACGTAAAGACTATTGTCGCTCAGCACAGATTTCAAATTAATCTCCACGTGACATGTAGATCACGAATCGAATCGCATTCCAAATTCAAATGGCAGGTGAACATTTTTCCAATGTTTTTTTTAGTCATTGACATCGAGATTCTCATCTCTCATCTTCGATCGACAAGGAAGTAAGTAATGAGATTTTTTACTTTTAAGATCTGTGGATCTAAATCCAATGTTGTTGTCTCTGGGGGTCAATGAACTATGTGACGTTGCCTGGGAAATATACCTACTTTATTACGACGGCACTGCACTGTCTTGAACAACGAATATTATAATAAGTATATTTATTAATGTGAAATAATCTATCGGTGATGGCATCAATTTGTGCTTTTATTCTTGCAAGCCTTCGTGGAGAACTAATTTCAATATCCAGCTGTATCAGTATCGATAAATAAACTGGACTTTGCTTTGAGTTGATCTACATAATGAACATTTTGTCTACGTCAAATTTGAATTTAGAACAAATTGGGTATTTAAATAAAAACACGCAAAGAAATACTGGCAGACAATAACAAACGAAGAAAAAAACACATTCTAATTTCAAATATTCGAACCAGCGCAGCGTCTTGTTATTGCTCTATTACTTTGCATCCAGCCTGCGTCTTACCATGGCCGAAGCTACTAAGGGCCCAGTGTTTCAATATTCAAGATAAGACATTGTCTTCGTTGCGGTGGCGGTGGGACAAAGCCTCCACTGTTTATTTGCCGCCCATACCTGACTTGCGGTTTATGGAAATTGACTTTGGCGTGTAAGTAATTTTCTAAGACCGACGACCATTTTCTAAAGGATTTCGTCTTAGATTCAATTTCACTGGAAGTGGTACTGCATCGGTTGTACGATATTATGTAATAATTTACAAGTAAATACTTTTGGATAACAACTAGATTAATCAAGCAATTATAATGGAATATATACTTATAAAAGCACTTAAAAAGCCATTGAATTCTATTTAGATATACGTGATTGGCTTTACGAAACAAAAAACGACTAGTTACTTGACCAGCGCCAATAGACAACTATTTGAAGCTGCGCTTATTGAATATATGAGTCAAAATTCATTTACTCATTTCTCCAGTTTCTGCATCCCGTTCCAAATTCGAAATTCAAAATTCCCGCCTCACATAGAACTGTGATACAGCTTTTATTTTTTCTTTGATTTCATAATAAAAAAAAGAAAATCTCTTTCCAATACAATTCAAAAGATCTTCTAGCATTACTTTAGATCCTTTACATTCCCACTGGCCACAAAACCCGACGAAATTGAAACACACGCCACATGTCCGCGAGTCTGAACAAATCGTGACATTCTAATTTTGCCGCATTGATTTCGAGTACCCATTCGTTTTTCTTGGCCATGGATGATTATTTCCTAAGTTGGTTGCATCGTTGAGGTTAGATTAGGACGATTAGGGGTACATAATTCCATTACTGGGTACAGTGGGTACCATGGGAGTCTGGATTCCATAGCATTTGAGGCTTGGCAGATATTCTAGAGAAAGTATAATGAAAAGTATTCTAAGATATTCTACGCATCGCTTTGGGTCTCAAAGTAAGGTTAGCTTTAGTGGGTCGTGTTATGGGTTCTATAATACAGATAAACATATTAGGTACCTAAATTTTTTGTGAATACTTAGGTATATACAAACATTCAGATCAATTTAAATGTACATAATCATTAATCATGCATACAAATAGTGCACTGAGATGGAATCGAACCGAGGACTTATGACTTAGGAGTTAAATGCTATACCAGCAACTACCCAAAGCCTTGTCGCTGCCCGGGCTTGAAGGATCTAGATAGGAGGTCCTAAAGGTTTCGATGGAGCCCCATACGCCATACACATTCTTCATGAGTATAATCCAATATTGTGCTGTCTATGCAGTAATCAATGCAATTTATTTAGTTTTAATTAATTAACCGATACAATGACAGTCAAAACAATCGGAGAAATAAAGAAAAATTGCGAGCAAAGTTCAAGTCACCTCTGCCGCTCCCCCTTGTGTTCCATTGGTACAATATTAATCTTGGATGTCAACGCTAAACATTTTCAAGATAGAGGTAGGCTTTGGCCCACGGGACAGGACATAGCGATTTATTAAAAAAAAGATTGCAGAACATCGACAAAGGCACTACATATTGTGAGCTTTTAACTAGTAATCCTCAATACACGTATATACGTGTGGATAATAATTAATTTCTTCTCCTTGATATACTGAGGTGGATTACTTATCGTACATGCATTACATCACAGGGAACAAATTAGCTTCGTTTTGAAAACAAAATTGGCCATATGTCCTATTAAACCAGTGGGATAGAATGAAGATTTCAATGACAAGACCAAACTCGTCAAGTATTATGTTAAGACAGGTTTAAATTTGTTTCTAAGATAACCTAATATTTTATAAAGAATAGTTAAATAGGAAGAAAGGTGTGATTACTATTTAGGAATATAGGAATGAACATCATTCTTTTAACACTAAATGAATTCAGCATTCAAATAAAACTATTTCTAACGAATTATATCGTAACTTCTTTGGTGTTATTTTAATATTTTTGAGTACACTGAACCCGAAGTTTCGGTTGCATTATCAGTTATCACAATATCAATTTCATTCGCTTAACATAGCAAAATCGCTACATCTCCTGACTTGCAATCTCTTGTAGAGATTACAGTAGAGGGTGCGATTATTAACTGTCGTCTAGCACTGCGAACGGCTGATCAATCATAAGTCCTTAAGATATTAACGAAACAGCGGCAAAGTATTGTTGAACGAAAATATTTGCCGCCGGGGTTATTCATTTAGAACGTCCGAATTGGAACATAAGGTTATTCATAGCGACTAAATCAGTAAACAGCTACTTCAAAATATTCCCGGTGTTTGACAAAAACACAAAACACGTAAAATTAATAGATGAAGTGGATGGATTGACTTGAAATTTTGATAAGTAAATGCATTTTTATTCAAACTCTACTTAACTGGTGCCCGCGACTTCGTCTGCGCAGGATTAGTATTTTGAGTAGCTTATATTAGAGTGGCGTAGAAAAGCACAACAATTATTTATTTTTATAACAGTATACTTCAATTTATACAATGATATAGTTATCTAAACAGTAACAGAAATAACCACACTGTCACTTCTGCGTATATTTTTTTTTTTTTTATACAGTTTACAGTACAGTATTAAGAATATATCCATTATATTCTTAATTATAATCTGCATCTTGATCTGATTTATATTATTATTTTAATTATAAAATATTATTTATTTTTAAAAAATATTTTTTTAACAACGATATACAAAATTTTAAATATATGCCGATACCGGCCGAATTTGTTGACATTAATGCTTCGTTCCCTTGAGTAGTAGCGTGATGATGATGCATGAGCTATGTGTTATTCTGATGTATAAGCATATTGTAAAGTTCCATGAAAATCCATTCAGTAGTTTTTACGTGAAAGAGTAACAAACATCCATACATATACATATATAATACATTCATCCATATTCACAAACTTCCGCGCTTATAATATTTATTGTGTAGATAGACTTTGAATAACGAAATCTTCTCAGAACTCCTGAAGGTTTCACTCAAGGTGAAAACTTCACAAAATCTGTCCAAAACCTGAGCGGGGATCGAACCCACGCCTCCTGCATAGCAGTCACGTTCACTACTGCCACGCCACAGAGGCTGTCGACAATGTGCGGGTAGATGAAGAAGCTACTACCTTAGAGATTCGAAGACGGCGATGCACCACTGATGATTATTGTATGTATCAAAGTAGTTCATTTTGACATTTCGTACAAGCGTGTTTAGAGTAAACAGAAGGTTTTAACAAAACAAACAATATTTAGAAGTAAGAGAGAGGACTCCAGTTGTAAAGCCCAGGTTTGTTGTTTTTTTTTTCCAGGTTTTGAATGCAGCTGGAACTGTGATGATGATGATGGTGTATTCATTTACAGCACCTGAGTGAGTTCAGGACAAACAATTAATCATTAAATCATCGCCATCATCCTCCTGCCATTATCCCAAGTTTATTTGGGGTCGGCGCCCCATGTGCGTTTCTTCCATTCATCTCTAGTTGCAGTCATTTCAACATTCACTCCCTTCTTAACCATATCATCCTTCACACAGTCCATCCACCTTCTTTTAAGTCTTCCTCTCCCCTTGTAGCCTTCCACTTCCATAGTTAATACCCTTTTTTTTTTCTCTTGCGGAAATCCCCTCGGATACCCCCCCCCCCTGCCCGAGCCAGAAGGGGAGGTTATGTCGGACTCGAACCGACTAAAACCGCACGCCGACTGCGGGTCTTGGTGCTAGGCCGGAGGTGAGGTTGTCATAGACATATCCCTCGCACCCCGGCTGACCCAGGGCCATCCCTTACGGTCTGGCCCTCCTCAGGAGTGTCCCCAACTCGCCCCGGGAAACTCGGCCGCCGTGGCCTGCTTCTGCTGGGGTGACAGGCGGCTCCACCCGTCACCCCCAGGCCCGCGCTCATGGGGGACGGAGGTCAGTCAGTGCCCTCCGAAGTTAATACCCTCCTTACGACTTTACTTTCATTCCTGCGCATTATATGTCCAAACTAAGACAAATGATTTCCTCATAGCTTTTCCGTGATTGGTATAACTTTCAAACTTCCTCTAATAAATTCATTTCTAATCTTATCCATTTTTGACACACCACACATCCATCTCAACATTGGCACCATGTCATGCAGCTGTCTTTCATCCGTCACCTTTACTACAAGTCATTAAATCAATCACACCAAACATTCAATAATCCTTTAACAAAATAAGCCACTCATCCACCCGTGGGAATCCACCAAGTGTCTCCAAGTTCAGAACTGCCGCATATTGTCGCGAGGTATCACAGCAATCTCTGATAATAGTCACATTATTAAATGACAACCACTCGATAGACTGAGTGTAGATAAGTGTTAATGATAGCTGATAGCGCTATCAGAGACAATGTTTAAGAGTTATTGCGAATTTATTGTATATCTTGCGGACTGGGTTGCAGCTTCGCCTGAAGAATCGAATCCACACATTTTAATCATACATAGGATATTCAGTCATGGAAAGGTCATTTTGTCTCTTGCATATTGTACGTTTTGACAAATGGACAAAGAAGAAACTTGTACGTTTTGTCATTTGGTAGGTACTGTACCCGACGGGGTACATTCACAGTGCCTATTTTACCCCTTTTGTGAAAAATTTCCATTACCCATTCTTACTGGACCCTAGCATTTTTAGGCTCTGCGTTGATCAATTTATACCTATCCTATCTTTAAAAGTATATCCTAAATTTAAACATGTAAATGTATGTTACCTAAGTTTATTGATTTATTGGCTGCCGATTTATTTGCTTTCTATCTACAGGCCCTAACATCGCCGCTGGAGCCCAAGACTTCTTCACTTTTATATCTCATATAGGTGGCAGACAAGTATACAGTCTACCTGATGGACAGTGGTTACCGTGGCCTATGGACGTGTGCAACATTTGGGGGTCGTACTGCCGACCCTGTGAAACATGATGGACATGCAAAACAAGCTCTGGCGCAAGATTTCCCGGGATTATTCGGTCAGAGGGCAGTCGTTACCCAACAAATAAAGAAAAACATTCTATGGCTGAATCTTTAAGGACCATAAGTACTTGAGAAAATAATTTCTACAATCAGTTTTTCTACAATCAGTTTTCATATCCCAACGCACACATTTGTGAAGTAAACATGCATGTCTGTCTGTCACACTAAGTGTATATCTAATTAGTGGTTCGCCCCCATACCCCATAAGGGCTGTGTCACGTGCCACTCAACGTGGACATTGATTGCGGTCCAACAGACCCACCACTGACGAACTGATGTAAGTCAAAAATGTTATTAATTTAAGAGAACTAACTAGAATATTGGAGTATTATTCTTATGGTTTACTACATGTCGCACTTGTTCTCTTGGCTACTGTGACCTTTCACCTATACTGACAAAGATCACACTGGACAACTTTATGAATAGCGCCCAGTTCTGGGCCGAAAAAAAAAAAACAAAAAACCAGAATGACGGAAGAAATAAGAAACCATTGAATCAGAGAATATGATCGTTTTAGTTCTGTCCTGCTGTGTATCTCTAGGGTGTATGGGGCTCAGCCATTCCTATGGCGTCCTGTCAAACTCACCTGCAAATTGGTGGGCACCTTCTGATTGAGGGATGTAGTTTCGTGCGGTTTTCCTCCCTGGGTTGGTCAAACAAAAAGTAATAAATCACTTTTTTAAGCTACTGCCAAGTAGTCCTGCTGAAGGAGCAAGCGGGCCCTGGGCTCCGAGGTGAATACCTAAAACAACACTAAAATTATGATTAGTATAACATTTGTACCTCTCAATTTATTTGTTTTATGACTTATCCACCTTCCCCTTCACGGGTACAAGTTAGTACGTAGTTAGCCTGCCCTTGTCCTTTAAACAACTTTACCATACATTTCTCAGCGACTAGTTTCAGATTAAATGTCTTCTACTGGCAGTTACACACTATTCATTAACAAGTATTTCAGATTCTTGGTTTTAACGAAGATAACTACCGTCTAACCACTCAACCTCGAGAAAAATACCTGCACCAGAACCATGTACTGGGATGCAGGTGAGGTAGTTCGTTTGTCCTTGAAGGTCTTGATGTGCTCCATAGATATTTTCAGTTTTTAAGTACTTACTTATAAGTAAGATTTTTATTTTTTATAAGGGACACGTCAATTTGACTTCACCTACCCTGATGGTAAGCTAAAGGCAAAGTCTCGGAAAGAGGGTCACCATCGTGAACATGTACCAACCATGTTAACAGTGGATGCACTCAGCTTGACGGCCTCATCAGATGCCTTTCACGCCCCGCTTAAAGGACCCGGGACTGTAGGAAGAAGAAAACAACAAATATTTGTAAGTTATGCATATTGTTCTGTTGCATATCTCAAAGAAATCTGAAATACAACTTAATTCTATTTGGCATTGGATTAAAAATCCCGCGCTTTCATTAAAAAATCGCTCACCAACAAAGCAACATAACTGCGGTTACTATTGAATAAAGAATCACTTAATTCACCCACAAAAGACACAACACAAACCCGCCCCTATCACACGACAGCTAATTACTCCCTCAATTGACATACCCTTAAGAAAAACAAAGAGTACAATGATTGACACGACCATTATCGCCCACAGCCCAGGGATCGTCCACATAATCCTGGATTACTGGTTGTTATTGTCCGGGCGATTCCCTGAGATGAAAACATTCAGCTTGTGGAAAATTGTGCAGAGATTACCGTGTGCTATAAAACTCTGTATAGTTTTTAAGCGTTTATTAGGTTCACACAATCAAGTTATTTATATATATAAATAGAAATATAATTTACTTAGCTTTGGGGTAATTCATACCACAGTTTGAATCAAGTCGGGCTTAAAGCATCGTACCACATTCTATTCTAGGTACCCGTGGAGCACTGTGGGTGACGAGTTAGTATTATCTAAGTGAGCTAGTATACCGGGTGTTAGGGGAACACTCCCGAAGCCGAGAGCCCCAGCTAGTACTCCAGACTCCAGGTTTCATAAAAAAACATCAGTACAAAAAAACATGCGCTTGGCGCTAGTTGTTTTTTTTTGTAGTGATTTTTTTATGAAATTACCGTTTATTTTGACCGGCGGACCTAAAATATAACCAATTCATGTCTACTTAATTTTACACACCTCTTTTCATTTGTAGTGCTGACTGTACTATTGACAAACTTCATGGACCCGCTGGGAATTAATGTATGGACATTTAAAAATGCATATTATTATCTCATGGACCCGGACGGGAAATGACAAACAAAAGAATCGTGGACCTCTGGGAATAACCCTTCCATTTAGCTTTACTAACGCGATGGAGAGTAAGTAATTAGGTACTAAAGAAAAAATAATAAAATACAAAAAAAAAACCTTTAATACCGATATCTAGTAGTGTACCTGGAGTACTACTTGGGGATTTCGGCCTGAACGTTCCCCTTACACCTGGTATAGATGTTTCACAGGATAATCCCCCTCCCCTCTAATTTGTCATTATCCGTTTATTAATAGATATTATAAAAAAAGTGTACTCGAAGCAATTAAACATAGCTCTCGTATCGAGTCATAAAGCACTTGATAGGCTAGTTACTAATAATGCAAGTCCTAGAAGTCTTAGAAAAAGCGGAGGGCGCAGTTCTTAAAAGCCATTAATGTGCATTTATGCGGATTCTTTGTATTGATTGAAAACAAGTACTTACTAGAAATGTTCCAGTTAACGCTTGCGAAATAAATTAAATAGGTATAATTCTAGTCTTAGTTTAGTAGTAAACATCATTCAAGAATGTTAATGGACATTTTATATTTTTCAAAGTTCTGTTCAAAGGAAGGGAAAAGGCGGACATACGAGCAATAACTTTGACCAGTAAACAAGCGCTCAGCTGTTTAGTACAAAAATTGTGGGATGATTTCGAGGGTGAAGGAATGAATGAAATGAATGAATGAAGGAATGAAATTGAGTTTAGATGCATTTTCACGCCCTGTTGAAAGTACCCAGGAATGCAGATAGACCCACGAAACTAGTAATTCAAATAACGTAAAAGTCATAGGTAGGTAAATATGTGACCAATTTTTTATAAAAGAAAAAAGAAACGATAGAAAAAACAAGACAAAAATAAGATTGCCATCATAACACAAGTGTAATAAGGACAAGAATATTTATTTCTTTCTCAAAAATATAAAACAACAGTACCCTAGACCTAACCTCACTGAGTAATGCATAGATCTGTAATCATTTATACAAAAGATCAACAAATACAGCTTCACAAACACCATGTTAATCGAGTCCTCATTGACGTCAATATATAAATAAACTTGTATCGATACACATGACTAAGACCATCACTCTTCAATGGAATTTCCTCAGTTCAAAGCATTAATACTCGTATCAGTCATTAGAGTACCGAGAAATCTTATCTCTCAATGACCATTTCATTTATTTTCGGAGACACAGGAGTCATACCACCTGCACTTGAGATGGCTGAAGCTTTTAGAGAAGCATCAATAGATTCTGATTGTGCCACTTCAGATGATAATACAAACGAAATTAAACTTTAAATAGAAGATACTAAGTCGAAAGTTGGAGAAGACAAAAATATTGCTGACAAATCTCTCAATGCTAATGAAACTGTAACGAAATTTAACAAAAATGTACTTAATTACTGTGAAGATGTGGTTGAATTTGGAACAACAGATGATGATATTGGTAAATTTTGATTAAGTATAAATGAAAATTAACCTTATGGGCTTAATTTTAGGGCTTATTTTTGTATAGGTGACGAAGAAAGTTTGTTGGCGCCACGCTTTGTCATGCCGATACAATCTATATCCGGTGCAGTTTCGGGATGAAAATATTTTTACTTATCTTAAGTGGTTGTATCTGCTTATTAATTAGCTTTGGAGGGTACATCTTGAGCTGTCAAATCAAACACTTTGTCGGCAATGCACGATCTCTTTTAGTTAATAGACGATGATTCTTTGAAATACTGACGCAGGCCTTAGTGTTATGTCAAAATTTGAAATTCTATTAATGTATTGATTAAGTCATCTATATTTTAAGAAAGGTAGCGTGGTGGTACATAGTTTGGTTGCTACGTAATAGGTTCAGGGTTCTTTATGCACAAATATAAAATTTGTGTACAAAGACGGACTTAATGCCCTGGGCATTTTTTACCAGTCAACCTTAGGGTGATGCAGAGATTTGTCTAGGTAGGTGCTTGAAATATCGTGGTGAATACTATATTTTGGTTGATCTGGGTGTCTCTATCTGTCGGCCGCTTCGCCCACATGTATTACAAATATTACAATGTAAAATGTTTCCAAATAATTAAATAATAAGCAACTTTTTTCGCTGAATATAGTCAACGACCAAGGTAGCTAAACAATTTCTAATTTATTAATTACTATGGTCCTTAAATCTATCATAAAAATGAACTAAATATTACAACATTATAACTTTATCTTCTGAGGATGTTTTGAACTACTTATCCATCAAATTATTAACATATAAAATCAAATTTAAAAAAAATGTTTTAAATATTTCAATGTTGATCAACTTTTGTCGTTGTACAGTCAATGAAAAAAGTTGATCAACACTGAAATATTTTAAAACATTTTTCTATCCATTTTAGAACTCCTTATGACAAGTCATGCATATTTTGGTTCAAAACGGCACCGCGTAGTAATGCCCAAACCTAGAATGTTATCATTTTCATTATTATTTGCCGTACGGTAGTAATTTCCGTAATGGTCTACTTTAATTATAATTTGATGCAAAGCGATCTTAAGCGGCATTACTTCATAAGTTGTAATTAGTTTATATTACGTAAAATTTACATTTTTATAGTTACAGTAGCTAACGACATTATTAAATATGAACAAATTTGAATAGTTATGAGCGAACTAATGAACAAGACATATCAATCAATTTTATTTAAACAACTTTTTGTGGACACTTTTTGTTAATAATTTTAGTCGCAGCTATTAATGTAATCATGTAGTCAATGATAAATACATATACGAATACATGAGAAAGTAGGTAGATGGCTCCACCGTCGCCCTTAAAGACGGACATAAAGAGAAGGGAAATAAGGGAAATTTGAAGTGGTTCAGGTGTGGCTCAATAACTCATTTGGAAGAGCATTCCCCCTGTAAGGAAAAGGTCGTGTGTTCAAGTCCCACTTGAGCGCTTCTTTTTCCCGATGTATTTCGAATTTAAAACTTAGCATAATAAATGCTATAAAAATGTATTTAAACATAATTATACGATAAATACAGATAGAGGCCCTTCGTGAACTAGGTTTACAATACAATACAATAATTTATTTCCAGCAAAAACTTTACAAATCGATAAGTATAATTTACAAACGAATACGATATTTTGATACAACATCTGTGTTTGAACTAGATAAGTTAATATCTGTATTTCAGACAACAGCCCATTTTTTATTAGACTAGTTGACCCGGCAAACGCGGTTTTGCCATTTTTTGCCAAACATAAAAAAAAGGCGATGGAAAAATAAGGGTTGATCGTAGAGGGTTGAAAATTCAGGGTTGTGAGTCAGCCGGTGTCAACATAGGCTGTTTGGTCGCGATAACCGACATCCACGCAGGTGGAGTCACGGGCAAAATCTAGTATCACAATAAAATTATAAAACAAATTAATGCTACTTTGTACTCTAACAGATGGAATTACCACAAAATTATAAAAAAATCTTTATGGTCATAAATATTTAATGCTCTTTTTTCAGCATCCTGAAATAATGTACTTTTTTCAGCAATAAAATCTGCATAATATTATTTTTTAAAGAAAAATATTTTTTAACAAGGCTAGATAATGGTTCTGGTAGGTATAATAAATGCTTACAAAATATAATAAAATATATACATGAATCTCAAAAAATGGTAACGAGGAAAAAACTGTAGGTACATACATTCCATAATTTTTCGAAAAAAAAAATATTTATGTGTTCTAAGTGCGTTACCTGAAATGTTTTTTTTAATAGTTTGCCTTTTGTCTGTTTTTCGGCGCAGGCATATATAACAAATAGTATTTAATTATTATTTTAATTAAATGAACCATTATTTTACTTTAATTAATATACGAAAGTTTTTATGGAGGATTAGATCAAATTGTATTCAAACGCATCATATTTGAGCCAAATCCGTTGGCGTAGTTGAGCAACGAACATTTTGACAAACTTACACATTGTATAATATTAGTAGCAGAAGGAGGTAATTATTCACAAATACAAGTAAAGGAACATACGTATCCGAAATACAGCGGGAAAAAGAAGCGCTCAAGTGGGACTTGAACCCACGACCTTTCCCTTACAGGAGGAATGCTTTTTCAACTAAGCTATTAAGCCATACTTTTTCCCGATTTATTTCGAATTTAAAAGTTAGCATAATAAATGCTAGAAAAAAAATCATTCCAACCTGAGTTTGTGTATCCGCATTCTAGATCCCATATTCTATGCTTAATTTAGGTCTAGATAGCGCTGATATGACACAGTGGTATCTAGACCAGAGTTTTATAGATTACTTATTATACTTAATTATTACTGATTTCGTAATCGACCCAGTAAATTAACTGTCCAACCGCAAGCAGAGCGTTCATCAAATCAAAATACCTGTGAGAATATCAAAATACCTCAGTATCTATATAAATAAATTGAAGTGTCTGTTTGTTATATTTAACAGGTTTTTTTTTAATTTTATCAAATTGTATGTAAGTACTTTTGTTAATTAAAAAAAAACATTTAAAAATATCTCTATCTGTCTCTATTTATCTGTCAGTATATTTATCTTTCAGTCTACTTGTCAGTCTACCATCAGTCTGTCTTTCTGTGAGTTTGTTCCGAGTAATCCCCGAAATAGCTGGATTTTTACTGCAAATGACTGATGTTATTATAACGCACTAGCTATTGCCCGCGGCTCTGCCCGCGTGAATGTCGGTTATCGCGACCAAATATAGCCTAAGTCCTTTCTCATGGTCTAATCTACGCCTATACCAAATTTCATCAAAATCAGTTCAGTGGTTTAGGCGTGAAAGCGTAACATACAGACAGACAGACAGAGTTACTTTGGCATTTATAATATTAGTAAGTATGGATAGCATAGCTTCTTCAATTTTAGAATTATGACCAGGGTTCCGTACAAAAAAAACTCAGACCAGAACTCCATGCGGCTGAAGTCGCAGGTACAGCTAGTATTTAATATATGTATGAATGCCGAAACTGTCCAATTAAACGATATCACCAAATCGGGCTACCGTTAACAATCATAATACATTTCATACACTTCCTGCATTTGTAAGAGATAATACATAGAAATTGTATATTACCGCTCATAAATATGTATATGTTTCGGTCTGTGGTCACTGAGACGCTTGCGCAACCGTACTGTACACGGACAGGGACTTCAATGGAGTAACCATTCAACATTTTCTTTTATTATAAGATTTTTTCTTTAAGTCATCAAGTCACAGTGAATTCTCAGTTACTTCCCAAGTTTGCTTTTTGTATCCTGAGGTTCGTTTATTGTATTTGATTGAGTGACTGCAGTCTAATCTCCTATCATTGAGATTGAGTCAAAAGTCAGAGCCAGGTTCCGTTGTGCAACACATTGTTTGACTTGAATTCAATGATGATCGAAGGCCGTGAATAGTCAGTTTCAGAAATATCTTGTCTACAAAGTTTCAAAATGATCTTAAAACTGAAGTATTTACAGTAAGTCAAAGTATTTTATTGATTCATATGGTATTATTTTCCGAACTAAGTGTGTGCCAAATATCAGAAAAATCTGTCAACAGAAACGGGGAAAAATCGAGGAATTAAAATCATTTGGAGCACTTTATTCATCAACATCTTTTTGATGCTGACTGTACACTGGAGTAGCATTTTAGCTCCTTTTTCTTAAAGAGGAAAAATTAAATGTAATGACATTTTTCACCAAAATAATTATTCAATTTTATCAAATGGTAATAAGAAAATTCTGTTGTTTGTGACTGTGACGAGATGACAATCTCTGTCTGTGATTACGTATGCAAATAATTAGTTTGGATGAGTTAATTACATAAGGAAAATCCGTATAGAATTACCGGTGAATACCCATGAATTTCTTGGTGCTAGTAATTCATGAAAAGTCCCGGTTATTCGTATGTAAACACAAAACGAGGCAGTAAACATCAATTATTGCACAATGCTGACTACGACAGCGGGCCCATGGGTTTACAGCATATACCTGTAACGAATAAAAATTTCACGGGACCAAGTTCAACAGCTGTAGTTGAAAATATTGTAAATAAACTGTCACCTACCCGTAACTTACCATTATCTGCAAAAAATAATATATCGCATAAAATAAATCAAGACGAGCAGCAAGTATGCGAAACCGGTTTTGTAACACCTGTGTTGACCGAGAACAATAACAAACCCGAGCAATCTATTCATAAAATTGATAACAACATAGAAGCATATAGGGGACACACGGACGCTGTGGTTAGCGAACCGAGCAAAATACAAAAATCACTTGCCGAAATTGTCAAGGAGGGAGAGTGGACAGTGGTACAGAGGAAGATGAGAAATCGATTCGTGGGAAATATTGGCAGAGCTGTAATAGAATCTAAAGGAAAGTTTAAAGCTGTCGACGAGAAATCGATTGTTTACATTTATAATGTAGATAAGGAGGTAAAAGTAAGTGATATACAAGAATATGTGGAACAAAGGGCAAAGACATCAGTAAACATCGAGAAAATGAAAATGAAAATGTCGAAAACCTACGACGCTTACAAAGTTTCTGTACCAAAATGGAAACTCGATATAGTTATGAAAGATGACTTCTGGCCAGAAGGTATTGCATACCGAAAATTTATAGACTTCACGAAGAAGAACAGGGGCAGAGAAAGTACTCTAAAAACTGGTAATGCCAACAAACCATAATGGATAGCAGTACAAAATTAATAAGTTTCAATGTCAAAGGAGTGAAAAGGTCAGTTGACTGCGTAAGGCGACTGTGTGTAACAGCTGATATTGTGGCATTACAAGAAACATGGCTTTACCCTCACGACGTCGCTTTCTTAGGACAAATTGATAACGAATTTGCGTTTACCAGCAAGTCAGCGATCGATACATCAGCTGGTGTGCTGCGGGGCAGGCCGCATGGGGGAGTGGCTTTAATGTGGAGGAAAAGCTTATTTCCATCAGTGACAATTATAAAGTGTACTAGTGATCGGCTTGTGGCTATAAAAATCGTGTCACAGAACAAGTCTGTAATAGTATTCTGTGTGTATATGCCTACGGACTCGAGAGATAACCTACCAGAGTTTACGAACTGTCTTAGTGAGATGAGTGCAATAATAGATGATAATAATGTACAATCTGTGATAATGTTAGGGGACTATAACGCACACCCGGGAGAGGTATTTGGGACTGAGCTTCAAAGTTTCTGTGCGGAACAGTGCTGGACATGGGCTGACTTGGACTTTTTACCGCGAGATTCGTACACATTCGTGAGCGAAGTAGACGGCGGCCAGAGCTGGCTTGATCACTTCCTAGTGACGGAGGCCGCGAGGTGTTTAGTTGTTAGTGCTACAGTGCTGTACGGTACGTATTGGTCCGATCATATGCCTATACAACTGCAGTGTAACTTTAATATGATAAAACCTACAGTGATTATACCTCAAAGTTGTAGTAGTAAAACTGTGTGGGGCGAAAGAGACGCTAGTGATATACTTAAATATAAAGAGTTATGTCATAGTAAGCTTCGAGAAATCCACTTCCCTGTGGCTTTTCATAAATGTTCGGAAGGCTTTTGTACAAATTGTAGCCACAAAGAAATGTTAGATGTTATGTATAAGAATATTGTTTGTATCCTCTCGGAGGCTGCCCAAATTTCCAGTCAGGAGAAAAGGGGAAGGAGGGCAAAATATGTAACTGGATGGAATAAACATGTTAAGCAGGCTCACGAGGAGGCAAGGCTGGCATTTCAGTGCTGGGCAGTGTCAGGCAGGTCTACGTCGGGTTTTGAGTATGATAAAATGAGAGAGACTAGAAAAATCTTTAAGTCCAAATTAAAGTGGTGTCAAAATAACCAGGAGACAATAAAAATGGACATCATAGCCGAGCACCATCGGTCTAAAGATTTTTCTAGTTTCTGGAAACATACAAATAGGTTGCAACCTAGACCGAGTGTCCCCGTGAGTGTGGCGGGGTTACATAGACCTTCTGATATAGCAAATTTATTTGCAAAACAGTTTGAAGTAGTGTCCCCATTAATTAGATTACCGCAGGTGTTTGATTCTGAGAGTTTCACCGAGTTAAATGTCAAATTTTGTGCCAATGATGTTGCCAATGTCATTAAAAACATGGTAAGAGGAAAATCTCCAGGTCATGATCAACTCAGCATTGAGCACCTTCAGAATGCTGGTGTACACTTGCCAAGGGTATTAGCAATGTTCTACGCGCTGTGTCTAAGTCACTCTTATTTACCGAAGGATTTAATGAAGACTTATGTAGTACCTATTGTTAAGGATAAGACGGGAGACGCGTCAGACCCTACAAATTATAGGCCTATATCGCTTGCTACAGTAATGGCTAAGGTACTGGACGGTCTGATTGATAGACATATGGCATCTCGCATCACACTTAGTGATGCACAGTTTGGGTTTAGACCAGGGCTGTCTACAGAGACTGCTGTATTGTCACTTAAACACACCGTCCAGTATTACACATCTAGGAAAACACCTGTAAACGCTTGTTTCCTAGATCTTTCCAAGGCGTTTGATCTAGTGCTGTATGACCTGCTCTGGGAAAAGCTGACTAGGGAAACCAAGGTAGATGCAGCTGTTATATCAATACTGCGATATTGGTATAATAACCAGACAAATAATGTTAGGTGGGCAGGTTCATTATCGGATACGTACGGGCTGGGTTGTGGGGTGAGGCAGGGAGGCCTGACTTCCCCCAGACTGTTCAGCCTGTATATTAATCAGTTAATTGTTGAGCTCAGCAATACCTATCTAGGTTGTCATGTAGACGGAGTATGCGTCAACAATATAAGTTATGCAGATGATATGGTGTTGCTGAGCCCATCGATTAGCGGTATGATGAGCCTGCTTAAGATCTGTGAGGGGTATGCGGAGGCCCACGGGCTCAGATATAACGTTACAAAAAGTGAAGTACTTGTATTTAAGGCTGGCACAAAATTATATACCTACACACAACAATTAAAACTGTACGGTAGACCTCTAAAACAAGCCACTAGTTTTAAATATCTGGGCCACTGGGTCTCTGACGACCTAAGTGATGACTTAGACATTAAGCGTGAGCGTAGGGCGCTGGCTGTCCGATGTAACATGTTGGCCCGTAGATTTGCACGTTGCACAGGACAGGTAAAGGTGACACTTTTTAGGGCGTTTTGCCAGTCCTTTTATACGTGCAGTCTATGGGTTAGCTATAGGCAGAGGTCATACAGCGCCCTGCGCTTGCAATATAATGATGCATTCAGGGTGTTGATGGGGCTGCCGCGTTACTGCAGCGCGTCCGGCATGTTCGCCGAGGCGGCAGTAGATGGCTTTCACGCCATTATGCGTAAAAGATGCGCTTCTATCATGCGCAGAGTGCGCGACAGCCCCAACAACATTCTGAACACCGTGGCAGACAGGTGGGACAGCCCTATGTGGGGACACTGGATGCGACTACATAGACCTGTGGCGCAGTGGTCGTCCTAGGTTATTAGAATAAAATAAATATTGTCATTAGGTTAATTTTACTAACATTAGTTTATAAGATTATGTATACTAACAGAATGGACCCTGGTCTGAATAAATAAATATATTATTATTATATTATTATTATTATTTTATGTTGTATTTTTTTAAAGAGTAGGTAGGTACTATTATCCAAAATTATGAACCCTCCAGCTAAGCTAACTTTCTTGCTTTTAGGAGTGCATTCATGTCGTTAGTATAATAGACAGATGTACCTTAAGTCAAACTAAGAAGGAAAATAAAATGAAAAATTATAGGATCTCATCAGTTAACATTTTGCCCCTGAGTGCCCGAAAAACATAAAACTATCGGTGCACCAATTCGTGGATTTACATACGTGAATATATGTTGTATGTATGTAAATTTCAGTGGTAAATATGTAATATAAAAATTCGGTAACAGCTGAAAATATATAGAAATATGTATTCAAAAATCTTACAACTGCGAAAGGAAAAAGAAATTATCACCTGTTAACAAACTTTTTTTGGTCTTTTCAACAGCAGATTTTTTCAAATTTGTTAACTAAGCTATTCCATCCCTTTTGTGAACCATGGTCTCTTTGACGCGCGACGTGTAATAGAAAAAGTGATAGGTGGCTCACCGCACAGCTACAAGTACATTCTTATCACCGTTTGTTTCCACCGGCTACCATAAAGTCAGGCCGCCTGCATGTTGCTTTTTTTCAAGAGTTTTTTAAGAAAAAATTGCCGAGGTTGACTGTTCATTGCCTCCTTCGTATATTATTAGACATGCTGTTTAAAAAAAATGTGTCACGGTTCTTGGGTGAGGCGGGAATAAATTTTGAATTTGGAATTTAAAATAGAGGGCAAATTTTTGTAATAAAAATGTCAATATAATTTCAATGTCTCAAATATCAAGAACAGTGTTATGGTAGCGCAATTTTCATTAATTACCATTGTTATAATTTTTTATATTTAAGAAATTGAGAGTGTATTTTCACATATATGTTTAGTAATAGCGCGTCTTTTTGTAATGTCATCTGTTAGACGAAAAGTTGACTACTGTACCTACTTATGTGGTAGTTCGCGACACCCATTTTTTTTTTCAAAGGAGCCAGTCTAGTCTTGTAGTAGTGCCTATTCATAATTAAAGTCATAGAATGTCATAGATTCACAGATGTTATTTTATCTATGAGCTCAGCAAGTGATCTCATTTTCTAAGTAATTTAGCATGAAATGAATATCTATTGAATAAATTGTGAGCTTTATCGAAACTCTCGAATTGCTTACGTACTTTTAATGCGGTGAAATATTATACGCGACAAAAGTTAAAAGATGTTATGTTAATGAGAATAATAAACTTTTTACTAAGTAAGTATATTAGTTATAATTTTGTCATTAATTTATAAATTGAAATTACTAGAAAGAAAATCTTTTTTTTTTCTTTTTATTATAAATATGTCCTTTATTATGTCAATTAACAGTAATTATATATAAATCATGTCACCTTAATACTAAATAAATACTACACAGTATTAATCGAATAACCCGCCCCTGATCGCTCCCGGTGCAAAGGTGCCCATCACACTAGCACCATTTCCACGCTGGAGCGGTGGAGACCCTGGGGAGCTGGGGCAGAGACGCGAAAAGCCTTGTAAAGGCGATTGGGCAGAGGCTCATAGAGGCTACTGGTGTCTCCCGTTCCGGGTCGTTCCTGGGAAAGAAAAACTGAAATTAAATTTTTAATATTTTTTGTCAACGTCAAGTAGACATATGAAAAAATTTAAGTACTTGGGTATGTATATCAACAGTATTTAATCTAGATATTTATTATTATTTATTATTTAACTATTTATTTTATCGGGGATGTGGTTTGAACCCACTAAGTAACAGTTGCTTTCTGTAGAGTATCTAATAAAAAATAAAAATAAATAATAACCGTAATCATTGTCGCGAACAATCTTTTAAAACCTTTATTACTCATAATATTTCGAATAATTCACTCACTCAGTCATATTAATATATTCAATGTTTAATTATAATTTTGTTTTTGTTCATGTTATATAGCTCATACATTTTATAATATCGACTTCGAATCTTCACACGCGGGTTATTCGACTTGTTTTAATTGCTGTCAACTTAATGAAATGTTTGAACCACAGGGGACTGACCGATGAACAAACATTAATGTGTTATTAGATACATATTCACACGCTGTGACAATCGACTTGGGTTTTCTTAGTTTCATTGTTTTAATTGAAGCGTTGACATTTATGACTCAAGCTAACAAAATGGGAATAACTGAAAAAGAAGGGTCTTTGACATATAAGTTTAAAAAAAAAGTAAGTACAGTCAGCATCAAATCGATATTAACTAGCAAGTTTTTTTTCTCACATATCAATACCACTAGGCATGTAGGTATAGTCAGCACCAGTTGGATATGAATCTTTGCATCGATGGTGAAATCTACTACATGCATACTATTTAGATGAAAGAGAAAAATATATCGTTAAATTAGTTTCAATAAATCTGGAACCCAGGTTCATTAAAATTACAAAACATAATCATAAAATTCAAATTAAAAAAAACCCCTAAGTCGACATCCTCACTTTAACACCCATAACTTTTAAACGGCTCGACCGATTTTCATCAAACATGCCTAAGAACACTTGCACATAAGTCACATATAATACAAAAAAAACTAAATTGAAATTGCTTCATCCGTTCAGGAGCTCATGATGCCACAGACAGACAGACTGAGAGACATACAGTTACGTCAAACTTATAAACAACCCTGTATTTCGGGTGTTAAAAATAAAGATATTTTAATTTAATTTTCAATAATTTGTTTAAGACTGTCATCATTTTCTTGAAATGTACCTATTAAGTACTGACGTTATGAAATAAAATGAGAACATTAGGACTATTATCATATACTTACTAATATAAACACATGCCTTTTTTTTCGTGAAGAAATCCCCTCGGATACCTCCCCCGCCGGAGCCGGAAGGGAGGTTATGTCGGACTCGAATCGACTAAAACCGCACGCCGACTGTGGGTTGTGGCGGAGGCCAGATTGATATCGATATATCCCTTGTACCCTGGCTGAATATACCTATACCTAGTTATGCCCTCCCGAGGATGGCCAAACCGTAAGAGATTGCCCTGGGTCAGCCGGGGTGCGAGAGATATGTGGATCACCTTTTGGTTGACTGGTAGAGAATGCTTACGGCATTACGTCCGCCTATGTACTTTTTAAGAGTTGAATTAATCAAAATAAAAAAAACTTTATTTCCACCATGTAATAACACCTTAACCACCTCTATTTACTCAGTATAGCAGTATACAAACACATGAAATATGCATGCATTCAACCCTGCACTGCTAGCGTGACCGGGTTAGCTAACTCGCCCAGTTTACTTCCCATCACCGGTGAACAACATACCAGTTCCTTGTATGAAAATGCATGACCTTATTTATGTATTTACCGACTATCATAGTGTTCGTGTATTGTTACACATTTTGACCGGATAGCTGTGATAGTGTTAAGTTTTGATAGAGTATTAGCTTTGAAAAACATCGGGAAAATTAAATGCTCAAGTGGGACTTTAACCCACGACCTTACAGGGGGAATGCTCTTCCAACTGAGTTATTGAGCCACACCTAAATCACTTCAAATTTCCCTTCTCTTTATATCGGTACATCTTCGCCTTAGCCTTTACAATTTAAAAGTTAACATAAATAATGCTATAAAAAAATTATTCAAATAAAGATTAGCTTGTTATCTATCAAAACTGCCACATTCACACTAATGCGTGCGTCTTATAATATAACACACATAAAATATTCCACAACATTCTACACACGCTATCTAGACCCATTGTAAGCTTAACTAGCTTGTATAATTATAGAATGCGGATAAACATACTCAGATACTTTTTTTTATAAATACGTACATATTATACATAGAAACACTCAAACCAATGCAAATAGCCATATTCATGCATGCAAATATTTGCACAGAGCGGGGATCCAACCCGCGCCTCCTACAAAGCAGAAGTGTTCACTATCGCCACGCCACAGAGGCTATCCACATAATACAATAAAGTCAACTATTTAGGTAACCTGGTGCCATTCTTAATCACAGAAACTTATAGAAGAAGACCAAGGATGGCCTCGGTCTTTTGTGCTATAGGTTTAACCATATAGATGTGATCTACGGATTCCTAGCCTGTTCAAAACCCTTTTCTCCTGTGACTAGAACTTATTGCTTGCTACTAGCAATATGACTCTCGAGAACAACTTGCTTAAATAAATAATACTAACAAAAAATAAAAATCATTTATTGCCAAATAGTATTACAATGTTGAAAATACTGTGACCCCACACTAGGCGAAGCCTGTCCTGAGGGTGTCAATACGTTTATAATTCACGTGAAAACATTGTTTGCTCGGATTAGACCTATATGTTTCATAATTTTTACCAACAATTACATCTATAGTTACTATCTATACTTTAATACATCATTCTTTCACATGAAAATTATCAATAACTACAACATTTATGATACATGAGCAATTAAAATTTCGGCAATTTAAAAAAACCCTTGCCTCTTTTACCGAACATAGTTTTATGTCGCGTTGATTGATGACATGGTGATTGGTTTAATTCAAATCAATCACCTTGTTTGTATTGAAAATTATAACCAATTGTGTCACTGTTTTGTGTAATATCAATTTGGTGACTCCAATTTAATACCAACAAAGTCTTAGAGAACGAATTTCTATTCCGCACCCAGTATATCGTGACCTTAAAGTCATGCAGTTCAAAGGTACCGCATTAATTCCCGTAAATTCTCATAAAACAGGTTAATAAGCACCGTATACAACCTACCAGGTGTCTACATATTACCTGTAAATATATATTATAACCCCAATTATAACGAAAGACCAGAACTGACATCAAAAATAACTGGTTTTCATAATAACTTCATCGGTTATATACGTTTTCCCTTAACCGGATATAAATAACGATAAACATTCAATAATTATTCATAAAATTAACATCTATGATGATGATTGATTATTGATTTATGATGCTTAGCTTACGTTATGTGATGAATTGTGACGTAGTTAATGATGTATCAGAAGCTATAAAATACTGCAGTAATGTTAGGGTTAAGTTCGCAATTTAATACGGTTGCTGAGTTTATAATTTGCATAATAAGGTTAATGCTTTTTTTTTCTTTTTTATATAACTACATATTACTATCTAGATAGATCGAAGGTGATTGGCCGACGGTGGAACTAAGCTGCGGGTATATCACTCGGATCCAGAATGTTTCAAAAAAGTCAGATCAAGTATTCTTAACTGGGGCGCATGTTTTAAAACCAATACGAAAGTAAAACTAGTAAAAGATACAGCATGTCAGGATTTCAGCAAATGAAAAAATAACGTCTCCGCCTACTCAAATGGAAGAGCGGCGAAATCATATTATGCTGCGAACTGCCTATTTTGAACGGAAGCATTTAGTTGATTACATTGCCTCCAAAAGTCTTGTCCGTCAATCAGTAACTAGCTGTGCTGGCTTGTGTGTGAGATTCGTTTGAGTTTGGGCCCCGACAAAGGAGATGGAAAACGGTGGGCCCAAATGTAATAAGTTGAGATATGATCTAAAAAAATAGTCATATTTTTGTATCTTAGAATAAGAAAAATCACCTCAATTCTCAATCTGGATGCGGAGAAATATGAGAAAATAGTTTTCGTGAGATTATCAATTGAGTAATCGATTACACTAAAACATTTGCAGTAAATAATTAACTCAAAGTAATTAAATGCACTATATATACTTACATGCAATATAGTGCATATAATTACAGTCATATTATTAAATCAAATATCAATTAAATACTGAAAAACCAATATTAATGATTATCGATTTCATATCGATTCAAATCTCTCTTATATTTGTAGTCTATGTCACTGACATGACAGCTGACTAATATTGACACTAGACAGTTGCTGACTTTTTTATTTGCTCACTCGTTTCGTGTTTTCCGATGCGTTTTGAGTGCTTTCCTGATTATTCATCATTTTTTACGACAACTGCTTTTTATTTTACGGATTCTGACCCTGCCTACCTTGTACGAAGGTGGCCACCATAAACCTACACCTGGGTCGCAAGTCCCAGGCGCTGTCACAGTGTTCCTCTCTGTACCACGCCATGGACCCGGCGACCGCACGGTGAATCCATGGAATGCTAAGAACCGGGTCTCTACGACCCTTGCTTTCGATACTATGGATCGCTGTGTGAATTGTGGGATATCCACTGGTCACTGCAATACACTGGGCCGACGGCCCTTACACGATGAAACAATTCTGTCAGTGATTCGGCAATGGCTTGCACCTCAGTCTGTAAGTAAATACCTATAACCTCATCTAACCAGCTACCATCCTGGCAGGTTTAAAATGTAAAATGTGTTTAATAGAAGGTGAATAAAACACTATATTAAATGAGTTTTTATTTTATTTTAGACATCCTTTCCCTATCTCCTTACCTGTTACCTACCTATCGCTTGAAGCCGCTGACTTTCATTCATATGATTTTTCAAACGTTTTCTAGTAAATATAATAACTATTAGTGCAAAAGAACACATTTTGCACTTCAGAAATCAGCTGTTAGTTAAAGATTGGAACATAACCTCACTTTTACATAATCTCTTATATCTCTGTTCTCAGATTGACAAAATCCGCAGAATTTTCAGTGAAAGGTTGATAATATATAAGCTATTAATTGACACCACTTTCATCTTCTTACAACTAGGCCCAAGATTGTATGTAATCATTTCAGTCTCCTTTGCGGGACCCCACTTGACTTTAAAATCTGTAATTTAATTTGATAATTAAAAGAAATCGGGTAATTTATTGTTTGTCAGATCATACAACGTATACTAAATATGATTTGATTATAACCATAGTTATCTCATTCTTTTGATCTGTGGTTGTATATATATTTTTTTGTTCATGAAATAATCAAGTAGGTAACATGCTTTAATTTATTATTATAGAACCAAATAATTTATTCGGAGATATGTTAGGATATCTACACTACGCTTCCCATAAAATACCTTCCTTTGCCTCATAGGACACAGTCATGTTTTTTTATTTTACTACATTCCACGCAACGCTATCTAGATCTATGGCAAGCATAGCTTAACTAGCTTGTGTTATGGAATCTAGAATGCGGATAAACATACTTAGATAATTTATTTTTAAACATATATATTATACATAGAAACACCCAGACCAATGCAAATAGCCATATTCATGCATACAAATATTTGTACTGACCGGGAATCGAACCCGCGCCTCCTACGGGGCAGTCGCGTTCACTACCGCCACGCCTAAGAGGCTGACAGAGGCGGTTTGAATCTAAACTACCTTACTCGGACTGGAGAAATACGAACTGAGACGGCTCCGCGCGCGGTGTGCAGTTTTAGTTGGTTCGAACATGACATAACCAATTCAACTGACCTGCGCGGCAAAAGAATATTCGTGGGGGTATCCATATTCCATACGACAAAAGTTATATACCGAAAAAAAATATATAAGTAATGTCAAATACAAATACATCAGGAAAAATTAATCTTCTCGGGCGGGACTTGAACCCACGATCTTACATGGGAATGCCTTGATTTGAATCACATCGGGCGGCCTGTAAGGGAAAGATCCCACCCGATTAGGTTCGAGTCCCACCCGATTAGATTCATTTTTTCTGATGTATTTGATTTGTATAGTTAGCATACTTAATGCTATAAAATCCATTAAAAAATAACTATATAATGTTTCGTAAATCTAGAATGACGCTTTCATTACTGAAGCTAAAAATATACTTGCGAGTAATACAATTAAATAAAAGGCATGCTAAGCCAGGATGCAAACAGAACGAAACAAAACTTTTAGTACTAAACACTTTACAGGCACGTTCTTAGCCTCCTATTAGTAATATTACCTACAATAACTTTTTAGTGCAACATAGCACTGCAGAGGATTTTTTTGGGTTCCGTAACCAAAAGGTCAAAACGGAAACTCTATTACCTGCCCTACCTATTACTAAGACTTCACTCTCTGTCTGTCCGTCATCAGACTGTATCGGAATGACCGTGAGAGCCAAGCAGTTAAAACTTTTCCTTTAGGCCGCCATTGCAACCGTGTTTTGTACATTAGTAACAACTGGTTACTGCACAAATGGTCATTTTATCTCGTAACCTAGTTACAAACGAATGTGTTTAAGTCAGTCTTTGCAATTATATGTATATAACTTAAAAAGAAATTGTCCCCAACCACGGTTACGATGGCGGCCTACAATAAATTGTGACAGATGCATGAACTTCACAGAAGTATTTATGTTGCAACTTTAACAAATAAAAAAGATTGTACGGGACCCTTCGTGCACTATTCCGACTCGCACTTAGCCAGTTTTCTTAGCTTCGCGTCTTCAACCTAGTCTGACGAATGATATATTCTCTAATAATACTTTTCATTTTTACGACAGTGTGGCGTCTAAGGATATGCACTAACAATAAAACAATAAAAAATTATTATTACTAGTACCTATATAGGTACTTTGTAGTTTCTTGTGTCGATTTTATGACAACACTTATATACAAGATAGTTAATAATTAATGAGCTCAGCTAATTATGTATAGGTACTAATATCGTGGGCCCCAGCTTCGCATAGGACAAAATTCGTGAAAAAGAAACCCTTTTAATTGCAGTGTTGGCTCTCTAAATTTCTAGAACAATAAAATTCTGGAATTGGGTCTTAGTGTCAAAACAATGTAAATTAGATGTGAAAGACACCGATAAAGTAACTAATATTACGTTTAAGTACATCTTTATATAACGTCAATGGGTTTTTAACAGAGTCCATAGATAATAGTGTCCAGTGTCAAGGTTCTCATCGCATCGGTTGGATGCGTTTGCGCCGAGACATTTCACTCCTGCGTTTTTACTTCTTGTCTTTAATGACGGGTCGCTCTGCAGTAATTTTTTATAATTAATAGGTGAGAAAATTTACACAAGCGTTGTACACATGCAAGATGGCTACTCATTTATTTTATTGTGGTGGTATTATAATTTAGTAGCTAGTAGTGTTGTGGGGTAAAAATAGATATCTTTGGTCTCGGTTCTGTACGTGGATGTATTTCAATTGTTTTCTTTTTACTGCTTTTTGTTTTGTTTTCAGTTTTTTTATGACGTGGGGGCTATAATATAGTAATATCATAGTTATAACAAAACGTGGTCACTTCGCCTTTTAATGGCTTTCGCCTGTATTGCTTAAAGTTTTTCTCTCTATCTCTCCCAATTTCAGAATTAAAATCAAGAGCAAGAGTGCGTGGGATTTTGTCGCCTCATGTTTCAAAGATTTTGTGAACCTTTCAGGGAACATTGGTGTGTGTGGTGTGTGTTTGTTACAATTATGCAGTATGTGGACCGCAATTGAAATAAGTAAGGAACAAGTTTGTTCAAAGAAAGTTTTATTAGCCTATTGAAGGTTAGATTAGGTTAGGTTAGCAATATTAGTAATATTATTTAAGCATTTTTTTTGGAATTCAATTTTAAAGAAAGTTTTTTTTTTAAAATAGCATGTATACGAATTTTTCGAATTTCAAAAATAGAACGGTAACATCGCTAGCCAGAGTGGTCAGTCTGTCAACAATAAACTTTTCTAAAATACTTTTTTAAAACCATAAACCGAAACTGAACTCCCAGTTATTTGCCCGACGTTTTTACATTTTAATTAAATAAAATCAGGTGAGCCGAACTAATGAATTCAGTCGTCGGCGACACACTAATCACAGTAATTGTGCGACCGTTTTAATGCTAATGTGATCACTCGCCGGATCGTCTTTCCTGCAGACCTGTCGTTTGAGTTTTTCATTGTCGCGCGATGGGAACGACCTTTGTAGTTTATAAGGTGTATTTTTAATTCAACTTGATATTCTTGGTGAAGAACTTCACTTGTTTATATAGAAAATATACCTACATACCACATGGACAGTCAGCGTCAAAACTTGATGATCAATTCAGTTTTTGAAAAATGGTTTTCAGCAAAGTAACTTATAACTAGCTAACTAGGTACTTGAGTATGTTTTTTAAATGTCATTATATTTTTGAAAATAAGTTTAAAGTTTGGGTCATCATCATCCAATTGTCTGAAGACAGTTCGATTTAAGTAGTTCCTATCTTATATCCCATAGCGAGGTATTGCGCACTATCAATCATCATCATCTTAACCAAAAATCACCGCAATATTGTATACGAGGCCTTAACCATGGAGTCACATACGTTATTAGACGCGTGGTTCCCGGCAGAATAGAATTAGGACCTATCTCTTTCCAAGCGGTGTCGTAGAAGGCGACTAAGGGATAGGGCCGTTTAATATTAGGCGGATAATATATAGCCCAGACTCAGCTTCAAATGCATGGTTTTAGTTAACAATAGTGCCCGTATTAAGGCAATAGGCTCACCCCCTATTACATGGTATCGAATAAAACGACGGTGAAAAGTGGATGTTAAGTCACATCTGCCTAACCCTCCAGGGATAAAAGCATTATTGTAGATTCGTATGCCACCATTCTTAGGACTTTTTGGACACACAGTCAAATTGACGGAAAATAAATTTAATAAACAGTCAGCCAGGATTGTTCGTTATCAGCAGCCCATCACATAATATAAAGGTACTTATAACACGAAGTCCAAGTCACCCCGATGATTAATCAAAGTAATTGTACAGCCGTTTTAATGCTAATGTAATCAGTCACCGAGACGTCTTTCCTGTGAGCTCAGTTTTTAACGAGAACTTAGTGTTTCTTTGTCACGATGAGGGGACAGCCCTTTGTGGGCAAAAGGGCAAAGGTAGGTATGGTGGGATAATAATAAAACAATGATATCTATGAGTACACTGTTAGACAAAAAAAAATTGCGTCACGTTTTCCGAATGAGGTGAGAATGAATTTTAAATTTTCGAATTAGGAAATGCACTTGAAACTAAATAAATGCGTGAATGTAATTTGTACAAATATTCCTTGTTCGTAGCTGGCTATCAATCTTCAGTTACGAAAGTGGAAGAAACCGTATTTTTGGGTACAACTGGACACGAGAGACTGATTCGATGAAGCTTTTTCATGAAATTATTGGTATTCACTGTAGTGTTATCCTTTTTACAAACAAATCTTGGTGTTTCCAGTTGACGACTACGTAAAATTGATTTATTTCTAGTTTCACTATGTGAACACGAGTAAAATATTTTGGCGTGTCCACTGTGCCCAGTTGACGGAACAATAAATGAATTAATTCTGAGCTTCACCACCTCGACACACATCGCGTACACCTATAGTTTTTTGTGTCTGTATTTTTATTCCACTTATGGTACATTCGACCAAACGCGAGTAAAGTTTATTCCTTGAACAAACAGGCAATATCATCCACATACTGGCTATTAACCAGCCTTTAGCGGCATGCCCATCAGATGGGAAGTGATTACCGTGGCATTTTGACCGTGGTTATCTCTACGCACATGATCATAGAAAAAAATCGCGCCTTTTAGTACTGTCATCTGCGTTACAGATACAAAATGTCACGCATTGTTGGCCTTTTCATTCTATGCTACAGTAAACTAACTACGAGTATCACTGTTACCAAAATATAGCACAAATTTAATTCAGAATAATGTATCCAATATGCAGTTAGTACTTATGACTCTATTTACGATGACATAACACAAAGACATACAGACCAACTGGCGTTGACTATTAATAAGTTATTCTCGTGAACGGAACAGTCAATTATATAAACAAATTGTATAATTTGTATGACATCTAGTGTTGTGCTATATATTATGTAATGTCATTTTTTCCGTTCTAGTTGGTATTCATAAGTGTTACTTTATAATTTAAAAAAGGAATATTTACTTTTTTACGATTATCTACTAGTGACTGAAATTATTAGTAGATAGGTATTATTATAAGGAGGAATAGGAATTATTAGACGAAAGCCTCTGTGGCGTGGCGGTAGTGAATGCGACTGCGACGCAGGAGGCGCGGGTTCGATCCCCGCTCTGTGCAAATATTTGTATGCATGAATATGGCTATTTGCATTGGTCTGGGTGTTTCGATGTATAATAATTATGTACGTATTTAAAAAAAAGAAAAATTGTATCTTAGTATGTTTATCCGCATTCTAGATTCCATAACACAAACTAGTTAAGCTTACCATGGGTCTAGATAGCGTTGTGTAGAATGTTTTGGAATATTTATTTATTCTTCTTCTCTTCTTCTTTATATTTAGGTATTCCCGTTCAGATAATTCTAAATTGCGTTAGCGTTTTGTATCACTCATTGATTACCCGACTGCCGAAGAAAGGAGGGTAATGTTTTTCATATAAATATGATCTTCCTAATATGTATTATTACTTTATAATATTACATTAGAATAACTGCAGCAGTAGCTACTATAGCTATATATCCACAATGATATAAGCAGAGATCTAGGTAGCACCTTTTTTTCTACATTTTCCGCAACCAGGGTCTTTTTCACGAGGGTTTGTAAGTACAGTCGCCATCAGAAGTGGCTTAAAACTTTCCTGTACCGAAACTATCATCTTATCTACAACTCTTCGTTAAATAATACATACATAGATACATACATATAATCACGCCTTTATCCCCGGAGGGTAAGGCAGAGGTGAATTAATACCCACAATTTCACCAATCAATGTATTCGGTCTCACGAAATAGGGGCTGAGCCTATTGCCGTATTCTTGGCAATATTGTTGACTCGAGCCAGGCACATGAGGCTGAGTCTGAGCTGTATACATATCTGTCTGACAGCAGTCTGTTAAACAGCCCTAATATATATGAATTAATAATAAAAAAAAAACAAATTAAACATGACAACTTTTGAAAAAAAAACTTATACTTACATAAAATATTTCCTCATATAATTTCAAAGTATAGACCGTTTATAACAAAACAATATCTACATGTAATAAATAAAAAATTAGCCTGTCGTACAACAGACAAAATAAAACAAAATTAATGATTATCATTTAGTGATTGCTATTTGATAGTTGTAACATGTTCGCGATCTTACACACAGAGGCTCACCTCTGACCTGCGGCCGTTTAGTGCACGACTCATAATTTTGCCTGCAGCCGAGTCTGAGGCCGTCTTTATTTCTTGTAAGGTTTCGGAATTACTCATAATTTATATGTTGTTTTTCTACGTTAGTTGCTGTAACTACCTAGGTACAGTCAGCATAAGAATGATGTTGACGTACAGAGTAGTCAAAATGATCTTAACTTAGTTTTTTCACCCCCTTTCAGTTGACTGATTATTCTGATATTTGGTACACACCTTTAGTTTGGACAATAATACGATATAAATCAATAAAACTGTTTGATTTACTCTTTATACGAGATTTTTATGACCATTTTGAGACTTCATCGTCAAGATATTTATGACGCTGACTGTACTTATAATAATAGAAAGTGGAGGTAAGCGTAGATACTGAAACTGTCTGAAGTTTACGCGACTATTCTACTACTCTCTACTCGTTGAATAAAACCATTTTTATCGGATTTTATCGCAATTTATTTCGTATTAGTTACATTTAGCGCGACATTTCTGCTCCGTTTCAGGTATGGTTTCGAGGTGACTGTACTTATAATAATAGGAAGTGGAGGTAACCGTAGATACTGAAACTGTCTGAAGTTTACGCGACTATTCTACTACTCTCTACTCGTTGAATAAAACCATTTTTTATCGGATTTTATCGCAATTTATTTGGTATTAGTTACATTTAGCGCGACATTTCTGCTTTGTTTTAGGTATGGTTTCGAGGTGACTGAAGATGTATGAAGTGTACCCGAATTATGATGAATTGTTGGTCTTAAGCAGTATTTACGCAGAATGAACTCACAGTTGCATTTTGCTTTTTCCTGGGTTTAATACTTTAATTAAGTGAATGACTGAGTACATATTCAAATGGCTAAGTCTTACAAGGCATTTTTTTTGCTGTCTGAAAAATATGCTAATAATTATATTATACTTTTATTACTATTATTTTTCAGATAGTAAAAGAAATACTCGCGCAATGACCGGTATTTACATTGTATTTAACCCAAAAGCCCGTGACATACCCATACCCAAGTATGATAAGTAGCTATATATATTTTTATCGTGCGGAAAACCCCAGTCTTACAATATGTCAGTTAGGAGAAGTGACGTCACAAAGAATTAAAGTTGAATACCCTCTGATTCACTACCCGTCGCTTTTATTACGAAGTATAGGTATGTAATTATTATAACATTTCATATTTTTTCGTTTGTTAAATTCGTAGAAATTAGTCTATGAAAGACAGACACTAAAAAAAGTCCTACAACTGGTCTAAAGAACTTCTATATCGCCAATAATTTGTGAAGGCCAGATGTCACTGATGGCAGTCGTTTCTCGGAAAATAAATAAGTTCAGCCAAATCCGTAGTTAGTCAGGTAAAGAGGAATATATGGGATTGACAATGTCTCCCTAGCCTAGGGGAGACAACATGACTTTAAAAGTTCTGATGTCTGCCCTGAGGGACCAACAAGGAGTCACAAGACCGAAACCAACTTTTATGACAATGCCTTCAATGTAGGTACGTCAATCCCATACTCAGTCTATCCTATTATATTCTAAAAACGCTAGTCTAGAGGAGTAGGTTGATATGACTATGAGAGACAGGAGACTTCGTGAGTTCAAGTCCCACTTGAGTTCTTCTTTTTCCCGATGTATTTCGAATTTAAAAAAGTTAGCATAACAAATAAGGAATAAATATGGAAAAGATTCATAAAAACTTATGTTTGGAGCATTGCACTCTATGGATGTGAGAAATGGATAATGAAAAAGGACAGATACAGGCTGGAAGCGTTCGAAATGTGGTGCTGGAGAAGAATGGAGGAGATAAGCTGGACAGAAAGGATGACGAACGAAAGAGTACTAAATAGGGTGCAAGAGGGAAGGTCTTTATTGAGAATAATCGAGAACCCAAGAGGAAAGATGATTGGCCACCTGATGAGACATGACTTGTTCATAAAAAACATCATAGAGGGGAAGGTAGAAGGAAAGAGAGGAAGAGGTAGGCCAAGAGGAACATTTATGACACAGATAAAGGAAAAGATACAAGTCACATCGTATCAGGAGGTGAAAGGATTGGCGAAGCAGAGAGAAGAGTGACGATTACTCCACCGACAAGAGGAGCTATAAAAGGAGACTTCTTAAATAATTTCATTTGGTATAGAGAACCCAAAAAAATTACATTTTATTTTTGATACTGCCAAAGTAAAGTGATGAATTTTTTGCTTATTAAAATTATTATATATATTATGCTAAATTGCTCTATTTAAGATTACAAGGTAACTATTATGACCGTTTTTTATTTCTTTTATTTTAAAAAAATGTTACTTTTAAATAGCAACTGTATTTGAAGAATTAATTTTAAATTCGAGGTATTGTCCGTGGTACGACTGCAATGTCCAACTGGTGGTACAGTGGCTATCAGTATCACATCATTGTAGCTTTAAAACTACATCCATACTAATATTATAAATGCGAAAGTAACTCTGTCTGTCTGTCTGTATATTACGCTTCCACGCCCAAATTGAACTGATTTCGATGAAATTTGGTATCGGGGTTGATTACAAGTACAAGTACAAGTTCTTAGCATTGAGCAGCAAGTTGTTACAAGTAACAACTTGCTGCTCAATGCTAAGAAGACAAAATGTGTAAAGTTTACTATGCCTAATGTAAAACAGGTTGATACTAGTATTACAATGAACGATGAATCTGTTCAAATAGTTGATACCACAGTTTTTCTTGGAATAACTATAGATAATAAACTGCAATGGGGTTCTCATATCACAGCCTTAGCAGGAAGACTTAGCTCAGCTGCCTATGCGGTTAGAAAAATGAGGTCATTAACTGATGAGGAAACGGCACGATTAGTTTATTTTAGCTACTTTCATAGCGTTATGTCGTATGGTCTGATGCTGTGGGGCTCAGCTGCCGATATTGAGACTATTTTCATATTACAGAAACGCGCGATACGAGCAATCTATGGCCTCGGACCCCGTGACTCGCTGAGAGAAGTTTTTAAGGAAATTAATATTTTAACTTTTAACTCTTCAAAAAAAACTCTGACCAACACAATTATAATACCAGAAACAAAAATAAACTTGCAGTGCCAAAACTCAGGCTTCATAAGGTTGGTAATTCGTTTGTAGGCAATTGTATAAAATTGTTTAATAAAATGCCTCAGGATCTGATAGACATGCCACTTAATAAATTTAAAATTCAAGTGAAAAATTGCTTAATAAAAAAAGGTTACTATAAATTAGACGAATATTTAAATGATAAAGATGCATGGTCATCCTAATCTCATCTCTTGCTCGCACTGTAAAAAATTGCTATAAATAAAACCATATTTAAAATAAAAAAAAAGAAGGATAATCGAGTTCACTGAGTTTCTTGCTGGTCTCTTCTCAGTATAACCACCTACCGAACCAGCGAAAGAATCATTTTCTAATGATTTATTTTATTTATTTTTTCTGTGATTGACATTACCTACTTGTAAAATTCTGACGTTCATATGTGCTCTTTATGTGCCTAAACTGAATAAATGAAATTGATTCTTTGATTCTTCTTTGATTCTTTGATTAGACCTTGAAAAAGGTCATAGGCTATGTTTGGTCGCGATAACTAACATCCACGCCGGCGGAGCCGCGGGCAAAAGCTAGTAGGTAATAGTTTTTATATTACTGATTTATTTCAATGTAAAGGTCGCTTGTTTTTTTAGCGTTCAGAAATTTTTGAGGGCAACTATACCTATTAAATGGCTTTTTCTCCCGTAGAACAATGTACAGATATGTTATTAATTCCCTGCACTTTTTATATCAGTTCGGTGGCACACACCAGGTGTATAAATATTTTTGCCATAAGTAACTTTTATCGTTAACTGTACACGCTGAACGATCACATCCCAACTTCTTACACTAATTGACTTTAAGCCTAATTTAAAACATAGCAAAATAAGCTTAATTTAACCGCCACATAAACTATTTTTACCCATAGTAAAGATACAAGACTCACAGAAAAATATACCCAGCCTAGAGGGTATTATTTTCTTAGTAATAAATGCTATTACTTATATTTTGACGGTCCTATGATAAATACAGTCCAAGTATTATTTACGGCGTATTTGATCAGATAACTCGATGTCCACTGCTAGCTTTGGGGCCCAAATTGGACCCGTAAATCATAGGGAACATGTTAGATACGGAACTTGTTGATGTATGTTCGTTAAGTTAATCTTGGTTAGGTTATTATCACAAAGGCTTCTGACCAATGGTTTTAGGTTAGTTTTATATTGAAGGAGATATTTTTGTAGACATTTCTACTCTCAAATAGTTTAACTATCGCAAAGTTAAAAGGGTTAGTGGCATTATCACCCAGTTGCGATTTCACCCGAAAAATTAAATATTAAATTTGGTTCCGTTTTCACCCGATTTGTTACAAGGTACTGTGGGGTTCAAAACTTTTACTTATTTCTTCACTAGATACTTAGGAAGCTTACTCTCAGCCATTTTTTTAGCACGAAAATAATTCAAGAAGCTCATATTTATGCTCATTATATGGATTTAATTAAATTTATAAAGCAATTGATTTACGTCGGATTCGGATCGGTAGTGTGTAAGAATATCAGTATAGGAGAATTGAAGTATAGGAAGACGTGTCTAAGTAGCTCTGTTGGTCCAAGAATTCTCCCTGAAACCCGAAGAAGTATGAAGAGAATTTAAAAATACTGGAAGTACTAAATAGTTACATAAGAAAATACTTGTTCACTTTATTGCTTACTTGTATTACAAGAATGGCCACATTTCTATAATTTTGTGATGCACGAAAAGCAATGATTTAAAAGTATATTGATGTAAGGGACGCAAGAAATGTGTGTAAGAATCGTATAAATAAACGCTCGGATGTCACTTACCCCTATAGAAAAGGGTGTAACTAACAATATCATAATGAAACAATTACACTATCACTATATCATTAATTCTTTATCGGACATCGATAATGGCACCGAAAGGACTGCCACGTGCCGCGTAAGACAATGGTCGTAATGAACCTGTCAATATTCCTTAGTGAGGGCCATCCCCACGTGCGATATACCTGTCTTTATGGGGGTTCGATTTAGATGGTTAGTGGTAGCAAATTATACTTACTTCTGGAATCTTTACGTACAGAGAAATTACTATGACGATGAGAAGAATATTATGTCACCTGCAGAGATCAAACTGCCGATTATTGTATACATCATTTCATGGGTATTTTTTAAATTGTACTTTCTTAACTTCAATTTAAGCACTAGTTCAACCCCTCACTTAAAATTTACTAAGCTAGGTATTGCTTTTTATGGTTCGTTTTAATGTAACTAATGTTTTAATATTCATTCATTAATTTGAAAGATTTATTTTTATAGCAAGTTAGCTTAATAACTTTAAAGTTCGAAAAACATCGGAAAAAATGAAATGCTCAAGTGAGACTTGAACTCACGACCTTTCCCTTATAGGGGGAATGCTCATACAAATATTTTATATCCACCTCTATTGTCACTTAAAGCCATTAGACATTAGGCCTTCAACCACCAAACATGTATTACATACATAATCCTATAATCGCATTACATACAGAAATCAATACGCATTCAATATTCCATACAAATCTTTCATACATTCTCAACCCACCGCGAACATTAAAATCAGATAAAACACCACAACTTACGACATCAAAGGCAAAATGCGCTTCGTACAATACCAGCCGACCCGTGAAGGAAAAATTCGACTGTCAAAACACCATCCATTGATTGGTTGACGACTCAAAGGGAACTCATTTTGTAAGGGAGCGGCAATGGAACAATACGCTTAATTTTTGAACAACGGTGATTGATGGCCAATACCATTCCACCGTTGACATGACAAACGTAGAGATACAGTAATTTATTTTTCGGGACATGACAATAGATGGTATTAATATAGGTGAATCAGTGTTGAGATAGATTGGCTCTTGTGAAGTTGTTGGAGAGATTAATTTCAGAAATTTGTTGTTTAAATATTTTGTAAACATTTTATACAAAGGTGATGAGCTGTGATGAAGTAAAATAATGACAATACAAACATACGATTAGAATCAATCATTTTCTACTTTGATTTCAAGGTTAGATGGCAAGAAACTTTACTATACAAACAAGGGTTATCAAATTGACTATGATTTTTTATGTATGTACGAGTAGCTTATTCTTTGCCTCTTGGTCCAATTTCGGTATATTTTAAATGAGCAGGTACTATCCAATAGAAATTTTATTAAGATCTAAAGATAGAAGCTGTGACATCATCATCATTCCTAAATCCTAAAGAACATTAAAATTGTATATTTGATTGTACCTTTACCTAACTACCTATCTATAGGTACATTGGTCCATTCAAATTTGGAATTGGATACGCTATTCCAATAGACTCTTATAGATTCTTATAGACCTAAATAAAGCCACTGACAACGCGATTAAGATGGCAGAATTTTATTCCCAAATAGTGTAGTTGTAAAAAAGTGAATCGTTGACACGAAAAAAGAAGAGAAGTATAGGGTGTCTCAATAAGAGTGCACTTTTTAGTTTTAAAATAAAAACAAGTATTTTATGACAGAGTTGTGATATTTTATTGTATTTTAAAGAAGACATGTTCCGATTAAGTAAGTATGGAACGCAAAGTACTTATTAGATGCTCTCGACAGGTTGCAGCGACGTGCGGTCCGCATTATTGGGGATCCTGAGGTCCCGAACACCCTCGAGCCTTTGCAGATGCGTAGAGATGTTGCGTCTTTGGCAGTTTTCTACCGTCTCTACCATGGTGAATGTTCTGACGAGCTCTTTCAATTAGTCCCACCCTCCCCTTTCCTTCACAGGACGACACGTGCAGGGCTAAGATGTCATCCATTTACGGTGCAGAGTATACCTGCTAGAACCAAGCGTTTCAGTGATTCATTCCTATGCCGCACCACTAAGGCCTGGAATTCCCTGCCAGTTCACGTGTTTCCTTCTTCCTACAGTCCTGGGTCCTTTAAGCGGGGCGTGAAAAGGCATCTAATGAGGCCGTCAAGCTGAGTGCCACCACTGTTAACATGGTAAATGTTTACGATGGTGACCCTCTTTCCGAGACTTTGCCTTTAGCTTAACATCAGGCGAGGTGAAGTCAAATTGACGTGTCCTGTATAAAAAAAAAAAAAATATCCGGCATTTTTGTGAAATTTTCTATTACTTTTACACAGAGATTTGGATGACTCGTTGGAATTTTGATTTGAGCTCAGGAATTGTTTCGGGTTTATTCGCACAAACCCGAGATTTCACAAAACCCCAAAGAAAAAAATTGCACAGCGTTAAATCGCACGATCTTGGTGGCCAGTTGACATCAGAATTTTGTGAGATAATGTGTTCTGGAAATCGTTGCTGCAATAAATCGGTTGTTTTGTACTGAGTTTTGTAATGAGTTTTGACAATTGTAACGGGTTGCTCTTTCGAAAAGCGCTCCATTTTTAATAATCGGAATAAACTGAGGTGACAGCTGCAAAATTTCAGAGTTGCCACTTGCATGAAAAAAAATATATTCCAATTTTATAAAGTGCACTCTTACTGAGACACCCTATGCAATGGTACATTCAAATTTAGAATTAAAATCTTTTAAATTTAGAATTAAATCAAACTTAGCAAACAAAAATCACAATAAAAACCACTTTCTTCATAAGCCGTTAGTGAGCTATCAGACCCTCAGAGGTCACAAATAACAGTACCACTCGTAAACTAGTTGGCGCATTAACCATAACGAATAAAGGCACTAAAAGCACGTCTCGACCGTCCCTAAGGGCCGTTTCGGCTGTCAATGCGAAAATTTAAGTTCGCCACACCCATGCACTCTGGAAGAGTCGACCCTTATGCCCTTTGTCTCAATCGCTGTGGCTTTTACATTCCGTGGCTCCACAAGGTTCGTACTTTGCGTTGGATTAAATAAAAGTCTTCGGTAGTTGAGTTGAGTTTTATTGTGGTGAAGTTGAGTTGTATTTATCACATTCTTTAGTATGTATGGTTCCGTTGTTTTGAGATCTTTTTATCATAATATGTTTTACATATCCATATCTGTATTCGTAAAGGAGTCGACAAAATGTATAATAAAGACTTTGGATTCGTTTTTCCAGGCTATCCATATACATCCTATAGTTCACACTACCTTAACACTTCCCTAAATGCAAGGAAGGTGATCTGTTTTCAATTTTAATATTTTAAAGACACATTTTGTAGGTAAAATTAAGATGATATATTAAAATTTAAATGTTATACAGGCATAATTTAAAAATACTAACACCGAGTGAATAACTACTTACGTCTCAATGTCAATAAAAATACTAAAACATCAATATGCACTCCACAGACAACCTGAAGTTTCATTAATCTAAACTTTTTGAAGAGTGTTCTAAATAACAAAATATAGTTCTATAACCTACCGTCTAGATTTGACAGTATGTAGCGTCTGACATAGCCTTGGGCTCGATACATTCTATGCTCAATGTTTCATTCTTATTCTATTCATTACCTTCACTATTCAATCGCGTGAACCCTAATTCTGACACCCAATTTTCTAATCTTGTTGTTGTAAAGAATGTGTTACCGACATCGTCAGCCATCTGTCTTGCTATAACGACAATGTCTTGATGTATTTTATCACATTTAGCCTCAGTAGAAATATTTACTATCGTTAACCATATTACAATGAGCTACCTTGTCTTTGTGTTTTCTTTTTTGGATATCTTTATGAGGGGTGTTAGTGGGTTGTTGTTGGGGTCTATTGTAATTGGTTTGGTTGCCGTGACCGTGGTGTTAACGGTCTTATTTGTCATCTGTCAATTTGCCTTCTATTTTTGTTGGGGAATATGAAAGCTTTCGTTTAACTGCGCGTGTCGTCGGCAGTGTTTTGTCATCATTATTTTTGGCCTTCTCATAATGATTATTGACAGGATTGTGGACAGGATGGATTACTTGTTTTATGGTGCAGTAACTTTAGCTTTTGGTTGTAAATCGTTTTAATGTTTTAAGCATGTTGTTGTCTAATATAACAACCCTTCTTAGCATATAAGAGACATATGTCATTGTTAAAATACATTTTCTTTTTACAGAACTAATTCTATCCATATTCTCACTAATCAGACTCTTGTACCAGGATTAACAGCAGTGATGTATAAAGCACCGAAAAACTTCGGACTCTGTACTTGGCCTTGGTCTCTGAAGATCTGTGTTTTTTTAGCTTTTGTCCGCGGCTCCGCCCGCGTGGATGTCGGTTATCACGACTGAACATAGCCTGTGTCCTTTCTCAAGGTCTAATCTACCTCTATACCAAATTTCAACAAAATTGATTCAGTGGTTTAAGCGTGAAGGCGTAATATACGGACAGACAGACAGAGTTACTTTCGCATATATAATATTAAGTATGAATTCGAAGTTACTTTCTTATTTACTTATCATATAAATAACTATACATAGCAGAATAGCTAGCATAGCTTTACAGAAGCATTTATACAATCTGTGTATTACTTTTATATTACTTACTTCTTTTTAGATTTAGAACTAACAACATAATTTTTTGAATCAGCAGTGGAAAAATATACTTGCCTATTACTTTTCTCCTTGCCGTTTGTTGTCCAGAACAAAAAGGTTCCCATTGAAAACGAGTAATCAACGGAATTAAAGTCGAAACTGTATCGGGAGGCGAACCCCAATCTCGCGGGGTTTACGCCCAATTAATAATCGTGCCGCTGAGATTTCCAAAGTTCTCAGCTGCTCTTTTGTAGATCAATAAAATTTTCGGCTTTGCCTTTGACTTGAAGCAGCATAATATGCATTTGTACATAATTTTTCTAATACGGAAGTGAGAGTTGAAAGAAAATTTTAATCTTGAATATTAATTTCTTATTTTAGGACGTACTGGTGACAATAAGCCTATTGCAGTTTCACTGTTGCACATAGACTTCTCCCAATGTGCGCCATTGCTCCCGATCCTCCGACCTTTCAACCAGATTACACTGGCCGTGGTCGAAACGTATGTAATTATATTTTTTTTTCGTGCGGAAATCCTCACGGATACCTCCCTCGCCGGAGACAGAGGGGGAGGTTTTGTCGGACTCGAATCGATTAAAACCACACGCCGTCTGTGAGTCGCAGTGCTAGGCCGAAGGTGAGGTTATCATCGACATATCCATATGATCGCCCTAATTCCCGTTAATATTATTGTATAATATGGAACGTGAGAGTTTAAAAGTTAGTTTGCTTGTATTACCGTGAAATCAGATGGGTATACTCAAGGATATCCTGTATGTTAAATATATTTTCAGGTGCAGACACAACAGTACCTATCATGATATTTTTTTACAAAACTGAACCAAATTACAAATGAAAAGTCTTAATGTTACCAACAATATAAAATATTCTCAAACTTTGAGAGCTACTCGTATAATCGCCGGCTAAGAGTTAGATTCAATGCGCGGGCGCATCACGTTTAATTAACTAACCCCCTTCAAGGTGCGCTCTCGTAAATATAGTGACCGAAAAATAACAGCCCTCGTGTGCCTCCGGTTTTGTTATTTTTTTTCTTTTAAATGCATGTAATGTGTTTTTTGGTTTCCCAAAAGTTTTAAATTTTCTTAATTAATTGAAATTGAGTTGAAATAAAATTAAATTTCACAATTTGAAAAAGTGTATTTATTTTTTCCACTTTATTGAACACTAGCTTTTGCCCGCGGCTCCGCCCGCGTGGATGTTGGTTATCACGACCAAACATAGCCTATGTCCTTTCTCATGGTCTAATCTACCCCTATACCAAATTTCATCAAAATCGGTGCAGTTGTTTAGGCGTGAAAGCGTAACATACAGACAGACAGACAGACAGACAGACAGACAGACAGACATAGTTACTTTCGCATTTATAATATTAGTATGGATTTACATGGCATTTAAACATATTAAAGAAATATTATGTACAAAGGCAACCTTAACTCCAGGTTGAGTTTTCTTTCAGCAATCAATGCACAAAGGAATCGCAATTTAATGAGAGGCAAAGTCTAGTATACAGTCTAGCTTTAATAATGAATTAAGAAGTACATACTGTTGATGGAATAAAAGCAGCGGGTAGGAGGCTGTTGTCTTCATCTACTCTTGAGGGAGCAGTAGAGAGTATTTTGATTGTTACAATTTTTTTTTATAAAGAATATTAGAACCGAAGTTATTAATATTCCCTCCAACCCCACCAACTAAATTGCTTGTGCCAGGAGTGGGTTCACGTCGGTAGTGTAATGGCCAGGATCGAACCCGGGACCTCTCGATCGTAAGGCCGACTCCTTAACCACTATGATAAATAAACTGAATTTTCATTTTCTATAGTTTATAATTCATCCCATCGGGAGCGGGTGATAGTCCAAAAGACGAGACTAGAACTGAGTACAGCTAAATATACTAAGTTAATAAACTAAATTTATCTTTTTTGATTTTATTATAATTGTAATAAAAATAGATATGATAAATTAAAATGTTCGTCTTATTTTAGTTCTGTTACAGGCCGCATGGTCCGAACCTGTCCGATTACTGAGCTTTGAGCCATGTCCCTAATCCCTATAATTAGATCCATCCCACACTGGGTGATTGATAGTTGGACCGGGAACGGGAATGAGGATCTGATCACTTTTTATTGAAAATTTGAGATAGGAATTGTGTGCCTATACTTAGATTTGTGTCCAAATTTGTCGCATTTTATTGTAAAATCCTTGATTTTTGATCTGACAAGCTAAGCTAGTCTGTTAAGTAATGTTAATTTATAAACTACAGTCAATACTGTTAATTGATAGCACTTGGTGGAATTTGCTATATTGTGTTTGTATAAGACATTTGAACTTTTCCACAGTATTTAATTTTTGAGACCTGGCACTGAAAGATGCCGGACATCTCTTATAATGGTATGAAAAGTTATATAATATAAAAATGTATTATTGTAGAACAGATTTCAAAATACTATTGCCTCATCTTTTGTGTACAATTACTCTCAAAGTACTACCTAATTAATTAAAACGCGTATACATTAAGCTGAAATTATTATAATATATTTACTTAATTATAATATAAACAAAATTAATTGCAATAACAACTATAACTACAGTTTATGCGATTTGCACATGTATCATTAAACTTCACACATGCTTAATTTAATTTTACACGTGTATATTTAATTTTGTAAATGCATAATTCACCTTTACACATGCTAATTGCATTTTTTTTTGACAAATTTATTAAACTGTAGCTCTTTGTCGTGCCTCGCTCTGGTCTTCAACAAACGAATATAAGTTTAAAAAAATATATTCTATAATAATTTGGAAGGATATACTTACCTACTTTCTTTTGACCATTAGGATACCGGTAGGACTGGTAACCTTCTAATGGCTACCCCTACCGCCTCCTGGCCAGTTGCTAGCACACCCATTAATAAAAATAGTATATTAGAAACGCCTATCCTTGCTTACTTTTATTAAAACCATGTAATTTTGTAAAATAGCTACCAATTTATCTACAAAGTCGTGCACTGGGGATGTTTTGTTACCCATCGTGCGCGGGAGTCGAGTTTTTTTTACAAATCATCCCTTGGTTGATTGTATTTTTTTATAAAAATGGCCAGAACATCATCTTGATAGTTAACTGTATCTTTTTTTTGTAACAGCCGGACTTTTGCTCGCGTGGCATATTTTTTAAATATTTGAACCGTCATAATAGTTTAATTATAGATTAATCTCGAATGTTTAAAGTTGCGGTTTTACTTAAGGAGACTAAATAATAGACATACCCTGTTTTTTATTACCTTATTGTGAAAGTGGTGCTTATATAACACAGCAAATAACTTCAACATCATTAGTTAGAATAAAGTTGGTTTATTAATTTGTTTATTACTCGACAACCGAAAAGCGGTTGAAGGTAATTGGCAAAAAAATTGTACCTACTTTGGACACAGACGGGAACGGGTGGTTCCCGGCAGAGTAGAATTTGGGCTTTCCCATCTCTTCCCATGCGGTGTCGTACAAAGCGATTAGGTGATAGGGCTGTTTAACCTCAGACAGATGTATATACAGCCAAGAATCAGCCTCATATGCCTGGCTCGAGTCAACAATAGGCTCACCCCATATTATGTGGGACCGAATACATTGATTGGAGAAGTGTGGGTGATTCACCTCTGCCTAAACCTCCGGGGAAAGCGTGATTATATGTATGTAAGTGAGTATGGACACCGAGTGGGTATAAAGAAATATTCCAAAGAATCTAGAAACATAGATTCCTGGAAATGTTCCATTGGAACTCAGGCGTTAAGGTGACCACAATGCATCTCGGTCCACTGACTCTTCTTAGTTTCACTGCCTTTTGACCCCCCAACCCTGAGAGGGAAGCCTACGCTAGGACCTTGTCCTTTCATCAGCAGATAGGACCAGCTTCAAGGTGAGGTTGGCTCCGGAGACTAAGCTGGAGCCCAAAAAGCCTATTGTCATGCCAAAAGAAATAGTGTTTTGAGGATTATAATTATATTATAGATACTAAGCTCTACCCGCGAGGATGTCGGTTATCGCGAACAAACAAAGCCTATGTCCTTTGTCAAGGTTTAACTTATCCCTATATAAAATTTCATCAAAATCGGTTCAGTGGTTTAGGCGTGAAAGCGTAACATACAGACAGACAGAGTTACTTTCGCATTTATAATATAATAGCTTTTGCCCGCGGCTCCGGCCGCGTGGATGTCGGTTATTGCTACCAAACATAGCCTATGTCCTTTCTCATGGTCTAATCTACCCCTATACCAAATTTCATCAAAATCGGTTCAGTGGTTTAGGCGTGAAAGCGTAACATACAGGCAGACAGACAGACAGACAGAGTTACTTTCGCATTTATAATATTAGTATGGATGTGGATTAGTATAGGTGTTAGTGTGTGCGTATATGTGTATATTAATTACAAAAAGATATAATTAGGCAATAAATACTGGTAAATTCCTATTAATTAAAAAAATTAAACATCCTCTAGCTATAGTATGTTTAATTACCGTAAGATTATTATCCATTAACGAATTTATAAATGTTGTCAATGTATTTCTTGAAAAAAAATAGTTATACTTATAGAGCGTTTACCTCTGGTTAAAAAACTAATTACACGAATTTAAAAAAAGACTTGCCTAGCAAAATAAGTCTAAGTACCTACTTATGCTATTATTAGTTAAAGCCCCTAGATTCTTCAACATTATTAATTTGTTTTTTTATTATTATTTTTTTCCTTTTTAGCTAAAAAATGTATACAATTATAACTTTAGAACCATGTCGAGCACCTACCTACCTTGATAGGTATAAGTTTAAAATATTTTGGCACTAAAAGTACTGGCAGTGGTGTAAGTAATAAAGACGTATCTATCGACATATTACTCATCAACCTCAGTTCAGTCGCTCAGTAATTACAAGGGAAATAACACGGATATACTTACACACAAACAGGTTAAACACATAACGCTCCTTTTCGTCTTCGCCGCTGTCGAGTAACCAACCGATCTCATTAAAAAATTTAGCAGATCATCATAAAAATGACGATAGAAATTAAATCACACATCACGGATGAAATATTTGAAATATCCAACAAATTGCGTCTTCGGAACAAAAAATGCTTGAAGTCGATTTAGTTCTTTGTGTAAAAAATAAAGGGCGTAATTATGGTCACAATGCCGTGGTTAGCGAGGCGGCACAATTAGATTTTGACGGGTCCATGATAAATGCTTGTCTTGGGTGCTGTTAACCAATAAAAACCCTGAGAGACGCTTCGAGGTAGTTTATAATATTATTTTTAGTAAAATTTTAGCTTGTACCTACTGAAGGGAATAAGCACGCAAATAGAAAATAAAATAAAAATTATGCGGTAGCCTAGTGGTATGGGTTCCTGCTGAGACGAGGTCTCGGGTTCGATCCCAGGTTCACCATGGCACACACCAATGACTTTTCGACTCTTTTCGAAGTTATGTGTGTATTTATCGCAGGTTTATAAGTGCCTGGTTAATGGCAATAGGCTCGCCACCTATTACATTGGGACCTAAACATAAACTGGCGAAATGTGGGTGCTAGCACCTCTGCCTACCGAATACAGGCGTGAGTTTATGTTATGTTATGTTATAAAATCAGTTTTTCACTGAACGCGTTTAGATACCTAGATGCAACTTTTTTATTTGAATATCGAACTAAAAATATGCCCTTTTATTGCAATTGGTTGAGCAGATGGACAGTCATTTAGGTAGAACCACAGACGTCTGCTAGTTCATGAATAAAAATACCGCTAATGATAATAACAATATTACAATGCTAAGTAGCTGGGACCCCCTAAACTTTAAAATAGGTTAGACAATAATTACGCACTTACGTTACCAAGTAATAAAATGAATAAAATTAGCACTAGTGGTGATAATATTATGCTAATATTGTATTTCCATATGTAATTATACGGTATTCGTGTAATCACGAATTCAAACTGTCCTTATCACTTGCAATTATATCTTAATAAACCTTCTTGCTGCCAACTGAACGGCTAATTACACCGATTTGTTTCACCGAGGTCACCTTGTACTTACTTAGACATTGGTAAGTAAATCACATTAGTGTTTAATAGGCATATTTCAAAATTAGAACGCAAAGCATGTCATGTCACAAAAAATGCAGACACAATTTTTTTTTCTGGTATTTGTAATGGTAATATATCATAATATTTATAATCAAATTAGGTATCATATGAGTCATATAATAATTCCAATACTAATTCCATATTTGACAATAAAGGCACATAGAATACCGTCTCACCAAATCGTAATATTTTAATTAAAAAAAATATCCTATAAAACACACTGAAACTGCTAACTTTAAAAAGCTCACTAAATTTAATAAATATCTCATCAATTTCATACTGTTCTTCCATCGTGTTTTTATTATAACTAAATATTTAAACGCCGCTCTATGCAACCCCTGTTCTAAAGGATAATTCACTAACAATTCGTCCCAACTTATTATTAAAACGATCGTTTCCCTAACCGCGAATTATCAAATTTTTACAACCTGCCCTAGCATTATAACATAAGTCCAAATGTCTCGAGGTACCATTTAAAACAACCAATATAAAATGATCCCAATAAACTTTCCTACCTCAAACATTTAGATCAAAATTCTGGAGAACTCCAAAGTGACGTAGGTCTTGATAAAATGGCCACTTTAAACTCCGGCGATTAAGAGAAAATTGCAAAAGATTACAGTCCCGGCTGTAATCCAGGAATATCCTGTAATTACAAGATTTCCTTTAAATTCGGGCATTAATTAGACCATCTGTGATTTAAGACCGCTATTTCGAACGATAGCTACCATCATGGTAGTTTTGGAGAATACATCAGATGTATTTATCCTTAAAAAAATATAAAAAAAGATTGAATTCTCTTCAATCCCGGATGCATCCAAGTCTTTTTTTAAATATAGGACACATCAATTTGACTTCACCTCGCCTGATGGTAAGCTAAAGGCAAAGTCTCGGCAAGAGGCTCACCATCGTAAACATGTACCATGTTAACAGTGGTGGCACTCAGCTTGACGGCCTCATCAGATGCCTTTTATCACCCCGCTTAAAGGACCCGGGACTGTAGGAAGAAGGAAACACATGAGCTCCTTGCCAGCTCACTTGTTTTCTTCTACAGTTCCATTTGCATTTAATTTGTTTTGGCTTTTACGGTAGCAACTGCCGTCTGATCCTACATCCTGATTGTATTAATAACTATTTAATTCTAGCAGAAGGACATAATATACCTAATCATTCCTGTAAGGTCAACATGAATAGCATTTGATTTTTTTAGGACATTAAAAATAAAGGAAAATTAACTGGGTAAGTTATGGTGTGAGCATATTATAACTTATTAGTATAAATTTGGATTTGACAGCAATAGGTTGTTTTATTCTTGGTGTACAATAAAGAAAATACTACTGGACCACGAGGTTGTCGACATGTGGAATGTGAATTCGGCGATTATTGTTCCGATAGTCGTGTCGGTTCACGGACTGATTGCCAAGAGCCTCGACCAACATCACAAGAGGCTCGTGTAAAACAGTTGGGTCAAGGGCCTGATGCAGAAGGCGGTACTCCTCGACACGGCACGCATTGTAAGGAGGTTCCTCTCCATGGAGCCCTAACCACCGATAGCTTGGTCCCTGTACCCGACCCTCGTGGTTTTTTTTTATATTTTTAAATATATGTTATTTAAAATGTATGAAAAATATGATTTATAAGTTTTTTTAAATGAATATAGAAGTTAATACTACTACTTATTAATAAACTGAGAGGAGGCCAAGATTCTATGCAGATGTGAGCATACATAATTAATTTAATTTTAACTTGATTTATTTAATTTTTACTCAACAACTTGTATGCCACTATGCCTTGAAAAATAAAGGAATAATAAAGTATAATTTTACATACTTAATTATGTAAAAATATATTTCTTTTCTTTCAATTAAGAGCAGTTATCATAAGGCTTGTTCCACCTGAGTTGGAGTCGACTTTCAGCTTACGGTCGAACTTCGATATTTTCCTAGAATCTAGATCTACCATCTGACTTGACAGCCTCAGTGGCGTGGCGATAGTAAACGTGGCCGCTACGCAGGAGGCGCGGGTTCGATTCCCGCTCAGTGCAAATATATATGCATGAATATGAGTATTTGCATTGGTCTGGTCGTGCCTCAGAGAGCACGTTAAGCCGTCGGTCCCAGTTGTCATATAAACATGTATGGCAGTCGTTACAGAGGAATTGGGTGAAATGGCCCACATAGAAGGGCTGATCACCCGTCCAGTCAAACGGCGTCCCCACTGGCAGAAATATTAGTAGTACCATCTGACTTCAACACTCCATTAGTGGAACAATTAATACCACAAAAGTTTTTGTGGCATGGACCGAGGGCTTAACATGTTCTGTGTTACTTTAACCGTTACCATTAGGTTGCGATATATCAGAGCCTCGATTCTGCTAAAGCCAAACCACAGTGGTGCCGCAGCAACTGCAAAAAGCGGCATTAAATAATAGACTTTAAAGCGATGAGGTTAAAATTCAATATTAAATGACCTTTTGCAGAATAATTGAAAAATTGTAATGAAACTGTTTTCATTTCATAGAAATGAAATCTAAAATTGAATGTCATTTTTTGCACCACAGTGGTTAAGCTTAAGTAGAATCGAAGGCCTGATCGGTCGTATGTTGCTTTATATCTTAGATGTAGGTATCTATAGAAAAAATCTTTAGACTTTTTCTGTAGATAGCTGTATTCATTCCTTGTTTCCTCCTTCCTACAGTCCCGGGTCCTTTAAGCGTCCGTCCCGGGTATTAAAAAGGCCTTCAAGGTGGTAGGGATCACCATTCTAGAGAGAGCATCGGTAATGACGGCCACTATCCTTTGGACTGTATCCCATCTTACCATCAGTCGCTGTCAATTTGACGAACTAAATATTTAGAAAGAAACATACTTTCACGGTACTTACTTCTTTCTAGTAGACAGACATTTTATTTCCGTAGGTAGGTATTTTTTTTTTTTTATCGTGCGAAAAATCCCCACGGATACCACCCCCACGGAGCCGGTGAAGGCGGTTATGTCGGACTCGAACCGACCGAAACGCACGCCGTCTTGGGTCTTTGGTTGCCGGAGGTGAGATTGCCAAAAGCATATCTCTCGCACCCCGGCAGACCCAGGACCATCTCCTTCGAGATGGCCGCCTTCGGGTTGTGGGGACCACTGTGTCCCCATCTTGCCCCGGTTACGGGGAGGCGCATTTTGCGCCGCCGCCGCGGCCTGCTTCTGCTAGGGTGACAGGCGGCTCCACCGGTCACCCCCAGGCCAGCGCTCATGGAGGACGGAGGTCGTTCTGCAACCTCCGACGTCCGGTTCGCCTTCGCTCTGCGCGGGCTTCTCGGGCCCGGAGTCTAGTCCGGACCCGACCGGCCGCCTCCTTCTCGAGCATTACTTGCTCGCAGAAGGAGGCAGCCGCACCCCAAGCGTTCGCGCATACATATTACCGACCCTTCATTTTCTAATACAAACTGTACCTACCTATATTTATGTTTTCGATCATTATGCTCATAAGGATAGCTATCCAATAGGTCGTAACGTCGTGGACTGCAATAAAAACGTTACGTCACACTCGAGCGGATTGCAGAAAAAGTTCTCTTTCGGTTCTTAACCTTTCGCAATATGAGGTTTGTTTGTTTATTCATTCAATAGCAATTTACAGTATTAAAGCTGCATTCTACAGAAATATAATAAAAAATGTGAACGCAGAAATAATACTACATTTTTATTTTACCATAGTAACAGGTACTAAACTTGATAATAAGTCTAGTCTAAGTCTAAGAATATTATGAAAAATATTAATAAATTATACAAAAATAAGAAAACAACGGGCTAATATTCATATTTTATAACGCCAGGTGTTAAAAATTAAATCACGAATTAAAATAATAAGTTCATATTTTATTTTCTCCATTTATATCACCTAAAACATTGCAAAAAGTCTAAATTACTCAGTTAGGTATTCATACCGTAACACTCGCCTAAGTTATTCTAGGTATCCTAGCATGTACATGTAGGTATATTTAAATTAGCCAGTATACCTACATAGACAGCCTCTGTGGCGTAGCGGTAGTGAACGCGGCTGCTACGCAGGAGGCGCGCCTTTGATCCCCGCTCAGTTCAAATATTTGTATGCATGAATATGGGTATTTGCTTTGGTCTGGTCAAGTCTCGGAGAGCACGTTAAGCCGTCGGTCGCGGTTGCCATACGAACATCTATGACAGTCGTTACAGGTAATTGGAGCCCTCAAAAGTTCAACAATGGCTTTAACTGCAATGCTTCGATATCGTTTTTGGCGTGTGAAGGTCATTTATTTTCAGAAAATATCGAAATCCAGCCAAATCCGCAGTTAGACTGGTAAAGCGTTAAACTGGTAGACAGGTCAATTCAATGCGGTGTCCAGTTTTTGCGTAGGTAAGGAGTGTTACATACAGTACCTACCGACAATTTATATAGACATATTTATTGTAAATATATCCATACGAATAACAATATAAAATAACATTCCTACAAAACACAATAGGAAATAATAATGTTCTTGACATTCACTGTACACAGTGCATTAATATAATTATATGGTGACGTACTATTTTTATGAACAAATAATTGAAATGAATGAGTGATTTTATGACCAAACATACAGTATAATAATAGGTTGTTTTTATTATTCGATGTAGTGAGCGAATGTCCTAATTATTTCTGAATATCCGTCTTCCAGTCTTGCGTGTTTTAAATGTAATGTGGTTTGAATGTACTTATATTTATTATATGCATAAAAATTGGAAAAAAAATGTTCGTGGTAGGTATTTGTAGGTGTTAATAGTTACAGTAATAATTTTAATAAAAGAATAAACTAAAAAGCTCAGCTTAGGTTCACGAAATAAGACAAACATTAGAACGCAATATTTTTATTACGATAAAAACATTTGTTATGGTTCTAAACACAGGTTTTAATTTAAAACTATTTTATTACTTACTAGAAGACAATAGAAGTGTTTCAATTCTGGATTATAATTTTCATTTATTTCCAACAAAAAGCTTTTAAACTATTTAACACATGACCAATAATGTAAAATTCAATAGCTCAGTTGGAATAGCATTCCCCCTGTTAGGGAAAGGTCGTGGGTTCAAGTCCCACTTGAGCATTTCATTTTTCCCGATGTATTCGAATTTAAAAAAGTTAGCATAATAAATGCTATAAAAAATATCATTTAAATGTAAAATTACCATGAAAATTCATAATAAGAGAACTTAGCAACTTGAAAACTGGGAAAAGCAGAATAAGAGAGCCACCTCAAATCGGTACTCGAAACACAGAATCTGCCCTACCAACTCACGTGTTTCCTTCTTCCTACAGTCCCGGGTCATTTAAGCGGGGCGTGAAAAGGCATCTATGAGGCCGTCAAGCTGAGTACCACTACTGTTAACATGGTACATCTTTCCGATGGTGACCCTCTATGCGAGACTTTGCCTTTGCTTCGCATCAGCCGAGGTGAAGTCAAATTGAAGTGTCCTATATTAAAAAAAAAACTATACATAATTTATTAATTGTACATTCGACCAAACGTAGATAAAGTTTATTTCTAGGGAACAAACAGGCTATATCACTACCGTTACCAAAAAAAAGAAAACCACCGAACTCGTAAGAACGCACCAAAATGTCGGAAAACTTACGACTTTTATCTAAGCCCATCAATCTTAGATGTGAACCAGTGGATAACAAAAGTGGTCAACGTAATTTGAAATCTTCCAGCGGCTGGACAGTGTGACCGTTTCCACTGTCTGTGACCGTTCGGCGCTGTGAACAGTTGAATTATTCATGTACCACGTAATTAAATGTCTTGCCAGGTAAAAACACTGACACCGACTGAGAGATTTGTTAATATAATTGGTATATGATTAACTGGGACGTAGAAGGTGGTGGAAATGTGAGCACTGAGTCATCATCACCTCGATTTCATAAAGCCGGTATCCTGAAGTTTGGAGATGCTGATGATGATTTGGTTCTGCGAGTGCAACTGCAGGCAATTCCATCTCTCTCAAGGTGAAGTTGAATTAGGGTCAGTAAATTTTGGTGTACCTAGCTCGTACAATCACATTAAGGGCCGGTTGGACCAAACTCGAGAAGTTTATTCCTAGATTAAACAGCTCAAATGTGGGTGATATAGCCTGTTTGTTCCCTAGAAATAAACTTTATCTACGTTTGGTCGAATGTACAATTAATAAATTATGTATAGTTTTTTTTTTAATATAGGACACTTCAATTTGACTTCACCTCGGCTGATGCGAAGCAAAGGCAAAGTCTCGCATAGAGGGTCACCATCGGAAAGATGTACCATGTTAACAGTAGTGGTACTCAGCTTGACGGCCTCATAGATGCCTTTTCACGCCCCGCTTAAATGACCCGGGACTGTAGGAAGAAGGAAACACGTGAGTTGGTAGGGCAGATTCTGTGTTTCGAGTACCGATTTGAGGTGGCTCTCTTATTCTGCTTTTCCCAGTTTTCAAGTTGCTAAGTTCTCTTATTATGAATTTTCATGGTAATTTTACATTTAAATGATATTTTTTATAGCATTTATTATGCTAACTTTTTTAAATTCGAATACATCGGGAAAAATGAAATGCTCAAGTGGGACTTGAACCCACGACCTTTCCCTAACAGGGGGAATGCTATTCCAACTGAGCTATTGAATTTTACATTATTGGTCATGTGTTAAATAGTTTAAAAGCTTTTTGTTGGAAATAAATGAAAATTATAATCCAGAATTGAAACACTTCTATTGTCTTCTAGTAAGTAATAAAATAGTTTTAAATTAAAACCTGTGTTTAGAACCATAACAAATGTTTTTATCGTAATAAAAATATTGCGTTCTAATGTTTGTCTTATTTCGTGAACCTAAGCTGAGCTTTTTAGTTTATTCAAAAAAATGTTAGAAAACGAGAATATTTCCTTAACCCTAAAGTCGTCACCAAAACATACTAATTAGTACATGATACATAATTAATACATATATTATTATAGATACCTCTTTGGTAACAACGTAATTTACTTATGTACTTAACAGAAACGAAATTTTCGTATTTTTTATAATAGAGTATCACCATTGTCATAATCAATTATCCGATCAACACTTTCTCAAAATGAAGTTTTGATTTGTACCAAAATAGGCACGTTGGTCATCTCTACACCTAACAATACTTATTAGATATAAAACATACAAAAATATTTAAGCCTGATAGTAATATTGTCCGGAAACCTTATTTCCCGGTCCTGTGAATCGGATTTGGACTTCACAGAAGTAACAGCACTCACTACCAATATGCCATGAAAACAGTCATAGATCAATCATTCAAATAAAACGCATAATTAGTCTCTCATTCGGTACTAATGACAAAAATAATGACCAGAAACTATGCCTCAATCATATCGGCTCGAGATGAATCACCCCACATTCCTGTGAATATCAAGTAGGTGGAATATTTCTCAGAACTAACACACTATGGCGATGTCCTCAGGCGAGCATCAAACTCGAATGATACGAGCTCACTAGTCACATCGGCGGGCGAAATTTTTGACATTCCGTCACCGCCCTCAAATGAGTTTTATGTTGACCGTACTTGGCTTACATGACGCTTTAAATTGATAACGCAAAATATGCTGTTTTTGCTTGAGTTTCAACTGTACGGAAAACAGCGGGGCTAAAAACGCCACATTATGCAATTCTGCTAAAAACGAGTAACTTTTGAATTTCCAGTAAATCTGAATAGATTCCTTATAATGAGCTGAATTACAACAATTCATTTACTGAGCAGATTATAATTTGGTGAAAATATCGTGTAAAATAATTGATATATTATCCTTAATACTAATCCTATAAAGTGGTCTTTTTAGACCTACAGGTCAGAAGTTCTTAGGAGTAACCTGACCAGCTGAACTTCCTGGATGTCCTGTTCTGAATTAAAATTATAAGTCATGAAAAATAGGACTCACGAAATATACCTGAACTAGGTTATGGGAACCTATGGGGTTGCGACAAGGGTATCAAAATTTCACATAGGTGTAAGCGCGGGGAGCAGCTAGTAATTAATATGTTGATATTATGTTAAGTTACCTACATTCTCATTCAGTATGAGACAAAATATTTTTTGAACAAAAGCGTGTCCTTGCGCGTCATGTAAGCCCTTTCTTCGCCAAGCCCAGGGTCCCCTTGGACCTGGCGACGGATTTGCATAATAACACTCGCTCTTACGCCCTGGAGCGAGACAGCTCTTTTTTGACAATATACTGAACTTAGTTTTATTAACGTTGTTTAATCTCTTACTTTACCTTGAGATTTGTATATACGAGAATTTAGCTACGTAACCTCATAGTTTGGACCCAAAAACACCTGTATGACCTTAATTTTAAGGGTTAGGCGACATGTCGCCCTCTTAATATCTTGCCCGCAGGCGAGTTGTACCCTCTTGCAAAATGTTAATACCACACTCGCCCAGATGTAATTTTATAAGTGGGCCAGTTGTACCTCTGAATATCCACTAGGAGTCAAGTGGCCCAGTGAATTAGTTTACAATGATAATCGATCGTTCCAATATTATAGGCATTATCTAAGTAAACAAAATCAATTTATCTACAAATAATTTTGAAGGAATATGATTATAAATAATACGATACGCATTTTGTGTACCTACATAATTATTTATTTTAACACTAGCTTCTGGCCGCGGTTCTGCCCCCGTGGATGTCAGTTATCGCGACCAAACATAGCCTGTTTCCTTTCTCAAGGTCTAATCTAGCCATATGCCAAATTTCATCAAAATCGGTTCAGTGGTTTAGGCGTGAAAGCGTAACATACAGACATACAGACAGACAGAGTTACTTTCGCGCTTATAATATTAGTATGGATTTATTTTTTGGCTAATATTACATGATGTTATAATGTATGTGGTAGAATATTATTGATAGACTGAAAAAAAATCTTACTAACTGTACAGACGGTTGGCTGTACGTTCAAGGAGAATCTATTGGAGATGACAAAATATTACAATTCAATAATTATTTTGAAAAACATGGCTTTTGGAAAGGGGGTGTTTACATTATAAGTGGCATTTTTTCGACGTAAGGCATAAAACTAATAACGCTGTTGAATCCTGGAATGGCAGGTTAAATAATAAATTACAATCAGAACCAAATCTTGCGACGTTATTATTTCATTTACAGAAGGATTTTATGTACTACTTTGGGTTACTTAAGAAAAAAGGATTTATTAGTGTAAAAACAAAAGAAAGTATGTGGGGACCACATACTTACTTTTGTTTTGAAATTAAGAAGCGTTATTAAGGAATTGATTGATAACGAAATCAGTGTTGGTCATTGTATTGAAAAATTAGCTAATATCTGACTTTTCCATTTAAACCTATTGCGTCGATTATAGCGCACACAAAACAATGGTAAATAAACAAAGTAACAAATTTATATTTCATTTCTTCGTGTTTATTATGTAATTTTGGAACAAGTTTACAGATTCATTAACACTTAGCCAACAAAATATTACAATAAATAATTATGTACACAAAATGCGTATCATATTATTTATAATCATATTCCTTCAAAATGATTTGTAGGTAAATTGAATTTGTTTACTTAGATAATGCCTATAATATTGGAACGATCGATTATGATTGTAAACTAATTCACTGGGCCACTTGACTCCTAGTGGATATTCAGAGGTACAACTGGCCCATTTATAAAATTACATCTGGGCGAGTGTGGTATTAACATTTTGCAAGAGGGTACAACTCGCCTGCGGGCAAGATATTAAGAGGGCGACATGTCACCTAACCCAATTTTAAGACCTATTTTATATTGTAAGGTCCAAACTTTGTAACCCAAATTTTGGCCACGGCGCGTGCAGGTGGTTCAGTTGATAAAGTGTTCTTTTAGATGACAACTAAACCTTTGTTAATATGCTTTTTTAGTATCAAGGGTCTGGGTGCTGAATGGCATGTTAAGGAGAACCTCTTTCTTAGGTGAAGAATTGCTGTCTTGACGTCGTGTCAATAGTGTCACTACCAGGAGCGTAGAAAATCGTATAAAGTATATGTAAAAGATTTGAAAAGCGGACTCTCGGCTAACTAAATCCGTATTCTAAAGTGTTTCTTTGAATGTAGCCGGGATGTAAGTAATGCTTATGATTATGATATTGATTTTTTTCACTAATATTGTATACTTACCTATTTTATATTCAACCTGTCAATTGACTACACCCTGCTGGATGGTAAGAAGCTAAAGTGAAATCTAGATCATACCCAAGGACCACCATTCCAGATGTTTAGAATCAGAAAATGATGGTCCCTACTTTGATAACCTTGATAGATGCTTATTCACGCGCCGCTTAAAGAACCAGAAATCATATCTCCCATAAACCTAATCTTGAAAAACAACACAAGCACGTATTACCCATAAGAGCAAGTTCAGAAGTTAGTTTCAATTGTCACCATTGCTTAAAAAATATACGCAACAAAGTATATAACCGAGTAAAATAAAGAAGTATCGCTCAAAACGTACTCCGGCATGTGAAGATAGCCCGTTACACATATCTGTGTAATCATCAGCACAACACATTATCTACGACAGCTTTTGCAACCTCGGACAATGAAGCAACATGCGACCACCCAACCATGACTACAGGTACTAACTTACTTACAAACTTACATTTGCATCTCGGAAACGAAACGCGGAACAGAACTGAACTTAAAGGTCATAATAATATGGTAGAAAGCATTTCTAAGTCGAATTTAGAATATGTGAACATAAATTTGTCCAAATGCTTTGTAGGATCACAGAGTAACTATGAAAGTTGTAGAGGATTAGAAATATTGACAGATGACTTTATCGAAGTCGATGTTCCAGCGCTAATGCCGGTGGCATCAAAAATTTGTGCTTTGAAACCCGGGGTCCACCCTTTTAGTCTTTCATCATTTACTTCACAAATTCTGTCTGATCTTCCAACATCAAAAGGAAAAACTATGCCAGAGCCTCATCCACTAATCAGAAGGTTTATCGGCTTGCAGATGAGGTTGACGAGGGCCCTTTGGGACTTGATGAGTAAACACTTTAAATAACTTTATCATACAGTATACTGTATCTCACCAATAATAGGAACTGTAGTTTAATTAGACAGTGCTTAGAGAGCGTGCTTAAGAGATACATGAAAGGTTGTGAGCTCGATCCATCACGGTGGGAGGCAATGGCAACAGACAGATCAAGGTGGGGAAACACGAAGGTGTCAGAGTTTGAGAGGAGAAGGAGAGAGGAGCTCGAATCTAAACGAGACGAGTTCAAGGCTCGTCCACCTGGGGCCATAGATTACAATTACGTTGGAGGGGTGCTGATTTGTAGCGTATGTGGCCGTATATGCGTTTCAAAGATAGGTTACATCAGTCACCTGAGAGCACACCAACGAATCTCTTGTTAATCAGAAGCCAGTTACTGTGGTCGCATTCGGTCGGGAGAACACTCACTCAGTTTAATTAGAACTAAAGTGAATTATATTTGTTTAATTCAATAAACATTGAGACGTGAGAATCCAGTATTGTTGAATACCTAACTCTTCTTTGATGACATTTAGCCTTCAACGTATTTATAACCGTCATGAGCTCATGAGACTTCGAACTTATAATTTAACAGTGGAAAGCTCTAGTTGTCACAAGTAAGATTATGGACATCACGCATATCTATATCTTTCAAATTTTTACACCCTGTCTACATTCAACTATTCTTTGGTAAAAAACTGTAACATCCAAGACAAACGTTTTAAACTCTGTGGCACATAGTTACGGATGTCACGGCATATGAATTTGTCGCTCCAAGTAATTGACAGTAGGAGCCGTCCAATGAAATAACGCAACAGATTGCAAAAGACAATAGACATGCCTACTGGCCACCGTACATTATATACAAGTACTATATAGGCGTAGATGGGTAATTTTACGGTAGGTGCGTACGACAATAGCTCCTACAAGTAAACAAAGGCGCATCTGACCACGCATTGTTCTCTATTTAAATAATGAAGAAGACAAAGGTGGAGAGATAGTAGCCTAAATTCGTTGTCAAGAAAATTGCAGTTGATATTTTTTCATTGGATACTTTCTACACAACATAATGTCGGGTATTAATGATAGGGTTTTTAACGTTTAGAGTTGATAGCTTACTTTTTAAAGAGTACCTATTTGTTTACTCTGCTGTATCTTTGTTTGTCAGATTTATAAAAAAACATTTACTAACTTGCAGTGTTATTTTTTGCCGGTTGCCAATTAATATTTTGCGATGATATTTTTGTGATTCTCAAATTCTTTAAATCTATCAGTAAAAGTCGTTTTGATTCTGCAACCTCACAATCGCATACCAGACAAGAATATCACCGTTTAACAAGAATCTTAAAAACATAATAATCTTCTATTCTAAATTTTTATATCGACAAATTTATCCTTCGCTTAATCGCTGTATATCATTTGCCCGCAGCTCCGCCCGCGTGGATGTCGGTTATCGCGACCAAACATAGCCTGTATCCTTTCTCATGGTCTAATCTACCCTTGTATCAAAATCTTTTCAGTGATTTTGACGTGTATGCGTAACATACAGACAGACAGACAGACAGACAGAAAAACAGAGTTTATAATACTAGTATGCATTCTCAAAAGACCACATTCGTAAAACATTATAATTGCAAAACATGTAATTCGCAAAACATGATATTCTCATGCACAACACAAGAAAATTTCTTCAACTGGAACGCATACCGATCGACGATGGTTTAAAAAAAGCAAAGTAAAGTTGTTCATACCTCAAAAATTATAAATTAACCGAATAACTTCAATTTACCTGTTTGTCAAATCAAACTTTCTACACCCAGGGGTTATCAACTCCGCTGTTTAATTGACATGACATGTGTACGAAGATTGCACAACACGATTTCTACAGATTAAAAATAAATAAAAAAGCTAGTTTGATGGCACGAATCATGTCATAATCAAAATACTCTATGTTCTCGTGAGTGTCGTTAAAACCGCGCTAAGGCTCATATTCTAGAACAATACTCAGTCTTGAACTAGAAGCAAAATATTGATTATTACTTATTAGTGTTTTATTATTGAAAGTGTATCACTGTTGTGCGTGATTGTATTTTAACTTTTTAAAATGAAGATGTACAAATGAGGTCGAATTGAACTCGTCGACAGAGGGTCTAATGGGCACTAAATTAAAAATGAAATCCAAGATTGAGGATCCTATTCTAAAATGGAGGTCATAATGGATCATATTTATAGATGAGGTCGAATTTTGAGGGTTATAGCCGATGTGAGGACAGATTGTATTCTAGATAAATATAATTCTATTGTCATTACGAGAGCCGATTCACAACTGATCGTTCTGGAACGCGGGCCTGAGACTCAGTATCCTCCGATCCTGCCCAGCCTTTTCTAAACTCCGTCGGGTCGACTTTCAGTATAACTAGGAAACGGCTGAACCATATTTTCTGTGATGGGACTACCGGCTGGCCTTAACAACCCACTGGTAATATCATAACATAACATAAACTCACTTCTATATTCCCCGAAGGGGTAGGCAGAGGGGCTAGCACCCACATTTCGCCAGTTTATGTTTAGGTCCTGATGTAAGTAACGAAGTTACCCGTAGTTAAATTAAGCTAAAATGGTTTATATGGCAACCCAGACCGACGACGGCTTCACGTGCTCTTTTATCCACAAAGGGGTCTTAATAAGTCATGAAGATCACCCATCCCAACAATAACTTGGTTAGGATTACTTGACCTTCTTTTTTTATCGTGCGGAAAATCCCCACGGATACCTCCTCATGGAGCCGGTGGAGGTGGTTATGTCGGACTCGAACGACTAAAACGCACGCCGTCTTGGGTCTTTGGTTGCCGGAGGTGAGATTGCCGAAAGCATATCTCTCGCACCCCGGCAGACCCAGGACCATCTCTTTCGAGAGGCCCCCTTCGGGTTGTGGGGCCATAGTGTCCCCATCTAGCCCCGGGTATGGGGAGGCGCACTTTGCGCCGCCGCCTGCTTCTGCTAGGGTGACAGGCAGCTCACCGACCACCCCCAGGCCAGGATTGCTTGAGGTTTTAAGTGGAAAGGTCAATGCGACTTAAAACCTTCTAAGACGAAACTCTAGATTTATTCGATCGATTGATCAAGTTAAATTTATTTACATTTTAAATTGCAAATACCAACTGGATCAAAAATATATTTATTTCTTATTTTCTTGATCTGCAGAGAATGCTACCTACAATCAAATTAGACTTGATTGCAAAATAGTTAAATGTTGTATATCCATGTTTGATATTTTAATAGTTGATTTCGTTTTCTATGAAGCATAATCGACAGTGAACACGACTGCCACGCAGGGGGCGCGGGTTCGATACCCGCTCAGTGCAAATATTTGTATGCATGAATATGGGTATTTGCATTGGTCTGGGTGTTTCTATGTATAATATGTATATATTATCCGCATTCTAGATTCTATAACACAAGCTAGCTAAGCTATGCTTACCATAGGTCTACATAGCGTTGTGTAGAATGTTGTGGATTATTTATTTATTTATTTATTCTATGATTTTGAATTACAAAAACTCCTCTAAATTTCATTTTTTTGTAGTAACTTTGATAATTATGTCAATCTCATTATCTCATTCATTGATGAACGTTTCCACTATCTTCATCGCTAATAGAATATCGGTTTGTCTAGGGACAACCTATGGCCTATTGGCCTTCACCTCAGAGTTCAGGGTTCGCTTTTTCTAGTCTGAACATCGATATTTGCCATCAAGTGACTACCATATGACTGGAGGCCTTAGGTATTTATACACATCACTATATAGTATAAAGAAAAGTCGCTTTCCGCGTGTGTCCGTCCCTATGTATGATATATCTTCAAAACTACGCTACAGATTTTGATACGGTTTCTTTTAATAGATAGAATAATTCAAGAAGAAGGTTTATATGTATAATACATGCTCAATATAGTAGAGGGTGCAGCGGGAACGGAATCGGACGCCACGCGGGCGGAAAAAAATTCGCGGTACGAAGTTCGCCGGGTCAGCTAGTTTAAAAATAAAAAATATTCATAGCTATTACTAACAGAGTAAAACTGCACGAGTCAATCATAAACTAACGTGGCACTTTCTAAAACTACAATTTAAACTAATAACTAAAACGTTTAAAACTAAAATCGTAATAGCATCTAGTAATGATGTCTACCAATAAAACCTTTATTCACGCACAATTTTCTCGATAGTTTGAATCGAGAGGTATCGAGTCAATGCTACTTAATTGCACGCGTTTCGACTCGGGTCGTGTATAACATCGATTATAGGGACATATCGAGTTGTTAGGTGATATTCCGTTGTGTATATACACGTAGACGTTTTAATAATGTATAGGCTGTGTCTAAAGCTGTTTGTGAAGTCACGATATGGATATAAAAAGAACTTTGTAGTGTATGAGAAATAACCTTGGAGACCTGAGCTCTGTTAACTTGTTAGTTAATCATTTGGTAAATAGTAACACCAAAAATTAAATAAATTCCGAATATTTTGAGATGGCATGATTGATGATTATATTTTAATAATGAGAGGAACCACGTTTAATTGAACAGATTACCACTGGTAAATTAAAAAGAAAAAAAAAGAGAGAACCGCTTGGTGCCCGGCAGAGAAGAATTTGGGTCACACCATCTCTTCCCATGCGGTGTCCTACAAAGCTACTAAGAGATAGGACTGTTTAACAACAGACAGATATATACAGCCCAGACCCGGAATATTATGGCAATAGGCTCACCCCCTATTTCATGGGACCGACTACAATTATACGTGAAATGTGGGTGTTAATTCACCTCTGCCTAACCCTCCTGGGACAAAGGTGTGATTATATGTATGTGTTTAAGTATCTAAAATTTTGATATAGTTTTCTTGTGATCTTCTGGGTAATTACTGAAAGCAAAACGTCGGAAATAGTAACACAAATAAAACATTTTATACCACGAAATCTCAGCAAATTTTAAAAAAGTAAGATTTGTTAATTGTCGTTAAAATCAAGTAACAAAGTAGATACTTACACTGTTAATAACATTTTTAAAAGTATGTATTGATTGTATATACTGCTGTTGAAACAGGTAGGAACTCAGATGGGAATACTTTCCAAAAATCAAAGCTGAAATTCATTTATTTATCTGGTGTCATTCACAAGTAAAATCGTGTACTATTGTTAAAATAAACACTTCATTGTCAGTGTGTACAATGTTGAAATTCTGATTATTGTTTTATGTTTTCATGGTTAAATATTTTCACGTTTTCTTTGTATTAGATTGGCAGTAGTAGAACAATATGATTTTTTATGGCAGTCCATTATTATCAGTACTCTTCAAATTTCATCTACTTTATCTAAGATACTTTTATGGGAATAAGTAATTTTACTAAACTGTGGAATGAACTGTCACCAGCGGTATTTCCAAAACAATACGACCTTCAAACCTTCAAGAAAAGAGCATACTCTCTATTAAAAGGAAGGCAATGCACTTGTGACTCTTCTGGTGTTGCGGGTGTCCATGGGCGGCGGTGATCGCTTACCATCAGGCAATCTGTCTGCTCATTTACTTCCCTATTCCATAAAAAAAACTTTAACTTTTTTAATAGTACCTACTAGCAACCATAATATTGGCGTCTGAGTAGTAACAATGTCTTTCCCTTTAATACCTATGAGACATCTTCTCTGCAGTTGCTCCAAACCATTAGGTACAAGATCTTTTTAAAAGTAATCATTGCCTTTGAAATAAAACCACTTTTGCTATTATTTACATTTACCCCGACGTTTCGGCTATTTGTTAGCAACATGACTAAAGATTGTCGTTTGATTGTCAAAAATTATTTTGAAGTGTAAGTTATATCAAAGTTTCGAAATAAGATAAATTGTTGATGTTCATATTTATCTCCTTTGTCTCATTTATTACTGTCTTGTAAGCATAATGTAAACAATTATCGTTTCCAAAATAAATGTCGAGATGAGAACCATCTCTTAAGATACAGGTTTTTCCTTAGTTTAAGGAGGTGGGTTTAAAATTTCCTGAACATAAAAAAACACTTTTTTCTTGTAAAAGGGTTCAGTTTAACAACAGCCTGTATATCCCGAAGGTGACTATCGAGGTTGATGGCTAAAATACCGTTAAAATACACTTATTTCTTGCAAAAAAGGGTTCAGTTTAACAACGGCCTCTATATCCCGAAGGTGACTATCGAGGTTGATGGCTAAAATAACGTTAAAATACACTTATTTCTTGCAGAAAAGGGTTCAGTTTAACAACAGCCTGTATATCCCGAAGGTGACTATCGAGGTTGATGGCTAAAATAACGTTAAAACACGTTGATGTCCATCAGAACAGTCGTAGACGTAAACACCATGTCACGTTGTGCTCGTAAAACTGTTTTCAAAAATGCTAAAACTATAATTCTGATGTTTTATGTATACAAGAATGTGGAGAAAGAAAACTTTTTATTATAAAGGTATTTATATGTTAGTGTCTTTTTGATAGAGACTACAGTTACGTACGTTTCTACGATTTAAAAAAGAAGCTGTATGTTTTGTATAGTTACCGGTACAATATGCCTTGACCCCAAGTCACGAGAGATCAGAGGCCTTGGCGAGCGCGCATTTGTTGGTTGATTTGAGCTACTCCGCCAAAGCATCCCTAGATATCCTCAAAGGAAATCTAAAAAACGCGTACAGCGCAAGAAAATTTAGTACATTTGGTGACGTCACTGAGGTCCAGATATGCCCTGGGTGCGAGGGATATGTCAATGACAACCTCACCTTCGGCCTAGCACCACGAGCCAGCGTGCGGTTTTAGTCGGTTCGAGTTCGACATAACCTCCCCTTCCGGCTCCGGCGGGAGGTAATCCGCACGAAAAAAAAGAGGTTCAGATATATGCCGATAGCTAGAAAAGTCGGGAAGCTACCATGAAACATAATTTATACTTGGATCCAAAAACGGCAGATGACTGTTCATTTAACCTAAGCCCTACCGAAAGTAATCTAAATTAACTTCACGATTTAATTCGATTTAGAAAGGAAACATTTTGTAACCTGTCCAGGCGGGATTTGAACGCGCGAGTCTTCTCTTACGGGAAGAATGCTGTGACCACTAAGCTACCAGACCTTCAGACTTCACGATTTTTAGACAAATTATTTTAACATTCCTGCCTACATTAAACAATAATTTATGGCACAGTGCCATGTGATGTTTCGTTTAGAAATTCGCTTATTTGCAACAGTCAATTACATCGGAATGATTGAGGTTATTAATATAAATTGGTATGATGATATATTTATGTTTATAATTTAATTTGTAGGTGTCGGTAATCAATTGGATGAGAAAAAATACTAAGATGTAGTGAAAATTCAGTCCAAATTCCACATAGATAGGTAGCTAACGCTTTTTAAGAGTGACTCGGCTCTTAAAATGTGAAGGAAAAATGAAATGATTATTTCTGCATAGATTCAAAAGTCTACAAAACAAACATTTTATAAATTTATAAAGCTCGTAGTTAGCTCATATTTTAAAAAAAGAAGGATAATCGAGTTTCATCACTAAGTTTCTTGCTGGTTTCTTCTCAAAAGAACCGACCTACCGAACCAGCGAAAGAATCATTTTCCAATGATTTATTTTATTTATTGTTCCTGTGATTCCGGACATTATAATAAAATTCTGACGTTCATATGTGCTCTTTATGTGCCTAAACTGAATAAATAAAATTGATTCTTCGATTCTTGATTGAGTTGTATTCAAGGCTATCTCCTCTTAAAATAGAGTCCACTTACTACCTTCTTCTTCTAAACCCAAAGTTTAGAGAAGTGACTACCTAATGACGCCAACCTCACGGAAAAGTCTTTGCTGGAACTTCGTTCTTCAATCATTAGGATTAACGGCTTGCAATCGAGATTAGCTTGAGCCTTGAACGTCTTGGTAGTATCCCAAAAATACCGTATACCTAACCTGCTGCAATTAAAACAGGCTATAAAGATACCTATCTACTGAATAATGAAAACATAATGAGATAACTTTCGCACATTACAGAAAACTATAAATAAAAGCTCCAAACCTCAGGAGGCTACACTAAAAATATTAAACGTTAAAACAAAACTTGTACACAAGATATCCGATGACGGAACCTGTTGAGAGCAATTCAAATTAATGGATTTGTCATCGCAATTAATTTTATAGGAATTAATATGCGAGCGGCGAACCCAAAGAGATGTTTTTTATGTATATAAATTGACATATAATGGAGTCTGGACGATCTATGGACCGGTGACGGCAAATTGATTGACAAATTGCGTGACGAATCCAAAATAGGTGGATTTCTTTTGAGTGTGGTGGTTGTAAAAGTCGCGGGTACAGGTGGGGCCTGTGAGTTGGGTAAACGCGGGAGCGGAAGCGTTTTTGGAGATGCGGTGGCGTTTTCTGCGTATGCCGTACAATTTTGGAAAGCAAACAAGTGCAAGAGTAAACAAGGATACTTAGAGTGGGCGAGTATACTAAATAAAAAATAGTATAGTTCAAATAGATAAATGCAGACTTAAAGAGCTGGTAAAACACTAATTCCCGTAAAAGAATGTGCCTATTACAGATGTGTTTGTAGCAAAAAATTGTATTCTAGTTTCCGAATTACCAATACCCACTATCTCAATGCCAAAATTATTTCAAAAATGTCTCAAACTAACAGACTAGTCTTGTCTGTCTGTGGCGTCATTTAAATAAACTAAAATATAAATCTTGTGCTGCAAACTGCAACATTTGAAATGCAAATAATCCAAACTTGACATTAATGTAATATGTTCTAAGATTGATTATTTATTTTGGCCATAATTACATCAATATAGATTCATTTGATAAAACTCGCCAGATGTATTGACCGTCACATTTAACAGTCAGACAAAGTACGAATACATGAAAAAATTTTTTTGCGCACAGAACAAATTAGGTAAGTACATACATTATTCACAAAGTTATAACTTTTAGTTATCTATAATAACTAGGGGAAGTTTACAGCGAAAATTATATACCTATATGTAGATGAAAATGCAATTACTTATGTTGTTCCCAGCTTATCAAGGTAACAAATAAATTTTATCCTTTGCTAGCTGACCCAGCGAACTTCGTACCGCCAATTTTTTTCCACCTGCGTGGTGTCAGATCCGTTACCGCTGCACCCTCTACTATATTAAGTATTTTTTATACATGTAAATCTTCCTCTTGAATTACTTTATAATAATAATAATAAATAATAATAAAGAAC